>OZ020551.1:50571562-52053239 GCA_963971465.1 Lepidochitona cinerea
GCCCAAAGATTTAGACCAAAGAACATGGACCCCAGTTTCTTCTACTCCGTCATCAGAAGCAGGGGATGCCAGAAAAAGACGCCCTGTTCTTCGGAGACAAAAAAGGAAAAGTAAAAAGTCACCAGATGTTACACAGGCTGGAAAAGAAAAGTTTAACATTGCACATTCAGAGTTTGTGGCCTGTGGACCTTCACCTAGGCGCACTCCACCAACTTTCACCATTCACCATTCAAATGGACAGGAGATAATAGCACAGGTTAATACACATCCTAATGTAGATAGATCCACTGCAGGTTCTGAAATAGGACCCCTCACTGGTGGCAGTGTAGAAGACCCCAGATATACCCAGGATTTACCCGTTGAAATTGAATGTCATCGCCCAAATTATGAACGAACCGCCAGTAGTACTAGTAGCAGTCGGGGGGAGGCAAGCGAAGTTACAGATGCAGACGATGAATTAGATAGCAGTTGCAGTTCCAGATTAGATTCAGGCCTTAGTGATATCACTTCACATGTCAATAAACTACAGCCCATATGTGATGAATATTGTGCTGCGGACGGTATTACTGATCCTCAATCTCATTTAAGTCCGGAAGATGACAAAAAACCTGCACAAGTTTATTTAAATATTGATCTCCCTGATGCCAAAGAAGGAGAATCAGATAGACGACAAAAACAACTTTCAAGCACACAAACACTTGTTCCAGACAATACGGATACTCTTGATGACGTCGACGCTTTCCATGACTCGGACAACTCAGATGATTTTGGAGAGGAAGATATTGGAGTTTTTACTGACACAGTTCCTGGTGCACCAAAACCTGATAGAACAACGCTGCATTTAGATTTAGCTTTATGTAAGACAAGCAACATTCAAGAGTCGTCAGGTGCTATATCTAGTTCACTATCCACAGTTATTGCACAGAGTTCTGTTGAATTGGAAGATGAAGTTAATGCTGGTAAGTTTGAACCATGGGGAAAATAACCTGAATAATAATCACAATTTATTTGGCCTTCCAGCCGCCACTTACTTCACTTAAGTAAAGGTCTTACTCCGTAACGACCAATAAATATCCAAACATAAATGGCGAGGTACCTGTAGGCATTTAATATTATTGAATTAGCCGCCACTGTGCTGCTCACACGATAAATAAAACAGACCCTGAATAAGGCAAGTTCGTCCCCAATGCATGATTCATTACGTGGATTACTAAGGCAATCAAATCAATGATATTATTTTCTCATAGGGCTCAATTTTTTATTCTACTGCCTTTAGGCCAACTAATAACACAAGAAATTTGTCTTCTTGGTTATTTTAGACAAGAAGATTTTTCCTGTGCCTGTGTGTTATAGTGTTAAAAAATAATACAGAAGGTATAAAAAGTTTTATGGGGGGGGGGGGGGGGGGGGGCATCAATGATTTCCAGCATGTGAGAGTTGCATTGTCCAATTAAGCTAGAAATATCATATACATCAGCTCATATGTACATGTAAATAATATAGCATTTAGTGTGACAATGAACTCCAAACTATTAAACATTTTACATATTTTGTATAAAGAAAAATGTGAAATGTAAATACATAATACTTCTTTATTTCAGCTGTTCTTCATGGGCGCATAACTCCTGCTGAGCTTTTTGTAGCATCTTCATTGGCTTCTCCCGAAACCCAAGTGGCTCTTATCCTTCAAACTGTGGCTGACCGAATCAACGAGGAATGGGGTGATCGAATTCAAGCTGCTGTTGGAAATGCATTCCCTCTTCAGCCTTCAACCGATAATATACCATATGAACAGTTTCAAGCTGCCTTTACAAGCAATGTTTTGGGGAATTCAGTCTCCAGGATAACTGAGGTGTGTGTTTGTTTGTTTAATTTACCTACAACTTACTAAGTTAGCTGGGCTACAGTTTCTATGTGAATAAAAAAAGACATACATGTACATGTAAGATTCTTGACTACACACGCTCTTTTTTTTTTTTTTTTTACATGTATAGAGTGTTTTCATCTAGGTTACTCAGTCGGTAGTCTTTCAGTCTGAAAAAAGCCTTCCAAAAATGAGTCTCCCACACAATCCACAGAATTTTTAAAAAAAGTTTGTGTATTTTTCATGTGATTGCCCTATGTGGAAGAGTTGCCATGTACACGTACTCACATACACAAAATTTAAAGTAAATTATGACGATGCCTTTCAGCATGATTTAAGTTTTAACATCTTTTAACAGTCAAACTATAAAAAAAAAAATCCTTTAGAAAGTTAATACATATCATCCCCTTTATTGAAGTTGTAATTTGAAAATTTTCTACATGTAACTACATTGTACAGTAGATATAATATCTTGTTGTTTATTTCAGGTTGCCTTATGTTTGATGTATAGTCAACGTTTAATGTTTGCGATGTTACAATCAGGTCACAGGAGTGTTAATTACCTGTTTGATTACGCAGCTATTTTAATAGCTGACAAAGCTGCGGATTTCATCATTAACCAAGGAGGATGGGTAAGTCTAGACTTTTATGGATTCGGTAGAAAAAATTCGGTAGCATTTGAACACGTTATTCAGATTGAGGTAGGCTGCGCTGCTGAGTTGGTAGAGCTATGTCAACTCAAGCAAAATGGCCAGTTTGACATTGAACTGGTTAAAAATCCCCTCGCTCCTAAAAATGTGCATACTGTTGTTTTATAATATTATTTATGATCACTAAAACACATGGGCACAGGGAAAATCTTCTTGTCTAAAACAACCATGGAGACAAGTTTCTGATTGTGTTAAAAAGAGGTATATCATTTAGGTGTGCAGGTAATTTTTGTTTAAAATATTTTGTTTAATATTATTAATGATAATACATTTCTCTTATTCTTTACTTAACATTTGTAGATATCTATGTCTACCACATTCTTATCACCCCAAATCAAAGTATTTATTCTTACTTCATAAATCATTGAACATTTTTGTCATTTGTTTTTTTAGAGCTCCTTGGGTGCAATGAATATCGACACCACACCCCTGTCCATAACCCCCGAGTCTGGCAGTTCCCGGGTAAATAGCCCAACAAAACTGGTCAAGGACATAGTAGAGAGACCGGAAAGACAAACAGTACCTAGCGCAAGCATTCCAACAATACCGGAAAACAGTAGCTCTGATGAATGGTCAGATACGCACGATGAACCAACTTCTACTTCAGGATTTTCCTTATCATCATACATTCCATCATCAGTGATCATCAACAGGATTCATTACCTAGGGGCTCCTATTTCAGTAGCTGCAGCCATATTGTTGTTAGGAGTGGCTGTGGCTTTGAGTAAGCACTGACCATCATTGAGGCCTGGGGGAGATTTCTTATCTATGATAGGATTTTCTAGTGACCAACTTTAACCCTCTAGCTTACTAGCTCAATTTTCTCAAGATGTTAGTTTATGTATATTTCTCTACGTGATAAGAGGGCATATTATAGGGAGCGCAAGTTTCGTAAGAATTGTTACGAGATTCCGTCATTCTGTCACCAACTTTAACCCTCTTGCTTACTGGTCAATTTATTGCTCAATTTTCTCAAGATGTTTATGTATATTTCTCTACGTGATAAGAGGGCATATTATAGGGAGCGCAAGTCTTATAAAAATTTCTACGAGATTCCGTCATATCCGGTGACAGATGACGCCATTAAGAACGTTTTTGATGACGTTGCAAAAATATTTGGAGACAAGTTTCTAATTGTGTTAAAAATAGTTTTATCACCTGTAATAAGTAGATAACTTTTGTGATCAGCTGTTGACAATGTCACTATGAGTTTCTATGTCTATTTTAAAGTGATAACAAAATCATTGGTCACATGGTGCATTTAAGTTAGATTTTAACTCTGGTTTATTAGTTATTATTTGTCTTTGTATGTTTGTATGTCATCGTTAGTAAATTAATAGGACAAGAACTTAGTTCAATTTTTTTGTTAAGACAAAATAAGGAAACCAATGGCTATTCCAAAGAATTTCTTTTTGAAGCTTAAAGTGATATTAGACTTGATAATGTACAGTACAGTAGTGGTGAGAGATGTAGCTAAGGCCAAGAATCAATGGCTGGCTGTCTTTGTTATTTCAGTTATTTTAACATTTTGAATTTTCTCAAATATATAATTTCATTTTGATTTGCACAGGCTGGCCAGCAGGCTCAGGGATATTTTTTTTTTATTTCAGCCAGAAACATTTTTTTCTGTTCCATTGGGTTAGAGTGATCGTCCCTCAGTCCCACACAAACCTTCCATGGACGCGATGCGGTTTCAAATCACACACAAATAAAAATTGAAAAATTTCTGAGTGTATTTTTCACTTGGTCGCCGTATGTGGAAGAGTTGCCAGGTATTTGCCGAAGGGTGGGGGTTTCCTGCGGGCAATGAGTCTGGTTTCCTCCCACTACTAAACCTGGCTAAAACTAAAACTAAACCATATAATTATAAATGAAATAATCTTGAATGCGGCGTAAAACATCAATCAATCAAATGGTTATGACAATCAGAATTTCGGGGGAAAAAGCTTTTAAATTTTGGCAGCACATACCACTTGAAACAATCTTGTATCAGTAACATGAATTTAAGCTGTATTTAAATGTATAAACTTTAATCAGAGATTCCAAACTAACCCATATCAGTAATCTACTTGATAACAATGTTGGAAATTGTCACAACCTTCTTGTCATATTCAAAATGAAAGCTTCTTCATGATAAAAGATTTATTACTTTTGGGAGATATTTTTTTCTTTTTTTATGAACGTCACCGGTGCCTTTTTTTTAGATAGCGTACATCTCATCATCATGGTTTGTTAAGAATAGAAACATAAAGAACTGTATGTTTCATTGAAATACCTTTTATTACTATTTTTACAGAACAATTTAAATGATATGTTTGTTTATGCCAATTGCATTGACATGCATAACTGTTAACTTTAATTCCTTGATTTGGGAGAATTTGTGATAACTGAAATACCATATTGGAATGGTATTATGCTCTTTAAACTGACCTACTCATGTGTTAGGGCTGTTAATGATGTTTATGAACAGATAGTCATATATATGCTTTTGCTAAAAAAAATTAAGCACTTAACCTTCATGTTAAAGGGCATCAATATGCTTTTGGGAGTCTTGTATTTTTTATCAAGACGACTATATGTCAGATCTCAATATTGTTACTTCATATTTCATGAAAAAAAAATTTCAGCTATTGACATTTGTTATTAACAGCAAAGGTTTTTAATCAGTTGCTTAAAGTGGCATGAGCTGCCGAAATTCACACTTCTTTCATAATTTCTGATCGCCACGACAGTAAGAGGCTAAAAAACTAAATGATTGGCGTTGGAATGAGGAAAATCCATACAGTATGTGGCCTGTACGAACCGAAAACGTGTTCGAAAAGTAAACAAAATTTAAATAACCGGGACGACCATTCATTCATTCTTAGGCAAAGTTAGTTCAAACCAATACTTTATCGCACATTTTTGAGACTAGAAGCAATAAAAAGCTTCTAAATTATACGTCTTGAGAAAAATAGCCAATAATTTCAACGTTCTGTTTTTAAGTCAAAATATCAACATTTTGGCAGCTCATGCCCCTTTAATGGCAGATTTCATTCATGTGTTTTGTCATGTACCCTCATTGGTAATGACCATCACAATCTTCATTATTCAAGAAAATTATATTAACAAATATATATATTTATGTACATGTACTAAACACCCAAACAAAGCAGATCAAATTGCATTATCCTATAAGGATAATAATGATGTATATATTCTCATATGATAAATTTAATAAACTTTTGTTACCGTACATACTTTTTTCATGGAATTTTGTTAATTTCCTTTCTGGGTTTCCGTTTTAATTTTTTTTTTTTTTTTTTTAGGGCGGGGGGGGGGGGGGGGGAATATTTTTTTTTGTACATGCTGCAGTTGCGCTTTCAAATAAAAGGCGACACCCCCAATAGCTAAAATCAGAAGTCTATGAATGTGGAAGTGTGAAGCGTTCCATTACATAGTGTTGAGGGCATTGGCGCCGTTTGACCCAGAGGTCACCATACACAGAGCCCTCTCTCGGTTAGTCAGAAAGCGTGGCTTTTCTTCACTTTCTCATATGAACTATTATGGGATGCATAAGAAAAAACATGGCGAACATTTTATTTATGATAACAGTACTTGATGGAGCAAAAGTTAAAGTTTCCGAAGAACTTCATAAAGTTGAAAATGAGACAAGAAGACTTGTTTGGAACGATTTGAGTCCAAATGGAGATATCAGAGTCGCATGTTCGGTAAAGCTTTTATAAAAACCAATGCATTCTCCGAACTGCGGTTACTGGAATTGCCGATAGATGCAGTAAGTGGAGAATGAATTTATTTTCTGATTTGAAATTGCGCAACCGTTGACAATTTCAAAATCTACCGCGCATAAACGTCACATAATGTAGTATAAGCAGGCTGAAAGCGCCAGTGCCCTGAATATGGGGTAATGCGACATTTCACACTTCCCTGTTCATAGACTTCTGCTAAAATCCAATGGATCTAAGGGACGTAACTCCAGCTAACTATAAAATGATAATATCCCCTTTCAAACAAAGAGGTGCAGGTTGGATCGAAACTGTACATAAGGGAATCAGGCGTTGAAAGCGATGAGAATGGGCTCGATTGCTCTCACAGTTCTTTCTATGACAATAGGATTCTTTTTTATTTTCGTGGGCACGTTGAAATTAACTCCGTCTGTCAATAATGAAGTTTATAAAGAAATGGTAAGGATTTTTCGATACGTCAGATTTATACGCCTACAACAACAACATCTACATGATCTACCAATTGCAAGCTTTGTAGGCTAATATCAGCCTATATAATATAAGTGTAACTGTTTAAACTTTAATCAAGACTCACCATGCACTACCGAATTCCATCATAATGGAAATCTGGTCAATGCATTGTAGTGGTTTTAATATATTACTACTAGTCTAGTTGAAAAGGTCGACTGTTGAAAATAATATATTAAATTTAAAACTAAATTAAAGGCAAAACCATTGAAAATAAATTGAAAACTAGTTTACCATATTCCAACAGTAAATTTATCTCTCTTGTTTAATATAATTATTAATTATGATTATATTTATCAATAACATTATTCATTAATGATTAGCGAGCTAGGAGGAACAGCAAATATCAGAATTCATCATATAGATTCAAAGTCATATTAAACTAATTTTGAGTTTGGCCGAACTCCCAGAAGATCGTGCGAGACCACTGCTTACGTGTATAACTTTCATCTGGGACTAATATGAAAGGGATTGGAAACGCCTTTGTATTAGTATTACAGCCAGTCTACTCGCTGCAGTTTGGCTCGCTATTGTTTGTCTCAGACACCCCGTGAGGGCATTCTGATCCATCCCGAGAATAGCCGAAACCTGTGTTGTGTATTCCGATTCTTTCCAAACCTTACCGATGTCCTGGGTATATGGACTACGTATGCCTATTTGAAATGACTGAATAGTCAAAATGGTGATTGTTTTCTGTTGCTAACTTACAAATACTAGGCATGCGCAGTCTATATATCCACCACATCAGCACGGTTCGGAATGAATCAGAATACACAATACGGGTTTCAGCTATTCTCAGGATGGATCGAAATTCCCTCACGGCATGTCTGACAAACAATAGCTAGCCAAACTGCAGCAAGTAGACTGGCTGCAATAGGCGTTTCCAATCTCTTTCATATAACTAAGTCCCAGCTTTCACTGATCTGCTGTTTGTTTAACATATTAGAGCTGTTACCCTGTTGTATTATCTGCTTTCAACTTACAATCCATGTTTCTTACCAGTCTTTCTTTCTGAAAGATATCAAGATGATATATAAACAGCCAATAGATAACTCTTTTGACTCACATCGGCAAAAGATAATCATTTTTCAAAGGTAAAAATAAGATGTTGTGTTTTCCCCAAAAGTTTTATTTAAAAGATATAAATATTTGTGTTGATTTTCAACTGACAAAATTTAAACTGATAGCTTCCAATATCCAATATAGCTTTACAACATATTCAGGGAAAAGAAGGATTTAGAAATAAAGAATCAAAGGCAAAATGACTCGGTAACCTCAGATCTTACATTCATCCATATTCTGAAAATAGGATGTTCAAAATAGCTATTTTCTACATTCTCAACAGAAGTGAGTGTACAAAATGACCCACTTCTGCATCTTGATCATGTTAAATTGCTGGATTATTGGGTGTTCAAATTAGATGGATTTTCACCACAGGGTGTGCAAAAGATGCGTGGACGTCGCTCTGGGTGAACCCTTGCCGCAGATTCCTGTCTAATGACGTTAAGCAATGTTTCAAGAGCCGCTCTGGGTGAACCCTTGCCGCAGATCCCTATCTAATGACGTTAAGCAATGTTTCAAGATCCGCTCTTGGTGAACCCTTGCCGCGGATCCCTATCTAATGACGTTAAGCAATGTTTCAAGAGCCGCTCTGGGTGAACCCTTGCCGCAGATCCCTATCTTATGACGTTAAGCAATGTTTCAAGAGCCGCTCTGGGTGAACCCTTGCCGCAGATCCCTATCTAATGACGTTAAGCAATGTTTCAAGAGCCGCTCTGGGTGAACCCTTGCCGCAGATCCCTATCTAATGACGTTAAGCAATGTTTCAAGAGCCGCTCTGTGTGAACCCTTGCCGCAGATCCCTATCTAATGACGTTAAGCAATGTTTCAAAAATTCAAGAGCCGCTCTGGGTGAACCCTTGCAGCAGATCCCTATCTTATGACGTTAAGCAATGTTTCAAGAGCCGCTCTGGGTGAACCCTTGCCGCAGATCCCTTTCTAATGACGTTAAGCAATGTTTCGAAAGCAGCTCTGGATGAACCCTTGCCGCAGATCCCTATCTAATGCCGTTAAGCAATGTTTCAAAGATTCAAGAGCCGCTCTGGGTGAACCCTTGCCGCAGATCCCTATCTAATGACGTTAAGCAATGTTTCAAGAGCCGCTCTGGGTGAACCCTTGCCGCAGATCCCTATCTAATGACGTTAAGCACTGTTTCAAGATCCGCTCTGGGTGAACCCTTGCCGCAGATCCCTATCTAATGACGTTAAGCACTGTTTCAAGATCCGCTCTGGGTGAACCCTTGCCGCAGATCCCTATCTAATGACGTTAAGCAATGTTTCAAGAGCCGCTCTGGGTGAACCCTTGCCACAGATCCCTATCTAATGACGTTAAGCAATGTTTCAAGAGCCGCAGATCCCTATCTAATGACATTAAGCAATGTTTCAAGATCCGCTCTGGGTGAACCCTTGCCGCAGATCCCTATCTAATGACGTTAAGCAATGTTTCAAGATCCGCTCTGGGTGAACCCTTGCCGCAGATCCCTATCTAATGACATTAAGCAATGTTTCAAGATCCTCGTCTGGCCAACTCAATCTTATTATTCTACCCGTGGAGTTACAACCTTGAAATGCAACCTTTCTTTGTCATGTAGGCGCTTGACTAACCGTTAGCTCAGACGTCGGCAGCACACTCAGTAGTTAATCACCATATTCTGTGATCTCCGTCGTCAGTTGGATCGGACATCGGTCAGATTTGGACGTCATTTACCGTATCAGAGTTAGTCAGCTGATGGCTGTCGCCACTCTCTAACAATGTATTGCTTTCTGCATGTATGTATGTTTGCAAGTTTGAAAACCAGGCACACTTCACTATTAACAGTGGACAATTCTGTATATAGTGTTAACCTGGATAAATTTTCCGAAGTTTTTGTTTTTGTGTTTTTAGATCTAAGATGAGAATTAAGTTACGAGAAAGGTGTAATAATTTATTTCATATATTATTTTTGTAGCGGCGGAGTTTTGTACGAAACGCAAAGGTATTTCCATTTGTAAAACAAACTGGCTGGAAACCTAACCCCCATGTATACAGGAAATCCGTGGGCACTTTGGAGGTCGTCTGTGGAGTAACTTTGGTTCTTGTTCCCGGTAAGTAGAATTATTTATGAACACTAAAACACACGAGCACAGGGAAAATCTTCTTGTCTAAAATAACCACAGAGACAAGTTTCTAATTATGTTAGCCAAAGATAAGATTTTGCCAAATTTTTATTAGCATGGCAAACTTTAAATTTGGACTGCTACGTTCAGACTATTGTTACTTCTTACAAAGACCTGCCAGTTTAGTCAGGTCTAACCTTAAATATTATTTATTCTTCCATAACCTTGGCGGTTCAGTCGGCAAAGTGATTGTCCTTCATTCCAACACATTTCTTAAATTGAACGCGGATTCGAATGCCACTCTCAAGTGGAAATTGAAAAATTTCTTAGTTGATATTTCACTCGTTCGGCGTATGTGGAGAGTTGCCACGTCCTCTCCAAAGGTCGTGGGTTTCCTTCGAGCAAAGATGCTGATTTCCTCCTATACTTAAAGTGGCATGAGCTGCCGAAATTCACACGTTTTTCATAATTTCTGATCGTCATGACAGTAAGAGGCTTTGAAGGCCATCGAAAAACTAGATGATTGGCGTTGGAATGAGGGAAATCCATACAGTATGTGGCCTGTACGAACCGAAAACGTGTTCGAAAAGTAAACAAAATTTAAATAACCGGGATGACCATTCATGCATTCTAAGCCCCAGTTAGTTCAAAACAATACTTTATCGTACATTTTCGAGACTAGAAGCACTAAAAAGCTTCTGAATTATACGTCTTGAGAAAAATAGCCAATAATTTCAACAATCTGTTATAATGTCAAAATATCAACATTTTGGCAGCTCATGCCCCTTTAAGCCAAATAGATTAAATGATTTCAAGTGCAGCGTAAAACATCAATCAATCAATCCTCTGTCTGAAAAAAAATACAGAAAACTGACTCTAGTTTTTAATGTTACCAGTATTCTGGCATGTGGCAAGTGTGTCTGTAAATCTCTCTATTTTCATAAAAATTGCAATTCGATTTCATGAAAAAGAAATTTATAATATTTCATTTTGTTCTCTGATGTTTCTTGGCATTAATAAAAAAAAATATCGTTAAAAATTGCATTAAAATTTTATCCAATAAGATAATAGGTTTCTCAATTTTGCATTTATGTTTTTACAGGACCATTGAAAAATATTGCCAACGTGTTCTTAATGGTGGTGATGTTGAATGATATCTACACGCACTACGCCTTACAGGAGGGATTAGATCGTATGACCCCTGCCATCGTCTTCCTATTGCTATTGTCATGTCGCCTTATCATCCATCTTCAAGTAACGGCAAGAGATAAGAACCCTGTGTTTGACAAGAGACAACCATTCCCAGAGAAATCGGAGAATTCTGAAACAGACAATGGAGGGAAGAAAGAGAATTAAATTCAAAAACCAAAACCTCAACATTTGGAATTTCAAGAGGCAGTTCTCTAGTGTTGGTATTTCTTAGTTTCTAATCTCATTAAAGAACATGAAGTATGTCAAAAAAAGCCAGAATTTAGATGGGGGCAACATTAAGCCCCAATCAATCAAATCAACTTATCTCAGTGGACATGTACCATAAAACCATTCATGATTAAATATCTTTGACATTCTCCAATGGGTTGGGGCATTAGTTCCAATAGGGGTTGTGTTATTAACTATTGCGGCCATATTTGGGTAAAAAAAATCCCTGCGTAAGTCGATTAAAATGGATGCATTTGATTGGTTGATAAATCGTATCGACCAATGAAAAGCATGCATTTTAATCGCAAGTTTTACCTACAATTTAGTACGACAAAACGCACAGTGAGATCGACCTACTGAATTGATAATGACCTCTCTCCAGAAAGCCAGGTAAATTAGTATGGGTTGTCTTCCTTTAACCTATGATCTCACGAGTACGATGTCTACATAAGAGAACTGTCTCCTGGTTTCTTCCATCCAATCACAAGCTCACGTTTCTTCCAGGTTTGATTTTTACAAAAATTTACATACAAATATATTAAATTGTCTCATTTTACATCAATACTTATTTATAAAACTTTATTTATTTTCTTGCCATTTTCATAGAAATGTGGCTTTTTTTCTTCCATTGTACATGTATATGGTCCTTTTGACCAGTATATTATTTTTCTGTGGGGAAGATTTTATTTTAGATTTTTTGTTTTTAAAGTAATGCACAGTTTTATCTGTTTTGTGTTTTTATATTGCTTGTATTCCCCCATCCTCTGAACCAACGACTAAAAGTTACGGACAGAAGTCAGCTGCTTTTAACCCTGAGTTCCGAGGATGATTTTCCCTATGTACTGTATACAATTGGAATTTAAACTTCCAGGTCATGTAAAAAACTTTTTATATAGATTTACTGTATCATGACATATTTATATTACATGTTCCCTATCAATGTTTAGATTAAGCATCTCTAACTGTATACATTTCTGTACAATCAAACTAAAACATGCGTGTTTCTTTGTTAAACGTCTACAGGCATTTTATTAACTTTCTGAATTTTGTCACCCATTCTCTTTTGTCTTTGTATATCCGTTCATTGAGAGGATGTGCATGCAAGTAAACTTATACCGGTAGTGAGATTAGCAGCGTGGGTTCGAATCCCGCTTAGACCAAATACAAATTGGAAATATTCTGAGTGGATTTTCAACCGGACGGCGTATGTGGAAGAGTTGGCAGATACTTGCCGAAGGTCGGGGGTTTCCGCCGGGCAATGAGCCCAGTTTCCTCCCCCACTAAATCTGGCAATGCCGCCATATAAGTGAAATAATCCTGAGTGAGGCATAAAACATCAATCAATCAATCAAGTGAGATTAGCTGTTGAAATTCGCACAGTGTTATTGTCCAGTTTGAAGAACATTAAGTGAGTGCAAAGCAAATGTGGCTGCTAAATGTTAAAATTAAAACTATTGAAATACACATTTATTCATTCCAGACCGGGGACTCAGTTGATAGTCTTGATCTGGGTGGAGTACTCTCCAAAATTCTAGCTCCCCCCCCCCCCACCCCAACACCCAATAAAACTGACAATGCCCACATACATTGTATTAGTCAACTAATCAAATAAAAAAATACTGATGCAGGCCATACCTTTTTGACTGATATACATATTCTTGGAATGGAAATATCTGCTGAAATATTACAAATTGTCATCTAGATATTTTAAGGCTAGGAGAATGAAAGGAGTCCATTTTTATTTGATTGTTTTGATTTACCTTGACGTGTTTATAAATCTGTTTTGAGACAATCTTAAAACATAATTTGACAATCATATTTCAGAAAAAAAGCTCTCTGTTTTTACATCAAATTTAAGGCAGTAAAATTTATGTTGTCTATGATTTTAATTTCCTTCAAACGTATGTGGTTGATTATGCTTTCAGATTTTAAATCTTGTTGATGTTCTATTTCAATTTGAATTGTAATCCAGTGCATTGAGTATTTATTGATGTAGCAGGGTCATTATGAACGAATTAATTAGTTTAATTAGTGGACCTTTGACTTTATAAAGGCTTGACGAAGCAAGGCACTATGCAAGATTTGGTATTGTGGCTATGTATTAACACAGTTATGTTTTTGGTTTCGTTTATTTTTTTATTTTGTTAAATTATTTTTTTGATATGGGCGTAAATATATTGGAAACCTAATTAACCTAGAAATAAATTAGAATACCAAGTATGGTTTGTCTGTAGCAAGGTTTGTATTCAGATTTTGACATGTAACTATTGATTTTCAGTATTAATTGGAGACTATTATATTTATTTTGTGTTTTCTTTATATAGAAATATGTATAAATTTTCCCAGAAATGCTCCGCTATTTACAAAAGATTTGTTGAATATTCTGACTAAATCAAATATGTCTAGTTCAATGTTGCCTTTGACAATCTATAAATTGTATTAATAAATTAATCATTTAGTAGGATTCTGTGGTTTTAACACACCTCTGATTACCAAATAGGGATAATGTTAGATTAAGCTTCAAGATGAAATCCTTTTGAAAATACCTTACAAGTTTTAATTTTGTTGTTGTATATTGTATGTCAATGAATAAATGTTTTTTTTTTATTAAAGATAACTTTGTTGTAATGCTCAAATTATTCCTAAACGGATTCCATGCGACTCTACATTGGTGCAGTAAGTCGGGGCTTATTTGTCTTGAAACGGATAACGAAAAGTGAATAACTGAGTGGCTTTGACTTTAATGCGATAGCTGTAAGCAGGAAAAATAGTTTTTACTTAGGACCAAAAATCCAGTATGGGAGATTGAGAAAAATATTAGTTCCAAATAGTTTGGTCATAGAACTAAAAGTTCTATGGTTTGGTTTAGCATTGGGTGGAAAAACAAATATCCAGAGTTACCTCCCCTCGTGTAAGTCTTCGTTGAAGGAGGGGAAGAGTAGTGTCCGTCTCTTAGGCCGCCATGACAGTATATATTAGCAACTGCTTTACGATAATAGCTCCATTATTTTTAAGCATAAAGGTTTCCAATTCACTGCGATTAACAAGATATCAGGCTCCTCTGACAGTCCGTAATCCTATTTCCCTTTTCATTTGAAGTTTTTATTCATAACTCCAGAAACTAAATCAATGAAGCGCAAGTTCTAGTCGAGGCCGTTCTCTCGTGTTGATTTGTCCAGCGCACGTCAACTAACAAACAACTTTCTTGTTCTGTAAAGACGAAACGATGAGTTTCCTATTTGAGGAGATAGGGATTCGCGTACCTTACAGTAACCGAATTTAAAGCGGCATTTTGATATGTGTGGAACTAATAGCCTGATTTCGTTGTCAGTACTAACTTTTGGGACAGTGACTATTTAAGTCATTAGTTTTTTCCTCAGTGGAAGACAACCGCTCTGCAAAAATGGAGAAGATTGTCCCATTTAATATTCGCCAGATTGTCCAGGCCTCCGAGCTGGCCGGTAAGTTTTTTTTTTAAAGCTAGCTCAATGCTCAGGTAATTGTGCTGTCATTGGCAATAACTGAATAAGGAGGAACTAGGCTATATATCATGCTAAATACATTAATTTATGATAGACCCTTTCGGCATAAGGATTGACTCTTGCACGGTAGCCTCAGTGTATGCAAAATGAAGCTTTCATGCAGGTCACAGCGCCTGCAAGTTGCTGCCACAGAGATTTGACGTCAATGTCCTACAAAGTCATAAAAACGTCATTCTTAGCCGTATGGGTCCATTAGCCTACCTGAAGAAAAAAAAAACAGATGGTGGGGGTAGGGGGGTGGTAGGATGATATTTTGTTCATTTGGTATTTTTGTCGCCATATGACCTGTCAGCTTGGCAGGCTTAGCTATTGATTGCACCAGTAAGTGTCAATTCATCAGCTGCACTATTTTGATGTGCATCTTCCAGGTTTAATTTGTACATACTAGCATCACAGCACAGTTGAGTCGTTTTAGTTGAAAACACTTGCCTTATGTTATAATGAAAATCCTGAGGTATAATGACAAACTCAGTTTGACAGTCAGTTGACACAGTATAGATTGATTGATTCATGTTTTATGCCACTCTCAAGATTATTTCACTTATATGCGGCATTACCAGGTTTAGTGGGGGAGGAAACCGTAGCTCATTGCCCGGAGGAAACCTCGTCCTTCGGCGAGTACCTGGCAACTCTTCCACAGCGACCGATTGAAAAATCAACTCAGAAATTTTCAATTTTTATTTGGTACGAGTGTGATTCGTTGGAAGGTCTGCGTGGGACTGAGAGACGATCACTCTAACCCACATGACCACCGAGGCCCCTGACCCAGTATGGAAAAGATTTCAATGTCTTGAAAGTTGACAATCAGACACTTTTTAGTCACTGATAATCACTTGACAATATTTAGTCCAATCTTGAGATACATGTAGGATATTGGATTGCTAAAATATTAGCAAAGCATTGAACTTTCAAAGGGAAGACTAGAGGGAGAAAGCTTTTTCTTTTTTTTTTGGTGATTCTTTGTCAGAATTGGTCAAAAGCTTCCATTATAATGAAAACAATGACCTCTTCCTGGATCTACATATAATATTATAAATATTTTGCCTGCTTCACCAAAGTTTAAATTAGTTTTTAATTACCGGTATTCACAAAGAGTTTGTCCCTTTGTCATTTGTGAAATAAAATCACAGGAAGGTGAAAACAAAAAGTTACCTTGGTCAATTAGTTAATCTTGAGCATTTTGTGACACTTGAACACGCTCACATGCTTGCATGTTGACTTAAGTTTACGGCTGTGTTGACTTTTTTGCCAAAAACAAAGCAAACATTTCATTTACTTTTTTGATATTCTTTTGTTTTAGTGAGGTTAATATTAAGCTATGGAACTTAAAGCCTTATTTGCAATACCTGTTTATTCCAAATATTCAACAAGTTGGTTAAAAGGTTAAAAAATGTTCAACTATTTATGATTTTTCAAGGTTTTATTAGTTTACCTAATAATTGGCCTAGCTCGGTAAGTTTATTTGACATTATTTATTTATATGATTTAAAGATGGAACAAAACTGAAAACTCGGCGATATGCTGCAGCAGGAAAATACCTCAGACAGGTGAGATTTCTAACTAGAAGTTTCGGCTAGATTTCTTTGTGACAATAAGGGATCGTTTTCTAAGTGACTGTTCTCACATGGATTGATTGATTGGTGTTTTACACCACACTCAAGATTGTTTCACTTATATGCCAACATTGCCAGGTTTCGTGAGTAAGAAACTAGGGTTTTTGCCCATTGGAAACCGCCAACCGTTATCAAGTCTCTGGCAACTCTTCCCTATACGAAACCCAGTGAAAACATACACTCAGAAATTTGTCAATTTTTTTTAATTTGATCTGAATGGGATTTGAACCCACATCGCATTGAAGAAGGGCCTGTGTTGGGTTGAGCGACTATCACTCTAACCGAGTGAGCCGGATTTCCCCTCCCCCCACCACTAAACCTGGCAAAGTCGCCACATACATGTATGTGAAATAATCTTGAGTGTGGCATAAAACATCAATCAATCATTCAATTCAGTGACTGTTATTTTAAACTTCAGTCTCTTGAATAGGAATTAAGACTGTCGATGAAAATATGAAGGTCTTCCAAGGCATGCTGCCATATATGATAAAAATGTCATTCAGATACCGAAGGTAAATGGAAGATTGTTTGAGACATTTGAGAAGAATGTCACTCTCCCACTCAGCCATTAAAATACAGGCAAGAGAGGCAACGTTTTCCCATAGCACATCCTTCAATTTACTGAGGGGCCTCCTTGGCTTAGTAGGTAGAGTCTTGGACGCTCAATCCGAACAGCCTTCCACCAATGGGTCGCGGGTTCGAATGCCACTCAGTCCAAAAAAAAATTGGAAATTTTCTGACTGGGTTTTCACTCGAACGGCCTATGTGGGATGGTTGCCAGTTACCAGCGGAAGGTCGTGGGTTTCCTCCGGGCATAGGGCGCGGTTTCCTCCCACAATAAAACTGGCAACGCCGCCATATAAGTGAAATAATCTTGAGCGCGGCGTAAAACACCAAACAATCAATCAATCAATTTACTGAAAGAAAGTCAAAATCATTACCTTTTAAGCTAAGCTCCAACAATTATCAAATGTCTTTGTCCGAATGACGTGCAGATATATACAAGTATATATAGAGGTTTTAGTATATATTTCCTGAATATGTCATCAGATAAATTGTGTATGTAGTTTAAATGGTATCATTTGATTTTCAGGATATGCTAATAGCAGAACCTGTAAATGAAGATAATGAAATTTGTGCAGCCATTGAAATTCAGAGAGTTTGGAGGGGTTACAGGTCCAGGTTTGTACAGCCAGTTATTTCTTTGTTAAGATATTATAATATTTCCTTTTAGGTTGATGTTGGGGGTATTCCACTTTGCCAGGCTGCTAACTCAATTTTCTCTGTTTATATGAAATCTTTTCTGCATCGCATGTAAACAACTTTGTGTGTGAGTGATTTGACAACCATAATAATTACAGAAGAAATCAATGACAAAATTGGTCTGCTGTTGCATGCAAAAGATTCCATTATAGATGACTGTAGAAAAAATTGCAAAAATAATTGATTACTCAAGGGCAATCAATCCATATAAATATTGTTATTGTAAATTGACTAAATATGTATCTTAAAACAAAATTATGAAACAAAACCAACTTCCTGTAAGGGGCCAGGGTGTCAAAGAAACGACGATTGAAAATATGCATATCTTCTGTTATCAATCAGAAATATCTTCGCATTTGACGTCATAGTTGACATTTGAACGCTTTCGGTATTATTTCAACCAATAATGAAGAGGCCCTGGCTTTACTTTGTTTGTATATGACGTCACAACAATAATAATGTACATATCAGATGTCAACTGTGACGTCACGGCGCTAAAGCTAATTAATTTCCGTATCTAGACTGTAGAGAGAAATGAAATGAGTTGAATTTTGTAGGTTTGATGCCTGAAATCTCATTTTGCTTTTGGCTGAGTTTGTAGGTCTATACAGTGCATGTTTTTGAACAAATTGATTACCAAATAGGAGGTATTGACTTTAACTTGTCATTTATCCTTTCATAAGGACATTGTATAATTATTTTTTACTGGTTAAGGACTCTGCTGAGTATCAGTAAACTCTGCGGAGCCTTATTGACAGCGTAACATACCGTATTTCTTCTAAAGATTCAGCCACTTTTTTCCTCATACGGATTCGATCATTAGAAAAGAAATCTACTGAAATTTGCCCAATAAATGGAATTTAAGGCAATATGACCCGCTGAGCAGTGTGTGAAAATGGTTATCCTTATAGACAACTCCTCGTCTCCATTTTTGTCCGACTCAATGGAAAATTTGGGCCATTAGAATGGCTGAATATTTAGAAGAAATACGATATGTAACTTTAATGAACGATACAAAAAATACATGTTTCTGTTTGTTTTGGGCAGATGTAAATTGTTTGAGATTCTGGAGGATGGTGTCAGTAAACTGGCTATCTATGGAGGAAGTAAACATGATGTGGAGAGACTGAAAGACTTCTCACAAAAAGTATGTAACTCGCACAATCCTGTGCCCTGTGTTACAATCCTTGTATCTGCCTACAGCATAGACCCATTAAGACCCTGGGCCCTGTCTTACAAATCTTGTATCTGCCTACAACATAGACCAGTTACGACAAGGGTGTGCTCCTGTAATTGTACCTCAGATTTACTTCTGATGTAACTTACGCCAGGTTTGGAAAACAGGGCCTTGGAATGTACGTCATACCTCTTAAAATTCATGTAACCTTGACCAAACCATTGTATAAGTGAAAAAATCTTAATCACTGTAAAGCACCCAAACAATAAATGCTACGGTTTGGATTCTCTCTGAAATGTCCTAGCCCCCCCCCCCCCCCCCCCAATCTCCATAAGATGAGCATAGACAGGTCTATTAAAATACATGCCTATGGCTTTCCCTCCACTGTAAAATGTTACCTGTCACATGTAAATCTGTAAGGCTAAATTTCAATCATTTACATTAATTATTACTCTTGTATAATGTGTAATATTTTCTTTTTATTTTCTGGAATTTCCATTTTTCTATATATGTATTAATTATGTATATTTGCCGGAAATACTTTGAGGCCTTTGACTAACTGATGTTTTTCTTTGTCTCTAGGAAGAGGAGAAAGCTCGGGGTAGGGTGAAATTGGAGAATTATTATTTGGATTATATGGAGAGTTTAGGGATTAAAGAAGAGGATGCTGTTACGTTAGTAATTCTTATTACCACATAAACGTCTAAATGATATACCTCTTTTAAACACAATAAGAAACTTGTCTCCGTGGTTATTTTAGACAAGAAGATTTACCCTGTGCCCTTGTGTTATAGTGTTAAAAATATATAATATGGATTATGAATTATTCAACACTTTGATGGGAAGTTTGTCACAAGCCAACAGAAATTCAAATATTTTGCTCACACAAACAATCTTGGTAAATTCTAACATTACATAAGGAAATCAAGTTACATGTACATGTACAGTGAAGCAAATAATACCAATTAAAACATATATTGCCTTCTTCAGGTAAATTTTATTTGGCAAAAGATTTGATGGAAAAGTAGTAAACCAATTACTTGACAAATTGTCTTTGTTTATCATGATATGAAAAACATTATGCATCATTTTTTAACCCATCAAAAGTTACAAAACTGATAAGTTGTTCTTAAATGGTCTTTTTTTAGATTTGAAGATTTCTGTGCCAACTTCATACAGAATTGGTGGGGACGAATGGTAAGGAGAAGAAAGAAGAAACCCCTGATACTGAGGAAAGGTTTACGCCGCCCCTCCCTCGCCCCCACGGGTCCGGCCACACCCACAGCTGAAGAACTTTTACCCAAAGAGCAGGCTGCTATTGTCATTCAGCGAGCTTGGAGGAGACATATTGTAAGACTTTTAGGTTTATGGCTGTATTAAGTTTATTTCTAATAATTTTCCAAGGATAAAGTTTAGACTGATTTGCATTATGATTTAGATATAAAGATAAATGAAGTTATGGTTATTTTAAACAAATATTTTTTCGAAAAAATATTTAGTCAGATGATACCTTGATCTATGTGTAGGAAAGCCCACTTCCTATTATGGGAACTTATGAGAAGGCTTCTAAGAAGATTCTAGGGTAATATCAGGCTGGCAAGAAAATGTTGTATTCTGGTTATTTTTGTGATTAGACTTTCTTCTATTGTTATATCTCCGCCAAACTGACAAGTTGAGTGTAAAGTAAAGCTCCAACCGTATGTTGGCTAATTACTGAATTAGTAAATAACCGACACTAATTGACCCGGAAAAAAAATTCCGGAATTACTAATTCAGTAATTTCCCTGATGATGATTGCAGCTTGCTTTCGAAACACTATAAAACTTTAAATTTACGTGTTCTAATGGGCTTAGTTTAAGCTCTGCGTGTAATCTAACAAGCGAACCGTTCCCAACAAGGCCGGGTAGCTCAGTTGGTAGAACGGTGGGACGGTAACCCTGCCGTGAGTTCGATTCTCACCCTGGCCCGGAATTTTTTCCATGTCAATTAGTGTCGGTAATTTACTAATTCAGTAATTTCCCTGATGATGATTGCAACCTACTTTGCAATTGCATCTAGCTGTTGTATTATCACCATACTAATGTGATATTCTGTTTGTATTCAGGACATCCAAGTTTACAAGTATTATCGCGATTTGATCAACTTCAAGACCCGTGGAGACCCTAGTCTAATGTTACGCTGTATCAATCCGAATGAGGCTAAGTTACTGGACCCTGCTTTAGGGGTTCACGTCAGATTTAGATTGGCTGGGGTAATTATTACATGTAATACTATTAACTAAATCATTATCCTAATTTTCGTTTCTATATTGTATGTATTGTTAAAAATTATGTTTGGTTATTAATTGATAATTGATTGATTGATATTTTATACCACGCTCAAAATTATTTCACTTATATCTTAAAATTGCTAGGTTTAGTAGGGGAGAAAACCGTTCTCATTGCCCGAAGAAAATCCCCAACCTTCGGCGAGTACCTGGCAACTCTTCCACATACAGAGACCGAGTGAAAAAATCCACTCAGAAATTTTTCATTTCTTATTTGAGCTGAGTTGGATTTGAACCCGCTCCGCATCGATGGAAGGTCTGTGGGACTGAGGGACGATCTTTCTAACCCACTGGACCACCGAGGCCCCCTTAACTGATAATAAAATTGTGTCAAACAATATTCCAAGCATGTCAATACTTAAGCTTTATCCTACTTTATGATGGCAGAAATCAAATAATTTATTACCATATGACCTTTAAATTACCATATGACCTTTAAATTACCATATGACCTTTAAATTACCATATGACCTTTAACCCTGATAAACAAATCTTTCATTATCAATAACTGTCTAAAATTTTGTTTTTTTTTTCAGACAAAGTTTCCTCCCAATATATATTACAAGATCTTCACTCACAGGCCTATAGTTGACATGTGTGCAAACAGCCCTAAAGATTACACTAAAGCAGCTTCCAAACAGATTTTAATGAGAGATATCCACAATAAGGGGAAAAACGGGCCGCTACCTGGTAATTCATTTATTCCTGTTAGATACGGTAAGAATTTCGCTAATTCAAGGACGAGTGCTTTTCATAATGTTTTGAGCACTTGAATTAGCGGAATTCTTACTGTAGAATATGAAGGGGGAAAAATTTAAATTTTAAAAAACTATGCCTTCTGTGTGTGTATTAGCCTTTGATAGTGCTTTAATCTGGAGTTAGTCCATAATACCTCTGTCCAGAATCAATTCATTAGCTGAACCAAAAAGTTATTTGAGTGCAGACGGCTGTTCTAAAGGTCTGTTAGTACGAAGGCCCACCCGCTGTTCCAAAGGTCCGTTAGTCCGAAGGTCCGTTAGTCCGAAGGTGCGTTAGTCCGAAGGTCCCTAACCCTAACAGACCTTCGGAATAGCGGGGACTAATGGGCCCTCGGACTAACAGACCTTCGGACTACAGGACCTTTGGACTAATGCTACGGACCCGAGTTATTTATGACCCTTATTATGGATCCATTGTAACAAATTCTGACAATAAATCTTGTAAGTGGATGTGGTTCATACCAAATATAATCTGAAATGGCCTTAAAGACTTTCGGAATTTTTCATATTGATTTTATTGGTAAAATTGTAAATGTATATAATATGTTTTATTATCAGATAAGCAAGGTTGGTATGAGCGTGTAGAAAACAATGGCTGGAGGCTGGTTTCCGACAGACTAATACATCATATTATGAATGACCCTTTAACGTGGGAATCCTCCCAGAAAAAAATCACATTCCATCACACAAAAGTAAGTCACTTGTCTACTAGTCTCTACACTATGAAGGAATCCGATAAAGAGTTTTCAAAACCTAATCTGACACAAGGAGAGGATGCATGAGAGGTAGATCTTTATTACAGAGTCATCTGTTTTTTGTTAACTTTAAATAAATTGGAGCCCTTTATTAGAGTGGATAGGAAAATGTGTTATCCTCGTTATTTTTGTGAATACACTTTCTTGAAAAAATGGCAAATTCTTTATATTAATTTTGGGTCATACCCTACTTGGGACCATCACTATATGCCGACTGTTTTATGCATTCAATCAACCAACCGACCTCCTCTCAATCGATTGATTGATGTTTTAGGCAGCTCTCAAGATTATTTCACTTATATGACGGCGTTGCCAGGTTTAGTGGTGGGAGGAAATCAGGCTCATTGCTCGAAGGAAACCCCAGACCTTCGGCGAGTACCTGGCAACTCTTCCAGATACGACGACCGAGTGAAAAATCAGCAATCTGCCTATAGGTGGCTGATATCTTTTAAATTACTTTAAGAACATTTGTAAATCAGCTCTGTATACATAAGGTGATATAGATGATTCTTATATATTTCAGCTCTTAAGAAAACAAGATGTAGAAGCAAAAAGAAAAAACAAGAAAATACACTGGATGAAAAAAATGTAAGTTTGATTATGGTTTTATTCATAGAGAATTCCGATGAAGTTAATTTTCTTGAGTGACATAGATCACCGCTTTGTGAAACAGGCTCCTGGTCTCTTGAGGAACGGGCATATACATATTTGATTAAAAAAAAAGAAGAAACATCTTCTCAACTTTTTACATTCTGTATATTCCGACTGCAGTTTCAAACTTAGCGTTTTTTTTTTTAAGGAATATTGCTTGAAAATATTCACTAAGTTTCAAACTGCAGTTGGAATATACAGAATGCAAAAAGTTCAAAAGGCGTTTCTTCTTTTTTTCTATTTAACTTCTCATCATCTGGGGGATTTTCCCTATTCCGTTTTCTCTATATTTGATTATATATTTGTATGCCAGGGGCCGGTTGTTCGAAAGAAAATTAGCCTAACGGCAGGTTAAATGACGTGACAGAACAAAGAAATTCCTTTGTGACGCGACGTCATCTAACCTGCCGTTAAGCAAACGGCGCTTTGAACAACCCACCCCAGGTCAATAGTTTTTTAATCACCTTAATTCTACCCAAAGATTTCGGCTTAGCGACCAGTTCTGTTTTACTTACTTAGTTTAAAGTCAGTCTTTTTCCAAATTTAATATGAAGAAGAAATATCCAAGTGATAGAATTTAGGGTCTCCAAGTGTTGGACTCGAACCATATTATTAACTTTTGCTTAGGTACAAGGACGGTTTACTGAAAGCCAAATCAACGGATACGGAAACTGTTCGCCTGATTGAGGGTGCTGCAGCTGGTATGGTTGCCACAGCAGAGAGGGAGGGTGTAAATGCCTTAGAGGAATGGGAAGTGGATGAGTTACTGGACTGGACAACAAGTCTCAACTTTGAGGAGTAAGTTATATCTCCTTAACCCTCTAGAGCCCCAGGGGTCACCTAGGACCCCGAGCCCTTAATGAGTCATTGTTAAAAAGAATGATGTTTTCTATGCTTTTGCCTCCACCAAAACCCAATGTTCCCCCCGCGACCCTATTATAACGTACGTGGGTGACAATAGAGCGCGTCACAGTGAATCTGCACTGAGCACAAGATCTCCCCTTTCACGGCTGCAGGTTTATAGCGCGCCACTGGTACTAAGTAGTCTGCTCCTTCGTCCAAGGCAAGTTTTTTTCTTCATAAACCTCATAAAATTACAGATTGATGCTTTCTGAATGTATTTAGACCAATTATACCATATCTTGCACAAAGATTTCTTTGATATGAATTTTCTTGTTTGGTCGGGTCACAGGTGACCCATTGGGGTGAAAATACACTGTTTGGGGGTCAAATATGGCCCCTTGGGTTTAAAGGACTGCTGCTTGCGTTTCTTCTGTTTTTTTATTTACATAGTAATCTAACGTTTTTTTCTGTCTTCATGCAGTTTGGGTAGTTGGATGACAGTATTTGGTATTTAATCTATAATTTTAGTCCATTTGGTGTATTCAAAGAAACTTTTTGTTGTATTTTGTATTAGCTGTATGAGTTCGAGGGAAATCCGTAAACCACTGCTTCATGTAAAACTAAAAGATGTCTTGGAAATGCTGGATAATGGAGATGACACTTACTTTGAAGATAATAGCGAAAACGATGATGACGATTGCGACAAATATTTAGTAACACAACATGAGGAAAATTTCTCTAAAGACTCATCTAAGGACGATTCAGAGGGGAAAAAATGTTTTTCATGAATTCTGATTGTCAAAAGAAGTTTAGATATTTGATCGCCGTTAGAAATTTACCGTTAGATATACATTAGAAAATTAAGGAATTTGGTTGTAAAAAAATATCGATTGAACCAGCAGCTTGTTCGAACAGAAGACATATTGTAATTACGGACAAAATTCAAATAGCCGGGAAGCATAAGTGCATTTTAGGTTGTTTGCTGCTGGTAAAACTAGTAAAACTTGCCACCACGGTGCACTACTTGGTCCAAATCAACCCATCTCAATCCACCAACTGACCACCACGGTGCACTACTTGGTCCAAATCAACCCATCTCAACCCACCAGCTTGCCACTACGGTGCACTACTTGGTCCAAATCAACCCATCTCAATCCACCAACTTGCCACCACGGTGCACTACTTGGTCCAAATCAACCCATCTCAATGCACCAACTTGTCACCACGGTGCACTACTTGGTCCAAATCAACCCATCTCAATGCACCAATAAGCCACCACGGTGCACTACTTGGTCCAAATCAACCCATCTCAATCCACCAACTGGCCACCACGGTGCACTACTTGGTCCAAATCAACCCATCTCAATCCACCAACTTGCCACTACGATGCACTACTTGGTCCAAATCAACCCATCTCAATGCACCAACTTGCCACCACGGTGACCTACTTGATCCAAATCAACCCATCTCAATGCACCAACTTGCCACCACGGTGACCTACTTGGTCCAAATCAACCCATCTCAATGCACCAACTTGCCACCACGGGAAATAGCCGGGAAGCATAAAAGAATTTTAGGTTGTTTGCTGCTGGTAAAACTTAGCGTACATCCCCAATATCAGTACCAGCGGAAAACTTTTATTTTAATAAATTAACTTAATAAAAATGACCAATATTTATTCTTATTCTGTTCCAGCAATTTTTTTCCTATATTTAGCGCCTCATGCCACTTTAAGTTGAAAAAATGTGAAAGGCAGTAGTTCCACATGTATGAAAACAAATTTTACTGGCAATTTCAGTTTTATAGTGCAAGTTTATATTTTAATCCGTTGTGTTTAACATTTATAACAATCCGTTAAGTAGAAATATATAAATATGAATAAATTGTTTACATATATTCTGCATATGTTGTATCTATTACAACCCAGCGGGTCACAGATGACCCCTAATTAAAATGTACTATAAAATATTTTTTTCGCGAAAATGTTCTTATATTTTATTTATTGAAGCATTAATGGACACGAATCCCAGTAGTATAATTTTTTCGTAAGCAGTATTCTATATGCGGGCTCTAGAGGGTTAAATACTTTTTACCTCACCTTGAATTTTGTTTATCTCCCCTTGAATTTTGTTTATCTCCCTTTGAATTTTGTTTATCTCCCCTTGAATTTTGTTCACCTCCCCTTGAAGTTTGTTTATCTCCCCTTGAATTTTGTTTACCTCCCCTTGAATTTTGGTTATCTCCCCTTGAATTTTGTTTATCTCCCCTTGAATACTTTTATTTTTGCATGAGTACTTGACTCTCCCTGAACATTTTTATCTCCCCTTGAATTCTTTTTATTTTACATGCTGAATGACTACTTGTTATCTCTCCCTGTCCTTTTTTTATCTCCCTTGAATATTTTTTATCCTCGTTTGACTTCTTGTTATCTCTACGTGAACATTTTTTATCTCTCCCTGAACATTTTTTATCTCCCCTTGAATACTTTTTACTTTAACTTGACTACTTATTATCTCTCTCTGACCATTTTTTATCTTCTCTTGCATACTTTTTTTATCCTCACTCAACTACTTATCTCTCCCTGAACATTTTTTATCTCCCCTTGATTACATTTTTTTTCTTCGTTTGACTACTTGTTATCTTTCCCTGAACTTTTTTTATCTCCCCTTTAATATTTTTATCCTCGCTTAACTACTTATCTCTTCCTCAACATTTTTTATCTTCTCTTGAATACTTTTTTTATCCTCACTCAACTACTTATCTCTCCCTGAACATTTTTTATCTCCCCTTGATTACATTTTGACATTTTTTATCTCCCCTTTAATATTTTTATCCTCGCTTAACTACTTATCTCTTCCTGAACATTTTTTATCTCCCCTTGAATACTTTTTATCTTCACTTGACTACTTATTATCTCTCTCTGAAAATTTTTTATCTCCCATTGAATTCCTTTTATCTTCGCTTGACTACTTGTTATCTCTACCTGAACATTTTTTATCTCCCCTTGAAATCTTTTTAATTTAACTTGACTTTGAATTGAATGGAATTTTACTTAGCTTAGGCATTGCTGCCTTTCGCTTAAAGAAATTTACAGTACAATTGTAATTTCATACATATAAGGTAAATGCAACATACTCCCTGAACATTTTTATCTCACCTTGAATATTTTCTTGCATCGATAACTTATATTAACTAGATTGGCTAAGCTCTATGTACTGCATTGTAGAAAACGTCACAATAATTCCCCATCTTGCTAATTGACGGGCATAACATTAACGCTACATTCAGAACGAGGTTAACGGTTGAAAATCATTTGTTGTCGTTGTTGCACGGTAATCAAGACATATACCCTACTATAGCAAGTTTTAAACGTTCGTCTTGATGGACGAGGAAAATTTCATACGGCGCCTACCGGTTGAAATTTATTCTAACTCAAATTTCAGAGAAAAGGCAGAAAAATGTTTCCGTTACTATTTCTGATCTTTCTTTTCTCAAAATAACCATTGCTGGGTCAATTCTGGAAGCTTATTACAGTTACTGCATTAGTTTGTGGATTTTTTTGGGTTGAAATCATTTTCCTGTATAAGATTTCTTGTAAAGAAACGAAAATTACTACAAATTTAGTAAGCCTTTGTCTTAATGTATCTAACGATTTTGCATTAATTAGGTACATGACATCGTGGAAAGAAATAGCTACCAGTGCAAACTCGGAGAGACCTGTGGGTAAGTATGACAAGAGGCAATGTTTTATATCAAGCAGCTGACTGAGTTTTCCTCAAATTGACCATAAACTCACCTTTTCTTGTCTGTTTTGGTATATTATTATCATGTTATTCTGGTATGAACTGATAATTGAATAATTATATATTAAAGTTTTCAGAAGATATTTTTAAAATACCTCGGCGTACGTGGAAGAGTTGCCAGGTACTTTCCGAAGGTCGGGGGTTTTCTCCTGGCAATGAGCCCGGTTTCCTTTCCCACTAAACCTGGCAACGCAGCCATATAAGTGAAATAATCTTGAGTTCGACGTAAAACATCAATCAATCAATTTAAAATATCTATATGTTGTCAAATTTTTTGACCTACAGAGGCTACATTTTGGCTGAAATGTACTAAGGTGCAATAGAAGATCCAAATAATACAACAACATATGGTACACATATCGCTTTTTAACACAATTAGAAACTTGTCTCCATGGTTATTTTGGACAAGAAGATTTTCTCTGTGCCTGTGTGTTTTAGTGTTAAAAAATAATAGAGGAAGGAAGTATATAATATTCAGAAACTGATGTATGCTAATCTGACTCATTATACAGATCTTAAATTTTTTTTATATTTTTTTTTAATTTCAGAAGAGCGACTGAAGGTGGCGTCTAATACGGCTGACCCATATGAACTGACTTTCTCAGTAGAACCATCGGGAAGGTTTTCCCGCCAACAATCTGCCCACGAAAATACCCCTGTCTCCAGCATGGCTAACTTCCTACTCCAAACGTGATCTTCTTTATAACTGAACTTTTGCCTGCCAGATAGTGATATGTTTTGTTGTGTGAAAACAAACTTGATGTTTTGACACCCATGGCTAAATAGGTCCAATTCTGTGATACTTTTAATTAGTATATCATATTATTCAGCTTTAAAATATGAAATGTTTCCATATATTTGTAATTTTATATTTTGCATTTTTGTAAAATTGTATATTAATATGTGTGAAAGTAATAAATGATTGAATATAAGTGGTTGAAATGTTATGATTTGCTTCAAAGCTCGAGAAAATGTTTTCCATAAGGTCTTTCAAAAGCGTTCTATATGGTAGTCATGCGTACTATTGACTAATTAGCTAGTTAAAAAGTTCTGATTGACTGTTTTCACAATGAAAGCTGAAAATAGTTATGATTAGCTGTGTTCACCTTTAGGGCCTAATCTAGGCTTATTTTGAATCCCATATATGAGGTTTGGGCGTCCGCAGTTTGGGCGGCCAAACCAGAGTATGAGAAATTGTTATGACTGTTGCTTAATCTATTGAATACAAGTAAAAAATGCTCTATAAAAGTATTTAAAAAATAAATATTAGGGCCATATCAGACTGAAATGATGGTTTAAAGTAGGAGTTATTATGCAGCCTTCACGGGCCATACAATGGTATTGTCCAGCCATACTATGGGTGCCCAAACTTTTGCTCTAGATTATGCCCTGATCTTGGTAGTTGGGAGTGCTCCTGGTTAACTGTGTTCACCATGGTAGTTGAGGGTACTCCTGATTAACTGTGTCCACCATGGTAGTTGAGGGTACTCCTGATTAACTGTGTTCACCATGGTCGTTGAGAGTGCTACTGATTAACTGTGTTCACTATGGTAGTTGAGTTTACTCCTGATTAACTGTGTCAACCATGGCAGTTGAGAGTGCTCCTGATTAACTGTGTTCACCATGGTAGTTGAGAGTGCTCCTGATTAACTGTGTTCACCATGGTAGTTGAGGGTACTCCTGATTAATTGTGTTCACCATGGTAGTTGAGAGTACTCCTGATTAACTGTGTTCACCATGGTAGTTGAGTGTACTCCTGATTAACTGTGCCCACCATGGTAGTTCAGAGTGCTCCTGATTAACTGTTTTTACCATTAAGAGTGCTCCTGATTAACTGTGTTCACCATGGTAGTTGAGAGTGCTCCTGATTAACTGTGTTTACCATTGAGAGTGCTCCTGATTAACTGTGCCCACCATGGTAGTTGAGAGTGCTCCTGATTAACTGTGTTTACCATTGAGAGTGCTCCTGATTAACTGTGTTCACCATGGTAGTTGAGAGTGCTCCTGATTAACTGTGTTCACCATGGTAGTTGAGAGTGCTCCTGATTAACTGTATCCACCATGGTAGTTGAGAGTACTTCTGATTAACTGTATCCACCATGGTAGTTGAGAGTACTTCTGATTAACTGTACCCACCATGGTAGTTGAGAGTACTTCTGATTAACTGTATCCACCATGGTAGTTGAGAGTACTCCTGATTAACTGTGTTCACCATGGTAGTTGAGAGTGCTCCTGATTAACTGTATCCACCATGGTAGTTGAGAGTACTTCTGATTAACTGTACCCACCATGGTAGTTGGGAGTGCTCCTGATTAACTGTGTTCACCATGGTAGTTGAGAGTGCTCCTGATTAACTGTATCCACCATGGTAGTTGAGAGTACTTCTGATTAACTGTACCCACCATGGTAGTTGAGAGTATTCCTGATTAACTGTGTTCACCATGGTAGTTGAGAGTACTCCTGATTAACTGTGTTCACCATGGTAGTTGAGAGTGCTCCTGATTAACTGTACCCACCATGGTAGTTGAGAGTACTTCTGATTAACTGTATCCACCATGGTAGTTGAGAGTGCTCCTGATTAACTGTGTCCACCATGGTAGTTGAGAGTACTCCTGATTAACTGTGTTCACCATGGTAGTTGAGAGTGCTCCTGATTAACTGTATCCACCATGGTAGTTGAGAGTACTCCTGATTAACTGTGTTCACCATGGTAGTTGGGAGTGCTCCTGATTAACTGTACCCACCATGGTAGTTGAGAGTGCTCCTGATTAACTGTGTTCACCATGGTAGTTGAGAGTACTTCTGATTAACTGTGTTCACCATGGTAGTTGAGAGTACACCTGATTAACTGTACCCACCATGGTATTTGAGAGTGCTCCTGATTAACTGTATCCACCATGGTATTTGAGAGTGCTCCTGATTAACTGTGTTCACCATGGTAGTTGGGAGTGCTCCTGATTAACTGTACCCACCATGGTAGTTGAGAGTGCTCCTGATTAACTGTATCCACCATGGTAGTTGAGAGTACTTCTGATTAACTGTGTTCACCATGGTAGTTGGGAGTGCTCCTGATTAACTGTACCCACCATGGTATTTGAGAGTGCTCCTGATTAACTGTATCCACCATGGTAGTTGAGAGTACTTCTGATTAACTGTGTTCACCATGGTAGTTGGGAGTGCTCCTGATTAACTGTACCCACTATGGTAGTTGAGAGTGCTCCTGATTAACTGTACCCACCATGGTAGTTGAGAGTACTCCTGATTAACTGTGTTCACCATGGTAGTTGAGAGTGCTCCTGATTAACTGTGTCCACCATGGTAGTTGAGAGTGCTCCTGAATAACTGTATCCACCATTGTAGTTTAGAGTATTCCTGATTAACTGTGTCCACCATGGTAGTTTAGAGTATTCCTGATTAACTGTGTTCACCATGGTAGTTGAGAGTATTCCTGATTAACTGTGTTCACCATGGTAGTTGAGAGTACTCCTGATTAACTGTGTTCACCATGGTAGTTGAGAGTGCTCCTGATTAACTGTGTTCACCATGGTAGTTGAGAGTATTCCTGATTAACTGTGTTCACCATGGTAGTTGAGAGTACTCCTGATTAACTGTGTTCACCATGGTAGTTGAGAGTGCTCCTGATTAACTGTGTCCACCATGGTAGTTGAGAGTGCTCCTGATTAACTGTGTTCACCATGGTAGTTGAGAGTACTCCTGATTAACTGTGTCCACCATTGTAGTTTAGAGTATTCCTGATTAACTGTGTCCACCATGGTAGTTTAGAGTATTCCTGATTAACTGTGTTCACCATGGTAGTTGAGAGTATTCCTGATTAACTGTGTTCACCATGGTAGTTGAGAGTACTCCTGATTAACTGTGTTCACCATGGTAGTTGAGAGTGCTCCTGATTAACTGTGTCCACCATGGTAGTTGAGAGTGCTCCTGATTAACTGTGTTCACCATGGTAGTTGAGAGTACTCCTGATTAACTGTGTCCACCATGGTAGTTTAGAGTATTCCTGATTAACTGTGTCCACCATGGTAGTTTAGAGTATTCCTGATTAACTGTGTTCACCATGGTAGTTGAGAGTACTCCTGATTAACTGTGTCCACCATGGTAGTTTAGAGTATTCCTGATTAACTGTGTCCACCATGGTAGTTGAGAGTACTCCTGATTAACTGTGTCCACCATGGTAGTTTAGAGTATTCCTGATTAACTGTGTCCACCATGGTAGTTGAGAGTACTTCTGATTAACTGTGTTCACCATGGTAGTTGAGAGTACTCCTGATTAACTGTGTCCACCATGGTAGTTGAGAGTACACCTGATTAACTGTGTCCACCATGGTAGTTGAGAGTGCTCCTGATTAACTGTGTTCACCATGGTAGTTGAGAGTGCTCCTGATTAACTGTGTTCACTATGGTAGTTGAGAGTACTCCTGATTAACTGTGTTCACCATGGTAGTTGAGAGTGCTCCTGATTAACTGTGTTCACCATGGTAGTTGAGAGTACTCCCAATTAACTGTGTTCACCATGGTAGTTGAGAGTGCTCCTGATTAACTGTATCCACCATGGTATTTGAGAGTGCTCCTGATTAACTGTATCCACCATGGTAGTTGAGAGTACTCCTGATTAACTGTGTTCACCATGGTAGTTGAGAGTACTTCTGATTAACTGTGTCCACCATGGTAGTTGAGAGTACTCCCGATTAACTGTGTTCACCATGGTAGTTGAGAGTACTTCTGATTAACTGTATCCACCATGATAGTTGAGAGTGCTCCTGATTAACTGTGTTCGCCATGGTAGTTGAGAGTACTTCTGATTAACTGTGTTCACCATGGTAGTTGAGAGTGCTCCTGATTAACTGTGTTTACCATGGTAGTTGAGAGTACTCCTGATTAACTGTGTCCACCATGGTAGTTGAGAGTACTCCCGATTAACTGTGTTTACCATGGTAGTTGAGAGTACTCCCGATTAACTGTGTCCACCATGGTAGTTGAGAGTGCTCCTGATTAACTGTGTCCACCATGGTAGTTGAGAGTACTCCTGATTAACTGTGTTCACTATGGTAGTTGGGAGTACTCCTGATTAACTGTGTTCACCGTGGTAGTTGAGAGTGCTCCTGATTAACTGTGTTCACCATGGTAGTTGGGAGTGCTGCTGATTAACTGTGTTCACCATGGTAGTTGAGAGTACTCCTGATTAACTGTGTTCACCATGGTAGTTGATGGTACTCCTGATTAACTGTGTTCACCATGGTAGTTGAGAGTACTCCTGATTAACTGTGTTCACCATGGTAGTTGATGGTACTCCTGATTAACTGTGTTCACTATGGTAGTTGAGAGTACTCCTGATTAACTGTGTTCACCATGGTAGTTGAGAGTACTCCTGATTAACTGTGTCCAACATGGTAGTTGAGAGTACTCCTGATTAACTGTGTTCACCATGGTAGTTGATGGTACTCCTGATTAACTGTGTTCACTATGGTAGTTGAGAGTACTCCTGATTAACTGTGTTCACCATGGTAGTTGAGAGTACTCCTGATTAACTGTGTTCACCATGGTAGTTGATGGTACTCCTGATTAACTGTGTTCACTATGGTAGTTGAGAGTACTCCTGATTAACTGTGTTCACCATGGTAGTTGAGAGTACTCCTGATTAACTGTGTTCACCATGGTAGTTGATGGTACTCCTGATTAACTGTGTTCACTATGGTAGTTGAGAGTACTCCTGATTAACTGTGTTCACCATGGTAGTTGAGGGTACTCCTAATTAACTGTGTTCACCATGGTAGTTGAGAGTACTGCTGATTAACTGTCCAACATGGTAGTTGAGAGTACTCCTGATTAACTGTGTTCACCATGGTAGTTGAGAGTTCTCCTGGTTAACTATGTTCACCATGGTAGTTGAGAGTACTCCTGATTAACTGTGTTCACCATGGTAGTTGAGGGTACTCCTGATTAACTGTGTTCACCATAGTAGTTGAGAGTACTCCTGATTAACTGTCCAACATGGTAGTTGAGGGTACTCCTGATTAACTGTGTTCACCATGGTAGTTGAGAGTACTCCTGATTAACTGTCCAACATGGTAGTTGAGAGTACTCCTGATTAACTGTGTTCACCATGGTAGTTGAGAGTGCTCCTGATTAACTGTGTTCACCATGGTAGTTGAGAGTACTCCTGATTAACTGTGTTCACCATGGTAGTTGAGAGTACTCCTGATTAACTGTGTCCACCATGGTAGTTGAGAGTGCTCCTGATTAACTGTGTTCACCATGGTAGTTGAGAGTACTCCTGATTAACTGTACCCACCATGGTAGTTGAGAGTACTCCTGATTAACTGTGTTCAGCATGGTAGTTGAGAGTACTCCTGATTAACTGTGTTCACCATGGTAGTTGATGGTACTCCTGATTAACTGTGTTCACTATGGTAGTTGAGAGTACTCCTGATTAACTGTGTTCACCATGGTAGTTGAGAGTACTCCTGATTAACTGTGTTCACCATGGTAGTTGATGGTACTCCTGATTAACTGTGTTCACTATGGTAGTTGAGAGTACTCCTGATTAACTGTGTTCACCATGGTAGTTGAGAGTACTCCTGATTAACTGTGTTCACCATGGTAGTTGATGGTACTCCTGATTAACTGTGTTCACTATGGTAGTTGAGAGTACTCCTGATTAACTGTGTTCACCATGGTAGTTGAGGGTACTCCTAATTAACTGTGTTCACCATGGTAGTTGAGAGTACTGCTGATTAACTGTCCAACATGGTAGTTGAGAGTACTCCTGATTAACTGTGTTCACCATGGTAGTTGAGAGTTCTCCTGGTTAACTATGTTCACCATGGTAGTTGAGAGTACTCCTGATTAACTGTGTTCACCATGGTAGTTGAGGGTACTCCTGATTAACTGTGTTCACCATAGTAGTTGAGAGTACTCCTGATTAACTGTCCAACATGGTAGTTGAGGGTACTCCTGATTAACTGTGTTCACCATGGTAGTTGAGAGTACTCCTGATTAACTGTCCAACATGGTAGTTGAGAGTACTCCTGATTAACTGTGTTCACTATGGTAGTTGAGAGTACACCTGATTAACTGTGTTCACCATGGTAGTTGAGAGTGCTCCTGATTAACTGTATCCACCATGGTAGTTGAGAGTACTCCTGATTAACTGTGTCCACCATGGTAGTTGAGAGTACTCCTGATTAACTGTGTTCACCATGGTAGTTGAGAGTGCTCCTGATTAACTGTGTTCACCATGGTATTTGAGAGTACTCCTGATTAACTGTGTTCACAATGGTAGTTGAGAGTGCTCCTGATTAACTGTGTTCACAATGGTAGTTGAGGGTACTCCTAATTAACTATGTTCACCATGGTAGTTGAGAGTGCTCCTGATTAACTGTGTTCACCATGGTAGTTGAGAGTACTCCTGATTAACTGTGTTCACCATGGTAGTTGAGAGTACTCCTGATTAACTGTGTTCACCTTAGTAGTTGAGGGCACTCCTGATTAACTGTGTTCACCATGGTAGTTGAGAGTGCTCCTGATTAACTGTGTTCACCATGGTAGTTGAGAGTACTCCTGATTAACTGTCCAACATGGTAGTTGAGAGTACTCCTGATTAACTGTGTTCACCATGGTAGTTGAGAGTGCTCCTGATTAACTGTGTTCACCATGGTAGTTGAGAGTGCTCCTGATTAACTGTGTTCACCATGGTAGTTGAGAGTACTCCTGATTAACTGTGTTCACCATGGTAGTTGAGAGTGCTCCTGATTAACTGTGTTCACCATGGTAGTTGAGAGTGCTCCTGATTAACTGTGTTCACCATGGTAGTTGAGAGTGCTCCTGATTAACTGTGTTCACCATGGTAGTTGAGAGTACTCCTGATTAACTGTGTTCACCATGGTAGTTGAGGGTACTCCTGATTAACTGTGTCCACCATGGTAGCTGAGAGTGCTCCTGATTAACTGTGTCCACCATGGTAGTTGAGAGTACTCCTGATTAACTGTGTTCAGCATGGTAGTTGAGAGTGCTCCTGATTAACTGTGTTCACCATGGTAGTTGAGAGTACTCCTGATTAACTGTGTCCACCATGGTAGTTGAGAGTACTCCTGATTAACTGTGTCCACTATGGTAGTTGAGAGTACTCCTGATTAACTGTGTCCACCATGGTAGTTGAGAGTACTCCTGATTAACTGTGTTCAGCATGGTAGTTGAGAGTACTCCTGATTAACTGTGTTCAGCATGGTAGTTGAGAGTGCTCCTGATTAACTGTGTCCACCATGGTAGTTGAGAGTACTCCCGATTAACTGTGTTCACCATGGTAGTTGAGAGTACTCCTGATTAACTGTGTTCACCATGGTAGTTGAGAGTACTCCTGATTAACTGTGTTCACCATGGTAGTTGAGGGTACTCCTGATTAACTGTGTTCACCATGGTAGTTGAGAGTGCTCCTGATTAACTGTGTTCACCATGGTAGTTGAAAGTACTCCTGATTAACTGTGTTCACCATGGTAGTTGAGAGTGCTCCTGATTAACTGTGTTCACCATGGTAGCTGTGGGTGCTCCTGATTAACTGTGTCCAACATGGTAGTTAAGAGTGCTCCTGAATAAATGTGTTTACCATGGCAGTTGAGAGTACTCCTTATAAACTTTGTTCGCTATAGTAGTTTGGATTGAAAAACAATCATATTCTTTTCTCGATTATTTTTGTTAGAGTTACACCCTACTATTGACCCCCGGCCCTCTCATTTATTCTGACTACATGGCCGTGTCAAAATAATAACGTTAACTCCCCCATTAGATCCCAAACAACATCGATCTAATGTCTATGAAAGCAAACGAGCTGCAAAAAAATATGAGCATGGGTAAGCTAAAAATATGCCTGTGATCAAACCGATGTATCGATTTTATCCTGCATATAGACCTGGTACTGTTTGCAGTCCGCTGCATGATGGTTAAATATTTTGGCCTCCCTGAGATTATGACTAAGACTATTGTATCTGCCTTTCTCTTTCTCTAACAAATCAATGTTCATTAAAAATACGTAGTAAAATACAACCAAAGTCTACATAGCTACACATAACATTATAGAGCCAGACATAGACCATTGTGTGCAGATTATGAGGTTTGAATAGTTATTTTATTAGGGCGGGTCCCTTTTTGAAAGGCGACCTAGTTTAGGCAGTTCACTTCATGTCTGTATGTCACAGTGTATCGGTTCGCCACTTTCCCATTCGATCTATCCGACAACGAACTGTTAACAGCTGCACATTGACAAGGTAAGCGAATCTGTTTGATACATGACTAGAAACGTAATGACCACTGTACATCATGTGTATTAATATGCTTATTTTCAAATACGGGGTGTAAGTTGATCAGTGGAGGAAAAGTTCTAATGGGCCGTTAAGGTAAGTAAAACAGGATAGAGACACGCGAGTGCGGCTAATGGGCCGGTTAAGCTAGATACATGATAATTAAAAAAGAAACCACTGTTCGGTTCATCTGTTACATATATATTATGTATACTAGCCCAACATTAAAATAGACCACTGTGCATATTTTCATATAGACCTAATAACAACTAAGCAAGGATAAATATATATATAAAAACGTTATTGGTCGATCTCAAATATGGTTTCAAAAACACGTTTAACTCACTCCCCCATTATTTATGTGCCTGTGTCACTACATGCTTTGTATTTTTATGTATATCTATCTCGATATTTGATCATTTGAGAAGTCGCTTGTTGTGGTATAGATATATCCGTACACAGGACCCCCCAATTAGATATTAGCATCCCCTTCTGTTGTTATATCAGGAATTTGACATATCGTACACACTTCCGGGACAATCTGCATGTGGCCTTGAACCACTTGAACCGTAACCTGGGGATTAACAAACTAACTGATTTACTGATTTGGCATAAAAGTAGCCCGAACACACACCATTGAACTCCCTTATCATACTGGACCTATGTTGGGTATAACTTTGGCACAGTTAGTACAATTCCTTACATGTAATGATAGAAAATATAACTTTATACACAATTTAGCATTTATTACCTCTCTCTTCAATCCAGATGAGTTTTGATTCGACCCTCGCCAAGCAGTGTTTAGAATGGATACAAGCGGTGACGGGTGATACGAGTTTTAATGCTGATGGTGATCGAGCTAATTTCCAGGCAGTTCTCAAGGACGGAGTGGTTCTCTGTAGGTATGTGACTTCAATACGTTTTAAGATTTGCACCGAATTGTGATGGCCTCTTATAGCACTTTACAGTTCATAGGTTATACCAGAAGACTTCTTGATATACTTCTGGTTATACCAGAAGTCTATGAATGTGGAAGTGTGAAGCGTCCCATTACATTGTATTCAGGGCATTGGCTCCATACACAGAGCCCTCTCTCGGTTAGTTAGAATGCGTGGCTTTTCTTCACTTTCTCCTATAAACTATTATGGGATGCATAAGAAAAAACATGGCGAACGTTTTAGATATGACTTGATGGAGCAAAAGTTAAAGTTTCCGAAGAACTTCATAAAGTTGAAAATGAGACAAGAAGACTTGTTTGGAACGATTTGAGTCGAAATGGAGATATCAGAGTCGCATGTTCGGTAAAGGCCCGTTCTCACTGTGCGATTTGTCGTACAGACTTGTAGGATGCGATTAAAATGGAGGATTTTAATTGGTCAATATGATTTATCAACCAATCAAATGCATCTATTTTAATCGCATCCTACAAGTCGGTGCGACAAATCGCACAGTGAGAACAGACCTTTAAGCTTTTATAAAAACCAATGCATTCTCCGAACTGCGGTTACTGGAATTGCCGATAGATGCAGAAGTGGAGAATGAATTTATTTTCTGATTTGAAATTGCGCAACCGTTGACAATTTCCAAATCTACCGCGCATAAACGTCACATAGTGTAGTATAAGCAGGCTGAAAGCACCAGTGCCCTGAATATGGGGTAATGCGACATTTCACACTTCCCTGTTCATAGACTTCTGGTTATACCCAATGAACTATATGCGTGGAATGGAGGTCACGTGGTATTTGATGTGTATTGAATGCCGCCATTATTAGGAGATGATTCAATTCCGATCCAGATCTGTTATGCACGCGCGCTTCAACTGCCAATGGCGGCACATTTCACAAAGTCAGATCCAAACTAGCCAATAAGACGTGTCCATTCCACGCATATAGTTCATTGGTTATACCCTACACGAATTATGCCTATTTTTTACGATTCTGTAGAAAAGTTGATCCAAGTTGATATATTTGTTCATTGGGTGTGGAAGGTCTGTCAGATATTCGCTAAGGCCGCCGGTCTCCTCCGAGGCAAGATCTTGAATAATCTTGAGTGTGGTGTAAAACATCAAACAATCAATCATTTATTTCGTTATTTACCCAACTTTTATTGCTGTACAGCATTTACGCCCGTTCTCATTGTACGATTGGTCGTACCGACTTGTGGGATGCGATTAAAATGGATATTTTTAATTGGTCAATAAGATTCGTCAACCAATCAAATGCAGCTATTTGAATCGCATACTACAAATCGGTTCGACAAATCGCACAGTGAGAACGGGCCTGAAAGAGTTAGCCCTTAACATGACTTTATTTTCATTTAAAAGTGAGAAAAACGCATGCATTCTCTATAAAGCCAAACAAAGAAAATCAAATATCACAACAAGACTATTTCCATATATCCCTTGAAATGGGGGCTTTAAAACTGGCTTTTGTTATTTAGAATTTTATTTGAATGGATTTTTTATATAAGCTTTGTTGTTACCCCTGGATTAACTAGAATTCCTCTTTCCCATGTTTCTTAGATTGATGAATGGTTTAAAACCTGGGTCCATCCCTGAGAAAAAATATGCTAAAGCTCCAAAGATGCCATTTCAACAGATGGAATTGATAGGAGAGTTCCTAAAGAAGGTTCCAGAATATGGAATTCCTGAACAGGAAAAATTTCAAACAATCGATTTATTTGAAGGACAAAACCTAAGACAAGTTTTAATCTGTTTTCAGTCAATGGCAAGGAAGGTAAGATATTTCCGTACAGCATCCATTTAAAGAATGTATTTCTGATTGATTGTTTGGTGTTTTACGCCGCGATCAAGATTATTTCATTTATATGGCGGCGTTGCCAGTTTTATTTTTAGGAAACCGGGCTCTATGCCCGAAGGAAACCCACGACCTTCCGGTTATAACTTGCATCCTGATCCATCCCACACAGGTCGCTCCGAGTGAAAACCCAGTCAGAAAATTTCCCAATGTTGGAAGCCATTGGTGGAAGTCTGTTCGGGTTGAGCGTCCAACGCTCTACATACTGGGAAACGGAGGCCCCTCTGACCAGGGAAAGACAACCATTAGGCCTACCATATCGTTCTGAGTTAGTTGTGACTGATTTCAAGACATTGGACTGATCCAAAGTCTCGCTCGAACAGTCGGTCTGTATCGAAAATGAAGAAAAGACATATTTCTAAGATAGGATTTCGAAATACTTCCATTTTAATGTGGTGGCCTTAATTAATAAAACCGTGGGCCGTCCTCAAACAGTGCCTATTCCATCCTCCGTAAACTTGTTCTGTTCTCTGTCGAACTCCAGTAAGTCACAAATCTTCATAAAATTACAGCCCCCCCCCCCCCAACCCACGTTGTTCATGTGCATTAGATTTGCATTGGACATTGCTGCCATTGGCCTTTCTTGGTTTTGGAATGACAAATGTATCCATGAAAAAAAGACCTTTTAACTGGAGACATCTTTAAAATACTTTACAAAGAGGTTCCATTTTATCTACCCTTAACCACTTAATCGCATGCTACAAATCGGTACAACAAATCTCACAGTGAGAACGGGCTTTTCAGAGTTAGCCCTTAACTTGACTTTCTTTTCATTAAAAAGGGGAAAACGTATGTTTCAAGCTTCACTCAAACAAATGCTGAGATTGTCAAAACTATTTGATGTCTACTAAAGGACTATCCCTATCGAGACAAGTTTTCTAGTTCTTTTATGGCATGTTTCTTCTTCTTTACAGGCCAAGTCTGAAGGAAAGCCAGGATTTTTGTAGGAAGGACGTTATTTCATCCAAAGATATTTGTCACTTTGATTGATTATAAGTTAACTATTATTTATACCATTCATTGTTTCCAAACTTCTTATTGCTTCCCATAATATAGGCATTTTATCTTCGTTACTCAATTCCATTCTTGTAGTTATCGCATCATTATTTTGATGCATTTCATCCTGTTTTTGTAATAAATATTTGATCTTTCATTGGATTGGAATATATTGTTTGTCTTTTAATAGCTTTGCCAGTAAGTAAGCTAATTGGTTTATTCATCTTACATACATAAGGATTCGCAGTTTGTACCCAGCCAAAACTATGAAAGGATAATGCTGTTGGGTAAACCATTCCACTAGAAGTAACTCCACTACGAATCCACCGAGAGATTTTCCCGCCTAGCGTTTTTGTCTTTATTGTAAATCAAAATGAAACTGCGTGATAGTCACGTGACTTCACAGCTGATGCTGAGTGGAAGATACCGCCATGTGTAGCCTCCGTTTCTTAAGGACCATTTATCGGCTATGCTGTGTAAAGAAAAGGCCCGTGTCTAATTCAGATTTTCAGGCGTGGCTGGCATTCGATTTGTTCCAGTGAGGACAACGTTTGTAGCATCTCCCCATTAATTTCGTCGGCGTGTCATATCCAAGATGTCTTACAGAGCAGAGAAATCGGGATACAGCGCGGAAGCCCAAGCTAGGGTAAGATTGTCATCTACATTTGAACTCTGATGCTAGTACACTGAGAGAGTATCAGTGAAATGCCCAGAAATTTATTCAAACGTATTCTTCACTAATTAGGAACCCTATACATGTTTATTTAGATTTAGCATAGTCCGGGTTTCTGACTCCAAAATTACTGTTTTTTTTTTACTGACGGAAAATACGGCCGTAAGTATAAAAAAAATAGTAATTTTGGAGTCAGAAACCCGGACTAGATTTATCATTGCTTCGATGTAATACTAATGGGCCTCGATGTTAGCATTTATTAGCAGGGGTCATGTCGTATTCTCAATATGATACTGGCGCCAGCATCAGTACTCATATCCAACTCACGGGACTACTACATTGAGAGCGCAAGTAAATTATCCAAACCTGAACGATGTCCCGTTGACCCGAGACTTGTAATTCAACCCTTCTACAGGGACCTCCAGAGATTTCTTCCTGCCAACTAATTAAGCTATATGGGTCAGAATAAGTCACCAGTTCTCTGACTAAGTCACACCGTATTGAGGCTTCATAAATATAGGCCTACTTACAGTGCCTTTTTGGGTGGAACTTTTTTGAAAAAGTAACACAGAATAGATTATCTGACTGTTTCTGTTTGGTATTATTTTTCATCAACGCGCCTTGACCCATTGCTTAAAGTGGCATGAGCTGCCAAAATTCACACTTTTTTGATAATTTCTGATCGCCACTTTGAAGGCCATCGAAAAACTAAATGATTGGCATTGGAATAAAGAAAATTCATACAGTATAGAGCCTGTAGGCTACTAATCTAAAACGTGTTCAAAAAGTAAACAAAATTTAATGTGGCATGAGCTGCCAAAATGTTGATATTTTGAGGTTAAAACAGAATATTGAAATTATTGGCTATTTTTCTAAGATGTATCATTCGGTAGCTTTTTAGTGCTTCTAGTCTCGAAAATGTACGATAAAGCATTGTTTTGAACTAACTTTGGCTTAAAATGAATGAATGATCGTCCCGGTTATTTAAATTTTGTTTACTTTTCGAAAATGTTTTAGGTTCGTACAGGCCTTATACTGTATAGATTTTCCTCATTCCAAAGCTAATCATTTAGTTTGTCAATGGCCTTCACAGCCTCTTACTGTTGTGACGATCCGAAATTATGAAAAAAGTGTGAATTTGGGCAGCTCATGCCACTTTAAATAACCGGTACGGCCATTCATTCATTCTAAGTCAAAGTTGGTTTAAAACAATACTTTATTGTACATTTTCGAGACTAGAAGCACTAAAAAGCGTCTGAATTATACGTCGTGTGAAAAATGACCATTAATTTCAACATTCTGTTTTAACGTCAAAATATCAACATTTTGGCAGCTCATGCCACTTGAAATGTTAAATTTTCGGATTTAAAAACGGCCAGAGTAAAATCAAAGGTTTTTGATGTTATTGGCATTGATGACCATGTCAATCATGACCATCTCTATATATATTAAATGTCGTGTTAGCAGTCTTTCCAAACAACCACTAAAATTTTTGTCCGCACATCACCAATTTCACAGTCATGATACACCATACTACCATTTTCCAACAACGGCCCACTCGCCACCGTAGCGTTTCTGACGTTTGTGAAGACAACGTATTTCCCCAAGCTTACTACTAGTAAAACGTCTTAAGTTAAACATGGGAGACATAAAATACGCCCAGTTATGTTTAAAATGTATCCGTGGTTCTGTAAATGTATACCCAGATCTGAAGTCCGTAGACCTACATCTATCATCGAGCAGAAACTTCGCAAGTTCTCTGTTGGATTACACTCATTTCAGATCTTTTTCTTTTTATACGCCCGGTTTGAAAAGCGGGCTGTATTATGGTATCATCTCCGTCCGTCCGGCAGTCCGGCTGTCCGGCGTCCGCTTTCCCTTCCGCTCCATAACTTCTAAAGTTTTGATTCCATCTGCACAATTTTTTCTGAGTATATACCTTATGGGTAGAAGGTGTGTCATAAACTATTTTTAACATCACTGGTTACATAATATGGGAGTTATATTGGATTATGTAATATTCCCTTCCGCTCCATAACTTCTAAAGTTTTGATTCCATCTGCACAATTTTTTCTGAGTATATACCTTATGGGTAGAAGGTGTGTCGCGAACTATTTTTAACATCACTGGTTACATAATATGGGAGTTATATTGGATTATGTAATATTCCCTTCCACTCCATAACTTCTAAAGTTTTGATTCCATCTGCACAATTTTTTCTGAGTATATACCTTATGGGTAGAAGGTGTGTCATAAACTATTTTTAACATCACTGGTTACATAATATGGGAGTTATATTGGATTATGTAATATTCCCTTCCGCTCCATAACTTCTAAAGTTTTGATTCCATCTGCACAATTTTTTCTGAGTATATACCTTATGGGTAGAAGGTGTGTCGCGAACTATTTTTAACATCACTGGTTACATAATATGGGAGTTATATTGGATTATGTAATATTCCCTTCCACTCCATAACTTCTAAAGTTTTGATTCCATCTGCACAATTTTTTCTGAGTATATACCTTATGGGTAGAAGGTGTGTCGCAAACTATTTTTAACATCACTGGTTACATAATATGGTAGTTATATTGGATTATGTAATATTCCCTTCCGCTCAATAACTTTCAAAGTTTTGATTCCATCTGGACAATTTTTTCTTAGGATATACCTTATGGGTGGAAGGTGTGTCGCAAACTATTTTAACATCACTGGTTACATAATATGGGAGTTATATTGGATTATGTAATATTCCCTTCCGCTCAATAACTTTCAAAGTTTTGATTCCATCTGGACAATTTTTGTCTTAGGATATAGCTTATGGGTAGAAGGTGTGTCAGCTTCCTTGGATAATTTAGTGATAGCTATGGTGGCCAAAACCTAAACAGTTAAGAATTATAATTATTTCTCTATTTTAAAGGCTCTTCAATTCAGTTTTATTACCCATATGGTAAAGTAAATATAGCTGCTTAAAGATATGTTTGACAATATTCATAAACCTGGTTGTAAGTGTAAACAGATAAGACTTGTATATTTACACACCATTGACCATCTCAGAGATTAGGCTCTGTTCAAATATACCTATATAAAATGTGGCAAACATCCTGGTCAGTGATGTCTTCAGCAAGTGATTAAACCCACTGACCAGTCAGCATTAGCTGGACTCAAGCTGAAGACCTGGACATTTAACACCAGATGAGATTTTATATTTGAAGGACACATTGCATATATTCAAAAATATATATATGGAAGGATTTGTTTTGGTATGGCTGCAGTGACTATGCCTTTCCGGGCGTATTTTGGGTTTCCCGAAACTCTTGTTAAAGGGGCATGAGCTGCCAAAATGTTGATATTTTGACGTAAACACAGAATGTTGAAATTATCGGCTATTTTTCTCAAGACGTATAATTCAGAAGCTTTTTAGTGCTTCTAGTCTCAAAAATGTACGATAAAGTATTGTTTTGAACTAACTTTGACTTAGAATGAATGAATGGTCGTCCCGGTTATTTAAATTTTGCTACTTTTCGAACACGTTTTCGGTTCGTACAGGGCACATACTGTATGGATTTTCCTCATTCCAACGCCAATCATTTAGTTTTTCGATGGCCTTCAAAGCCTCTTACTGTCGTGACGATCAGAAATTATGAAAAAAGTGTGAATTTCGGCAGCTCATGCCACTTTAATTTACGGTCTCAAATTTATCTGAAAACCTTTTTGTTCCCCTTAAATCTAAACACTCGTCTGTATTAGTTAGTTGAGCAAAATGGGTCAATTGTCAGCTGGCTGATTTAAGTCATTTAAGACACCTAAAGTAGTAAGGAAACTCCGAAAATATTCATGGTGTAATCTCAATATTTCGACTTTAATTAAGTCATCGTCAGGAGAATTATGAGTACATCAAAAGACAGTGTGCATTTATATAGAAAAACAGAATACAATGATGGTTGACACTAAGAAGGCATGGGAGATTAAAATTTTAGTTACAATAGAGCAGGGTTCTAAAGGGCAGTCATAAGACCTAGCCAGGCTAATAAATTAAGTAAACATCTGTCACTGAAAACATTACTAGGTCATATGCATACATTCAAAATAATAATTGGTAAAGTTTGAGAAAAATAAAATACATGTTTGTAAGTATATCAAATTGAATTTTACAATCAGCCGCATTAATTAAAATCATATATTTATTATGTATAAGCAATAGAAAGGGTAATAGGTCTTGAAAAGTTAATAAAACAAAGGAATTTTTAAAAAAATTCACTTCTGGCGATAGATGGCGTATTAGAAAAAAAAAATTACATGGGTTATAACAGAGATTAACGAAATAAAGAGAGTTCTTTTGAAGCCATAATTCCGTGATTGAGGGGCGGTTTTAATCTCCTGATGGAGAGGGCTTCCTTAAATAATAATTCATTCCAGTTGTTTGATGAGTCAATTACTTTGGTATGTTGGGCTAAGAATGATTCAATTGGAATGGGTTTCAGATTGTCTATGTTAGAAGGTATATTAAGTAAACTTTCAATGAATTTGAAGTTTTCACATTTCTGAATATGGTTGAAAATTTCACTATGAGCTCGGCCATTTGAGTGTTCTTTCAGTCTTGTCGAAAGACAGCGCTCTGTTTTCCCCACGTAACTTTCATCACAACCTGGACAGTTGAACTGGTATACCACATTACTTCTATATTCAGAGGGAGTGAAGTCCTTGTTATTAAAAAATTTTGAGGCTTTACATGTAGTCCACAATATTTGAATCTGAACATCCGTATTCAGCAGGTTTTTATACGCCCGACTTAAAAAAAGTCGGTCGTATTATGGTATCACCAGCGCCGTCCGTCCGTCCGTCCGTCCGTCCGTCCGGCCGTCCGTCCCGGATTCCCTTCCGCTCCATAACTTGAAGACTTTTGATCTAATCTTTACGATTCTTTCACAACATATACCTTGTGGGTAGAAGGTGTGTCATGAACCATTTATGACATCGGCGATTGCATAATGTGGCTTCTACATTGGATTATGTAGTATTCTGTCTTAATCTATATCTTCGTTCCCTTCCGCTCCATAACTTGAAGAGTTTTGATCCGATCTGTACAATTTTTTTTACAACATATACTTTAGGGGTAGAAGGTGTGTCATGAACCATTAAGAACATTGTCCATTGCATAATATGGCTTCTACATTGGATTATGTAATACTCTGTCTTAGTCTATATCTTCGTTCCCTTCCGCTCTATAACTTGAAGAGATTTGATCCGATCTTTATAATTTTTTTTACAACATATAGTTTAGGGGTAGAAGGTGTGTCATGAACCATTTAGGACATTGTCGATTGCATAATATGACTTCTACTTTGGATTATATAATATTCTGTCTTAGTCTATATCTTCGTTCCCTTTCGCTCCATAACTTGAAGAGTTTTGATCCTTATGGGTAGAAGGTGTGTCGCAAACTATTTTTAACATCACTGGTTACATAATATGGTAGTTATATTGGATTATGTAATATTCCCTTCCGCTCAATAACTTTCAAAGTTTTGATTCCATCTGGACAATTTTTTCTTAGGATATACCTTATGGGTGGAAGGTGTGTCGCAAACTATTTTAACATCACTGGTTACATAATATGGGAGTTATATTGGATTATGTAATATTCCCTTCCGCTCAATAACTTTCAAAGTTTTGATTCCATCTGGACAATTTTTGTCTTAGGATATAGCTTATGGGTAGAAGGTGTGTCAGCTTCCTTGGATAATTTAGTGATAGCTATGGTGGCCAAAACCTAAACAGTTAAGAATTATAATTATTTCTCTATTTTAAAGGCTCTTCAATTCAGTTTTATTACCCATATGGTAAAGTAAATATAGCTGCTTAAAGATATGTTTGACAATATTCATAAACCTGGTTGTAAGTGTAAACAGATAAGACTTGTATATTTACACACCATTGACCATCTCAGAGATTAGGCTCTGTTCAAATATACCTATATAAAATGTGGCAAACATCCTGGTCAGTGATGTCTTCAGCAAGTGATTAAACCCACTGACCAGTCAGCATTAGCTGGACTCAAGCTGAAGACCTGGACATTTAACACCAGATGAGATTTTATATTTGAAGGACACATTGCATATATTCAAAAATATATATATGGAAGGATTTGTTTTGGTATGGCTGCAGTGACTATGCCTTTCCGGGCGTATTTTGGGTTTCCCGAAACTCTTGTTAAAGGGGCATGAGCTGCCAAAATGTTGATATTTTGACGTAAACACAGAATGTTGAAATTATCGGCTATTTTTCTCAAGACGTATAATTCAGAAGCTTTTTAGTGCTTCTAGTCTCAAAAATGTACGATAAAGTATTGTTTTGAACTAACTTTGACTTAGAATGAATGAATGGTCGTCCCGGTTATTTAAATTTTGCTACTTTTCGAACACGTTTTCGGTTCGTACAGGGCACATACTGTATGGATTTTCCTCATTCCAACGCCAATCATTTAGTTTTTCGATGGCCTTCAAAGCCTCTTACTGTCGTGACGATCAGAAATTATGAAAAAAGTGTGAATTTCGGCAGCTCATGCCACTTTAATTTACGGTCTCAAATTTATCTGAAAACCTTTTTGTTCCCCTTAAATCTAAACACTCGTCTGTATTAGTTAGTTGAGCAAAATGGGTCAATTGTCAGCTGGCTGATTTAAGTCATTTAAGACACCTAAAGTAGTAAGGAAACTCCGAAAATATTCATGGTGTAATCTCAATATTTCGACTTTAATTAAGTCATCGTCAGGAGAATTATGAGTACATCAAAAGACAGTGTGCATTTATATAGAAAAACAGAATACAATGATGGTTGACACTAAGAAGGCATGGGAGATTAAAATTTTAGTTACAATAGAGCAGGGTTCTAAAGGGCAGTCATAAGACCTAGCCAGGCTAATAAATTAAGTAAACATCTGTCACTGAAAACATTACTAGGTCATATGCATACATTCAAAATAATAATTGGTAAAGTTTGAGAAAAATAAAATACATGTTTGTAAGTATATCAAATTGAATTTTACAATCAGCCGCATTAATTAAAATCATATATTTATTATGTATAAGCAATAGAAAGGGTAATAGGTCTTGAAAAGTTAATAAAACAAAGGAATTATTAAAAAAATTCACTTCTGGCGATAGATGGCGTATTAGAAAAAAAAAATTACATGGGTTATAACAGAGATTAACGAAATAAAGAGAGTTCTTTTGAAGCCATAATTCCGTGATTGAGGGGCGGTTTTAATCTCCTGATGGAGAGGGCTTCCTTAAATAATAATTCATTCCAGTTGTTTGATGAGTCAATTACTTTGGTATGTTGGGCTAAGAATGATTCAATTGGAATGGGTTTCAGATTGTCTATGTTAGAAGGTATATTAAGTAAACTTTCAATGAATTTGAAGTTTTCACATTTCTGAATATGGTTGAAAATTTCACTATGAGCTCGGCCATTTGAGTGTTCTTTCAGTCTTGTCGAAAGACAGCGCTCTGTTTTCCCCACGTAACTTTCATCACAACCTGGACAGTTGAACTGGTATACCACATTACTTCTATATTCAGAGGGAGTGAAGTCCTTGTTATTAAAAAATTTTGAGGCTTTACATGTAGTCCACAATATTTGAATCTGAACATCCGTATTCAGCAGGTTTTTATACGCCCGACTTAAAAAAAGTCGGTCGTATTATGGTATCACCAGCGCCGTCCGTCCGTCCGTCCGTCCGTCCGTCCGTCCGGCCGTCCGTCCGTCCGTCCGTCCGTCCGTCCGTCCGGCCGTCCGTCCCGGATTCCCTTCCGCTCCATAACTTGAAGACTTTTGATCTAATCTTTACGATTCTTTCACAACATATACCTTGTGGGTAGAAGGTGTGTCATGAACCATTTATGACATCGGCGATTGCATAATGTGGCTTCTACATTGGATTATGTAGTATTCTGTCTTAATCTATATCTTCGTTCCCTTCCGCTCCATAACTTGAAGAGTTTTGATCCGATCTGTACAATTTTTTTTACAACATATACTTTAGGGGTAGAAGGTGTGTCATGAACCATTAAGAACATTGTCCATTGCATAATATGGCTTCTACATTGGATTATGTAATACTCTGTCTTAGTCTATATCTTCGTTCCCTTCCGCTCTATAACTTGAAGAGATTTGATCCGATCTTTATAATTTTTTTTACAACATATAGTTTAGGGGTAGAAGGTGTGTCATGAACCATTTAGGACATTGTCGATTGCATAATATGACTTCTACTTTGGATTATATAATATTCTGTCTTAGTCTATATCTTCGTTCCCTTTCGCTCCATAACTTGAAGAGTTTTGATCCGAACTTGACAATTTTTTCAGAGTATATATCTTGTGGACAGACGGTGTGTCATGTACCATTTCTGACTTCACCCGTTGCATAATATGGCAACCATATAGGATTATGTAATATTCCTTTCCGCTCCATAACTTCTAAAGTTTTGATCCGATCTTCACCATTTTTTTCAGAGTATATACCTTATGGGCAGACGGTGTTTCACATACCAATTCTGACATCACCTGTTGCATAATATGGCGGCCATATTGGATTATGTAATATTCCCTTTCGGCTCCAGAACTTCTTTCGTTTTGATATAATCTTTACAATTCTTTTAGAGTATATATACCTTATACATGTAGGTAGATGATGTGTCGCATACCAAATACGATTTGGGTCCACATATTTTTTTTGTGTTTTCAAGAGTTTTTTTTTTATCAGAAATGTGTACCTGATGTTTAATATATATACATTGATATATATCAATGCTTTTTTTAGTACACTTGGTCCAGAGTAATACTGGAAGCCAGTTAATTTATACATTCTGAGACTGTTTTCTTGGATAGTTTAATGTGCACTACAATAACAAAAAAAGAAAATTTTTCACAGCTTTATTGCCCATCTGGTATTTATCAGAGTGGCTGTTTAAATAGAGATAAGGGGACATCCCTGAAGTTGACTCACAAGGTTTGTATATTTACACACCATTGTATCAGTGGTCAGCCTGAAGTTTGTTTGCTTTGTACTAAAACTATTACAGCCAAGTCCAATAGAACAGTGTCCAAGTCAAAACTGTTAAAAGAACTTTTGACATAAAGTTCAAATATGATCTGTGTACAACTATCTTTCGCAAATCAACTAATACCGGACAGTATGTTAACTTCAAAAGCTTTGAACCGTGGCACCTCAAGATTTCCTGGATCAGAGCTCTCCTATCCCGGGCCCATAAATTATGCAGTAATGTCCAACTCTATGAAAACGAAATTGATAAAATCAAACTGTTCATGTCTTGGAATAGTTTTCCTTCTCAAACAGCCAACAAAACTATCAGGTTTCTTTCATCAAGACTGAACTCAAAGAGAAGAGAGAAGGATCCGAACGTCATAAGGGTGTGCCTTCGCCTTCCCTATGTCGGGGACCACGGAGAGGAATTAGTGAAAAGAAGCGTTAGAAGAATTAAAAACCTGCTGAATACGGATGTTCAGATTCAAATATTGTGGACTACATGTAAAGCCTCAAAATTTTTTAATAACAAGGACTTCACTCCCTCTGAATATAGAAGTAATGTGGTATACCAGTTCAACTGTCCAGGTTGTGATGAAAGTTACGTGGGGAAAACAGAGCGCTGTCTTTCGACAAGACTGAAAGAACACTCAAATGGCCGAGCTCATAGTGAAATTTTCAACCATATTCAGAAATGTGAAAACTTCAAATTCATTGAAAGTTTACTTAATATACCTTCTAACATAGACAATCTGAAACCCATTCCAATTGAATCATTCTTAGCCCAACATACCAAAGTAATTGACTCATCAAACAACTGGAATGAATTATTATTTAAGGAAGCCCTCTCCATCAGGAGATTAAAACCGCCCCTCAATCACGGAATTATGGCTTCAAAAGAACTCTCTTTATTTCGTTAATCTCTGTTATAACCCATGTAATTTTTTTTTTCTAATACGCCATCTATCGCCAGAAGTGAATTTTTTTAATAATTCCTTTGTTTTATTAACTTTTCAAGACCTATTACCCTTTCTATTGCTTATACATAATAAATATATGATTTTAATTAATGCGGCTGATTGTAAAATTCAATTTGATATACTTACAAACATGTATTTTATTTTTCTCAAACTTTACCAATTATTATTTTGAATGTATGCATATGACCTAGTAATGTTCTCAGTGACAGATGTTTACTTAATTTATTAGCCTGGCTAGGTCTTATGACTGCCCTTTAGAACCCTGCTCTATTGTAACTAAAATTTTAATCTCCCATGCCTTCTTAGTGTCAACCATCATTGTATTCTGTTTTTCTATATAAATGCACACTGTCTTTTGATGTACTCATAATTCTCCTGACGATGACTTAATTAAAGTCGAAATATTGAGATTACACCATGAATATTTTCGGAGTTTCCTTACTACTTTATTATGTTAAGTTGTTCAGTGGATCAAATAGATTAAGACACCTATGTATGCGCATTCCTGGGCTCGTCCTTTGTTTACATAGCGGGTACCTAACAAATCAAATCTTCAATTTCAAATTAAAAATTCATAATGTTGTCAAAACTTTTCAATTTTGGCAAAAAGCAAAAGTTCTTAACTTCTTCTAACTGGGGAAAATACGGAAAAAGGTATTCATTTTTAATGTAAGATGGCCGTAGATTCAATCAAAAAATTAATTAAGTTACAAGGTTATGACTTGACTCCAATTGAATCAAGGAATGAATTAGAACCTGTGCTCAAAGAATCCCTTTTGGACGTTAATTAATTTTCTACAGTTTTGTCGTTCGGCAGAGAATAAAAATATATGTATATTTATATGTAAATTTGAACCAGATCTAAATAACAAACGAGTTAACATTATTTTACACTTGAAAGAAAGACTCTCGATTGATTGATGTTTTACGCAGCACTCAAGATTATTTCACTTATATGGTGGCGTTGCCATGTTTAGTGGGGAGGAAACCGGACTCATTGCCCAGAGGAAATCCCCAACCTTAGGCGAGTATCTGGCAACTCTTCCACATACGGCGACCGAGGGAAAAGCCACTCAGAAATTATTCATACGAATGGACGCGCCAATAAGCTAAAACATCTAACCAACCACTCAGAAATTTTTCAATTTTTGTTTGGTTTGAGTGGGATTCGAACCCGCGTCACATCGATGGAAGGTTTGTGTGGGACTGAGGGACGATCGCCCTAACCCACTGGACCACCGATCGGCACCCAAAGACTCTCGACCCTAGTTACATGTACTTGTAACCGACATCTCCATGTAGGCCCCTATAGCAGAGTTATAGGTCACAACACCCAGTTTGTGTTTTCTCAGCCAATGAAAATTGATTTTGGGTATGCTGGAGCTAGGAGGTGGCTTACATAGTGATAGTTTGGTATCTGGGTTATTTGAATATTGTATTGAAACTAACGCAGGTCTAACTGTACATACTTTAAGCTTTCAATCAATGCCTGATAACAGATTTTTGTGTGTGTTTTTTAATGTTCACCCAATTTTGAAAATACCAAAGTTTGGCTTAGAATAAGTAAGCCTAAAACTGTCAAAATGGCGGTACCCATGTTAAACTGTGTGTAGCTTGAAACCGGCATGCACTATGTCAACTTTATTTGGTTGTAAAGGATTTCTCATGTGTTGATCTATTTGAAAATGGTAAGGAAAAGTCTTAACGAGATTTAGGTAATTTTAGCCACAAATCAAAACGTTAACATTACCGCAAATGGGAAATGAAACTGTATCATGTAACCTATAATACAATGGTTGACCAAATTAAGATAACGCGTTCACCAATGTTGTTTCTCTGTGTATATATCCTGCAGCTGGAAGCCAAGTATGATCCGGTAATAGCCCGTCAGTGTTTACTATGGATGAAGGCAGTGTTTGAGGAGGCTGGTGAGATGGTCGACCTGGATACCAGTGGACAACCAGAGTCCTTCCAAACTGACCTTAAAGATGGCGTCATTTTGTGTAGGTAAGATTCAACACGAAATCATCAGAATGGATTATGATACTATATGGTTATAAGTTGGATGGGTAAATGGTAACGAATTCTCAAAATGTTTGAGTTATTTCGTTTAAAGTGGCATGAGCTGCCAAAATGTTGATATTTTGACGTTGAAACAGAATGTTGAAATTATCGGAATTATATTTGAACTAGCCGCACTTGTGTGACTCTATCCTGGTTTTACTTACTTTGCCGGTCAGGTAGATTGGAACTAACTTTGGCTTAGAATGAATGAATGGTCGTCCCGGTTATTTAAATTTTGTTTTCCTCATTCCAACGCTAATCATTTAGTTTTTTGATGGCCTTCAAAACGTCTTACTGTCGTGACGATCAGAAATTATGGAAAAAGTGTGAATTTTGGCAGCTTATGCCACTTTAAACAAATCTTGCATATCATCCTGCCCTCGGACTGGAGCAGTGTGGCTCTGCTTTAGCCATGTATGTTGACCCAGCAAGGAGGAACATTAAGTATGCTACATACGTTACCCTTCCTGATGTTCTATGGTCAGGGGGTTGGGGCGTGATCTTTTGGTCTGTTGGTACTTTAGTCACCTATAACCTGAGCTGTTGAGTGCGACGTAAAGTTCCAATCAATCAATTAATCGATATCATCCGACATTGGCTATTTTGATTATATAATGTGCACATTTGCAGCTTTAAAGTTACACTTGTTTCTATATGGCAAAGTAATTGTGCATAAACGGGTATCCCTACTTTATAGGCCACAGACTCAATGAATATTCTTCATTTCCACGTGTATTCTTTTTTTTCTTCAAACGTGATTTATTGATGTTTTACGCCACCCTCAAGACTATTTCGCTTATATGGCGGTGCTTTCAGGTTTAGTGGGGGAGGAAACCAGGCTCATTGCCCGGATGAAACCCACGGCCTTCGGCGAGTACCTTTTGGACAAAAAGTGTGATTTAACAAGTTCATGCCAATTTTATTAGATTGCAAAACAGCGAAAACCACCAATAGCGTTTGTCTTGCCGATGGCCTGCCGTCATGAATAGTTGTAGTCCTGTATGACAATGAATGCGGTTTTGACATAAAAAAAACACTTATAAGAGTTGATATTTACATCAGGAAAATATATATTTCATTTGGAAGAGCTTGCAATATATATTTCAGGCACGAAAGAAAGTTGCCAAAAAGGTATCGAAAAAGACAACTTGTCAAATGTTTATGGCCCGTTCTCACTGTGCGATTTGTAGTACCGACTTGTAGCATGCGATTCAAATGGATGCATTTGATTGGTTGACAAATCATATTGACCAATTAAAAGCATCGATTTTAATCGCATCCTACAAGACAAATCGCACAGTGATAACGGGCCTTTATCTCACATACCTGTAACATTGAAGGTTTTAGACGAACTAATGGGGCTTCCATCGTTTCAGAATGATGACAATATTATCGCCAGGATGTATTCCAACCAACAAACTTAAGAAAGCACCGACGATGCCGTTCAAACAGATGGAGCTTATCAACTACTTTATCGCCGCCGCCAAGAACTTTGGGGTAGAAGACCATGAGAATTTCGCAACGGTTGATTTGCACGAATCTCAGAATCTCAGTCAGGTCGTCAACTGTCTGCAGGCGTTGGGAAGGAAGGTAATTATAGATATAAGCATGTATGGCATCTCTTACTTTGGAGACACTTGTCGTCATCGTAGGTCAGCCAGGATGATGTAACCAATGAAATATATGCGTGGAATGGTCAGGTCACATTGGTTAAATTGGATCTGGCGTACTAAAATCGCCGTCATAACTATGCGATGTTGTCTCTCGTAACGCAAATAACGTTCTTCTACAAATGTATGACATCACGAATGAACGGTCAAAATTGACGCCACAAGATTGAAACTCTCTTTAAGCGTGGGTTCCATACTAATGATAAAAAATTAAGACATCACCACGTTACACTTGACGAAGACACCGACACAGGTGTCGAAAGTTCGTGTTGTTCAAAAACAACTGACGACGTGGTGATGTCTTAATTTTTTATCATTAGTTAATAAAGTAGTCGTCGTGTCAGGGCTGGTGACGTCGTTCTTTTTTCGATTTCTCTGTAACGTCACATCAGAAGTGCGATCTCATAATAATGGCGGTGTTCGCTACACCTCAAACGTCACATGCTCTCCATTCCACGCATATAGTTCATTGGTTGTAACTCCTTAGCCTCATCTCAATGTGATATTCAAGTATTAGTAACCGAGAAAGCCAATGATTGGTCGATGTTAGGTGGTCATTATTAAAAAGTTACGCGAAAAGATCTGACATCATCGGGACCAAGTTATATTGGAAAGTTCCAAAACGTGATTAAGACAGTGTTACTGTTGCGAAAGATATCCAAGTTACTGATGCCCTATTTTCGACCTTGCTCCACTAATTCGACTTTTAAAGGCCCACTTGCCGCCGTAGCCTGTTTAAATTTGCTAAGAAAACCAATTTACATGGGCTTACTACGACTAATGCCACTAAACTTAAACATAGGACACATAAAACATGTCTAGTTAGCTTTAGAATGTAGAAATGGGGTGAAAAACAAACGAAGAATCGAAGCCTGATTACAACAACAACGATCAGTGTCGGTCAACTTTCGTGTTGGATTACCCTCATTTCAGGCCTTTTTATCTGTGGTTTACACTCAAACAATTATCAGCAGGCTTTTCCAGTCGCTCTTAACCGATCGTCAGTTTGTAGTTTTCAGATGAATAGGCCTACGTAAAATTACACTGTGTCGTTCGAATGAAACATAAAATCGCCCCTGCGAGCAGTTTGGTTTGCTTACGTTCCGGGCACCTAACAATTCAAATTTTCAAATTCAAATTAAAAATACAAAGTGACGTCCAAACTTTTAAATTTTGGTAAAAATAGAAAGTTCCTAACTTATATTGTCTGGGAAAAATACAGAAAACGGTCTTTCTTTTTTAATGTTAACAATATTCCTGATTTTCGCGGCAAGTGTGCCTTTAACATCTGTTGACACTTCACTGTGTGTAATCTGTGACGTCAGGATGGATGTAAAACGATGTCGAACAAAGTCTTCTAGGTACACTTCAAAAGCGGCATTAATAAATTCCATTTTTGCCCGGAAACCTCCTGATAATTTGGGCACATTTCCTTTTGGAGCATACACATAATTTAAAATGTCACACCGCCTAAGTGCATGTGTTAAGATTTTTAGTTGACCGTCAAATTAAAAGTAATCAACCTCAAGGGCTGCAAGCAAATTTTTCCATCCAAACAAGTAGGTTACATTAGAGTTATTAAGCAAATTCCCTGTTGCTATTGCTTCCTGTCTTACAGTCATTAAACATCCGAGAATGCACTACACGCGCAGCCCAATAGGCTGTAAGCGTGCGTAGCTGGACATGTCCCCTAATGACATGTTTTCATGTTACACAGATTTTATTTTTGTTATTCCAGGATAATGTAATCCATGAATATAATTTAGCAACGAATGGCACAGTAAGATGAATATACGTTGCCATTCGTTGCTCAAACATTGAGTCCATTACATTTTCTTGCTGTAACAAAACAGCCGAATGCTCTACGAAATCAAATTCAGTCACAAAATGGTCTTTCATATATATTTACAGGCTTTGATGGAAGGGAAAACTGGATTTGGACCAAAGGAAGCTCAACACAATAGAAGATCATTCTCAGAGGAACAATTAAAGGCTGGTCAAAACGTCATCAATTTACAATACGGAACAAACAGGGGAGCTAACCAATCGGGAATGACATTCGGCAAACATCGGTCAATATTGGGAGACTGATAAATTACACTGTGTATTTTATATACCGGATTTAGTGATCTCTGGAACAATAATAACATTATCGATGTTTTACATGAATACATAAACAAGGAAATATGCAATACATGGAAGTGTTGGAAGGATAATATCTAGTAATTCCAACCACTGCATTAGATAAACTGCGATGAACCGTTACTTTGACAATAAAAGCGATATTTCAATTTTCTGTGGCCAAACCTCGAAAAATGAAGGAATGGGACATCACATTAGCTTTCCACGTGTTACAGCGGAAGCGACATTTACTGTAAATTTGGATTACGTATACGTATACCGTTTGTTTCAGGTTTTCCCAAATCTGTCTCGTTTGGTGGCAAAACAACAAAAAAATCCACGTTATAAACGGGACTTTAATAACTTTCTATAGGCCTACTCGTAACATGGGATATATATGTCATTTGGTAATATGCAAGATGGAGGGGAAAACTGGATTTGGACCAAAGGAAGCTCAACATAATAGAAGATCATTCTCAGAGGAACACATATACTCGTAACATGGGATATATGCATTGGCTATTTGCAAGACTTGCTATCAAATCCTCAATAGGGTTACAGGAACTACGTGCTAAACGTTAAATCAATGAACTATATGCGTGGAATGAACACGTCTCATTGGCTGGTTTGGATCCGACTTTGTAAAATGTGCCGCCATTGATAGTTGAAGCGCGCGTGCATAACAGATCTGGATCGAAATTGCACTATCTCCTAGTAATGGCGGTATTCGATGCAAATCAAGCACCACGTGACCTCCGTTCCACGCATATAGTTCATTGCGTTAAATACCTCCATTTTGGATATATGTCCAAATCAATATGTCAACGTACATTTGAAGGAAATTGCTGAACGTTTCCATTAAGTAGGTTTGCCTATGACCATGAGACCAATAAGCCTCCCTGTAACAATATATATGAGATAGGCGCAGGAATGGCTTTTCGTCTTAAAGACACAAGACAACCAGAATCGAATTATTACAGTAACACTAATAGCATATTGTTTTCGACTATGACCGAGAATCTACAGTGTTCAGATTTTTGTGCATCGGTGTTTGCTGACGACTGGCGCTATACAAGGGAGGTTACTCTGTGGGACCAATGAAGACACGTACTGTCCGCTAGATGATGATAAATGCCAATGTTAATAGCATTCACATGTTCTTCGTGCTTTTATTTTATTATCTGAATCTTTTCATTAGATCCTTGACAATACGATTCTTCGTTAAGGGATTTAACAATTGATTGATTGATGCTTTTTGTCACACTCAAGATAATTTCAACTAAATGGTGGTGTTGCCAGGTTAAATGGAGGCCCTTTTTTCCCGGAGGAAGCTCTCGACCATCGTCAGCTACCTAATAATAATTCTATACAGTAGAAACCCACATAGAAAGTTTGAGCTTTTTTTTTAACTGAATAAAATTCAAACCCGCGACCGATTGATTGAATTTTGTTTGTAATGCTTTTGAAGTGTACGTCTGAAGAAGGCCTACATAAGCAATAAATGCAGTACATCAAAGTTTATTCAACTTGACATGTGGCAGAGAGAAAAGTATGATTATGCCAAAATAAACTTTTTAAAAAATGGGCGTTCTATTATGTCATATTGAGGAACAATCTCGAACTTGTAACAAACCCACAAACATGTCAATCTCGGTGGTTGAAATAGCCGCCCTGTTTACAATTATAAACTCGTAAGACATAGTTAAAGGATTGCTGACAGCAAGCCACTGTTTACTGTGGTTAATTCTTGGTGTATGATTAATAGCTGTGGGTTGACATCTTTGTGGTTTGTGTTTTGTTGGAAATATACACTTCCAGCTGGTATACAACTCCGAGATCAACAATAAAGCCCACTCCGATAACTTCGGGGATTTACGTGCGTGTCAAAGCCGACCGGTAGCGAGCGAAGATACCCGAAGGATGTTCCGAGTGCAATAAAGCCTTCAGCAATAGATACTGATCAACACCCAAATTTATCTACTTTTCTCACAAAGTGATATAAAAAATACATTTTATACATTTTATTTTCTTTTGCCAATTACTGAATTGCCTATAAATGGTCAGTGGTATGTTTCATACAGTTGTTTATCCAGCTATATACTGATGACCACGACCAGTTATACAATAAATATAAATTTGTTCACCGTGAGTGATTTTCTTACTTGGCGCAAATTGTTATTTTCTCCTGTTGAAAACGATCCTTAAAGTGGCATGAGCTGCCAAAATTCACACTTTTTTCATCATTTCTGATCGTCACGAAAGTAAGAGGCTTTGAAGGCCATCAGAAAACTAAATAATTGGCGTTGGAATGAGGAAAATCCATACGCTATGTGGCCTGTACGGACCGAAAACGTGACGAAATGTAAACAAAATTTAAATAGTTCATAAATTCATTCATTCTAAACCAAGATTAGTTTAAAACAATACTTTATCGTGCATTATCGAGACTGGAAGCACTAAAAAGCTTCTGAATTGTACGTCTTGAGAAAAATAGCCAATAATTTCAACATTCTGTTTTAACGTCAAAATATCAACATTTTGGCAGCTCATGCCACTTAAAAAGAAATCCAATTTTTGGTAGAGAATGCCACTCAACTGTGACACATAGAAGACGTCAGGTTATCTTACAACTGTTACTATGGGCCTACAACTGTCAACTTCTGTACTCGCCAGACAAGGTTTGACATTTCCAATTTGGGGTGATAACACTTCATCATGGCCCGACCTTTGTCTGACGCGTGATTTAAAGAACATAGCAATTTCCAGAAGAGCTGCATTCCACTATGAGCAAACTTTAACACCCCTAATTTCCTATTAACACTTTAAACCTGAGGCAATTGTGTCTTTATCATTACCCTGTTAATAAATTGATTTTGTTTTATAGCAGATAGCAAGTTGGAAAAGCTTCTATACATTATACATTAAAGATGTTTGGTTGAATGATTGCTGTTTTACGCTGGTCTCAGATTGTTTTCCTTATATGGCAGCATTGCCAGGGTTTGTCCGAAGAAGCCCCCACCAGACCTACCTGGAAAACGTTTTTACAAGGGGCGATTGAGTGAAAATCCGTCCAGAAACGTCTTGGGCTATGAGTGCCAGTGGGATTCGAACCCGCGATACCATCGATGGAAGGCCTTTTGTCGACTTTTTATCGGCGTAAGGGGAAAGACAAGTTATGAAACGCGGTTCCCGGGATCCTCCACGGAAAAACTGTCCGTTTCATTTTGTCGGCGTTTCTCAACTTGTCTACTTGCCTAGTATTCTGATAATAGTATAGGCGTGAGAATTGTGTGTCGGTACAGCATCAACTAAATACTTTTGCCTCTGAGTTGGATATTTTCAACTAATACAGTAGGCCTATTGGCCGGTTTTTAAGCTTTACTTGGTATCATGAATAACTGTTTTAACAATTAAAACATGACTGATCACCTATTTAATTTGAATAATATAATAATATAAAAGCTAAATGTCTGATTTAGTAATCTGGACCCTGTTTCACAAAGCGGCGTAGCGTAAGTCTTCACGTAACTGCCATATCAACCCATACTGTAGAGATACGTTAGTATGAAAGTTACGCATTCCGCTTTGTGAAACAGAGTCCCTTTGAAGATTGATCTCTCGAGCTCTCACAATACGGACACTCTGTATGTCAGAGCGCTAATATATTGGTAATAGGAGGAAAATTGGTATATTCGTATTTCCATCTTTTTCTACCTGTCTAAGACACTCTACCTGTGCGTATACTTTATCGTCATCGAGGTATACATGTACCTGTAAAACAAGATGATTGTGGATCAGTAAATATATATTATGAACACTAAAGCACATGGGCACAGGGGAAATCTTCTTGTCTAAAATAACCACGGAGACAAGTTTCTAATTGTGTTAAAAAGAGGTATATCATTTAGATCAGTAAATATAGATGTCCACTCCTGTGTGCTATTAATAGAGATGCCATGCAGTTGATACATTGAACATGTTTGAATTACAAAACTCGTATATGCCCCGATACATTCTAAAATAAAGTACATGTATAAACTACAAACATCATTCTTTCGTACATCATTTCAGGAGTCCGAAGGTACGTGAATATCGACCCCCCCCCCCCCCCCAAACTTGTTACTTGGTAAAGATGAAGCGCCCTGAATTACTAACTTTCACTTAAAGTGGCATGAGCTGCCAAAACTCAAACTTTTTTCAACATTTCTGATCATCATGACAGTAAGAGGCTTTGAAGGTCATTGAAAAACTAAATGATTGGCGTTGGAATGAGAAAAATCCATACATTTAAATAACCTGGACGATCATTCATTCATTCTAACCTAAAGTTAGTTCAAAATAATACTTTTTCGAGACTAGAAGCACTTCAAAGACTTCTGAATTATACTTCTTGAGAAAAATAGCCAATAATTTTAATATTCTGTTTTAACGTCAAAATTTCAACATTTTTGGCAGCTCATGCCACTTAAAGTTGAATGTAACCAAGGTTAGGTACAGCAATTTGCGGAATTTCGTCACTGCATATCTATCAATATAGTGGTTTGATAAAGTGAATTACGTGATTAAGTGTGGGTTTCCGTTGTATTTAGAAGTTAATTATCCGTACCCAGTGGAAGGAAAAAGACCGCTGAAGATGTATGTAAATTGTGTAAGTTCGTTCTCTTCACAAACGCGAGAAAGGCATGGCAGCTAGTGTGTCTAAGTTAAATTTTTGAGTTCATTTGTGAGTCACGGTTTTGTCCTAGAACACTTACAAACCGTATGTTTATAGAGTGCGGCTTAGAATAATCCAGAATCTCCTACACGTTCACCTGAAACCACGTTCATTCATGAAAATCACTACTGGTGACCTGAAAACTGCACCTGTGTAAGGTCAAAGGTCACGTCACTTACAACTTTATAGTAAAACTTCCTTATAAGGCCATAAGTGTATTCGAACAAAGTAGTTTTCCATTGTAGTCTGATTGTCCTAATCGTCTTTAGGAGTTTTTTGCTTTTCTTGTTAAAATGATTGCAGTTGCATAGGGTCTAAACTCGTCGCCCCTGTCGTTCTATTAAAGATGGGCGTATTCGAAAGTTTATGATTATGTGTATTATTTCGGGATTTGAGATGTCTGTCACTGTCAATGACGTCAGGTGGGTTGGGCTACTGAATAGCTTGACACAATCAACCAACGAGAGAGCTTTGAAATGTCACATGACGTCTTCTTATAAATCCCCAACGCTCCAGATGTCCGGCGCAGCAGTTCATAATATTCAGATCAAGAAAGTTTGTGTTGGCTTTCGGGAAAGTTTTTGGGATTTAATTTACATACAGAAAAAGCTTTAACTCACAGCAGACATTATGAACAACTACCGTGCCGCCAAATCTGGATTTGCCCGAGAAGCTCAAGCTAAGGTGCGTATAAAATCAGAATAGCAAATATGTAGACAATTTTGTCTTAAAAATAATTCCTATATAATTGTAGTTACGGCTTTTAAATGAATTATTTGGAAGGACTTCGGATTTCAGATTTAAGCTAGGTCTTAACTATCCGTATCTCAACTATACCTTTCAGCTATTACCGCATATTATATCTTTGAAACATTCCTTTTTTCACTGAACCAGTCGATTTCTTCGAAATCCGTTGTTAAACTGTTAAATCGCTCTTTGTAAAGCATAGCATAAAAATTGGCCTAATGACTTTACACGAGTTATCTCACCCTTATAACGGCGGTTTAATGTGTGATTCTACCTGACCGGCAAAGTAAGTAAACTAGGATAGAGACACACGAGTGCTGCTAATATAATTGTAGATATGCGTAGATTTACCCTAATTTTTGTTCGCTTTTCGGTCTTTTACAAACTTCTGATACATGATTTTGAGATAATGTACACTTTTAAAAGCCTCTCTTACCCTATCTATACCTGACCGGCAAAGTAAGTAAACCAGGATAGAGACACACGAGTGCGGCTACTCTTACCCAGGCCATGTCCTTGTCGCGATGCTGTCCGGGTTTAGTTTCAAATCCCTGTTAGATTACATGTGATTGTTGGCATCTCGTTATAATTCATCTCACCTCTGTATATGTTTGCATTGACGTCGAGAAGGAATTACTTGTCCGTCTGTTATGACTGCTGATGATGTCCCCATCCTATAGCCTACACAAGCGCTCAATGCCAAGGACATGACTCCACATAATGGATACAGACCGAGGGCGACAAGCCTACAACACAAACTTGTAATTAACTATGTGTTTCCCAAACAGACTAACAGACAGATCGCCAATACAACATGTAGTGACACACTAACTGACGATTGTTTTGGGTCAGATGTCGACATAATGAGGAACCCTGTGTTATGTACTGTGCAGGTTTAATTGGCCATAATTAAATTAATGATAAAAAATTAGGACATCATCACGTAGTTGTTTGAGTTGTTCTTAACAACACGAGCTTTCGACACGTGTACCGGTGTCTTCGTCAAGTGTAGCTGAATTTAATGTTTCAAGATAATTAAATTGCTACCGTATCAGACGCCTTTGCCATTAACATATATTAAGAGTTCTGTCATTTTAACCGGCTGAATCAATTAAGAATGACTTTAACATATTATTAACTCCATGATCATAACGTGGTATTATGTGACTGAACTGAGAATTGATTGCGGTTTTACGCCATACTCAAGATTATAACGTTTATATGACAATGTTGTGAGGAAAACACGGCCTTTGGCATGTGCCTGACAACCATTCCACGTCGGACGACCGGCAGAAAAGCACACCAAAAATATTTTGAATTAAGATTCGGATCTTGATAAGTTTATCGATTAGTTCCACTGATTAGTTTAACGTAGTACACAAGTAGTGTTATTCCGAAAAACGAAAACTTCATATTGACTTCATATTGAATTCATATTGACTTCATATTGACTCAATATTTCGACTTTTATGATTGACTGAATAAAAGTCGAAATATTGAGTCAATATGAAGTTTTCGTTTTTCGGAATAACACTACTTGTGTACTAGATAAGTTTGGTTTAAGACGTAGATAAACTTGAGCGCGACTTTAATTATTCAATGAAAAAATTCAGACCAGCTTTGAAATTAAAGGATTCCAATTACTCTTATTAGAATAATAATACCTGTCAAACGGGTACCCCTGAATCGTTAATATAATACTCCAAACGTTCAATTTATCCAGGTATATCCGGATAGAGAGGTTTTGTGGGCAATGTTAATGAATACATTCGAATATGCATATATACTTGTCATTCTTCAAACCTGTTGACACCCATGCACCTTGGCAGATTTGGGTGTAACACCACCGGTCTTCATGTCTAAAAGAATTTTATTTAAACGTCATATATTCCGGTGGCAATATGCCTGGTCTGAGTTAGACTTGAACCAGCAACCCTGTGACGGAAAGGATGTAATCGTTAAAGTGGCATGAGCTGCCAAAATTCACACTTTTTTTCATAATTTCTGATCGTCACGACAGTAAGAGGCTTTGAAAGCCATCGAAAAACTAAATGATTGGCGTTGGAATGAAGAAAATCCATACAGTATGTAGCCTGTACGAACCGCAAACGTGTTCGAAAAGTAAACAAAATTTAAATAACCAGGACGACCATTCATTCATTCTAAGCCAAAGTTGTTTAAAAAAAAATACTTTATCGTTTATTCTCGACACTAGAAGAACTAAAAAGCTTTTAAATTATACGTCTTGAGAAAAATAGTCAATAATTTCAACATTCTGTTTTAACGTCAAAATATCAACATTTTGGCAGCTCATGCCACTTTAATGACAACGTATTCAAGTAAAATTAGATAGCCACGAATGTCTGGATTCTCGTACCTTCCGGATCTGAAAATCTTAACTAAGAACGATTTATGTAAGCCTAGTTCTATATTCTATTCTGGAATGCTGCGAATGTTTGCACAGTCCATAATACATGATGTAGCTTTGTGTGATCCAAATAGTCTTGTCCCATTACTCAAACTAAACAGCGAAGGACATGTCTCAAGATTTGAATGACGTGAGTAAAACTGGCGAGGTGTAGTGACCTTTTGGTAAAGAACATATTTCACACGGCCGAGCGAAGAATAGTTTCATTATCCGTTTTCATGGCCCTGTGAATTATTTGAAAAGGCTAAATGGCCCAAAGTATGGTGCCGATATTAAAGCGGTAGGCCCTGACAAGGTAGGCGTGACAATTGGGTACATTGCAGATAACCCTGTGGCCCTAAATTTGAATAGAAAATTATTCGATGTCAACAGTATCGTTGAGGTCTTTACAAGAGCAATTAAACCGCACTTTTTTAACATCAGGAGCGAGGATGTTTAAGCTTCTATTTTTACCGCTTCAACTTAAAGCGCCTTTTTGGTGGATTTATTCCCCTCGACTCGTGATGATTATTTTAACTCAGAACAGAGAGATAGCTTGTCTACAGAACACCCCATATCTCCTGTTTAGAGGTCTTAAACCAACGGATAATGTGTCTGAAATCTAATCGGTGGAAATATTTTCATGAAGGACCACTTTACATTCCTACACGAGCTTTACCATTGAGGTCCCATGAACACCGCTTGTTAATAACCATATCTCCCTTCTCAGGTTTGTTTACTTGAAATATTTCAGGTAAACAAAATTCCAGAATGTAATCTTAATTCAATGATTGGTTCCAGTCAATGTTCATACTTAGTAGATGAGATATTGTCATATCTCCCACTTAGTAGTTTTAACTGTTTACTTAATTTGATTCAAATGGATAACCCTTATGGCGTTAATGGACTGGTTCAGTGAAATCACTAACACATCTCTGCCGTCAATATACCAGGATAACCCTTATGGCCTTAATGGACTGGTTCAGTGAAATCACTAACACATCTCTGCAGTCAATACACCAGGACTGGTTCAGTGAAATCACTAACACATCTCTGCAGTCAATACACCAGGAAAACCCTTATGGTGTTAATGGACTGGTTCAGTGAAATCACTAACACATATCTGCCGTCAATACACCAGGATAACCCTTATAGCGCTAATGGACTGGTTCAGTGAAATCACTAACACATCTCTGCAGTCAATACACCAGGACTGGTTCAGTGAAATCACTAACACATCTCTGCAGTCAATACACCAGGATAACCCTTATGACGTTAATGGACTGGTTCAGTGAAATCACTAACACATCTCTGCAGTCAATACACCAGGATAACCCTTATGACGTTAATGGACTGGTTCAGTGAAATCACTAACACATCTCTGCAGTCAATACACCAGGATAACCCTTATGACGTTAATGGACTGGTTCAGTGAAATCACTAACACATCTCTGCAGTCAATACACCAGGATAACCCTTATGACGTTAATGGACTGGTTCAGTGAAATCACTAACACATCTCTGCAGTCAATACACCAGGATAACCCTTATGGCCCTAATGGACTGGTTCAGTGAAATCACTAACACATCTCTGCAGTCAATACACCAGGATAACCCTTATGGCGCTAATGGACTGGTTCAGTGAAATCACTAACACATCTCTGCAGTCAATACACCAGGATAACCCTTATGGCGTTAATGGACTGGTTCAGTGAAATCACTAACACATCTCTGCAGTCAATACAACAGGATAACCCTTATGGTGCTAATGGACTGGTTCAGTGAAATCACTAACACATCTCTGCCGTCAATACACCAGGATAACCCTTATGGCGTTAATGGACTGGTTCAGTGAAATCACTAACACATCTCTGCAGTCAATACACCAGGATAACCCTTATGGCGTTAATGGACTGGTTCAGTGAAATCACTAACACATCTCTGCAGTCAATACACCGGGATAACCCTTATGGCGTTAATGGACTGGTTCAGTGAAATCACTAACACATCTCTGCAGTCAATACACCAGGATAACCCTTATGGTGTTAATGGACTGGTTCAGTGAAATCACTAACACATCTCTGCAGTCAATACACCAGGATAACCCTTATGGCGCTAATGGACTGGTTCAGTGAAATCACTAACACATCTCTGCAGTCAATACACCAGGATAACCCTTATGGTGCTAATGGACTGGTTCAGTGAAATCACTAACACATCTCTGCAGTCAATACACCAGGATAACCCTTATGACGTTAATGGACTGGTTCAGTGAAATCACTAACACATCTCTGCAGTCAATACACCAGGATAACCCTTATAGCGCTAATGGACTGGTTCAGTGAAATCACTAACACATCTCTGCAGTCAATACACCAGGACTGGTTCAGTGAAATCACTAACACATCTCTGCAGTCAATACACCAGGATAACCCTTATGGCGTTAATGGACTGGTTCAGTGAAATCACTAACACATCTCTGCAGTCAATACACCAGGATAACCCTTATGGCGTTAATGGACTGGTTCAGTGAAATCACTAACATATCTCTGCAGTCAATACACCAGTACATAACCCTTATGGTGTTAATGGACTGGTTCAGTGAAATCACTAACACATCTCTGCAGTCAATACACCAGGATAACCCTTATGGCGTTAATGGACTGGTTCAGTGAAATCACTAACATATCTCTGCAGTCAATACACCAGTACATAACCCTTATGGCGTTAATGAACTGGTTCAGTGAAATCACTAACATATCTCTGCAGTCAATACACCAGTACATAACCCTTATGGTGTTAATGGACTGGTTCAGTGAAATCACTAACACATCTCTGCAATCAATACACCAGGATAATCCTTATGGCGTTAATGGACTGGTTCAGTGAAATCACTAACATATCTCTGCAGTCAATACACCAGGATAACCCTTATGGCGTTAATGGACTGGTTCAGTGAAATCACTAACACATCTCTGCAGTCAATACACCAGGATAACCCTTATGGCGTTAATGGACTGGTTCAGTGAAATCACTAACACATCTCTGCAGTCAATACACCAGGATAACCCTTATGGCCCTAATGGACTGGTTCAGTGAAATCACTAACACATCTCTGCAGTCAATACACCAGGATAACCCTTATGGCGTTAATGGACTGGTTCAGTGAAATCACTAACACATCTCTGCAGTCAATACACCAGGATAACCCTTATGGCGTTAATGGACTGGTTCAGTGAAATCACTAACACATCTCTGCAGTCAATATACCAGGATAACCCTTATGGCGTTAATGGACTGGTTCAGTGAAATCACTAACACATCCCTGCAGTCAATACATCAGGATAACCCTTATGGCGTTAATCGACTGGTTCAGTGAAATCACTAACACATCTCTGCAGTCAATACACCAGGATAACCCTTATGGCGTTAATGGACTGGTTCAGTGAAATCACTAACACATCTCTGCAGTCAATACACCAGGATAACCCTTATGGCCCTAATGGACTGGTTCAGTGAAATCACTAACACATCTCTGCAGCCAATACACCAGGATAACCCTTATGGCGCTAATGGACTGGTTCAGTGAAATCACTAACACATCTCTGCAGTCAATACACCAGGATAACCCTTATGACGGTAATGGACTGGTTCAGTGAAATCACTAACACATCTCTGTAGTCAATACACCAGGATAACCCTTATGGCGCTAATGGACTGGTTCAGTGAAATCACTAACACATCTCTGCAGTCAATACACCAGGATAACCCTTATGGTGTTAATGGACTGGTTCAGTGAAATCACTAACACATCTCTGCCATCAACACACCAGGATAACCCTTATGGCGTTAATGGACTGGTTCAGTGAAATCACTAACACATCTCTGCAGTCAATACACCAGGATAGCCCTTATGGTGTTAATGGACTGGTTCAGTGAAATCACTAACACATCTCTGCGGTCAATACACCAGGATAACCCTTATGGCCCTAATGGACTGGTTCAGTGAAATCACTAACACATCTCTGCAGTCAATACACCAGGATAACCCTTATGGCGCTAATGGACTGGTTCAGTGAAATCACTAACACATCTCTGCAGTCAATACACCAGGATAACCCTTATGACGGTAATGGACTGGTTCAGTGAAATCACTAACACATCTCTGTAGTCAATACACCAGGATAACCCTTATGGCGCTAATGGACTGGTTCAGTGAAATCACTAACACACCTCTGCAGTCAATACACCAGGATAACCCTTATGGCGATAATGGACTGGTTCAGTGAAATCACTAACACATCTCTACAGTCAATACACCAGGATAACCCTTATGGCGTTAATGGACTGGTTCAGTGAAATCACTAACACGTCTCTGCCGTCAACACACCAGGATAACCCTTATGGCGTTAATGGACTGGTTCAGTGAAATCACTAACACATCTCTACAGTCAATACACCAGGATAACCCTTATGGCGTTAATGGACTGGTTCAGTGAAATCACTAACACATCTCTGCAGTCAATACACCAGGATAACCCTTATGGCGTTAATGGACTGGTTCAGTGAAATCACTAACACATCTCTACAGGAATTATACCAACTTATTTAGTGCTTTTAATTACAACCAATCAAGTTTCTTCGCTGTCTAGGCCCCGCTTATAACTTAACCTTTCGTCTACAGAAAGTGAAACTAATTGAAATACTTTGGAAACATGGTCTCAAATAAGTCACAACCTATGTTTTACGATACAGCAAACAGTCAATACGAACATATGTATACTAACTTTCAGTAAAGAATACAAACTACTTCAAAGTAAAATGGCTCGATCTCTGGCCCAAAGGCCAGTCATTGCTTACAAAAAGATTGATTGATTGATTGATTGGTGTTTTACGCCGCGCTCAAGATTATTTCACTTATATGGCGGCGTTGCCAGTTTTATTGTGGGAGGAAACCGGGCTTACAAAAAGAACAAGTGTTTGAAAGTGTTTATTACAATACTTATAACTGGGTATAAAAGTCTTAATAACGACATACCTCTTTTAACACAATTAGAAACTTGTCTCCATGGTTATTTTAGTCACTAAGATTTTTCCTGTGCGTGTGTGTTTTAGTGTTCTTAAATATATACTCAGAGGAACAGATAATGGTAAATTTGAGAAAATAGAAAAGATTTTTTAAAAGTCCAACGGATGCAATTTGCAAAAGTTTTCTTGAAATAAAGAGAGTCTAGCAACAAGCAAAAACGATCCTATTTTCACAGACGAAACTGATGTAAAGCGTTTTTTGGAAATCGTCTATTGATATTTGGGTTTCTGCTATAGTTAGAAACATGTTGTGTGGAGGTTTATATCAGTGGCCATGTAGCCGTGATTAAATGATCGTAATGATAGACAACACGTTAAAAAAAAACGGATACCTATTCAGTAAGTTTGCATATTTTTTGTGTGAAAGCACTCACCAGTGAGTAAAACAGTGTATACAACATGTTTATGTTTCTGGGACTGTACATATATTTATGATCACTAAAACACACGGGCACAGGGAAAATCTTCTTGTCTAAAATAGCCATGGAGACAAGTTTCTAATTGTGTTAAAAAGAGGTATATCTGTAACCTCGTGAGGTCCATGAACTATGTGATAATTATCAAGTAATAATATCTCTCTTTTTTCTATCTTCTTACAGTTAGAATCCAATTTCCCGCCAGATGAAGCCAGAAAATGTTTGGAATGGATTCAAGCCATCACTGGAGAGAGAATGAATACAGGCTTCGACGGCGAGGACAAGGCAGAGGCCATGCATTGTTTTTATGAATCACTAAAAGACGGAATGGCTTTGTGCAAGTACGTATCTCTATATTTAGAGACCTAATGCATTATTATTATCCTATACAAACACTGTTAATTATTTTTAATGTGTTTGCAATCGGGATAAGACATAAAACAAACAAAGTGACCACTCTTTTGAAAACGACGTTTCTTTCTAGCGACCCATTGGCGGAAGGCTGTTCGGATTGAGCGTCAAACGCTCTACCTACTGAGCCACGGGGGCCCCTCTTTCTAGGAAATGGAATAGATATCAGAATAGGTGTCAAAAACTTTGTTATTGGATTGCCTAGAATCTATTTTTGAATCTGTTTTGACGGTGCTTTATATTAGGCCCATAAAGGCCGTAAATCGATTCATGCATATAATGCTTTAATAATATATTTATGAACACTATAAAACACACGGGCACAGGGAAAATCTTCTTGTATAAAACAACCATGGAGACAAGTTTCTTATTGTATTAAAAAGAGTGTATATCATTTAGACCTTTATAATAACATTGATAACTGGTCTTTAACCATAGGTTGGATAAAGCGTTCTTTGGCTCAACCATCCGCCCATCCTTATATCATCAGCCCACTGGATTCTCTTAACTCTGTATTCAGAAAACGACAAACAAACAAAACTGAGGCAACACTAAAAAGCCAGAGTGTCGAGCACGGGAAAACAAATATTTGTGTAGAGGGAGTTTTGTCCTAGCCTAGGCTTGACAAGAGCTTACGCCTGATGAGTTAATACATCCACAAAGACGAACACAGCGCTTAAAATGCCAAGAAATAAGACGACGTTTGCTCACTGTAATTTGTGATTGATGCTAGATGTGCAACACAAATTATATTTTTGAACACTAAAACACACGGGCACAGGGAAATCTTCTTGTCGCAAATAACCATTGAGACAAGTTTCTTATTGTGTTAAAAAGGGGGCATATCATTTAGACGTTTTATACCCAATCATACGTTGTTATAATAAACCACAACCCATGATATTTCATTAGGTTGACGACAGGCATGAGTTTAAATTATATAATGCACTGGTTGAAACAATAAAACACAATATTTCAGGATTTACTCCAAAGCTACGTCTCTCAATTTGTTACCGTATGTTTTCACCTTCAAGGCAATCCCGATAGATCTAATAATGTCACAGGGAATTGTGGGATAAAAGCTAAGGTTAGAGGTCAAATTGGATGAAAAGAGTTTAGAGTAAATCACTACTGTTCCAAATAAGGGCAGAATTGCTGCAAGAAAACATTATCCAAAAATGTCATTTACAAAATTGGTAGAATATTCTAGTTTTTATTGCTAAATTAACCCATGTTCATACAGAACAACTAGAATATTAGTTCTGTCCTCGGCTTAAAACAAAAGAAATGCAACTCGATTCGAAAACTGAAGCCATAGTTGAGTGAAATTCTATATTTTGGCAGATCTACGCTGCCATCATCAGGAATTAGCTTGCCCCTTTTAAATTCAGATCTATATGCCCGTGTGTTTTAGTGCTCATAAATATATATAAAGTGAGGTTTGTGTGAACATGCGCTATACGTGATTTAAACATAATGTCGGTTTTTTATTTTACAAATCTAAAAGTCTTGATGGTCGTTTACATTTGAACACAAAGCTAATAAAAAGGAAATATGTAAGTTATGTAGAAAAGTTAAATTGCCAAGTGTGATCTATGTAACCAAAAACTTTAATGCAGTTTGTCATTTCTTCTGATTTTAGATTGGTTGACGCTTTGTTACCTGCAGGAAACAAGTTGGATTTCAATTCTAAAACATTTCAACCCACAAAGAATGCTGCTTTCATTGCTGCAAGAGAACGTGAAAGGATTGGTGTGTTTTTAAATAAAGCTATGGAATTTGGTGTGCCCGAAGCTAATTTATTTCAAACAGACTATTTGTATGAGAAAACCTGTCTTGTTCAGGTGTGTGCTTGCATCCGGGCATTTGGAATTGAGGTAAGTTATATTTGAAGCAGATGTTACGTGAAGTTCAAGAGGTAAATTCAACAAAGAGAATATAATTGTTTAAAGGCACTAAGATCCCAGGGGCTCGTTCTACTATGCTGGTGTAAGTTGCGCCATTCTCCAGGAACTTGCGCATGGTCGTAAGTCTGGAAGCGCAACTCTGTGCTATAAAGGCCCGTTCTCACTGTGCGATTTGTCGAACCGACTTGTTGCATGCGATTCAAGTGGATGCATTTGATTGGTTGACAAATCTTATCGACCAATTAAAAGCATTCATTTTAATTGCATCCTAATTACTAGTCGGTAGACAAATCGCACAGTGAGAACGGGCCTTAAGCCTATGCGTAACTTGGCGCCAGTTTAGTAGAGCACTCCCCAGTTTCATTCGTAAAGCATATCAATACTGTAAAACCTGAGACGTATCATTTACAGCTTCTCTTTATTTAGTCTAGTAAGAGTTCTGCTCGGGGCTGTTTCTCGACACCGACGTAACTTTGCGCCTGGTCGTAACGTCATGACAACATATACCCTCAACATTACGTTACGACCAGGCGCAAAGTTACGACCAGGCGCAAATGTGATGAGAAACAGCCCCCGGTTTGTTGAGGTCTCTAATCATAGTCAGCACCCTGGATGTATCACTTAATTACTCTCGGCAATACATAATTACTCCTTATATAGTATAGCTGATTTCTAAATGTCAATTTGTGGGAAAGGTGACATGTCGTCTGCTGTGTGGTCGAGAAACCATCATCACGCGAACACATTCCATCCGAGTCACGAGACCATTACCTGTCCGCTAAAACCAGAGCCGAACAAACAGCTAAAGTTCACCTTGCAACGTTAAGCAATTCGAGAGACTTTGTAAATAACTCCCACAAAAGATTACCATCAAATCCTCGCACGAGCACTGAAGCTTATTTGTCCTTTGACCACTGCATGGCCTTAAGGACTCTAACTGGCCATCGGCATGCAGACCTTTAAAAAAAATCAAAGCCTGATTTCAAACGCAGGAAATCGCTATTGAATGTCTTTCTTGTCTATTTTTACCAGGCACAAAGCAAACCAAACTACAGAGGCCCAATGGTGTGGCCGAAAAAATGTGAAGAAAACAGACGGAATTTCTCTGAAGAACAACTGAAAGCAGGACAACAAGTTATCAGCCTCCAATATGGAACAAACAAAGGTGCCAGTCAGGCTGGCATTACCATGGGAAAACGTAGGATGATCATGCAGGAATAACACACTGTGTTTTTATGATCTTGTTAGTGAAGAGATAGATAGATATGGAGGGACAACCGTTCTGCACATCAAACTCGGTCTCAAGTCAGAGATACTCACATGGATGTTGTTTATCTCTGTGCAATCATATACAAACTCAGTTGATTTTTAAACATTGGCTTTATAGCTCCAAACAGGTCCCATTTTAACTAATTATTTAGACTGCGAAGAGCTGAAACTGAACATGAGTGGATCTATGATAAAACCGATTGGAAACTGGACTGAAAACGTGTACAATTAGGTGACATATCGCCGGACAGGACTCATACGATTTAATATTTTTTTTTTTTTTGTTTTGTTGTTACATGGTCTCAGACAAACGTTTCATTTTTAAACTATATTTCCGAATTGTTTTTGTTCAATAAACTAATAATATTATACACCTTTTCTTGTTGGATATGGATATTTAACGCCCCGTATTTATCAACTTGGAAGAGCTATAAAGACAGTGCGAGACTGCCGTCATGTACCCTATATACGGGTGTTCTTATAATTTATAGCACTAAAGCTATATTGATTGCTGAAGTTAAAGTGGCATGAGCTGCCAAAATTCACACTTTTTCCATAATTTCTGATCGTCACGACAGTAAGAAAAATGAAATGATTGGCGTTGGAAAGAGGAAAATCCATACAGTATGTGGCCTATACGAACTGAAATAGTGTTCGAAAAGTAAACAAAATTGAAATAACCGGGACGACCATTCATTCTTTCTAAGCCATAGTTACTTTAAAACACTACTTTATCCATCCTCGGATGCCCAGGGTTAAATTCTCAACAAGCTCACCCTAAAGTGAGCGTGAGTGTAAGTTTTAATCGTTCCGACGATGTACTTTATCGTACTTTCTCGATACTAGAAGCAGTAAAAGGCTTCTGAATTATCAACATTCTGTTTAAACGTCAACTAATATCAACATTTTCGCAGCTCATGCCACTTTAAGTAGACATTTCTTGTTACCCCCAGGTATTGTCACGGTCACCGTCAGCTATTCCGAGGAAACGGCTCAACCATCATCATATAATCTTCGTTTTCATCTCACTTGTATATCAGTAAACACTATTGCTTCCTAAGCAATGTTCCTGGACATACACTGATTTGACCTTGAACAAACTTTACATACAACCCTCTTTACGTGGTCTAGTTGTACAAAAATGTATATATAACTGGTCCCTGTATCTAATAGTGTCACTAAGCGTCTATAGACACCTTTTTGGTGCATATATGGTTTTACCCATACGATTTAATTGGGTCATGTTAGTATTTCTGGATGTCGTTAGAGGCACCCAAGGATAATACTAATGGAATGATTAAGTATATATATTTAATCGACATTTATTGAATGTTAATGTCAAAGGGCACGTTATATGGTCTATACCAAGACAGATAATCCCTTTTATTTACGAAGACTTGCAAATTATTTCTAGGCAAAGAATGGAGACACGTTTTCAAAAGACGCAAAATGTTAAAATTTCGGCTACCACACACGATTTACATGTATATAATGGCCTATATATTTCTTAAATGTTTTATTGGGATGGTGGGGGGAGGACCATGGGTATATTATTTTGTATGTATAACTCGGATTTAACGGTATCTATAATTATAACATACTTTATTTTCTGAAATAGTATAACGATTACTGAATAATCAAGCTTGCCATTCAGTTTGAAATTGCATGTCCCTTTCAAAAATTTATTTGAAAAAGTGATCCCATTCCTAAAATACGCCCGATTTTCTAATATAGTAGACGCCTTGTAAGCACAAACATATATCAGCCTAATGAAATATCATAGGTTAAGTTTATTACAACAATTTATGAAGGGGTAATATAAAGGTCTGAATGATATACCTCTTTTTATCACAATTAGAAACTTCTCTCCATGGTTATTTTAGACAAGAAGATTTTCCCTGTGCCCGTGTGTTTTAGTGTTAATGAATATATATATCTACATGGTTATTTTAGACAAGAAGATTTTCCCTGTGTCCGTGTGTTTTAGAGTTAATAAACATATATCTACGACAAAGAGCAGCCAACCATTTATCTAGCATAAGACTTAAACATGATGTACCCGTGGCACAACATTTCAATACTCAAGGTCATTCGGTCAAGGACCATTTTGAAATCATGCCTATTGAGAAAATCCCATTTCTCACTTCCGCTGCAGATACGAAGCACAAACGTTTGGAAAGGGAAAGTTTTTGGATTCAAACATTACAAACTATTTATCCTTTGGGTTTGAACTTGGACCCCGGAAGATGTCGTGAAAAAACTATAATACCATTTGTGTTTCAGTATAACAAAGCTAGCATCGCTATGGCCAAGATTATAGTAGAAGAATACAAACTACTTCAAAGTAAAATTGCTCGACCTCTGACCCAAAGGCCAGTCATTGCTTATAAAAAGAACAAGAGTTTGAAAGACATACTGGTCAGGGCTAAACTCCCCTGTCTGCCTTCTACCTAGGTTTTCTGGGAAAGGGTATGGGGTGGGGGGGGGGGGCATACTATATAGTCTGACGATATTCTTACTATAGCTTAAGATGCGTAAGCATTGTCAATGTAATACAAAGTGTTCCAGAAAATTCTACTGACTAAGGCCAAGCTCCTGTCAGTCGTCAACCTAATGAAATATCATAGGTTTACTTTATTACAACAATTTATGATGGGGTATAAAGGTCTAAATGATATACCTCTTTTTAACACAATTAGAAACTTGTCTCCGTGGTTATTTTAGACAAGAAGATTTTCCCTGTGCCCGTGTGTTTTAGTGTCCATAAATATATAAACGGAGAGCGTTGGACTAGCAGGTTTTTAAACATCCATCAATGATCCATCAACCAGAACCAGAGTTCCGAAAACAAGGGCAAATACAAGGTGATAGTAAAGGTAAAGTCATTTAAAGATATAGAACATGAACAATAGCAAACCAAAAATACTTAATATAGACAAATTAAACACGTTTATCTTGCTATGCTGGTCAATAATTATTTTCCATGCAGCTGAAATAAATACATGTTTGGAAGACCTATATACTGGTTTAAATGCTATGACCGCTTTATTTACAGCCCAAAGTTTTCATTGCCCCAGGACAAAACATATTAGTTCCCCTTATCCCTTCTAGAACCCTCCTTCGTGTATAACTTGATCAAAAGATTCATTTTGACCTCATCAAAATTCTCGACATCGTGAATACATCTGTGGGATTTAATAAAGTTCTATTGAGGGGGTATTACTGTGGAATAGAGCCAAATGATTGACAACGTAAACGTCAAAAGTTGTACTATATACATATATTAGAAAGCTATAGGACTGAGTCATGTTTAAAAAATTTAACACCTCGAGGCCAGCGGAGGAAATATTTCCCCGGCTCTATGACATGTTTATGTGACGGCCTCAAATCAGAAAAAAGATAACGTTTTATTCGTATAAAGTAATCGTTCTTCGTGTGCACTTTCAAGATATACTCTGTTTATTCGTTTCCCCATCGGTGACTGAAGTTTTATATAAATAAAGCCCAAAAAGTCTCACGCCATTTGAGTTCTATATCGGAATAAAACACTAAGTTCTTGTGCACTTCCACCCAAGCTGTGTTATGATTAATATAATATTGTAAGGTCCATGCACACTTCGCTGTATAGCTGTTCTGATTTGCGAAGAAAGCGAATTTACACAAGTTTATTAGTCTATTAAGGCTATAATTATAATCATTAAAATTAAATATTGGACAAAGAAAATACACCCAGTTGTGACGTGGTGATGTGAATTAGACATACCTACAAATGATGCGTGATCGCGAACCGATCGATCGTCCAGAAATCGAGTACCTCCTATCTTAGATAACCCTTATTTCAGTTATTTTTGTTTTAATTTAAATTCTACGAACTCGACCCACAATATATCCACAGAAAGATTGTTAGGTATGAGTGACTATCGTGTCTAAATAACAGAATGAGTCACCAAAGGCGCCTACTGAGTGAAGAAAACATAGCAAGGTAATTATTTAATGACAGACTCGCCGCTAAAACCCCGTTAAAGTGGCATGAGCTGCCAAAATTAACACTTTTTTCATAAATTCTGATCGTCACGACAGTAAGAGACTTTGAAGGCCATCGAACAACTAAATGATTGGCATTGGAATGAGGAAAATCCATACAGTATATGTGGCCTGTACGAACCGAAAACGTGTTCGAAAAGTAAACAAAATTTAAATAACCGGGACGACCATTCATTCATTCTAAGCCAAAGTTAGTTCAAAACAATACTTTATCGTACATTTTCGAGACTAGAAGCACTAAAAAGCTTCTGAATTATACGTCTTGAGAAAAATAGCCAATAATTTCAACATTCTGTTTAAAGGTCAAAATATCAACATTTTGGCAGCTCATGCCACCTTAAGGATTTTAACCGTGGGGACGATAGACCCCTATACAATATAATGTTACGAACCCTTTTCTGACGAATACAGACACAAGATCGGGTTTGAGGGGCAAAAAAATCTACCGATAAAATTTCAGAATTTATGTTACAGACAAATAGACCTGAAATAAGGGTAATGCAACAAGTTAACCGCTTTCTGATCGTTGTTGTTGTAAACGGGCTTCAATTCTTGGTATGTTTTTTTCATTCCCTTTCACAAGTTTTAAGCCTGGCGTGTATAATTTGTCCTAAATGTTTAAATCCAACACTGAGAGTTCTGGGCACTAGGTTGATTGTGGACTTCAATTCTGCGTATGCTTTTACACAATCATTTGGACACTTTAAACATAACTTGACATATATATGTGTCCTATGTGTAATTTTACGCTTTTGCTTGTATAGTAAGCTCGAGTAAATTAACAGCAATGTACGGAAGACTACGGCCGCGAATGTACCTTTAGGAAATGAATGATATATGACGATGCCCGAATTGTAAATCAAATTCTAAAGTAGGCCTATATTAAACTATTTAGCCGAGAAATTTTTCTCTCCGTAAGGCGACAAGACACACAACCAGCCATATGATACCAGTCGCCCTAAGACCGATAATCCGGGCTATAAACTATTCAGTGTTATAAATCTATTGAATTGAGAATGTTGTTTCGGTTGGATTCAAGGCGATTAAGAAAGGTCAAGTTTTCAGGAATATCCTTTACGTCGGTCATATATTACACTTAAATATGTTTATCAGCATTCAGATAAACGTCCTCTGCATATCGAGGCAAGGAAAATTGAAGTAGGTCTGTGTTATTTATCACCAGGGCGGTTAGCTTGTTTTGAACAAACCATGCTCCAGCGACCGCTTGTTCAAAAAGAATAGTTAGTCAAATGGCGGGTACAATTACGTGACGTAACAAAGTAAGATTAATAGACGGTATGAACAGATCTTGTCTAATTGCTCAATAATTATTTAAAGTGGCATGAGCTGCCAAAATTCACACTTTTATCATAGTTTCTGATCGTCACGAAACTACGAGACTTTGCATGCCATCGAAAAACTAAATGATTGGCATTGGAATGAGGAAAATCCATACAGTATGTCGCTGGTACGAACCAAAAACGTGTTCGAAAAGCAAACAAAATATTAATAACCGGGACGACCATTCATTCATTCTAAGAAAAAGTTAGTTCTAAACAATACTTTATCGTACATTTTCGGGCACTAAAAAGCTTCTGAATTATATGTCTTGAGAAAAATAGCCATTTCAACATTCTGTTTTAACGTCAAAATATCAACATTTTGGCAGCTCATGCCACTTAAACTTAGAAGTCAGATAATTCTGTATATATCTCTGACTTTATTTTCAAAATATAAAAAGATAGTACAAAATGGACATTTAACAAACTAGTACACATGTACTTTAACGAATGGATAGAATGATGTTCTATGCCAGATTGACGTGTTCTAGAACTGTCGACACGATGTAAATTTCGAGTTAGTAAATAATTTCTATAAATAACATGATGGAACCAAAATAGGCTTTATTAAAGAATATAAGCTTTTCACCTATAAATCTGATTTTGAATCTTAATTATGGTGTTGATGCCCTTCCGTATGTTTGACTGAGAAGTTGTTAAACCGGACACTCATCCCCTTATCCGTCGGAGCACACGTGAATATTCCAATTTGAACAGGGGAATCCCCATTTAAATGACAGATGCGGAAGAAGCTCCATTTATCACTGTCAGTTGACTTGTTCTCCACCTAAAATTAATAAAGAAAATAATTTTCTGAAATTCTTATGTACATTCCTAAGCCTAATAAAGTGATAAGAGCCATAATTATCTAACAATCAACTCTTCTTCCTCACCCAGGAACAAAGATGCCTTACATTGAAATAATAAAACACCAAACCAACACCTTTAATGAATAAAAGCTGTTTTGAATTGCACCCATATTCGCTCATCTTCTGAAGCCAAGTTAAAATCTCCATGGCCCCATTCCGGAATCGGGTCATGGGGGTTTTAACTTGGCTGGTGAAGATGCTGTTCGCTGGTAAAGTTAGTTACACGAAAGATAAACGTTTGGTTAACAGCAATTCTTAAGTGAATTTAAATCTCCGCCAAACATCATCACTAGAACCGTATTTCAAGAGATGTCTCCTCTTTAAATGCAAAACTAGTGCAATGCACATAAACTTAAGAGAATATTCTCGTTATTTTTTGGGATTACACTTTCTTGAAAAATGGCAGAAATTCTTCTACCGATTTTGGGTGAAACCCGAAACGGGAATCAAACCCGGGTCCCAGAGTATGGCACCTATCGCCAGCACTAAATGCCGGCTGCCTTATCCATTCAAGGAAGTGTAATCCCAAAAAATAACGAGAATACTGTTATAGTCACTTCTAAAAGACATTAACTAATTAAACTTAAGAGAATCAACTCCATCAAGATAATTAAAGTATGATCAAAGTCTTACCACATAGCTGCTCCCAATTTTATACACTCGGATACTAAGTGATTTACTGGGCCAAAGAATTGTTGACCAATCGCTGTATACATTTGTTACCACACAGCTCAAATATGGACTACCATCGGAAAATTCAATACCCTGTGGAAACAAGAAAAAAATGTTCTCAAAAGTGTCTGCTCAGGATCAATAAGCAAATTAATCCAAAGGCGTCGCCAAACTGATGGGGGTGTAAAACTAATAAACAAATGCTGGAAGATTGGCCACCATGGCTGTTCTACCAAGGCATCACAGGTTAGATTTCCAGCCTGGCTTAATGCTGTTTATGAGAAGGAAATATTGGATTGAATACATCCCCTTACAATGTATCTTTGTGGGACTTCGTGACTCAGTGTTATATTTCCTGAGTTTCCTTCAATGTATGGCAGATTAGAATCAAACTCAATTTAACAAAAGGATAACAGTACCATATTGGATGGTTGCTTTGCGTTTTAACGGAATTGTCCAGGGTTCCCCTGGGTAAAAAGAGACAGAATCTCTCATCATTTGTGGGGTTTGAGGCTCATTCATTAGCAGGCCTTCCATTGTCACGGGTTCGAATCTGGCTTTAGCACTATAGATCATAAGGAAATAAAAAAATGTATTTTTCGGATTTTTTTTCAACTGGATTCCATTCAAGTAGGATAACTCTTGTATTGTGTCGGTAAGAGTTATCTTGATAAAGTAGAGTGAGCAATCCAAAGAAAGACATGTGAGACATATTAACTCAATATTTCAGTTTATTCTCAAACCATCATCCGACTCCTGATGATGGTTTGAGAATAAACCGAAATATTGAGTCAATATGTCTCACATGTCTATCTTCGGATTGCTCATTCTACTTTATTATGTCAAGCTAGTCAGTGGAAATTCTAACATTAAGAGTTATCTTCCTTCACAAGAAATGAAAGCTGAATATGATATTTTTCAACTCAAGACATCTAGATTATTTATATTTTAAATATTGTAGAATGATATGAAATAGCTTTGCACTTAAGCGACCATAACAAATACTCGGTCACAGATTGTCTCAGACACCCTTTCATTGGTCGGCTCCCCTAGTTGTAGTAACACTCAAACACACACTAACCGTTTTGATCCAATGCTCGGAGTCAATTCTCACCATCAAACCAGCCTTTTAACAAAACGTATGGTTTAAATATTAATTGAGATTAAACAGCTTGTTTACAAATCCAGGTGATATAATTCGTCTCAATTCGACTATTACCTCACTGTAGAAAATTACCACTAAATTAAAACTGACCACAATGATTATTAGAGATTCACTTGCACTAAGAGGAAAGAGAATTCGAAAAAAATCCCAGATAATTGTTCTCATCCCATTGTCCTTCAGCTAAAATCATAAATATATTGAACTAAACAGCAACAAACAAGGTTAGCAGAAAAGAATACTAAACATAGATATATAAGTTGGAAATTGAAATGTAATTTTTCTTATGGTAAATAGTGTTTTTAGTGTAAATAATTTGTACATTCATTTCTGGCGATCTTATAGCAATCTACCTGATCAAAATTCGAATGTATTGAACTAAACAGCAAAAAACAAGGTTAGCAGAAAAGAATACTAAACATAGATATGTAAGTTGGAAATTGACATGTAGTTTTTCTTATGGCGAATAGTGTCTTTAGAGTAAATACATTCATTTCTGGCGATCTTATAGCAATCTACCTGATCAAAATTGGAATGAGTCGTAAGATCAAAAGACGTCTCCATGACAACTTTATCATCCGGGCAGTTCATGTGTAGAAAATGGCCGTTATCTGCGACCAGTAGAGGAGTGTAATATGTCCTACAATAAAAACCACCAGATTTACATACATTATATACTATTACAATGTACACGAACCTGCTCTGAAGGTGCCCCCCCCCCCCCCCCCCCTCTCCCTCTTATCATATTGACATGCAAAAGTTTCTTAAAGTTATGAAAAGCAATTTATGAGGAAACTCTTCGATGGTTAACTGATCGATCTTATTGGGTTATCGTTTGAGACCCTTGGGAACAGGAGGCCGTACGGTTCGATCAATTGCAGTTGCCATGACATCGTATCTCGTCACTATGGTATCCATTGGCAACTACGTTTCGTATGCGATATGACTGCTTTGTGAAACGAGCCCCAGAACTAAATTGGCGGTTCTATTTATTTAATACCTAAATGCACACAAAAGAGAAATGAAATAATTGGAAATACTAACTTTTGCCAGAAATCGGACTTTGCATCCTGAATAAAAATACAAAAGAAATTGTAAAGCGTGCAGCGAAAAGAACATATATGGAATAGGCCTATCCCATATACTCCATAATGTAGTAATATAATAGGTCCTCCTTGTGGACAGAATAATGGAATCGTAGTTGGTAGACGATACCATAAGTCGGGATTTTCTTGATATACCTTTTAGAGATACAGAGAAGAAACAGACTGGGGCTATTGTCTCCGCTAGAAAACCACACAAACCTGCATGATTTATATCTGTATTCAATTTGATTATAATATATCCTCTCAGAGAGATGTTAGGAAGAACGTCTGATGCCTAATCAAGAACGATTACTCTAAATCGTTGTTTTGAGAACAATACCATGTAAAGCAGGAGGAAACGTGGAATACATAAACTGTGCATTGGAGGGCATTATACTCTCCAACAACATGCAGTAATGTTCTTTATAAGCTTACTGTCATCTTGCTCAATGTCATGTCTAAAAACATGTCTTAAAGCTAAATTGATTGTTTGGTGTTTTACGCCGCCGCGATCCATATTATTTCACTTATATGGCGGCGTTGCTAGTTTTATTGTGGGAGGAAACCGGGCTCTTTGCCCGGAGGAAACTCACGACCTTCCGCTGGTAACTGGCAACCATCCCACATAGGTCGTTCGAGTGAAAACCCAGTCAGAAAATTTTCCAATTTGTTTGGACTGAGTGGGATTCGAACCCGCGACCCATTGGTGGAAGGCAGTTCGGATTGAGCGTCCAACGCTCTACCTAGTGAGCCACGGAGGCCCCCCTTAAAGCTAAAAACGATGCCACTATTATTCTAAATTATATATGCTGAAAATCATACAATTGATAAAAAAATAATTCTTACCGAATGAACTACGAGACCTCGATCGTTTGGTCCCACAGAAACCGGAACCTGAGGTTTGTGCAACCATGACAACACATCGGGCACGTGGCCGCCTTCGAACACAGTTTCCACGTATACTTTGGGATTAAGAGGAGGGATAACCGCCATTATCTGCAAATAAATTACCAAAACATGGGAAATGTGCAACTGTGTAAAATCAGCACACAAAACAATAAGTTGAACTAGTAGTTCAATACAAGTTTTAAAAAAAAGATAACCCTTGAAGTGAGTTTGTTTTGTACTTAGTTTTATAGTGAAAGGTATTTTACTTCACTAAAGGAACGTAAAACTACGTATCTGGGACCTGTTTCACAAAGCGGCGTAGATGTATTTTTTGCGTACTAACTTTCATACTAACGTATCTCTATAGTATGGGTTGCTATGGTAGTTACGTGAAAACTTACGCTACGCCGCTTTGTGAAACAGGACCCTGTTATCCATGTAAAGGTAAATTTAACATCTCTTAAAGTGTGTGTGCGTTTTGTTGTTGTCATTTTAAGAAGGATTCAACTCTTCTTTCCATTTTTGTTTCGTCGTGGCGTGACATTTGCGCATCTCCCAATCTCTCACAATGAAAATTTAGGAAGAGTGTCAACGAGTGTCTTCTAAGGCCGAGGAAGGTAGAAACGAGACATTGAAAATGGTACAGTAGCAATCATAAAAGAAAATTCAAACATCGAAAATACTCAATGCTACCACGGTGCGCCCACAGAATTAAAAAAAAAACCTATAAGATCACAACATTCCCATTGATTACTTATCAAATAAAATCGTCACTTGCAGCCTTGGTGCCAAATAGTTCTATTTCAATGTAATTGAGGATTGTAACAATTGGGACGCCTTTTTCGGGACAAGGTATGACGGCTGGACAACTCCATGTTCAACAGAATTGCCGGCCAAGTAATAAATTACCTTGCCTCTAGAATATGTCCTGAGTGAATATAATACTAAAACTGTATCTGCCATTGAAAAATTGTCTACGGTGGCAACTTTTTACAGACCATATGAGTATTTGAATTTTCTATAAAAATGCATGGTGATGTTAATTTTAAATGAGTTGCTTTATTAGAATCTGTAAGTTTCTAGCACGTAGTCGTTATGGGTTTCGCTGATTACCCTCTAATATCTATAAATCCATTCGTTGATTTACATAAATAAAATATAATCGTTCTTGGATTTAGCATTGTAACATACTCTACAGACACTGACTGAATAAAAAACCAAACAACTTGAGTTATTTTCGTTTGAAGCTTACCGTTATCGGTATACCGCTGTGTGAAGGCTGGCTCCGTCGTCTTATATGGAATAGAGAGTTGTACGAAGTGGGTGTCAACTGACACTTTATATATACTGAAATAACAAATGACGTGAGCAATGAATATACGAGATTAATACTGATATAAATGATGACAGTATGTGGAGGTAAACGTCAACATAGAGGTATGCGTCCAGAGATTATGTTACTATGTCACCCAAATAAAAGATACCTCATTTGAATTACAAGACGCTAGGCCTATACTAACAGGGCTAATATAAGATCACTAAGAAGGGGTGTTTACTTGGTGAAACTAATTACTAACAAAAAGTTGCACACGCACACAAAAAACACATCAACGCTGAAACTAAAACCAAATAGGCCTAAATAAAAAGAGTATTTCCTCTAGGTGTGGGATTTTGCTGTCAACTCGTGGTTGCTTGAAGGCCAACATTGGGTACTTCGTCTCTAAGATATAGATGTATCCGTGAGTGTGCATTGACCACAAATTCTTTGATTCAAATAAATAAAGAATTGGTATCGCATTATGTTAACCTGTGCATGTGGTCACTTCCATGCTTGAAAATATGTATACTTGGTATCATGTTAAAAACCTTTCTATTGAAGCTTTAATGGTAGTCTGCATCTTCGCAAGCCAAGTTAAAATCTGCATGTCCCCATTCCGTGTTTTAATGGGACATTTAGGTTTTATCTTGGCTGGAGAAGATGGGTAGTCTGTTAAAAGGGGATTTCCAAATGGTTGGCTGAGTGCAGCTAGGCCTATATGGGTCTATTAAGATTCCAGACATGATTTTTAAAATGAGAAGTAGATATATTTAAATGCTATGTGTCCAGTCGAGTTGATCAGGTTCAGTGGTAGTCTAAAATCTAAAGGCCCGTTCTCACTGTGCAATTTGTCGCTCACTTGTAGCATGCAATTCAAATGGATGCGTTTGATTGGTTGACAAATCGTATCGACCAATTAAAAGCATCCATTTAATCGCATCCTACAAGCCGGTAAGACAAATCGCACAGTGAGAACGAGCCTTAAAACACAAACACCATTTCTTGTTGAAATGTGCTGCCCGCCAAGCCAATTATTATACAGAGCCTGTCATGTTGCTAAAGAATCTTTTCCCATTTTTATTTGGTCTTTATTGGATTCTAACCCTTTTCTCGCTTCCACTGCAGATACCAAGAACAAACGTTTGGAAAGGGACAGTTTTTGGATTCAAACATTTCAAACTGTTTATCTTTTGGGTTTGAATTTGGATCCGGAAAGATGTCGTAAACAACTATAATGTCATTTGTGTTACAGTATAACAAGGTCAGCATCGTTTATATAACCAAGATTATAGTAACAGAATACCAACTGCTTCAGAGTAAAATGGCTCGAACTCTGACCCAATTGCCAGTCATTGTTTATAAAAAGAACAAGTGTTTGAAATATCTACTAGGCAGGGGCAAACTCCCTAGTCTAACATCTACCTATAGGAAAAAAATTACATATTTTCACTTTCTTTTCTCATTATCATATTTTGTTCTAAAAGCTTGTCTTGTCTGTCTTCAACCTAATGAATTATCATGGGTTTTAGATTACTACAACAACTTATGATTGGGTATAAAGGTTTAAATGATATACAACTTTTAAGTTCTTTGACCGGCATTTAGAAGTTCGAGATATAACTAAGGAAGACACTTTTTGGATAACAACTTCTTGTTTATTAACATCGGTACGTTTCGGTAGCTTTACCCCTTTTTAACACAATTAGGAACTTGTCTCCGTGGTTATTTTAGACAGGAAGCTTTTCCTCGTGCCTGTGTGTTTTAGTGTTCATGAAAATATATTCACTTAGACACCAATCACGCATGAGCCTTTCCAGAGAGTCTTTCCCCGGTAAAATAGTTAATTCTCGTGCCGTTACCAGTGAATTTCAGTCCACAAACCTACCATTAAACAGGGTCACTATTATTCTTAAGTTAGAATCGTGAACATCAGGACATAAGTCCACTTGTAGCACCATCCAGGTGGTTTTGACAGTTGGTTTAGAAGCCTATTTCTTCAAGAGAGCAATCACAAATTAATGAACAATCTACTCTGTTATATATGTATGAACACTAAAACACACGGACACAGGAAAAATCTTCTAGTCTAAAATAAACATTGAGACAAGTTTCCAATTGTGCAAAAAAGAGGTATATCATGTAGACCGTTATGCTCGGTTATACAAAGGTATATATATAGGCCTACTAGACGGCTGAGATTCCAACTTGTGCGCCCCTAACTTCATTGGGCTAATTCTGACACGAGACTGCAAGAGATCATTAAGGTGGTATATATATATGTCAGAAGAAAGTCACATAAGAAGTGATGATGTTAATTGTTTTCGCACAGGCGCTAGCTTGATAAGAAACCGTGAAAACTTTGTGTCTGATTTTACTTTATATATCGAGTGTTTATGCTTTTACTCTACAATCTCTAAAACCAAATTCTTCGTTTGCATTTCTCAGATAAGGTCAATATAATTGGTACATACACACCCACCATGAACTAAAAGAACGGGGCGTAAAACTAGGGGGTGCATGAGCAGTTTTATCAAAATCTGCCCAGTAGTTGTTGAGAAATTGAGATGACAAGAATAGCTAGACATATCATGTTTTGTTCTTTCTAATATAGCGAGGCATCTGACCCCGAACCAGTTGGCAATACTGTACAATGTTAGTATATTTATCTTTTTTATATATATGAAGAGGCTGAGCTCCATCTGACAGCCACTGTTTCAGTTGACTGACTACATGCATGACTTATTTAGAAATTCAGAGTACGCCTGCCGGTATAGTTACCTTAAAACGTCCTAGTTTTTCCACTTAACCGTTGCTTGCAGCATTCCCATAAATCGGGTTTGTAGGCCTAGAGCAACAATCAATAAAGTACCGTGTTGGAATATGTGATAGAGCTTATCTATTGGGCTTTATTAATGCTAGACGTAAGTGTTCAGAAAACAAATAGACCAAGAGCAAAAATAATTCCATCAAACGGCTAGGTAAGCTTATAGGTCTATATAAGCTACTGATTTTAACGGGAATATACCGCTTAAATTCGGATAACGGTAACCATTCCTCCAAAAAATGAGCTCTAGGCGCGAACAGTCGTGGACATCCTCTATCTCGGATAAAGGTGAATTTGTCCGAAAAGCTCCAGTCTTCAGGAATTGGATTACAGGTAGGCTCTAGGCTACAAGATAATGATTAATCTTAACCTTCTGTAGTCCGCAATATGTTGAGTGGATTGAAGGATAAATTCTGATAGGCCTACGCCCTCACGGGCTTCTTCAATAGAAGCCCGTGCGGGCGTATCAGAATTTATCCTTCAATCCACTCAACATGTTGCGGACTAAACCTTCTGACAGTCAGGTATAGACAACATGGTACCTAATGTCCATAGACTACATAAAGACTACACTTTCTTGACTAGATAGCTGTATAGGACCGTGTTTCACAAAGCGGCGTAGCGTAAGTTTTCACGTAACTGCCATAGCAACCCATACTGTAGAGATGCGTTAGTATGAAAGTTACGCAAAAAATACATCTACGCCGCTTTGTGAAACAGGACCCAGGTGTATAGGCCCTATATCAGTTTAAGTTAAACTTGGGCTGATTAAAGCTTAGGCTACATGTATATGCCTACAGTGGTGAAAACGAAATGCGAAAATACTGAACTGACTTTATCGATGTTTTGAACCAAAATGTCCTATCTCAGGGTACAATTAAACAACTTGCGTTCTATTTGAAAGAGTGTTTAAGTGTTCTGCTGCCGAAGTCGCCTAAATAGGGCCTACCACTAGTTTGTTAGCGCTTATGGAGGTTATAGAGGGTCCTATTTTCGTTAGAAGTGAGACATTGACTGTAGAACCGGTGACTCCTTTTCCCGAAGAACGAAACAACTAAGGAAGGAGCTTAATGGAATGTTTTGTTTAAGTTAATCATTTAACACAACTGCTGACTTGTTACTTTGACTAAAAGGCGAAGAAGGTCATATTCGCTATGTTTAGCCTACCTTATGTGTCACGTGACTTATACTGGTCCTTATCGACCTGCAAAAGGACTCGTCAGATCTATTTAATTTATTGTTGTTTTATGCATGCAATTGGGTAGAATCAGTTAATATAGAACATCTAGGTTTCTAATACTTTCTACTTTTAAATAATTCATATTCTTCGATTATCCCGGCCTACATTCTGTCAATCGCTGGATATAGGCCTATATAGGCTAGACCTATAGGCTATAGGCTAATCTGTCAATTTACTGGGGAAAGAAGCAAAACTTTTTTTCTGCCCATTTCAATGTATGGATCGAACAGGATTTTTTTTAAATTGGCCCTCGGACGTTATTTTAACAACTGAAAAACGTAAAACTGTTAAATTTAGATTATTGAAATATTTCTGAGCATTCCCTGGTTGCGTTTCGGGTTAGTTTCCTTAGAGCAATACTTGTTGGTAGGCCTAAGGTAGGCTACATTACCTGGGACCTGTTTCATAAAGCGGCGAGAAAGTTTTTAGCGTAAGTTTTTAAGTAACTGTCATGATCACCCATACTGTACGTACGTAGGTATGGCAGTTACGCCGGTTTGTGAAACAGGCTCGATACCCTAATTCAGTAATATTAAATGTCTACAGGTACCTCGTTATTTATGTTTGGATATCGATTGGTCGGTAGGCCTACCTGGTCGACGACCAATAAATGTAAAAAAGTAAAAAATTACGGAGGAAGACCTTTAGGCCTACTTGTGTGAAGTAACAAGACCCCAGATGTTTAGGTTGTTTTACGTTGAGGTTCTACGTTTTACGTTCTACGTTTAGGTTGTTTTACGTTTAGGTGGTTTTATAAGCAACAAAGAATTCAAATCCTAGTTATTTGAGTTTTATCCGTTATTTGCAAACTTATTAGATTTGTATGGGTAACTGACTTTACCAATATTCGGTATATTTCAACGTCAATCCGTTATCCCAGGTACTTCAAACGCAGAACTGAAAAAGTTCGAATTTTGGCAGCTCCAATGATTCAATCAAAACATAACCATAGTTACAATAAAGGCAATCTAATTTAGTCTAAATATATTTCGATTACTTTGCATTGTTTCCATCATTTTAGAAAACAAATTTGGAAGAAATTACGTTTGGTTTGGCCCCTCATATGGAAACGCGTTAAAAGTAATCCTCCATACAATTGTGTTAAGTGTAAATGCTTTCTTAAAAGTGACATGAGCTGCCAAAATTCACGCTTTTCACAGCTCATGCCACTTTAACTTAATTGTCATTGTCGTGTTTATTTTTTCCAGCGGATGGTTCCACTGGGTTTAAAGCGGAAGCAGGTCGATATCATGTGTACGTTTCCCTGGCCTGTCCCTGGGCACATCGGGTACTTATTGTCCGCAAACTGAAAGGTTTGGAACATGTGATCACTCATACGGTCGTTGATTGGCTACTTACCTCAAATGGTTGGAATTTCACAGACCAGGTTCGTTTTCCGACATAATTGTATAACGATGAACTTTTTTTTATTAATGCCACAAACATAATTCAGATAACCACATAAGATTACAAGTTCAAATGTTAAGAACAGTAGTTTTTATTTTATCTTTGTCGCAAACTTTGTTTATTTTTTGCCTGCTAAACAGCTATTTACTTTAATGGATGTTTATTAAAGCCGAGGCGGTTCGTTCGATTGTGTTAACGTGATGGATGATATGTACATAAAGAAATAGCCACTCAAAGATCAACTCCTAATGCTATACCCGACAACCTAATACCAATCATTATGAACCAAGTTGTACGCAAGAGAAAATAGTTCATATATCAAAAAAAAACGTGCAAAGGGAGGTACTGAATGACTAATTGATAATTTTCTGCTGAAATCTGGCACCTGAAAAAATTGCCAAACCCGTTGGTTCAAATGATGGTATCTCTAATTGTATTCAACCAACGCAACAGCCATAAGACATGTAAAACTTTTTTTTTTTAAATTTCCGCTTTTTCAATTACAGAAACCTAAATGTTCCCTGGATACTGTAAATAACTGTCAATATCTGAGAGAGGTCTACATGAAGGCTAATCCAGGTAAGTCAATATCTGAGAGCGGTCTACATGAAGGCTAATCCAGGTAAGTCAATATCTGAGAGAGATCTACATGAAGGCTAATCCAGGTAAGTCAATATCTGAGAGAGATCTACATGAAGGCTAATCCAGGTAAGTTAATATCTGAGAGAGATCTACATGAAGGCTAATACAGGTAAGTCAATATCTGAGAGAGATCTACATGAAGGCTAATCCAGGTAAGTCAATATCTGAGAGAGATCTACATGAAGGCTAATACAGGTAAGTCAATATCTGAGAGAGATCTACATGAAGGCCAATCCAGGTAAGTCAATATCTGAGAGAGATCTACATGAAGGCTAATCCAGGTAAGTCAATATCTGAGAGAGATCTACCTGAAGGCTAATACAGGTAAGTCAATATCTGAGAGAGATCTACATGAAGGCTAATCCTGGTAAGTCAATATCTGAGAGAGATCTACATGAAGGCTAACCCAGGTAAGTCAATATCTGACAGAGATCTACACGAAGGCTAATCCAGGTAAGTCAATATCTGAGAGAGATCTACCTGAAGGCTAATACAGGTAAGTCAATATCTGAGAGAGATCTACATGAAGGCTAATCCAGGTAAGTCAATATCTGAGAGAGATCTACATGAAGGCTAATCCAGGTAAGTCAATATCTGAGAGAGATCTACATGGAGGCTAATCCAGGTAAGTCAACTTCTGAGAGAGATCTACATGAAGGCTAATCCAGGTAAGTTAATATCTGAGAGAGATCTACATGAAGGCTAATCCAGGTAAGTCAATACCTGAGAGAGATCTACATGAAGGCTAATACAGGTAAGTCAATGTCTGAGAGAGATCTACCTGAAGGCTAATACAGGTAAGTCAATATCTGAGAGAGGTCTACATGAAGGCTAATCCAGGTAAGTTAATATTTGAGAGAGATCTACATGAAGGCTAATCCAGGTAAGTCAATATCTGAGAGAGATGTACATCAAGGCTAATCCAGGTAAGTCAATATCTGAGAGAGGTCTACATGAAGGCTAATCCAGGTAAGTCAATATCTGAGAGAGGTCTACATGAAGGCTAATCCAGGTAAGTCAATATCTGAGAGAGATCTACATGAAGGCTAATCCAGGTTAGTCAATATCTGAGAGAGATGTACATCAAGGCTAATCCAGGTAAGTTAATATCTGAGAGAGATCTACATGAAGGCTAATCCAGGTAAGTTAATATCTGAGAGAGGTCTACATGAAGGCTAATCCAGGTAAGTCAATATCTGAGAGAGGTCTACATGACGGCTAATCCAGGTAAGTTAATATCTGAGAGAGATGTACATGAAGGCTAATCCAGGTAAGTCAATATCTGAGAGAGGTCTACATGAAGGCTAATCCAGGTAAGTTAATATCTGAGAGAGATCTACATGACGGCTAATCCAGGTAAGTTAATATCTGAGAGAGATGTACATGACGGCTAATCCAGGTAAGTTAATATCAGAGAGAGATGTACATGAAGGCTAATCCAGGTAAGTCAATATCTGAAAGAGATCTACATGAAGGCTAATCCAGGTAAGTTAATATCTGAGAGAGAGGTCTACATGAAGGCTAATCCAGGTAAGTCAATATCAGAGGTCTTCATGAAGGCTAATCCAGGTAAGTTAATATCTGAGAGAGGTCTACATGAGGGCTAATCCAGGTAAGTCAATATCTGAGAGAGATCTACATGAAGGCTAATCCAGGTAAGTTAATATCTGAGAGAGATGTACATGAAGGCTAATCCAGGTAAGTTAATATCTGAGAGAGATGTACATGAAGACTAATCCAGGTAAGTCAATATCTGAGAGATCTACATGAAGGCTAATCCAGGTAAGTTAATATCTGAGAGAGATGTACATGAAGGCTAATTCAGGTAAGTCAATATCTGAGAGAGATCTACATGAAGGCTAATCCAGGTAAGTCAATATCTGAGAGATCTACATGAAGGATAGTCCAGGTAAGTTAATATAAGACAGAGATCTACATGAAGGCTAATCCAGGTAAGTCAATATCAGAGGTCTTCATGAAGGCTAATCCAGGTAAGTCAATATCTGAGAGAGGTCTACATGAGGGCTAATCCAGGTAAGTCCATATCTGAGAGAGGTCTACATGAGGGCTAATCCAGGTAAGTTAATATCTGAGAGAGATCTACATGTGATGAAGGCTAATCCAGGTAAGTTAATATCTGAGAGAGATCTACATGAAGGCTAATCCAGGTAAGTCAATATCTGAGAGAGGTCTACATGAAGGCTAATCCAGGTAAGTCAATACCTGAGAGAGATCTACATGAAGGCTAATCCAGGTAAGTTAATATCGGAGAGAGATCTACATGAAGGCTAATGCAGGTAAGTTAATATCTGAGAGATCTACATGAAGGCTAATGCAGGTAAGTCAATATCTGAGAGAGATCTACATGAAGGCTAATCCAGGTAAGTCAATATCTGAGAGAGGTCTACATGAAGGCTAATCCAGGTAAGTCAATATCTGAGAGAGATCTACATGAGACTAATCCAGGTAAGTTAATATCTGAGAGAGGTCAACATGAAGGCTAATCCAGGTAAGTCAATATCTGAGAGAGATCTACATGAAGGCTAATCCAGGTAAGTTAATATCTGAGAGAGGTCTACATGAAGGCTAACCCAGGTAAGTCAATATCTGAGAGAGGTCTTTATAAAGGCTAATCCAGGTAAGTCAGTATCTGAAAGAGATCTACATGGAGGCTAATGCAGGTAAGTTAATATCTGAGAGAGGTCTACATGGAGGCTAATGCAGGTAAGTTAATATCTGAGAGAGATCTACATGGAGGCTAATCCAGGTAAGTCAATATCTGAGAGAGGTCTACATGGAGGCTAATCCAGGTAAGTCAATGTCTGAGAGAGATGTACATGAAGGCTAATCCAGGTAAGTCAATATCTGAGAGAGATCTACATGAAGGCTAATCCAGGTAAGTTAATATCTGAGAGAGATCTACATGAAGGCTAATCCAGGTAAGTTAATATCGGAGAGAGATCTACATGAAGGCTAATCCAGGTAAGTCAATATCTGAGAGAGATCTACATGAAGGCTAATCCAGGTAAGTCAATATCGGAGAGAGATCTACATGAAGGCTAATCCAGGTAAGTCAATATCGGAGAGAGATCTACATGAAGGCTAATCCAGGTAAGTTAATATCTGAGAGAGATCTACATGAAGGCTAATCCAGGTAAGTTAATATCTGAGAGAGGTCTACATGAAGGCTAATCCAGGTAAGTCAATATCGGAGAGAGATCTACATGAAGGCTAATCCAGGTAAGTTAATATCTGAGAGAGATCTACATGAAGGCTAATCCAGGTAAGTTAATATCTGAGAGAGATCTACATGAAGGCTAATCCAGGTAAGTCAATATCTGACAGAGATCTACATGAAGGCTAATCCAGGTAAGTCAATATCTGAGAGAGATCTACATGAAGGCTAATCCAGGTAAGTCAGTATCTGAGAGAGATCTACATGAAGGATAATCCAGGTAAGTCAATATCTGAGATAGATCTACATGAAGGCTAACCTAAACAATCCATCAACATTTGCTTTCCCTTTCAATTTTTATCAGATTTGATCCTCTGGCAGACAGTTCGAATTCATTTCTAAGCCACAGTACAATATTTAAAAAAAAACAGGCTGAAATTGAAGCAAACGATATGAGGAGCTCACACAATTCGGACTTAAATCATAAATTAAGATTATAAACAGATGTAAGTACCATGAAAAAGAAAAAATAGATCGAAACCCGTACGTACCTATGATGTGTGCTAATAGTGGACAGAATACAAAAAGCGGATATGGACGAGTACACTCCTTATAAAAACTTACTTATCGTATTTCTCCAAGATTGATATTACTTATTAGCGGGAAGCTCCCATTTTGTACTTCTTGATAAAAATGGCGAAGTGTTCAGCTCATGCCACTTAATGTTATTAATGTTTTTCTATCAGTTCATGTATTTTATACTTTCTTGCAGATTATGAGGGCATTTTAGCTCATGCCACTTAAAGTTATTAATGATTTTTTCGAACTAATCAGTTCATGTCTGTCATGTTTTCTTGCAGATTATGAGGGTAACATTACGGTACCCTGTCTATGGGACAAACATACAGGAACGATCGTTAATAACGAATCCAGTGAAATCATCCGAATGTTGAACACAGAGTTCAATGAGTTCTGTCAGACACCAGAACAAAAAGCCCTGGATTTGTATCCAGAACCAATAAGGGAACAAATCGACGAATTCAATAGCTGGATTTATCCGTGAGTTTCATCATAATATAAACTGTAATTGGTCGGATAAAAAAACCTAGATCAGCTTTGGAAAATAATATTTTATCCATACTTTACCCTTCGAAAACTGAAAAACGCCCAGTATATAATTGCATGGACATGCACATATTGATTAGGTGCACGTCGTTGTAGAAAAACTTCAATCTACCTAGGGGTCCTCGGTGGTCCAGTGGGTTAGAGTGATCGCCCCTCGGTCCCACACAGACCTTCCATCCATGCGGCGCGGGTTCGAATCACGCTCAAGCAAAAAAAAATGTTAAAATTCTGAGTGGATTTTTCACTCGGTCGCCGTATGTGGAGGAGTTGCCAGGTACTCGCCGAAGGTCGGGTGTTTCCTCCAGGCAATGAGCCCGGTTTCCTGCCCCACTTAACCTGATAACGCCGCCATATAAGTGAAATAATATTCTTAAGTGCGGCATAAAACATCAATCAATCAATCTATGTTTGGTTGTATTTGAGTAACAAACCATCTTTGCCGAACAAAATATAAGGATTATAGGCCTAGGCTTTCTGAAGATTCTTTAAATCAAATCTTAATACAGGGAGATCAACAATGGCGTTTACAAATCAGGTTTTGCTCGGACACAGGAGGCTTATGACGTAGCTGTGAGGACTCTCTTTGTGGCACTTGACAAGGTAATTGTTAAACTATGTCATTTTTTAAACTTATTTTCTAGCGAATAACCAATTGATAGATCAATTGATAAGGGTTGGGTAATAGCTACATTTTGGAATGCCTTTAACTAAAAGCCGTAAATCGGCGTCTTACTGTCCAGGAGCCTGTTTCACAAAGCGGCATAGAGTAAGTTTTTACATAACTGTCATGGCAACCCATACTGTAGAAATACGTTGCTAGGAAAGTAACGCCAAAATATACATCTACGCCGTTTTATGAAACAGGCTCCAGAACATCAAACTATGGTTAAGTGTTCTGAACACATTCATCAGATGAGTTGGCTTGGAATGAAGACTTGACAAATTAATCCAATTCACAAAACTAAGAAAACTTCCACGCCGCCAATCGTTCTATAAAATGCTATTGACAAACTGTTAGTATCAAGGCTGGCTGGTTCTAAGACATATCAACATGATCAACAAAACGGGCACTTCCAACGACTAGACCTATATAATTCAGATGCATTGTCCCTAAATGACCATTTTCTGTATTACTGTATCTTGTAGTTGGAGACTGTTCTTTCTAAATCTCGATACCTTACCGGAAATCAAATAACAGAAGCCGATATCCGACTCTTTACAACTCTAGTCCGTTTTGACATGGTATATGTTGGTCATTTTAAGGTAGGTACATACACATCATAGATGATTCACATTTCACTTAGGGATTCAGTGTTTGTTGGATCAACAATATTTTTATATACCTATGTCTAGATTTTTTACGTTACTTGCAAAATTGCACTATTTTAATTTGATACGGAGAGAATGAACAACTAAGAGTATTGTTAAGCACCCGGTCCTCGTATCTAAATTAGACCCATGCTCTGTTGAAATACTGTCAAAGGACTGGGAAGGTACTTGAAGATGAACATCTTGGACTCCTGGTGAGAGTAATATGTAATGGTTGGGGTTAGGCCAGACTTATTATAAATCCCAAACTCAAGAAAAATTTCAAGTAAAAAATTTGAATCTGATCTGAAACCCCAAGAATTTCATTTAAATGTTCATCCGGCCTTCCTATTAATAGCGATGGTGCGGTCATATTTCGCTTGAGGTGGTCCCCCCTCCCTTCCCCAGCTTCTTCTTGTAATTTGTTTTCACATAAGATTGTATTGTTTTAATTACCATCCATACAGTGCAATAAGAAGAGAATTGTGGACTATCCAAACATCTGGGGTTACACTCGTGACATGTACCAGTTCCCGGGGGTAGCAGACACAGTAGATCCGCAACATATCATGCATCATTATCAGGTAGGCCTACATGTAATGGTTTAAAACTTCGTCACAACTTGTTGAAACGTAATGCCTTCTAAAACCTGAGTAAAAAGAAACTATGCTTACGATGCTACAAATTATATTGCTATGACACTGTAACGCTAAACTATAAAAAGGCTTTGTTTCGGGTCAAAGTACATATACATCATTCCGTTTTCATGAAAAGTCGGGTCGTATTATGGTAAACTGTAACGCTAAACCATAAAAAGGCTTTGTTTCGGGTCAAAGTACATATACATCATTCCGTTTTCATGAAAAGTCGGGTCGTATTATGGTAAACTGTTGTCTGTCTGCTTCGATTTCGTGTCCGCTCAATAACTCGGTCGCCGTATGTGGAAGAGTTGCCATGTACTCACTTAAGGTCAGGGATTTCCTACGGGCTATGAGCCCAGTTTCCTCACCCACTATACCTGGCAACGCCGCCATACAAGTGAAATAATATTGAGTGCGGCGTAAACCATCAATCAATCAATCAACCAATAGAGCTCAGCCTTGGGCGTTATACTTGTACTAGCAGCTTGGCTGACATTCATGTGTGGTTGACATCAGTCCAAATGTATGTTTTATGTAAATACCTGAGAATGATTAATCTTTCAAATATAAGAAAAATTACAGAGTAAGTTTGTGGTTAGAGCGGTTCGGATCTGGTAGGTCGTGCGTAAATTGAGTTTGCTAAAACTCTTGTTCATGTCTGAATTATATACTATTAAGCCTACCTTGTCTGGAAAAGATGTCTTTAAATTGTCATTGCTGTGGGTTTACTATCTGATTAAACAATAAAGCTTTCTTATGTTTCCCATTTACAGGAAAGTCACAAGACCATCAATCCCCTGGGGATCGTGTCCATCGGACCTGATCTGAACTTCCTGGAACCTCATGGAAGAGAAAGGATGTAATTCTTATCAAATTGTCAGTACCGTAAACTGGGGTAACTTTGAACGGCGGGGTATCTTTGAACAGTCAAAGAAGAAAATCTAAATTTTCGCTATTTGGTAACAAATACTAAAAAAAGTGGTAATAATTATGTTTTAGCTTTTTCGCCATTGATAACTTTTTAAAAAAGCTAAAAACGTAATTGTTACCACTTTTCTTAGTATTTGTTACCAAGCAGCGAAAATTTAGATTTTCATCTTTGACTGTTCAAAGACACCCCGCCGTTCAAAGTTACCCCAGTTTACGGTATCATTACTTTCGACTAGTCCACCTGCATTCATTTTGTACCCCCTTTTCGTAAATCTAATGCAGTGCCATTATGTATCATTTACTGTAGTTGACATCATCTTTATATTGAATTTAGTGAAATAAACTGTTAGAAACAACACAGAAAATTATTTTAAATATATTAACTCCCTGTTGAAAACATTTGAATGTATCTATAACTCAGCTGAAAAATCCCATTTAAATGGGACGGAGGCGGGACGGTTCTTGTTCAGTATCAACGAATTTGTGCACAAATTGCGTGAAAACATGGGGACTACCCGCAGCGAGCGCCCAGAACACTGTTGAGCCGGTAAACTACATGTATTATTATATTTTAGCAATTCTTTTAATGTCACACCAAGTCCAACTGCTATTAACAAGGGTTCCAGTGAGCTCATTATAACCCCACCGAAACACATTTGAGTGAAGGATATTTCTAGGTGACGCATTTCAAAAAACCTAAGTCACTGTGAGATTCCGTTTAAAATTTGGATGTGGATAAAGTGACAAGAGTATGTCAACCTAAAATTTATCAAAAACATCAAGATGCAAAGCAGATTTTTTTGTAACGTTCATGATACAATGGATGCAAAGATGGAAAGCAGTGAGATGACATTACTACCTGTTGAAATGCATGACAAGTCACTAAACCTATAACGTTTTTTCTCAACAAAACTCTAAACTATGCTGAAATTCAAATTTGCTGCCCCATGGATATTGGCTGTTTGGTCACCATGAATGCCGACAAATAAGATTTCTGACATCCCTTTTCCTATGTTCACGCCACAACTTAAAACTGTGCCGAACTTCAAATTAAAAAGTCTAGGTACGGAAATAATATTTTTATGACATACAAACGCCGAGCTCGTCTCAAAATGCACGGGTAAAAAACGGCCGTAGTGCTAAACGGAAAAGTGATGCTTTAACCCTAAGCTCAGGCTACCACGATGAAGATGGAAATTTATACAAGGTCAGTAGGAAGTCCAGAACTTGAGCGATGGCTGAAGTCAAAGACTTATCTGTCTCATGACATCGTCAATGAACTGATCACCATTATGGTAATTACCATCCTGTGATATGTCCTCACTGAGGTGCGCAAGGCCACGTGGATCAGAATACTCGCTGATGAGACCAGATACTGCAGTAATAAGGAACAGCTTGCCATCTGTTTACGTTGGGTTGACCAACATAACGACATCTTAATGGAGTTGCGACAAGAATCCAACGCGAAGTTCCTGCTGCTATGCGGACTTACCGTCTGACTGACTGTACAGATCTGTAATCCGTGATTTAGCCTTGAATTTAGCACGAGAGATCGCTCGTTTGATAACATTCTCTTCGAAAAGAGAATTTCATTTCATTGAAAACTAGATCAGTACCCAATCGCCCGAAGGATTCCCAGCATGTGCCAAAAAGGTCCAAACATAAAGCCAATTTGCCCGACCAGATGGACTGTTCGCACAGCCTGTATAGATGCTATAATAACGAACTATTCAACACTGCAGAAAACTCTAGAAGAGGTTCATGCCACAACCAGAAACGACAATGGTATCTCGATTGGGGGTCTGGTATCTGTTATGGAAAACTTCTCCACTTATTTTGGGTTCCAACTTTCCTACCACGTGTTCTCCGTGGCAGAACAGTTATCAATAACACTTCAAGGAAAATACACCACTGCACAAGATGCTCAACCCGCTTACAAGGCTCTACGCAGCGCACTCAAGAGGAGTTCGAAAAAAATGTCTCTGCATGCACCATCCAAGCAGAAGACAAGATGGAAGAACCAAAGGTTCCTCGCTACAAAAGGAGACCATTAGCCCTTGATGATGGTGATGAACCACATCAGTTCTTGCAAGCGAAAGATTATTTCCGCCAGTAATACTTGAAGTACTGGAGATGCTTATTTCAGAGCGAGAGAGGCGATTAGAACAAGGGGAATTTAATCTGATCCGAGAAATTGAGGACCTTCTTATCAAATGTAACCGAGGTCACTTCTGTTCCTACTTCCATTGAAGAACTATATTTTCAAAAAACATTTGTTGTTAAAAATCTTTCAATCCAACTTCATCTTTCAGTGCCTGAAAATGGGCCAGAACGGATGTACGGCCTTCTTCGGTTTCAGAGCTTCCGGGTACGTCCTAGGCCATCCCTGGACCCTGGCCTGTTGGACTGGGATAGTCGGCCCCCTAATATCGAAAAAGTTCCACCCCCCCCCCCCCCCCCCCTGCAACGTTATGCCATTATAGACCGCTTTTCGGTGGGGCATGACGTTTAAATATGACGTTTAGACATGACCTTTACATCTGACGTTACATAGGGCAAAAACGTTCTTAATGTCATCATCTGTTATCGGATATCATGAAATCTCGTTGGAATTCTTACGAGACTTGCGTTCCCAATAACGGCGTTATAAGTCGGCCGTAATTCTTCAACTCCATTTACAGCGTTATAGCGCCGTATTTAATTTACTGATTTAATCGCATAGCGTCCTCCTAAATTATAGGGCCTACCATAATTCAATAAGTTAAATCCGACTCGTTATCTCCATTCTGATATTTGCGTCCGCCCTGACGACATAATGAATATCAGATTATTAAACAAGGAGGCAGGTAAGGAATTCACGTTTGGTGAATTAGGCACTACCCTCGCATCATTGGTTTAGGCTACGTGTGACGCGACGATATAGAGCCTATAGAGCTATAGATCGAATGTAAATTAAGGTTTGAATGAATAACTTGCTGATTGCATTTCACGATATTCGTTAAAAAAAATAACGATTTGAACTTTCCAATCGTGAAGCAATCGCTTTCGTAATCGTATATTTCAAATTTCACGAAACTTGATCGAGTGAGCCGTAGAACGGTAAATCAATCAATCAAATTTCACAAACACCTACAATTCGGTGAACCGTGAATTTTACCCCATAGAAAATCCGCTTGAATCCCGAACAATTTATGTGAACATTCCGTAAATTCACTGTTGGTGAAATAACCTCGATCTTAATTTTACCTTTTTGTCGAAAATATTGTCTTTTAACACCCGCGGTAAATTCCCCAGCCATTGAAGACAAAGGGACGTAACGCTGTCGTGATTTAACCTTTTTAGTTTTAACAAACTCCACGGGAAGTTACCTTATACAATATGTGTGTACAAAAATCAGGACTTAAACTAAAACTCTTAATGATGCTAGGCCAAAAAAAATCGTAGGCCTTTTCTAAATATTTTCTCATAAAAATGGAATCGAAGGAATTTGTCTATCTTTGTGAGCGCTCTTTTGAAATGGAGGATACAAAATACGATCTGTTTAGTTTTTTAGTAAATTTATTTACGTTAATTACAGGCATGTTTTATCTTTATCCTACCTTGTGTTTGCTTTTTGTCACAAAGAATAGAAACGTGTGGACCTGATACGCATTTTTTAGACCTAGGGTCGGTTTACAGTTTTGTGTTATATCCCTGAATAGACTGAAACAGCGAGTGAGTGAAGAAGAATTACAACAACAACATTATCCAAGGGGTAGAAAAGGGATCAGGTCACTTCGTACCCAAGTCACTTCGTACCAAGTCACTTCGTACCCTAGTCATCTCGTACCCTAGTCATCTCGTACCCAAGTCCTATCGTACCACATTGAAAGCCACTTTCTCTTGCTACAACAGATCCATGTGGAAATACAAACAGTGAAGACTTCATTTAAAGAAAATACAACACTTGAATATGTTTTTTTATTCAAATAGAAATATTAACGATACATAAAATGCTGTACTAAAACGAAGTTGAAAATCGAAAATTGAAAAGAGAATTGAAAAGGTGAAGTGGAAAAAAACAAATAATAACGATACATAAAATGCAGTACTAAAACGAATTTGAAAAGTTAGAGAAACATAAAATATAATTAAAAATAATTTAAAAGTAAATAAGTAGAGTAATCAAAATGATAATGTGTATTTTTTTCTGACCCTTATATACAGTTTGGAAACAATCGTGATTGGATAATCCCATTGATTAGTGAGCTGTTAACGCTTAAGGGATTAATCGGTAATCGGATTAGTGACATACCCGTCGGTGATTGACTGATTGGGCTATGGCAGATTCATGCTCAAGTTGAAAAGTGTTCACTAAATGAAATCAAGAACCAGTTTCTTGATACTTCTACAAAATATAAACTGGTAAAAATATTTCACGTTTGAAGTAGGCCTATATATTATTTTCCAGGTTTTATTTTTTTATCCTGATTGTAATTGTATGTCCCATTGTGGTTTTATTTATTGTATAAAAATCAATTTGACGATAAATCAACAAAAAAAAAAAACAAGATATAACTGCTAGAGTTTCATTATTATTTATTATCTCTTTTTTATAAATAACAACATTTTGATTCGTAAAATTAAAAAAAGTTCTGTATAATATATGCAATTCGTCAACATATCCCTGTTGTAGCAAGAGAACGTGGCTTTCAATGTGGTACGATAGGACTTGGGTACGAGATGACTAGGGTACGAGATGACTAGGGTACGAAGTGACTTGGGTACGAAGTGACATGAAACCGGTAGAAAACAGGTGAACAATCCTGTATTAAGCTAGGAGACAGAAAACTCCTCCAAGAAATAAAACAAATTTTACACGTACTTACAATTTGCAACTTACATTTTTTCCAACAGCTCAAAGTGCGGCTTTTGTGATTGCGCAACAGGAAAGATTGCTCCCTGCTCATTCACTTTTAGTTCAATTTACCGAACGTATGGTGATATTACATATACCAACGTTCGGTATACCAATTTGAAATGCAGGGTGGAAATGATGCTTAAATTACAAGCCATGAAAATATTATTGTAACTCCTCGGTATGGACGCTTCCTACCTCAGACTTCTTTAAAATTCATAAAAGATTATTCTTGTCCGCTTTTATTACATGTAGCTATTCCACAAGGCGTACATCTGGTCTCAAACAACAACAAACTGTCATTTCTTGGAGACTTTGCCGCCATTTTGCATGACGTTCGAACTGGGTCAAACAGTGCATGTCAAAAAGGCATAAGACCAGATATACGCCCTTTGGAATAGCTACACGTAATAAAAGGGGACAAGAATAATCTTTTATGAGTTCTAAAGAAGTCTGGGGTAGGAATTGTCCATACAGAGCAGTTACAATCATATTTTCCTGGCTTGTAATTTCCGACAAAAGTTTGTCGGACTTTACCGACCAGCATTTCAAAATTCGTAGACTGAACGTTGGTATATGTAATATCACCATAAGTTTGGTAAATTGAACTAATTCACTTTATGCCTTATGCCTGGTTTCGTTTATGTGTTTTGTTATGTGAAAGCGGTCATTTTCTCACAAAAAAAGTAAGAGCTTGGCCACTGAGTGGGCCTATACTATAAAGTGAACATTATTTTAGACAGATTTAGGCCTAACTTGATGTTTGCCCATTTTTGAGAAAAAAAATATCAAAACCTGAATTTTTCTCCACCTTCTATTCCTGGTTTGTGCACTGTAGGATTTTTAACCAAACATCAGGTTCCCGATCGAGAAAGAAAACCAAGTCACCTCGGGATACATATTACTTTTAATATGTAAGCAGCATGTACATATTGTCGCTCCCAAGGTTAGAATGCTATGGTCCAAATCATTTCATCAGACAATTGTTGAATATGACATTTAACTGTTCCCTTCAGGCTACATGACAATATTAACAACGCCCCTGATTAAGAAGACTGGATATCCCATTTTGATGTCTCTTAGAACAGTCTATGTTACACACCCAGTGAACAACCCAGGTTGATTGTTTTTGCATGACTCTTTAGAGATCTTTTAGTCCACCATATGTTAAGTGGATTGAACTATTTTTTGGGGCTATAACACTGATTTAAATTATCACTTGTTGAGTATGAGACATATTGTCATTTGGCATTTCTTTACTCAATAATTCTTTACTTTCTTTCATTCAACTCCTTTCAACTGAAGAATTTTAAAATTTATGGGTTTGCTTTTGTAGGCAAAATGGCTGAATATGTTCCCAACCTGGATGCATCCACTTTGGCCACCGTGAAAGAAGAATTAGCCAAACGAGAGCTAACACAGAGACAACATTATTTCCTCCTCAGTGAATTACAAAATATGGCTAGAGAATTGCCAGGGTATGAATCTCACAAATTTACAGAAAATGCTTAAATTCTGGCTTTAATAAATAAATATTAGTTAATACTTGTATCAATGGCTTTGGAGAGGCAAGGAAAGTTAATTATATTATAATTGATATTTATTAACTCTAAAACACACAGTACAGGGAAAAATAACCATGGAGACAAATTTCTTATTGTGTTAAAAAGGGCATTTAGATCTTTATACCTAATCAAAAGCTGCTATGATAAAATAAAACCCATGGATGATATTTCATTAGATTGACAACAGGCAGGAGTTTGGCTATAGTCAGCACAATTTTGTTAAAACAGATAATTTGGCAACAGATATTATTAAAGGCACACTTGCCGCCGTAGCCTGTTTAAATTTGCTAAGAAAACCAATTTACATGAGCTTGCTACGACTCATACAACTATAGGACACATAAAACATGTCTAGTTAGCTTTAGAATGTAGAAATGGGGTGAAAAACAAACGAAGAATCGAAGCCTGATTACAACAACAACGCTCAGTGTCGGTCAACTTTCGTGTTGGATTACCCTCATTTCAGGCCTTTTTATCTGTGGTTTACACTCAAACAATTATCAGCAGGCTTTTCCAGTCGCTGTTAACCGATCGTCAGTCTGTATTTCTCAGATAAATAGGCCTACGTAAAATTACACTGTGCCGTTAGTTCACTCACTCGACTGAAACATAAAATCACCAATAGGGGGCAGTTTGGTTGCCAGGGTACCTAACAATTCAAATTTTCAAATTCAAATTAAAAATACAAAGTGACGTCCAAACTTTTAAATTTTGGTAAAAATAGAAAGTTCCTAACTTATATTGTCTGGGAAAAATACAGAAACGGTCTTTCTTTTTTAATGTAAACAATATTCCTGATTTTCGCGGAAAGTGTACCTTTAAGTAAAGATAATGAAAAGAAATCTGAAAACCTGTGTATCTGTCAGTGTGTGTATCAGGATTATAAAATGGAGATGGGAACTTAACTAATCTCTTGTTTAAAGGGCAGTTATAACTGTAAATTTTTCGGTTACATTTTAGGAAATTTCAACAGAGAATGTCATATGACTTGTTATCTAGCCTAGCCAGTGCTGTACTGGATGGTACAGTGTTTGAAATAGTTCAGAGTTTACAGGAGGTTCAACAACTGGAGGAAAAAAGTCTGTTCAGTCAAAGGTCCAAACTTGTCAATGAACACAAAGGTATGTCACAGAAAGGTTGAATAAATCATTTAAAGTGAACACTTTAAGTAAAATACATTATGCTTCATCTTAAAGACAATATCTACCTGGTCCCAAAATATGTTTTATTTATTTTTTTATGACTTTCCCACAAGAAGCTATGGCTAATTATTCTCAGATGTCAAGGTGACTGGATGTCACTGAAACATGTGCACACCTTGCGACTGGCAATTTATTTGACCTAAATACACCAATAGCAGTTCAGCATACCAGGTGTGCACATGTTTCAGTGACATCCAGTCACCTTGACATCTGATAATAATTAACAATAGCTTCTTGTAGGAAAGTCATAAAAAAATAAATAAACCCTGTGTTGGTATCAGGTAGATATTGTCTTTAAGATGAAGTATAATGTATTTTACCTAAAGTGTTCACTTTAATAAAGCTATGAAGAAAAAATGTATGGTGTACATGACATGTAATAGTATGACAGCATTCTATTTGTTGTTTGGCGTTAACTGTATTCAATGTTTGGTGTTTTGGGGGGTATTTTTATGACCTTAAAAGCATGAAAACAGCTTTAAATAAATGTTAAGCTTCTATATTATGAATAATTGGTTCTTAAATCCTGACGCTGTTTTAGAAAATGGTTTTTAAAAAAGCTATATAGAAAAATTACCTCGAGTTTCATACCCAAAAATGTTTCAGCCCAAAGGCAAGAAATGCAAAAAAGACACCGAGAAGCTGTCCAGGATATACAGTTTCAAAATAAAGCTCATAATCTTCTCTTTGTACGAGAACAGAATGAAAGAGAATGGGAAGTAAGTTTACACTCTTATTAATATTTATTAAAATCAACCTGTCCTCTTGTCATTGCTGAGATGGTTTGGTATTTAGGTTAGAGTTGTATCCCTTGATTGTATGTTTACTGTTACAGCCTACAATTTTGCATCTTCGCAAGCCAAGTTAAAATCTTCATGTCCCCATTCCGTGTTTTACCTTGGCGGACTACTCCACTTGAACCCGTAAATCGAACAGCTCGTTTTGATTGGATGCGAGTAAAACTTCTCGCAGCTAATCAAATCCTCGGGCGCTTACACTGAAAATAACATAATGGCGGCTGTGTATACCTTGAACTTTTGTTTAACGAGTGCTGATTGGCCAAGACCCTGTAAGTCTAGGAAAGACAACTCTTACATTCTCACCAGTGGGCGCTGTTCGATTTACGGGTTGGAGTGGAGTAGTCCGCCAAGGTAAAACACGGAATGGGGACATGCAGATTTTATCTTGGCTAGAGAAGATGACAACTTTGGTAAAGCCTTTACAAGATACAAGAAACTTTATTTGAAGTCGGTTTACAAGAAAACAAACAGCATAAGCCCAGAAGGGCTTTTCTTCCGACTATCATGTAAAACTTTTTGTTGAATATAGTTCAATTTATATAGATCAAATAAATATATATATATTATTATGTCATTAAAAATATCTATATATACATTGTCCAAGTCAATCTATACTAATGTAAAACACATTTTTTTATTTATAATTTATAATTCTTAGTATTTTTTATTCCCTAATGATAATTTTTCGTGTAGAATAGAATGCCAGTTTATGTGTTTGAAGCTGTGGTCTCACAAACTTTCACTCTGTCAAAGCTGAGATATTTTTATTATAATTATGGCAATTGTTAACCTCTCAATTGAAATTAGAAAGCTTAACATTTTACATTTTGTGACTCAATAACTGCAATCTATTCTCTGGAGTAACTGTCTACTTTTATCAGTCAGTTCTGGACGGAACTCTTTGGTAAATGTTGGGTCTACTGATGACTAGGAATCAATGAACGGACCTATCATCTGCGGCATATTATTGTCACAAGTTTGGAAGTTGATTAAAATTTCATTTTTAAGTGAAGTCTCTTTTTTGTTATCTGCTCCCACAGTTTTCATCGAATTTTTTCAAAACTTGTTGGATATCATGCGAGGATGTGTATCTCCTATTTTGATTACGCTGCTTAAGCTTTCATTATTTTTAGAGTTACTGCCCTTTTCACACAGTATACAAGGACATATACAATTAGTGCTTGTCATCGCATCTGCTCCCACGGTTTTCCTCAAATTTTTCAAAACTTGGTGGACATGTTGAATATCTTGCTATTTTCAGAGTTACTGCCCTTTTCCGACTGTACAGGAAGACATAAACCATTCTTCCCCTTTAAAACTTTGTTCTTTTTTTTTTCATTTTCAGGTCATGGAGAAACGTTGTGATGAAGAAATCAAACGTAAGGATATGAAGATTATTTTGGAATTGGATGGTAAAGTAATGGAACAACAGTCTACTCTGGAGAAAGCCGGTGTGCCCGGATTCTTTGTCACAAATAAGCAGAACGAAATACGTCTACAGATGTATCTTATAGACTTTGTCTATAGACTCAGTAGAACTGAATTACCCATGTCTTGACATGATCAAAGGAAGAAAAGGATCAGATATTTCTTTTGATCAGGACAGTACATGCTGAGAAACCCACAACCTTCCGCTGGTAACTGGCAACCATCCCACATAGGTCGTTCAAGTGAAAACCCAGTCAGGAAATTTTCCAGTTTTTGGACTGAGTGGGATTCGAACCCGCGACCCATTGGTGGAAGGCTGTACCTACATAGAATGATGGGCAGGTACCTGTTGAAAGTAGATTTACTCCGGGTAAAGAAGCAGTTGGGATCCCCCGATTAAACCTGGCAAATGCAGTGGAGTAATCATACGTGTTGCATAAAACATCAATCGATGTTAAAATGCTCCGTTACAAATTGATCCATGCCAAATACCAAAGGAAGATTTGGTGTTTTCTTTGGCAAACTCTTGTCTGGTTTCCTCCTCCAATAAGCCTGACAAATACATTTTCTATGATAGAAGAACAATCAACAGTTGAACCAAAGATTACCTCCCTTTGTTGATTTTTTTGTCACCATAAACTACTGAATGGCTTGAGATTATATGTATCCATTTGGGAAAACAATGAACAAATTGACAAAATAATTGTTGACTTTTAGACCGATGCTGAAGCTACAAAGGTATATCTTAAAAACTTTATACCAAATAACCCCAAGTTATCTTGACATTGCGTATAGTTGAGGATAAAGTGCGAGTTGTAGCATTTCTCAAGCGATACCATATGGTTGATGATGTGATGAGGACAGATAATTCCATTCAGAAGTGTTTTTATTTATTGTGTATGGATGGGTCCTTAGAAGGGAATAAAGTCTTAATGCTGTTAGCTGAAAGTAGTGTTTTATTTTTCTTCTTTTACATGTAAGTATTTTGGCTTCTATTTTCTAGATGGGGCCTCGAGGGTCCAGTGGGTTAGAGGGATCGTTCCTCAGTCCCACACAGACCTTCCATCGATGCGGCGCATCATCGAGACCCACTCAGACCAAGTAAAAATTAAAAAATTTCTGAGTGGATTTTTCACTCAATCGTCGTATGTGGAAGAGTTGCCATGTACTCGCCGAACGTCGGGGGTTTCCCCCAGGCAATGAGCCCGGTTCCCCCCCCCCACTAAACCTGGCAACGCCACCATGTAAGTAAAATAATCTTGAGTGCGGCGTTAAACATCAATCAATCAATCTACTTTCTAACTAATGCGGGGCTTCTGCAAATAGCGTATGTGTAAGAGTTGCCAGGTACTCGCCGAAGGTCCAAGATGTAGTATCAGCGGGAAGTTCCTATTTTGTACCTTTTCATAAAAATGACAAACAATTAGCTAGTTCGCTTTCAATAATTTTTCTTACATTTGGCAGCTCACATCACACTAAATTTTACATTTCAATCTCACTCTGTCCTCCACCCAAGTTTTTAAAACCTTGTTTTTGACAACTAACAAACCATACAAGTGAAAATCGTTTGTGACTTGAGGTATAAAGGATCAAGTCAGATATAGACTGGGGCCCCTGTTTTACCACAAATAGTTATATCAACTTGTCTCTTTAGTTGCCCTAGTCTAGAAAGATTTTTTTTGAAACTGTGGTTTTAAATTAGAATATGAATGACTTCTGCATCCAAAGTTAATGGTGGGAGTTTTACGTAATGCATCATTGATTCACTTGTAGGAATTATCAGCCACTGTAAGCATCTTTTGATCAAGACCAAGACAAATGCTATTTTATATTCAGTTTTCTGTTACAGTAAACATTTAACAAACCATATATACCACATTTAAAGTTTATTCATTAAAATGTAAAAACATGAAGTTATACAAATGAGAAAATCTACCATATAAATAAATAGTAAAATGGCTTGCCGTCTATCGTCCGTTTTTTTTTTTTGGTGCAACCTTCTGTCTTAATGGTATATAGTAGGGTTCTTGTTTAATTTTTCTTGCTTATAAAACCGCCTTATTTTTAATTTGCTGTCTATTATAATCTCTCCTGATGACAAATACAAATTCGTCCACATCACAATCCTAAACTCACTCAGTTATGTTACTGCAGATATTTTAACCTGTAAGTAATCTCTAAATACAAACAAATAAAGGATAACTTTTAACACCGCACTGATTAAATCTGATCCGCTAAGTCTTTTTAAATACCGTTATTGATTAAATTTATTGTTTAACCTCCATTCCAGCTTTAATTTTGGGGTCCCTCTGTTGTTAAAGATTTGATGCGAGTTTCGTAGAAGGCTATATACGACTGTGACGTCAGTAGCGGCCTTCTTTGTTTTGTGGCCTTTCTTTTTATGCTCGAAAAGCGAAAATATTTCGTAACAATATCCACCGGAGCTGTATTCACTACCAAAATGATATACAAAATGTTTTGGGTTTTTGTGTCACGGAGAGCACAGGCTTGTTTGCTGGACAGAGTTATCGCCCCTTCTCTTTTTATATACGAGAATCATTTTCTCTACTCTACTATGTAATGAAAAAGTCTGATTTGACAATGTTGGATTAGCCTAATCCTGAATCATTCTCCTCTTGCCCATGTTAAGGCCTGCCTGAGATGCACCCTCGTTACTTCCATATTGTAAACTGATAATGTTCTTGCCGGCCTCAAGTTGTTCCGAAGAAAATTCTCTCTTATTTTCGTCAGCCATTTTTGGTCCCAGCACTGGGCCAGTGTAGTCCGGTTTGGTTTGTGCCTAAAACAAATAAAAAAGGATGATTATGCTCCTTTGAAATGGCCCAAAATCTACAGATTCCCGTGGCCTTGGTGGGTCAGCCGGCTGCTAGTTGGAGATCTCCAAATTGATGATGGGTCTGTTGGTCGCCCATCATCGATATACTTTGGCCACATAGTTTGGAGATCTCCAACTAGCCGGCTGCGTGATAGTCCCCCAGTCCCACACAGGCCTTCAATTCCAATTTCAAAAGCTCGGGGGCTCGTTTCACAGAGCAGTTGCATCGCAAAGGAAGCCTTGTTGCCACTGGATACTATAGTGAAGAGATACGACGTCATGGCAACTGCGATAGATCGCACTTTGCGGCGGCTTCGTGAAACTACTATGAATCATTAAGATTAAATAATGCCTGTTTTACAAAGAGGGTGTAAAGATACGCATAGGCCTACAACATTGGCCAGTTGCGACCAGAGTGTAAGTTCCTATAGATTTAACACTGATTTACGTCAGACGTAACTTACATCCGCTTTGTAAAACGGGCCCGACTAGTCTGAGGTGTAGCAACCATTAGTTTAGTTCAACAAAGAAGTAACACTGATATGATAAGACAGTCGTTAATAATGTAGGTTTGCTTACGATTCTTCCCAGTGAGTGTATACATAGGGTGACTTGTGGGATGTTTTTCTTCTCCCAGAGATCCACGGTCTGGAAACTCTCGTTCTGAGGAACACCGTACTTAAGAACGGCTGCCTGGAAACGCTCAATATTCTGCATCAGGGCAAATCCCATGCCCTTTGTCTCAATCTTCTTCACTGAGCCGGGTGCCAATTTGTTGATTAAGCTACATGTAAAGAGAAAAATTATACCAAGAGATTATAGGATTACGTGGTACGACCATACCTGCTCTAAGAGACCGAAACATATGAATATGATTATCATAAACCATAAACAAGCAACTTTTTCACACCCTACAGTTACAAGCGCTATTCGAAAAAAAAGCGTTTTATATTTTTCCGATTTTCTGACTTTCCATTCTAAACAATATTATAAGTGGCATGGGCTGCCAAAATCCGAATTTCATATTCTGATTGTCACGGTAGTTAGATTGATTTTGATTGATTGCTTGATGTTTTACGCCGCACTCAAGATTATTTCACTTAGCCTATATGGTGGCGTTGCCAGGTTTAGGGGTGGAAGAAACCGGGCTCATTGCCCGAAGGAAACCCCCGACCTTCTGCGAGTACCCAGCAACTCTTCCACATACCACGGCAGTTAGAGGCTTTGAAAGCCATAGAAAAATTAATTGATAGACGAAAATTTTCGCCGGCTCAATCTATTTCATCTAAAGTCAAGATGTTCATTTCAAATTATTGGCTCAAGTCAGATTAATATTTCATCTAGCCTACTGAAATCGATGTCCATTGATTTACAAGATGTATTTTACCGGCATAAGACTTGTCCATCCTTCAGGAGGTCGTCATAGGGTTTCTTAGGCAGAGACTCTCCTAAAACCCCCTCAACCCAAGCCAGGGCTTGGTCTTCCAAGTTCTGATCTCTCTGCAAAAATATTTTTAAAATTCAATGAGATACGACCCATAAAAGAAGGGTCCATGCCCATCAATTGACTCCTTATTGTTCTTCCTTACTACTCTCACAATATTTCATTACGTACGGCAAGGGCGACCGAAATTTGGACTTAGTTCATAAATTCCGATCGCTATACATAAAGGATTGATCGTTTATATACGAAGTATACATGGCAAACTAGAAGATTGAGATAAAAATAATAAATATCCGTAAAACAAAAAAGCAGACGTGTGCTTCTAACAGACAAAATTCAAATAACTGGTATGCAGGGATATGAGTACATTTTGTTATTGCTTTTAAAAACCGCCTTAACGTACATCCCCAATATTGGTATAATTGGAAAGCTCTTATTTTGTATTTCTCAATACAAAATGACGATCAATTTGCAGTATCTGTTTCAATGAAATTTATCTTATATATTTGGCAGCTCATGCTTCTTTTATCTGGTACAAGCGGATTACATTTTGGAATTATTTATTTTGTACTTCTTGATAAAAATGATGAACATTTTTCTAATTCTGTTTCAACGCAATTGTCCCTGGATTTATACCAGCTCATGCCCCTTTCAGCTTTATACTACTTTGGTTATCTTATTTCCCAAGATAAACTTCTTGGATATTCTGATATAGGTAACAGAAACTACAAATGTTATGTAATTCTAATGAATGGTATCATGATGTGTATTAAGATATCTCGCCAGCCAGTCTGTGCATGGTGATCATCTAATGGTCACGTGACAGGATAGACACGCCCGTATCTGTTAATGCTTTATGAATAGAAGTCAACATGTTTATTCCCAGGTTGCCGACAAGTCTGACTCATCTGGGATGAGGGGGCAGGTGTATACTATAACATGTAGAGGAGAAACTGAGCTATAGACAGTGCATTAAAATTGCAAGCTATGTTCATCATGTTAAAGTGGCATGAGCTGCCAAAATATTGATATTTTGACGTTAAAACAGATTGTCGAAATTATTGGCTATTTTTCTCAAGACGTATAATTCAGAAGCTTTTTAGTCCTTCTAGTCTTGAAAATGTACGATAAAGTATTGTTTTGAACTAACTTTGGCTTAGAAGGAATAAATGGTCGTCCCGGTTATTTAAATTTTGTTTACTTTTCGAACACGTTTTCGGTTCGTACAGGTCACATACTGTATGGATTTTCCTCATTCCAACGCCAATCAAGTAGTTTTTCGATGGCCTCCAAAGCCTCTAACCGTCTTGACGATCAGAAATTATGAAAAAAGTGTTCATCTTGGCAGCTTATGCCGCTTTAAGTTATTCTAGCTCAGCATATTTTGCAGGTGGTTTCTAAAAGACCCATTGAGCTATGTCTTGCAAGGCAAATACATGGAAGCATCCAATAGGGTGGTCGCCGCCAGGGTTGGTCCTGGCCGAATGACTGGCCAAACAATTAGAAACTTGTCTCCATGGTTATGTTAGACAGTGTGTTTAAGTGTTCTTAAAGTGGCATGAGCTGCCGAAATTCACACCGAAAACGTGTTCAAATAGTAAACAAAATTTAAATAACCGGGACGACTATTCATTCATTCTAAGTCTAAGTTAGTTCAAAACTATACTTTATCGTACATTTTCGAGACTAGAAGCACTAAAAAGCTTCTGAATTATACGTCTTGAGAAAAATAGTCAATAATTTCAACATTCTGTGTTTACGTCAAAATATCAACATTTTGGCAGCTCTTGCCCCTTTAAATATATGTAGCCAAATGCACAGTACAAATCATCATTAACCTCCAGTATAATTTTCAGATTTTATATGCGAAATATAAAACCATTGAAAATATAGCACTCTTTGAATTCATGGTTTGAGTTTGACACCGTTAGGAAACCCAACGTCTGTTTTCGTCTTCCCAATGTTGATCCAAACCAGCGGCGCGGTGAGCTTCTTTTGACCTTTAACTGTTTATTTTCTTAGATGTGGTTTATTGTCTTATCTATTGGGTGGTTGATCTGGAAGATATTGTTTTCTGTGACGCGTAAACGATAGCTGCTGAAACTTAAGGACAATCGTTTTGTTCACCTTAAACAAGTCTACTGATGAGACGGGTAAACCCACAAATCAATCAAGGACTGCGATAATAGATCAATGTTAGGTACAATACTGTGCCTAGTTTCACAAAGCGATCTTAGCTTAAGGTGATCTTAATTACCAATAGCAACGTTTACCTTTTGCATTAGTTGTCATGGTAGTTAAGATCACACTTAGCTAAGATCGCTTTGTGAAACTGAGGAGAGATAAGGTATACTATATAACCACCGATTGGATGCCGGGTCGAAACGGGATTCAATTCATGAAGTAAAGAAGTTCCCTTCAATTTATGCCTGTCTCTCTACTGTTGCCCAACACCCAATAAACATCCCCACTGACCCAACATTAAATCACGCGTGCCATGTTTTATAGTACTAGAAGTAATGCTCCCTTTTGCCTCACCCGAAAAGTAACTCAACAATATTAAGTGTTTACATACAGGTACCTATAGTTATTTACTTTCGGATGCTTATTGATCGGTATCTGGTCGACGACCAATATATGTTAGAAATTATTAATTAACGGAGTAAGACCTTTACTTTAGTGAAGTAACATGAAAATGTTTCAGGAATTGACACCGCCCTTGAGTTTGTAAGTGCCTCACGGAATAAAGCGGTCCATTAATCACAGCATTTAAAGTGTGACGAGACATGGGCCAAAAGAAACTAACTTATCTGACTTCATCCATTCCTTAAAGGCACACTTGCCGCGAAAATCAGGAATATTGTTTACATTAAAAAAGAAAGACCGTATTCTGTATTTTTCCCAGACAATATAAGTTAGGAACTTTCTATTTTTACCAAAATTTAAAAGTTTGGACGTCACTTTGTATTTTTAATTTGAATTTGAAAATTTGAATTGTTACGTACCCGGAACGTAAACAAACCGATCTGCCCCCTATTGCCGATTTTATGTTTCAGTCGAGTGAGTGAACTAACGGCACAGTGTAATTTTACGTAGGCCTATTTATCTGAGAAATACAGACTGACGATCGGTTAACAGCGACTCGAAAAGCCTGCTGATAATTGTTTGAGCGTAAACCACAGATACAAAGGCCTGAAAGGAGGGTAATCCAACACGAAAGTTGACCGACGCTGATCGTTGTTGTTGTAATCAGGCTTCGATTCTTCGTTTGTTTTTCACCCCATTTTTACAGTCTAAAGCTAACTAGACATGTTTTATGTGTCCTATGTTTAAGTTTAGTGGTATTAGTCGTAGTAAGCTCATGTAAATTGGTTTTCTTAGCAAATTTAAACAGGCTACGGCGGCAAGTGCGCTTTTAAGCAGGTGTTTAAACATCGTAGTCATCTATTTGTGACTTGTCAAAAGAACTTTTTCGCCCAATGCTACTGATATGATTTCCAAATTGCTTTTAATATTGAGAGTTTTTCTTCCGTTCATCAGTACTAATGTAGTGATGTATCTGCCAATTCCATATGGAATATACCAGTATAGTATTGTATCAGCTGTGGAAGATCTCTCAGAGGTCAAAGGGCACAGCCACGGACCAATCAGAAATGAGTATTGTTTACCCCTTGCATTCCAGGTTAAAGACTCAATACAATCTGTGACGTTAATAGGTGAAATAAATACTCTTCCCAGATGGTTTTAGATAGTGCATATGTTTCCAGTAACGTCAGTCTAGGTTACTCCGACATACATATCTGCATTAGGTCTGAGCTTAATTATTTCTCATGGAATCATCAAGTCAATGGAAGACATTGGAAGATCCCAGAAAACTTCCATTTCTCCAATACGTATTTATGAACACGCAAACACACGAGCACAGGGAAACTCTTCTTGTCTAAAATAACCACGGAGATAAGTTTCTAATTGTGTTAAAAAGAGGTGTATCATTTAGACATGTATACCCCAGCATAAATACATACACATATACAGCCGAGGGCTGAGAATGCGACAACCTCCCGACACAAAGTATGACGACAAGGACCAAGTCTGATGAATGGGACAAGGTACCATGACCTGGACATTTCAGACATGGATCGACCCATGCAGATTTTAACCTTGGCTCGAGAAGATGAGACTGTGAGAAAATAGTTTCTCAAATATTTCATAATATATTTTTGTAAATATAGTCACACTGGTAATGGGACATTAACAAAGATGGTCAATATACATATGCTGGCAAAATTAAAGAAGTTGACATCGACAGTTTTTAAGGCTCTCTGGGAACTAACTGTCTGACGGAAGAGAGTGTTCTGTTTCTAGGGTAGGACTTACCCCCTGGTGAGTTTTGATAGCCTAATTTAAACTGAGTTTTTATTTATGAACATTTAAACACACGGGCACAAGGAAAATCTTCTTGTCTAAAATAAACATGGAGAAAATGTGCATGTAATTAACTACGGGTGGTCGGTTGTTTTTTATAGTCATATATTGTATGTATTATATGTCTACATCAGCAAGGGTCGAAGGTTCGAATACAACTCTGTGCAAATAATATATTGGAAAACAAAGGGATTGCAGTTTGAAAAATGTTTACACGTTTTAAGCGAAAAGGAATTGCTTTTAATATGGAAATACAAATCTTGAAGAAATGAATCTGGAGGTTACTTTGGATTACTCTACTGAAGGTCAGAGGTCAAGGTCGACAAGTCTCTCGAGTGAGCCCACCGGTACAAAAACTGCTATCGTTATCAAACTGAAACTCAGGAGGAAACAGTCAGACCGACAGGTACCGGAATTAGAGTTAGGTCGAAGGAAGTTTTTTTTTCTGTCAAATGTCACACCAGTACAATAGTTTTTTGGTTATACAAAGAAAATTTCTTCGAATTAATATCTTATCACTATTCACATGTAAACTTTTCTTGGCATTACAAAAAATTGCCATACATGATTAGCTGTTTGTCCGGCGGATATTTTCAGTTTACAGAGAAAAAAAATCTCTACACCCTAATACGTAACTAACCGAAGACGTGTATGTATTCAAATTTTGGTGCAAAAACTATAAGAGACTAGTAAATAATTTTTCATCCAGATGGATTTTTAAAATTATGTTTTTACATCTTTTTAACCATCAAGTCGATATTATACAACATCTCAACTTACGCACACCGATTTCCCAATAAAAAAAAGTGTGATTTGGTATTCTTTTCAAAATGACTTGATTAAAAAAAACTAAAAATCGCTCTCGAGTGCTATGGCTGCGACGGGATGAATTCAGCTATTAGCACAGTTTTCCATTTTCCTTTACCGGAATATCAAGTGACCGTAATCTACGGAAAAAATACCCCCTATATATATGATGCAAATTAAGTTGTTCAAACATTGCTTGACATATTGGAAACAAAAGGCGTTTAAATTAGATTTGGACGATCTAAATATTTTCATCACTAAGATAGAAATACAGAAACAGCTCCTCGAGTAATAGAAAATATATATCCGCGAATCTCTATCAACTAACTGTTCATTAAAACGATATGTTACTTACTTTAGGTGGCATGTTTAGTTTATTCCTTGTAGAGATCCTCTCGAATGTGTTCCAGTCTCTACCAGCGTCAGTCTTCAACTGGAGGGGTTTAACTGATGGGTTTGAACTCCACACCCACGTTAACTAACGCCGCGTGGGTAACTTCTCTGTAAATCCTATATCATCAACACCCGTACAGGAAGACTCTTCTCTATATACAGGGCTATAAATATCCCAGTTTTAGGTCTGCGATTCTCATCTTCCGGACTTCTGTTCTGAACACCCTACACCTCAAGGAATCGTGTACCGAATCGCGGAACATCCCTCAGCCACATGGCGGGGGTGCATGGGGCAAAGTGTGGGAGCTTTATTCTAAAATACCGACGAATATGTTAACGCCCTTGAAATGAACACACTTATGAATTGCCATTTGACCCTGATGTACCGGTAGTATATTAATTAGGGATCCGTTTAAAACAGCTCTATTGAGGAAGGAACTTGCTAAGTCCCGAGTCCTAGGCTTACTTCACAGTTTACGTCTAATTGAAGATTCAATTTAATGAAGGTTTGAGACAGGAACAAATTTTCCACGTTTTAAACCAATATGATGATGCCAATAATTCCTATGGATGTCTTTTAGAGCAGAAATACAGGCTAGTTAACGAAGATGTATAGACACTCCTCTTACTTGCGCAATCTGGTAAACAACAGTTCTTATAGCCTGTCTAAACGCCTGCTTTATTACTGCCTTGGAAGTTAAGAGAGGTTAAACCGTTTGTGCGGAGACGACGCTTCTTGTCATTTCTTGTGCCATAACATAAACTATAACTTTTGACAGCCTGTGGGTTCCTGAAAGGGACAAGAGCTGCATCTTTGAACAATTGTTGACAATTTTACGTTGAAACAAAAATTTTAAATTATCAGCCATTTTTCTCAGGATGTAGAGATCAACAAATTAACAGCTTTTGAGTCAATAGCTTTTATAGTCTCGGGTGCATGTCATGTTAACACGAGACTTGATTGTTTGTAATCAAGCAGAGAAAAACTCAGTAGAAGGAGAAAACGAGCGTTTTTGTAGACTGAACATAATCCAATTATATATATTACCCGGTACTTGGAGTTTTGAAACATTTTGTTTAATAAGCTCAAAAAGTATGTACTTCTAAAAGACTCAAGAAAAAAGTGTCCCGTAAATAAATTGTCCCAAATAAAGTTGTGTCCCGTTTCAGGGTGAAAATAAGTTTTGAGAAGCTCATGAAAATATAAAGCTTGGTTTTGGTCTTAAAATCACGTTAGGTATTTTTAAACAATTGGTAACTCGCCAGTCGCCCAGACAAAGTGTTGGGGCAGCGTCTGTTTTTTTTTTTTTTTTTTTTTTTTTTTTTTTTTAATTTTAGTGTCCATAACTTTTGAGCCCTGTATTGAGAAAGTTGCATGAGAAAACTCTTGGTCTCTTCTTAAATACACCGGTCCCGCCCCTAGATAATTTTTTCTTGGTTGTCATGCAGCGAGAGTTATAGTGATCTAGAATGACCAGGTTCCTCTTGAAGGGAATTACCCGAGTTGTATTGGGGGATCAGGTAGTATTGTAATCTAATAAGCGTATTGCGTTGTCGACGCTCCGTATGGGAAGGTGCACGATGGAGAATCCCGGAGACAATCTAAAATAGGGATTGATTCTTCTGTCATTCGTTGAGATATCAACATGTCTCGTGTTGATCTCGTAAAATGGCACGAGATTTCCATTGCCCCGGTGAAACCCAAAGAGTGCGTTATCAAGAAGTACATACCACCGGAAGGTCGTGGGTTTCCTCCGGGCAAAGAGCCCGGTTTCCTCCCATAATAAAACTGGCAACGCCACCATATAAGTGAAATAATCTTGAACGCGGCGTAAAACACCAAACAATCAATCAATCCATTAATCGATCAAGAGCTATCAGTTGATACCAGTCTTGGAAATGTATGTTAAAATAGTTTTTATAGGCAGCAAAAACCCTAAAATGAACTCATACATCCTGACTATTTGAATTTTGTTTGTTATTAATCTTCGCATCCTACGGGTTAGCTTTACCGATCATTTTTATATCAACGTCAATACTTTAGTTTTTCAAAGTATTTCAAGCGCTCATGTTCTCTTGACAATCGGAGTTAATGAAAAAAGTCCGAAATTTGGCGGCTCATGCTACTTTAAGCAACCGACCATAGAATAGTTGTTTTTCATACGTCCGACTTGTTTGAGGGGCATATAGAAGTTGAAAGTATGACATTAAACAAACTCTTTCTGGATTTACAACTTCTGTCATATTTAGGCGCAACGTTTCAATGTCTATTCGGACATCGTTGTCATGCAAAAACATATGCTTGAAAACATTGCGCCTAAATATAACAGAAGTTGTAAATCCAGAAAGAGTTTGTTTAATGTTCCTACGTCTGGTTGAATAAAAACTCATTTGAGATACGGTACGTTGTCTATAGGCATATACAGGTAGTCATATTCTCCTTTCTCCCTTTACGATACGTGAAAACAACCGAAATAGCCCGGAGGAATCCCACAGTGACGTGGTTTCCTGTTTATGTTTGGATGTCTTATTTCAGACAACGCCATTAATATCATTTATGTGTTGGCCATTTGCTCGTCCGTTTAAAAATAACCATTGTGGCTCCGTATAGAATAACTATCATATTCTTACAATAGATATGCCTGTAAGCATCCGTTACACTAACAGTCTTGGACTACCAGGGACAAGGATATTGATTGCAGCCAATGCTAATATCCGATTGATGTTTTACCCCGTACTCAAGTCTACGCCAAAAACATAGCTTTCACGTCTTCTATATGATCATAACTTTAGGAAAAAACTTTTATCCTAGTATTCTAATATAATAGTAAGGAGGCGAAGCTATCATTGCTTTCAATATAGACATGTGCCATGTATAATTATTAGTGGATTTTAAATTACTGATGGGGGCATCCGTGGCTCAGTAGGTAGAGCGTTGGACGCTCAATCCGAACAGCCTTCCACCAATGGGTCGCGGGTTCGAATTGGAAAATTGGAAATTTTCTGATTGGGTTTTCACTCGAACGACCTATGTGGGATGGTTGCCAATTACCAACGAAACGTCGTGGGTTTCCTCCAGGCATAGAGCCCGGTTTCCTCCCACAATAAAACTGGCAACGCCGCCATATAAGTGAAATAATCTTGAGCGCGGCATAAAACACCAAACAATCAATCAATCTAAATTACTGATGTTGAAGATTTTGTTCAATATCCGGAGCTTTTCATCTTTGCATTACATTTGTTGGCCTAATCAAGTAAAACATAGTGTAACCAAACACTACCTATATAAATATACACAAAACCCCCATAAACAATAAGATGGGAAGCTTTTAATATAATTACTTACGTACATCTTGTATGACAGAATTCAGATATGTACACTTCATATCGTTGACATCAGAAACTTAGTACTTAGAGTTTTCTTTCATGTACACAAACTCAATTAGTCATAAATATATATATATATTCACAAGTTTACAAAACAAGTCTGTGTGAGATCATATGCTTTTGTGACCAGAAGCCTGTTTCACAAAGCGGCGTAGATGTGTTTTTTGCGTAACTTCCATACTACTTATCTCTACAGTATGGGTTGCTATTGCAGTTACGTGAAAACATAAGCTACGCCGCTTTGTGAAACAAGCTCCTGGTCATTATCTTTCTGTGTAGCCTTACACCAATTACAAAATGTGCCTGATTTTTTTACTTTCAAAACTATACAACGCCCACAATCAACTTGGCACAATGTCTTTCATAACATAATCTAATACCGACCAGACTGTTCGAAATCTAACAAATTAACAATTCAACTAGATGCCTAGATCGGTTTCCAAGATTACACATAGGAAACTTTGACTGCAGTTGATCAATTTTCTAACTTATAATAGGCGATAAAACTGATGCGTGACTACGCGAGATGATTTGTCAAGAACCTTATTAAGAAATACAAGTATATGATAAGATCGACGTCCGTCGTCCATCCGAATTAAGCTTATTTAACTTTCCATTGCATAACGGAAGAATCAGCGCCCCCTAGCGTGACTAAGTATTTTCCATCACCAACAAATCGAAGCCCTTCAACGGAACGGTGAGCTTGTGTCTTGTGACTGAGTGCCTGTGGAAGAAAACAGATTTTCAAAAATATTGTTTAAAAACAGTTCATTATCGAAGAAAATTTAAACTCAAAATCAGCGTAAAATCTTCCAGAATGTGAAAATTCTTTTACGTCAGCGTCAAATCTAGAATATGAGAATTCTTTTACGTATGATAGCGAACATAACATTATGACGAACCAGACGAATTGTGGATATGTCTTTTACCAGTAAATACATGTAAATTGAGAGGCGTGGATTTTATTCCCATATTATCATTATGTATCACCAGAAGTCTATGAACAGGGAAGTGTGAAAGGTCGCATTACCCCATGTTCAGGGCACTGGCGCTTTCAGCCTGCTTATACTACATTATGTGACGTTTATGCGCGGTAGATTTTGAAATTGTCAACGGTTGCGCAATTTCAAATCAGAAAATAAATTCATTCTCCACTTACTGCATCTATCGGCAATTCCAGTAACCGCAGTTCGGAGAATGCATTGGTTTTTATAAAAGCTTTACCGAACATGCTACTCTGATATCTCCATTTCGACTCAAATCGTTCCAAACAAGTCTTCTTGTCTCATTTTCAACTTTATGAAGTTCTTCGGAAACTTTAACTTTTGCTCCATCAAGTACTGTTATCATAAATAAAATGTTCGCCATGTTTTTTTTTATGCATCCCATAATAGTTCATATGAGAAAGTGAAGAAAAGCCACGCTTTCTGACTAACCGAGAGAGGGCTCTGTGTATGGTGACCTCTGGGTCAAACGGCGCCAATGCCCTCAATACTATGTAATGGAACGCTTCACACTTCCACATTCATAGACTTCTGGTATCACACATATGAAAATGAGCTTCTCAGTAATATGGGTAACCCAAATAGAATGGACACATAATTTACATATAATAACAATCAAGCAGGTTTATATAAAAGTAGAAAGTATCCTAATAGGAGGCAGAGTGTCCTATCTTTTGTAGCCTAATATACATATTTATTATTTATACATAAGTGAAAACTAGGGATTTCCTTCACTCAGAAATGTTATAATTCACTGCAGTGCAATAACACTTTTTGTTATTTAATGCACGCGACGAAGCCGATGACGTCGCCGGACCTACTTCTTTCTTGTGTACTGACGTGCATAGGATTTCGATAGGCTAAATTAAGCCTTTTCGGTCATATTTAGCATTGAGATAAATAAATTACAGCTGAAAACACTAAATTGATTCAATAGAGGATCGGCTTACCACTCTAAGTCAAAGCGATAAAACAAAACTTCACAATCGATCGTTTGTTGGCAGCGTTGTGTGACCTGCAGCATGGCTTCGGAGAATCGGACCACTGCGTGTAACGAGTAACTGTACTTGCCATTCACTGACGCGTTTAAACAATGTAAAGTAATTCCAAATATCATTTTTTATCCTGGTGACTGGTGCTCAGCAGAGTTAAAATCCATGGAGTTCGATTTAATTTCTTTTTACATGAAATATCGCGAAAAACTTCAGGGAGGAAATGGCCATTCAAATGACCACAAATCTGACAGTTGATAGTCACGTGAGAAGAACAGACATGCTGTTGTTTCATTGGTCAGCGATATATATTCCTACGTTTGGGGAAAACCTAATCCGTCATAAATTTGTTGATACTTTCTTTTTTATAATTGATAAATTTATACTTAATAAACAATCTCCAGCCTAAAACATGATAGTATAAATAATAAACAGAATATTGAACAGTTGTGTTTGAACAGCATTTATATTTTTTCTCTTGAAAGACGGAGGGATAACCCACTCGACGCTTCGCGTCTCGTGGGTTATTCTCCGACTTTCACTCGAAAAAATATAAGTGCTATTCAAACACAACTGTTCAATATCCTCTATGTATCTATATATATATTTATAGACACTAAAACACACGGGCACACTGAAAATCTTCTTGACTAAAATAAACATGGAGACAATTTTCTAGTTGTGTTAAAGGAGGGGGTTGGAGTGGTATGTAAATTAGACAATTATACCCAGTCATATGTTTGTTGTAATAAACCAAAACCCCGGATATGTCATTAGGAGGAAGACAGACAGGGATTTTGCTTTAGTAAATTGCTCTATAAATACGCATTCATAATAGTATTGACACTCAATGGCAGTAACTAATTAACCTAATGCATTCATAATATATTACTTGATTTCTTCAATCATATAAACTCAATTAAGGGGGAAAAAATCTTGCTAACCCCTTGTCGACAGGACGGGTACTTGTAAAGACTAACATATCCACTACTGTCTCCCATGGCAACCAGTGTTTTGGCGGGATTCACGTCTACAGAGTTCACTTCCGCTTCTTCTGCCTGACTTCTGGTCCATACTCCTGTTAGGGGAAAATAAGTTGTAATTTTTAGACTTGTTTTTTTTTTATGTGTGATTTTATTGACCTTTTAACTGGTTTAATTTTACAAAGTTTTTTTAAAAGAAGTCAGCCTAAATTGACATTAGGTAAGTGCTTGTAGAATCTGGATTTCAAATTACAGGTTTGCATGCCGCTGTCAGTTGCCATTCTTAACGTAACAATATAAGATCTTGTGACTGCCAAACAAAGGACTTACCAATAGTTGAAAGATCTAAGGTGCAAAGATTTGAATCCCAACAAATGTGTTGAATATCATCTATAGAATCAACCTTTTCCAAACTATCCACTTTCCCTGTCAAGAAATACAGAACTTTAGTTGATGCATATGTAGCAGTGAACTGGTTCACTTGAAAGATTACAAGTACTGCCAGATAGGTCTACTATTCCTCCTTTTCCCGCACTTCGCTAAACAGCTCCAAAATTATTTGGAATTCCCTATCACTGCCTTCATTGTCACGTAATTCTCTAAGACAAAGCCAGCTTGGAAAATTGAAGGGATTGGTCCGGAGTACCGACTGGTCTAGAGACTCTCCAAAACAGTGAAAAGAATAAAGATATCCCTTGTGAAACTTAAGAGCCTGTTCACAAGGAGCGATTTGTCGTACCGACTTGTAGCATGCGATTAAAATGGACGCTTTTAATTGGTCGAAACGATTTGTCAACCAATCAAATACATTCATTTTAATCGTATGCTACAAGTCGGTAGGATAAATCGCACCGTATGAACGGCCTTCGTGTAAATTACTTGGTGAAGGCATTGTGGGATTGGGGGAAAAGTGAGCATACAATGCCGTAATGCATTTGATTGTCCATGGACAATGAAATAAAAAGAAAGCAAGTGCAAACATTCATAAAAGTATACCACTACAGAATGTACTTACAAAATATCTGGTCTGGAAAAGATGAACTGCTCCGGAGTAAATAACTTCCGTCTGCTTTCTCTGACGACCAATCAATAGCAGTGACACAGCCCTTGTGACCCTGGAAATAGAACATACCTTTGTAAAGGCTTACGTATTTGGATTGTAGACAACATTAACAGGCCTATTTAATGGTTGACAGACAGAGAAATGACCACATAAACTACTCAAATTGTGTCAAAACGGCCATAATTGCGTTCATGAAATATTTATATTTCTGCCTGCGTCTGATATGGATGAGTAGGGTTGTTCATTGAATATTATTCGTCCGTTGAGATCACTATTGCCGCTCTCGAATCTCAAACTTTCCCGCTATTGATGGGTTGACATTTTTTTTGGAAATGTTAAGCTGTGGACTCCTTTTGACACGAATTAAGTAGCTTATGCTGTTATTTCACGGTCAAAATCGGATCATCTTCGTTACCGGTAAACAAGATGACATATGTCTACTAACCGCTCAGAGTGGGGCAGTCTACTCCGTTACTTTTAGATTGTAATGAACCCGGGTTCGAAAATTCATTTTGGAGTCAGAAACCAGGAATAATATTGTGTTTGTTTGAAAAGTGACCTAAGCCCAGTAAACTAAAAGTGTTTTTGGAAATTGACAAATCGTCAACTACACTCCATTTTGCATAAACTTAATGAATGTTTCTTCCTGAAACTATCTCCAGGCTTTCGTTTGTAGCTGCTGTCCATACGATTCTTTGGAGACTTCATTCTGTTGAATGATGTGCGTCACACATTTAGCCCCCTACGTCTTAATACTAGAACTAAAACTCTGGGTATCAGGGCCCTGTCTTAGGAAGTTGGCGTAAAGTTGCGCATAGACCGACAACATGGACCAGTTGCGACTAGGGCGTAAGTTCCTATAGCTTTAACACTGATTTACGTCCGACGTAACTTACGCCAGCTTTGTAAGACAGGGCCCAGCAGGCTATTGATATTCAATATGACCGTAACGTGAGAGAAACATCATGCAAATAGTATATATAGTCAGTGAGTCTTTACCCTGTATTTTCCATAGAGTTCCCACAATGCTGTGTCGCCTTCCTTTATCTGCTTCCGATACACTATGACGCCTTTATCCCCAGTCCCAACCGCCACCGAATTCAAGTCTAAAGAAAAAATCCAAAAGAATTACAGTGTGATATTTTTTTTTTTTTTTTTAGGGTTTTCTTTTTGTGGGTTCATCAGACAACATTTACTATAAAAAGGGCTGTCATTTAAATGTAGCCTTTAAGATTCATCGAAGTGCTGCCATTTAAAAGAGGGCATATTCAATGAACTATGTGCGTGGAATGGAGATCCCGTGGTGTTTGATTTCCATCGAACGCCGCCATTACTAGGAGAGGGCGCAATTTCAATCCAGATCGGTTATGCACGCGCGCTTCAACTATCAATGGCGGCACTTTTTACATAGTCAGATCCAGACCAGCCAATAAGACAGGTAGGCCTACATTCCATGTAGTTCATTGGGTATATCATTAATGCAAACCAAGGACTCCACGATTGTTTATGGACTAGCCAGCTAATGTCCGACTGCCACTTGACAGCACGCCATGGGACAAAATAAGACACAGACCATGGGTACTCAATTCACTTAACACAATTTCAAACAATAGTGTCTATTTGAAAAAAATGTTATCCATTGTATACAAATATCCACTGCTCTGAAGCTGGTAACCTATTTCAGATATTGAGAAGTTAAAGTGGCATGAGCTGACAAAATTCAAAATTTAAATATCCGGGACGACCATTTATTCATTCTAAGCCAAAGTTAGTTCAAAACAATACTTTATCGTTCACTCTCGAGACTAAAAGTACTTAAAAGCTTCTGAATTATACGTCTCATGCCACTTCAAATAGAACATGTGGGTAAATATGACGATGGTTGTCAACTTTTAATGTGATGGTACGGTACCTGGAGATATTTTAATACACGTGACTTTATCTTTGGAAACTTTCTGTCGAAATTCTTCCACAAATGATTGGTCTTCCGAAATGGTCAGAATTAAAATGCTACAAATAAAAACGTTGACATCAGAAAAAGCAAAAGATGTTCCGTTAGTCTAAACAAATATAGAATAACCTTTGTCACCAATAAACAAAAGCAATTTGTTATTTATAATAATTTCCAGCAAGACTTCTGAAGCACAACAGAATTGCGTGACGTAAGCGGATTCGTCTATTATTATGTTCTGTTGAATCTACTGGGGGCTGTTTCTCAACACCCTTACGCCCTTCGTAACTTTGCGCCTGGTCGTAACGTAATGTTGAAGTTAGGCCTTGCATTGGACTTACGTCGGGCGTAAATGTTTTGAGAAACAGACCCCGTAGGTTAAGTATATTACCTAATATTATAATAATCTAAGGGTATAATGAACATTTGGTGAATGTTTTGATAAACAACCCCAGTAGATTAAGTATATTACCTAATATTCTAATAGATTAAGGGTATACAGAATAATGAGCAGTTGGTGAACAAATACGGCATAAGACGCTTAAATGAGTTTGCTATGTCTTCACTTTATTTTCTCGACCAGGCAAGATATGGAGCCTGCATCAATCGTGTGACATCAAGCATCCATGTCCAAAGAATATTGCCTCAAATGCGCTTGGTCCTAATACGCTACCATATTGGTGAAACAATCTTGATGATGTGCTAAAACTCGAGTTAACCAATCAATCTAAATTCTACTCCGTATTGCTGTCCTTCTCTAAAAAGACCCTTACAATCCATCCTTGGTTCCCAGTGCCATAAGTTGTCCAGATGAGTCCACAGCATTAAATGTTGTACCCTAAAAGATAAAAAATTTCCACATACGTTTAGAAATATCCGTTTGTCGTTGACAATGGCATCTTTGATCATAAGTAAACTTCAAGTTTATATGCAAAATGAGTGCAAAGCTCAAAATACTTATATCACTGATAATATGATATACTGGTTGTTATGTGATGCACAATAATTGAACTGATTTCAATATTAAATTAAAACATTCAATTTTAGATTTACATTATTTTAGATATATATTTTAGATTATATTCAAGTGAACAAAAGAAGGGCGCAAATTATATATGTACCTTCAATGAAAATTTCCTAACAGGTTCGCGTTTTTCTGAAGATACGGTGCTAATGATCCCATCCTGTCCAACTGAAATAAATTGTCCCCGATGCTTGGCTTCGTTAATCACTGCCAACCCTCGGCACTCTCCGTAATGACCCTTTCGTTGAAAACAAAACTTTGTCACACTATTTTTTCTGTTATCATAAAGTACTAGTAGGCAACAAAATAATTAAAGTGGCATGAGCTTTCACACTTTTCAAACAGTAAGAGGCTCTGAAGGCCATCGAAAAACTAAATGATTGGCATTGGAATGAGGAAAATCCATACCGTATGTGGCCTGTACGAACGGAAAACGTGTTCGAAAAGTAAACAAAATTTAAATAAACGGGACGACCATTCATTCGAGACTAGTAACACTAAAAACCTTCTGAATTATACGTCTTGAGAAAAATAGCCAATAATTTCAACATTCTGTTTTAGCGTAAAAAATCAACATTTTGGCAGCTCATGCCACTTTTATCAGTAAAATACAACAATCTAGAAATTAAAAGTGAAATGTGGAAGACATGATTCTTTACCTGGGTAAGAGGAACGTCATCAAGTTTCATGCCTTCCAATAAAGCAGTTCCCTGGCAGGATAAAACACCACTCAGTATGCTGTTTGTTGTAGTGCCGATCAAGAGTTTCTCCCCCTGAATTTGAAGCATCCGGACACCACCCTCACTCTTAGGAATCTGAAATTTATTTAAAAGTTTGGCATGAAAAAAATGTTGTTGGGTGAACTTTTGGGTCAGCGATAAGGGATGTGTCCTGTATGAAAGGGGGGGGGGGAGGCTATACGAATGTCATAGTTATATATTCCGTAAACGTTGGATAGGCAGGCATTGAGCCCAACAATCTGCTTCTCAAAGGTTGGTAGGCCTATATTTTTGTTCAACCACCTATATCCATCACCCTAAATTACCTTTTTACGCACGCTGGATCAAAGGCCAATAAATTTGACATAAGATCGAAAAGCTTAACTTCATTGCATTTTTATCTATTGGTTTCAGGACTGTTGCGAAAAAACGGGCCTCTAAACTCTCGACTGAATCAAGATGAATGTTCCAAAATGAATATTTTAATTTCAACATCGCAGAAAGATATTCGTGTGATCCTTGGGATCAATTTAAGCCCGACGAAATTTACCCATGGTCTAACTGTAATACGCCCAACTTAATTTACAACTGGTCCAACGTAATTTTGAAGGTATATATTGCCATGGCAGTTCTTGTATTCAACCAACGCTAGGCACAAATCTTTTGAGAGTCAACCTGATTATCTTTGAACAAGTCGATGATATTACACCTGATCATTGTTTAAAGTGGCGTGAGCTGCCAAAATGTTGATATTTTGACGTTAAAACAGAATGTTGAAATTATTGGCTATTTTTCTCAAGACGTATAATTCCGAAGCTTTTTAGTGCTTCTAGTCTCGAAAATGTACGATAAAGTATTATTTTGAACTAACTATGGCTTACAAAGAATGAATGGTCGTCCCGGTTATTCAAATTTTGTTTACATTTTGAACACGTTTTCGGTTTGTACAGGCCCCATACTGTATAGATTTTCCTCATTCCAACGCCAATCATTTATTTTTTGATGGCCTTCAAAGCCTCTTACTGTCGTGACGATCAGAAATTATGAAAAAGTGTTAATTTTGGCAGCTCGTGCCACTTTAACACAAAGAAACTGTACCATTGAAACTATCTGAAATGTTCCTTATTTCCAGTTATGATTGTAAACAAGAAACTCACCTCGATGGTATGTAATGCTTCTAGGTCTTTACTGTAATTCCAAGACTTGATACAGCCATCCCTTCCACCACTGATTATTACCTCACCTTGGAGCAAGACAGTAAACACTGGACCCTGGCGAAAAGCAAAATGATCTCATCAGAATGAGGCCTTTATAACTAGAACGTAATATAATTTTATCATTTGTTGAAAAACGTACCATAACAAGGCATAATTAACAGTCGGAATTTAATCTCAATAAATATATTCAATAAAATAAAAGGGAATGAATAGTTTTGATTTGGGACCGACATCGATCACAGTCTTTCCAGTAAGAAGCACAGAGAAGATTAGCCAAAACTTTGACCATACTCAATAGCTCACGTTCTATAAAAGTTTTGGCTAAGAGGAGATATTTGTTTTTCGTGTCCCATTTTGTCGGCAAACTTTTATCCAAGTGTGTGTTAACAATAACTATCCCTTTGTCTTGAAGTTAATCGGACATACTTCGTGTGCTTGCTTGATCGATTTGGTGATTTTATTGCCGCCATCTGCCCACACATAGATGGTTCCATTAGAATCGCCAGTAATCAGGTCACCTCCGGCACTGTGCACAAGACATATTATAAACTTTGCTTTTGGATGATTCTGAAAGACAAAAAAATAAATTGTGAGAAAAAAAATTATGATAGGATGATAGTTTAGCAAAATTAAATGAAATATTAAGGAAAAAATAAAAAAGAGAACGCTGACATTCCTCTTACTGACTGCTTTGTTATCTAGATGTATTAACGTGAAATGATAGTAGAATAACTTACTTCATATAATGGTTGATTCAGAGTTTCTATAGACTTTTGCTCCATATCAAGTGTCCACCAAGTGATATATTCTTTCCCAATGGTTACAAACGTATATGGATATAGAGGATTAAAACCGACGTCACAAATTACATCTGTGTCCACCTAAACAGATAAATGAAATGTTCTAACATTTTGGATTGTTTAAAGTGGCATGAGCTGCCGAAATGTTGATATTTTGACGTTAAAACAGAATGTTGAAATTAGCGGTTATTTTTCTCAAGATGTGTAATTCAGAAGCCTTTGAGTGCTTCTAGTCAATGTACGATAAAGTATTGTTTTGAACTAACTTTGGCTTAGAATGAATGAATGGTCGTCCCGGTTATTTAAATTTTGTTTACTTTTCGAACATGTTTTCGGTACGTACAGGCCACATACTGTATTGATTTCCTTCATTCCGACGCCAATCATTTACTTTTTCGATGGCCTTCAAAGCCTCTTTCTGTCGTGCCGATCAGAAATTATGAAAAAAGTGTGAATTTCGGCAGCTCATGCCACTTTAAAGAGGCATGAGCTGACAAAATGTTGATATTTTGACGTTAAAACAGAATGCTAAAATTATTGGCTATTTTTCTCAAGACGTATAATTCAGAAGCTTTTAAGTGCTTCTAGTCTCGAAAATGTATGATAATGTATTGTTTTGAACTAACTTAGGCTTAGAATGAATGAATGGTCGTCCTGGTTATTTAAATTTTGTTTACTTTTCGAACACGTTTTTGGTTGGTACAGGCCACATACTATATGAATTTTCCTCATTCCAACGCCGATCGTTTAGTTTTTACTGTCGTGACGATCAGAAATTCTGAAAAAAGGGGGAATTTTTGCATCTCATGCCACTTTAAAGAACAGCTTGTCTAAAAATAACGTTACAAGGGTGGTTCAGTTGAGAAAAAACATCTAATGTTCGGATAAATTAAAGATAGTTTAGTGGCTCTTTGTCGGTAAATTACTTCTACATGTACAGCTATAAAGCATACCCCTAAAACATACCGATCATTTTATTTGATTTTTTTGTGCCAAGTAGAGTAAGACAGTAAATATAATTACTGTGGAGGGGCCTTGGTGTCTTAGTCGGTTAGAGTGACAGTCCCTCAGTCTGAGACAGGCGTTCCATCGACGCGGCGTGGGTTCGAATCCTACACAGACCAAATTAAAATTTAAATATTTCTGAGTGGATTTTTCACTCGATTGCGTGCGTGGAAGAGTTGCCAGGATCGCCGAAGGTTGGGGTTTCCTCTTAACGATGAGCCCCTATTCCTCTTCCACTAAACCTGCCAGCGCCGCCATATAGGTGAAATAATCTTGGGTGTGGCGTAAAACATCAATCAATGAACCAATCAATCTATTCATAGTTCCACTTTATTCTGGTAAATCTAAGAATCAGTCCAAGTCTTACACACCTGGCGTAAATTTGCTCATAGGCATATAGTTTTAACACTGGCTTACGTCCGACGTAACTGACGCTGGCTTTGTAAGACAGGGCCCGGTTTTCCTACCTTAGTTTTGGCGATTAGCTCTCCTGTATCGACGTTAAACGCCGCAAGTGTTTTCTCTGTTCCCCCATCTACGATTACCAATTCATTCAACTTCTCAAGAAAATCAAAATGACGTCGATTAGATCCGTTCACTAACATAAAACATACAACCGTCGTATAAAAAATATCACTTACAGAATGATATCAATGACGTCGTTTTACTTCTACAAAGCCCCGATTCTTTCAGATCAATTCGTGTCCAAATTTAGACGGTCGCCGTAAGTGGCAGAGTTGCCAGGGGTCGGTTTCATCCTTTCGGGCAATGAGCCCGGTTTCCTCCTCCACTAAACCTGGCAACGCCGCGATATTAGTGAAATAATCTTGAGTGCCGCATAAAACATCAATCAATCAACCAAACTTAGCTTTAGGGTGCATTTACTGATCAAAATTTATACTATACATGTGTGATATTGATGTTGATACTTGTAATTGTTGTCTTACCTCATCAATTGATTTCTCCTCTGGGAGTAAATCGGTATTTCCATCGGAGATTTCTGGCACTTGATCAGCCTAAACAGTAAAATGAGTCAGTGACAAATAGAACAAAGGTTCCAATTGGCACAATACAGCACACGTTCCCATAAACCCAAACTAAATAGGCCTCGACAATAAATCTGACAGATTTTTTGGTTAGGCCTATTTGTTTTGTGATTTCGGTTACATGGCAGTAGCAAATGGTATGCATTGTATATAAACCCCTAAATGTGGCTTTAGCGCTGGTCAATTTTTTAAAGAGTTGTTTTCTTAAAACCCCTTGTAACAATGCACATGTACTCATGCTTTCATGTATCAAATACTATTCTTTCCACCATACCTACCCCATACTTTATATACCAATAATAATACATTGGGTCAGACGTAAATAAAGCGATTATGCAATCGGTCTAATGAGATTGATGTTTTACGCCGCACTTAAGATTATTACACAACCGGCGTTGGCAGGTTAAGTGGGGGAGGAAACCGGGCTCATTGCCCGGAGGAAACCCCGACCTTCGGCGAGTACCTGGCAACTCTTCCACATGTACGGCTCGGTCTAATGAAATATCCACACTTCTAACAGTGACAAAACATCAAACCATTCACATTGTCCATGGCTTCAAGACGGATTCTTCGTTTCATTTAAGCCTATAAAAAAGTAGTTTTTTGTGTGTTTTATGTAAGCCGGATACCGCTACATGTATTTTATATCTTTTTTTTTGGTGATCCTTCATTTGGGGCTTTGTCAAAGCCGCCTTGTGGCGCACATCATTCAACAGAATGGAGCCGCCAAATAATCAAATTATATATGTATGTTTGTCCAAGCCGCCAAACAAGCCCCCAGCCCCAATTTGGCGATAACCTGGTCACAATTCCTTACTTTATCTGCTATGTTATCTTTTGGAGGGGTCTCCATATCTCCAAGGATGCTGTCTGTTACCGGATCAACCTGAGAATAGAAATGACAACTTCATAAAGGCGGTCACAAATGTTTTACAATAAAGGGCAGCACCCAGATAAATGCCATTTAGAAATTGCAACTGAAAGTGAAAATCGGAGTACTCACCGGTTTTGAATTTGAGTTTTCCAATCCATTCTCCACAACTGGTTTAAGCTAAAACAGAATTTAATTCCTGTCTTATAGTATTTAAGATGTCATTTTTTTAAATATGCTTTTTTTGTAAACCAGTCTTCGTAAAATGACTTTTATATACATGGGTACTTTGAAATGGTAAATGGTTTCACATTCAAAATATATCAAATCTTTTGGAAAATCTTGTTTGAAAATTCCTACGTTTGATATCCTGAAGGCCATACAGGTCACAGACTTTTCCAGGAGTCCCATTCCGAGAATTTGGAGAGTTTCCAAGGTGTCTGAACGCCAGATTCTTACATGAGTCTTACATGAAACGAAAAAACACAAAACATGATTGCTTTAATCCATAAGTTAGAGACCTTTTCGTCCGCAATCAGTGTACATACTGATTTATATATATTTTAATATCTATAAACTTTTGATTATAATTCGTCTGATTTTTATGTTCTCTCAATTTAGATTGGTTGATGGATTGACATTTTACGCCGCTTTCAAGCTTATTTCACTTATATTGGCGGCGTGGTTTGGTGAGGGAGGAAAGCTTGCTCTCTGCACAAAGAAACCCCCGACCTTCAGCGAGTAGGCCTACCTGGCAAGTCGTACACATAGGTCGATATAATAAAAACTCCACTCAACAGTCTATACTTTTATCTTTGGACTGAGTGGGGTTCGAACCAGCGACTCAGTTCAATTTAGAAACACAATAATGAATTCAGATAAATTCTCAAGATAAACGGTCTAATGAAATATCGACAATTGTAAAAGTGACAAAGCATCGAATCACAGTCGGAACACCCTTCGGCTATCTTCGCTCGCTACCGGTCGGCTTCGACACTACAAGTACGTAAATCCCCGAAGTTTCAGAGTGCATCGAATCATTCACGTTGTCCATGGCAATGTTGGCTACATTCTGATGATCTGCCTAGTTTTTCGGTTTGAATCTATACCTAAATGCTCAGGGCGATGCGCTTCTGCAACAAGATACTTGTCCAAACAAGATGATGAGTTTGTTTGATAAATGTAAAGGTTTACCTCATTCGCCTCCTGGTGGCTGTCCATCTGTCCACTGGCCACAGTCACTCCATTAGAATGTACATCAATACTGAAAATACCATTTATCACAAAGGACGTTACACAGTTCCAAAATAATCAGAGCCAAAATGGGATTTTAAAGTGAACCTACAAACCCACAACCCCAAAACGAAATAGAAATAAACTAAAGTTATCTGTAACTTGTATCGCTCTACTGGATTGAGACATTTTGCCCATGTCCTGGACCTGTGTTCGGTTCTTAAGATAAGACTGGCTGCACCTCTTTGTTAATATCACCTAGTCATGCCAGTTAGATCCTACTGTTCCTCTAATCTGTTTTCTTTATCTGTTTTGTCAACGCGCACATGTAATAATGATAATAAGTTTGTAAATATGTAAGGCCATTCCTAATATTGTTATATCACTGCTTAATCTGTTTGTTTTACCTGTATATATACCAATGTTGTTGCTAATGTACCTCACTCCTGATGATGACTGAATAAAAGTCGAAATATTGAGTCAATATGAAGTCGGAATAACACTACTTGTGTACCTGTGTTAAAAGGTATTTAAATAAAATGAGACAAACATGCATACCCGTAAGATGGCAATGGTGATTTTAAATATCCTTTTACTAAAGAAATAAAGCCGAGCAAACCTTAATGGTTAAATGAGATTGTTTGAGGGGCACTGTAGAGGTTAATGAAGACATGATAAGTAACACAAATTTATGGGAAAACAGACTTCTATTTATTGTTTTGTTTTGAACTTATTTTATTATTCAGAATAATAATGGGATTGGGGACAAGTTCTTAGCAACTTAGAATACCCCTCTCTCCTATTTATTAAAACAGCAACGTTTCGGTGTCGATTCTAACACCGTTTTCAAGCTTCAAGGTTATATGACAGCCTCTGCACCACTCTGATAACTTCGGGGATTTACGTGCGCGAAATACCCTCTTATAGACTGCAGGTCATTTTGAATGTGGCGACCAAAAAGGTAGCTGTGTAACGTACTATTTCCATATCCTCTTCAGGGCCCATCGAAAGTGTCCTCGTGATAATGTAAGGGACCGAAATACTCCGTCGTTACGGGTATCCGATCAGTTATCGTACAGAACCAATTATCGTACACTCAACACTTATGCGTCTTTAACCCAAGCGATCGGGTTTTCCCGTCGATGACAGCCAGCTTACTCATCGAGGCATCTTCTTGCAAAATTTCAACCTCCAAATATAAATAGAACTTTTTATGAAGTTACATTTGTCAGGCGATGTAAGAATAGTCGCCTTTGGCCGTGTCGGGGAATTTTCGAACACGAAAGATGACGTCACAACAGCTTTAACGTTGCGTGTACGATAACTGGTCCCCGTCACTCAACAAAAACACGCAGACGAGCGGGTGAATGTCCGGTCTCTAAAGAATTATTTCAGAGTCTTGGGAGAAATTAAACTATTATAACAAAAGTCGGCTGAGCCCAGCTTCACTTCTGTGAAATTTCTTGCCAATGCAAACACTGATGTAAATTTTAGCCTTGAAAAACCGGCAAAAGTGTACGATAACTGATCGGATACCCGTAACTTTCAGGCGCGATCAGTTTTATCAAAAATATTTGTTTATATATTATATTTAGCCCGGTAAAGCACATGTTGTGTAACGCAAAGAAGAGACGCAGTTTCGGTACATTCCAGGAATCCTCCAATACTTCAATTATAAAACTGATCGCGCCTGAAAGTTACCAAACAGAGTATTTCGGTCCCTTACATTATCACTAGGACACTTTCGATGGGCCCTGAAGAGGATATGCAAATTGTACGTTATACGGCTACCTTTTTGGTCGCCACATTCAAAATGACCTGCAGTCTATCAGAGGGTATTTCACGCACGTAAATCCCCGAAGTTTCAGAGTGTCGCTACCGGTCGGCTTTGACACGCCTCGGGCAGTCTGCGCTTTTTATACGGCAAATCACCGTATTTTGGGGCTGAATAAAAATGGCGTCGAAAGTAAATATCAAAATGTTTTACTATAGACGAAAACAGAAAATAAAAATAATTATAAATTTATTAAATGCTAATATTATTTTGAAAGATATTTGTTTATATATTTTATTCAGCCGGGTAAACCACTTGTTGTAGACAGACGCAGTTTCGGTACATATCAGGAATCTTCAAATACTTCAATTATATAACTGATCGAGGCTGAAAGTTAACAAACCGAGTGTTTCAGTCCCTTACATTATCACGGGGACACTTTTGTGGGGCCCTCAAGGAGATTTGGGATTTGTACGCTTCACGGCTACCTATTTGGTCGCCATATTCAAAATGACCTGCAGTCTATCAGAGGGTATTTCACGCACGTAAATCCCCGAAGTTTCAGAGTGTGTCCGAGGCGTGTCAAAGCCGACCGGTAGCGAGCGAAGATAGCCGAAGGATGATCCGAGTGCCTCACTCGGAACATCCTTCGGCTATCTTCGCTCGCTACCGGTCGGCTTTGACACGCCTCGGACAGTCTGCGCTTTTTATACTGCAAATCACCGTATTTTTGGGCTGAATAAAAATGGCGTCGAAAGTAAATAACAAAATGTTTTACTACAGACGAAAAAAGAAAATAAAAATAATTAGGAATTTATTAAATGCTAATATCATTTAGAAAGATATTTGTTTATATAATATATTTAGCCCGGTAAAGCACATGATGGTAACGCAAAGAAGAGACGCAGTTTCGGTACATCCCAGGAATCCTCCAATACTTCAATTATAAAACTGATCGCGCCTGAAAGTTAACAAACAGAGTATTTCGGCCCCTTACATTATCACGAGGACACTTTTGATGGGCCCTGAAGAGGATAAGGAAATTGTACGTTACACGGCTACCTTTTGGTCGCCACATTCAAAATGACCTGCAGTCTATCAGAGGGTATTTCACGCACGTAAATCCCCGAAGTTTCAGAGTGCCGAGTGCCTCTGTACACGTACTTACCATTTAATGCGGTCAGTATGTTCTCGGTAGTGTCGTTGGCAACGGCTGGTTTTGTTGTAGAGGATAACAGTGCTGGCCACAAAGTAAATGATTTCTCCACTTTGTAACACATGGATATTCCGGCGACAGTCATTACCTCGGTAACCGTATCTGAAACATTTTAATTCTCCAAATCAAAAAGTACATTTTTGAAAATCAAAGAAGTGTTTGAACACTAAAGGAAAATACTGGTTAAACTATCACTAAGTTTCTCAGAGAATCAATTCCAGAGTAGTTCTGTGTTTCCGTGTGGTAGGATTAGTTTAAATGCCAAAGAAAACTTGTTGATCATTTTCAATAGGTGTATGGAAACTCAATAAAGTTCAGGGGCCTCGGTGGTCCAGTGAGTTACAGTGATTGTCCTTCAGTCCCACGCAGACCTTCTATCGCTGCGGCGCGGGTTCGAATCACACTCAGACCAGTTTCCTCCCCCACAAACCCTAGCAACGCCGCCCTATAAGTGAAATAATCTTGAGTGTGGCGTTAAACATCACTCAATTAATAAAGTTCAATAAAACGTGGTAGAGCCTGGAAAAGGCGTCTTACATCCAGTCCAACTCTAGTCGCTCGGTAGGAAGGTCTATACTGGCGTTATCTGTGCTGTAACCTGTGGGTTTCATCACCGTCACGTCCTGTCCCTTTACAGAAATTGTAACCGTGTTACTTTCACGAGTAACTGGTGGAAGAGCTAAAACGAACCAAGGCAGAAAATGACGATCTTTACTTGATCTTTTGAAATAAGGGACCCACATATCCAATATATTAGCATTACGTTTGTGAGATTTAAGTAGATGATTTCATTTGTACGGTATGGAAGATGCCGTGATCAAAGAATTGTTTCCAGTTTACTCCTTCGCGGAAAGTTTCACCATTGTCAATCATGAGCGTATTCGGTGGTGGTCAGAGGTTAGAGTAAATTCCAGATCAGCCAATTCCAGATACACAGCATGAGTATTTCACTCCAGTGATACTTTATCCCATTGATATATATTTTTGAACACTAAAACACGCGGGCACAGGGAAAATCTTCTAAAATAACCATTGAGACAAGTTTCTAATTGTGTTAAAAAGAGGTATATCATTTAGACCTTTATTTACAACCCCAAAACCATTGTGAACATCAAAGAATGGTTTAAATCTTGAAGATAATCTGTATTGACCTTTGAACCGAAACAAGGACTTTCAGGACCTTGAAATAATTCAACTGACATTTATTTTATGGAAAACTGAACCGAGGGCGGTATGTGCCGACAAAGAGACGATTCTTACGGCCGAGATATCTCTTGGTTATTTTTTGCTTTTATATCTTATATGTAAGTCAGGAATCTACTTAAACCACAGAGTAGATTGACGAGAGTGATGACTTCGTCCAATCAGCATTGTCGGCATGTTCTTCTGGCCCCCTAGCGGAAGGGTTGTCCGACTGTACACGATTCGACTCAAGGGCACCCCCTATAGAAAGGCGGTTCCTAAAAATCGAATCGTGACAGTTCAAATTCAACATGGCGCGGACGAAGTGACCACTCTGGTCAATCTACTCTCTTTGCTTAAACCCTATTATCAGCAGCCATGTTGTCACTTATCAAGGGGAGATAAAATTGTACCTTTATTCGAAAATTGGTTGTTCGTTGAAGCGAAGCGGTGTGCAACAAGCCAATTGGATCTAACAAAAAACATAGAAATGCCCTTACGCTGTTCACCGGAAGTAGCTGTCTCCATTCCTTCGGCTGTGGTAACCGAAGAGGGGTCAATTTCAATTATTGGCCCCACCAATTCAGCTTCTTTCTTCTTACCTTTAACAATTTTAAGAAACAGAAATAAATGCATCCAGAATAAAGTTGTAAAAAAAATTTTTTTTTTTATTTATAAGTGCAGAAAGACATTTTATCTAATAAAGTTAAATGTTCTAATGACCGACGCCCAAGTATTCCCAACTGGAATCAAAGGCCAAAATACTAGAACTTGTACATAATGGTATTCATTTTTGGCTTTTGATACAATGGGAACAAATCGTTGCTCAAATCAATACCTTTGTTCAACAGCTCGTACGTTCAAAGGTTGCCAGTTACCACCGGAAGGTCGTGGAGTTCCTCCGGACATAGAGCCCAATGTCCTTCCACAATAAAACGGGCAACGCCGCCATATAAGTGAAATAATCTTGAGCACAGCATAAAACACCAAACAATCAATCATACATGTATATATTTACCACGAAGCATCACTATTTATAGACCTAAAATGGCTTTTGTGTTTTAGTTAAACGCCATTATACAGCAAAATTGTTGATTACGAAGATATAACCGTGAAGATTCATTTTAGCGTATTTGGACTAATATTCTATTTCCATGCAACCATGCATATGACCGATATGTATATATCTTGTTAAAGTGTAGGAACAAAAGTGCCGTTTGAAAACCGACGGCACAAAAACAAAACAATCTGTGTTCTAAAAAGGTATTCTTCAGAATTTCGATGATTTTTTCAGATTTAACGATTTTTGATGAAATAAAACGCAGTAAGTGATTCATTCAAAAAGAACACAGATGTTGTGTTTTCATACTGTATCGTCGGTAACTATCGGCTAAGTGCATGATATAAAAATACTCTAAAAATGCATTTCATATGCAAACTAATGACAATCGAACTTAATATAATATCTAAAAATTACAAAAAAGTACTGTGTTTTAATTTCATATTCACTTAATGGCGTCGACAGTTAGTGTCCTGTTTAGCTGAATCAGTTAATTGTAGTTGTGATGAGAATTTGTATGTATTTTCATGGAAGACCGGGTGAGAATTTGCCATGTATTTCTGTGGAAGACGAGGTGAGACTTTGCTATGTATATTTATGGAAGACAGGGTGAGAATTTGCCATGTGTTTTTGTGGAAGACAGGTGAGAATTTGCCATGTATTTTTTGTGGAAGATAGGGTGAGAATTTGTCATGTATTTGTGTGGAAGACGGGGTGAGACTTTGCCATGTATTTTTGTGGAAGCCGGGGTGAACATTTGTCATGTATTTTTGTGGAAGACGAGTGAGACTTTGCCATGTATTTTTGTGGAAGACGGGGTGAGAATTTGTCATGTATTTTTGTGGAAGACGGGGTGAAAATTTGCCATGTATTTTTTGTGGAAGATAGGGTGAGAATTTGTCATGTATATTAGTGGAAGACGGGGTGAGACTTTGCCATGTATTTTTGTGGAAGACGAGTGAGACTTTGCCATGTATTTTTGTGGAAGACGGGATGAGAATTTGCTATGTATTTTGTGGAAGACGGGGTGAGAATTTGCCATGTATTTTTGTGGAAGACGGGGTGAGAATTTGCCATGTATTTTTTGTGGAAGATAGGGTGAGAATTTGTCAGGTATTTTTTGTGGAAGACGGGGTGAGAATTTGTCAGGTATTCTGTTGAATGATGTACGCCACGAATTTGCCATGTATTTTTGTGGAAGACGGGGTGAGAATAAAGAACTTTCACGAAGAATCGGAATCCCGACCTCCCAATTTGCCAATGATGATCATCATAAAAATATTGTGATTACACAACTAGTGATCTTTAGTTTAAATTACCTTGTGGCCATTCCACTGCTGTTGATAGAGGCTAGAAAACTACACACGTGATCTATAGTTAGAATAAATTGTAATACCACCACTGTCTACTTCAAACCACAGTTGCACGTGATCAATTCATTCGGATAGATTTACTAAGAATTATATATCATGACGTCACAAAATATCACCACGTGGGTAAACTCATGCATCAAGATGGACGTAAGTTATATGATCGTGTAAATCATGCAAAAACATGCGAGGTAAATTTAGAATTGAAACTAAGTTGATAAAGTATGTGAATAAAATTTCACCTGCCAAAAGGTCTCTCACTGAACTGAGAAAACCTGCCGATGAACGAACTTTCTGAAACAGTTTTCGGGCTCCTGGCGAAAAGGCCAATGGACATTTAATGATTTATTTATGAACACTAAAACACACAGGCACAGGGAAAATCTTGTCTAAAATAACCATGGAGACATATTTCTAATTGTGTTAAAATGGGTATATCATTTAGACCTTTATACCCCATAATGAGTTGTTGTAATAAAGTAAACCCTTGATATTTCATTAGGTTGACGACTGACAGGAGCTATTTTCATAATTTTTGATCGTCACAACTGTAAGAGGCTTTGAAGGCCATCGAAAAAATAAATGATTGGCGTTGAAATGAGCAAAATCCATAGAGTATGTGGTCTGTACGAACCGGAATATTGTTCGGGAAGTAAACAAAATTTAAATAACCATTCATTCATTCTACAACAAAGTTAGTTCACAAAAATACTTTATCGTACATTCTCGAGACTAAATGCACTATCAGGCTTCTGAATTATACGCCTTGAGAAAAATAGCCAATTTCAACATTCTGTTTTAACATCAAAATATCGACATTTTGGCAGCTCATGCCACTTTAACAATGCTTACACATCTTCAGCTATGGCAAGAATATCGGTAGACTGAGATTGAACACCATAGGATCATGGGAAAAGAAAGTGAAAATGTTAGTTCCCCCCCCCCCCCCCCCCACACCACCACCAGAAAAAACTACGCAGAAGACAGACAACCTTGTTTAGCGCTGACCGGTATATCTTTCAAACACTTGTTCTTTTTATAAGCAATACCTGGCCTTTGGGTCAGGGGTCGAGCCGTTTTACTTTGAACTAGTTAGTATTCTTCTACTATAATCTTGGCCATAACGATGTTGGCCTTGTTATACTGAAATACAAATGGTATTTTATTTTTTTCACGACATATTGATTTATAGACAGGATGGTTGTTTAGTTGGTTGATGGGATGATTGATGAAATAATTGATTTATGTGTTGATTGATCGATCAATCAACCAAATAATTGACTTTTTTCTTAGCTGATTTATTTGATTGAAGGATGATTTATAGGTTAGTTTAAATGAACAGATAAGAGAAATCTATGAATTCTTATTTCTTTAAATGGTTGCATAGTAAACAAAGAAATAGTTTTTACTGACGTTAATTTAAACATTATAAAACCTGTAACTCACTTTCAGTTCTGGCATCATCTGTTTGTGCATTGGGTTCGGAGGGTTCATTGTCTATTTCCACCGACACAGTGGGATCCCCACCTTTTATTTCGTTGGTTGTTTTCTCCGCTTCACTTTGAGTTGAAAGTGACGAGAGAGCCGACGACAGGTTTACCCGAGAAGCAGACGCCTGGTGAAAAAATATCAAACAATATAATTAGAATAACATTTGGCTCGTATTTCATAACTAGAAATCGACGTTATAAACGAGATTTGAATGACTCTCTAAAGGTATCGGTGTATCATTTGGTATTCACGTTTAATCTCGCTGTTATATGGACTATGTACTTTATATTTTCTAGAAGAACCAACAAAACTAAAAATGAGGATTTCATGAAAATCTAAAATGAAACAAATGGAACATATCTTATACATGAACATTGGACCTCCCACACAGCTGATCATATACACACCTGTAGTATGCACTTCGTCCGCGCCATGTTGAATTTGAACTGACACGATTCGATTATTAGGAACCTCCTTTCTGTAGGGGGCGCCCCATAGTCGAATCGTGTACAGTCGGAACACCCTTCCGCTAGGGGACCAGAAGAACATGCCGGCAATGCTGATTGGACAAAGTGACCACTCTTGTCAATCTATTCTCTTTGGTATGCAGGGGCTATGTGTATACATCACACACGGTTAGAGAAGACATCGGCACTTTATGGTGGTGATTAGATTTATTGACGTGTGTCGGCCCAAATATAGGGTTAATTTACGCCACCTCGGCCATTTATGAGAAACTGCATGCCTTTTAAGGTCGCAAGTTTTTGGAAAAGCTCTTATGGTTATTATAAATCTGATGAATATATACATATTACATTGATTTACCTTTTTCAGAAGAGTTTTGACAATCCTGGACTTTTTGTCTTGGTCCATCAGGTCAAGAGGCGAGGCCATTTGTTTCAGTTTTGCTTTTTCCGGAAGTTCGGCCATTTCTGGATGATTTTCAATGGCAGATTTCTGAGCGTCTTCCAAGAAGGTTATAAAAGCTTTCCAGCTTTAGAAAAGATGACAAAAAGGTTACCCCCAAAAATGAACTCCTTCCAAATAGATTATTTCTTTTGTATTAAATATAGGGCAGATATTTCGCAGAGACAATGGCAGCATGGAATATGCAAAATAACAAAAGCATTATGAGAATGTCAACCCTGAAGCTAACGTTCAAGAATTTTCTGGTCCAACCTCTTGGTAAATCCATATTTACAGATTCCATGCCCAGGATCATCGATAGATTTTGATGTGGCATACGCTGCTAAAATTTTCACTTTTTTCATAAATTCTGATTGTCATACAGTAAGAAACTTTGAATATGATCGAAAAACCAAATTGATTAACATTGGAATGAGGAAAATCCGTACAGTCCGTGGTCTATACGAGTCGAAATAGTGTTCGAAAAGTAAACAAAATTTAAACAACGAGAAAACATTCATTTTAAGCTTCACTTAGTTCAAGGCTATAGAAGCTATGAAAAGCTGCTGAATTGTAGGCCTACGTCTTGAGAAAAATAGCAGATAATTACAACATTCTGTTTTAACTTAAAAATATTAACAAATTGGCTTCTTATGACACTTAAAAAGTATTAACACAGCCCTATAACGTGTGTTGAATTTGTAAAGAGATGAACTCTGACCTGACAGATTTAACGGAAAATATCAACATATTGGCTTCTTATGTCACTTTAAAGGTATCAAGACAGCTCTCTAACGTGTGCTGAATTTGTAAAGAGATGAACTCTGACCTGACAGAATCTTGGTGACCTTCGTCACAGTAGTTGACCAGGTTCTTCAATAAAGCGCCATACAATGGAATGTGAGAATTTCTACAACACTTGTACATCTACAACCAAACAACCGTTAATTACAACATGTACTATGACACCATGACCACTTGTATACCAGAATGCTAAGCTCCTGTCAGTCGTCAACCTAATGAAATATCATAGGTTTGGTTTGTTACAACAATTTATGATGGATATAAAGGTCTGAATGATATACCTCTTTTTAACACAATTAGAAACATGTCTCCATGGTTATTTTAGACAAGAAGTGCCCGTGTGTTTTAGTGATCATAAACGTATACCAGATTGCTTAAACGGGAGGTTAAGATATACCTGGGAAAAAACAGGGGATAGGTCAGCGTTTACAGAAACCAAAGATGCATGATATTAGAGTTAACGCAAAAGAAATGCACCTCCGAAAACTGAAGCCATAGTTAAATGATAATCTATATTTCGGCATATCTACGTAACCATCATTAGGAATGTATATATTTATGAACACTAAAACACACGGGCACAGGGAAAATCTTCTTGTCTAAAATAACCATGGAGACAAGTTTCTTATTGTCTTAAAAAGAGGTATATCATTTAGACGTTTATACCCAATCATATAATAATAACCACAACCCATGATATTTCATTAGCTTGACGACTGACAGGGGCACGCTATATATATTTATGAACACTATAACACACGGGCACAGGGAAAATCTTCTTGTCTAAAATAACCAATCTAATTGTGTTAAAAAGAGGTATATCAATTAGACGTTTATACCCAATCATATAATAATAACCACAACCCATGATATTTCATTAGCTTGACGACTGACAGGGGCACGCTATATATATTTATGAACACTATAACACACGGGCACAGGGAAAATCTTCTTGTCTAAAATAACCAATCTAATTGTGTTAAAAAGAGGTATATCATTTAGACCTTTATACCCCATAAATTGGTGTAATAAACTAAACCTAAGATATTTCATTATGTTGACGACTGACAGGAGCTTAGCCTTGTTCAGTAGAATTTTCTTGAATCCTTTTATAGATAAACAGATTATACCAAACCCACTGCTAGATTAACGTATCCACCCTGCACTATGGGAACCTGATTTCAGTTGTTTGTTTTATTCTTATAATCCAGTTGATAGTAATTTTACATCCTGTTCACCTTATCCAATAGGTAACCCATGTACCGTTATATGCATGTTGTTTTCTTACTTGTATTGTATTTCTGATGATGGCTACGGACATCTGCCGAAATCTCTTGTATTTGTATTTTTGTATACAAAATTATTCCGTGTTGGCACGTCCTATTAGAGTTAAAAGTTTTATAGATCTCCCCTATGAAGGTTAACATTTACACTATTCAATTGGGAAATTGAAAAAGTAATTAAATATATAGGTATGGAAAATCTAAATTCAAAATGGAAAGACAAGCCAGCAAGGAGATATAATGTTTACGCCTAGTGTCAACAAATCAGGACCCTATTTCACAAAGCGGCGTAGATGGTTTTTTTTTGCGTAACTTTCATACTAACGTATCTCAACAGTATGGGTTGCTTTGACAGTTAAGTGAAAACTTACGCTACGCCGCTTTGTGAAACAGGGTCCAGATCATTAACGGGTTATTAAGAACATATACCTCATCTTTGGGAATTCTTCCTTTGTTGTGTTTGTCTTTTTCCTGGACTTGTCTTTTTAATTCATCCAGATCAAAGAATGTTTGATCCAATACCAATTGCTCTTCAAGTCGACGAAGATAATCAGCATCACTTGTTTCTCGTGACATTTCTGACTTATGATTATTGTTTTGACTCAGCATGGCTTCAACGCTATCGCGTCCTAAAATACAAAAATAAATTTAGAATTTTATACATGCTGGATATAAAAATCGTGTGTGTTGTGTAGGCTTTTTTTCATATATGGGTTTCACATAACATGCTATCGTGGAAAAACAACTCCGGAAGATTCAACTTTTCAAAATGTGTCTGATTGAAAGCAGATATATTAATACGGCTTGAATGCAACCTTTTTTTTTAATTCCATTTTTTTTTTCTCTAAAAGCTCTCACTTACACATCTTTCCTTCAAGGCAAAGATTCAAATCTCGTTTAGAACCCCTTTGGAATATTATGAAGTGTTAATTTTAGAATTCTTCAACCATGTTTTAAATCAGGTCCAGCTAATCAGGTTTTCCCCAAAAGATTAATGAAATATATAAAGTATCGCGATTGATTGATTGATTGTTTGGTGTTTTACGCCGCGCTCAAGATTATTTCACTTATATGGCGGCGTTGCCAGTTTTATTATGGGAGGAAACCGGGCTCTGTGCCCGGAGGAAACCCACGACGTTCCGCTGGTAACTGGCAACCATCCCACATAGGTCGTTCGAGTGAAAACCAAGTCAGAAAATTTTCCAATTTTTGGACTGAGTGGGATTCGAACTCCCGACCCATTGGTGGAAGGCTGTTCGGATTCAGCGTCCAACGCTCTACCTACTGAGCCACGGAGGCCCCCATAAAGTATTGCGAAGTAATGAATGTTTCTTACTGGTGAGAAGTTGAGCTTTGGTCATAGAACGATGGAGTCTTTCATAATCTATCCCAAGATGATCCACAAACGTGTCGTTAATCTGATGAAAAACTCGGTTAGAAAGTTTGACATTGTTTTCCTGGTTTACAAAACAAAACACGCATATTATCAAATAGAAATAAACTATATTCAAAGTAAAGTTTACTTTGTGAGTATCTGTTTTGATAGCTAAATAAACTTTATCTTAAGTTGGTATATGTTGGTAAGTACTAGTAGATATTTACAAATTATATTGGCTGTGAGAAGAGGGGAAATATTATTTCCCTTTATAGGACCATGAGATTTTAAACTTTTTAGACGATCTGTTCACAACAGCAAATACTTGATTATCTCTGGAAATTCCGTCTATCGTTTTAGTCCGCGAGATCATGGATTGATGTTCTTGTGTGGTATTGGATAGAGTCCTTTATACATTTATGAACACTAAAACACACGGGCACAGGGAAAATCTTTTTGTCTAAAATAACTATGGAAACAAGTTTCTAATTGTGTTAGAAAGAGGTATATCATTTAGACCTTTATACCCCATAAATTGTTGTAACAAACCAAACCTATGATATTTCATTAGGTTGACGACTGACAGGAGCTTGGCCTTAGTCAGTAGAATTTTCTGGAACATTTTGTATAACATTGACAATGCTTTATACATGTATATGAACACTAAAACACACGGGCACAGGGACAATCTTCTTGTCTAAAAATGTTGATACGGGGTGAGTTTTTACAGCTTACCTGAAATGCCTGATGAAGATCTTTGAGTGTTATCCTGGAATCCACGTTCCCATATCTCCTCATACTCATATGGATGGCCCGAATCCTTTGTCGACTACACTCCGTCAGACACTCCTTTAAATAACTCTCTAGTTTCTCCTCATTGCTTACCGCTTCTACTCTATCTTTGATATCACCCGAACCTATAAAAGCAAAATGGCACAATCGTGGAAACGACTGGAGATACCGGATAATCACCAGCAAATAAGAATCAACAAGTTCAAGGCTAAATTTAAAAGTTAATTCAGATGATTGGAAAATCATCACTGCCGATACACATGTGTATACATTAACAAGTTCAAGGCTAAATTCAAAAGTTAATTCAAGTGATTGGAAAATCATTACTGCCGATAAACATGTGTATACATTAACAAGTTCAAGGCTAAATTCAAAAGTTAATTCAAGTGATTGGAAAATCATTACTGCCGATACACATGTGTATACATTAACAAGTTCAAGGCTAAATTCAAAAGTTAATTCAAGTGATTGGAAAATCATTACTGCCGATAAACATGTGTATACATTAACAAGTTCAAGGCTAAATTCAAAAGTTAATTCAAGTGATTGGAAAATCATTACGGCCGATAAACATGTGTATACATTAACAAGTTCAAGGCTAAATTCAAAAGTTAATTCAAGTGATTGGAAAATCATTACTGCCGATACACATGTGTGTGATATATGAAAAGTATTAAATTGTTTGGGCCATACATGTTTGCTTTTTTGACGGACCTCCCATCAGTCTCCAAATCCCCAAAGAACAATAGCGCTTTATGTTAAAGGCACACTTGCCGCGAAAACCAGGAATATTGTTTACATTAAAAAAGAAAGACCGTTTTCTGTATTTTTCCCAGACAATATAACTTAGGAACTTTCTATTTTTACCAAAATTTAAAAGTTTGGACGTCACTTTGTATTTTTAATTTTAAAATTTGAATTGTTAGGTGCCCGGAACGTAAACAAACCAAACTGCCCGCTGGGGCGCATTTCAGTCGAGTGAGTGAACTAACGGCACAGTGTAATTTTACGTAGGCCTATTTATCTGAGAAATACGGACTGACGATCGGTTAACACCGACTGGAAAAGTCTGCTGATAATTGTTTGAGCGTAAACCTCAGAAAAAAAGGCCTGAAATGAGGGTAATCCAACACGAACGTTGACCGACACTGATCGTTGTTGTTGTGATCAGGCTTCGATTCTTCGTTTGTTTTTCACCCCATTTCTACATTCTAAAGCTAACTAGACATGTTGTATGTGTCCTATGTGTAAGTTTAGTGGTATTAGTCGTAGTAAGCTCATGTAAATTGTTTTTTTTAGCAAATTTAAACGGCTACGGCGGCAAGTGGGCCTTTGAGTCAGAAAACATTTTGGAGATCCATTGAATATTTGTTGATTCCAAAAATTATAGCAATTAAACTATCTACTAATATAGAAAAGATAAAAGGGATTTTACCGATATTATGTGCATTAAATTTCTTACTTTCCGAGACCAAATTTGTACTGTCTTCATTTCCTTGATTTTCCGCGTTGGTAGAGTCTGGTTTGTTCCGATTACCTCGTCTTGCCTGTGAACAATGGAAATGTGGGTATAAATTATCCAAGTGAAGATTTGAGATTCTGGGGTATTAGAGCCAATGATTTGTATACGTGGAATGGACACGTCTCATTGGCTGGTTTGGATCTGACTTTGTTTAAAGCGCCGCCATTGATGGTTGATGAGCGCGTGCATGTTCGATCTGAGTTGATATTGGAGCATCTCATAGTAATGGCGGCATTCGATGCCAATCAAATACCACGTGACCTCCATTCCACGCATGTAGTTCATTGGGTAGAGCTAGTGAATCTACCGTGTACTATGTACTTTAACAATCAATGAACTTACCGAATCTCTGGTAACTGAAGCGTTGTAATTGTTGTTATTGCTCTTGTTGAAATTATCCATAACATTGTACACACTATTGTTTTGTTTCACATCAGAGTTAGAATTCGTGTTTCTGTCTCTCAATCTGGATCGTGTTAGAATTGGTTGAGGCATATTTGGTAACTCGAATTCCGACTCGCCACTGTCCTGAAACAAAAACAAACGTCATAGGAACAAGCGCAGCTAAAAAAAACTAAAACAAGTTAGAGTTATTGAATGGTTTCCCAAGGGTATGGAAGATATCTGAAAGGTTGGACTCGAGTGCGAACGCACGAGCTAGCCACACGTCTCAGAATTTCTTCCATACTCGAGGGAGTCATTTAATAACGTGCTTGTATCATGGTATTAGTGATTGACGTTGTCAATCAACTAGCACTTGTTTTCTCTCTGATACCCAGTCAAGAGAGCCATACAACAACTTCCAAAATCGGAAAGTTATTCAACGCTTAAGCCCCGTCCACTCTCTGTCCACTGGGTATCGGATTTGTCGAGGACTGCTCATCAAAAGAAAAACGCCGCAACCATGATACAAACAGAAAAACATCCAATGAATTTTGCGTTCTGTTTCACCTTATATTTGGCGTTATTTCTTGAAATATGAGAATCAGTCGAAATGTCCTCGCTACCGATATAAATCTTTGTTGCATCATGATATTGGTACTGGCCTTCCCCAGGGGGCTCTCCTGGCGCTACTTCTCTTATATCCCCAATAAGCTGCTCATTATTCCCTTTACGGTTGCCCTTAGAACCTCCATGGGACGGGTGAATTTTCCTCCTGGCCGAATTTACAACGAGTCTATTTCGAGAGTTTGGTCTGCTTGCGGAATGTGTTTTACGAGTCATACTCATGCTTACTCCATATATGCGTTCTAGCTCTCTTTGTCTGGCTCCAAGATCGTGTTTTTTAGAATCTTCTCTAGCTTTCGTTATGTTACTAGCCAGAGAATTTTTTATAACGGAGGAGGTTGTGTCAGCAGTGAAATGTTTCCTTTCTGATTGACATGAGCCTGGACCAGGAGAAATAAACAAGGATTGTATTTCCTTTAAATCTCGTGGACTGGATGACGATTGCGAGAATTGATGAAATCGACCGTCACAAGACGTATCCACCATTATATCCGATTTGCCTAACCTACTCTCTGATAGATGTGTTTTAGGCTCATTAGCCTCTAGAACCCAGTATGCCCTGAAAATGTCTTCGTCAGACATAGATTTATTCCTATCAGCTGTCCGAAACTGGGACGTTCTTGTATGATTTGACTGGTCCATATGACCCCCTGGATTCTTTGGCGATCTCGATCTACTGTATCGAGAGTTAGGTCTCATTTTCCCATCAGGCGATGGTGGCCAAAATTGATAGTTGGTCGAAAATCCATCAAAAAAGCTTTGTTGACCAGGTAAAGTCTTGGGTTTCTTGTTCATATTATAACTGGTCACTAACCATCTAATGATACATTCCTGTCATAGGCAATAGAACGAAATCCTGATTAAATTGTACGTATTAATTCGATGTACTCGATGAGACACTTTTTATTCTCGTGCGAAACAATTTCCTGTCGATAACAGGAATTCATAGAATCTTTTACTTTGAAGTTATTTTGACATATAAATGGAAAATGATGAATAAAAAACGAATTGTTCTGTTATTTGTAATCTACTTGCAGTCTCTCCGTGCATTTCTCTTCAAACACGAGACATACATAACTTCTAACTATCACAATTTCCTCCTTGCATTGAGACCTTCTATTGACCGATTCTGGAAAGGCTTCAGAGCTGGAGTCGAATTTCCTCCAAAGATCAAAGGTTGAAGTGCGTTAAACAATATACATATATTGATCCAAATACAAAATGACCTTTTCCATAACTGTCGACTCATCTATAAAATCCAAATTCGTATCCCTTGTTATAATATTATAAGTTGCAATCCAGGATGCATTGTCCTCCTCTGAGCATATATTCGCTACAATTTTCCCTAGACCTAAGATTATATCCACAGAACACATCGATGGCAGATGGTACGGGACATTGTACAAAGTCGTTCTAACCCACCTCAGTCAATCTCGGGTCATAAATAACAGTTCTTAATGAGACGAAATCCTAAACAAAGTCAACAATTGAAGAGAGGACAAGAAAAGCGGAACGTGCGTTCTCCATTGGTTACTGAAGCAAAGATTACATCTCCAGACCATCGGGTCTTACGAGTAACAATGTCGTAAACCTGAAGAAGTTGACTAGTGCTAAATCAGGCAATCGGTCAACTAAATTATACCAGGCTGTATGTCCGAGTTGAAAGGCCAGTGTGTCCTGCAAAACCCTGAAGCGCTAGACCAGTTGGATGAACAACAGGAAAGGGACCGTTATAAATATTGTGCCATTCAATTATTCCATAAATTTCCCGTTACGGCTGAGTAAACTCTGCCAAATAAACGGCTCGTTCAGGATGACAGATCGGCCAACCATAGATGTTAGGGCCCGATTAATAGCTTCCGTTCGTTATCGTGTATTTCAACAAACTATCATTCTTAACAAACACCAAGAATAGATTGTCAAAAATAGTGGTAGCGGAAGCATAGAATTTCTTAACGCATGATTGAAAAACGTTTACAAATACATGCATGGGTAAAGAAAACCCATATTCCGGAGACATCTAAGGTAAAACTACATGGCCTGACGATATTGGACGGTTAATATTCACAGTGTTTTTCTTTTTCTTGTTGTCTTTTAAACATTAATCATTTCAGCCTTTTGAAAGCCAGGTTTGCAGAAACTGTAAGTGGTCAAAATGTAAGACAATTTCTCGACATTTTAATAAGCAGAAATATCTATATCTTTATTTAAAGTGGCATGATGTCCAAAATTCAGACAGTTCTCATAAATTATGATTGTCCATTAAAGTTGAGCATTTAAAAAACTGAAGATTGACGATGAAATAAAAAAAATATTGGTATAAAAAACATATAGACGTATACAAACTAAACATGTGTACAAATAAAGACAAAATTCAAATTGTCGTTCAGGGTAAATGACCAAATTAAATAACCTATCCTGAACTATTGTTTGGTGATACAGAAAAAAATCAAACTCTGATAAATTATTTCCAGAAAAATTGGTTCTGTTGCTGAATAAAATGCGTTTTTTATCAGTTGAATTTTGGCTTTTGCGCTAGAAGATTGAAATTTAAGCGGTATGAGCTGCCAATCTTTAAGCAACAAAATCTCTAAAATGAACCGGTTGCTGGCTTTGTCGATTTTTTTTATTTCACCGTCAAACCTATAGTTTTTCAAGGTACTTCAACTACGGTACTCTTGAATTTTGTGCGGCTTTCAAACGACTGATAGCTTGGTTTTGGGACACGAACACACAGAAAGTCCCCGTCGCTCTATCGCTCAGTCGCCATCGCTCTATCACCGTTTTACCGTTCAGTCAGAGAGAACGCGATGGTCCTTTTCGGCCATCATAGAATTCGCAATTGCGTAAACTTGGAAATGTAGCATTTTGTTTAGCCAACCTGGGTGATTGTAACAGAAGTTAATGAAACTAGCATTATAACAATCATAGCTAGCTGACAACTTGCTGAAGGAAAAAATAAAGACATTTCTCTCAAATAAACCAATGTTAAAAAGCAGTTTGTTATATTTTAATATCAATCTAAAATAGAGAATGATCCTACTGCCATTTGTTGAGTGTTGAAGATCTCGTAGAATGGCACGAGATCTCGATTGGTTTTAGTATGCTTTAAGTATCTGTTATTAGTAATATGTATATATTTTATATACACCAACAATGAGGCTTAATATTTTAATATTTTTTAAAAAAACTGAAAGGGCCCCAAAAGCCTTCGGTAAAAATCCCAATACCACTACTGATAGGACGGTGATATAGGCCTAATGTTAATGGATATGATGCAGGATTGTCCCGGTGTGGGCAAAATCACAGGTTTGTAAATCAATGGCAAATCAATGGCCTATTTACACATTAAATCTCTACTGACAGAGTATAGAGCGGTAACTAAGGCACACGCTTACCGTTCTACGTGCTGAAAACCTCACATGGGATCGATAACAGGAAATAAGCTACAGTCGTTTTTCCAGGCTTCAGGTAACACGGATAGATTCGTGCAGATCTTTCACTAGTCAGGGTTTCTGACTCCAAAATGACTATTTTTTCATATTGATGATCGTATTTTTGGGAAATACGGCCTCAGTATAAAAAAATAGTCATTTTGGAGTCAGAAACCCGGGACTAGCCTTTCACTGGTAGCACACACTACCACGACACACTCGGTGCCCAGATGGGCTTAGAAGTCAAAAGTCAAATTTACTTACAAAAAATTACCTCTTAAAGTCTAGGCTAAACAGAACCCCCATGCTGCATTGTCTTTAAGGTTGGGCCATAATATATTACATGACCCATTCATAGACTTCTGATTACATGTATCTAAAGAGAAAGATATCGGGAGAAAATGAGAGCGAAGTTAATTGTATTCACGGCAACGTAAGTTCATTGACAAACTGAACAACAACATTTGTCCCGCTTTTGAAAAGCTACTGCCACGATCAATTTGAGTGTTCAGCCTGCGGCACTTTGGTTGCGGACGTTTGGGTTTTGGGAGGTCTTGTTAGGACCTTTAGGGGGGTAAAAAGTCAAGGGCGTACTTATAAGCTCGTGCCCACAAATTTTGGCTAAAGTGTTATTATGTATATCATACAGATACACAATAGACCTGGAGGTTGTTTCTCAACACCGACGTAACTTTGCGCCTGATCGTAACGTGATGTTGAAGGTATATATATATATTTATGAACACTAAAACACACAGGCACAGGGAAAATCTTCTTGTCTAAAATAACCACGGAGTTTCTAATTGTGTTAAAAAGAGGTATATCATTTAGACCTTTACATGCCATCATAAATTGTTGTAATAAAGTAAACCTATGGTATTTCATTAGGTTGACGACTGACAGGAGCTTGGCCTTAGTCAGTAGAATTTTCTGGAACACTTTGTATTACATTGACAATGCTTACGCATCTTAAGCTATAGTAAGAATATCGTCAGACTATATATTATGGGGTCATGGGAAAAGACAGTGAAAATTTGCCCCCTAGGTAGAAGGCAGACAGGGGAGTTTAGCCCTGACCAGTATGTCTTTCAAACTCTTGTTCTTTTTATAAGCAATGACTGGCCTTTGGGTCAGAGGTCGAGCAAGTTTACTTTGAAGTAGTTTGTATTCTTCTACTATAATCTTGGCCATAGCGATGCTAGCTTTGTTATACTGAAATACAAATGGTATTATAGTTTTTTCACGACATCTTCCGGGGTCCAAGTTCCAACCCAAAGGATAAATAGTTTGTAATGTTTGAATCCAAAAACTTTCCCTTTCCAAACGTTTGTGCTTGGTATCTGCAGCGGAAGTGAGAAATGGGATTTTCTCAATAGGCATGATTTCAAAATGGTCCTTGACCGAATGACCTTGAGTATTGAAATGTTGTGCCACGGGTACATCATGTTTAAGTCTTATACTAGATAAATGGTTGGCTGCTCTTTGTCGTAGAGAATTCTGAGTTTCTCCGACGTACTGTTTGCGACATTTTTTGCACGTGATTACATACACGATATTAGAGGAGTCACAATTAAGATTCTCTGCCATTTGATATTTGTTGCGAGTTTGTTCTCCGAAAAAGGTTCCGCGATCGGGTACGTATATATCGAGTTTGCATCGCGTCTTAAGGCATTTCATTGATGTACCTGAGAGAAATGTTGGACGGTAATGGTACACTCGTGAAGCGTATCGGGGGATGAAGGGGGAAACATGATTTGTCTTACTGTGTTAGATTTGATCCTTCGGAGTAATCTAATAGAATACTTCCTAGGGAGGAGAGCTTTAAAAAGAACAGAACAAGCCCTGGTTAAAAAAATCTAAAGAACTACAGTTTCTATAGAATCTAAAAATCTGAGATTTAATGACTCCCTTGAAAGTGTGAGGAGGATGGTATGACCCAGCATGTAGCAGCTGATGCGTGTCAGTAGGTTTGAAGAATACTTTGTAATCTAGATACCCAGTAGTATGATATGTATGACCCTTGTAAATAGTTACATCCAAAAAATCCACAGAAGTGTGATCAATAGTAGGCTGTAATTTAATGCTTGAGTCGTGAGAATTAAGAGTATCAATGAAAATATGAAGGTCTTCCAACGTATGTTGCCGAATGATAAAAATGTCATCCAGATACCGAAGGTAAATAAAAGGTTGTTGGTGACATTTATGAAGAATATCACTCTCCCACTCAGCCATAAAAATAGAGGCAAAGTTAGGACTTAAACGTTTCCCCATAGCACACCCTTTAATTTGCTGAAAGATCTCCCCATTGAATTCAAAATCGTTACCTTTTAAGCTAAGTTCCAGCAATTCTAAAATGTCTTTATCCGGACGACGGTGGTCAGGATATCTTTGGAATGCTGATTTTATGGATTTAAGCCCCAAATCTATGTCAATGTTTGTATACATAGACTCCACATCCAGAGTAACCAAAATCACATCTTGTGGGATGGATTTCTCAGACAATTTGGCCAATAAATCATCCGTATTTTTTATAAAGCTAGGATGCCGATTCGCTATAGGTTTTAGATATTAATCAATTATCTCTGATATTCTATAACTTTCACTGCCACAATCTGAGATAATAGGACGCCCAGGGGGCATTGTAGGCTTCGGCCATTTTTCAATGGGTTTGTGAATTTTCGCAAGAATATAGAAGACCCTGTTTTAAGAGTTATGATCAGATTCCAAATAGCGATACTGTTTTTCATTAAGTAAGCCTTTATCTTGAAGAGAAACAAGAATTTTATTAAACTTCCTAACATTTTCAGGCCAAATTTCCTTATCAAGTTTTTTGTAATGAAGAGGGTTGCTTAGCTGCCGTTCTATCTCTTCAATATAATCCTGTTTTGACATAATAACTGTTGCCGAACCTTTATCAGCAGGTTTAATAACTATGTTTGGATTTCTCCTTAGCTTACTTAAGTCAAGACATTCTGAATGAGTAAGGTTATGTTGGTTTCTCTGATTAGTTAAAGCATCAAACTTCCTTGATACAGAGTCACGACTAATGTTTATTTCTGGATCATACATGTGAGAAGGGGGTGTATAGCCGCTTTTAGATGTAAACGGCTTGCGTACCCCACTAGAATCTCGGTAGATATCAGCCAGACTAAGATTTCTGGAGAACTCCATAACATGCACTAATTTACTAATAGAAAAGTCCCTATCAGATAATGATTTAGGGCAAGGCACAAATGAGAGTCCTCTATTGAGTAGAGATATATCATCAGCAGTGAGTTCCTCGTTACTAAGATTAACAATATTACTTCCTAAGCCGAAAGTAGGGTGGCACATGCCCTGTCCCAAATTTAGTTTAAATCTAGTGTCTGAAGCCAGTGGGTATACAAGCAATTTGCTGTATCTTCGGTCCAGTGAATTTTGTCCGTGGATACTCAAATTTTGAATTTGGGATTTTTGGTATGACCATAACTCTCTTCACCTTGGAAGCAGAAGAGTTATATAGGTTCAGGTTCGAAACTTCACTGGCCGGCAGTTTAGTGGATGACTGGATCTCTACAAAGTAGATGAGCGAGTTGGAAAAAGTCTTCCTAACCGCTGTCATCATGTTGCGCATTTGAGTTAACGAAGTGTTTGGCTCAGTAGTTGTCTTGTTATTGATACCAATATTCAAGATAACTTTCTCAGGTTTGGGACCTTGATACTTTTGAATTAGAGTCCGAAATGAATTGAAATTGGCACCAGGAAAACATTCTACCTGCATATCAGGGTGGGGGTCAAGGTTAATTCTAGATAGATTAGAATCCCCAAGTAAAAGAACTTTCTTAGTTACATTAGGAAGGTGCCAATTAGAGGAAGTGTGGCGAAATTTCCAAAATTTAGAATTAGCTAATTTATTCCGAGGGTTGCGCTGACCCCTCGGAGGGGATCTCACTGCATCTGAATATCTCATAGGAGAATGGACTGGCAAAACTGGGGATGGGGGAGGAGGAGAGGGACTAGATGTACTAGGTCTAGGAGAAGTGACCATAGTAGAAACTGGGGAGGGCGGAGGACGAAAGGGGACAGAGGTACTACTAGGTCTAGGGGAGGGGGGCTGAGGGGATGAAAAAGAGGGGGCAGAGGTAGTAGGTCTAAGGGAGGGAGTACCAGTAGGGAAAGGCGAAGTGGCAACAGAAGGTAAAGTTACAGACCTAGGAGTCTGTGACTGCAGAGTTGGAGGTGAGATAACAGATGTCGACGGGCTGACAGACGGATGGGGTTGGGGAGACGATGGTGGACTAAACTGAGTAGTAGCAGCAGAAGTGACAGATTTAGTGATGGAAAGAAAAGAATAAAAGTTTTGAATGGTCGAAAGTTGTAATTTACCTTTATAATTCTGTTTGCCCCATTTTAAAGCATTATTGAAAGCACTGTCAAAGTTTAGACCATTGGATAACCTGGCAGAAGTCACCTGTGCTTTTAATCTATTTAAACATGCCACATAATGTGAAATCATCTCTTGTATGATCCTATGGGCATGGCCAAACGCAATATCAACTTCCCGATTGCGTTGAGCCGGTTTAAGAAAAGAATTAAGCTCTTTAATTTTATTATTTAAGGAATTTGGGAGGGTTTGGTCACGTAAATGTCCCTCAAGGATGCCAATGTGGTGAAGACATTGTAAAATTTTGAAAAGGGCTTTCACCAGAGCCGAGAATTCTGAATATTGGGGACTTTTAGATTTTGAATTTCCATGCCTATTGCTAACTGAAAATTGCCTGCTTCTGTTACCACGCCCTTGTTTTGCCATTCTGCCTAAATGCCAATACACTTAATTAGTCTAACTAGATGAAAAGGGAAAATGGAGTTGGGAAAGTGAGACAGAGATAGAAAGGAAATATATGTTGCCATGACAGATAGGCCTTGCCTTAAATATCTTGAGAAACAGCCCCCTGAAGTTTAATAACGTCCCTCGTCAAATATGGAATATTTAAAGGATCTAGTTTAAAATCACCGCTTCGTCACAAGCCCTTGTAGTAAAACACACGATACTGTACGCCTATATGTTTTTCTGTGCAAAGTACTTTCTGTCCGCCATGCGAACTTCATGTGAATGTACACTTATCAAAACTCAAAATACAAGCAACTATTTGAAAAATTAAGCGAATGAAAATAACACAATGAAATTGTTCCTGCGAAATAATAAATGCATTTTAACGTATATGTTAATCATAATACGAACCTGTCGGATATAAATACAGAGGTCTCGATCCATCCTGTGTGGTATAAAGTTATGTCCTAAATAAAGCTTAACGAAGTCACTGTACACCGATGGAAGTCGGGAGCCTTACATCTCGCCAACACCTTGTCAAAAACACCTGTACTGGCCGTAAATACGTGTCAGGGTTTTTATAATCATCTAATACAAACATTCATTAGTGGACACGGACAGATATGCGCTTTGATCAATCAGTCGTTGCCGTTTTCGAAGCACTTTTGCGACAAGCTCTCTTGTCAACAAGCTAAAACAATTTTCAAGAACTCGTCTATTCAATTTCCTTCGTTTTCAGTTAGCCAGTTAAGCGTTTAATAAAAAACAATAAAGTGTGGTGGGGAAAACTGGGGTAAAGCTACGTGTTGTCGCGAGTTATTACCATTTCAAATAGCGACTGAGGAACTCGTGAATGGGAACAATGAAAAGTCGATTCAAACTGCCAATAAACTCGTCACCTGAATACAAACCATAGAGGACAAATGACGCTATACAAACAGAACTCCATTATAAACGGAGTTAATTAGCAATACGCTCTATAAAATAAGTAGGTCCAGCTATTTGAACTTTTGTTTCAGCAAGAGTGAAAATATTGTGCATTCGATCTCTCTTGTATGTAAGCCATTGCAGTTTTCTTATGGTTTTTTTTTTGCTTTGTTTTAGACAGGTACAGAAATGGATGTTTAAATTAAGGAACTATGAGTTGATACCTGGCCACGCCAGCGATATACCTTAAACTCTTGGAAATAAATAATTATTATTTAATTAAACCACAAAATAAAAAGGAAGCCAGTTTTATATATTTTTTTGTTGAATATTTTAGATAAATTAGGCATAGATTCCAATTATTGTCAATAGGATTTTACTCTTATTAACAACCCTAAACTGAAGTGGCATGAGCTGCCAAAATTCACATTATTTCATAATTTCTGATCGTCTCGACAGTAAGAGGCTTTTAAGGTCATCTAAAAACTAAATGATTAGCGTTGGAATGAGGAAAATCCATACAGTATGTGTATACGAAGCGGAATAGTGTTTAAAAAGTTAACAAAATTTAAAATTTAAGCCAAAGTTAGTTCAAAACAATACTTTATCTTACATTCTCGAGACTATAGAAGCACTAAAAAAACGTCTGAATTATACGTCTTGAGAAAAATAACCGATAATTTCAACATTCTGTTTTTACGTCAAAATATCAACATTTTGGCAGCTCATGCCACTTTAGACGTGGGTTTCATACTAATGAGAAATGAGTAAAGCATCACCACGAAATAAGTTGTTTGTGAACAACACGAGTTTTCGACACATTTCATACTGGTATCTTCATCAGTTGCACTTGATAAAGACACCGGTCTAGATTTCGAAAGCTCGTGTTGTTCACAAACAACTTATTTCGTGGTAATGCCTTAATCATTTCTAATTAACTCTAAAGTGTTCTGTCCATCTTGCTGAAAAATTTTCGATAAAGAAAACATCAAAAAGACTCGGCGCTGCCTACACAATTAGATAAAACGTAAATTTATAATGGAAGCTGAAGACGAGAACATTAAAACCTATGCTTCATAATATGATTACAGACCAAACAAGGACAATTGTATTCCTTTTTTTATTCAAATTTTACGGCATTGATACAATATTTTTATTTTCTTTGTCAGCATTGGTTGAACAATATGGCATACCATCTATAGGCCTAGTTCTGATCCAGTCGACCTTCGTTGGCGAAAGGACCATAAGAGTTCTTCCTGACCGGCAAGTAAGTAACACAGAAAAGAGAAACATGAGTGTGGCTACATATGAGTTGGCAGAGCCCTTTTTTATATACAGGTTTGTCATTTCTACAGATATGTACAGAAGTGTCTTTATCCAGGCGAGAGAACCTCGTGTGGCCACACCAATTCTTCATTGGCCTGTTAAAATGGCGGCAATGGCTTATGGCACGAGTGGGATGAGTATTGGGTTTTGGGAAGACCTTTGAATAAAGATCTAACGCAGTAATCCGTCAGAAAATATTGCTGTAGTCCTATATCGAATGATGGATTGGCGACAAAAATACCAACCGATAAAAAGATATTAGACTCCACAGACCATAGAATGTTCGGAAGGCTGGTGTACTTGGCATACTTAATGTCCCACATTACTATAGGTCAGCAATGAATGTCCCCTGTCCGTGGGTCGTGGTTTTACAGTACATTTGTATCTTCTTTGCTGAGTGTTGAAAAGGGATATGTGTATAGCCTTATCTGACCTCGGTACCGATTAAGTCGTTAGACCAGAAAGCCAGAATCAACAGAGTTTCTTTTCTAGAAACATTCTAACAACAATGGAACGCAAAGCATTTCCCAGTATCTTCACATAGTGATGCAAGAATCCACCGACTATTTTTAGTAAACTTTACCATGCAACCACCCGTTGAAGACAAGGAATATGAAAACAAAAACTCTGCAGATAAATTATTGCACAGTGCGGGATATGATAATTCCAACACAGGACCAGCGATGCTTAGATGGGGTTTCCTTTTCAATATGTGATCGTGGTATGTGGAAGAGTTTGCCAGGTAGGGCTACTCGCCGAAGGCCGGTGGTTTCCTCCGGACAATAAGCCTGTTTTCTCTCCCTATTAAACCTGACAACGCCGCCATGTAAGGGAAATAATCTTGTGTGCGGCGTAAAACATCAATCAATCAATCTTTCCAACAGTCAGACTTCGTTGAATTTTTAGTACCAGAGTATGTTTCGCTTACCTTATTTTTGCTGTGTTCGGTCGGATCGGTTTTCTGTAGACGTTAAATGTACAGGTACCCTTCTCAATATTTGAATGATATATTATGGAAGTCCGACCTATATCAGTCTAGAACCTGCAAATTCCCGTATGGTGATCTTCGTTCACGATAACCCGTAGAAAAACGTGGAAAATCGTTAGTCTGGATGGATTTTCAAGCACTAGACTGGTGAATACAGCAAAAATAATTAAACACTGTACATATCACATTAAGTGATCAACTCTCTGGTTGCTATGGCTACGTATATAACGATGGCACACAAAAAAAACTTATTATTTACTACAAGATTTTTGATACGGTTAGAAGTGCCATCCAGATACCTTTTTCATCAAAACTAGTATTTGTCGAAACGGTAATTGATTGCCCAAATGTACAACGTATACACATGTGTGTTTGCAATTTCACCTAACGTATCAATACACCATGAACATGGTTGCTCTTGGAATAAGTGACACTGTTACCTTAACTTGACATACAGCTCCGATTCAATAATCGATTAAAATACTATTTGTGTCTGAGCTCCGTCCATTACACCCGCGTATCTGATCGATGTCATAAAGTTGATCTAGTCGTGTAGTGATAATTGGTTCCATTATTCACAGGCCAAGTTGATATTCCTGAGGGTATTTTACCATCCGATTCCATGTACCATGGCGATCGACACACTGTTGCCCCAGAAAGTAAAGCGTCGGGTTCCAGTTCAAACCAGGTCATCCACCAAAAGGTCGTTGGTTGGAATCGCAGCTCAAACAAAGTCATCCATCAAAAAGTCGCTGGCTGGAATCCCAGTTCAAAAAAAGCCCTCCACCAAAAGGTCGCTTGTTGGAATCCCAGCTCAAACAAAGCCATCCACCAAAAGGTCGCTGGTTGGAATCCCAGCTCAAACAAAGCCATCCACCAAAATGTCGCTGGTTGGAATCCCAGCTCAATCAAAGCCATCCATGAAAAGGTCGCTGGTTGGAATCCCAGCTCAAACAAAGCCATCCACCAAAAGGTCGCTGGTTGGAATCCCAGTTCAAACAAAATCATCCACCAAAAGGTTGCTGGTTGGCACATCAAACAAAGTCATCCACCAAAAGGTCGCTGGCTGGAATCCCAGTTCAAACAAAAACCATCCACCAAAAGGTCGCTGGATGGAATCCCAGTTCAAACAAAAGCCATCCACCAAAAGATCGCTGGTTGGAATCCCAGTTCAAACAAAAACCATCCACCAAAAGGTCGCTGGATGGGATCCCAGTTCAAACAAAAGCCATCCACCAAAATGTCGTTGACTGGAATCCCAGTTCAAACAAAAGCCATCCACCAAAAGGTCGTTGACTGGAATCTCAGTTCAAACAAAAGCCATCCACCAAAAGGTCGCTGGTCGGAATCGCAGTTCAATCAAAGCCATCCACCAAAAGGTCGCTGGTTGGAATCCCAGTTCAAACAAAATCATCCACCAAAAGGTCGCAGGTTGGAATCCCAGTTCAAACAAAAGCCATCCACCAACAGTTCGCTGGTCGGAATCGCAGTTCAATCAAAGCAATTCATCAAAAGGTCGCTGGCTGGGATCTCAGTTCAAACAAAGTCATCCACCAAAAGGTCGCTGACTGGAATAAAAGCCATCCACCAAAAGGTCGCTGGTAGTAATCCCAGACAATAAAAAATATTTTCCTACTCTTTTTTTAAAATCATATCGACATAGTTACAAGGTATCAGTGGAATGTTGGGGCTTTCATTTGAACATAAAGACCGATTTCATTTTTTTTTTTCCAAATTAAAGAAGATTGAGAATTCATGTCCAGATCTATGTCTCACCAGCTAACAACCCCACCCCTCTCTATTCATTCTTCACCCATTCATTTATATTCTCTTTCTTGTTATTCAGTAACATTGTGATAATTTGTTTTCATAGAACGCTATTTCAAATTTGCATGAGCTGCCAAAATGTTGATAGTTTGACGTTGAAACAGAATGTTGAAATTATCGGCTATTTTTCCTAAGACGTATAATTCAAAAGCTTTTAGTGCGTCTGGTCTCGAGAATGTACGATAAAGTACTGTTTTAAACTAACTTTGGCTTAGAATGAATGAATGGTCGTCCCGGTTATTTATATTTTGTTTACTTTTCGAACACTATTCCGGTTCGTGTATGGATTTTCCTCATTCCAACGCCAATCATTTAGTTTTTCGATCGCCTTCAAAGCCTCTTACTGTCGTGACAATTATAAATTATGAAAAAAAGTGTGAATTTCGGCAGCTCATGTCACTTTAACAAGCTGAGCAGCATGTAGGCCTTCCTCCAGATATATACGTTGAATGCGGCAGATGGCGCACATGGTGTTTATCTTACTACATCTATATATAAATAAGAGAAACAATAAAAAATACTGTGAGATTCCAGGATTGCAATGAAAAACAAAATTGTGGTGAGACCAATTTAGTAGACTTCTCTTGTGGACTTTGACCTCGTTTGACCTTGTTCGAGGTCCCTCTAATATATATCTATATATATGCAAAAAAATGAAAGGGAACGGAGTAACTGTTCTGAAGCTGGTCCGATTTTGATCAAAATTAACTCTGTGACCAACAAATATAGGTCCGACACGCCGGAGAATCGAACTGGTGTCAGGTCGACATCTCTCAAGTTTACACGTATACAAGAGACGAAAGGGACTGGCTTCGTTTTTCCGAAGCTATCGCTTTCACAAGAACGCGGAAATGAAAGACGATAAGACGGAAGGGCGATAAGACGGAAGGACGATAACACGGAAGGACGAAAAGACCGAAGGACGAACATACCGAGACCATTTCGGAGTCCCCACTTTCGCATCTTCGCAAGCCAAGTTAAAATCGTCATGTTCCCATTCCGTGTTTTAGATTTTATCTTGGCTAGAGAAGATGCCACTTTCGTGGCGGGGAACAAACACGGTGGGAGTAGAACATACCCCAGTTTCTGTAGTAGTTTTTTTTTTTATCTGTCAACCCTTTAGTTAGTTCAATTAAATTCCCCGCTGTTTTGTTTACGTACAGTCCTTTGTGGCCTGAATATCTTCCAACCAATCTACTATATTTCATTCTATTATATTTCATCTGGTCCTGCCAAGAAAGACAACTCAGCTGAACATTTACTCGCCACAATAATTGTCAACGCGAGTAAACAAAAAGATGTTTGATATTTCCATTAAGAAAAATATTTGTTGAAGATGTATATTCCCATTAAATCTGATGATGGCCGATCAATTCACAGCAGCAAAAGAACAGGCAACATTTGTTATTTTAGGAGGTGGCATTGCTGGAGTCACGTGTGCTGAAGTAGTATGTGGCGAATTTCCAGTTTGTTTACATCATGTTTTACAACAACAACAACCAGTTAGTCGGTTGACTCACTGTCAATCAATGTAAAACATGGGATTAATCTTGGAGAGATAAGAAACGCATGCTTGCTAATGCTAGTATCCGTTTACCTCTCTATTGTTTGTCTTATACACCTGGTGGGATTAATCCATCCAATTACCCCACTGAATAGCAGAATCTAGTCCGGGTTTCTGACTCCAAAATGACTTTTTTTTTAAACTGACCAGTGACCGTCTGACGGGCGTATTTTGGAGTCAGGGCTCATTGCAATCAAAAAGTCGGAGTAGACTGCCCGCTTTTGATCAGACAGTTTGTTGTCAGATTTAGATCGTTAATTTCAATACAACTGACTCAAATAGTGTCATTACCGTAATGATTACGACAATCATGAATAATTTAGCTTTTTGTAAAGTGAATTTAACGTTTAAAAACTGAAAAACAGCTAAACAGTGTTACGTCATTAATGGCGGAGAGTTTGAGACTGGAGAAGACAAAAGTGAATTCAGGGGAAGAATAAATTTTACTGGCTGATCTTGCTCATCCATATCAGGCACTGGTAGGTAGCGAAATTATCCATGAATGTGATTATGACCGTTTAGACACGATCTGAGTAGGTTACATTGCTATTTCTTTGTCTAAATCAGACCACATACTGCCACGCGCAGCCAACTCCGGCTTTTTGATTGCAGCGAACCCTGACTCCAAAATACGGCCGTCAGTAGAAAAAATAGTCATTTTGGAGTCAGAAACTCGGACTAGGTCTCTAGCTTTTTTTACTTATTTGCATGTCAATAGAGCCACACATTAAACCGCCATTATAATATAAGGGTGAACTAACAATTCTCAATCAACAAACTTTTTGAAAACTCACAGTCATGTGATGCGAGGATTCCGGCAGTGATGTCAAACAAAAGAAAATAGATTGTCTACTCTCTAGTCTTTGGTCAAATCGTTCAGCATCTGAGAGAAATTCCCGGGCTAACTGTGGATCACATAACATGTTGGAAAGTCTGTCAGACCAATTCTTACACTGTTTTTTTACAACTTGATAAAATCTAAATGGATATTCAAAACGAGGTTAAAATCTGAAATGCGAAATCCTTTCAAATAATTTATTTAAAAGCTGTAATAAGGGGGGCATCAGATTAGCCCCAACAGGTGTCTGAGAGAAACAACAGTGAGGTAAGCAGCTGTCAGCAAACTGGCTGTAATACAAAGGCGTTTCCTCTCCCTCCAATCTTAACCTCAGGTGAAACATATGAGACACTGACATGGATATTAATTGCATTTAAAAATCAGTCGCAGTGATGCTTCACAGGGATATTGTAGAAGGTGTGCTGAAACATTGTAGAAGGTGTGCTGAAACATATCAAATGCAAACACTCCCTACCTGAAAATAACCAAACTCTTGGTCAACGCATATTGATTAATTTGATGTTTTGCTGGCCAGTCAACAAAGGGAAAATTCTGTAACAAGATATCATGTATCCTTTATTTTCAGTTATCTTCAATGTCTCCAGATGATAGAATAATTCTTATCTCAGCATCTCCACTCATCAAAGCTGTTACTAATTTCAAACAGGTAATTTACAGCCTTATTTAGTTAGATTTTGCTGTTTTTCTTTTGTTTGAGAGTCAAATAATAATAATAATGATTGTCATACATTTCCCTCAGGTGATTTACAGCCTTATTTAGTTTGATTTTGTTGTTTGTCATATGTTTGAATGTCAGATGTTAAAATGATTTTCTTTTGATACATTTCCCTTCCCATATATCTACATACAGTATATTTCATTTGGTATATAAACCGATCTTTTTGTTTACTTTGTATTACTTTTGATTCAATCTACGTAAGGAGCCTGCAGGCTCAGTCCAACGGAGTCCTTCTATCAATGGGCTGGGGATTTGAATGATAGAATCTCACTCATACCAAATAACATTTGTATTACTGTTTATTTAATTGATGCAAGAGATCTCTATGGCACAGTCCGAGATAGACTTTCCATCGATGGGGTGCGGGTTTGAACACCACTCATATAAATAAAATTGATATCACTGTTTATTCCATTTACATACACTCTGTATGCTACAGTATGTACGGTATTTATTTTCAGGTGTCTAGGGCTTTAGAGACATTTGATGTTAAAGAAGTTTCGGCTGACTCATTGAAGAATGAATGTGGCAATGTGGATGTAATTCAAGGACTTATTGTTTCATTGGACTCTGATAAACATGTGAGTTGTGCAGTTTAAAGCTACTTTATCTAATTTCATGATTAAATATTGCTGATAATCTCTTCTTTTTTTTTTTTGCTTTCTGGGTTATTTGGACAAAAAAGTACATGAGAAAAAATTAAGACATCTCCACATAGTTAGTTGTTTGTGAACAACACAAATTTCTTCAAATTATTTCTTGCAAAAATTGTTTTTCTCATTAGTATGGAACCCACGTTTAAAGATAGTTTCAAGCATTTCTACCAGCCCCGATAGCTCAGTCGGCAGAGCGTCCACTTCAGGCCGAGGAGATCCGGGTTCAAGCCTGGGTCGAGTCAGACCAAAGACTTTAACAGTGGTAGCTGTTGCTGCTTCGCTTGGCGCTCAGCAATAAGAGTTAGAGCAGCGGCTGGTTTTCCCGGTGTCAGTATAATGTGACTGGGTGAGGGGGCTTGCTGGTTGTCTTCGGCAAGTCGTCCCGGTGAGGCAGCACCTAAAAGAGCGGTGGAAATCCGCCCTGCAACAAGGAGACAACGTCTTCATATAACTGAAATACTGTTGAGCAGGACCTAAAACTCAAATCACTCACTCACTCACTCAAGCATTTCTTACCAAAAAATACATGTAAGATCTCTTGAAATTTGTTTTATTTAAAATGTGGGACTTGCATAATTACACACATCTTATGCCATTAGAATAACCTATAACTGATAATGACTGTAAGATAACCGGTTCCCTCTTAGTTATATATATTTATGACCACTAAAACACATGGGCACAGGAAAAGTCTTCTTGTCTAAAATAACCATGGTGACAAAGTTTCTAATTGGGTCCTCCTTAATTATACATATATGTCACTTGTGTCCAGTGCATGTTTTCCCCACAGCAACAAGGAAGGTTAACTTCATTTAGTGCACTATTCAGAACATGATAATCTTAACATTTGATTTTGTCAAAATGTAATAAGTTGGTAAATCAGAGGAAATAAGGTATTTTGATTGGTTGGTATATGTAATGTTTAAGTAGAGTTCTATTGTTTAACCCTGGTCAATCAATCGATAGCTCCCAGAGACAAACCATTTTGGCATGGTCGGTGTGGGATAATATAATCTGGCTTTCTCTAAACTTCACTCAATACACCCTTTCAACGAAAGGCGCCATTTTATTTCGACCATACCGGCCACAACATTTTGACCAAACCAACTTCCGGTCCAGCATGTGCCATTTGAAAAGCACTTAACAGTCGCTATTGAAAAAATCAGACTAGAAATCTTAAAATACTTCCCATAAATTAAATCATTAGGATATAATGAATTTTTGGTCGAAATTCAAGGGGAGATAATCCATGCTAGAGGTGATAGTTGCACGCATTTTCGAAGTTTCCTTTAAAGGGTGTATTATAACCAGGATAATTGTGAGCATATTTACAACACAAACTACCGTATCAAATTTTACCTTTTGTTAACTTGATAATTTTGTATTGTGTGTTTTCTACAGTTTGTTAAAACTAACTCAGGTCTGACTGTGAGTTATAAGAAACTCTGTATTTGTACTGGAGGAAAACCTAAGGTAAGATTTTTTCTTCCTCTATTAATTATTAGTTGTCAGTTATCTGTTAAATATCCCGGGTTTTCTCCTGGCCAAGAGCCCGGTTTCCTCCCCCACTTAACCTGGTAACGCCACCATATAATTATAAGGGAAGAATCTTAAGGGCAACGTAAAACATCAATCAAACAATCAGTTGCATTTATAACTTGAAGGCCCTTTTAATGGTCTAAACGACAATCAGTAATTCACTCAATCTATTGAGTGTCATCACTTAAACATGATCATTGATTTGTAAAGAAAATGTTGGGTTAAATTCTTAACTTAATAGATCTTGGCACTGTGGGCCATGTTTGATATTCAAATATGATTAGTTCTATACTTCTTTTGTAGGAGAAAAAAAAATTCTTAAAAAAATTTATGGACAATAATTTTATCAAGATTTGAAACTGAAATGAAACATCCTATCAGCAAAAATATATAAAAAATGAGAGTAATGTTGTTTATTAGGTTGCTTCACTGAGCTTGTCAATTTTAGAAACTGTCACAAAGCGCCAAATTAAGCATTCAATTTTTCGTGCTTAATGGTCCAAAACAAAGGGAACGCAATTTTGATATATTGCCCAGTGTTGTTCATAAATGATATAACAGGATTCTTAATAAAGGGCTGATGTAAAAAAAAAATTTTTTTAATTCCCTTTCAAATTAATTTCAGTTGATATGTGAAGACAACCCATTTGTATTGGGAATTAGAGATACAGATAGTGTTCAGGTAATGTGCAGACAATTACATTTTTTATGTTTTTGCATTGATAACCAAGTAATAGGATTATGATATTAGTTTTAAATTCCTTATATACTTATCAATGAAGTACTTGAAATTGAAAGTGGGGCCCCCCGTGGCTCAGTAGGTAGAGTGTCGGATGGTCAATCCAAACAGCCTTCCACCAATGGGTCGCGGGTTCAAATCCCACTCAGTCCCCAAAAAATTGGAAAATTTTCTGACTGGGTTTTCAGTCGAACGACCTATGTGGGATGGTTACCAGTTACCACCGGAAGGTCGTGGGTTTGCTCCGGGCATAGAGCCCGGTTTCCTCCCACAATAAAACTGGCAACACCACCATATAAGTGAAATAATCTTGAGCGCGGCGTAAAACACCAAACAATCAATCAATCTGAATGGGGAAATGGGAAAGGTGGCATTACCCCATATTTAGGGCTACTTACATGTATACTACATTATGTGACGTTTATGCGCAGTAGATTTTGAAATTGACAATGGTTGCGCAATTTCAAATCAAAAAATAAAATCGTTCTCAGCTTACTGGACTATCATATCTATCGACTATCCCAGTAACCACAGTTCCGAAAATGCATTGGTTCTTATAAAAGTTTTAACGAGCATGCGACTCCGATATCTAAAGTCCGACTGAAATCTTTCCAAACAAGTCTTCTTGTCTCATTTTCAACTATAGGAAGTTCTTCGAACACTTTCACTTTTGCTCCATCAAGTACTGTTGTCACATCTAAAACGTAGGCCATGTTTTTTCTTATGCATCCCATAATAGTTCAAATGAGAAAGTGAAGAAAAGCCACGGTTTCTGACTAACCGAGAGAGGGCGCTGTTTATGTTGACCTCTGGGTCAAAAGGCGTCAATTCCCTGAATATGGTGTAATGGGATGTTTCACACTTAAACATTCATAGACTTCTGGGGCTCGTTTCACAAAGCAGTCGCATCGCCAACGGAGCCTAGTAGCCAATGGATACCATATTGAAGAGATGCTGCGTTATGGCAACTGCGATTCATTGAGCGCACTGTCCGACGGCTTCGTGAAACAACCCCCATGTGTCACAAAGAAAAATGGGAGCTATGAAATTCAAATGATTATCAGACTCAAGTCCATTACAGGTTTATGTCAGGTTAATTTTCAATGTCAGACAAAAGACTAACATTCCCCTTATGTTGCAGCTCATTGTATGATCAAACAAACTTGGAAATTGTCCACATTTTTCTCTTCTTGAAAGAGCAAACTACATCAACAAATGAAGTCTATGATATCTTAACTGCCCCAGCATAAAATGGCACACAAGTATGCCACTACTTATTATTCTCAAAAACCCTCAGTGGGCTTATTAGTATTACCTGTAAGGCGTACTTGGGTACATTGTCTTTGCATTGATAACCAATTAATAGGATTAGAATTTAAAATATAGTAATTATCAACTTCTTATCAAGTTATCAATCAAGACTTTGAAATTGAATCTGTGTCAAAGCAATTGACTTCAATTGTAAGTGGGGCCCTCCGTGGCTGCGTAGGTACAGTGTCGGACGCTCAATCCAAACAGCCTTCCACCAATGGGTCGCGGGTTGGAATCCCACTCAGTCAAAAAAAATTGGAAAATTTTCTGACTGGGTTTTCAGTCGAACGACCTATGTGGGGTGGTTGCCAGTTACCACCGGAAGGTCGTGGGTTTGCTCCTGGCATAGAGCCCGGTTTCCTCCCACAATAAAACTGGCAACGCCGCCATGTAAGTGAAATAATCTTGAGCGCGTCGTAAAACACCAAACAATCAATCAATCAATTGTAAGTGCAGCAAAGATTGGTTTAACTATGTTTTAAATCAGGGTAAGTATTCTACTTTTTTTTTTGACAAGTTAAAATTAAAATATAGAAAGACAGATTTTCAAACAAGGGCTTATTCAAAGCAACCAGTAAGTTATAAAATGGCCAGTCAGAAATATTTAGTTATCCCATAGTATGGTTTAGCCTCATAATTAAAAACAATAGTGAAATATAAACAAACAATATCTACACAGTTAAGTTTCCATTTAAATGTGTCTGACTTTTCAGCACCAAGCCTATGTAGAATTTATTGAAACTCTCTTGTTTTTTTTTTGTTTTTTTAGATTTTTCAGAAAAAGTTGAGCGATGCTAGAAGAGTGGTTGTTGTTGGGAATGGTGGCATAGCAACTGAACTAGTGTGAGTCAAATGTTAAAATGGCTTGGGTTGGGTTTTATTTTGAAAAAAAGTTTTTCTGAAGAAGTTTTTATTAAAAGCTTTTGTTTACAGAGATTTTAATGGTTTAATTAATATTTATGTGGACAAAAAAAAATACCAAAGTGGATTAGCGAACAGACGAGACGCCTATATTAACTCTTCTTCATGTTAAAAGTTGATATGTCCAAATAAATTTATATGCATGCTATTTACTCAAACTTTTTCTTTTAATCAAACAAATTTGCTCAATAGATATTTTCCAATTTAATGGAAATGATCAGCTTTTCAAACTTATTATGCCTTTAGCCGTGTTCCCTTTTTAAAAAAATGACATTTTAATCTCACTTTGAGTAACTCTGATCTTGTTCTGGCTTTGACTACAAACTAGTTCTCTGGAACCTGTTCCACAAAGCAATAGAGTGTAAGTTTTTACGTAACTGCCATAGCAATGTATCTCTACAGTATTGGTTGCTATGGCAGCTACATGTATGTAAAAACTTAAACTACTCAGCTGTGTAAAAAAAAAATACCAAAGTGGATTAGCGAACAGACGAGACGCCTATATTAACTCTTCTTCATGTTAAAAGTTGTCCAAATAAATGTATATGCTTCCTATTTACTCAAACTTTTTCTTTTAATCAAACATATTTGCTCAATAGATTCTAATTTAATGGAAATGATCGCCTTTGGTCGTGTTCACTTAAAAAAAATAACATTTTAATCCAACTCTGAGTATTTATCTTGTTCTGGCTGTGACTACAATCTAGTGCTCTGGAGCCTGTTCCACAAAGCCATAGAGTGTAAGTTTTTACGTAACTGCCATAGCAGCGTATCTCTACAGTATTAGTTGCTATGGCAGCTACGTAAACTCTTACGCTACGCAGCTGTGTAAAACAGGCTCCTGTATGTAATGATTGTAGATATGAACTTAAGGGCTGTGATGTGGTGTGGTTAATCAAAGATGATACAATCAGTTCTCTGTACTTGGATCCCGGAGCTGCCCAATTTTTACTTCCTAGACTGCTAGAGAATCACCATGAATCCACGGATGGTCCTCTAAAGCGACACAAATACACAGTGTCAGGTAAGGGTCTCTTCTGGCTATTTGAGCTCAATACCAGGTAACTACATGTAGGTCATTTAGTTATTCTCCTTGTGAGGTAGAACAGAGGTAATAACAAGAGTATTGTGAGCTTTCCACAAATTTCCTGTCACCAGCACCGGCATTGCACATGTGAGGAGCCTTTGTCATTTGAATGTGCCACTCAGCCCGATATCAGCCAACTCGGTGTTTATACGGCCTCACATCTGTATGTATGTAAATCTGTATGTACTAAACATTTTTGCAAAGGTTTCCTCTGATATGTGATTGGTTAAAACATAGAATTTACTTTGTTTGAATGCACTCATGTTTTACCATAATCTTTTCAGATGATACTTCCAGTATAGAAGATTCCACACCAGGGGGTGCTCTTGGTCCAGATTGGTCAGAAAGGGTGGCTTTATCTGGTAATAAAAAGGTATGTTGAATAAAGATACCTGCATATATCTACCTCTGGGTTCAAATTAATTAGGATAAAGCAACATTGTAATTTAAACGCTGTAATAAAGGGGTCTTTTGTACTCATTGTTAAAAATTAATTGGGTAATTGATTTGGATTCTATGCTTCTAAGAATAGTTCATTTGAATGTCAGCCATGTTTTAAACGGAAAACTGGTGTCCTTCTGTTGGTACCTGACAAACTTGCAACACGCTTCAGTCAAACAAAATCTAAGCCAGATGAAAACTGTCTGAGTGGGATTGAAACCCTGGATACATTAGTGAAACACTATACAGATTGACTCTTTAAAAGGACACACCGTCTGAGTTTGTTACGATTTTTCATTGACCCTCAAATTAGTAGAAATATAAGAAGTAATCAATCTGAGATGAAGGGCCGAAGAAAGTCAATTTCCTCGCAAACAAGTACATTTAAGAGTTAATAATAAAAATTTAAGACATCACCACGTTGTAAGCTGTTTGTGAACAACACAAGCTTTTTAAAGAGAGTTTCAAACATCTTTTATTTAAAGAGTTATTTATGAAATTCACTGCTGCTTTTGCTTTCTGCCTGACAGTCAGTAAACAAACAGCCTAGAATGCACCACATGCGCAGCTAAATAGGCTGTAAGTGTAAGTAAGTTCACAACACAATTCTCAAGCAGTGGATGCTAGTTTCTGCTTGATGATCTTTCGCCTTGCAAAATACAACACAGATAGACTGGATCTTCACAATGTAGAAACAGAATCTATTTTACGGACAGCAACAAGTAAAAATTTTAGCGATCTTCTTTTCGGTCTCCCTTTAACATTGTACCAAATAATCCATGAAGTCATAAAAAACTAAAAAAAAACTGTTTTCTAAATGATGTTTTTAGTTCGTTTATACTTCCTTAAAACTATTTTCAATTCTTTCCTATAGCTTACTTTTTTAACCAGTTCTTTTAGCCTTTTTGTGTCAGTGAGTTCTATATATCTTCATTCAATATAGCATGTTAATTTTAATACAGGAGGAGTCCAGTAACAAAGTGCATGTAGAATATGAAGTCCAGGTAAAGAAGATATGGTCTTCAGAAGAGTACAGTCAAACTAATACACAACATATGTTTACTGACATAGGTAGCAATTTGAATGGCAAGTATTACAATTATCTTTGTATGATAGTCATCAGAGGCTCGTTCTGCTAAGGTGGTGTAAGTTCCGCCTGTCGCAAATGCATGCTAAAACAAGGAACTTACGCATGGGAGCAATTCCAAGGTGCAACTCCATGCTGTAAGACCCTCAGGCTGGGGGCGGTGTGGTTTTTGCCTACCTTGCATGGAGGGAAATTAAGTTTGCCAAATACATTAGCCTTCCTGGCATATAACCTTAGCTGTTGAGTGCGACGTTAAGCCCCAATCAGTCAATCAATCAACCATGCTGTAAGCCTATGCGTAACTTAAAGCCAGTTTTGCAGAACAACGCACAGAGGTGTAACTATAGGGAAACTGCTGATTGTAAAATATAGGTACCTTTATATTTAGAAATCAATACTGTCAGCAATAGTTGGTATCAATATTGATAATTTGCAATTTTAAAAATAAAGCCATTTTCTCTGAATGGCCTGGATTTATTTTGGAGATTGGTGATGAATGTTCCTAAAGTCAGTCTCTGAAATACATGTATAGGCTTTCTCAGGAGAAATAACTGCGTTTCGTTAATATGGTATGATGGCTTCAGCAATTATTGAAAATCATTTTCAGAGAGACCATAACAAGACTTTTGCAATATTCATGCAGACCATAAACATGCTATTGTAATAGTCTTTTTTTTGCAAATGGCCTGAAAATTAAACTTGTTTTTTGTAGATGTGTCTGATTGGCCAGTGTATGTAGAATTGACCAATGGTAAAGTGTATGGGTGCGATCTAGTGGTCAGTGCTACTGGTGTCCAACCTAATACAAATCATCTCCATGGCAACCAGGTAAATAATGGGGAAATTATCGGTAATAAAGTTAATTTGTATGCTAAATAAAGGTTATCTAACGAGAACCAGTGTGTTACCATGAATACCACTCGAGTCTATCAATTTTCAAAGTCACAAGCCTCTGGCGAGTGACTTTGAAAATTAATAGACGAGAGTGATATTCATTGTAACAAACGGACTCGAGTTGATTAATCTTTTTCTCACACTACAAAAAAATACAGATTTTTTTATTAAAAAACACAGCTGTACTTATAAAAAGTATTTGGTGACGTCGCTCTTTTTTAAAGAATGGCTGTCAGAAGAAAGACTTTAGTATAGGGTTGCTGTTGGACCCTTATCTTAACGTCATTTTGACTGGTTACGTAATTCATTTGTGACGTCAATTTTGACATTTCTTTTGGGAAGTCAAAGCATTACTTGGGCTATAATGTCACACGTTGATTATGCAAAAAATAACAAACTGCCTGGGAGTGGAAATATCGGGTGTAGTGTGATAAACAGGGTTAATTGTTTGTTGTTGGTTAGGGACCAATTAGCAATGACTTATCAAATAACATATATAAAACAAAAGAAAATGAATACATTGATGTTTATATAATCTATTGCAATATTGCAATACCCTAAGTGGAATTGTCGCCAGTTACTTGTTAAAGGTCCAGTGTTTCCTCAGGAGGATTACCTGAGTTCCCTCCCTTACTTAACCTTGCACACTGCTAATAAGTGAAATAACTATAAGTGTGGGATAAAAAATCAATCAATCATTTACTATAATAAATATTCTAACACATGCATGACTTCTCTACATGTTGTGAGATAGTACACAGTTGGCGTATAAATTAGCATATATGCAGAGAATGTTTTCATTGTGACGGCAAACGCCCTGACACTGAACGACGTCATCATTTTCAAATTTTGGTGATGTGATGGAAGACGACGTCATCACCTAAACGCATATGGGGATGTAAGACTGTTGTGTTTGCCAGGCATTTCGCCTTTCAAACTAACTCATAAACGCAGGATAATGTTGATACGCGATAGCAAGACTTGAAAGTGAACTTCCATAAGCTAAAAGTGTAAATATATCTTTAAAAAGTTATTAGGTCTGTTGGTTGAGAATAAATGGTAACACATAAAAGCTAGCTCCCCTATCATTTTTGAGATATAGATTCGTCCATGATCAGAGAGAAACTATTCTACAATAACGTAGGGGTTGCAAATTTTTAGTTTTAAATAAATTATAAAGTAAAGCACTAACATTAAGTTTTTTCAAAGAATCAATCCATTATTTCTTAAATCGGGTTAAATACAATACCGTAAACATACTTTGGGAATTAGTCTTGAGGCTGAATGTTTTTTTTTCAGTTTTGATGTAGAATAACTATTGATATTTGTTACAGTTTGATATAGCTGATGATGGAGGAATAAAGGTAGACTCTCATATGAAGTCCTCTGTAAAGGATGTATTTGCTGCAGGAGATGTGTGTACAGTTAACTGGGAAACATCACCACTCTGGCAACAGGTCTGGCAATAACTCAATATAAACTCATACTTTCTCTGTGGCAACAGGTCTGTCAATAACTCAATATAAACTCATACTTTCTCTGTGGCAACAGGTCTGTCAATAACTCAATATAAACTCATACTTTCTCTGTGGCAACAGGTCTGTCAATAACTCAATATAAACTCATACTTTCTCTGTGGCAACAGGTCTGTCAATAACTCAATATAAACTCATATTCTCTGTGGCAACAGGTCTATCAATAACTCAATATAAACTCATATTCTCTGTGGCAACAGGTCTATCAATAACTCAATACAAACTCATACTCTCTGTGGCAACAGGTCTGTCAATAACTCAATATAAACTCATACTCTCTGTGGCAACATGTCTGTCAATAACTCAATATAAACTCATACTCTCTTTGGCAACATGTCTGCCAATATAAACTCATATTAACTCATACTCTCTCTGGCAACAGGTCTGTCAATATAAACTCATACTCCCTCTGGCAACAGATCTGCCAAAATAACTCAATATAAACTCATACTCTCTTTGGCAACATGTCTGCCAATATAAACTCATATTAACTCATACTCTCTCTGGCAACAGGTCTGTCAATATAAACTCATACTCTCTCTGGCAACAGATCTGTCAATATAAACTCATACTCTCTCTGGCAACAGGTCTGTCAATATAAACTCATACTCTCTTTGACAACATGCCTGCCAATATAAACTCATATTAACTCATACTCTCTCTGGCAACAGGTCTGTCAATATAAACTCATACTCTCTCTGGCAACAGGTCTGTCAATATAAACTCATACTCTCTCTGGCAGCAGATCTGTCAATATAAACTCATACTCTCTCTGGCAACAGGTCTGTCAATATAAACTCATACTCTCTTTGGCAACATGTCTGCCAATATAAACTCATATTAACTCATACTCTCTCTGGCAACAGGTCTGTCAATATAAACTCATACTCTCTCTGGCAACAGGCCTGTCAATATAAACTCATACTCTCTCTGGCAACAGATCTGTCAATATAAACTCATACTCCCTCTGGCAACAGGTCTTCCAATATAAACTCATACTCTCTCTGCCAACAGATCTGCCAAAATAAACTCATACTCTCTTTGACAACATGCCTGCCAATATAAACTCATACTCTCTCTGGTAACAGGTCTGTCAATATAAACTCATACTCTCTCTGGTAACAGGTCTGTCAATATAAACTCATACTCTCTCTGGCAACAGGCCTGTCAATATAAACTCATACTCACTCTGGTAACATGTCGGCCAATATAAACTCATACTCTCTCTCTGGCAACAGGCCTGTCAATATAAACTCATACTCTCTCTGGCAACAGGCCTGTCAATATAAACTCATACTCTCTCTGGCAACAGGCCTGTCAATATAAACTCATACTCTCTCTGGCAACAGGCCTGTCAATATAAACTCATACTCTCTCTGGCAACAGGCCTGTCAATATAAACTCATACTCACTCTGGTAACATGTCTGCCAATATAAACTCATACTCTCTCTGGTAACAGGTCTGTCAATATAAACTCATACTCTCTCTGGCAACAGGTCTGTCAATATAAACTCATACTCTCTCTGGCAACAGGCATGCCAATATAAACTCATACTCTCTCTGGCAACAGGCATGCCAATATAAACTCATACTCTCTCTGGCAACAGGCATGCCAATATAAACTCATACTCTCTCTGGCAACAGGTCTGCCAATATAAACTCATATTTTCTTGGATTGTTTGATACAAGCTGAATGGTATAGTGGTTTTCTGACTGGTCAAGAGAGGCAGATTTCCTGTCTAAAGTAGGGAAATGTGGGAATATATTTCTGTACCATTAATCCACCATTCCAATACCAAATGGCACTCTCACTGTTGAGAAGGCAGAGCATACCCCAGGTGGGAGTCCCATTCAGTCGAAAAATTCACTTATCGACTAACCCAGAACTGGGATTTTCTCCTGGCACAAAGTCCAATTTGTCTCCACCACTAAACCTACTAGTGTTGCTTTATAAGTAAAATAATATGGAGTGCAATGTCTAACCATCAATTAGCTAATGCAAATTCTACTTCTTTATATTGTTTCCATCATGCAAGCAATGTATTTACACTCTTAAAGTGGCATGAGCTGCCAAAATGTTGATATTTTGATGTGAAAACGGAATGTTGAAATTATTGGCTATTTTTCTCAAGACGTATAATTCAGAAGCTTTTTAGTGCTTCTAGTCTCCAAAATGTACGATAAAGTATTGTTTTGAGCTAACTTTGGCTTAGAATGAATGAATGGTCGTCTCGGTTATTTAGATTTTGTTTACTTTTCGAACCCGTTTTCGGTTCGTACAGGCCACATACTGTATGGATTTTCCTCATTCCAACGTCAATCATTTAGTTTTGCGATGGCCTTCAAAGCCTCTTTCTGTTGTGACGATCATAAACTATGAAAAAAGCGAGAATTTTGGCAGCTCATGCCACTTTAAACTATTGCCAAATATTTTTTATTCTTATAAAGTATTTATAATTTTTGTTCCTTCTCAGATGAGATTGTGGACTCAGGCACGTCAAATGGGAGCTTATGCAGCTAAGTGTATGCTGGCAGACATTCAAGGGGAGATAATCCAATTAGACTTTTGCTTTGAACTTTTTGCACATGTGACAAAGTTCTTCAACCACAAGGTACATCCTTTGTGGAACATGTTAAACAAACACAATTTGATTGATTGATTGTTTGGTGTTTTACGCCGCGCTCAAGATTATTTCACTTATATGGCGGCGTTGTCGGTTTTATTGTGGAAGGAAACCGGGCTCTATGCTCAGAGGACACCCACGACTTATGGCTGGTAACTGGCAACCATCCCACATAGGTCGTTCAAGTGAAAACCCAGTCAGAAAATTTTCAAATTTTTTTGGAATGAGTGGGATTCGAACCCGCGACCCATTGGTGGAATAAACGAACACAGCATTTTAATAAACATTGCACTTTATAGCCTAGGACGTAATATGCAGTTCTCGATAAAAAATATACATATTTGCAAAGTTTTGTTTTGAAGTGATTTATGATTATACACTGTAATAAGGTGAAGAATTACTTATGGATAACAACTTCTCGGTTTATGCAACAGATCTGAGTTTATGTTATCGATAACTCATTCTTCAGCTTATTGTAACCTGTCAACTTCTAAATGCCATTGAAAGATTTTATAAACTGTACTTTATTTAAGGGTAGGTTTGGGGCGAGGGTTTAATTGAATTTGAGGAATATTATCAAAATCCTTCAAGTTAAATCATTATTTAATTAGAAATCTATCATAAGGCAAGTTTACAAAATACTGACTCGTTTTCTGCGACTGAATTAGACTTAAACTACTAATTTCTCTGATTTATATCATTTTATACATTCATTTGAAGGTGGTGTTACTAGGGAAATACAATGGTCACAATTTAGGTAGAGAATTCAGTGTTATAGTGAGGGTGTCTGAAGGTACGTTTGTAATACATGTCATTTGAATATTTTTGTATCCTAAATTTGAGTGTTCTAAAGCTCTTCCATTATAATCTTTGTAAAACGTGCCATATTATTAAAGTGGCATGAGCTGCCAAAATGTTGATAATGTTAAATGTTAAAACAGAATGTTGCAATTATTGACTATTTTTCTTGAGACATATAATTCAGAAGCTTTTAGTGATTCTAGTCTCGAAAATGTACGATAAAGTATTGTTTTGAACTAACTTTGGCTTAGAATGAATGAATGGTCGTCCCGTTTTAAGGTATTTAAATTTTGTTTACTTTTCGAACAAGTTGGGGTTTTTACAGGCCACATACTGTATGGATTGTCCTCATTTTAACGCCAATCAGTTAGTTTTTTGATGGCCTTCAAAGCCTCTTACTGTCGTGACGGTCAGAAAATATGAAAAAAGTGTGAATTTTGGCAGCTCATGCCACTTTAAAGTAGTCTTACTGTCAGATACTATACATCTACCTGTAAACATGGCCCAGTGGGCTGAGTGATAGTTCAACAAGGTAAATCCGACTCGTTATCTCCATCCATTCTGATATTTGCTGGTCACCCTGAAGACATAATGAGTATCAGATTATTTAACAAGGAGGCAGGTAAGGAATTCACTTTTGGTGAATTAGGCTTAGTGATAGTCTGTCAGTCCGACATCAATGGATCGCCGTTCGAATCACACGCAGTTAAAAAGAATTGAACAAAACCGAATGGATTTTTCATTTGATTGTCCTAAGTGGAAGATTTGCCAGGTTTCCTTCCCCACTAAACCTGGCAATGCGGCCATATAAGGGAGATTATCTTGAGTGTGAAGTAAAACAATAATCAATCTACCTGTTTACCGACCCTTCAGACAAATTTATCACCACCCAGAGGTGGGTTTTTTTACACCTGAGTCTGTGTCATTAATTGGAACACCTGTTTCTGATTCATTGGGTCAGCTTTAGGGCTTTCTACCAGCCTCTCACAATATCTGTCAAAATGAGGCCACAAAATTGTCAATTGATGTACATACCATCGCCTCAGAGCTGGTTATGGTACGCCTATATGGGAACCAATATAACACCATAACATTCCAGTATATGGACATATTTTGGGGGGCATTTCCACAAATGAAATGCTTCAAAAATACACCAAACGACCTATGTGGGATGGTTGCCAGTTACCAACGGAAGGTCATGGGTTTCCTCCGGGCATAGAGCCCAGTTTCCTCCCACAATAAAAATGGCAACGCTGCCATATAAGTGAAATATTCTTGAGCGCGGCGTAAAACACAAAACAATCAATCAATCAATCAAAAATCCACTGAATGGTGATAAAATCCCATGTTATACGATCATCACATTTAAAACAATGCCGTTCGAGGCTTCCCTATTTTGATTTTTTTTTTTTTTTTTTGACAGGAAAGGAATATGTGAAAACAGTGATGCATGATGGGAAGATGGTGGGAGCAACACTGATTGGAGACACAGATTTAGAAGAAACTTTTGAGAATTTGATATTAAATCAAATGGATTTGAGTAGTTTTGGTGAAGATTTGCTGCATCCTGGGGTCGATCTGGAGGACTTTTTTGACTAAAATTTATTTTTATTATTTTGTTGGATTGTTAAAATAAATCTATTCTAACAAATGTGGAGAAAAAAAACAGGATCTGCAAGTTACCTCTGATATTTGCTTCGTAATATCTGGTGACGATGTGAAGAACGCTTTGGTGAAGTTACAATTCCATTTGACTCATTAAGTTCCACTTCAGATGAAAGCATTATGTTGAATGAAAACGGTTATCCACATGCGCAATGACAGCACCGGGGACAGGAAAGACTTGCGCTTCTTGCTATTAAGAAGGTTTTGATAGTGTAACTCCATTCAGTATTTTGTTCCACAACTTCACACGCTAAAACGGAAATTTGTGGCTGAAACTCTGTGGCTCAGTCGGCAGAGTCCTAGTCCCTCAGTCTGACACAGGCCTTCCGTCAGAGCAAATGAAATTAGTTGTGGGTGCACTTTTCGTCGTATGTGGAAAAGTTGCCAGGTGCTCGCCAAAGGTTTCTTACTTGTCTATTTATGGCAACGCCGCCATATAAAAAACCATTCAATTAAATTCAACTATAACTCTAGAAGATGGACTGTGGGTTTGAATCCCACTAAGTCCAAATACATTTTTTTTTTTAAATTTCAGTGTGCGTTCTTCACTTGATCACGCTATGTGGAAGAAATACCAGGTACTTGCCCATGGTCAGAGGCTCCTCATCGCAAAGAGTCTGGCATGCCACTATATAAGTGAAATAGTTTTGAATGCAACATAAAACATCAGTCAATCTATTCTCTATGGTTATATGATAGGTGTTTAGCTCAGTCGGTAGAGCGTCCGCTTCAGGCCTGGGAGATCCGGGTTCAAGCCCGGGTCGAGTCAGACCAAAGACTTTAACAGTGGTAGCTGTTACTGCTTCGCTTGGCGCTCAGCAATAGGAGTTAGAGCAGCGACTGGTTGGCCCGGTGTCAGTATACTGTGACTGGGTGAGGGGGCTTGCTGGTTGTCTTCGGCAAGTCGTCTCGGTGAGGCAGCACCTAAAAGAGCGGTGGAAATCCGCCCTGTCACAAGGAGACAACGTCTTCATATAACCGAAATACTGTTGAGCAGGACGTAAAACCCCAATCACTCACTCACTATATGATAGCAAAAGGAAGGACAACTCCTAGAAGAAAAACATAAAGGGGGAACAACTTTTGATTGCATTAAGTTTCACATTTGCTTGTCATTTAACATGGTCACATTCAGAAATTACTAAATTATAGATTGATTGATTGGTGTTTTACGCCGCGCTCAAGATTATTTCACTTACATGGCGGCGTTGCCAGTTTTATTGTTGGAGGAAACCGGGCTCTATGCCCGGAGGAAACCCACGTCCTTCCGTTGGTAACTGGCAACCATCCCACATAGGTCGTTCGAGCTATATTATAGAAGTAAATAGCTGAATGTTTTGTCAGCTTCATTCAGGGTGTTCAGGTCTATACCATGGCTTGTCTTGTTGAACCTTTTTCGTTTGATCAAAGACATCCTTAGAAAACATATTATGTCGCCTTACAATTACATGAACTATTTAAAACTGAAAAACTTGGAAGTAGTTCCTCCATAACCATTGTAAAATGGTAGTATTTAATATTTTGACCAAAAATAATCTCTTCGTTTTTTTTTTTTTTCAAGAAAAATAAATATGAAAGTGCTTACATAGGAAAATCTGTTTTCTTTCACAAATGTCAAAACAAAATTAACTGATGTATGGTTAATTGATTGTGAGATAAAATTTCTCTTGATATGTTAATTTTATGCTATGATGAAACATTTAGGTAACAGTTTGACAGCACAAAAATGGTTTACAATTAACTTTATTATTTTACCCATGATGACGACGATTTTCATGATTATTGTTCATGTTATCACAAGTCATTTTAAATGTGTTTTACACGTTTTGATTTCCTTTATTGTTATTGAATATATTTAATGTGCTACTTTATTTTTTTTACCATAGAAAAGTTGTTGATTTGCTCTTATTTAATTGTTTACAATCTCTAAATCCGACTACTCGGATCCCTTTAGATTTATAATATTTTTCGGGTAGCTTTTTAAAAAAAAAAACATTACTAAATTAAACTTTTAGTGACTGAGTGATTTAAAAACATAATTTTTTTATGAGTTACGGAGCAAGGTTTTGACACAGTTACAGGTTTAAAATATCGTCAAAATGAGGCATACGGGAAGCTGCAATTATGAGCTTACCCGACGTTACTCAAAGAATATAGCTCCGATGAACCCACTTAGTTTTACCATAGAACATACGGCTATAGGGTGAGGATTTTTGCCTGCGGTTGCGTTGCGTTAATAATATCAACGTAGAAACGTTTGAGCTAAGTTCTGGGGCCTGTTTGACTAAACGGCGTAGCGTAAGTTTTTGCGTAACTTCCATAGCAACCCATAATGTAGATATACGTTCCTATGAAAGTTACCACAAAAAATTATCTACGCCGTTTCGTGAAACAGGCTCTAGGAGCCTGTTTCACAAAGCGGCGTAGAGTAAGTTTCTACGTAACTCTCATGGCAACCCACACTGTAGAGATACGTTAGTAAGAAAGTTACGCAAAAAATACATCTACGCAGCTTTGTGAAACAGGACCCTGTGGCCTGTATCAGACATTTTAAAGTGTGACACCCTTTTTGTAGAATTTTTTTTTCTTAATGGGGTTCAAACGTGTCTACATCGGCCGTCGTTAAAACACATTATACCATAGGATGTTCACTCAACGTTGAGTAGGTTTGCATTATTTATTTATATATAAAATATTATTAATGTTTTAAGGTGGCATGAGCTGCCAAAAATTCACACTTTTTTCATAATTTCTGATCATCCCGACAGTAAGAGGTTTTGAAGGCCATTGAAAAACTAAACGATTGGCGTTGGAATGAGGAAGATCCATACAGTATGTTGCCTGTACGAACCAAAACCGTGTTCGAAAAGTAAACAAAATTTTATAACCGGGACGACCATTCATTCATTCTAAGCCAAAGCTAGTTCAAAACAATACTTTATCGTACATTTTCGACACTAGAAGCACTAAAAATCTTCTAAATTATACGTCTTGAGAAAAATAGCCAATAATTTCAACATTCTGTTTTAACGTCAAAATATCAACATTTTGACAGCTCATGCCACTTTAAGCAACTCGATGGTGTATGTTCTTACTTAGGCCTATTAACATAGAATAGTCTGTCTTTTACTAAAACGTTACCAAAATTAAATCACTCGTTGGTTTAAGACCCTGTGCCATGCCGTTAACTGTCCCATTTCTGGTTTAACTGTTGGTTTAATTCACTATATTGATTAATAGATGTTTTACGCCGCTTTCAAGATAATTTCACTTATATATGGCGGCGTTGCCAGGTTAAGTCGGCGAAAAATAAACTCCTACACCCAAGTATTTGAATTCTGTCCGTTATTACCGCATATCTACTAATCACACGGTTTTCTGTAGCATTGCAAGCATTACCATATACCGCAGGCGTAGAGCGACTATATACTAAGTCGCTCTACGCCTGCGGTATGTGGTAATGCTTGCAATGCTAGGGTTTTCTGATGCTACCAATATGTCAAAACTTTTCTTGACACTCAAAATTGACGACTTTTGTGTCACTTTAAAGGTCTTAAGTTTCCCCTTGTAAAATAATGTCTAACAATCTCGTTTAAAGGAAGCAAGGGGCAAATTGAAGGCACTCGGCGATTGGGAGGCACGCAACAAATTGAAGGCACACAACAAACTGGAGGCACGCAGTAATTTTGAGGCACGCAGCAATTTGGATGCGCACAACAATTTGTTGAAATTGAGATTCCAAATTGTTACGTAAGGTGTTTTAATTATGTTTGGAAAGAATAACATCACATAAACGACTCTCTGAGCTCTGTCAAGTATTACGTTACGCTTTATACTCCCTGCATTTTGAAAAACACGCTATATCACTATCAACAAATTGGATCGGTTGTGTTATGGTTTAACGGGCAGTTATGTAAAGTTAGTCCAATTTGTCTATGATACCCATTTACAGCGGACTAACTAGATGCCTTATCTCGACGAGACAGTATAGAGTTCCCCGTATCGGCTGATGATAGCTACACTGATAAGAAAGCTCGTTTCCAACCGAACTTATTTCTGCCATTTTATTTCTCCTACATCATGGTAGGCCGAAGGTTGACTAAAATAACTACTCCGAAAATTAATGGTGACATTTTTCTGTTGAAACAAAATGTTGAACTTCTCGGCTATTTTTCTCAAGCAGTACGAATAACAAGATATTTAGTGCCACTACTCTTAATAATACACATTAAAGTAGTGCTTTGGGCTAACTTATAGGCCAAAAATAAATGGGCCTTTTTGGCACTCAGAATTTATTTTAAAAATGAGAATTTAGGCAGTTTATGCCACTTTGAAGGCACGCTCGCTAAAATGCTGAAAACTGTTTTATTGGTTTTTGTGATTTTCCAGTTAGAAGAGGTAGGCTAAGAAAGTTGTTTCTTTTTTATTTTATTTTTTTTTTGCCAAACATCAAAAGTTTTGATATCCTTTTGTATTTTCAATGTCAACAAACGTCGAGTCTGGACATGCTTTTGGCGGTAGTTTGTCCAGGTTCGTCCCAAAATATATAGTAGGCCTACATATGTATTTCAAATCAATATCATACACATGAGAGATATATATCGAACCGACATCTTCACAGACAGGTTTGAATTCCATCTACCAGTATGAGGGATGATGGGAGTTCAAAGCGTATTAGTTACCAAGGTGATGTTCTGATCACGCGCTCAAAGGGATTGGGAAAAACTGTGCCAAAGGATAAAGGAGATCTGAGCACGTTAGACAAAATGTCCTAACGGGGTTCTGGGGAGTTCTTCACTTGAACACTGCGTGTATTCACAAAGAAATGTCCCATAACGCCCTATATACTATTTGAAATGAATCTTTCCTATACAGGGGGTTGTTTCTCAACAAAGTTACGACCGACGTAAGTCCAATGCAAGGCGTAACTACCATGGCAACATATACCCTCAACATACGTTACCACCAGGCGCAAAGTTATGACGGGCGTAAGTGTTGAGAAACATGCAGCCCCCTGAACTGCATTTTGCATATTTGGAATATATATATATATACCATGTTTATGCTCATATGTTACCTATATTTTTTAAAACTGTTCAAATCCAGTTATGTAATAGGCCTATGGCGCATCGATATATATGAATTCAACTGTGACCAAATCCCAGCTGGGAAGTTCTTTTTTTCAAATTTGATAATATACCTGAAGCCTAAAGACGTCACTCAAAAGGTTGTATGACGCACCCAAGTACTAACAAGTTAGTCGCGTCATCACAAATTGAGTGACGTCATTGAGCTTATTCTCCTTATTTTTGGGATTAGGCCCCTAAACTTTCTTGAAAAATGGCAGATATTCATCTACCGATTTCGGTGACGCCGGGAACCCGGGTCCCAGAGTACGACACTTATCGCTTTATAGCACTAGATGCCGGCTGTACACCCAATGGCATATTTCGCATCAAATACCGTATATTTTTCTTTACAATATCTGTCCGATTTTTTTTAATTATTTTTATTTTAGTATAGACTCCAATTACAACTAAATTGATAGTAAATGCATGATTAAAGTCTTAACCTCTCGGTTTTCCGACTTTCATTTAGAGAAAATATTATGTCGACAAAAACTAAGATTCCCGTAATGCGCTGTAAAGCTTGTAACAATGCACATTTGCACTTGTAGAGAACGTCGTGACCATTTTCCTGGCAGAACCCGTTTTTCTCTGGTACATGTTAACCTGACAACGCCGTCGTATATGTTAAAATATGAAGAAGAAAAAATTAAAGGGCGTGAAACCCTAAATAATAAATTAAAGGACAGAACTGCGGGAAAAAAAGTTTGCCACAGACATTTTGTCGTATATATTAAACTTTATGTTACCAAAAGTAATTAAAGTGGCATGAGCTGCCAAAATTCGGACTATTTTCATAGATTCTGATTTTCACGACAGTAAGAGCCTTCGAAGGTCATCGAAAAACTAAATGATTGGCGTTGGAATGAGGAAAATCTCTACAGTATGTGACCTATAGGCCTACGAACTGAAATAGTGTTCGAAAAGTAGACAAAATTTAAATAACCGGGACGACCATTTATTCATTCTAAGCCTATAAGTTAGTTGAAAACAATGCTTTATCGTACATTCTCGAGACTATAAGTACTAAAAAGCTTCTGAATTGTAGGTCTTGAGAAAAATAGCCGATAATTTTAACGTTCTGTGATAATGGCCAAATATCTCAATTTTGGCTTCTCATGCCACTTTAAGTTACACGTTTGAAATTTGCTACACTGTTTCACACAACCACTTGAAAACCGTCAATGGATTAGCTTTTGAAACCATATATGTTTGAACGCTAAAACACACGGGCACAGGGAAAATCTTCTTGTCTAAAATAACTATGAACGTATTCCTTAAAAAAATATATTGAAAACAGATTCCTTGAAAATAACCACTATGTTTGAAACTGCAGTCGGAATATACAGAATGCAAAAGATATAGGCTATAAGAGCTATTTTTCTATACAATATAGTTTTCATGTTTTTGAATATAAGACTCTGGCAAAATCTTAGCAAGATGATATTTCCAAAAGTCAAAGTAAAGAATGCTTTTATTATTGGTATTAAATAAAAACTTAATTTCTTTCTGGGGTTTTGTTTACTATTCCTGTTCGGGATTTTGTCAGGCCGTGAGTTTTGTCCCGCCAACAGCCTATCGGAACGCCTTGCCATGCATATATATACCCATAAGATAGCATGAAAATAAGAAACGGCCAATCGCCGAATTATAAAGTCTCGAAAGACAAAGATGGAAGTAAACTTGCTTCGTGCGCAGTTCGTCCCTGCTCAATCTATTTCAGCATTCAAACATTGAAATGTGTAAAGCAATTACCCAACGTTAGGCTAATATAATTCCACGGCGATAGGTCGTTTCTGAACTTGTTATTTTTATTTATATAGAGGCCTACGGTTATATAACAAGGTGTTCCGATTGACTGTAGTCCGGACCCCTTTAAAAGGATATGTTAATAGTTTTGTATGAAAATCCAGTAGGGCCTATATGTACTTGTCTAGATTTCTATTTTTATGTCAATGATGTACTATGGAACTGTAGGCCTATATGTGCATTTCTATCTTTAAAGCTGTTTCCGTTATTACTGTGATTCTGAAGGGTGTATAAATTTGGCCAGAAGTATTTCAATGTTTTTCTGAGTTGTTTGTTGACATTTTAATTATGTTTGTCAAGTCCACATGTTACAACGGAAGAGTGCGTGCTGGAAATGATGTTACGGACGGTGTACAGAAGAATGTGTGTACGGCCCCAGCTCACCGTCAATGTGTAACTGTATCGGGGTGTGAAGGGTGGCCGGTGAGGGACCAGGCAGTCGCAGACAACACACCGTCCATGGCTCAGACAGCCACCGCAGACGTTTATTTAACTGGGCTGTATAAGAGAAAAAATATTGAGTTCGGTGTAAATGCCCAGAGCCAGGAAACATTGATTTTCAGAGTGAATGGCAAACACACATAAACTCGGCGCTCAAACGAAAAAATTAATTCGTTATTTTTATTAGTAGTGTATAGCGACGAAACGACTGCGACTTGTCACTTTCTGACATACCGTCACCACGTAATTGTTTACTACATCACTTTAAACGGGGGAAAAAACTCCCAAAATGTAGGCTTTTGTCTCTAAATATACCGAGCAAAGTTTTGTGTCATGCGCTTATAAAGATGCTCCTGTGATCATGCTTTTATTTAAAGGGGGGGGGGGGTCGACAAATACTAGCACTGCGTTTATTAATTATTTGGTTGATTGTTTTGCCTTATTTCAGGGCCTATTCGTTTATATTTTATTCCAACATACACTCCATGACGTTTGCACCCTACAGTTCGGACAACAAAAACATCGGCAGAGGCATAGTCTACTAGCTAAGCTTATTGTGTGACTGCGCATAGAATATGACCGGCCGTCTGTCCTCCTCTTGAACCTCTATTAGTTACGCCCTCCCTTGTATTGATTGACAAACCGGTCTGGCGGCCAGTCTGGGCATGCGTCAGACCAAGAGAGCGGTAACGTCTTGCTTGCTGGAGGTTCGAAGTCATTCGAGTTTTGAGTTCAGAAATGGGAAATGACACATGGTCTTAGAGTCTAATGGAATATCTACCTGTCATAGCAGCCAGTCTTTTGGCGTTCGTACTTTATATCAATACTCTTAGTGCTGATTTTGCCTACGATGACAGGTAAGTCGCCATCCTCTGTTTATATGATGTTCAGATTCAAGTCGACTTCTCGCCAAAGGCCTTTCTTCGGTGACCTGAGACGGTCAACGGGGATCCACACATTGGCTTCTCTCCCAGTGTGAGGCACCTCTCTGGGAGAACTGCTTCGGCGGACACCGTGCTTTCCCGTCGAAGCTTCCGTTGACAGGAGAGGGAAATTATCAGTCCTCAAAAGCCTATTGCATCTCCTGTAATTATTTGTGATCAATGCTACTAGGAAGAGATAACTTTGTTTTTTATTTTTATAAGTTTTAAAACAAATTTAAATTAATTGCAAGTTTGAAAATGAATATTTTAATTTATTTGTACAATAATATTTATACTTAGTAATTTTACAGTAATACAGTAGGCCTACATTGGCTTTACTACTACTACTACTAGGGTCATTTGATTTTAAACAAAACAACTGATTTAAAAAAATTTAATTGCAAAGTAATACTACTCTAATAACTTAGCGTCATTTCGTGCAAAGTTTCCCCCTTTGTACCAGTCATTACAGAGCATTTGAAAAAATGTAGCAACTTAAGTTTTTCTTATCTCGATCCCAGTTTTATCTAATTCTTACAGCCGAAAATTAGATTTTCATTCATTCATACTCCCGTGTTAATTTTCACCGGCTAAGATTTTCAAAGGACATAACAGTGTTAACTTTCAGTGAACTCTACAGATACCTTTAGAGAAACAAGCAAGTAGACAAATTAACACTACACTGAGTAAAGCCTGTGACTATCATTTCAACTGAGATTGTAGCATGGTTCTGTTCAATTTAAAGTTTCTTGATGGATGAGTCTTTAGCCACCCTCATGATGATGCAGTCAGTTCTGCGGGCTGTTTCTCAACACATTTACGCCCGTCGTAACTTTGCACCTGGTCATAACGAAATGTTGAAAGTATGTGTTGCACATTTACGCTCGTGGTAACTTTGCGCCTGGCCGTAATGTTGAAGGTACGGTATGTGTTGCCATGACAGTTAGGTCTTGGACTTAAGCTGGGCGTAAATGTTTTGAGAAACAGCCCCCAGAGTTGGGTAGAAGGAAATAGTGTTGTGCTGGTTGTCACCCGCCTGGGAATGATGTAAGAAAATGTGACGTGTCATGGAGATGCCTAGTTGGAGATCTCCAAACTATGTCACCAAAGTATATTGATGATGGTTGCTACCCATCATCAATATACTTTGCCCGCAGAGTTTGGAGATCTCCAACAAGAAGATGCCAAGCCAAAATGATCATGTGATTCAGAAGCAAAGGGCACTTATTGGAGAAATAAGATTGATCAGAGTGCAACCAATTGAAACAGTTATAAAGACGCTCATACAATATCAATTCTACCACTGAATGATCACAGAGTTACTGCTAACTGGAGCTTACAATGATCAGATCAAATCTGACATCATTATAGCAAACCTGCGCTAGGTCTAGGCTAGGAACAGTTTGAGAATTTGGATGGAAAATTGAAAACTGTCATAGTGAATTTGGTTATCTGAAGGAGTTTCACTTTGTAATGTTACATTGTACATATTTCATGTAATCAATTAGATGCCACCTTTGTTTGGAGAAGAAAGTTAGCCAGACAAATAATGATAAACTGAACATCAAAAAAAAAAAAATTAGAATTCAACATGACACTCATTTAAAATGTATTGTATGAGATGTTTAATATAGGTTTAACGTGTTCAAAGTGTTGAGTTCATTGAAGTGTAACAGATAAAACATATGTATGATGGGGTAGTCTAAATGAACCTCTTTTTAACACAATTAGAAACTTGTCTACTTGGTTATTTTAGACAAGAAGATTTTCCCTGTGCCCGTGTGTTTTAGTGTTCATAGATATATATGTAAAACCAGGGTCCTCTCACTTGACAGAATACAACTGTACTTTACTGGCTATATAGTTGTTAAAGCTCATTATCTCGAATCTCAAAGGGGGGTGTACCGTAGGGCAGCCAGGTGGGTGTTCCTGTGAGATACAGTTCGACACCATCATACTGTACTTTCTAACTTTACCTTGTTCCTAAATATACCATGGGATGAAAGGGAGGGGGGTGGGAGAATGATCTTACTCACCTATTATATTTTCCACAAAATTTAAGACTTAATATTTAAATCCCTTTCCATTTTTCCGTCTACTTAGTAACTATACCTGAATTTGAATATTTTCAATAGATGTCATGGCTGCCCCATTTTAGGAGTTTTAAGGTTTTTTTCCTGTCTTTTTTTAAAGCTGAGTTTATTAATGCAATTTTCCTTATAACCTTTACCCCACCCCTCATTAGGTACTAGATAACCCAAGTGGGCAGAACTAGAAGCTAGCTGTCAGTGTATAGGTTTGGCTAAATGTGAATAAGTTTGGCTAAATGTTTGTATATTTTTCCTCTCCAGACACCCATCTTAGGGGTTTTAAGCTGGGTTTATTAAACCAATTTCCCTTATCATCTCCCCCCCCCCCCATCCCCACCACCCCCACCCCTCACTAGATACTAGATAACCCAAGTGGGCTCAGCTGAACTAGCAGCTAGCTGTCAGTGTATAGTATATTAGTAGTGTTAATGTGTTAAGTGCTGCTGTGATATATACTCTCCTCTGTAAGTAACATAAGTACAGTATGTTCTACCAGTCACTCTACACAACTTAATTATCTGCCCCTCAGTGGGTGCCAAATGCCAGATGCGTTAACAACTAGCAAACCTTAAAAACACACTTATACCCAGTTTTTCCCCCCTTAATTAACCCCACTTTCCCCATTAGGCAGTAACTTAGCACATCAGCAATATTTATTAGCTGCTGACATGGACCCTGTTTCACAAAGCGGCGTAAATGTTTTTTTTTCGTAACTTTCTTACTAACGTATCTCTACAATATGGGTTGCTATGGGAGTTACGTTAAAAACTTACGCTACGCCCCTTTGTGAAATAGGCTCCAGTAGAACAGAAAAAACACAAAACAATTATTTTACCAGCTGAACCTAATAGTTGATCATACATTTTGAAGTATACTGAATATGATATTAATTTTAGTGATGTGGCTGCTTGGCACTGTTTTAAAAAGTTATATTATATCTTTCATTATTATCATGTGGACATTCTCAAACCATCCAACAGGATCATACAGAACTGGTCCATTCGTTGACGGTTTCCAAAATGCATTTTAGATATATGAAACATGGGTATCTCTAATTAATTTACCTCTGTCAATAGACCTTCCATCGACGCGGTGCTGGTATGAATCACACTCAGACCAAATAAAAAAGGAACAATATCTGATTGGATTATTCACTTGGTTGCCGTATGTAGAAGAGTTGCCAGGGGTTTCCTCTACGTAATGAGTCCGGTTTCCAAACCCACTAAACTTTGTAATGCCACGATATAAGTGAAAAAAAAAAAGACTTATTGGGCATTTAGTCACATTTTGGCAAGTTTTATATCCAGTCAAATTTATACGTTTGGCTTTGTGTAACAATTTATAAACCCTGTTCAGATATACATGTATATGGTTATTTTAGACCAGAAGATTTTCCCTGTGCCCGTGTGTTTTAATGTTCTTAAATATATATATAGACTGGCAAGAGACAGTTCAGCTTTATAAATGTTAACGTTACTTTGCTACTAGGAAAACCTATAATCTCTTGTTGAAGTGTTTGTTTCTTTAAAATAGAAACTGTTTGACTACAGTCTGTTCGTGTCACTATATTTGCGAGCAGTCCGATGCAGAAATATCTCCACATTTACAATATGCCCTTTTGCCCTGAAACTCATCCATTTATTCTTTTCCTTACAGTCTATGCACAGATTGTAATTTCATATGCCCAAATAGATCCGTTTGTTTCTTTAAAATAGAAACTGTTTGACTACAGTCTGTTCGTGTCACTATATTTTCGAGCAGTCCGATGCAGAAATATCTCCACATTTACAATATGCCCTTTTGCCCTGAAACTCATCCATTTATTCTTTTCCTTACAGTCTATGCACAGATTGTAATTTCATATATGCCCTATTAAGTATAATTATTTCATGCATCCTGGATTCCCAATTTTTTCTTCTGCAAAAATATCTGTATCATTATTAAATAATTTTGGTGGCTGTGTTCACGTACATTGTATCTTTTAACACTTTATTATTATTATAGCAGATAAAATTATTATAGCAGATACAAAGTAATTATGAATTTCAGATGATTTAAGTTATTTTCTGCGTTCACTTCTAGGCTTTGCCTATTACATAAATTTTTTATTTTATTTCTCATATGCCAAAAAAAAGTATACGGAATCTTCAGCTTATGGTTTACTTCTAGATCAATAATTTACTACCTTAAATTAAGACTCAAAATGTCTAGGCTAATGGAAACATTATTAAACACAATAAATGCATAGTGGACTTGCTGTCATAAACGTCATATGTTTGTACAGGTAGGGACAAAACATGAGCATTAAATGATGTGGTAGCCAAACTATTTGTTGTATGTAGGGATTATTTGTAGGTTTAATAGTGTTTATTTAACACGTAACCTTTAATCCCCTGCCACACATTAGTTAGCTGAAGTCTACCTGTAAGCTTACCTTAAACCTTTATCACAACAGGTACAGGCCTTTATCACAACAGGTACAGGCCTTAATCACAACAGGTACAGGCCTCTATCACAACAGGTACAGGCCTCTATCACAACAGGTACAGGCCAGTCATTTCTCTACCTCACACTGGATGGTAACATTTAACAACAGCTTTAATAGGCTATGCATACTTATAATTTTTATATTTTTTTGTAAATTGTGATCAATACGACAGAAAAAGGCTTTAAAAGTCAACGAAAAATGTAATAATTGGCGTTGGAATTAGGAAAATCCGTACAATCTGTGTTCCGTACGAGCCAAATAATGTCTGTAAACAAAATTTTAACAACCTGAACAAATGTTCATTCATTGTAAGCCGATAGTTAAATTTAAAACATTGCTCAAGTTTATTGTCAAGATCACAAGCACTAAAAAAACTTCTGAATTGAACATCTTGAGTAAAATAGGCGATAATTTCCGCATTCTGTTTTATCGGAAAAATATCAACATTTTGGCAGTCCACTTAAAGCAGCCGGAAACAAAATTCCAGGTCTAAGTGTGAAAGTTTGATTCCCCTCTGGATTTTCCACAGATCTTTGCGTGGTGTTATTCACCAATAGTAATACTGAATTTGGTTTTATTTAGGTGGGTGGGGGGGGGGGGGGGGGGCTAGTGGGAACATCTGTTGTTATTTTATCGTTAGTGGGAATTGAAAGTTCCCAGGTATCAGCATAAGCCACATTTCCTCAACAGTGGGACCAGGGTGACGCAAAACACCAGTCCACCAATCAATCGTATGTCCCTGTAGAAAGAGGCATGTTATGCACATTAACTTGGACTGTTTATTGAATAAGGAGGAAACGCAATGTTTCATTTTTTATTGTTTACTTGTGATGTAAGAGTTGATATGGCAAGGCAGTCAGAGAGACCCCTTACAATAACCCTGTTGACATAAACAACAGGCAGTGTGACAGCCAGACTGTTCTTTACCGCACTCGACAATTTACTCTGCTTCATCTAGGTGGCAATGAAAAAAACACATCAGCAAACAAAGAAAAATTTGCCGAGAGTAAACGGAAAACTTTTTTCCATGCTGGCTGTAGCTGACTACATCCTGGCACTTTACAGCGCTATAATGTTAGCCTGGAAGACCAAGTAAGGAGCGATCCCTTTTAATGTAACATTTGCTTCCTCGCGAAACTTAAACATTTGCCATCACTACAGAAATGCCAAGTTAACCCCTCGGCATTCAGCAAACATGGCTGTAATATATCTGTGGCTGATACTGCTAGATGACAGGTGTCACTCTTACAGCCTGGACAACAAAATCTACCGGTCTCAAATTAACTTCTATACTCATCAAAAATTTTGGCATATTCGCGAAAAATAATTAAAAAATGGCGGAATTTGCATGATGAACAAGGTTTATTACGTAACATTTAAACAAGTTACTACAGTAAATACAAACACTGAGAACGTATCTCACGGAACATGTTCATCCAATCAGTGTCAAACATACACCTGTCAATGACATTTCAACCTCACGCACAGACATCCGTTAGTTTTGTCTCTAGAAGCTGTTACGTTTTGGTGGCAACGCCTGAAGAACAATTAATGTTTTTTACACTTTAAATGCATCAGAGTTTTAAATGCCTATCCATTTTTACAACATACACACTTTGAAAAGCTGCCAAATTTAAAGACAATATTTGTTTGAAATAAACACCATTGGACTGTGATTCATGTTTTCCTAAGTGCATAATGTTAAGACAGTTATTTTTGTTTTGAAATGAAAAAATCTCTAATATTGACTTTTAAAACATTATTTTGTCCCCTACAGATTCCATGCCGTGTATAGATATTTATCATTCCAACATCCGTCATTTAGTTTTCGATTATTTTTTTTTTAGCAATTTAAGAAAATTACAGAGTTTTGGTAACTTAGCCTCTTTAAAGCTGATTTCAGCCTATAGATGATGTTTAAAAAAAATCCAGTTTAGCTCATTATACATAACATTTTTGTTTTACGATGTTGACTGGTATTTGTTATGCCGTGTGTAGATGGCATAGTAGGCCCACAACAGCATGAAACACTGTAGAGCTGGTTTCAGAACGTTGAACTTTCAACCATGTTTCTATTTTTTATCGCCTTTTATTGCCTTCATACATATGGCACCATCTAATCCGTAGCCACAAAACTTCACATGCGACATTAGAATTTTTATTAGTAGTTACCATGACGACCTTTCCATGTATATAATGCCTTGTTGTTTGCTAGAAAAAGGTTATGAGATGGAGTTATAACCTTGTTTTTTGTGTTGGTTGTAGGATATGAGATGGAGTTCATAACCTTGTTGTTGTTTGCTAGAAGTAGGTTATGAGATGGAGTTTATAACCTTGTTGTTTGCTGGTTGTAGGTTGTAAGATGGAGTTTATAACCTTGTAGTTTGCTGGTTGTGAGATGGAGTTTATGGTTGTTTTATTCCGGGGGGGGGGGGGGGGGGGGGGGGAGAGAAAGCAAAATTTATGGGGTTCAATCTCAGTCCACCGATGTTCTTGCCACAATTAGAAACTTGTCTCCATGGTTATTTTAGACAAGAACATTTTCCCTGTGCCTGTGTGTTATAGTGTTAAAAAATATATAGTGTGTAGTGTATGTTTTAATCATTAATTTCTAAAATTGTTATACATTTCTCAAAAGTTTTCCAGACTTATTCTTTGTTATAATATATGGTTGTTTGTTAAGATGATAATTGTGTGCCTGACTGCAACTTGCAAACCTGTCTTTCTTTTTTTTTTTTTTTTTTTGAGCAAGCTACATGAAGTGTCAGGCCGAAAAATATCTATGTACGTGTAAAATACTCACTGCTATTTTTTCTGGGGTAAAAAAAACTTAAACATTGATGTAAAACAGATAAGTTATTCATGTAAAACAATGTGTTCTCTTTTTGGTAACAGACATGTAGTGTTTGTTTCTGGTTGCATGTAATAGATTAGTCATTCTGCTAGTGACACCTAATCACGCTTATTCATTGTACCCAGTTTCTCATCATACATCCACGGTGTTAAAACTTGCACGCTTTTCGGGTAGGTATTCTCGCCTTAAAATTCCACGCGTCATACCGTTACGATGTAGAAGACTGATGTCCCTTGTATTTTTAGACGATTTGTTGTTGTAACACCCTACTTCTCGTGAGTTATGCTTTAAGACTGTCATGTCACCCAGTATTGTTTCTGGTTGTAAAAAACTGAACGGCCTACAGATTACATGTTGACACTGATTTACAAGGATGATCTGTTTGTGAAGATAATTAATTTTTTTTCTTGTTTTTTATTTTTATCATAATTCATTTTATAATATCAATGATTTCTACTTTAATGATGCTTTTTTAAAGTGGCATGAGCTGCCAAAGTTCACACTTTTTTCATAATTTCTGAGCGGCACGACAGTAAGAGGATTTGAAGGCCAATTAAAAACTAAATGATTGACGTTGGAATGAAGAAAATCCATACAGTATGCGGCTTGTACAAACCGAAAACGTGTTCGAAACAAAATTTAAATAACCAGGACGACCATTCATTCATTCTAAGCCAAAGGTAGTTCAAAACAATACTTTATCGTACCTTTTCGAGACTAGAAGCACTAAAAAGCTTCTGAATTATACGTCTTGAGAAAAATAGCCAATAGTTTCAACATTCTGTTTTAATGTCAAAATATCAACATTTTGACAGCTCATGCCCCTTTAAATATAAGCTTGTCAAGATGATCTTCATTGAATTGACGAAATTATTTTAATGAGCAAATACATATTATTTGTATCAGTATTTTGACTGGATAGTTTCCTGTAAGAGCTAGGGTAAATCACATGATCAGTTGACTTGTTGTACGCGTGTTGTGGAAAAATTCAAATAACGTGGAAATTAACTAAAAGGACATATTGACATACGTTTTTTTTTGTCAGATTTTCAGAGCGTTGAAATTTCATTGCTGGTCAATAGTTGACTTTAAGAGAAATTGCCACTGGCAACATTGATAAAATTAACAATTATAATTAATTAATAAAAGATTTTTCACCAGCTAAATTCAACGGATTCTGCAGAATTGTATTCCAAAATACGTAGTTATTTATGCCTCTACACATTGAGAGAAGGAACATCATTCCACTCAGGTCTTTCCTTGCCCAGGTAAGGTCAGGGAAGGGAAAACAACTCAAGAGCTTTGACTGGGTCACTCTGGTCAAGTTATACACAGTCTGACCCCTTGCTGGTTTATCACTCTGTGATAGGGACATCACTTTGGTGGGTCATATGGTACATTATGACCATTGCAACTAGAACCAGGAAATGACTTTCTTGGATACCCAAAATGAAAATTACTCCATTTTAAAGATCATATTCTCTAAATTATTGATAATAGTATTAGCAAATCAAATTGTTAATATTTCAATATTATTCACTATTGTACGTGTCAACATGTATATTACAAAAGGCCCACTAAATTCTAATACATGTAGTAGCCATGGCAACCAATAAACAACTTGAAGAATGAAGTACGATTTTAAAGAAATGTTGTGCATCTAATATCATTCTTCACATGAGTGAACTTAATAGGCAATTTTAATGATTACACTTTTGTGGATTGCTGTCCAATAAACATAATTAGTTTAAACTAATTTCAAAACTGCCCCTAAGTGAATGTTTGATATCAGGGCAATAAATATATTTAATGCCCTGTTTAGTGGGTGATAATGTATGGGTTGACATTGTAAGAAGGGCTGTGATTAGTTCAATACTGACAGTTATGGGCAATAAAAACACAGGGGTGTGAGATAGCCCTGTCACAATGGCTGCATAACCCAGCGAGGGTTTTTGTTATGGAGATTATAGGCTTGAAATTAGACCCAGGTTGGCATGGTCTGTGTCACACTCACTGACCAGCACCCTATATCCCCACTGACCAACTGACCATTAACAGCCAGATTTATGGCCACTGCCCCCAGGAATTTAGGGAAAATCAAAGGGCTCAAGTTCTAAATCCCCCCATAAATGTCCCTATTAGAGTCCGATAGATTGTTATCTCTCCTTTGGGAACTTTGACAAGAATGTAAAGGAAGTGCTTGATATGGATTAAGATACCTGTATATGTACCTTTTATTCAATTGAGTTGTACACCTGGAAATTCAAATACCTTTATAAAATCTCTGATAGGGGCATGTGGGCTTAAAGCATAACTGACTAGTTTCGGTCCATACCTCCAATGAGTTTTGTAATGGATTTGTTTAATAACATAAATTGTACGAACTCCGCCAAAATAGAAAATTATACTTATTCCTTGAATCTGTACCCTAATGCAAACTAAAAATAGCATAAATCTTCAAATACATTTAGCCAAAATCCTCATGAAGCTTCTCTCTATTAACATAAAAAATATTGTAAATTTTGTGCAATGTACATGTAAATGTAATTTTTTTTTGTCATTTACTTAAATTTTTCAATATCTCTGAAAAATTCTTTTTTATTGACACAAGTTTTTTATTTTGGTAGACTACTGTTCAGTAACTTTTCTTACTACCTGGCTAAATCTTTTTTCTGTTCTTGACTTTTGTCATATGATAGGCCAAGTAAAAATATTAAACTTTGTAGATCAAGTTGTAACATGAATTTACTTTCTCCACAGAAGAAGAAAATATTATATTCATATTCATGAACACTAAAACAAATGGGCACAGGGAAAATCTTCTTGTCTAAAATAACCACGGAGACAAGTTCCTAATTGTGTTAAAAAGAGGTATATCATTTAGACCTTTATACCCCATCATAAATTGTTGTAATTTTTATATCATTTAGACCTTTATTATATTCATAAATATACACACACATATATATTTGTTTTGGGTTCAGGTGAAGAGAAAATGAAAAGGAATGAGATCTGGTTTGTCCAGGTAATTTAAGCACCTGTGCCGTGTAGACTCTCCCAATATTGACTTTATCCTAAGGGCCTCTTCTGGCCAAGTGACGTCCCAAGTACATGATACTTTCATTGTTCCTGTGATATAATGTTTCCATGTTTACTTAAATGCTATATCAAGCTTTCCTATTGGCCTTTTCTTAATTACTTCACCTTGATATCAGTAAAAAAAACTTGGCTTGTCATAGTGCAAGTCAGTTTAACGAAACACGGTATTGTCGCCTGGCCTTTTAACACAACTAGGGCTTAACTGCTTAATGGCTCTCTAAATTGGGGGCTTCAGACAGGTTTTTTTCTTACCTGTAAGTTCTGTAACAGGTAATGACTTATTGTGTAAAGGTAAACTGACTTCTCTTTGAGCCTTGAAGCTGGTTATATTTAGTTAAAGGCCCACTTGCTGTCGTAGGCTGCTGGACTTTTGTTAAGAAAACCAATTTTCTTGAGCTTACTACAATTAAAACCACTAAGATCAAACATATGACACATAAAACATGACCAAGTAGTTATAGAAAGTATATATCGGAGTGAAAAACAAACGCAGAATCGAAGCACGATTACAACAACAATGATCTGTGTTGGTTAACTTAAAAAGTTGGATTGCCCTCATTTCAGGCCTTTTTGTCTGTGGTTTATACGCTTGTGCACATGCTCAGGCACGGACTTTGTTTATGTTGCGGGTACTTGATAAATCTAATTTTCAATTTTAAATTAAAAATACTAAATGATGCTGAAACTATCAATTTTTGGTAAAAATGGAAAGTTCCTTCTTCTGTCTGGGAAAAATACAGAAAACCGCCCACTGTCTTTTCGGTAAACAGTACTCTGGATTTTTGCGACAAGTGTGCCTTTAATGGCGCTTCCTTACTAGCTTCCATCATGATCTACAGAGGAAATCTTATACTATAGAACGATGTACTTAAGCCTTGAACATTTCTCCCTGCATACATAACTAATAAAATCCTACATAGTTTTGATGTCTAGTATGAAATAACTCTGATTGATCTGTGTCTTTAAATTATAACTGTGATTCTTAAATTATTTTATGTGATTATTCTTTGAGCCACTTGGCTGAGTGGATGAGACAGACAGTATTCAGTAGTGGGACATAGGTGTGATACATTGTACCTGGTTTGAACATCACCCTAGTTTCTACCACTATTGAAAGTGGCATGAGCTATGAGCATGAGTGATATTTTGACGTTAAAACTGAATGTTGAAATTATTGTCTATTTTTCTCAAGACGTATAATTCAGAAGCTTTTTAGTGCTTTTAATCTCGAAAATGTTCAATAAAGTATTGTTTTGAACTAACTTTGGCTTAGAATGAATGAATGATTGTCCCAGTTATTTAAATTTTGTTTACTTTTCGAACACTTTTTCAGTTTGTACAGGCCACATACTGTATGAATTTTCCTCATTCCAACGCCAATCATTTAGTTTTTTGATGGCCTTCAAAGCCTTTTACTGTCGTGATGATCAGAAATTATGAAAAAAGTGTGAATTTTGGCAGTGCATGCCACTCACTGTAACTGAGTATCATTAAACAAATGAAGTGATCCTTGGCACATTTTTTTTCTGAAACAAATTGTCTTCCCAATATCTTAAAAATTTGCTATCTAGCTTGATTGTCTTGGTTGTTTTTTTAGTGTCTGTATAATTTTGCGATTATTTTCTAACTAATAAGTCCCAACTATCTGGCTATAACTCTTGTACATGTACTATGTGAACAAAACGTTCTTCTTTGTGTAGAATTGGACGTATCCATCATTCATCTCCCATTTGGAAATATCATTTCCTGGCTGATGGAATTACCATAAGAAAGGATAGCTATGGGTGTGTGTGTTGGGAAGTTTCTTGTAGGCCCTTCAATCTAGTTTACTCAGCAGTACAGTATGTTATGGCAGGGTAAACAGTCCTTCAAAAGCTTCCCTCCGTAGGTATTGTTCCGAACATCGACCCATTTATCTTGGTCAATGTTTCCACAGAGAAGTCCTTTTATACTCTCAAAGAAAATGAGTCCCATGTAAAAGTGGATTAGAATTTTAATTGAGGTTAAGCTGGGAGAACGTTTACATCTTTTCTTCGGTCAACCAGTGCTCTTTTTAATTCTTATATTTATATAGACTTGTAATATGTCAAAAAAGATTCCTTTGTTAATTTTGATATTTCCTTCTTAAAGGGGCATGAGCTGCCAAAACGTTGATATTTTGACGTTAAAACAAAAGGCTGAAATTATTGGCTATTTTTCTCAAAAGGTAGAATTCAGAAGCTTTTTAATGCTTCTAGTCTCGAAAATGTACGATAAAGTACTGTTTTGAACTAACTTTGGCTTAGAATGAATGAATGGTCGTCCCGGTTATTTAAATTTTGTTTACTTTTGAACACGTTTTCGGTTCATACAGGCGACATACTGTTTGGATTTTTCTCATTCCAACGCCAATCATTTAGTTTTTCAATAGCCTTCAAAGCCTCTTACTGTCGTGACGATCAGAAGTTATGAAAAAACTGTGAATTTTGGCAGCTCATGTCACTGTAGTAAACCATCTGGTGTTCCGATCAGTAAAAAAAATTCATAATCTCAGCTAAAAACCTAGGTTATTTAGTGTGAAAAATGAGTTATGTTATTTATGAAAAAGCCATTTTCTCCCTTCCTAGTTTTGTGAAGATTCTAGTTGGTGATATAATGCGCATCTGTCGGTAAATGGAAGATCAAACGTTTGATATTGTATTGTGAATGAACCAGACAAGTGCATTTCTTTGACTGTGTTTTTGCTTGCGTGATCTTAGGTCCGTACTTTACGCCGAGACTCATATTTTCTCAAATGTTATTGACGGCTAGAAACTGGATGATTTATAACAATGTTTCGCCATAATGACTCCCAATTCTACGTCCCCTGAATAGGCTGAGGTGTTGTATGGCCGTCTAACTAGTCACCCATGCTCCCCTAAGTGCTTCGTCTTTATGAAGCCATTTTCAATAGCAGATAAGCTTACGGCTCAGTTTGGGCCATTCAGTCACTGACGCCATGTATTGAATGAGCTAAAACATTAATGTAACCCACACCTCTAGAAGAATAAGTGTCAAACCTTGTTATGTTTTATAAGTAAACAGTCTTAAGTCAACCTAAACACGGGCTAGACTATTTATCCAGCATTAATCACTTGTGTAACTGACTTGTACAATTAAAATATTTGGAAGCATGCCAATATTAAATTTCCTTTTCTATATGATTTTTTAATGGATTTAATGGAAGGGTAAGACGAAAAAAAAAAATTGTGTATGCAGAAATTTCAAAGTTTAACAGAATATAAGAAAAGTAATTATCTAGAAATTATTATAATTTTTTTTTTGCCAGATGCAATAGTAGATGTAGGTTGTACATGTAATTCTAAAGGTCATAAAAAAGTTGATGTTTATGTAGAAATAAATTTTACATTAACCAGATCTCAAAGAACCCACAAGACTGTAACTGTGGGAAAAATAGATAGCTCCACCCTGAACTGTTAAAGGGAATACCATAAACTGATATTATCTATTATCAACCGGGACTCGAGCGGAGTTTGTGTACTGTGTCATCTGACTTCATTACACCACTACATTTGTTGATGAATAACAGGTGATAAAAAGATCTGTTCATATGAAAATAACATAGTGTAAGAAAATCTTTGATGTACTCAGAAAGTAGCTGATGGAAGCTAGTGTTTGATATAACCTGTCAGATCGTGAATAAACAGTCCATTTAGAGATAAGAGTTGTTTGTTAGACTTGGTCGTCCTATGTGGGAGTCATGTTGCCAGGTACTCGCTGAAAGTTGGGAGTTGCCACCGGGCAAAGAGCTCTGTCCCCCTCCCCTTCCCATTCCACTAAACCTAGAATGGCGCTTAATTAAATAAGGGAAATATTAAGTATGGAGAAAAAAGTAATCACTTGTTTATCCGATAGGTTTGGCTTCTCTTACATGTGCCTTACACTGTCTTTTAGGATTAAATATACACTGTACAAAACCAGGCTGACAGAAAACTACATGTAATGTCAACAAAAATTAACCACGGGATATATTATTTATGCCCTATAACTTAAGTTTTGAATAACTAAAGGGTGGTGTAAAAGCATTCCTGTAAAATGAAGTTAAAACATCAACGAATCAGGTCAGAAACTGTGTAAGTTCTAATGTCGGATATAGGGGCCTCGGTGATCCAGTGGGTTAGAGTGATCAGCCCACACAGACCTTCCATTGATACGGTGTGGGTTCGAATCACGCTCAAACCAAATAAACTCGCCGAAGGTCGGGGCTTTCCTCTGGGCAATTAATCCCAGCCCCCACTTAACCCGACAAAGCTGCCATATAAGCGAAATAAACTTGAGTGCGGCGTAAAACTTCAACCAATCTTATGTCAGATAACACTCACTTCAGGTCTTTTTTCTTCAGTTTTTTAATCTAGAATTCATTGTTAGAATAGAATACTTTATTGCTGATCACAGGCCATAAAAGAGGTAGTGTTTTGCTTCATATGTATTTCTCAGAAGAGATCCCTCTTCTGCTACCATTAGCTAAATTTGGGCAACAGAGAAATTTGTCTCCCATGTGCATGAAGTTAAATGATGTATATGGGGGGAAATGCCCTTAACCGCTACAAGTAAAAATGTTTATACCCCAGGTTAAACACTTGTGCTATGATTGAAATCCCACTTCGCTAGACTTGGCTGCAGAGATATTTGAAGATATATCCACTAATACAAGCAATATTGTGTTAGCCTGTTTCAAGGCCATGTATTTAAGATGTGTGGATTTAGTACAGGCATACTCTCTGTAAATACATCTCACCATTTTGAAAATGTGGGCAATCAGTTTTACCTAAAGCATCTTCATCTCGTTTCTGTATACCTGGACAAGCCAGCATCTAAAGCCTCTTCATACCTGTATTATGTAACCAGGTATCTCTCCTTAAGTTGCCTGAACCGTTTTACCTTCTTGCAGACTACAGGTAAAACAAAACGAAGGGTCTCTCACAATACCTACAATACACAATAGGCTACTCCATAATAAAATTGCCGAAAAAATATATTACCATTTGAAAATTTCCGCCGAACTGACACAACTACGTAGTATTCGCATATTATTTTTGTTAATTGTTTGATATTATCAGAAAAAATTACGGTATTCATGCTTTACGTTTATTAAAATTGATCAGACCCCCCTGTATCAAATGATCTTAAGTGTAGTGCAACACATGAAACGGAAACGAGGAATTTTTTGATATCTCCCAAATGACATTTATATGATGGTTATATTTTTTTTCTGTTTCAGTCGTGCCATTCAGACGAACCCTGACCTCCAGGCGAGCAGTCCTTTAATCAACATATTCTATGATGACTTTTGGGGGACACCATTAACCCACAGTGGATCTCACAAATCCTACCGGCCATTATGTGTTTTAACATTCCGTCTCAACCATTTTCTGGGTGGACTCAACCCCTGGGGCTACCACTTGGGCAACATTCTTCTTCATGTACTTACAACTGCTGTCTTTACAACTCTTGCTCAACAGTTCTGCAAACGGCGATTGGCGGTAACAGTGGCAGGTTTACTTTTTGCGTCCCACCCGATTCACACGGAAGCTGTGGCAGGCATCGTAGGCAGGGCTGACGTCGGGGCGTGTCTTTTATTCCAGTTAGCTTTTCTGTGTTATATTAAATATGTGAATTTAAGAGACTGTGGTTTATATGGAGGACATTATGAAGAAAGGACTAACAATGATGCCTCTAAACTCAAGGGATATTGTTCTTACCTAGGCTGTGCTGTGTTGACTACAGCGAGCATGTTGACAAAAGAGCAAGGTGTTACTGTGCTGGGCGTCTGTGCTACATATGAACTGTTTATACATCATCGTCTCAGTCTACAAGAACTACCATTTTTATTCCAGGTAAAATTATTTTTTCTAAGTATTCGATCACTCTGGGATATATTTTCACTAAATATAATTTTACAGATGTAATTTGTATCGGGGGTGGGATGCCATGATCAGGTTGGCGTCATTATCAATCAGTCGATCAATCTTGGGTTGTGGATCTTGATAAGGATCACAGGAAGTGGAAACTGATTGAGAGCGCTACCTATAGGGCCTGGGAGTGTCCAGAGAGATTTTACGATATCTGGTGACAGATGACGTTTTTTTGATGACGTCAGTTCGATTGACGTTTTTTATTCTTCAACGTCAGAACTGATCGTCACATTCAAACGATAAAGGCTCCCCACATGCGCAATGTCAGCGCTGGTGACAAAAATTTTTTGGAATTTTCCACGATGCCGACAAGAAATTTTTGGAATTTTCCACGATACTCACGCTCCCCATTAGCGGTGTAGACGTCTCCAGAAATGTTTTACTGCACTCATTTGTTTCCGATCTAAATCTCCCTGCGTTCTCTTAGCTTCACAGACAGAATCATTCTAAAAAAAATGCTGTTTAGACGAGTTGTTTGCAAATTTATAAAAAGAGGCAAGAAATATCAAATGGAATGAAAATAATAGACTTGTGTAATACTTTAATTTCCACTTAACTAATTAGGTCACAAGCTTGTCCGGACATGTAACGAAAGATTAAAAGCAATTTTCTCTAAAACGGATTCTTTAGATGAAACAAACTCAATCACAAAGAGTAAAAATGCATTAACACTGAACCTATGTTAATTGTTGTAAAGGCCATTGATGAGTGGTTGACAGGTCCGAATGTCAAAGTGTTCATTTCAACTGGCTTTAGGCTAAGATATATAAAAAAAAACTTTGTATAAAAGTTCAGTTTAGGTTGTCCATTGTTTAACCCCTGGCTAAAATTAAGATGAGTAACAAACTCCTGTCCAAGTAATTAGTGTAGAAGGTAGATATAGACAATAGTTATATTGATCGGTCTGGTGGAGCTCATTTTAACAGCCGGATTAAAAATACCCGATATTAATTGGATCTCCACTGACCACACACTGCAATAAAACTAAGTCTGTAATTACATTCCTGAGTCAATGTAGACATTTGTTTTACTCACTTTTTAAATTTTAATGTTACATGTTTTCAGAACTGTAGGTTTTATTTGGTTTAATGCTTGCGACATTTTCAGCTACCTGCATGTATAAAGGCGAGGCAAGAATATAAAATGATTTCAACATATTTTAGTCTTATTATGAACTAACTTTTGAAAGATATTTAGAAGTAGGGAATAAGTAACATAAAGACATAGTTTTCTGGATAACTACTTCTTAGGTTTATTTCTCTTAACGTTTCGCTAGAATGGGTTGAGACGTTTTCAAGTACCTACACAGCTACATGTATAAAGGCGAGGCAAGAATATAAAACTACATGTATTTCAACATGTTTTAGTCTTTATTATGAACTAACTTTTGAAAGACATTTAGAAGTATTGAAAAGGTATGAACTAAATTTTGAAAGACATTTAGGGAATAAGTTACTATTAAACATAAAAACATAGTTTTGTGGATAACTACTTCTTAGGTTTATTTCTCACAACGTTTCTCTAGAATGGGTTGACGCATTTTCAAGTACCTACCCAGCTACATGTTAAAGGCGAGGCAAGAATATAAAACTATTTCAACATATTTTAGTCTTTATTATGAACTAACTTTTGAAAGACATTTAGAAGTATTGAAAAGGTATAAACATAAAGACATAATTTTCTGGATAACTACTTCTTAGGTTTATTTCTCACAACGTTTCGCTAGAATGGGTTGAGACATTTTCAAGTACCTACACAGCTACATTTATAAAGGCGAGGCAAGAATATAAAACTATTTCAACATATTTTAGTCTTATTATGAACTAACTTTTGAAAGACATTTAAAAGAAGGGAATAAGTGACATAAAGACATAGTTTTGTGGATAACTACTTCTTAGGTTTATTTATCACAACGTTTCGCTAGAATTACCTACAGTGACACCTGATGAAGCTAGAGGTAATTATAGCGAAACATTGTGAGAAATAAACCTAAGAAGTAGTTATCCAGAAAACTTTTTGTTACTTATGAACTTTCTTATAAAAATGCTAGAGTTTTAACACATACAAGCTCGACAACTTTACTAGAAATTTATGAATTCAAGATGTTGTATTTTGTGATTTAATTATACATGTTTTTTTTTGTTTTTTTTTATGAAATCCTTTAAACCCAATTTGGAGGAGCTCAATATTCTGAAATCTAACATACATCTAAACAAATTTGAACTAAAATTGCTCTTTAGTTCTTTTTAGCTAAATTGCTTAAAATTGCAAATTTTTGGGAGAATTCTGATTGTAAAATTAAAAGAAAAAAAAAATCATTTCAGTGTCACTTTTAAAAACGTATAATTAAATGTCCGCTGAAATGGGAAAAAAACTATGTTTTAAATTAGACAATGAATTAACTAGTTTGCCAATTTTGGGAAAAATAAAAGTTGAAATTTTGAAAACTGAAATGATATTTATTGATTAGGGCTAGACGGAAATTGTATTTTATTAAGTATCATTTTCTTGGTTAGTTAAATAAATGTTTCTGTGGACGCCATTTTAATTTTTTATATCATTACCAGTAAAACAAAGTACTTTTTGATAAGACATAAATTGCTTACAAAGTGGCCCGGACTGAAGTGTCCCTCTGTCACTGTATAAGTCAGCTGTTAAATGTCTAGACAGATTTAGATAAATGGTATTTTTCATGCAAATGGGAAGACATGGACTGGAACATACGTACACCTTGTAAAACAAGTGTCATTTTCAAATACATGTATTTATACTCCATGGTTATTTTAGACAAGAAGATTTTCCCTGTGCCGGTGTGTTTTAGTGATCATAAATATAGTATTGTAAACAATTTTAATCTGCTTTCATGAGGCATTTTTGAATAGCTTAGTACTAATGCTACAAAAGGCAAATTACATTCTAATTTAATTTAAATACATGTACCTACATGTACATTAAGCCTATTTTAATTTATTCATTAATATTAAAGTTAAAATAAAGTTGAGAATTTAGTTATTTCTTTCACTAAGTTTCATTTTCGGTTAAATGAACAAAACGAATGTTTAAAAACAGTAGTTATTAATTTTAGTAATATTAATTAAAGAGGCATGGGCTGCCAAAATGTTGATATTTTGAAGTTAAAATAGAATGTTGAAATTATTGGCTATTTTTCTGAAGACGTATAATTCCGAAGCTTTTTAGTGCTTCTAGTCTCAAAAATGTACGATAAAGTATTGTTTTGAACTAACTTTGGCTTAGAATGAACGAATGGTCGCCCCGGTTAATTAAATTTTGTTTACTTTGAACACGTTTTCGGTTCGTACAGGCCACATGCTGTATGGATTTTCCTCATTCCAACGCCAATCATTTAGTTTTTCGATGGCCTTCAAAGCCTCTTACTGTTGTGACGATCAGAATCTATGAAAATAGTCTGAATTTGGCAGCTCATGCCACTTTAAGCTAATCATCAACAATCAGGGGATTTTAACTTTGAAGATCATAAAAACAGTATGTGATCTGTACAAACTGAAATAGTGCTTGATGAAAACTGAAGAAAAATTATAACTCGGATGAGTATGTCATTCCATTTACGACTGAGTTACTTAAAAAACTACTTCAAGGCCTTCCAAGGTACATTTTATCAAGACATTTAGTCTTGAATGTTTTTGATTTGTGCGTCGTCCCTACATACGCTTAACCAATCCTCAGTAGACTGAAAAAATAATAAATATTATTGACGGTTTGATAAAAATTGAACCTCACCAAGACAATCCAATGAAAAATAAAATTGTCCCTGCATACACGTATCCAAACCTCTGTAGGCTGAACAAATAATTAATATTAATTTCTTTCATTCAAATTGAACCTCACCATGACAAGCCAATAAAATTCTCGTCTCGTCAGGAAACGTCACGGATTAGGATTCTCGTTAAAACGTGAGCCGTTAACTACAGTTAGATTTTTAACGAGATTCAATAATAGGACATCCTCACTGGAAAAGACAATTTTCAATTAAACATTATTTAAATGAGCAATTATAACTTTTTACATTTTATTTACTTGATTTAAAAAGGCACATTACATATTTAGTATTTTCATTGAATTCAGCATAAGACATACTTCCAGTTTTACTCACTGTAAATTGCAAAAATAAAACTTTAGTATTCGTTCGCACATGTGCATTGAAATAGGTTATAAGGAATTAAAAATGTAAGATATTTATCGAAGCTGTTAAAGATGAACTTTTTATGAGATAAAAGAACATTGATGTAAAAAGGTCATAAAAAACGCACAGCCAACTTTCACCTTCAGATAGGAAATTGTTGCAAAACTGGTTCCCTTGCCACTTTAACCGCACTATTTACATAGAAAATAGACATGTTTTGTTTTTCTCAATGACAGTTACGATTAAGAGACTTGTCAAGAAAATAGTTTATTTACCAGTCCTTTGAAAGCATTTTTCACAATGATCCAGTACAATTACAGCTTTGCTCGAGAAATTCAAGTTAATTTACATTTAAATTAAGTACTGCCAATGAATGAATGGTCGTTTATAATTGGCACAATGAAAATCTCTTTGATTAAAAAATATGGGGAGCAGTTCTGAAGGATCTGAGATGGTATTTTAAAAATTATTCTTCTCCACATACTTGGTTGATTGATTGATTGTTTTGGTGTTTTACGCCGCGCTCAAGATTATTTCACTTATATGGCGTCGTTGCCAGTTTTTTTGTGGGAGGAAACCCACGACCTACCGGTGGTAACTGGCAATTCTACCCCTCCTGCATGTGCGTGCCGTGTGCAAATATACATGTTAAGTAGAGATGACTTTTCAAACAACATCGAGTCTGTAGTGCATCATCGGCTGGTAGGTTTACCTCCCCCGGAAGAAGTGATCTTTTGCTTGTTATCATACAAAATGAAGGATTTAACCTGATAATGTTGTGAGTGTGGTTATATTCTGTCCTTTCATATTGAAAACTGGGCTGTCATGAACGTATACAGTCACCAAAGGGTTGATTTCACAACATTTCCCCCGCTAGCGTCGTCAGCAACAGAGCCTGTCAAAGCGTTAGCCATAGTGACATTATGTCATTCTGCTTCAAAATATCTGGGTCAAGCGTTGGACGTGACCAAAGCTTATCGTTGATTGGTTAAAAGTTCCCACTCTGCCCGAGGGAGGGAAAAGGAACGGCAATCAACAACAGGTCACTTTTTCCTCATTTTTCTCAATTATCGGGGTAGAATCGACTTTAATACCTTCGTCTTGGTGTTTATTGCATAACCCGATACCGCTGAACGTTGGTTCGCACCTCGTCAAACCCCTCGAATGCTGCGCATTCTCGTGGTTTGACACGGTACGAACCAACGTTCAGCGGTATCGGGTTACGCAACAAACACCGCTACGGCGGTATTAAACCCTTAAACCATCCCACATAGGTCGTTAGAGTGAAAACCCAGAAAATTGTCAAATTTTGGACTGAGTGGGATTTGAACCCGCGACCCATTGGTCGAAGGCTGTTTGGATTGAACATCCAACGCTCTACCTACTGAGCCACGGAGACCCCCCACATATATGGGGTTAATTTTAACCAAAAATAAATGATTTTTATAGATTAAAAATAATGAATCCACAATATAAATATATGCCTTTGGCAAATCTTATTTTACGAAAAAAATAGATATTCGTGTCTGTTTAGAGGAGGGACTGTTCAGAAGATCACTTATTTTAATAAGAATTTATATTTTGTTTATGTTTATTGAATTCAGGATCCATACAGGCCAGGGGCCCACATACAGGTCTGATAACAAATAGTAGTAGAAAATAATAACAAAGAATAATATAAGACATACAAGATAAGATCAAATAAGTTCAGTGAAATTAAAAAATAAAATAAATAAATAAAATAATGTACTGCCAATATACTGAAAATCAGCTTGCTACCAACATACTAATTAATGATTAAAAAAAATTAAGACATCACCACGTAAGTTATTTTGTACAACACAAGCTTTCGACACCTGTACCAGTGTCTTCGTCAAGATACTAATTATTCTGTGATTTTTTTCTTTTGTAGAAGAAGTTCCGCCGAGCTTTGGAAGGGATCTTGTTATTATTAATATGCGGAATCTCCTTGGTTACATTCCGAGTGTATTTCATGGGCAACAAACCTCCAGAATTCGCACCATCCGATAATCCTGCTGCGGATTCCAAAAACCTCATTACACGCATTTTAACGTTTAATTTACTACCAGCCTATAACTTTTGGATGCTTTTATGTCCTCAAGTGCTCAGTTTTGATTGGTCTATGGAGGCCGTGCCACTTATGGAATCATTTTCTGACCCACGGATTTTATTTATTGTGTTATTTTATGGGTCTCTATTTTATATAGGATTAAAAGTTTTAAAAACAATTCCGCTAATGTCTCATACATTGATCGTACATGTTAACGGCAATGGATGTGATCATAATCAACATTTCAAATCAGCGACTTTTGCAAAGAAAAAACATGTGAGAAAATTATCAACGAGTTCTTCAGATAGCGCCGATGATTTACCGGTGCGACGTTCTGGAAAGTCATCATTTAACGTTCTTATTCTCTCATTGGCTTTTATGATTTTGCCTTTTGTCCCCGCAACAAACTTATTTTTCTATGTGGGTTTTGTGATAGCTGAACGTGTTCTATATATTCCAAGTATGGGATTCTGTTTACTCATTGGAGAAGGCGCTTCAATACTGCTTCAAAGACTGTGTCACCAAGAAATTCACAAAAAGCTGTTTTATTTGAGCATCTCATTGCTGATTGGTTGCTTCAGTTTAAAGACTGTTTTAAGGAATGGTGATTGGCTCTCAGAAGAAAGGCTTTACGAGTCTGGGGTGAAAGTTAACCCTGCTAAAGGTAAGGTTACCGATATTTAAACTCCGTTCTCTAGTACCAATAAATGGTGAGAGGGTTCGGCATTTTAGCTAAAGCACAATTTCATTTCTTAGTAAACTTGGCAATAATCGTGAACAACAACAACAAATTTAAAATTATCAAAGAAAGAATGATCAATGTTCACTTCAGATCAGTTTTCATCATCCAAAAATTAGACATTATCGAACATCCATCTAACTTCTATTAGTCCACGTTTAAAAATGATTTTATAAAAAAGGCCCCAAGTCAATCAAATCTTTTAAAAGCTTATAGACAAATGCACTGGTCGAAGGAGCCCTCACCAGGGCCTAGTTTCACAAAGCGATCTTAGCTAAGTGTGATCTTAACTACCATGGCAACCAATGATAAAGGTATATAGTTGCCATTGGTAATTAAGATCACATTAAGCTAAGATCACTTTGTGAAACTGGGCCCTGGTCTTAAAGCCTTAGCATTTTTGCGAACCTCAAAAAATGACAGAACTTAAATTTTTTAAGCATAACTTCTATCTATCGACTTAAGCCATAAATTCTGAGCAGAAAAAATTATATACGATATCTTGGTTCATCTGGGGATGATTGGTCAAAAGAAAATTAGCTTAACGGCAGGTTAAATGGTGTGGCCTTAAATTCCTTTGTGACGCGACATCTTCTAACCTACCGTTATTTTTTTAACAACCAGCCCTTGAGTTGACCTATTAATTTTGATTTCTTTCTAATCTTAAGTTACAGTGTAATATATTTAGTAGAATAGATAACTCAGACTGTTATTGACTCTTGTGCCATACAGGACTACAGTTTAGTACATTATATTTACATTACGCGATCTTTATTTGCTAGGTTTCCTCTGTCATTACCTGAGTACCTACCTTTCTAACAATTATAGATATGTAGGTCAATACAATATATAATAAAGAGAGAACTACGAGAGGCTAATTGGGGTAGGATTAACTGGCATTATGGGAAAGTCAGGATTAGTTGAATCAAAACCATTCAAATCCACTTATATACTATCTAAAACCTATAGCAAATCGGCATGTTAGCTTTACCAAAAATACTGATGATTTGTTGCCAAATTATCTTTTCCAGAAAATTCTACTGACTAAGGCCAAACTCCTGCCTGTTGTCAACCTTATGAAATATCATGGGTTGTGGTTCATTATGACAACTTATGGGGTATAAATGTCTAAATGATATGCAATAAGAAACTTGTCTCTGTGGTTATTTTAGACAAGAAGATTTTCCCTGTGCCCGTGTGTTATAGTGTTCATAAATATATTGTACTTGATTTGCAAACAATAACAGAAAAAGAACATCTAAATAATATAAGGCCTAGGTGGCTCAGTCGATTAGAGTGATAATCCCTCAGTCCAACACCGACCTTTCATCAATGTGGCACGGGTTCGAATCACACTCCTACCAAATAAACCTGAAAAATTTCTGATTGAATTCTTCACTCGATCGCCGTATATGCAGAGTTGCCAGGTACTCACCGAAGGTCAGGCGTGAGGGGGTTTCCTCCGGACAATGAACCTGGTTTCCTCCCCCCCATTAAACATGGCAATGCCACCATATGAGTGAAATAATCTTAAGTACAGTGTAAAACTCAATCAATCAATCTAAATAATCCTGTAAATCGTCTATATTTAGGATAATAATATATGGGTAGTCGTAGACGAATACTTACATCCCTCTGTTTGAATAAATTGGGGGCCTTGGTGGGTGTATTTATTAAAGTGGCATGAGCTGTTGACATTTTGACGTAAACACAGAATGTTAAAATTATTGGCTATTTTTCTAAAGACGTATAATTCAGAAGCTAATTAGTGCTTCTAGTCTCGAGAATGTACAATAAAGTATTGTTTTATACTAACTTTGGCTTAGTGAATGAATGAATGGTCGTCCCAGTTATTTAAATTTTGTTTACTTTTCGAACACTATTTCAGTGTTTGTGTAGGCCTCATATTGTATAGATTTTCCTTATTCCAACGCCAATCATTTAGTTTCTCGATGGCCTTCAAAGTCTCTCACTGTCATGACGATCAGAAATTATGAAAAAAGTGTGAATGGTGGCAGCTCATGTGGTTTTAAGCGATCTCACTTCACACATCCCTTCCAGCAATGAGTCGCAGGCTCACATGATTCCTATCCCTCTTTAGTCCAAAGAAAAATTGAACAATTTCTGAGTGGTTTGTCACTCGACCGATCTTAGTGGAAAGATTGACATGTACCTGCTGAGGGTCTGGGGTTTCCATTGGGCCAAGAGCTTCGCCATTAAACCTTGTAATATTCTTATTTTAGTGGAATAGTTTTATGTACAACGTGAAACATTAATCAATCAATATGAATTAATCATATTTACCTGCCTTTAAAGCTCAAACTTCATCGTGTAATTATAATAAAATAAGCTCGTCTTTTTGGCAGGTATAAACAGCTTATATTTAAGAAATGTTTGAAACTCTCTTTAAACGTGGGTTCCAAACAAATGATAAAAAATTAAGACATCACCACATAGTAAGTTGTTTTGAACAACAACTTACTACGTGGTGATGTCTTAATTTTTTATCATTAGCTTATATTTATATCTGCATTTTTTATTAATTTTGTTTCAATAATCAAATACACAATTTTGCCACGTTAATAAGGACAAGGGTATGTAATAGTATTCTAGAGTTGAACAAGTTTAGTTATGGTTATTAAAAAGCAGATTCTAGTTATACAGTACATCTGATTGATTGTCTGTCGGGATTATATGCAAACTGAACAGAAGGTTAATTAGCGAATAATTAACGAACCTTTGTATTGTTGTAAATTAAAACTGATTGATGAGACATATTATGACTTATACTAATTATGTCTTGACTGACATTTGAACAGATATTACATTAATAAGCATAATTGGTCCAATTTTTATTATAATACATGTATGTTCTACAAGTCTGCCATTAAGTTAAATATGTAGAGTAAAGTAGCGAAATAAGCCAGCCTGAAGTGCTACATTTGTTGAAAGGATGAATTTGACGTATATGCGCCTACACTAATTAATTGAGTGTTTGGTGTTTTACGCCTTGCTCAAGATTATTTCACTTATATATAGTAGAAAACCCACGACCTTCCGGTGGTAACTGGCAACCATGATCCCACATAGGTCGTTTGAGTAAAAACCCAGTCAGAAAATTTTCCAATTTTTGGGGGACTGAGTGGGATTCAAAAACGCGACCCATTGGTGGAAGGCTGTTGGGATTGAGCGTCCAACGCTCTACCAACTGAGCCAAGGAGGCCCCCCTACACTAATTAAACTGATTATTATTTCTAAAAAAATAGAGAATCATATTTGCTATATTTTATAATATTTTAAAAGTGAAAAAAAATTAATATTTAGATTATTTTGATAGGGATATTATGACTTGTTGCATGACATTCGTTGAGAGAAGACCAACATTCAAATTTTAAGAAAATGAACAAATTCCATAACAGTTAAGTCATTTTTATAGTCAAACTATATGCTCCACACCAAAAAATTAGGATTAAAATGTTAGTTGATTTAAAAATTTAGGATTGAAATGTTAGTTAATTTATGGTGAACTGATATTCAATAAGTGTTAATTTTTTTGGTTGTAGGTTGGGGTAACTTGGCCAATATTTATTATGGTCAAGGGAGATCTCAAGAGGCAGAAGTTGCTTATAGAAATGCCCTGAAATACCGAGGAAACATGGCTGATGTCCATTATAACCTGTAAGTACATTACATCAACTGCTACTGACTGCGGCCAAGCTCCTGTCAGTCGTCATTGACCTAATAAAATATCATAGGTTTACTTTATTACAACAATTTATGATGGGGTATAAAGGTCTTAATGATATACCTCTTTTTAACGCAATTAGAAACTTGTCTCCATGGTTATTTGAGACAAGAAGATTTTCCCTATGCCGGTGTGTTTTATTGTTCTCAAATATCAACTGCAACTAACTGGGACATACTCAGACAGTCTATGGTTTCTGGTTTGTATGACTGATCATAGTTTTGTAACCTTCTCCCAGGAGGTCGGTTGGCTGAATGGATAAGACAGCCGGAATTTAGTGCTGGCGATAGGTGCCATACTCTGGGACCCAGGTTCAATTCTCGTGTCGGGTGTCACCCAAAAATCGGTAGACGAATTTCTGCCATATTTTTCAAGAAAGTGTAATCCCAAAATAACGAGAATACTTCTCAAGATTATTTTACTTCTGATGTATATGTACTTAAAATTATTCAGTTACTACTATCGATCAAAGTGTACTTAATATTGAGGCCACATATTAATAAAATTATTATATAAAAGTTCTGTAAAATTTAAAACTTTATTTCCTGATACTTAGTAAGATCAAATGATCCAATCTTTTTTTCAGTAGGTCCTAAATATAATTCAAAATATGTCTCGTTATCCAGCAATATATTATTTGATCTAAATTTGTCATTGTTAAAAACCTCTTTATCTTTATTTTATTCCAGAGGGATTTTACTACAAGATCAGAAGAGATATTCAGAAGCTATTGACGCTTATAAAATGGCTATAAATTGTAGACCAAGGTTAACAAGTGAGTCACATAGTTGAAATCCCCTAGACATTTTAAATATTATTTTTCTTGGGTTGAGCAAAAATAAGTTTTTTTCTGCCTTAAATGATAAGTTTAAGACCATACCTCCTATTTTATACTTTGTGGGATGGTTGCCAGTTACCTACGGAAGGTCGTGGGTTTCCTCCAGGCATAGAGCTCAGTTTCCTCCCACAATAAAACAGGCAATGCCGTCATAGAAGGGAAATAATCTGAAGCGCGGTGTAAAACACCAAACAATCAATCAATCATTCCTATATTATAATCAATTTGTGTAAGAACATATACTGTTTGAACTCGGACAGAAAAGAAACTAGATTTATGGGGCAAAAGCTGCAAAATTTAAAGCATTTTTTTCTCTTTAGAAGTTCTATGGAAGTTAATAAGCTTAGCGCGTTCACGTGATTAGGGACGGAAGATACGCTTGTCTTTTCTTTGACTTCCATGGACCTTACATGAAGCTTGTTTGTTTCAACATTATGTATTTTCAAATAAACGTTTTGTTAATTTACAGTTACAAATGACCATCAGATCTGAATCTTCCTTTCAGTTTAGGGGCCATGGTGGCTTATTCAGTATAAGTGATTGTTCCTCAGTCCGACACAGTCCTTTGATGCGGCACAGGGTATAATCCCACTCAGACCTAAGACAAATTTAAAAAGTGGATCTTTCACTCGATTGTCGTATGTTGAAGAGTTGCCAAGTACTCCCCCAAAGGCCGGAAAAAGAGTCTCGTTTTCTCCCCCAACAAACCTGGCAACGCCGCCATATAAGTGAAATAATCATGACTTGAGTGCAGCATAAAAATCAATCAATCCTTTTGGTTGTTCAGAACACACCCCTTTAGGCTGCTTTGTACTGAAGAGAGTAGATTATATCAATTAAAGGGAGATAATAATCTTCAAAATTGTCTCCCCTGATTTTATTTTTGTAAACTCATTTTACAGCATGTTTTTTTTTTCATTGATATATAATTATTTCTTGTTAATTTTAGTGGCACATTTGAATTTGGGAATAATACTTGGACTTCTGGGTAAAGTGGAAGAGGCAGCCAAGGTCAGTAACTCGGGGATAATTTAAATTTGGTGGTAATCACTCAAACCAGTTTTGTACATAAACCTTTTAGTAATTGTCAGTCGGTAACCAGTCAGTTTTTAGTCCAAAAATGGAAATTCTAAAGACTGATGACTTGTACACCTGTGTTAGAACCTTTAAAGTGGCATGAGCTGCCAAAATTCACACTTTTTTCATAGTTTCTGATCTTCACGACATTAAGAGGATTTGAAGGCCATCGAAAAACTAAATGATTGGCATTGGAATGAGGAAAATCCATACAGTATATGGCTTGTACAAAATTTAAATAAACGGGACGACCATTCATTCATTTTATGGCAAAGTTAGTTTAAAACAATACTTTATCGTACATTCTAGAGACTAGAAGCACTAAAAAGCTTCTGAATTATACGTCTTGAGTAAAATATACAATAATTTCAACGTCTGTTTTAACGTCAAAATATCAACATTTTGGCTGCTCATGCCACTTTAAGGTTATATTGCTAACTATTGATTTTGTCAAATAAAATGTCAAACGTTTTATAGGGAGCGAGAGTAACGTGACAATTCCTGCCTTTATCGTTTCAATGTGACGCTCATTTTTGACGTTGTAGAACAAAAAACATCAATTAAACTGACGTCGTAAAAAAACGTCATCTGTCACCGAATATCATGAAATCTCTCGGTAGACTCCCAGGCCCTATTATGCCTAGCCTCCTTATAACAAGGTGTTGGTGGTAAAAGGAATTTATTTACAATTTTTCAGCTCGTGGTAACTTTTACATATTATAAATATATACTTATTTGTTTTTACTTAGGTTTACAAACATTGTTCAGAGATTGATATATCTGGTTTAAAAGACCCCCGTCTTCATGAGAATACAAAAATCTCAGCCATTTACAACCTGGGAAAACTTTATGTGGATAACAATAGGGTGAAGGTGAGGAATATATTCTGTGTCTGAAATAATTCCACGAATAACAAATTTACGATAGTCCTTTGATGTTTATTTGTGTCCAATTGTGAAAAATAGAAAAGTACCCTCTAAAGAGTGGGGCCTTCCTCCCAGCAAATAGCCTGACTCCCTCCTCTACCTAAGGGACGTAATCTTGAGTGTGACGTTAATCGATCAATCAATTTCACTAACTGTACCCTGAGTCTTAAGGGGCTACTTCTTTAAACTTTTAGGCTGACTGAAATTCGGTCGATTGCTTGATGTTTTACACTCGAGATTTACAGTCAAACCTGGACAATCAACCACCTGTAAACAGCGATCAACTGCCTTAAGCGGCCACCCCACAACACCCCCGAACGAAATCCTGTACTTAAGACACTGTATAGAACCTCCACCTCTTCTAATGAGGCCAGCTGTGACGCTGATAAAGTATATACAAAACCTGTATTAAGCAACCAAAACTTGGTTCTATAATCGGTAAAACGCTCCACGTGGTTGTAAAAAAACAAACACAAACTTTACCGCCCATGCTTAATGTAGCGTAATAACTAAAGCCTACAATTAAAGCCGGACACTAGCCGTTTGCATTATACCTGTGAATAGCATTATTCTAAACAAACACTGAGGACAAAAAAACATCTCGAATAAAATGATTAATAGATTTATTGAAGTTGGGATCCCTTTTAATCCTATACAAATCATAGAGATGTACCCAAATCACTGAACTATATCAAAATGCAATCGCCTATGACCTCACTCATGAGAAAAGATGATAGGTTATAGAGATGTCTGTCGCATCAAACCTGGATTAAGAAACCACCACCTTTAATGTTTGCCTCAGTTTGTCGCTTAAACTAGGTTTGACTGTATTTACGTCTATATCTGTTGCCTTCTATGTCTGGAGGAAACCGTGGGAACTTTCAGTGATACTTGGCACCCTTCCAACAAACAGAAAAGAGCGGTGGAAATCCGCCCTGTCACAAGGAGACAACGTCTTCATATAACCGAAATACTGTTGAGCAGGACGTAAAACCCCAATCACTCACTCACTCACTCCAACAAACAGACAGAATTTGAATTATAGAAAGATCATACAACATTCAATACAATAATGTCATATCATGTGTAATTTACAATGTCTTTTTTTTTACTTTTGTGCAGGAAGGCATAGAGGCATATAAAGAGGCAATAAAGCGCCGGCCGACCTATTATCCACCTCAAAGTTTATACAACATGTTAGGTATGTTTATTGTAACATTTACATTTCCCTAGATTGTTTTTTTTTTAAATATTGAATAATCAAAAAGAGCTGCAGAAGATGCTCAGAAGTGACTTTTAAGTATTTTTTGTTAAAAATATAACCATCATATTCTCTGTCTCTTACTAATTTTGTGATTGTTTATGGACAGCTTTGGTTTATGATCTGTGACATTATGTTAATGTATTTCCAGGTGAAGCGTATTTAAAACTGGAGCTTTATGAAGAAGCGGAGCATTGGTATAAGGAGGCTCTCTTATCTAAACCAGATCATGTCCCGGCACATTTAACTATGGCTAATCTCAAACATAAACAGGTAAAAACACACATAGTTTAGGTCTTAAGTGGCATGAGCCGCCAAATATGTGGAAGACTTCAATGGGTCTTGGGGTCCTCAATGACTCAGTAGGTAGAGCATTGGACGCTCACTCCGAACAGCCTTCCACCAATGGGTTGCGGGTACAAATCCCACTCAGTCCCAAAAAAATTGGAAAATTTTCTGACTGGGTTTTCACCCGCACGACCTATGTGGGATGGTTGCCAGTTACCACCTGAAGGTCGTGGTTTTCCTCCCACAATAAAACTGGCAGTGCCGCCATTTAAGTGAAATAATCTGGAGTGCAGCGTAAAACACCAATCAATCAATGAAAAATGCATGCAGAAATTTTTGAATTTTCATTTGATCTGAGTGTGATTCAAATCCGCTCCGCATCGATGGAAGGTCTGTGTGGGATTGAGGGACGATCACTCTAACCCACTGGACCACATGGGTCTCTTAAAGTATTAATCATGCCAGGAGAACTATCTTAAAATATAATATAGAGTGGTTGTAGTTGTTAACTAACATTTTACTGATTTTGCTCTTTTTCCCGCAGGGCCAAGAAGAGGAGGCTGCCCAATGGTACACCCAGGCTATAGAGACAGACCCACATGATACCACTGTGAGACAACATTATGGTAAATATTTTTATGTATTTGATCCACTGAACAACTTAACATAATAAAGTAGTAAGGAAACTCCATAAATATTCATGGTGTAATCTCAATATTTTGATTTTAATTAAGTCATCGTCAGGGAATTATGAGTACATCAAAAGACAGTGTGCATTTATATATATAGAAACAAAATTTTAATCTCCCATGCCTTCTTAGTGTCAACCATCTTTGTATTCTGTCTTTTCTATATAAATGCACACTGTCTTTTGATGTACTCATAATTCTCCTGATGATGACTTAATTAAAGTGGCATGAGCTGCCAAAATGTTGAAATGTTTACGTTAAAACAGAATGTTGAAATTATTGGTTATTTTTCTCAAGACGTATAATTCAGAAGCTTTTTAGTGCTTCTAGTCTCGAAAATGTACGATAAAGTATTGTTTTGAACTAACTTTGGCTTAGTCCCGGTTATTAAAATTTGGTTGACTTTTCGAACACGTTTTCGGTTCTTACAGGCCACATACTGTATGGATTTTCCTCAATCCAACGGCAATCATTTAGTTTTTCGATGGCCTTCAAAGCCTCTTACTGTTGTGACAATCAGAAAGTATTAAAAAAAAATTGAATTTTGGCAGTTCATGCCACTTAAAAGTCAAAATATTGAGATTACACCATGAATATTTTTACTGTTCAAAATATGACATCCTTCAGCCATAACCAGAGGCCACAGTGTTGACAACAAGATAAGCATTACATTGATGGGTTACAGGTTTAAATTTTACTCTTTCAAAAGAAGAATTTTGAAAATTAGATTACATTGTGTGGAAAGATTGATTTCCCCTCTAAACCTGGCAACACAGCAATATAACAGAAATAGTGTAAAACGTCAATTGATCAATCAATCAAACAGCCATAGTAGTAACTGTTACCATATGATTTGGCATTGATAAAGAATTTGACCTTAAAACACTCTATCTTGGAAAATAAAAACATACCAACATTTTACTTGGCTTTGCTTTTAATCTCCTTTAGGGGGCCTCTGTGGCTCAGTAGGTAGAGTGTTGGACGCTCAATCTGAACAGCCTTCCACCAATGGGTCTTGGGTTCAAATCCCACTCAGACTAAAAAAAAAAAAAATTCACTTCAACAACCTATGTGGGATGGGGCTTGGGTTTCCTCCAGGCATAGAGCCCGGCTTCCTCCTACAATAAGACTGGCAACGCCGCCATATAGGTGAGAAAAAAAAACATTTTCTCATAAACCAATGGACAGACTCAGTTGGTTAGAGTGAGCCTGACACAGGCTGGTAAAATATCACCAGACATCACTGTAAAAATGTATATATTTTATTTCTGTTTTATTTTTTCAGCTCAGTATCTGGCTGACATAGGGAAATATCCTGAAGCAATGGAGGCTTACAGAAAACTTGTAGTGGAATTACCTAATGACTTTGAACTTCTTTTTAATGCTGCTAATGTATTCAGGTAGGACATACTGTTAAGGAAGACACCATGTTAATATATAAACTAAAGCTCTAATCATTAGGATTTTTTATATTTTATTTTTCTATCATATTTCTTATGAGTTATTCGTGTGTTGTCCAAAAGAATCTTGTATTTTGCTGGAATCCCATTAGCATTTTGATTCAAACTGAGATTATCTTATTTTCACAGACAAGCCTCCAAGAATGATGAGGCTGAGGAAATGTACAGGAGAGCTACAAAAGCCAATCCTAATGTAAGTGGTATTTCAAAGTTGAAATCAGAAAAACATGAACACTTCATCATGTATATAAATTTTTAGCTGATATCTACAAGAAAGTCTTCATGTATGTTTGCATTTGAAAGGTCTGTGTTTGATTTCTAAACTTCAATTATATCCTCCATTTTACTCAGCAGCATATTTCATGGAGTCTAGGTATTATTCTAAGTGACATGGACGCCAGATATTGGTTTATTCTGACATTTCCACTAGAAGTTGGTTTCCCTCTTTCACTGATGTTCTGGTCAATTGTCCTGACATCGCCACTAGAAGTTGGTTTCCCTCTTTCACTGATGTTCTGGTCAATTATCCTGACATCGCCAACAGAAGTTGGTTCCCCCTATCACTGATGTTCTGATCAATTGTCCTACATGGCCAACAGAAGTTGGTTTCTCCCCTATCACTGATGTTCTGATCAATTGTCCTACATGGCCAACAGAAGTTGGTTCCCCCATATCACTGATGTTCTGATCAATTGTCCTACATGGCCAACAGAAGTTGGTTCCCCCATATCACTGATGCTCTGATCAATTGTCCTACATGGCCAACAGAAGTTGGTTTCCCACTATCACTGATGTTCTGATCAATTGTCCTACATGGCCAACAGAAGTTGGTTCCCCCATATCACTGATGTTCTGATCAATTGTCCTACATGGCCAACAGAAGTTGGTTCCCCCATATCACTGATGTTCTGATCAATTGTCCTACATGGCCAACAGAAGTTGGTTTCCCACTATCACTGATGTTCTGATCAATTGTCCTACATGGCCAACAGAAGTTGGTACCCCCTATCACTGATGTTCTGATCAATTGTCCTACATGGCTAACAGAAGTTGGTTTCCCCTTGCATTGATGTTCTGATCAATTGTCCTGACATGGCCAACGGAAGTTGATTTCCCCCTTACATTGATGTTCTGATCAATTGTCCTGACATGGCCAACGGAAGTTGATTTCCCCCTTACATTGATGTTCTGATCAATTGTCCTGACATGGCCAGCGGAAGTTGATTTCCCCCTTACATTGATGTTCTGATCAATTGTCCTGACATGGCCAACGGAAGTTGATTTCCCCCTTACATTGATGTTCTGATCAATTGTCCTGACATGGCCAACGGAAGTTGATTTCCCCCTTACATTGATGTTCTGATCAATTGTCCTGACATGGCCAGCGGAAGTTGATTTCCCCCTTACATTGATGTTCTGATCAATTGTCCTGACATGGCCAACGGAAGTTGATTTCCCCCTTACATTGATGTTCTGATCAATTGTCCTGACATGGCCAACGGAAGTTGATTTCCCCCTTACATTGATGTTCTGATCAATTGTCCTGACATGGCCAACAGAAGTTGGTTCCCCCTTACATTGATGTTCTGATCAATTGTCCTGACATGGCCAGCGGAAGTTGATTTCCCCCTTACATTGATGTTCTGATCAATTGTCTTACATGGCCAACGGAAGTTGATTTCCCCCTTACATTGATGTTCTTATCAATTGTCATGACATGGCCAACGGAAGTTGGTTCCCCCTTACATTGATGTTCTGATCAATTGTCCTGACCTGGCCAACGGAAGTTGGTTCCCCCTTACATTGATGTTCTGATCAATTGTCCTACATGGCCAACAAAAGTTGAACTTTCACTTTACTGGTGTTTAAAAACCATAAATTTAAACCTATGTGTTGGTTGGCATTTTTGTTTGAAGGCTATATCAATCAATTCTTTCTAAATCTGATGGTTTGATTTTGTAATTTCAGATGGCAACTGGTCACATGAATCTGGGAGCCATGTTACATTATAACGGAAAGTTACAAGAGGCAGAAGAAAGTTACATTGCTGCGTTAAAACTCCGACCCGATGATGAAATGACGAAACAGAATCTCATCAGGCTGCGTAATTTAAAAACATCAAAGGGAAGGTCAAAAGAAAAAAGATTGTGACCTTGAAGCCATTTTAAATTTTTTTAAATTTATAAGTGTCAAATTTTTTAATTTTTTAAACTGAATTTTATGCTACTATAGCCTGTTAAACGAGAATGATAAATGTCTCAGTACTGGTATTCCATTATAATTTTAGATAGAGGTTATATAACATTATTTGCCTTTGATCGAAATATGATGGCAACCTCTTGTTAAGGAACTAGTTAAGGAATTTTAACTTTGGTTTCTTTGTTCATTTGAATAAGATAAAAGCATTAATATAGCCTAGGGAATCACAAGGATTTTTTTTATAGAATTTATTGTTTTAAAATATACTATCTTGCTGTCATTGATATCATACTATCAACCAGTAAATAGTCATATTCAGAAGAATTTCAAACTGACATATATTACTGGAGTACAAAATCTCACAAATATGCTTGTTCTTAGTCAAAAATGAATTATGAGCTCTTTTGGCATTTTTTTTATTGAATTAGGCAATAAAATTCAACAGAAATATTTTTAGAATACATTCCTTAAAAATCATTTATATGGTATTTTATAAACATGTAGATGTATAAAATGATGGTTTGCAAAGCCATGCTGTTACATAAAGAAAAGAGAAAAAAAATATATATATATATATATATGTTGTATATGTGTGAAACTGAGTGTATATATATGGGAGAATTGGTTGACAGTGCTTATATGAATGAAAGGGACGGATGTTTGAAATATGAGTTAGAAGATTTTAAACAGTGTCTTAAAAAATGGTTTTAAAAGCCCTGTGAAATTGTATTTATTCTTCTAAAGTTGTGCAAAGGTGCAATGTTATTAAAGCGATGATTAATGTTAATACATGGATAATGTATATGGTCTGATTATTTTGTAAATACTTGCATTGTACAGAAGCACTGTGAATTTACAACCATGTCATTAAGTTGGTATTATTAGGAAATATTTTCAAATTTTTTAGATGCTAAAAAATGAAAGTCTGGAAAGGTTTAGTTGAATATATATAAAATTCGAAAAATCATTGCATAATATACACTTTAAAACTGCCTTCTAGTACTTAATTCAGAAATGTATTGTCTCCTATTTTATTAGTGATTCAAAATCTTCAAAGGAACACTAGTTCTAAAAGAAACTTCTTCAAATTGAAGTGTTTGTGTAAATGTTTCTCACTTGATGTGTGAAGGCTTGTCAGGTACTCGACATAGGTCGGGGGTTTCCTATGGGCAAATGGTCTGGTTGGCTCCCTCACTAAACCTGGCAACTCCACCATAAAAGTGAAATAATCTTTAAGTGGCATAAAAAAATCAATCAATTAATCAAATTGAAGATGATTCACATGCATTTATTGAAATTAACAGTTACTTCAGAAACTGACATAATATTGGAATTAAACACCCAAAACTATTTCGTTCTTGTTTGAGTTGTTTATTTATTTACGGTAATCTTTGACAGATTTTAATGGCTACAAAGTTGAATCTGGAGAACATTATCTGAAGTACAATTTTATTTCCTTCAAACAAATGGCTGATATTCACAATTCAGTTCCAGTTCCTTTAAACAAATGGATAATATTCACAATTCAATTCCAGTTTCTTCAAACAAATGGCTGATATTCACAATTCAAGTCCAGTTCCTTTAAACAAATGGATAATATTCACAATTCAATTCCAGTTTCTTCAAACAAATGGCTGATATTCACAATTCAATTCCAGTTCCTTTAAACAAATGGATAATATTCACAATTCAATTCCAGTTTCTTCAAACAAATGGCTGATATTCACAATTCAATTCCAATTCCTTCAAACAAATGGATAATATTCACAATTCAATTCCTGTTCCTTCAAACAAATGGCTGATATTCACAATTCAATTCCAATTCCTTCAAACAAATGGCTGATATTCACAGTTTGATTCCAGTTCCTTCATACAAATGGCTGATATTCACAATTCAATTCCAGTTCCTTCAAACAAATGGCTGATATTCACAATTCGGTTCCAGTTCCTTCAAACAAATGGCTGATATTCACAATTCAATTCCAGTTCCTTCAAACAAATGGCTGATATTCACAATTCAATTCCAATTTCTTCAAACAAATGTCTGATATTCACAATTTAATTCCAGTTCCTTCAAACAAATGGCTGATATTCACAATTCAATTCTAGTTGTTCAAACAAATGTCTGATATTCACAGTTGGATTCCAATTCCTTTAAACAAATGGCTGATATTCACAATTCAATTCCTGTTACTTCAAACAAATGGCTGATATTCACAATTCGGTTCCAGTTACTTCAAACAAATGGCTGATATTCACAATTCAATTCCTGTTACTTCAAACAAATGGCTGATATTCACAATTCAATTCCACTTCCTTCAAACAAATGGCTAATGTTCACAATTCAATTCCACATCCTTCAAACAAATGGCTGATATTCACAATTTGATTCCAGTTACTTCAAACAAATGGCTGATATTCACAATTCAATTCCAATTCCTTCAAACAAATGGCTGATGTTCACAATTCAATTCCACTTCCTTCAAACAAATGGCTGATATTCACAATTCCATTCCAGTTCCTTCAAACAAATGGCTGATGTTCACAATTCAATTCCACTTCCTCCAAACAAATGGCTGATATTCACAATTCGATTCCAGTTACTTAAAACAAATGGCTGATATTCACAGTTTGATTCCAGTTACTTCAAACAAATGGCTGATATTCACAATTCAATTCCAGTTCCTTCAAACAAATGGCTGATATTCACAGTTTGATTCCAGTTCCTTCAAACAAATGGCTAATATTCACAGTTCGGTTCCAGTTACTTCAAACAAATGGCTGATATTCACAATTCGGTTCCACTTCCTTCAAACAAATGGCTGATATTCACAATTCAATTCCACTTCCTTCAAACAAATGGCTGATATTCACAGTTTGATTCCAGTTACTTCAAACAAATGGCTGATATTCACAATTCAATTCCTGTTCCTTCGAACAAATGGCTGATATTCACAGTTCGGTTCCAGTTACTTCAAACAAATGGCTGATATTCACAATTCGGTTCCAGTTACTTAAAACAAATGGCTGATATTCACAGTTTGATTCCAGTTCCTTCAAACAAATGGCTGATATTCACAATTCGATTCCATTTGCTTCAAAGAAATGGCTGATATTCACAATTCGATTCCAGTTACTTCAAACAAATGGCTGATATTCACAATTCAATTCCACTTCCTTCAAACAAATGGCTGATATTCACAATTCAATTCCACTTCCTTCAAACAAATGGCTAATGTTCACAATTCAATTCCACATCCTTCAAACAAATGGCTGATATTCACAATTTGATTCCAGTTACTTCAAACAAATGGCTGATATTCACAATTCAATTCCAATTCCTTCAAACAAATGGCTGATGTTCACAATTCAATTCCACTTCCTTCAAACAAATGGCTGATATTCACAATTCCATTCCAGTTCCTTCAAACAAATGGCTGATGTTCACAATTCAATTCCACTTCCTCCAAACAAATGGCTGATATTCACAATTCGATTCCAGTTACTTAAAACAAATGGCTGATATTCACAATTCCATTCCAGTTTCTTCAAACAAATGGCTGATGTTCACAATTCAATTCCACTTCCTTCAAACAAATGGCTGATATTCACAATTCGATTCCAGTTCCTTCAAACAAATGGCTGATATTCACAGTTCGGTTCCAGTTCCTTCAAACAAATGGCTGATATTCACAGTTCAATTCCAGTTACTTCAAACAAATGCCTGATATTCACAATTCAATTCCAGTTACTTCAAACAAATGGCTGATATTCACAATTCGGTTCCAGTTCCTTCAAACGAATGGCTGATATTCACAGTTCAATTCCAGTTACTTCAAACAAATGCCTGATATTCACAGTTCAATTCCAGTTCCTTCAAACAAATGGCTGATATTTACAATTCAATTCCAGTTCCTTTAAACAAATGACTGATATTCACAGTTCGGTTCCAGTTACTTCAAACAAATGGCTGGTTTCACAAAATCAATTCCAGTTCCTTTAAACAAATGGCTGATATTCACAATTCGGTTCCAGTTCCTTCAAACAAATGGCTGATATTCACAATTCAATTGCAGTTCCTTCAAACAAATGGCTGGTATTCACAGTTTGATTCCAGTTACTTCAAACAAACGGCTGATATTCACAATTCAATTCCAGTTCCTTCAAACAAATGGCTGATATTCACAGTCCAATTCCAGTTCCTTTAAACAAATGTCTGATATTCACAATTCAATTCCAGTTCCTTTAAACAAATGGTTGATATTCACAATTTAATTCCAGTTCCTTTAAACAAATGGTTGATATTCACAATTCAATTCCATTTCCTTCAAACAAATGGCTGATATTCACAATTCAATTCCACTTCCTTCAAACAAATGACTGATATTCACAGTTCAATTCCAGTTCCTTCAAACAAATGACTGATATTCACAGTTCAATTCCAGTTCCTTCAAACAAATGACTGATATTCACAGTTCAATTCCACTTCCTTCAAACAAATGACTGATATTCACAGTTCAATTCCACTTCCTTCAAACAAATGACTGATATTCACAGTTCAATTCCAGTTCCTTCAAACAAATGACTGATATTCACAGTTCAATTCCACTTCCTTCAAACAAATGACTGATATTCACAATTCAATTCCAGTTCCTTCAAACAAATGACTGATATTCACAATTCAATTCCAGTTCCTTTAAACAAATGGCTGATATTCACAATTCGATTCCACTTCCTTCAAACAAATGACTGATATTCACAATTCTATTCCAGTTCCTTCAAACAAATGGTTGATATTCACAGTTCAATTCCAGTTCCTTTAAACAAATGGATGATATTCACAATTCAATTCCAGTTACTTCAAACAAATGGCTGATATTCACAATTCAATTCCAGTTCCTTCAAACAAATGGCTGATATTCACAGTTTGATTCCAGTTCCTTCAAACAAATGGCTAATATTCACAGTTCGGTTCCAGTTACTTCAAACAAATGGCTGATATTCACAATTCGGTTCCACTTCCTTCAAACAAATGGCTGATATTCACAATTCAATTCCACTTCCTTCAAACAAATGGCTGATATTCACAGTTTGATTCCAGTTACTTCAAACAAATGGCTGATATTCACAATTCAATTCCTGTTCCTTCGAACAAATGGCTGATATTCACAGTTCGGTTCCAGTTACTTCAAACAAATGGCTGATATTCACAATTCGGTTCCAGTTACTTCAAACAAATGGCTGATATTCACAGTTTGATTCCAGTTCCTTCAAACAAATGGCTGATATTCACAATTCGATTCCATTTGCTTCAAAGAAATGGCTGATATTCACAATTCGATTCCAGTTACTTCAAACAAATGGCTGATATTCACAATTCAATTCCACTTCCTTCAAACAAATGGCTGATATTCACAATTCAATTCCACTTCCTTCAAACAAATGGCTAATGTTCACAATTCAATTCCACATCCTTCAAACAAATGGCTGATATTCACAATTTGATTCCAGTTACTTCAAACAAATGGCTGATATTCACAATTCAATTCCAATTCCTTCAAACAAATGGCTGATGTTCACAATTCAATTCCACTTCCTTCAAACAAATGGCTGATATTCACAATTCCATTCCAGTTCCTTCAAACAAATGGCTGATGTTCACAATTCAATTCCACTTCCTCCAAACAAATGGCTGATATTCACAATTCGATTCCAGTTACTTAAAACAAATGGCTGATATTCACAATTCCATTCCAGTTTCTTCAAACAAATGGCTGATGTTCACAATTCAATTCCACTTCCTTCAAACAAATGGCTGATATTCACAATTCGATTCCAGTTCCTTCAAACAAATGGCTGATATTCACAGTTCGGTTCCAGTTCCTTCAAACAAATGGCTGATATTCACAGTTCAATTCCAGTTACTTCAAACAAATGCCTGATATTCACAATTCAATTCCAGTTACTTCAAACAAATGGCTGATATTCACAATTCGGTTCCAGTTCCTTCAAACGAATGGCTGATATTCACAGTTCAATTCCAGTTACTTCAAACAAATGCCTGATATTCACAGTTCAATTCCAGTTCCTTCAAACAAATGGCTGATATTTACAATTCAATTCCAGTTCCTTTAAACAAATGACTGATATTCACAGTTCGGTTCCAGTTACTTCAAACAAATGGCTGGTTTCACAAAATCAATTCCAGTTCCTTTAAACAAATGGCTGATATTCACAATTCGGTTCCAGTTCCTTCAAACAAATGGCTGATATTCACAATTCAATTGCAGTTCCTTCAAACAAATGGCTGGTATTCACAGTTTGATTCCAGTTACTTCAAACAAACGGCTGATATTCACAATTCAATTCCAGTTCCTTCAAACAAATGGCTGATATTCACAGTCCAATTCCAGTTCCTTTAAACAAATGTCTGATATTCACAATTCAATTCCAGTTCCTTTAAACAAATGGTTGATATTCACAATTTAATTCCAGTTCCTTTAAACAAATGGTTGATATTCACAATTCAATTCCATTTCCTTCAAACAAATGGCTGATATTCACAATTCAATTCCACTTCCTTCAAACAAATGACTGATATTCACAGTTCAATTCCAGTTCCTTCAAACAAATGACTGATATTCACAGTTCAATTCCAGTTCCTTCAAACAAATGACTGATATTCACAGTTCAATTCCACTTCCTTCAAACAAATGACTGATATTCACAGTTCAATTCCACTTCCTTCAAACAAATGACTGATATTCACAGTTCAATTCCAGTTCCTTCAAACAAATGACTGATATTCACAGTTCAATTCCACTTCCTTCAAACAAATGACTGATATTCACAATTCAATTCCAGTTCCTTCAAACAAATGACTGATATTCACAATTCAATTCCAGTTCCTTTAAACAAATGGCTGATATTCACAATTCGATTCCACTTCCTTCAAACAAATGACTGATATTCACAATTCTATTCCAGTTCCTTCAAACAAATGGTTGATATTCACAGTTCAATTCCAGTTCCTTTAAACAAATGGATGATATTCACAATTCAATTCCAGTTCCTTCAAACAAATGGTTGATATTCACAATTCAATTCCAGTTACTTCAAACAAATGGTTGATATTCACAATTCAATTCCAGTTCCTTCAAACAAATGGTTGATATTCACAATTCAATTCCAGTTACTTCAAACAAATGGATGATATTCACAATTCAATTACAGTTCCTTCAAACAAATGGTTGATATTCACAATTCAATTCCAGTTACTTCAAACAAATGGTTGATATTCACAATTCAATTCCAGTTACTTCAAACAAATGGCTGCAATCCACTCAACACATTGGCTAAGGTCCGAGCCAATCAACGAGAGAAGTCCGGGGGCTGCCTAAAGCCTCCCATCAAAGGATCGCGGGTTCAATTCCCACCCAGACCAAAAAACAATAATTCGATGGCATATTAAAAACAACGCCAACATCGTTGTATTCAGGAAACAAGCTTTGCGCTTGCATGTATAGGCCTATATATATATTGTTTCTGCTTGACGATATTTTGTCCCGTGAAGCGCTTTGTCGTCTTTGGAAAAAATAATCAGCCCCTTGAAGATCTGCATGGAGTCCTCGATACTTGGAGATAACAAATTGCTACACCAAATTAATTGCTCCATATATTATGGCCGTTAATATCGTCCTTGACCGTTTCAAATGTATAAAGGCCCCTAGGACAGACTTCTAACTGTTGGGATGGTTTGGTTTGAAAAGAGTTCAGTATTGCACTTCAGTATTGGATCTAACGCCACTGGATTAGCCGTAAACTGAATATTGAATGCAGTCTGGTACTTGTTGAGTTTTTTTTTTTCATTTTCTTCATAGTGTTGTAATGTAATTCCGCTGCCGCATGCCAACACTACAACGTTTTTTTTTTTTGTTTTTTTTTTGGGGGGGGGGGGGGGGTGTTTTTGTTGTGGTTGGACTCTGAAGTTTCATACTTACAAACATCTTTTTATTTTGTTAAAATACACTTTTGATTTGGCTAACGATGTCCTGAATAAATTGTAGGCCTATAGCTTATTGCCATTAATTGATTTCTTATCGCCAGAATGTTGCCCTTTATGATCAAAATCGTTTCTGCAACATCAGTTTCATTGCCACCAATCCCCCTAGACCAATAATTTTATCGGCCGATGCAGACTTTCCATTTCTTTGTCTATATAAGATAGATGATTTTAGTTAACCTTTTTATATTCAGGGGAAAATTTGTAAAGCGTGACCGAAAAATTGCGGATTTTAGACTTGGTCCATAATTTATGGTGGCCGATTTGTGCCATTTCGCGTTCTCGCGTTTTCGCTGCGAGAATTTAGAAGGCGAAAACGTGAGAATGCGAAATAAAACTAAAATCTCGCCACGAGTATGCGAAAAGACGATAAAAAATATAATCTCGCCGCGAGAATGCGAAAACTCGAAAATTAGCCAAAAGTGTTTTACTTGTGCCATTTCGCGTTCTCGCCGCAAAAACTCGAAATATATTTAAAATCTTGCCGCGAGAATGCGAAAAAAATAAAATCTCGCCGCGAAAACACGAAAACTAGTCAAAAGTATGGTGGCTGATTAATGTTATTTCGCGTTCTCGCGTTTTTGTTACGAGAACTAGGAGGCGACAACGCGAGAATACGAAATTTAACTAAAATATCGCCACGAGGATGAGAAAACACGAGAATAAAAGATAATCTCGCCCCGAGAATGCGAAAACACGAGAATAAAAGATAATCTCGCCGCGAGAATGCGAAAACACGATAAAAAATATATTTTTTCGTGTTTTCGCATTCTCGCGGCGAGATTTTAGTTGTATTTTGCGTTCTCGCATTCTCGCGGCGAGATTTTTGTTTAATTTCGTATTCTCGCGTTTTCGCCTCCTAATTCTCGCAGCGAAAACGCGAGACGAAATGGCACAGATCAGCCACCATACAAAAGTGCTCGTTTTGTGCCATTTATTCTCGCGGTGAAAACTCGAATACGGCCGTCAGTATAAAAAAAATAGTCATTTCGGAGTCAGAAACCCGGACTAGTACAATAAAACTATAGGTGCTTTGTGGACCAACGTACTCAGAAAACAATCAATTGCGTAGAGTCCACAGGTGCCCGTTGTGGAATGTAGTGTATGCCTATAATTGGCCCAATCTTTGGTACACGTGGACACATTCATCTCGGGCCAACACATGCCTTCAAATTGACCGAAAAATAGTGGACAAGAGGTCAATTTGATCAGAGAAAGCTATGATAAGGGGTAATTCTAGTTCCTGACTAGGGACTAGCCGCCCTCATGTGTCTCTTACCTGTGTATACTTACGGTCAGGAAGATAACTCGGGACATATAGTGACCAGCTTCTTAATATTTCAATGTATATAACAAATCTTTTGAACGAACATTTTTTGTAGTTAATAAATGTCTGATGCCATGTGGCCTACAACGTTTCGAATCATGCAATTGAGTAATTCAATTTCTAACTTGGGACCCTTTTTATATTGCCTCCTATTTACCGGTATATGTGCCTCCAACGCCACCAGCGTCTGTTCAACAACACTGTAGGCCTCTATGTCAAATCGAACCTGTGAACTTGTAACCTTCTATGAATCAGCGACAAAAAAAAACCAGGACATTTTTCTGAGTTTTTCACATCAAAACAGCTAGGAATTATTTTTTTTATTATTATTTTCCTGTTAAAAAAGCTACGGGCATTTAGATTATCCGTGTCATCTAAAGAAAGGGTGCCTCGTCGCCAAAATTGTGTGGGATAGGAAAGGAAGGATGGAAACCTGATATTTGCGAAGAAACCGAATGCAGGAACATGCAGGATCTTGGGATAAATAAAATATGGGGTTCATGATAAGAGTGGTATGAGCTGCCAGAATTCAGAGGGTTTTTTTTTTCTCCAAAATTCCGATAGCCCCTATAGGCCTACCTTGTCATGAAACGGATTGACGTGGAAATAAAAAATATCGGGCAAGCCAGTAATTTAAGTCAAGACTACGAATCGAAGATATATGATATATAATAACGGACAAAAATTGAAATTCTTGGGTTGTATGAGTACATTTTAGGAGGGGTTTTTTCATCTTTAAAAGCTACCTTAAACGTACACAACAAGTTTGGCATCACCGGAGAGCTAATTTTTGTAGCCTAGGCCTACTTCTTTTTCAACGACATCATATACACATTTTCCTCTAGTCTCTTTCGTAATTCACGTAGAGCGATTTTGATAAAAATAATACTGGGCGATTTCGTTATTTATAATTTGGTATGCCAGCTCATGAACACTTTAAGAAATAAGTTAACTTAATAATAACTTGGCCTATAGGGCCTATAATAACGCGATAACGCGCAGTGGTCAGTCTGCTGGTAAACAAAAAAAAAACAATTCTTTAATCTGAATTTACATTCTGTAGCTGTATTTGTTTCGAAACATTTATTGGGGTTTCAGATTTATTTATCTTTTTCTCATAGTTATGAAAACTGATTTGATAAAAAGGGGCAGGCGAAATCGGGCTTGCTCCCTTCTGTGAGTCACACCCACTTCCTTCGTCCAGATTTGGTCATGTGACCTAGACTGCCAAGCAGGAAGTCGTGTGCTTGTTTTGGACGATCTGAGTTGGGCGTGAAGCCCATGGTTATTTCTTTGCAGTTTGTATAAACTTTGGTTTGAATTGGGCTAAAGTCTAACTACAGGTTTGCATCCTATTAATCAATCCTCTATAATTCTTTGGGATTCTTCGTTTGAGTTCATTTTATCAACCTTTACCGGTATAAGCGGTATTGACAACAACAACAACAACTTGTCAAACGCACAATCAAAACCCACCCGACAGTTTAGACGCAGAAGGACGGCAGACGTACTTAATGGCTTATATCAATAGAAACACAAACAGATCACATATTATTAGTCCAATTAATCTGATGAGCCATGTCATACGGGTTTAAAATTATCACTTCAGCTGTTGTCAACATGCATTTCATTTTGGAAATATCCAAACTCACTCAGGTTTGGGAGATATCCTGATCGGGAGTAATACTCCCGCAACGCGCCATAGACGTTAGACCGCACTCTCAATAGGGAGTTGGGTGGTTGAAAAATGCAAAGCACGCCTTCGTTCTCCTCGACTCTTAGCGCCATGTACGTTTGACAGAGCAACAACAATACAGTAGATTTCAAGCTTTCATACTGAAAAATGTATCAGTAAAAATCAGCCTCATTTTTATTTTACACTGACAGTCTTATTTGGACCATATAGTGAAAACAGATCATTTTGTACCCTCACCGTTTTTTCCCAAACCAATTCATGCCCTTTTATCAGCTGCATCTGCTATTCTGTTTTTCACTGACTTCAATCATAATTAGTCATAGTATAACTATTTCAACAGAACAGATGATAAAATTATAACAGATAAAGGTATGTTTCGCAAGAGAAACTGAAGAGATAGAATCTGCAAAAATAAGAATGATTACACAGAAGGAAACAAAATAACAGGTCAGCTCACGACAGCACCATATAGTCAGCTCAATGTCTAAAACTATAAGCAAGTATGTTATGGAAGAAATCAAATGAGAATGGATACTACTAGTCTAACTCCTAAAATTGTCATAGTTAATGGCTGATATAAAAAAAATGGGTACAAAAAAGTTTGGGTACGAAATGAAATCCATAGACACTAAGAAATGTGGTTAAATTACTCTTGTACATTTCCAGCGAACACGGCACTGATTCTTTTTCTATTTTTTTAAGTGTACCGGTACATAAATAACAATTACATTGTCTAAATTCTGTATTATTTCTCAGGGCCGTCTCTAGAAAAAAAATCAAGCTTCCGATCCCAAACTCATATAAAGGAAAATTTCGCCGACAACCCCCTTCCCCCCCCACTTCCAGTGTAAGACATTATTTTCAATATGAAATCTAGTAAATGATTCTCTCGCAGAACTTTGTCGTTTGAGCCGTTTGTACATGCCATATTTTTCCCAAAGGACGTATAAAGTATAAAACGCTGTTTTTGAGAAAACTCAACACCGAGCCGTACGGGTATCCGATCAGTTATCGTACACTTTTGCCGGTTTTCAAAGCTAAAATTTACATCAGTGTTTGCATTGACAAGAAATTCCACAGAAGTGAAGTTGAGCTCAGCCGACTTTTGTCGAAATAGTTTAATTTCTCCCTGGACTCTGAAATAATGTTTTAGGGACCGAACATTCACCCGCTCGTCTGCATGTTTTTATAGAGTGACGGGAACCAGTTATCGTACATCCAACGTTAAAGCTGTTGTGACGTCATTTCTCGTGTTCGAAAAGTCCCCGACACGGCCGAAGTCGACTATTCTTGTAACTCCATAAAAAGTTTTATTTTTATTTGGAGGTTGAAATTTGCTGAGAAGATGCCTCGATACGTAAGCCTGTTGTCATCGACGGGAAAGCTTAATCGCGCATACATGTTGGGTGTACGATAAACAGATAATTGGTTCTGTGCGATAACTGATCAGATACCCGTACCAGCTTCGCTTAAAATAAATAATGTTATTTTTTTACAAATATTGGTCAACTTACAACAAAAAGTAATTCCAAAATCTAACCTTTTCAAAGAAACAAACATTTAAATAACATCAGACCTTCAGTCTTCACTGACTTCAGTTTTAGTCGACGATGAGTCTTCGCGCGAAAGCAGATCACGTGCTACAAACACTTACTATACAGAGCAGTCAGATGACTGTACGCTTATTTTCGTAAATTAATTTTATTTCTGTTGATTGTTTATTATATGTTTAAGATTGCTGCTATCCACATAGTCTGTGCAACTGGTAAAATCATTGTCTATGGTCTTTTTCGAAAGCACAATCTCTCCCGCGTTTCCGGAGCCTCTGGTACTAAAACTTTGCAGCACTCTGCAGATAATCAGTGAATAAGGCCCCAACGGGAAACTAGCAAATCAATTGGTCCTAATACTTAATTGGCCCAGCCCACCAACAGTCAATCAACCCAACAGCTATGATTGACATCTTTATAAACGTTGTATAGCGTATGAACATTTTAGAGTGGACGAATACATAGCATGTCATTCATTCTCACGTGATATAACTTGGTCGACATGGCTGGTCCGGAGATTTCATTTTGACAGACGTTCTTTCCTGCCATTTTCTTTAAAAACTGTGACACATACACTGTTGGTAGTCTTGATTTTTTTAGGTCACTTGAGTGATAAATGCGTCTGCCTATTCATATTTAAAAAAATAAAATATGACACGGATCGAAACGCAGAATGAGAGTGTTCAAGAGTCGGGTGGAGTCGTGGTCAAGTCAGACAGTGTATCCACGCTGACGACGTATGTAGACAAATCGAAAACTTCACTCAAGTCAGGTGACCACTTGACAAACTAACAACATCGGAACAATTTCTTTTCGTTCGTCCCGCTGACTACAGTTCATTGCGTGCCGGCTGTAGCTGTGTGTGTACCGTTCAACGGCGCGATGCAACTCAAACGGACTGAATACGGAGTCTCTAGTCGCCTTGTGTTACAAGGCTATTAAGGGCCTATTTTTTTTCTTTTTCATAAAATAAAGCCCCCATTTATTTTTTCTTAATTTAGTTTGGGCGCCCGACCGTTTGGGCGCCCAATCGTTTTCCGGAAGCAATACGGCCCTAGATACGGCCCTGTTTCTGTACTGGTGTGCTGAGAAAAGCTTATAATATTGTGTACTGTATTGTTTGACTTGACCGCGGTCAAAGTTGAGGGTATTTTGATTCATCCCATGAAAAGTTGGTTTCGCCAACCGGCAATGCCACCATAAAACATCTTGAGTGATGTGCAAGATAAATCAACCAATCAATCAAATTTCTATCCAATAAAGGTACATGTAGTATTGATGGATAAATCTACAAAGTCAGAATTAAACCTAATTTTAATTTTATTTTATAAGAATCTAAAGATGTGGAAAGCACAAGCTGGCCGGAATGTTTCGGTGAAAATGCCAGGTCCAGCCGATGATGATGAGTGGGAAACTGACCCTGATTTTGTGGTAAGTTTCTTATTAATTAAACAAATTTAGGATTTTAAATCACGTGCTTTGTTTAAAGCACAACATCCATTTTTCGATCTAAAATATTTGTTCAATTTGTGAGAAAAAAAAGTGTGTTTAGCTTTATTTGTTATGAAGTTGGCACCATCGCAGAATTTAAAATTAGAAACTTTTTTCAAAGTTATTTTGTGTTGTTGTTATATAGAATGATGTGAGTGAAGAGGAACAGAGATGGGGTGCCAAGACTGTAGAGGGGTCAGGTCGAATGGAGTCTCTGGAGTAAGTCCACAGCATAACAGAGACAATTGACCTATTGCTTGATTAAGTCACTTGGAATTTACCCGCAAAGCATTTCGGGCAAGGTGTTATCCAGAAATTGTAGTTAGGGAGTCCAAATTACCTTTTTTGAAACAATTAACCTTAAAGAGGGAGTCCAAATATGTTCCATGTTAAAAATGCTGAAAACAGCCCGTCCAAATTGGTTAAATTTCTAAACTGTTTGTCCTCTTGGACGGGTAGCTGGCTAACCCTAGGATTTCAGGGGTATTGAGGGATGGTCATACAATTTTACAAAATGAGGGGAAGAAATAATACTGTATGGATAATAAGACGTAAAAGGCGCAAAGCTACCAGAAGAATGTTTGGATAAAAACTTGTTATGGCACCAATGTTTTCAAAAGTGACGTATTGTTAGGTACCGGTAAACAAAATGGCGAACTGAGATACAATACATGTAGCTTACCCAGTAAGCTTTGCATAAATCTATGTGACGTCATCAGGCTCGGCGGTAATTGTCACTGACCAATTAAGAGGTCAGACAATCATAGCTAAGAATTACGTGTTTCTACTGAAGTGATGTACTATGTAAACTGTGAGGTGTTCTGGTATCAGCTGATCTATTGATTGGACAGCGATAAATCTGTCCTGGAAGTTGAGTGGGTTTGTTAAATGAACGGATAAATATCCACTGCTTGTAGGAATGTAAGCTAGATAGGGGAAACAATGAGAAGAATTTCTGACTTTAGAGGTTCAACGTCCTGTTTCAAGACCTTTCTTCGACCAATGGGTCACGGGTTCGAATCCCACTCAGTCCAAAAAAAAAAATGGAAAATTTTCTGACTGGGTTTTCACTCGAACGACCTATGTGGGATGGTTGCCAGTTACCAATGGAAGGTCGTGGGTTTCCTCCGGGCAGAGAGCCCGGTTTCCTCCCACAATTAAACTGGCAACGTCGCCATATAAATGAAATAATCTTGAGCGCCGCGTAAAACTCCAAACAATCAATCAATCAAGACCTTTCACTAACGCACCATATAAAATGATGATATATTATACTGTCTTTGTTAAAATTTTAAAATATTTGCAGATTTCGGGGGACCTACATGTACATGTAATCATCAATAATATCATTACAGTATGAGTTTTAATGGCTATGAACATGAGTCCTTTTTAAGAATAATATTTTTGCTTTTCTGTTCAACAGTTTAAAAAAGCTTAGAAATGAAGTTCAAACAGATGATTCGACAGTGAAGAAAGCACAGCAGGAATCGGGGCCCAAGGCTTCATATGGCTACGGTGGGAAGTTTGGAGTTCAACAAGACAGGATGGATAAGGTACCATATTTAGAAACAAAACATAGTCAGCTTTTATTTCTAGTAGACCAGTGTTTGGTATTGATTGTGTAAATGTATGCTAGCCTGATGCCTTTAATTTGAAAAAAAAAAATTGTTCAAGCTGGTAATGTAACTTTTCACTTTGACTAAGTAAAAGAGAGTTTGATGTAAGTGGCCTGTGGCTGTTTTTCAAAAATTGCTCTTTTTTAATATATTCAAACTTGAATACAAAAGTTTGAAGAATACCAAAAAAATTGCATTGACGTTAAACAGATCTTTAGTTTATTCCTTCCCGAACCTCGGAACCTGTGACTGATATTCTGAAACATCCTACAGAAATATATCCAAGTGAAGTTAAAATGAGTATCGGTGTAAAATATAATTCCTTGCAAATTAATTTTCAAAGTATAAATATATAACTTTTCATTTAGCTTTATCAATAGTTTATGTATAAAACCCTGTATGCGTTTCACATTTTTTTTATTGTTTTTAGTATTCACTATTGAATTGTTCTTCAGATTGTTTGTGTGATTCTGTGTTTGTTAACCCGCGTTTTGTGTGCATTTGTTAACATTTTGTGTGAGAATTTCCCTATTATTTTTCCCTCGTATATAACCCATTAGTCTGCTGTGGGGCATGAACATGTTGAAAAACTATCAAAGCATGGAAGTCAAACGGATTCAGCAAAAGGATTTGGTGGAAAGTATGGGGTTCAAAAAGATAGACAAGATAAGGTAAGAAAGTTGAACCCTGACACCTTTTAACGACATGTTAATGTCCGGTTCCTTTTCAGTTCACATTGAATATGTTTTCTGATATTTTATATTTTCAACACTTAAAACACATTGGCACAGGGAAAATCTTCTTGTCTAAAATAACCAATTTGTCCTTCTGGAAAAAATAATTTGGCAACAAATCATCAGTATTTTTGATAAAGCTTACACGCCGAAAAAACGTTTTAGATAGTAATCAATTAGCTCTGATATTCTGATATGTTCTCTACCAAAATCTGAGATTACAGGACCCCCTGGGGGCATTGAAGGCTTGTGTCATTTTTCAATGGGTTTGTGTTTTTTTTTTAAATACAGAGGACCCTGTTTTTAGAATTAAGATCAGATTCCAAAGAGCAAATAATAGTGCTTTTTATTAAAATAGCATTTTTCTTCAGAGGAACGAAGAATTCTATTGCAATTTCCAACATTTTCAGGCCTAATTTTCTTATCAAAAATCAAGGGTTGTTTAGCTGCCACTGCATTAATCTTTTGGTCATGGGGTGTTTTATTGACTGACTGTATGTTGTGTACTTGAATCTGACTTCAACCAATTGGGCACAAATCTGTTTCTTCCGGGTCCTCCCCCCAACCTAAGAAACCTGGGAATGCCAATCTTTCCATGAGCGAAAAAAATCCTCTCAGTACTTACAACACATTCAAATATGTAAGAAAATCTCCATGCAGATTTACCTGAAAACAATTCTCAAATGGTCAATCTAATAATTAAACTTTATTTAGATTGTAGCCAAGGCTGATTTCTTGATAGAGATAGGTTGATGGATTAATTGTTTGGTGTTTTACGCAGCGCTCAAGATTATTTCACTTATATGGCGGCGTTACCAGTTTTATTGTGGGAGGAAACCAGGCTCTATGCCCGGAGCAACCCCACAACCTTCCGGTGGTAACTGGCAACCATTCCACACAGGTCGTTTGAGTGAAAACGCAGTCAGAAAATTTTTCAATATTGTTTTGGACTGAGTGGGATTCGAACCCGCAACTCACTGGTGGAAGGCTGTTTGGATTGAGTGCCCAACGCTCTACCTACTGAGCCACGGAGGCCCCTGATAGAGATAGGGATTTTCATAATGATATAGTCTACTCTGCACAATCTAATTGGTTATCTGTGTTAACAAGTTAAGAAAAATCTTCAACTATGTATGATATAAGAACCTTATAAAATCCTTATTTGTATCACTTTTTGTTTAGGCTGCCGTTGGCTATGAGCACAAAGAAAAATTGGATAAACATGCTTCACAAAAAGGTAAATGACTTGTAATGATCATGTGCATTTTATTATGTTCATAATTCATGACGATACCCTTTAATATTAAGTCCCCTTCTCTCCAATCCCTCCTATATATCTATATCCCAGGGTAAAAGTTAATCCTCTTTACAGTTTATCTCCCTTTTTTTATCTGGAAAGAAAATGGCCGATCACTTTGAGCCTCCATGGAGCATTTATGGTTATGGAACTAAAAAAATGCATTGATTTTACACTTATCTCCTATAATTAATACACTGTTAGCATTATTGTTATGGGGAAACTGAATTTCAAACTGTGAATTGTATTTTGTTTCTATAAAGATTCTGGTAGAAGTTTAAGATTACATATATAGTTGAGTAAACTATTTCAGGGGGGCCTTGGAGTGAGAGTCCCTCAATCCGACAGGCCTTCCATTGATAGGTTGTGAGATCAAATCCACTCAGACCAAATAAAAATTGAAAAAAAATACTGTTACTGTTGATCGCTTTATGTTGAAGGGGTGGGGGGTTGAGTTCGGTTACGAGAAACCCAAATATATATCATATTACGCATGCCCAGGGTGGAACGAAAAATTGCAATTTATCCAATCAATGTTTGAGAAGGATTAAATTATAATAAATTCGTAGTTTTTACCTGAACTTTAACCTTTAACCCTACCTTTACCTGACCTCTCCCATTTCCCTTAGACTATACCTCTGGATTTGGTGGTAAATTTGGAGTTCAAACGGACCGTGTTGACAAGGCTGCTGTGGGATGGGACTATAAAGCTAAATTAGAAAAACATGAATCTCAAAAAGGTTTGTTTCATCAGTGTCTCTTACATGATATTTGATATGTGTAGTAAGTATGTTTTATATATACATCATAGGTTTACTTTATTACAACAATTCATGATGGGGTATAAAGATCTAAATGATATACCTCTTTTTAACACAACTAGAAACTTGTCTCCGTGGTTATTTTAGACAAGAAGATTTTCCCTGTGCCCATGTGTTTTAGTGTTCATAAATATTTATATATGAATACCATCCCCCCTCTACCTCATCCACTACCTTTTTCATACACTTTTAACAAAAGAAAAGTTTAACCTATTACTTGTATTTAGATTTCTTCTGCTCTTTGCAAAAATATTTGTTTAAAAATAAACACTTGACGACTTACAAAGGCATCTTATTCTGTTTACTAAAATACAGTGAAATAAACGTTATGCATTTGATATTTCAAAGTGCGTTTCTATATCTATGAATAGACAGAGAGCCTAATGACATCACTCAAAATTATGGGATAATCGAGGAGGATCTGGTTTTGTAGTGACATGCTTGACTTCATAACTTTTCTTTCTGTTTAAATGAATTCCAATGCCGGATTTTATCCCTCATATGACATCATGAAAGTGGCATGAGCTATCAAAATGTATAATTCAGAAGCTTTTTAGTGCTTCTAGTCTCGAAAGTGTACGATAAAGTATTGTTTTGAACTAACTTTGGTTCAGAATGAATGAATGGTTATTTAAATTTTGTTTACTTTTCGAACACGTTTTGGGTTTGTACAGACCACATACTGTAAGGATTTTCCTCATTCCAACGCCAATCATTTAGTTTTTCGATGGCCTCCAAAGCCTCTTACTGTCGTGACGATCAGAAATTATGAAAAAAGTTTGAATTTTGGCAGTGCATGCCACTTTTATTAAGCAATCAGCCTATTGTTTTATTTTTGGAAATTTTTGATCTCTGGCTCTTTGCTCAACTTATAGAATCAATGTTGGGTTTATTTTGAACGTTCACATTTTTTGTTTTGTTTTATTCATACATTTCTTTTCTATTTAGACTATACATCTGGTTTTGGTGGAAAGTTCGGAGTTCAATCAGATAGGGTTGATAAGGCGGCCGTTGGCTGGGATTATAAGGCTAAAGTGGAAAAACACGAGTCACAAAAAGGTACAGTTACACCTCCGCAAAAATACTTTACGTTTGTAGGATATGTATTAATAATGACATTATTTGACAATTTTTGCAGATTGTTCTATGAAATTTTTTGTATAACAACAGTGTATTTTCTATATGCACCCTAAATATAGATGTTACGTCAATGGGCTGGAGTTTCAAATAGAACCTAGTCCAATGAAAAAAATGCAAAAAAAATTGTGGTTTTCCCCTTTATCTCTATGTAGAACGGTTGTCAGGTACATTCAAAACTTTGATGTCCATGTAAATGAAACCCTCAGTCGGGGGCATTGGGGCTTTACTTTAGCCATGTTTGCTGACCGAGCAAGAAGGAACATTAAGTATGCCAATTAGCCTTACAGAAATTTTATAGTTTATAAATTTATATAGGGGATTCCGATCTTTTGGTCGGGTGGTACTTTTGTTAGGGGCTTCACTAGCTCAGTCAGAGGGAGATTCTCCAGACAAAGGCCTTTCATCAATGCGAAGTGGGTACGAATCACTCTTAGACTAAGTAGAAAATTGTCCAAATTTCTTAATGGATTTTCACTCGATCCCCGTATATCAAAGAGTTGTACTGGCCGAAGGTCGGGGGTTTCCTGTGAGCAAGGAGCCCAGTTTCCTCTCCCACTAAACCTGGAAACGCCGCTATACAAGAGAAATAATCTTGAATGCTGCCTAAAACATCAATCAATCAAAGGTAATTTGTCGCCATATATGACCTTAACTGTTGAGTGCGACGATAAGCTTCAATCAATCAATCCTTAAATATCAAACCAGAATAAACTAAAGTTAACGCAATAAAATAACTTTAATACGTCTTGCTTTTATATGTGCGTGAAATAATTTATTTGTTGTTATTTATGTTCTTCTCTTGTGTTATTTTTGTCTAACACTTTTCAAATAGGTCTAGATTTCAATGAACTCCGGTTAATTTCAGACTATAACAAAGGTTTTGGTGGTAAATTTGGTATACAGAAAGATCGTCAGGATAGTGCAGCAGTTGGTTGGGATTACCACGAGAAAACAGAAAAACATGCCTCACAAAAAGGTGTGGGTCTGCATGCTAATAAAGCTGTAGTCTGCTGGCCCCGTTACTGCACTGCTTTTTATGTTGCAATATTAAAAATACGGCCAGATTATCACTTGGCTGTTTCTCCAACAATTTACACCTGATGTAACGCTAAGTCTAATGCAATGCTTTAATGCCATGGTATTCAGACTGAGAGTTACACCAGGTGTAAACTATTTGAGATACAGCCCCGCAAGAACCCAGTCCACTAATTCTGGGTACCGGTTAAATGTATGTCATCGTGTCTGTGGCCAGACGTTTTTTCTTTAACGGTGAACTGGAAACATCAAATGTCAAATAAAAAGACCGTCGACATTGGTACCCAGATATGTGGAAATCTCAGTGACAATCTGCAAGCCTTAGATACACATGTAGACTCTATATAAGATGTAGTGTATATATCAATATATATCCACGTAGTACTTGGTGTGGGACTTTATGTTATTTCTTTCGTCTGCTTTTAGTTACTTCAGTATGTAGTTTGTACTCTTCTTTGCTTATGTGAAAAGGACTTTTGTTATACTTTTGTTTGCAGTCTGTCATTTATGTACTTCGACTTGTATGGTTTTGTTGTCACCATGAATGCCTTTTGTTTTATAGGGATGATTAAGATAATCTCTCGAGTAGCTAAGAATATGACTGCTTTACTTTTTCAGTGTTAGTCTGTTGGTGTTGGTGTTTCTTACAAACTATGGCTGCTTGTTTTACACTACACTTCTATTTTTGCTTTCATGTGAATTATATTCTTATTAAACATTTATATCTACTTGTGCTTGTTTGTGTCTGCCTGATTGTTTAAGGTTGATCATAAAATCAACCTGATGCAACTTGTGTTATCTAAAAAGTGTATATATTTGACAACAATCGTGAGGAAGTGCACTTACCGTATTTCTTCTAAATATTCAGCCATTCTAATGGCCTAAATTTTCCATTGAGTCAGACAAAAAATGAGACGTGGAGTTGTGTTTAAGGATAACCATTTTCACACACAGCACGGTGGGTCATATTGCCTTAAATTCCCTCTAATGGGCAAATTTGGCTGGCCTCATTTAGCATATATCTTTTCTAATGGTCGAATCCTTATGAGGAAAAAAGTGGCTGAATCTTTAGAAGAAATACGATAGTTTCTAAATTTTACTGCCTTTATATGCTTATTACAATTCCAGCTACTCAGTTATTTACATTTTCGTGTGCCTCAAAACGTTTGTGGTATAATTTATCTTATAACATAAGTCAGATCAAATTCCATTTGTATGAAGAAGTTGACAAGAACATTGATAACATTTAAGTTCATTTTTTTTATAATGACCAAGTAAAAAACATGTTTTCTTTGACTATTATTAAACTCATCCTTTGTCTTCTCTATTTCTGTATTATATATATACCTGCATCTTCTCAAGCCAAGCTAAAATACCTCCATGTCCCCATTCTGTATTTTACCTTGGCGGACTACTCCACTCAAACCTGTAAATCAAACAGCGTCTTTTGATTGGATGTGAGCAAAACTTCTGGCACTTACACACTCTGCCACCAGCTGAGAAATAACATAATGGCAACTGCATACACCTTGAGCTTTTGTTTAGCGAGTGCTGATTGGCCAAGACTCTATAAGGAAAGGAAAGACAACTCTTACATTCTCAACAGGGGGCGCTGTTCGATTTACAAGTTGGAGTGGAGGTGTCAGCCAAGGTAAAACTTGGAATGAGGCCATGCAGATTTTAACTTGGCTCAAGAAGATGATATACCTGCTGCATTTGTTATTAGATCCAATATATACTTTGCCTATATATATAGACCTTGCTAACTACTTTGCATGCTGTATATAGCATTTCATACTAAGTGGCTTTGGTCCTTTCTCTCTGTAGATTATACTACAGGTTTTGGTGGCAAGTTTGGGGTACAGAATGATAGACAAGATCAGTCAGCGTTAGGATATGACCATATGGAAAAACTACAAAAACATGAATCACAAAAAGGTAGATAGATACATTGTGTATGCATGGTTTTGACAATAATTCACAGGGCCTTGGTGGTCCAGTGCGTTAGAGTGATCGTCCCTCAGCCTCACACGGACCTTCCATCGATGTGGCGTGGGTTCAAATCCCTCTCAAACCAAATAAAAATTGAAAAATTTTCTAAGTGGATTTTTTTTTAACTCGGTGGCCGTATGTGGAAGAGTTGCCAGTTACTTGCCAAAGGTCGGGCAATGAGCCTGGTTTCCTCCCCCACTAAACCTGGCCACGCCGCCCTATAAGTGAAATACATGTATAAGTGAAAACAATCAATTGAAAACTCACTGATATCTCAATCAGTCATTGATGAGTAGCTAGAAAGGACAGTTTTATCCGAGGAATTTCATTCTGTAATTATTATATGTCTTTATGAGAAATTTCAAAGCTGTGAAAGAAATATAAACTTATTAAGTCCACAAATGATCTGTAGTTTTAATGTGTGCATTTTGGACATGACTTAAGGACAAAAAGTTACAATTGTTATCGGATATATTAATTTTGTCGTAAATTTGCTATTGCTGGAAGTTTGATTTGTAAAACTCATTCTCCACAGATTAAAACCAGAAAATAACATTTGCAAGGAAAAGAAAAAATTGTTTTGGATTTAAGACATTGTTATCTACATGTATATGAACTTTTAACTCAATTAGAAACTTGTCTCCATGGTTATTTTAGACAAGAAGATTTTCCCTGTGTGCATTTGTTTTAGTGTTCATAAATAAATGAACTTTACTTACAGTAGCTTTAATTTTTTCTTACTTTAGTTTAAATACGTTCTAGGTAGCTAATTTGATCATAAAAAAATTTCATGTTTCAATTTAAATCAAAGTTAACATTTGTGCTTTAACTGGTTTTCAAAGCATATGTTTTTTTTTAATGTAGATTACGCCAAAGGTTTTGGTGGTAAATACGGTGTGCAGAAAGATCGACAGGACAGCTCAGCAATAGGATATGAGGAAAAGACCAAGACAGAATTACACCCATCTCAAACAGATATGAAGAAAGGATTTGGTGGGAAGTTTGGTGTAGAAACAGACAATCAAGATGAGGTAATTATAACAAGGTCTTGTGCCAACTGGAAACGAGGGTTTCTGACTGATTGTCAGGGGTAAATGTCTCCCCCCCCCCCCTTCCCCCAAAATCTGGCAACACAGCAATATACCTAGTGGGATTATCATTATCAATTATCAACTAACATTTTGTTGTTGTTTCGGAGTCAGCTAAAGTATATATTGAAATGAAAGGAAAAGCGTCTTTTAGACATTAATATTGTGTTGTTGTTTTTAGTCAGCAAAAGGATATAATGAAATGAAGGGACCTTCCAGTGGATATCAAAAAACCAAAGCCGAAGCAGGTAACTAACTGTTGTATTTCACTCATTTTTGTTTTAGTATTAAAGATAATTAGTCCTTTGTGAGGCCTCGTGGCTCAGCTGCTAGTCTCGCAAGTCGACATAGGTTTTCCGTAGATTCTTACAAATTTGGTTTGGGTTTCTTCCAGGCAAAGAGCCCAGTTTTCTCCCTAATAAACCTTGCCGCTATATATATGAAATAATCTAAGGTGTGGTGTAAAGCATCAATCAAAAATTGTTTGAATTTTGCAGGGACAGGTGGCGCTAAGAATCTACGTGCTAAATTTGAGACAATGGCAGCGTCTGGCGAAGAAGAGGCAAAGAAAAGAGCGGAGGAAGAGAGAGCGCGGAGAGTGGCGCAGGAGAAAAGAGAGGAGGCAGAACAAAAAGTACAACAAGATGTAAGTTGATATAACATGAAGTTATAAATGTTCAATACAAATGTTCAATTCAGTCGATTATAGTGAAAGTCCCTTGGCCCGACACAGGTCATCTGTCGATGGGGCACGAGATCGAATCCAGCTCAGATCAAATCAAAATTCAACAATATTTTCTCAGTGGATTTTTCACTCGATCATGTATGTGGAAGAGTTGGCAGGTACTCAACGGTGGGGATTTCTTCACCTACTACCCACTTAACCTGACAACGTCACCATATAAGTGGAGTAATCTAAAGTGTGACATAAAACATATCGATCAATCCTGTTGACAGGCCCGTATTGAAGCAGAGCGGTGGAAGTCTGAAGCCGAAGCACCCGTACCAGCAGCTGTGGAGGATGATGATATTTATGGAGATGCTGCAGCTGGCGTAGAGGATGTGCATGAACCCGAGGATACGTATGGTGAAGCTCAGTCAGTGCCAACATTACAGAAGGGCTACGAACCTGAGGACACATATCAGGAAGCCGGGACTGTCCAAGCCAGCCCAGCACAGGATATTTACCAGGAGGCTTATGCTGGGTAAGGCAAATAAATACCAAATACCCTGATATAAATATCAAATACTGATATAAATACCGAATACTGATAAATAAATACCAAATACTGATATAAATATCAAATACTGATATAAATACTGAATACTGATAAATAAATACCAAATGCCCTGATATAAATACCAAATACTGATATAAATACCGAATACTGATAAATGAATACCAATTACTTTGATATGAATACCAAATACTGATAAATAAATACCAAATACTGATAAATAAATACCAAATACTGATAAATAAATACCAAATACTGATAAATAAATACCAAATACTGATAAATAAATACCAAATACTGATAAATAAATACCAAATACTGATAAATAAATATCAAATACCCTGATATAAATATCAAATACCCTGATATAAATAGCAAATACTGATAAATAAATACCAAATACCCTGATATAAATACCAAATACCCTGATATAAATACCAAATACCCTGATATAAATACCAAATACTGATAGATAAATAAATACCAAATACTGATAAATAAATACCAATTACTTTGATATAAATACCAATTACTTTGATATAAATACCAAATACTGATAAATAAATACCAAATACTGATAAATAAATACCAATTACTTTGATATAAATACCAAATACTGATAAATAAATACCAAATACTGATAAATAAATACCAAATACTGATAAATAAATACCAAATACTGATAAATAAATACCAAATACCCTGATATAAATACCAAAATATCCTGATATAAATACCAAATACCCTGATATAAATACCAAATACTGATAAATAAATACCAAATAGCCTGATATAAATACCAAATACTGATATAAATACCGAATACTGATAAATGAATACCAATTACTTTGATATGAATACCAAATACTGATAAATAAATACCAAATACTGATAAATAAATACCAAATACCCTGATATAAATATCAAATACTGATATAAATACCAAATACTGATAAATGAATACCAATTACTTTGATATGAATACCAAATACTGATAAATAAATACCAAATACTAATAAATAAATACCAAATTCCCTGATATAAATACCAAATACTGATATAAATACCAAATACTGATAAATGAATACAAATTGCTTTGATATGAATACCAAATACCCTGATATAAATACCAAATACTGATAAATAAATACCCTGATATAAATACCAAATACTGATAAATAAATACCAAATACCCTGATATAAATACCAAATACTGATAAATAAATACCAAATACCCTGATATACATGTAAATACCAAATACTGATAAATAAATACCAAATACCCTGATATACATGTAAATATCAAATACCCTGATATAAATAGCAAATACTGATAAATAAATAACAAATACCCTGATATAAATACCAAATACTGATAAATAAATACCAATTACTTTGATATAAATACCAAATACTCATAAATAAATACCAAATACCCTGATATAAATACCAAATACTGATAAATAAATACCAAATGCTGATAAATAAATGCCCAATACCCTGATATAAATACCAAATACTGATAAATAAATACCAAATACTGATAAATAAATATCAAATACCCTGATATAAATAGCAAATACTGATAAATAAATACCAAATACCCTGATATAAATACCAAATACTGATAAATAAATACCAAATACCCTGATATAAATACCAAATACTGATAAATGAATACCAAATACCCTGATATAAATACCAAATACTGATAAATGAATACCAAATAGGTAACCCAATGGACATGAAATCTTACTGCCCAGCCCACCTGACACATTGAATTTAGATAAAGCCATATGGAAAGCATCACATTTTGGTGCCAAAATATGTTGCAGACTCTAAAATAGAATTAAATTTTTTTTAACCCCATGCACTTTGATTCAAATACCTTGTTTTTAAGATTACGTGTTGTTGTATCAAAAACCCACATTTTAAACTTATTGGGAACAAAAGAATGTATTTTATAAAACTGCATGGCTGCATGCTATCAATAAGAACAAATGATTGACCTTCTTGACCCTCACAACTTCTGTAAAAAAACTTTATGATAAAGCTTTCACCTCTTGAGTTAATTATATCAAATATAAAAAGTTTGTTTTGATGTGGAGCTTTTTCATTTTAGCATGTTATTTCTATTTAAGTATTTAGGAACACTTAAACACACAGGCGCAGGGAAAATCTTCGTGTCTAAAATAACCATGGAGACAAGTTTCTAATTGTGTTAAAAAGAGGTATATCATCTAGACCTTTATACCCCATCATAAATTGTTGTAATAAACTAAACATATGATATTTCATTAGGTTGACAACTGACTGGAGCTTGGCCCAAGTCAGTATAACGTATAATTAAGTGTTCTCTACAATGTATAATAAATCTTATTTTGTTTCAGTGATGACTTGGCTGAAGCTGATACGATATATGATGAAGCGGCTGGACCAGTTGATGACAACCCCTACAATGAAGCCGGTCCATCACTAAATGATTATGAGGCCGTTCCATCAGGAAAAACAGCCACAGCTATCTATGACTACCAAGCAGGTTAGAATCAAACATTTATTCTCTCACTTGTTCACACCAATCCTATGGGAAATATCCTTGGTTCAATTCTCAGAATGCTGGAAGCTAATTTCACTGTAAACCATAAACTGTATACATAAACTCCCAATCGGTCAAAACAATTTGTGATACAGTGTGCGTAAGTGTTGATAGTGGTGGAATGGAGATCGTCAGTGGTGACTTAATCTTCAATCAAATCTCTCATCAGTGGGTCACGAATTCAAATCCCACATAGCTAGTCGCCAGGTACTCAATCGAAGGTCACGGTTTCCTTCGGGCAACCCCTAAAGTTTTTTTTTCTCCCAAACTATTAAAAGCCCACATATAGTGAAATAATCTTGATTGGGGCATAAAACATATCAACAATCGCATAAACATATTTCCAGTTATTATCCTTGCATTTGTTTAAGTCCATGGCAATGGTTTTTATTAAAGATGTTTGTATTCCGTTTCTTTCAGCTGATGATGATGAGTTGACCTTTGACCCTGGTGATCGTATAACAAATATTGAAGAGGTATGTATATAGATCAGCGAAATAGCTCTGTTACATCGTCAAATTTGTAACGTCACAAACGAAAGGGACATATGGCTCAGTTGGTTAAAGTGATTTTCCTTGTCCGACAAAGATCATCCATGGAATAGGCCCAGGATAAGCATTCTAGGCATCTTGAGTGTAAAACATTGATCAGTCAATCTATTGGTATATTTTTTTCATGCATTTTATGGAAAAAGCTGGATTTTCAGGGAAAATTATTTGGAAATGTTAATTAAGTACTGATAAAAACATTTTATTTAATTTTATTTAATATACTAAATTTGGTATATTTATGGAAAAAGCTATGATCATTTCAATGTAAATTATTTGGAAATTTAGTACTGATAAAAACGTTTTATTTAATTTCAGGTCGATGAGGGTTGGTGGAGGGGAGAATGCCATGGGAAAGTTGGATTGTTTCCCGCTAATTATGTGGAAAAAGATTAATTAATCAATCAATCACTCATTGAATCAATCACTGGTTAAGAAGACATACCTTCTCATCTCTTCCAAAACATTAAATCAGGGAGTCCTTGTATTTTCTTTGAGAGGTTGGGTTTTTAGATGTAACCTGAATATGTCCTGATTATCAGCTATTCCTTTTCTTCTTGGCCAGTCATTTTTTATGCTTATTTTAAACTCTTGGTAATCACAGTTAAAGGCAAAACCACATCAAATATCTTTCTTTTATTTTACCGTTCTGTTGGACATTAATTTTCTTGTTTATAAGCTTAAGCATTCCTTTTTTCTCTGTTATAATTCTTTGTCATACTTTACATAGTTTGCTTTTGTTATATCTCTGGTCTTTTTGTTTGAGAAAATATTATTCACTAAATATTGTAGAGATATATTGTCTATGAAGAGACTAGCTGTTTTGTATATGATAGGCCAAAATAATTCCTAAGACAAAAGTGTTAAGAATATATTTCAAAGTTATACGCTATATCGGACGTATGTCTTCCTGTACACAGATAGACTTGTCAAAGAAATTGAATAGAATTCAAGTAAACCGATAAAATAAAAACAAGTATTAGATCGTAGATGTTCTTTATTTAAGATCTCAAACATTTTCTTCTTTGATACTTTTTCTGAACACTTTGAAAGTTGTATTGAAATCAGGAAATTGTGATCAAATATCATATTTTCATTACTGTTTTATTATTGTTTATTTTTTAGAATAAGTAGCGTTGTTATTGTCTTGTTTCATTCGTAAATGTAAACACTTTCATATAGTCTCAAATTATGTGGGAGTATTTTAATTCAATTTAAAATAAACCAATATAAATGTGTGGAAGATGAGTGAATGGGAAAAGTGTTTATGCCAGATATAGGCTAAATGAGACTACTTAATGAGACAGGTTGATATTCTACCCCCCCCCCCCCCCCCTCCTTTTTCCCACCCACACTAAAAGGTAATGGTTGTGTAAAATATAATTTTGATAACATTAACATTTTATTAAAAGTTGCAATTAACTTTAATCATTTAGAAATTATTGTTTGCCAAAATAAAGTACAAGTATATTTAGCCTTTCATTTTGGGCATAAAATGGCTGATTGTCCCAAAACTATTTGTAGAAGCTGTGTTTTCTTACTGATAAAGGGGCTTGGTGGCTTTGTTCAGTGTCTTGTTTAATATACTGCAGTTATTATATGAATTGACGTCCAATATAGATATCAATTTTATCAGTTGTTGCTGGGCGTCTGATAGGAGCTTTTGACTCAACGACGACGAATGCTACGATTGATATCAGTATTGTATATAAATTCATATAATGACATTTTTGCTATACATGAGCAATGGCACATCCAGTTACCCAAAGATTCTGCCACTTTTTTCTCCTAAGGATTCGACCATTAGAAAAGAAATATGCTAAATGTGACCAGACAAATTTGTCCATAAGGCAATACGACCCGCCAAGCAGTGTGTGAAAATGGTTATCCTTAAACACAACCCCACAACTTTGTTTTTGTCTGACTCAATGGAAAATTGGCCGAATCTTTAGAAGAAATACAGGAATGGTTCTTTTATATGCTGGGATGAGGCATGGGACCGTTTGGAACATTTCACGAGGACTTCGCGCCCTGATGACTTCAGATTCATACATTATGCGAATGGCCTTGCACAGTGTAGCTCTGAGCAGTGTACCGATATGCCAGTCCAATAGTGATTTGGACTTCAATATGCATTGATAAAATCGTTAGCTTTGAAGCAGTTATTCCGTTTGGATGGTATACGGAAAGAATTCCGCTAATTCAAGTACTCAAAACATTACGAAAAACACTCAAAAAGTTTGAGACTTTTCGTTGGGTGTCTTACCTCCTGCATGGAGCGACCGATAATCCTATCGAGCAATCGCTATTGATGTTGTTTTAGACCAAACATGGTAGAAAGCAGTCTAATAATTTGTTATCTTCACATTGCTCGTCCTTGAATTAGCGGAATTCTTACCGTAATGAAACTAAATACATGCATGGTCCTTAGCTTAAAGCTTTAATATATGTATCCTAACTCTATTCATTTATTTCTTCATAAGTTTGTGAAAGTCATGATGTTACCCTAAAGTAAGCAATTTTGATATAGGTTTATGTTTTAGTATTTTGAGTATTGATATGGGAAGAAGGTGTCTCTGGACTGGTATGCCAACTATATTATATAGCTAAAGTGCTTGTTGTAATCTATGTGTATATTAAATCATGGAACATATTTTTGGTAACTATGCAAGTATATTTAATAAACAATTTTACAGAAACTATGTTATGTTTTCTTCTTGTATCTACCAGGGGCTCGTTTCACAAAGCAGATCGCAAATGAAGCGTAGTTGCCAATGAATACCATTGTGAAGAGATACGTCGCCATGGCAACAGATTGGTTGCACTGTGCGACGGCTGCGTGAAACGGCCCCCAGTACCAAATGTTTTTATTACAAACTAACCATCAAACTGGTTTAAGTTGCTCCTTATTTACCCCCTAAAATGGGTTTTTGTTGTAGATTACCTCTCGTTTCTCTTGTGTTTTGTTAATGAATTACACTAAAACACACTGGCTCAGGGAAAATCTTCTTGACTATAATAACCATGGGAACAAGTTTCTAATTGTGTTAAAATGCGGGGTATGTCATTAAGATCTGTTGTGGTGGTTTATTGGTGCTCCCAAGACTGATGATCATGATACATCAAACCAATTAAACATTTCTGTATTTTTTTTAAATGATGATTCGGTTGAACTGAATTTGTTCATACGAGATTCTCACTCCCTCCGCATCAAAAATTGCCGAAGGCCGAACCATAGTCCTAAAGTCTAGATGTAAGCTCTAAGGCCAAAAGCGGTCATTTTAATCCATAAAACATGTGTTGGAGAGTTCACCCCGGAGTCCCATTTATCGCGCATTTCTTACACTTGGCTAGATATATCGTTTGTTACACCCAACCTCTCAGATTTTAGCAGCTATTGGGAGTGCTTGGTAGAGCCTATACCATGGGTCAATTCAAAGTGAATCGAGTCTATAGGAAACGTCGCCATCTTGTCTGATCTTGTCAAAATTGGATTACATCATGAAATAAACTCTCTGTTTTCGTTACTTGTTTAACCTTTCTTTTAATTCGAAGTAATATTCATGTATAGTGTGATGTCAGGATTGTTATATTTTTCGTATAGCTGTAAATATTCTTTCCCAAGCTGGCGTGTGAAAATTCGTGGAATATGTCCTGTAAAGGCATGCGGGGCCACGTCTAAGCTAGTGTGAACAAATGTACTGATAAACATTGAAGCCATTTTAGTACGGAAATCGTTTCGGACCCCGAACCGAATTTGGGGTATAGTGTGAACGTACCTTAAAGGATATCCCACTAGAATACGATTGGTAGAATATATCTTCATGTTAGCCCTCAAATCCGGGCCAACGGATTTCTCGCTACTTCGATATTGACATTGTGGACTGTATTTTATATCATATCAAATCAATGAACTATATGCGTGGAATGGACACGTCTCATTGGCTGGTTTGGATCTGACTTTGTAAAATGTGCCGCCATTGATAGTTTAAGATCTGAATTGGAATTGCACCATCTCCTAGTAATGGCGGCATTCGATGCAAATCAAATACCACGTGATCTCCATTCCACGCATATAGTTCATCGGATCAAATGCTACTTTACTTTACCATTCAAGTACTTTACCATTTTACGAGTGCTGCAATCCCAAAAGAATGATAAAAATCTGAGGATTTAAAAAAAGAACCTGGTCGACTTACTGGGCAGAATATGGCGAGCAAGTATTTTAGAGTCAAAATCTCAAAAAAAATATGTATATAGTTTTATTCTATATTTTAGAATGGAATCTTTCATCAGATTCCTTTTCAACAGGGCTATTATAGCAGTTCTATTCTCTTTCCTGCTGAAAGTCAAACTATTTCTATCTAGAAACTGCGCATTGCTTTCATTTAAAGTAACAATTGCATGAGTAATTTCAGTTAGATGTATTTATAAACCCCGAGACGACGAGGAAAAGAGAAAAAAATCATGTAGAAAAAGCAATATGCCGAAGAAAAAATGATGCATGCCCATATTAGTCGTCTTGATCTCTACTAGTATTTATAGACACAATTTATTTGTAGCCCACATCGAATGGTCAGTTATTAACCTTGTTCTTCAGTTAATATCTTTCGAACTTCCGACTGCATGTGGCAGTGAATCTTAAAAATTTACAATTATTGGATTCTTGAGAAAATTTGACAAAACCTGAATCAAATTACAGTTTGGAGCAAAAATTCTCGTCAATGTCAATTCAAGCAGTTGTTTTGTATATTCTGTAGAGAGGTTTGAAAGGTCCGTTCTCCCAAACTTATGTTTGCAACCCTCTGGAACGTTACGGAAGGGTTGCAGATACCGAGTGGCATCCTAGCGAGTTGGATCAGCCCACTGTACCACAGCTTTTAATCACAATTTAATCAGGAGATTCCAATTGACCTTGGATTTATCAGTTTTAAAACCCCAATAAAACGCGGTCTTTTGGAAATATAAATCTTATTTCAGCTACACCATGAATAAGTATTGAAAAGACTGTTTTACCCCCTACCCCCACCGCTCCATAAAAACAAAAACAAATAAATAAATTGAAAAAGGAACAAAAAGATGATTATTGTAACATCTCCCCAAACTTCGTAGCAATAGTAAATAACAGTCACTGGACCCTGTTTAACAAAGCGGCATAGCGTAAGTTTTCACGTAACTGCCATAGCAACCCATATTGTAGAGATACGTTAGTATGAAAGTTACGCAAAAAATACATCTACGCCGCTTTGTGAAACAGGGCCAGGATGAGAATAGAACTCACCACTTTGGGTTACCCTCCCACCGCTCTACCAACTGAGCTACACGGCCCTGTTCTCGTATACACACAGAGCTTAAACCAAGCTCATTAGAACATATATATTTAAATTTAGTTTGGAAAATAAAGTAGGTTTGCACGGATACTCATGGCTTTGTCCCATAACTTGATTATACCTACTCACAAGTATAAAAAGCTTTAGGTAAATGCGGTACTTTTTTCACTTTCGTTAGAAGCGTTTATTTATTGTCATAATTGGGCTGTCTAATGGCTGTTCAAATATGAATCAAGAAACAAGTTGATGAAAGACAAATGGTAAATTGGGCGCACAACACAATTCATTCTATAGCATTTAATCAACTTAAACGTCATGAATTTTATTTCGGTCTCTTTCGATAAGCACAGAGTTAAGTCGCAGCTTAGCTTTGTTGAGTTAATCCGACCACTGCAAAAGCCAAAAGGTAACAAACTTTCCAAGTAAGCGGATAAGCTTACGATTTAGCCTATTCCAACTGTATGGATATACATTAGTCGGTCCCTCGGAGCTTTTACTTTGGCATTTCGCAGTACGTATATCTGTATTTGGTTCAACGTGAAGTTTGTGTATATCAAACACACATACAAAATGTGAGTATAAAATTTACTGTATAAAATAGAGTGCAAAAGGCAGTTTATTATATTTTATGATGCAGTTTATTATATTGATGATCACTAAAACACACGGGCACAGGGAAAATCTTCTTGTCTAAAATAACCATGGAGACACGTTTCTAATTGTGTTAAAAAGAGGTATATCATTTAGACCTTTTTAATTATGATATTGTTGGTACTGAAACGAATAAGGTGTTTCCGTATATACCTCTCTCGTGACTTACTACCAATTTAAACGCCAATGTCTACTGATATTATACTACCCTTAGGCTAACTAATATCTTTCATCAATACATAGAGTTTACGCAATGTAATATAACCCACAAGCTGGGCCAAACCCTCAACGTATACACTAACCCAAGTTCGTCGGAGGCAAACGTAAACCACGTGTTTCAAGTTAACGTAGCTATCAAACCTTTATTTGTCAAAGATTTGTTCCCAGTCTATCAAAGCATATTCAGTTCAATACTTTCTTACTATAACTCCTCATCTCTTAACACTATAGCTCTCTTTCTAAGTGCTTAGTTTATTACTATTAATTATTACTTTTCTTTCTGTTCCCATCTCGTTCCTAGTGAAAAGAAAAAACAATCCCTTTTAGATTCAGTAGAAGTATGTCAAATTTATCTTTTCAACGGTACCAAATATACGCTTTGTCGGCGCGATTGTTTTTATTGTTCCTTGATGTGAAGTTAGAATACGGTAATACACTATTACGCATTAAATATATTGGTCAATCTCGCAATAAACCAAAGTTAATTTCAGTCACTTCAAAACATTCGTATCAATTATTATCGAAGCTTCCTTGAAAATGTTGCTTTGCGAAAAAGTGGTCTTCATGGCATATCGATGAACAACGAAAGCCCTGAAGTGACCGAAATTGTTTGAGAGTTGACAATTGGTTTTGCTGATTGCTATCTGTCATAAACTTCACTGGCGAGTGTTTGGGGCTGTTGCACTCAAAAAAATTATTCTATCTTTTTGAATATGGTATAATCATGATGGAAGAAATTTATGGTTAATGTCTAAAGTCATTTTATCGTCAGGTCTAAATGGACATCTGTGCTAACTAAGATCAGCGCTTGGCAGCAAACGGAGTCAGTTGAAATTCCCGAGGAGGAGAAACGAGCAGAGCTTACCAAAAAAGTCCTCGCTAAATGGAAAGTCAATTCTATTGACGAAAGGTAGGTCTCATCGTCGGAACCCACGATTAAAAACTTACGCCAACGCTTACTAAAAGGTGAGCTTGTTCAGAATTTAACCCTGGGCATCCGAGGATGGGTATGTCTATAATTTAAAAAAGTTTTTGTGAGTAGAAATTTGGACTGAAGTAAGAATTTCAAATCTGTATGATCAGTGGAATTTGGGCAATGATCGATTCATCAGCTGAAACGATTTATAATAACTTATCCATGAGCTTTCCTCTGTGACATTAACAGCTGAACTTGAAACTTGTTGAATATGATGTAAGGTGGAAACAGTTGTGAAACAATATTCTGCCCAAAAATACTTCAAATGTGTTTTGTTTTTGTAGATCAATATATGCAATCGGTCCTAAGGATGTAGCCAGTAAAGCACAGTCAGTGGCGACTAGACCTTTGATAGTAGAGGATTTAGTCCCGAAAGGTAGCATCGATTTAAATTCTAAGGTGGAGAGACAATACATTAAAAAGATGAGGATTGCGTCTCCCACATTGAGAACATTCAAAAAACATATCATCCAGAAATACAACGCTCCGCCAAGAGATCTTGGTCTGGGATATCGAATGCCAAGACCTCCGAAAGAGAGAAAAGACGAACACGAACTGGCTGTGGAAGCGATCAGAAAGAAGCCCACAGTCATCAAAACAACATCATTATCCTCCCTAACCCGGCCCGTAAGATGTGAAGACCGTAAACAAGTAAATCATATATATTGCGATGTCCTCGGCCCTGCCTCCTGTTCAGTATGCATCGAACTGACAAATAAGCACATGGCGGAGGAATTACAAGATAGGCTCTTCCCTCATATAGATACAACTACTAACAGTCTGGTAGCTCCCAGAGTGGCGGACGTTCTCTGTAATTCAGACAGAGCTGCTGGATATGTGCCGTACATGAGGGACGGGGTCATAGATTACAAGGAGTTACGACGGAAGTCAACAGTGACCGATCGCTTCCGACGTCTGAAGATCGCACTCCATGATGCACCACCTACAACTACTGCAAGAGCTTCTTCCTCAAGGAGACGGAGGACTAAAAAGAATTTGCCAGCTCTTGCATTTGTGTTGAAAGCGCTGTTGTAATCGATTAGAAATTAAACATTTTAGTGTAAAATTGTACAAGATTCGATCTAACAGTACATCGTACACGGGCAAGTGCACTTCAGTCGTCGCCAAATTCTTCATTAGGTTGAGTTGTTAAAAGAATTTAGTAGAACCCGAGTGCCTCTTTACCCATTTACCGTTTTGTAACCAACGACTCTTTTAAATCATGGTTTCGGGCTTTCGATGTGGTTTTCCTTATTAGGGTCGTTGAATAGTCCTTCACTACACCCTCCGTGCGTGTGCGGAGTTACATCATCTTCGCAAGCCAAGTTAAAATCTGCATGTCCCCATTCACAGAATGAAGACATGCAGATTTTAACTTGGCCAGAGAAGAGAAGAAACACGTGCATGAAAACAAGATACTTTGAAGACGAATGGATAAATTTTAGTAACTTGTAATAAATAGCTACCACTTTATTGTGTTGTAAGCGGATCTATATTGTTTATTTTTCTTTTCGCCGATGTTGGCGTAAAGATTCGTATTAGCCTACAACAGTGTCTGGTTATGACCTGGAGCCTGTTTCACAAAACGGCGTAGATGTATTTATTTGCGTAACTTTCCTAGCAACGTATCTCTACAGTATGGGTTGCTATGGCAGTTACGTAAAAACTTACGCTACGCAGCTTTGTGAAACAGGGCCCTGGGGCTCATTTCACAAAGCAGTCCCATCGCAAACGAAGGGCTCCCAGTTGCCAATGGAAACCATATCAATTGATCGCACTGTGCGATGGCTTCGTGAAACGAAGGGAGTAGAAAACCAGCCTAAAAACACGAATATGACTTTAATACAGAGAAACTACACACCTTTAAGTTTCACTTCTTTAATTGTCAATTTATTTTGAACAGATATTTCAAGAAAGAGCATTATCGACTAACGAAGCGGATGCTAATAAAATATCTTAAAATCAATTAAAATAAGTTCAAAGAGCCCATAGAGGAACTAAGGTCATGTTACAATCTCACAATATTGAATACCATCTATCTATCCCAAATAAGGAATTCCCACAATCCACACAGTATATTAACATGAAGAAAAAACCCAGAAAAACAAACAAACATAACAGTTCTAGTTGTATCACAGCCAAGCAAAATTTTAAACATTAACTGAAAAGCAAAGATTAAAATACTGAGTTTAAAAAAAACTTTGTTTCGAAAGGGCAGCCTGACTCCAAGTGCCTTGGGGTCTATTCTTTACTTTGTCTATATATCGACGACGAGGATAAAATTTGTTTCGAAAGGGCATCCTGACTTCAAAGTGCCTTAGGGTATATTCTTTACTTTGTCATGATATATATCGAGGATTTGGCAATATCAAAGTATCGTTGACGTATATGCAGAACAATTTCAAGTCATCAGTTGGTTGATTGATTGTTTGGTGTTTTATGCCGCGCTCAAGATTATTTCACTTATATGGCAGCGTTGCCAGTTTTATTGTGGGAGGAAACCGGGCTCTATGCCTGGAGGAAACCCACGACCTTCCGCTGGTAACTGGCAACCATCCCACATAGGCCGTTCGAGTGAAAACTCAGTTAGAAAATTTTCCAAATTTTGGACTGAGTGGGATTCGAACCCGCGACCTATTGGTGGAAGGCTGTTCGGGTCATCAGTTGGATATTTTATTTTTTTCGATATCCGGGGATCATTTCTGAACATACCAAGCCACCAAAAATTTGTGACATTCGCAGCACATCATTGCCTATAAGTGTTTTTATCATAGAACATATAGAAATCAAAACAGGAGTAGATGAATATTTTAAAGACACGTCCATTATTTGCAGAGGAAATGTGATGATATAAAAGGCACAAGTTTAAGTAGTATATATAAAAAATGGAATCGCTCGAATAAGAGTGAACATAAAAACTACTTCAAATGTGGGGACAGAGAGAGAGGGGCGGGGGAGGTATTCTCTTGCAGTTCCCTCCCTTGCACCATCCTTTCCAAATCAAATGCTGGGCATGCTAATCCTATAGAGGGCTTTATACATAATTATACAGGAGTATGTGAACAGAAGAGATTCAATAGTGGAGAACATTTTCATACATATAAATCAGGACAGAGTTGATTAACAAAAAAATAAGGGAGGGGGTACATGTGTGTTGTAACTTATCTTTACACTCACATACAAAGCTGATTTTGATACCAACTACAACTTCTAAGTACATTATGTAAATATACGCGTGTATAAAATTTGTTCTCAATTGTTTGTGATGCTGGCCATTATTATTAATGTTACACAGCTATTTACAACCTGTTTAAATACAATCCTAGATAGATAAGATATATAAATAATTACATCACTGGTACAATGGTATTTAAAGCAGGTACATTAATTACAGGTCCAATATATGTATCATTATACATGCCAACTAGTGTTGTTTGTGACATAACAATGGCAGGTATTGCTTTGAACGGATACTTTAACAAAGTTAACCTAATAGGCTACCAAAATAAGGCTACAAAAACTAAAAGTGATATAAACTCAGTTTACACATTGCAAAATCAGAAAATAGGTTGAACAAGCAGAAAGTCTTGAGAAATAAATACAGCATGTCAACAAAGTAAGTTTTGTGAACAAAATCAGCGTACGACACCTGTTCCGAAGTCTTTATCAAGAGCAAATTATTTCTCATTAGATTGATTGATTGATGTTTCACGGAATTCACGCCACACTCAAGATTATTCCACTTATATGGCAGCATTGCCAGGTTTAGTGGGGGAGAAAGCCAGGCTCTTTGCCCAGAAGAAACCCCTGGTCAAAAAAGTTGAATTGAACAGCAGATTCCTGTTCTAATTAATTAAGGAGCTTAAAGCTTGGCAGGGATTAGAATAATTAGAAACTAAATTAACTCTGAATTAGTAAATAACCGACACTGATTGACCCGGAAAAAATGTTCTAATGGACTTGGTTTAAGCTCTGCGTGTATAAGAGAATCTAACAAGCGAACCGTTCTAAACAGGGCCGGGTAGCTCAGTTGGTAGAGCGGTGGGGCGATAACCCTAAGTTGTGAGTTCGATTCTCACCCTGGCACGTTTTTTTTTTTTCGGGTCAATCAGTGTCGATTATTTACTAATTCAGTAATTTCCCTGATAAATTAACTCTGTATCAAATTCACTGTTGTCTGCTTCAACCTAAATCTTTAACAAGCTTACTACTCCTGGATATCAAATACAAACCACATATAAGGTGAATCAGTTTTATAGTATAACATATTCAAGTAAAATACAAATAAAAGGGAGCTTGAAAAAGGACAACAGAAATAGAATATCTGTATCAATAAAAGTGTACTTAAATACAGATGTTAAAATATTAACTAAGGAAGATAAGACATTATAAAAATAAATAATTTTTCGTTACCATAAGTTAATAAGTAGAGAAGAAGCGGTTCAAGTCTGAAGTTGATTTTTTTTCCTTTAGTCAACTTGCATACAAAGTCAGACTTAACATAAGCTAGTATTGTTCAAATGCTACAGAAACATATGCATTGTTTTAACTTAATATACATATACTATTATATCACTACACAAAAAAAAAACGACTTCAAGAAAGGTTAAAGTGGCATGAGCTGCCAAAATTCACGCTTTTTTCATAATTTCTGATCATCACGACAGTAAGAGGCTTTGAAGGCCATCAAAAAACTAAATGATTGGCGTTGAAATGAGGACAATCCATACCGTATGTGTCCTGTACAAACCGAAAATGTGTTCGAAAAGTGCCACTTCATGTCACTTCAAGTGGTGAGCAAGAATTGCACATGTCATGCAAAGTTTCACTTGATGGCCTATTTTCTAGCAACATTCAAGGATTTCAATTACACCGCAGCAATTTTATTGGGGGTGGGGGTGGTAATTACGCTGTTTACTCAAAGGATACCCTGATCTTCGTACCTGGCAACTCTCCCACATAAGGTCGCCAAGTTAACAACCCTCTCAGAAATATTTCAATTTTCATGGATTGAGTGGGATCTGATTGATTGATTGTTTGGTGTTTAATGCCGCGCTCAAGATCATTTCACTTGCCATGGGAGGAAACTGGGCTCTATTCCTGGAGGAAATCCACCACCTTCTGTTGGTAACTGGCAACCATCCCACATAGGTCGTTCGAGTGAACTTTTTCCATTTTTCATGGATAGAGTGGGATCTGAACTCGCGACCTATCGATGGGAAGCTTCTGTCGGAATATGAGAATATCACTCTTTATTATACAACCAGTATTCACTAACCAATGAAAGACTAGCATTTGTACCACGTGTCGATCATATATCAGTCGATATTGGAGCCGAAAGCGATATCGGATAGTGCTATTGGATTTTCATCCGGGTATCGGCAGAGAGAAGAGCGACTACGTCAGTTCGATGATGTGTAACATTCGAATCTGACGTCACCGCGGAGTCGTCTGTTTCGCTCCTGTCGTTTTGTCAGAACCCTCATATCTCTGCAAGATGTTAGATGACGCTGATATAGATAAATTTGTCGAGGGTCAAATACCAGAAAACACTAAAAAGAAGACGAAATGCGACGTTCTAGCAATTGTGAATACGTTGAATATTGAAATAAATTATTGTGCTTGTTTAAAGTTAAACTTGAAATAATTGTTGTTGGCGTTGGATTGCATATGTATAATAAAAAGGTTATTATATGACTTCGCATCGGATAGGGATATTGATTGTACTCGTCACCGTTGGGTTGAAAGTCGATATTGGACTCGACGCCTTCGGCGTCTCGTCCAATATCGGCTTTCAACCCAACGGCGACTCGTACAATAAATATCCATATTGGATGCGAAGTCATATAATAACCTCATAGTATTTCTGACCTATTATCTATAGCTGTCAACAAAGAGATTACCAGAAGATTGTTGGTATAATTCCCAATTGCAGTTCCTTCATATCTCCACCGGAGTTGAGCGTTTGCTAATAAATCTAAAAATCTGACGCTGTAAGAAAATGCCAGCAGCCCACAAATAACTGCTAATAAATCTGAAAATCTGACGATGTAAGAAAATTCCAGAAGCCCACAAATAGCGCCAGTGTCAATAACACATCTTCAAGACAAAAACAGCTAACTTATGTAGTAATGCATTATAGAAGCCATGTTCATTAAGAATGCAAATAATAATCACTAAACCAATAAATAAAGCGGAAAAAACTTTCTTGGATAAATAAGACAGAGGAGAAATAGTGTATAATTAATACAGGGTCAGTCTCAGTGAAAAAAAAATCTTTGACACAAACTTTTTCACCATATTAAACCCAGTCTAAAACATCACCAAATCTAAAGCATAAACTAATTTGGCTAAAACATACAATATTGCTTGTACTACATGGAAATATGGGATTTAAAAAATTGTGTAAAATATGCCATTAACAAGTTCTCTAGTTACATGTTACTTAGGTACACCTTACTTGTCAGAAATACATTTAACACGCCATTAAATACCACAAATTATCCTGCAATGAAGCCGCCTTTTTTGAGCTGTATTTAATAGCTTGCCAGATTTCGTAGAAAAATATGAAGGCCTTGCAAATAGCTTAGCTTTGCAACTTTATTTCACAAAACAAAGTGTCATGGTATTCCTTGGGAAATCTTCTGCAACACTAACCATTTTGCCACAGGGTTTCACGTAATATTTTGCATTCTATAATTCACCCAGCTTTGTGGTCAGCTAGTCCCATGAAAATCTTCTACACACTGTTTCACACGGCAATATGTGAGGTTAATCCAAGCAGAAACAAGCTATACTGTATTTCTCTCAGCTATGTGCCATGGCACTCTTGGGGAATGATTCTATACTCTAATTCAAGAAAAAGTGCTGTACTATGTTTCATTCTGTAATGTGCAACATTGATACTGGGAAATATTCTGTACCATGTTTAATTTTACTCAGCCATGTGCCATATTGTTGCAGAGAAATATTCTGTACTATGTTTCACTCTGTAATGTGCCATGCTGATTCAAGAAAAAAATCTATACTCTATTTCACTCAGCTATGTGCCATATTGATGCAGAGAAATATTCTGTACAATGTTTTAATCAGCCGTGTGCTATGCTGATGCAGAGAAATATTCTGTACTCTATTTCACTCAGCGATGTGCCATGCTGATTCAGGAAAAGAATCTATACTCTATTTCACTCAGCTGTGTGCTATGCTGATATCCCTCATAGTCTACCTAACAAAGATGTGATCAAAATGTTGTAAGAGCATGAGAGTAAAACTGTTGATAATTCCCATGCTCGAGAGGTTAGCCTGTCCCCGTGGCCAGATGAGATTTGGACCAAACACAATAGCCAGGTTATAGGCAGTCATCTTGTTCACATCTTCATGGGCTGCAACCTGTAAGGCAATTACAGTACGTAGAATAAACAACTGATTGATTGAGGTTTTACGCCGGATATATTGTTTATTGAAACCAAAACAGTGTTTGAAAAGTTAACAAAATTAAAAACATGGGAAAGAACATTCATTTATGTTTGGCCTGTTAAGACAGATTACTTGAATTTTGGATAAAAAAAAATTGTAGCCCTAATATGCTTCTTGGGGAAAAAAGCCGATAATTTGAAAATTTTGTATTGACAGAAAATTTTCAAGATTTTGGCAGGTCATGCCACTTTAAACCCTACAATAATTATTTAAAGTTCCATAAACTCAATTCAATCAACTGAACCAGCTGAAAATGTTTAATAAGCTAAGATTGCTAAATAATCTAGAGGAAATGAAAAACACAAACTGACCTCAGTTAAGAACTGCATAATATATTGTAAAATAACATAATTATCCTCAGGTAGTTCTTCTTGTATCATCCTTTTAGCTTCGAAAAGTCGCTTCTCCTCATCTAAATCTGATAAAAATGGAAGGACATAAACTGTTGATGTACCACAGGGACACGGAGTGCTCTCCCTTATCAACCCTCTGTTACCATCCATATTTATAGTAAGAGAGGGTAGATAAGGGAGAGCACTGTGGGTGTACTTACAATATATCTAACTGATAAACTGAACATACATTGGTCCAACTGAATATTTTAGTAGCAAGAAATTGAATATTTTCATGCAAAATCAATTGCAATTCAGTTTATTTTTCACATCTATTCCAGTTTATCATTCTTCAATAGTTCAAGCTATTTTAGTCCAGTGAACACCTAGCTATGACAATAAACTTACTCTGCAATCTACAGATGGGTTCATAAAGGTCATAGGTTAAGAGAGGTTCCAGTAAGTCCCTGAGGAATGTCTTCAGTATCACAGCTGCTATATGTACATCACCTTCAAAATCTACATAACCACCTGCAACAACAACACACATAGTCAACATGCTATAATGAATTAAAAAATCTCTCAAAAATCAGCAAAAAATCGTACGAATAAACTGCACACTTCTATCAAAAGCTATTAGGCTGCTCTATTCAATGAATGTACACGTTTGGCTGGATTTTCTTTCCTTTTAAATATGATCGAATTGAATATTTTAGCTACTGAAAAGGAGCTTCCATTCGTTGACCAAATATCTATGACATAACAAGTTGTCATACATGAAAAGCTGTCGTACATAAAAAGGTGTCGTACAAGAAAAGCTGTCATACATGAATGTCTTCAGCTACCTTATATGACAGATATGACGATTTCGATATTTCAGCTCATCAAAGCATATCACTTATACAAGAATGTGATTCTAACATCTTGACCGTCTTTTTTTGTAGTTGACATTGATCTACTATAATCAAATATTCAGAAAGAATAACTACACTACACTGAATATTACATAAATCAATATACATTGTAACACTAAATATCAACTAATGCTTCATATATATTTCTTGATCGCTTTTAAAAATAAGAAATGACACCGTAAAAAAATGTTACCTTCATTAAACTGTTGCTGAACTTGTCTTAGTTTGGCTGCATTGGCAGAGCGGCGAAAAATTCCTTCAACGTTTAGAGCTGGAGAAAGGACAAACAGCATTTCATAAGACAAGACATAAAACAAAATTTTGTGTAAGCAAGTGTCGACTTGATTTTGTTCATAAAAATTTATTAAAAGTATGACTGAGATGTATTTCACTGGCTAATATTATGGCTGTATGATTTGAAAAAAATATCTCTTTCCTCTTTAAACTCAATTTACGTACAGAAGGTATATGATATGTACGGTAAGAATTCCGCTAATTCAAGGACGAGCAATGTGAAGATAACAAATTATTAGACCGCTTTCTGCCATGTTTGGTCTAAAACAACAACAATAGCGATTGCTCGATAGGATTATTGGTCGCTCCATGCAGCAGGTAAGACACCCAACGAAAAGTCTCAAACTTTTCGTAATGTTTTGAGTACTTGAATTAGCGGAATTCACCTATGCCATGTATGTGATTGATATTTCTTACCATTTTCCCTGAGGTAGGAGATGGTTTGTTCTACAACTGGAGGCATGATCTTACCACTGTTCTCTTTAATACTGAGGGAAAAAAAAACATTACATGTATAGTGAGAAAATATAAACATAAAATAACCAAGAAAATTGAACGATTGATTGGCATTTCATGGCAGATTCAAGATTGTTTGATACGTAAGTCGGCGTTGCCAGGTTTAGTGGGTGTTGGGGGATAGTCGGCAATGTTTCCAAATAAAGGTTTTTGATTGGAAGGTTTTTGACAGTGAGTTTTGACTGAGTGGGGTTCCAATGAGCCAGACATTGATGGATAGATTTATTAATGTTTTATGCTGCATATTTCATTTATATTTGTGGTTGTCAGGCTCGATGCCCACAAGCAATGAAGCCTTCTCTGGTTACCGGGCAACCTTTCGGTGATCTACCGAAAACACAACCAGAAATATTTCAGAAGCCTTTAAAAATTGACAGAGGAGTTAACATGTAAACTGTGTAACAGTGTTGATTGATTGATTGATGTGTTAGGCTGCACTCAAGATTATTTCACTTCTAAGGTGACGTTGCCCAGGTTTAGTGGGGGAGGAAACTCAATTTTTGATCTGTGCGTGATTCAAATCCGCGCCGCATCAATGAGGGATGAACGCTCTAGTCCACTGGACCACCGAGGCCCCCCGTGACATTTTTGATCTTTTCTGCTTTACGTCATGTTCTTAATTCGGTGATTCAAAGGTTACTACCACATACGTTTGAATGGTGACCCCAAATTGTTGTGTCTTAAGGGTAGGTTGACTTCTTTTCTGTTTTGGTGAGTATGGGTAGGGCGGCCTGTGGGTTTTGACCAAATGGGCATCATATCTGCAATACAGAAAAAATCGCTTAGTTCAAACAATAACAAAGAGCTTCCAATTCAATGTTACTCAAAAGATGTGGTTATAAAACATACTGCATCAAAGACACCCCCATAATGTAAAAAAAAAAAATAAAAAAAAAAAATAAATATATATATAAATCTATTTAATATTCATTTACAAAGGTAGAGATTGATTGATGTTTTTCACCACACTTGTTTCACTTATATGGCGTCGTTGCCAGGTTTAGGGGAGAGGAAACCGGGATCTATGCCTGGAGGAAACCCCTGACCTTCGGCAAGTACTTGGCATCTTCCACATACGGTGACCGAGTGGAAAATCCACTCACAAATTTTTCAATTTTTATTTGGTCTGAGTGTGATTCCAACCCGCGCAACATCGATGGAAGGTAAGTGTGGGACAAGGGACAATCACTCTAACATACTGGACCACTGAGGACCCCTAACTGTATAAGCTTCTAACCGTGGTGAATTTCTTATTTACTTTAAAGTGGCATGAGCTGCCGAAATTAACATTTTTTTTCATAATTTCTGCTTTGAAGGCCCCTTTGAAGGCCATCGAAAAACTAAATGATTGACGTTTGAATGAGGAAAATCCATACAGTATGTGGCCTATACGAACCGGAATAGTGTTCGAAAAGTAAACATAGTGTTCGAAAAGTAAACAAAATTTAAATAACCGGGACGACCATTCATTCATTCTAAGCCATAGTTAGTTCAAAATAATACTTTATCGTACATTCTCGAGACTAGAAGCACTAAAAAACTTCTGAATTATACGTCTTGAGAAAAATGTCAACGTCAAAATGTCAACATTTTGGCAGCTCATGCCACTTTAAGGATTCTTTGCAACGACTTACTTTAAGACAGGAGGTGGAACTGTAAGTTGATCAAAATGAAGATGTTCATTTAATTCATGAAGGTAATTTACATAACGAACTTTCTTTCCAAATTTAACACTGAAAAGAAAACAACAAAATGAATTCTTTACCATTGATTATTTGAGTTTTAACATGCAAATACTAAAACACATAGCCTCAAAGAAGAGTCCTAAAGGTAGTAATAAGTACACAATAAGAGAAAAAAAACATTGTGTGGTGAAAATAAGACAGGATGATGGGGGCTTGATCACATCTTCATAAATAAATAATAACACAATTTAGTTTCTGGGAAGTCAATAACATTGTGGGAAGCAGAAGAACTCAAGACAGCTACGTAGAGTGGCTTTGTCAGGTTAGGTTGGCAAGCTACATGTAATTCATTTTCAATGGCATTCAGACGCTTTATGGCCAAAGAAGAGACAGAGGATGATTGATTGATTGATTGTTTTGGTGTTTTACGCCACGCTCAAGATTGTTTCACTTATATGGCGGCGTTGCCAGTTTTATTGTGGGAGGAAACTGGGCTCTGTGCCCGGAGGAAACCCACGACCTTCCGCTGGTAACTGGCAACCATCCCACATAGGTGGTTCGAGTGAAAACCCAGTCAGACAGAGGATGAAGTATCTAATAACATTTTCTGGAGTCAGATATTATATAGCTGATTTCACCTACCTTATTAAAGGTTTGAAAATATTCCATAAAATCTTGATGAAATTTGTAGGGTGAACTAAATACAAGGCCTTCAGGTTTTTCTTATATCTGAAAAAAAATTTCTTCATTTAAAGCAAATCAAGAATGGCTAGATAGTAAGGACTACATGACTTAATTATTCGCCTTTGCAATGTGGTAGCCATGATTTAATTACTTGCAGAGAAAAGAAACTGATGTCATTTGAAAATAATAACAAGTGTAGGGTTGGTAGATAATGTTAGAGAGCATTAATTTATCTTATTAATTAGTAAATAACCAACACTGATTGACTCGGAAAAAAATCGGGGCAAAGGTGAGGATCGAACTCAGGACTTAAGGTTATCGTCCCACGGCCGCCACTCTACCAGCTGAGCTACCCGGCCCTGTTGGGAACGGTTCGCTTGTTAGATTCTCTTATACACACAGAGCTTAAACCAAGCCCATTAGAACCTGTATATTTAAATTTCATACAAGATTTCTTTTATAGTGTTTCGAAAGCAAGCTGCAATCAGCATAAGGGAAATTACTGAATAAGTGAATTTATTCCGGGTCAATCAGTGTCGGTTATTTACTAATTCAGTAAAATTTCCTTTATGATGATTGCAGCTTGCTTTCTAAACACTATAAAAGAAATTTTATCTTAAATTGCAGAATTAAATTTTTTTACTAAATTTCGATTTTAAAAAGTTTTAAACGTTCAATATAGCACATTCATTGTGAGGGTCTTCTAAATTCAGTAAAGACAAACCCAGATGGTAATTGAGAACTCACTTTCTGTCAAACTCTCTGTAAGCTTGAACTAACCAAGTAAACTTGGGTTTATTTTTACTGTTTAGACCATGATGGAAATATACCACTGTGTAATCACTCTCCACATACTGGTCCAATGTGTGCCGGATATACCTGAATAACATAGAGAGAATTGAGAATCTTTCATAAGCAAGTTAGTTATTAAATAAATAGGCATAGGAAAATAAATTTCAGAAGCCCTTTAAATGTTGTAGTGAGCATTTTTAGAAGGATACGGTTTAAAAGCATTTTGAATTTTTTTTCTTTACATTTGTTGCTACAGTGAACACTTTCCAAACCAACAGTTTACCAAATTTCCTTCTGTAATAAAAGGGGGCCTCGTTGGCTCAGTCTGCAGATAGGTAGTCTCTTATAGTCTGACACAGGCCTTCCATCCATGGGTTGCAGGTTTGAATGCAGCTCAGACCAAATAGAATTGATAAATTTCTGAGTTGGTTTTTCACTTGGTCGCCCTATGTGGAAGAGTTGCCAGGTACTCGCCACCATAAGTGTGCAATAATCTGGAGTGCAGTCTTAAACACTGATCATATAATCTGTATTAAAACGCATGTTAAATATCAACCCTTGATAACGTGGCACTCATTCAGAAATTTGGACTTCTGAACAGCGAAGAACACTTACTCTAATAATCTCTGATGATCCATATCTTTACTGGGAGGCATTCTACAGGCTGAAAACACTATCACTTTTCTCCCATACATATCATCACCTGGAATAAACATAATCACATTTGTACAGTTTGAAATCACAACAGTATGTAATCAATTAAAGCCCGGTATACACTGAGAGTTTTGCTGCGACCCGACCCGATTGTACCCGACTCGAGTTAAGTTGGCTTGAGTTGCGCGTCGCCGCTTCATAGAATGGTATACACTGCATGCAACTATAGTCATCGGGAGAAAAAACCTTCGAAACTCTCTAGCGGAACATGGTAAAAAAAGAGACGGGGAAGGACCTGCTACCTTCCTCTCCGATTTTGACATGTTCTACAATGTCAGAACTGAGTCACTTTCAAAGAAAAGACGCCTGGTCACATGCACAATGACACCACGGGTGCTGAGGATTCGTGACCTTTTTGTTATTCTCACATCCACCAGTGTCTTTGTAACTGACCTATTCGCAGCACACATGGTCATTCCAAATGTTCGAAAGGGAAGGCAGCTGAGACATTATGACTTTAGTAACGTCATCGCGAAATTTGTATTATCAAACGTTTGGCCTGGACTGTGACTTTGGCTAAGATATCAATTATTCCTAAATTCTACTATGGAATGGTTTTACTAAAGCCAAAACACATAGGACACCTCATACTTATATTGTACATGATGGTGTATATTTATGAGCTTTCGAGAGTAGCTCCTCTCATCATCAGATATTTAATTACAACACACAATAGACAATTATTCCTAACTACATATATTTATGGACACTAAAACACACGGGCACAGGGAAAATCTTCTTGTCTAAAATAACCACGGAGACAAGTTTCTAATTGTGTTAAAAAGAGGTATATCATTTAGACCTTTATACCCCATCATAAATTGTTGTAATAAAGTAAACCTATGATATTTCATTAGGTTGACGACTGACAGGAGCTTGGCCTTAGTCAGTAGAATTTTCTGGAACACTTTGTATTACATTGACAATGCTTACGCATCTTAAGCTATAGTAAGAATATCGTCAGACTATATAGTATGACCCCCCCCCCCATACCCTTTCCCAGAAAACCTAGGTAGAAGGCAGACAGGGGAGTTTAGCCCTGACCAGTATGTCTTTCAAACTCTTGTTCTTTTTATAAGCAATGACTGGCCTTTGGGTCAGAGGTCGAGCAAGTTTACTTTGAAGTAGTTTGTATTCTTCTACTATAATCTTGGCCATAGCGATGCTAGCTTTGTTATACTGAAACACAAATGGTATTATAGTTTTTTCACGACATCTTCCGGGGTCCAAGTTCAAACCCAAAGGATAAATAGTTTGTAATGTTTGAATCCAAAAACTTTCCCTTTCCAAACGTTTGTGCTTCGTATCTGCAGCGGAAGTGAGAAATGGGATTTTCTCAATAGGCATGATTTCAAAATGGTCCTTGACCGAATGACCTTGAGTATTGAAATGTTGTGCCACGGGTACATCATGTTTAAGTCTTATGCTAGATAAATGGTTGGCTGCTCTTTGTCGTAGAGAATTCTGAGTTTCTCCGACGTACTGTTTGCGACATTTTTTGCACGTGATTACATACACGATATTAGAGGAGTCACAATTAAGGTTCTCTGCCATTTGATATTTGTTGCGAGTTTGTTCTCCGAAAAAGGTTCCGCGATCGGGTACGTATATATCGAGTTTGCATCGCGTCTTAAGGCATTTCATTGATGTACCTGAGAGAAATGTTGGACGGTAGTGGTACACTCGTGAAGGGGAGGTAAGCGTATTGGGGGATGAAGGGGGAAACATGATTTGTCTTACTGTGTTAGATTTCATCCTTCGGAGTAATCTAATAGAATACTTCCTAGGGAGGAGAGCTTTAAAAAGAACAGAACAAGCCTGGTTAAAAAAATCTAAAGAACTACAGTTTCTATAGAATCTAAAAATCTGAGATTTAATGACCCCCTTGAAAGTGTGAGGAGGATGGTATGACCCAGCATGTAGTAGCTGATGCGTGTCAGTAGGTTTGAAGAATACTTTGTAATCTAAATACCCAGTAGTATGATATGTATGACCCTTGTAAATAGTTACATCCAAAAAATCCACAGAAGTGTGATCAATAGTAGGCTGTAATTTAATGCTTGAGTCGTGAGAATTAAGAGTATCGATGAAAATATGAAGGTCTTCCAACGTATGTTGCCAAATGATAAAAATGTCATCCAGATACCGAAGGTAAATAAAAGGTTGTAGGTGACATTTGTGAAGAATATCACTCTCCCACTCAGCCATAAAAATAGAGGCAAAGTTAGGACTAAAACGTTTCCCCATTGCACACCCTTTAATTTGCTGAAAGATCTCCCCATTGAATTCAAAATCGTTACCTTTTAAGCTAAGTTCCAGCAATTCTAAAATGTCTTTATCCGGACGACGGTGGTCAGGATATCTTTGGAATGCTGATTTTATGGATTTAAGACCCAAATCTATGTCAATGTTTGTATACATAGACTCCACATCCAGAGTAACCAAAATCACATCTTGTGGGATGGATTTCTCAGACAATTTAGCCAATAAATCATCCGTATTCTTTATAAAGCTAGGATGCCGATTCGCTATAGGTTTTAGATAGTAATCAATTAGCTCTGATATTCTATAACTTTCACTGCCACAATCTGAGATAATAGGACGCCCAGGGGGCATTGTAGGCTTCGGCCATTTTTCAATGGGTTTGTGAATTTTTGGAAGAATATAGAAGACCCTGTTTTTAGAGTTATGATCAGATTCCAAATAGCGATACTGTTTTTCATTAAGTAAGCCTTTATCTTGAAGAGAAACAAGAATTTTATTAAACTTCCTAACATTTTCAGGCCAAATTTCCTTATCAAGTTTTTTGTAATGAAGAGGGTTGCTTAGCTGCCGTTCTATCTCTTCAATATAATCCTGTTTTGACATAATAACTGTTGCCGAACCTTTATCAGCAGGTTTAATAACTATGTTTGGATTTCTCCTTAGCTTACTTAAGGCAAGACATTCTGAATGAGTAAGGTTATGTTGGTTTTTCTGATTAGTTAAAGCATCAAACTTCCTTGATACAGAGTCACGACTAATGTTTATTTCTGGATCATACATGTGAGAAGGAGGTGTATAGCCGCTTTTAGATGTAAACGGCTTGCGTACCCCACTAGAATCTCGGTAGATATCAGCCAGACTAAGATTTCTGGAGAACTCCATAACATGCACTAATTTACTAATAGAAAAGTCCCTATCAGATAATGCTTTAGGGCAAGGCACAAATGAGAGTCCTCTATTGAGTAGAGATATATCATCAGCAGTGAGTTCCTCGTTACTAAGATTAACAATATTACTTCCTAAGCCGAAAGTAGGGTGGCACATGCCCTGTCCCAAATTTAGTTTAAATCTAGTGTCTGAAGCCAGTGGGTATACAAGCAATTTGCTGTATCTTCGGTCCAGTGAATTTTGTCCGTGGATACTCTAAATTTTGAATTGGGGATTTTTGGTATGACCATAACTCTCTTCATCTTGGAAGCAGAAGAGTTATATAGGTTCAGGTTCGAAACTTCACTGGCCGGCAGTTTAGTGGATGACTGGATCTCTACAAAGTAGATGAGCGAGTTGGAAAAAGTCTTCCTAACCGCTGTCATCATGTTGCGCATTTGAGTTAACGAAGTGTTTGGCTCAGTAGTTGTCTTGTTATTGATACCAATATTCAAGATAACTTTCTCAGGTTTGGGACCTTGATACTTTTGAATTAGAGTCCGAAATGAATTGAAATTGGCACCAGGAAAACATTCTACCTGCATATCAGGGTGGGGGTCAAGGTTAATTCTAGAAAGATTAGAATCCCCAAGTAAAAGAACTTTCTTAGTTACATTAGGAAGGTGCCAATTAGAGGAAGTGTGCCGAAATTTCCAAAATTTAGAATTAGCTAATTTATTCCGAGGGTTGCGCTGACCCCTCGGAGGGGATCTCACTGCATCTGAATATCTCATAGGAGAATGGACAGACAAAACTGGGGATGGGGGAGGAGCAGAGGGACTAGATGTACTAGGTCTAGGAGAAGAGACCCTAGTAGAAACTGGAGAGGACGGAGGACGAAGGGGGACAGATGTTCTACTAGGTCTAGGGGAGGGAGGCTGAGGGGAAGAAAAAGAGGGGGCAGAGGTAGTAGGTCTAAGGGGGGGAGTACCAGTAGGGAAAGGCGAAGGGGAAACAGAAGGTAAAGTTACAGACCTAGGAGTCTGTGACTGCAGAGTTGGAGGTGAGATAACAGATGTCGACGGACTGACAGGCGGATGGGGTTGGGGAGACGATGGTGGACTAAACTGAGTAGTAGCAGCAGAAGTGACAGATTTAGTGATGGAAAGAAAAGAATAAAAATTTTGAATGGTCGAAAGTTGTAATTTACCTTTATAATTCTGTTTGCCCCATTTTAAAGCATTATTGAAAGCACTGTCAAAGTTTAGACCATTGGATGACCTGGCAGAAGTCACCTGTGCTTTTAATCTATTTAAACAAGCCGCATAATGTGAAATCATCTCTTGTATGATCCTATGGGCCCAATTTTTGTGTACATGGTCAAACGCAATATCAACTTCCCGATTGCGTTGAGCGGGTTTAAGAAAAGAATTAAGCTCTTTAATTTTATTATTTAAGGAATTTGGGAGGGTTTGGTCACGTAAATGTCCCTCAAGGATGCCAATGTGGTGAAGACATTGTAAAATTTTGAAAAGGGCTTTCACCAGAGCCGAGAATTCTGAATATTGGGGACTTTTAGATTTTGAATTTCCATGCCTATTGCTAACTGAAAATTGCCTGCTTCTGTTACCACGCCCTTGTTTTGCCATTCTGCCTAAATGCCAATATACTTAATTAGTCTAACTAGATGAAAAGGGAAAATGGAGTTGGGAAAGTGAGACAGAGATAGAAAGGAAAAATATGTCGGGAAACAAAAAGAATTGATACAAACTAGAGATAAAAGGACCTAATTGAATTGGCTGACTTAGGGGACAAAAAAGATGGAATTTGGAAAATATATGTTACAAAGAGGCAGAGATAAAGAATAAAATGTGCCTGGAGACAGAAGGACTAAAGTAAAAAGGGTAATAAATCTAGTCACAAATTGTGAGATATATAAGCATAGGAAGACTAAATAGAGCGGGAAGGAAAAACAACTTAATAAGACACTAAGGTTAAAATTAATGTACAATTGGAACAGGAAATAATAATGAAGTCCTAGAAATAAATTTTGGAAGAAAAATATACAAGGGCTGTAAATGGAAGATAAGGTTAAATCATAAATAAAAGGGCAAAACAATAGTAAGCCTAAATAATGAAAATATATAAAGAGATGAAAAAGGTATAAGAGGAATATAAAAGAAAGTAATATATACAACGTTTTACAGTAAGCAAAGAATACTTAGCAGAAAACGGGATCGCACACGGTTTTGCTAGAGGCCTTTCGGATTTGCTGTCCTTTATCAATAGCCGTAGAAAAAAGTCTAAAGTTATGTTGAATTTCTTGTGTTTATATGGAAAAATGACAGGAAATAAAAAGGGCTTGGGTGATTAAAGAATATTTTTGTAAACTAGGGAAGATTAAGCTATTAAAACATTTAACTAAAGCATGGAAGCTTGATAAAGTTAGTTTATACTCATAACCATTGGAGGTATGGTTAAGTCTAGACATAAAAGGTCATATGGTTAGAGAGAGCTGGGGTATAAATATCCTGTGGTTTTGAAATAAAGGAGCTTAAATCAAAAGGAAATTACAGTAACTGAAGAGAAACAATATAAGGTAGGAGAAGAAATCTAGGGTGGGAACACCTAGCCTATTGTATATTGAATGCAATAAAATATTTAAACGTTAAAAGATAGAATTCAAACGATAAAAATAATTTTAGATGAAAACTAATGAAGTGTTTGAAGATGGAAGGTAATATTAGAAGATAAAAGTAAAATATATATCAAGAAAGTTCAACAATGCTGCAGACTGCTTCCAACCGTGTACAAATGTGTGGATAGTTTTTTGTTTTAAAACAATGGTTATTTTGAACCCCTGGCACAGGCAAATATATATATTTATGGACACTAAAACACACGGGCACAGGGAAAATCTTCTTGTCTAAAATAACCACGGAGACAAGTTTCTAATTGTGTTAAAAAGAGGTATATCATTTAGACCTTTATACCCCATCATAAATTGTTGTAATAAAGTAAACCTATGATATTTCATTAGGTTGACGACTGACAGGAGCTTGGCCTTAGTCAGTAGAATTTTCTGGAACACTTTGTATTACATTGACAATGCTTACGCATCTTAAGCTATAGTAAGAATATCGTCAGACTATATAGTATGACCCCCCCCCCCCCCCATACCCTTTCCCAGAAAACCTAGGTAGAAGGCAGACAGGGGAGTTTAGCCCTGACCAGTATGTCTTTCAAACTCTTGTTCTTTTTATAAGCAATGACTGGCCTTTGGGTCAGAGGTCGAGCAAGTTTACTTTGAAGTAGTTTGTATTCTTCTACTATAATCTTGGCCATAGCGATGCTAGCTTTGTTATACTGAAACACAAATGGTATTATAGTTTTTTCACGACATCTTCCGGGGTCCAAGTTCAAACCCAAAGGATAAATAGTTTGTAATGTTTGAATCCAAAAACTTTCCCTTTCCAAACGTTTGTGCTTCGTATCTGCAGCGGAAGTGAGAAATGGGATTTTCTCAATAGGCATGATTTCAAAATGGTCCTTGACCGAATGACCTTGAGTATTGAAATGTTGTGCCACGGGTACATCATGTTTAAGTCTTATGCTAGATAAATGGTTGGCTGCTCTTTGTCGTAGAGAATTCTGAGTTTCTCCGACGTACTGTTTGCGACATTTTTTGCACGTGATTACATACACGATATTAGAGGAGTCACAATTAAGGTTCTCTGCCATTTGATATTTGTTGCGAGTTTGTTCTCCGAAAAAGGTTCCGCGATCGGGTACGTATATATCGAGTTTGCATCGCGTCTTAAGGCATTTCATTGATGTACCTGAGAGAAATGTTGGACGGTAGTGGTACACTCGTGAAGGGGAGGTAAGCGTATTGGGGGATGAAGGGGGAAACATGATTTGTCTTACTGTGTTAGATTTCATCCTTCGGAGTAATCTAATAGAATACTTCCTAGGGAGGAGAGCTTTAAAAAGAACAGAACAAGCCTGGTTAAAAAAATCTAAAGAACTACAGTTTCTATAGAATCTAAAAATCTGAGATTTAATGACCCCCTTGAAAGTGTGAGGAGGATGGTATGACCCAGCATGTAGTAGCTGATGCGTGTCAGTAGGTTTGAAGAATACTTTGTAATCTAAATACCCAGTAGTATGATATGTATGACCCTTGTAAATAGTTACATCCAAAAAATCCACAGAAGTGTGATCAATAGTAGGCTGTAATTTAATGCTTGAGTCGTGAGAATTAAGAGTATCGATGAAAATATGAAGGTCTTCCAACGTTTGTTGCCAAATGATAAAAATGTCATCCAGATACCGAAGGTAAATAAAAGGTTGTAGGTGACATTTGTGAAGAATATCACTCTCCCACTCAGCCATAAAAATAGAGGCAAAGTTAGGACTAAAACGTTTCCCCATTGCACACCCTTTAATTTGCTGAAAGATCTCCCCATTGAATTCAAAATCGTTACCTTTTAAGCTAAGTTCCAGCAATTCTAAAATGTCTTTATCCGGACGACGGTGGTCAGGATATCTTTGGAATGCTGATTTTATGGATTTAAGACCCAAATCTATGTCAATGTTTGTATACATAGACTCCACATCCAGAGTAACCAAAATCACATCTTGTGGGATGGATTTCTCAGACAATTTAGCCAATAAATCATCCGTATTCTTTATAAAGCTAGGATGCCGATTCGCTATAGGTTTTAGATAGTAATCAATTAGCTCTGATATTCTATAACTTTCACTGCCACAATCTGAGATAATAGGACGCCCAGGGGGCATTGTAGGCTTCGGCCATTTTTCAATGGGTTTGTGAATTTTTGGAAGAATATAGAAGACCCTGTTTTTAGAGTTATGATCAGATTCCAAATAGCGATACTGTTTTTCATTAAGTAAGCCTTTATCTTGAAGAGAAACAAGAATTTTATTAAACTTCCTAACATTTTCAGGCCAAATTTCCTTATCAAGTTTTTTGTAATGAAGAGGGTTGCTTAGCTGCCGTTCTATCTCTTCAATATAATCCTGTTTTGACATAATAACTGTTGCCGAACCTTTATCAGCAGGTTTAATAACTATGTTTGGATTTCTCCTTAGCTTACTTAAGGCAAGACATTCTGAATGAGTAAGGTTATGTTGGTTTTTCTGATTAGTTAAAGCATCAAACTTCCTTGATACAGAGTCACGACTAATGTTTATTTCTGGATCATACATGTGAGAAGGAGGTGTATAGCCGCTTTTAGATGTAAACGGCTTGCGTACCCCACTAGAATCTCGGTAGATATCAGCCAGACTAAGATTTCTGGAGAACTCCATAACATGCACTAATTTACTAATAGAAAAGTCCCTATCAGATAATGCTTTAGGGCAAGGCACAAATGAGAGTCCTCTATTGAGTAGAGATATATCATCAGCAGTGAGTTCCTCGTTACTAAGATTAACAATATTACTTCCTAAGCCGAAAGTAGGGTGGCACATGCCCTGTCCCAAATTTAGTTTAAATCTAGTGTCTGAAGCCAGTGGGTATACAAGCAATTTGCTGTATCTTCGGTCCAGTGAATTTTGTCCGTGGATACTCTAAATTTTGAATTGGGGATTTTTGGTATGACCATAACTCTCTTCATCTTGGAAGCAGAAGAGTTATATAGGTTCAGGTTCGAAACTTCACTGGCCGGCAGTTTAGTGGATGACTGGATCTCTACAAAGTAGATGAGCGAGTTGGAAAAAGTCTTCCTAACCGCTGTCATCATGTTGCGCATTTGAGTTAACGAAGTGTTTGGCTCAGTAGTTGTCTTGTTATTGATACCAATATTCAAGATAACTTTCTCAGGTTTGGGACCTTGATACTTTTGAATTAGAGTCCGAAATGAATTGAAATTGGCACCAGGAAAACATTCTACCTGCATATCAGGGTGGGGGTCAAGGTTAATTCTAGAAAGATTAGAATCCCCAAGTAAAAGAACTTTCTTAGTTACATTAGGAAGGTGCCAATTAGAGGAAGTGTGCCGAAATTTCCAAAATTTAGAATTAGCTAATTTATTCCGAGGGTTGCGCTGACCCCTCGGAGGGGATCTCACTGCATCTGAATATCTCATAGGAGAATGGACAGACAAAACTGGGGATGGGGGAGGAGCAGAGGGACTAGATGTACTAGGTCTAGGAGAAGAGACCCTAGTAGAAACTGGAGAGGACGGAGGACGAAGGGGGACAGATGTTCTACTAGGTCTAGGGGAGGGAGGCTGAGGGGAAGAAAAAGAGGGGGCAGAGGTAGTAGGTCTAAGGGGGGGAGTACCAGTAGGGAAAGGCGAAGGGGAAACAGAAGGTAAAGTTACAGACCTAGGAGTCTGTGACTGCAGAGTTGGAGGTGAGATAACAGATGTCGACGGACTGACAGGCGGATGGGGTTGGGGAGACGATGGTGGACTAAACTGAGTAGTAGCAGCAGAAGTGACAGATTTAGTGATGGAAAGAAAAGAATAAAAATTTTGAATGGTCGAAAGTTGTAATTTACCTTTATAATTCTGTTTGCCCCATTTTAAAGCATTATTGAAAGCACTGTCAAAGTTTAGACCATTGGATGACCTGGCAGAAGTCACCTGTGCTTTTAATCTATTTAAACAAGCCGCATAATGTGAAATCATCTCTTGTATGATCCTATGGGCCCAATTTTTGTGTACATGGTCAAACGCAATATCAACTTCCCGATTGCGTTGAGCCGGTTTAAGAAAAGAATTAAGCTCTTTAATTTTATTATTTAAGGAATTTGGGAGGGTTTGGTCACGTAAATGTCCCTCAAGGATGCCAATGTGGTGAAGACATTGTAAAATTTTGAAAAGGGCTTTCACCAGAGCCGAGAATTCTGAATATTGGGGACTTTTAGATTTTGAATTTCCATGCCTATTGCTAACTGAAAATTGCCTGCTTCTGTTACCACGCCCTTGTTTTGCCATTCTGCCTAAATGCCAATATACTTAATTAGTCTAACTAGATGAAAAGGGAAAATGGAGTTGGGAAAGTGAGACAGAGATAGAAAGGAAAAATATGTCGGGAAACAAAAAGAATTGATACAAACTAGAGATAAAAGGACCTAATTGAATTGGCTGACTTAGGGGACAAAAAAGATGGAATTTGGAAAATATATGTTACAAAGAGGCAGAGATAAAGAATAAAATGTGCCTGGAGACAGAAGGACTAAAGTAAAAAGGGTAATAAATCTAGTCACAAATTGTGAGATATATAAGCATAGGAAGACTAAATAGAGCGGGAAGGAAAAACAACTTAATAAGACACTAAGGTTAAAATTAATGTACAATTGGAACAGGAAATAATAATGAAGTCCTAGAAATAAATTTTGGAAGAAAAATATACAAGGGCTGTAAATGGAAGATAAGGTTAAATCATAAATAAAAGGGCAAAACAATAGTAAGCCTAAATAATGAAAATATATAAAGAGATGAAAAAGGTATAAGAGGAATATAAAAGAAAGTAATATATACAACGTTTTACAGTAAGCAAAGAATACTTAGCAGAAAACGGGATCGCACACGGTTTTGCTAGAGGCCTTTCGGATTTGCTGTCCTTTATCAATAGCCGTAGAAAAAAGTCTAAAGTTATGTTGAATTTCTTGTGTTTATATGGAAAAATGACAGGAAATAAAAAGGGCTTGGGTGATTAAAGAATATTTTTGTAAACTAGGGAAGATTAAGCTATTAAAACATTTAACTAAAGCATGGAAGCTTGATAAAGTTAGTTTATACTCATAACCATTGGAGGTATGGTTAAGTCTAGACATAAAAGGTCATATGGTTAGAGAGAGCTGGGGTATAAATATCCTGTGGTTTTGAAATAAAGGAGCTTAAATCAAAAGGAAATTACAGTAACTGAAGAGAAACAATATAAGGTAGGAGAAGAAATCTAGGGTGGGAACACCTAGCCTATTGTATATTGAATGCAATAAAATATTTAAACGTTAAAAGATAGAATTCAAACGATAAAAATAATTTTAGATGAAAACTAATGAAGTGTTTGAAGATGGAAGGTAATATTAGAAGATAAAAGTAAAATATATATCAAGAAAGTTCAACAATGCTGCAGACTGCTTCCAACCGTGTACAAATGTGTGGATAGTTTTTTGTTTTAAAACAATGGTTATTTTGAACCCCTGGCACAGGCAAATATATATATTTATGGACACTAAAACACACGGGCACAGGGAAAATCTTCTTGTCTAAAATAACCACGGAGACAAGTTTCTAATTGTGTTAAAAAGAGGTATATCATTTAGACCTTTATACCCCATCATAAATTGTTGTAATAAAGTAAACCTATGATATTTCATTAGGTTGACGACTGACAGGAGCTTGGCCTTAGTCAGTAGAATTTTCTGGAACACTTTGTATTACATTGACAATGCTTACGCATCTTAAGCTATAGTAAGAATATCGTCAGACTATATAGTATGACCCCCCCCCCCATACCCTTTCCCAGAAAACCTAGGTAGAAGGCAGACAGGGGAGTTTAGCCCTGACCAGTATGTCTTTCAAACTCTTGTTCTTTTTATAAGCAATGACTGGCCTTTGGGTCAGAGGTCGAGCAAGTTTACTTTGAAGTAGTTTGTATTCTTCTACTATAATCTTGGCCATAGCGATGCTAGCTTTGTTATACTGAAACACAAATGGTATTATAGTTTTTTCACGACATCTTCCGGGGTCCAAGTTCAAACCCAAAGGATAAATAGTTTGTAATGTTTGAATCCAAAAACTTTCCCTTTCCAAACGTTTGTGCTTCGTATCTGCAGCGGAAGTGAGAAATGGGAATATGCAGCGCGCAAGACCCCAATCTAAGATAATTAATTGTTAGATAATGCTAAACTTCAGAAATCAATAAAACAAGTTAGAGATAACCAAAATGATTAGGCCAACACTTAGGCCAACTATTTTGAACACTCTTTGTGGTCAGTACATAATTGACCTCTCCACTACATGGCCAAGCCAAATTTAGTGAAACGGCTCTGTGATGTCGTGGCAATGGTATTGTCACAAAGTGGCCACGGTGGAGTTGTCTAACCTTTTAAAGCATTTGGCCATAGATATCTTATAACAAGCGACTTTTAGCATAGCGCTTTTAGCTTATCTAGTTATTACAAGATATCTATGACATTTGGCCTGGTTCTATGTGGTACAGGCAGAGATATCCATTTGCAACAGATCCAAAATAAGCCCCATTTACCGGTACACAAAATTGTCTTAATGGATTGTAAAAAAAACAGTATAGCGTCAACAGAAAAAGCGGATCTAAGGGCTTGAGCTTGGTTGTGCGTAATATTGAAGGTATACATGACAGTGAGACCTGTGGCTGTTGTCAAATGTCTAAAAGTTACTGGACAGGACCAGTTGCCATTGGTGTCCCCAACAGGGTCCAGCTAAAAGGGAAACAAGCGTGGTTAGAGTACAAGTGGTAACTTACCAGCCACCTCGACAATACCATGTCTAGATATATCACTGAATTCTCCATCATCTTCATCCATAGAGTCCTGAAATATACAGATATTTACAGGTCATAATTTGTACATCGGATGCTATAGATAGCATTTACATGCCATATAATTTCGGTGTTGGTCAGAAACATTGAATCGGTTCCGTATTTTGAAATGCTGGTAACCAATCGGTACCGATGCTAGTTAATTTGTGCATCATACCCTATACTGGCTTTCATTATGGGTAACAGTTTTCCGTTTTCGTAGTTTTAGAGCAACAGTAACAGGCTACTGGAAACGATCGTTATCATGAAATGCTATGGTCTGCATTTACAGTCTTATTATTCATGCTTGGTTGATTGATTGATTGATGTTTTACGCCGCGCTCAAGATTATTTCACTTATATGGCGGCGTTCAGTTTTATTGTGGGAGGAAACCCACGACCTTCCGGTGGTAACTGACAACCATCCCTCATAGGTCGTTCGAATGAAAACCCAGACAGAAATTTTTCCAATTTTTTTGGACTGCGTGGGATTCGAACCCGCGACCCATTGGCGGAAGGCTGTTCAGATTGAGCGTCCAATTCTTCTGGTGCTTTCAACAAACCTTGCATGCTTTCAGAACGATTTGCTTGAAAAAAGTTGTTGGGGATATGGCTGATGAAGGGGACAGAAACCTTGTTTTATGTCATGTTATTTGGGCTGGTTTCTGGCTAGCCGAGAAATCTGGGCTTTGCAGAATTTTTTTTTTCTGGAAATTTGTCATAGGGTGATTGACATTACCAGCCAAATATAAAATATGTCGCCCTTTAGACCGGAAATCCGGGCTAGTTTCTGGCAAGTCTATTGTAATTTTATGTAGGAAATTTTGTTTGAATTTTAATTCTAATTTCTGATCATAAGTTTTCATATTGGAAACATACCTGATTGGGCATGCCTAATTCCTTTTCGAAATCTTCATCAATAATTCCATCAGGTGTGATAGAACCACTACGGAATGCTCCACTCTCACATTCTTCTTTAGCTAATTCTATACGGGCAAAAATACACAATCATATAACCAGATATTAGATGTAATAAAAATGTACTCCATATTCAGTCCAGCAAACGTTTATTATAGAAAACCAAAAAACAGGTTACTATAAAGTTAACCGATATAAAAATTGAAAATCGAAAAGTCAAACCAATTCAGACCTTTACCGTGAAATCCTACGGCCTGCCAATTAAAATTAACAGGTGATTGCGAGAACATAAAAAATTAATTAATGCCTGAAAATACATGTAATGGATTTAGCATAGAAAAGATCAAAGAAAGATACCATTGATTTGTGATTTGTCTTAATGTAGATATCGTGTTAAATAGCTAGAGGATGCAGAATTTATTCAAAGGGAACATTTTATAACTATAAATATTATTAATTTAAAAATAATAGAAGATAGAAAACGAATACTTTGTCAGAACAGGTGTTTGATGATAATATTGACCATGTTTATATTTGTATTTTGAGAAATCGTTCAGTCAACATTTGTATTTTAAATCCTCTTTTAACATCTGTGTATAATACAAGCCATTGAGCTTGTTTGTGTAATGATGCATGCAACAAGCATTCGACTGTGAAATACCAGTATTGTAAGTCACGAGTATCTAGATTAACTACCACATCACCAGTGTTAAGAACTTCAGATTGTGAAAAAGAGAAAGTGCTTAAGGCTTTATAGTAGTACATACTCTAATAATTCATATATATAATGTTAGATACTAAGTAGGTCAGCCAGTTAATAAGTCAATATAACACAATTGCCAATTCCAAAATGATGTTATTAAGTAAAACAACATTCACCAAACTGTACACAACACCTCAACGACAAAGATAAAATTACCTGAAAGAATTATTTTTCATTTTTACCCAAATAAGTGAAGTAATACATTAATTAAAATTGCCATAAATTCCTTTATCACAACAATGTGAGCCTTTGAAAGTCAAAAAACGTTGAAATAAACATTTTCAATGAGCATGTGACCTTTGCAAAATGAATGTGTTTTGTAAAATGTAAACAAGTTGTCAATAACCGGGATGCTGATTCATTCTCAACATTTGTACACGCTTCCTTCTCATATAATTTCCTGGTCATTTGTTGACGTAAAATAGCAGATAATTTCCTGGTCATTTGTTGACGAAATAATAGCAGATAATTTCCTGGTCATTTGTTGATGAAATAATAGCAGATAATTTCCTGGTCAGTTGTTGCCGAATTAATAGCAGATAATTTCCTGGTCATTTGTTGATGAAATAATAGCAGATAATTTCCTGGTCAGTTGTTGACGAAAAATAGCAGAGAATTTCCTGGTCATTTGTTGACGAAATATATAAGATCATTTTCTGATCATTTGTTGACGAAAAAATAGCAGATAATTTGCTGGTCAATCATTTGTTGACGAAATAATAGCAGATAATTTCCTGGTCATTTGTTGACAAAAAATAGCACATAATTTCCTGGTCATTTGAGGAGAAAAAAAACAAAACAAAAAACATTTGACAGCTCATGCCATGATGCCAATTTAAGGACATGTATGTTTCATTTTTTTTTGGCGTTTTAATTTAAATTATTCTGGGTCATTCAAAGTAATATTCTCAGACAGATTTTGTCAGCGGTTAACAAAAAGAAACCACGGGCTCATTTTACAAAGCAAGCGTATCGCAAAGGAAGCCTAGTTGCCACTGGATACCACAGTGAAGTGTTGTCATGGCAACTGTAATTGGTCAGACTGTGTGATTGCACTTCATCAAACGCCCCCCTGCATAGTTCAGGTAAAGGTATTTTAATTCCTCAGGGGTTTCTAATTTCAGTGAAGGTAAAAGATCTATTGATGCTGTATACCACATTTCATATATGCAATGAGCCAGTGTTATTTCTAGCTGGGTTAGAAACCTGGCTTTGTGCTCACAGAAAATCGTCGATTTTTCTATCGTATGGTGCCTGATAATCATTCAACAAAGAAAGTCGTAGAGAAAACCCAGTATGAATTCTTTCCATTTTTTTAGGGGACAGAGTTATTTAAGCTGTTGTTATATATATATTCAAAATAAATCTACAGTATGAATAAAGGTTTGAGATTTATCAAACATTCTTTAAAAAGAAAACTACAATATTATGAACTTGCTGCTAGATAGATAAATGTTACATAATACTGAATTTTTTTTTCTTTCTGATAATAAATTTGTATTGTCATTAGCCCCAGCAGTATTTATGGTATTGATTGATGTTTTAAACCATACTCAAGATCATTTCAACATATGACGACAAGATTTAATGGTGGAGGAAACCGGACTCTAGTACCAGGCCAAACTTCCAAATATGACAATCAAGTGAAAATGCAATCAGGAATTTTAAATTTTATTCAGTCTGATTGGGACACAAACCCAGGATTCTCCGACGGAAGACCGGTGTCTGACTGAGAGAGTGTCTGTCATTCTGCCCATAAAATAACATTAAGTTAGCACAAGTTTAACACAGACAAACCCCTCCACATGTGACAAGACTATATCTGGGTAAACAATCTTCAATAGTCTTACATTGTTATGTATGAGCGAAGATATGTCCAACTCCCCTGTACATAGAGATCAATATAACCTGGTGTATAATCACATACAGATGACCAATACAGATATATATGCTATGAATATTGTGACTGTTTTACTCCTCACCTAAAATCATCTCAATTATATAGCTAGCATTACATGTATCATGATTGATGGGTGTTTTATACCTGTATTTGACAAAGGATTGATTGATTGGGGCTTAATGTCGCACTCAACAGCTAAGGTTATATGGCGACAAAAGTACCAACCGACCAAAAGATCTCCCCCCCTCCCCCTCCACCCTGATCTAAATTTTTACATTAGGCTCCACAGACCATAAAACGTCAGGAAGGCTAATGTATGGGGCATATTTAATGTTCCTCCTTGCTGGGTCAGCAAACAGGGCTAAAGCAGAGCCACAATGCCCCAGCCCAAGGGCTTTTACAAAGGAGAACATGGGTGATTCCCCCCGTCACATTTTGTCCCTTATATGGCCTCTTTGGTTGGTTTATTGGTGGTTGAAATTGTCCCTGATGTTTCGCTTTAACCTGGAGACTAGTCAGGAAATGTTGACAAATTTTTAGTGACAAAATGTAATCAAAATCCCATAGGAATAGGGCTAGTATGATAAAGCAGCCAGGCCTACCAAACAAGCACTAAAGGAGGCCAGAATTAACATGTGTACAAAACCCTAAACCTTATTTTAGACCCTGGTAACCATCCCACAAGCATATCATGAGAGTAATGATATTATAAGTATAATAATATATTATAAAGGACTATGAATATATGAGAATCATAATACTGACATTGAACGGTTTAATGTTTTTTGTTGATGGTGTTAGTGAATACAGGTAGATATGAAATATGTGTAAGCTTTCAGACATTACCTAAAGTTGATATACTGAATTCTACAAGAAAAAGAACTCTTCTTCAAACACAACACAAACAAAGAGATAGTAAGCAGACGTAAATTTCAAGACAAAATTACAAAGAAAATTATTTGTAATTTTGACATTTTTTACTTTTAGTCTGTAAGTTGGTAAAAATTTCACCAAAATTATCAAAAATGTTGCTTTTTCTTTTACTAAAATTCATCCGTGATATTTTCCACCCAACAGCTTTTGTCATAAGGAATGTGGGTTGTTTAAATCTGATATCTGAAGTTCAAGAAGTATTTAAAGGACCCCACTTCAACTTCACATAAACATGAGGTCAATGGACTTAAAGAGTTGGGGACACTTTGAGTGATTTACATACATGTAGTCATGTGGATAGACACAAAAATCATGCTGTCAAATAACACCAATTGTAGCAGGGGGACGTTTCACGAAGCCGTCGCAAAGTGCGATCAATCACAGTTGACATGACTCCGTATCTCTTTGCTATTTTATCCATTGGCAACTACATGTAAGCTTCCTTTGCGATGCAACTGCTTTGTGAAACGATCCCCAGGGCTGTTAAACCATGCAAAAATTCTACATCACAACTTAACGTATCATAAAGCTTTTTAAATAAAAGTTGAAAGTTTAAAACTAAGGAAAAATGGCAGAAAACAAGTCTTGAACAAAAACCACATCCCATGCAAATAAAAGAAAAAGAGTTAATAATTGTATACCTTCTTCAGCATCCAGCTCTGAAATCAACATAAAAACAATACAAATCAAATGATATAATAAAAGACGTAAAAAATAAACGTAATAAACAAATACACTTGCGGAGACATGCTAAACATCAACTATTTACACAGTGTATACTTACCCTGGTTATTATCATGCCCTTAGCAAGCATAGAGAAAACAGTCAACATCATTCTCAAATATCTCATATATGTAACATTTTGAGAATTATATAAAAAAAAACTTCAATGGTTTTCTATATTATATCTCTGGCTTACTACTTACTATATCTGCAAAGCTGTTTGAACAAAAATAGATCAAAAAGGCAAGTTTCTTGAATAATTTCATTTTCAAAATATGTTATACTTTCTTTGTTTTCCTTTCTGTTTTTAAATTGCACTAAATTGAGAACACTAGGAAGGGATACACTTAGTTACAGTGAGTATAATTATCCACTGGTTAATGAAGTAAATGCCCAGGTGTTATAAACCATGCAGACATATCACTCAGGCAAGGCTTCAGATACTAATGCATTGGATTGGTATTTTCATTTTATATTGGAGCACACACAAAGGACAATAAAAAACAAGGGATTCTCTCTCCCCCCCCCCCTCCCCAACCCATCCTAAAGTTAATGTATATTTTTTATAGCAAAGGTGGAACTTGATGTTCCTCTGATAAGGGATTTAATTATCTGCGACAAAAACAATGTTTCATCGAGGCTTCCATACATGATTACAAATCAGACTGTATTGTAGTTTGACTGAGGGGAAAATATGGTACATGTAACAAAACTAATATTCTTATGTGTAAGGATATCATATTGTGCTAAAAATCAACATATCTTTCTTTGCCAATAAAAATTGCCTAGTCTGTGGTAGTTTTTTGTCTTGCAGCCATAAAAAGTATTGTCTTGGGAATAACTGCACTTGTCAAAAGCAGCAGGATGTTATCAAAATAAGCCCATCAGATAACCAGGTTTATTTCTTTGAACCTGTCATTTGTGTTTTGTAATCAGATGATTATGGTAGATGTCTTTGGCTTGCATAATAAGAATGTTGAAAGAGGCAGCATGGGATTACACCCCCCCCCCCCTCCTCCCATGGATTTAACCCGAACAAGGTATAAAAACAAGTATCTCCATTATAATCGTTCTTAGTGTCAGTTTGCATGGCTGAGTATATTAGAAACTTGTCTCCGTGGTTATTTTAGACAAGAAGATTTCCCCTGTGCCCGTGTGTTTTAGTGTTCATAAATATAAACACATGGGAAGATGAAATGAAGCCTGAACCGAATGGGTGTATTTAGCTGAACGTAACTTTAGCATTACATATTCATATGATATCCCCTCATTTTAAATGCATAGAGAGGAAGTATAATGTTCAAAAAGTTCATATCCATAATTTTTATTTATATCAAAATGCATAAACAAACAAAATATTGATGGTTGGAAACGAAACAGTTAGTTTTGAGAATACTTTCAAAGGTTGGAAACGAGACAGTCAGTTTTGAGAATACTTTGAAAGGTTGGAAACGAGACAGTTAGTTTTGAGAATACTTTAAAAGGTTGGAAACGAGACAGTTAGTTTTGAGAATACTTTGAAAGGTTGGAAACGAGACAGCTAGTTTTGAGAATACTTTGAAAGGTTGAAAACGAGACAGTTAGTTTTGAGAATACTTTGAAAGGTTGAAAACGAGACAGTTAATTTTGGGAATACTTTGAAAGATTGGAAACGAGACAGTTAATTTTGAGAATACTTTGAAAGGTTGGAAATGGGACAGCTAGTTTTAAGAATGCTTTGAAAGGTTGGAAACGAGACAGTTAGTTTTGAGAATACTTTGAAAGGTTGGAAACGAGACAGTTTTGAGAATACTTTGAAAGGTTGGAAACGAGACAGTTAGTTTTGAGAATACTTTGAAAGGTTGGAAACCGGACAGTTAGTTTTGAGAATACTTTGAAAGGTTGGAAACCGGACAGTTAGTTTTGAGAATACTTTGAAAGGTTGGAAACAGGACAGTTAGTTTTGAGAATACTTTGAAAGGTTGGAAACGAGACAGTTAATTTTGAGAATACTTTGAAAGGTTGGAAACGAGACAGTTAATTTTGAGAATACTTTGAAAGGTTGGCCTAAAATTCAGGAACCTAGATCTTTAGAAGTCCATCAAATTGATAACTCACTTCAAAATAGGAAAGAGGAGAAAGACAACATTCAAACGACATCCTAATTAATATTCCTGTTTTGGTAACGTTAGAATAATCATAAGTTAGTGTTTTAAAGGAAAACTCAAATGGTCTATAAATCTGAACAGGCAACAACTTGTAGAAGGGAGGGGATGTTAGTTAAGGATTACAGATGTCATTCACTAAGATTTAAGTTCATCTTCTAGGTTTGATGGGGTTGTATATTTGTGTGAGGAAGACTGGGCTAGCTCTGGGAGAAAACCCTCTGATAAAGTCACCAGTAATGATGGCTTAATAAGAAAATGCCAGGCTTGGCGAAGTTTTATGTCACCCACAAGATTATTTCACTTATATGACGGCATTGCCAGGAGTAATGGGGAAGAAACCAGACTCTTTGTCCAGCGGAAACCCCAAACCTGACAACCCTTCCACATAGGGGGTTTATTTGAAAATCCTACTCATTCATTTTTCAACGATTTCTTTGCGATGAGTAGGACTCTAATTCGTTACCCACAGAGGGTTTGCACCTGACCGAGGCACCAAGGATAGTTTGCTTGGGTGCCAGGGTGGAGAATTATACTCCCTCTAAATAAAATCACTGTCCTTTGCTGGTTCTTGGCAACCATATAGATTAAGTGACATGTTCCAAAGTTTCAGTTTAGTCAGTTACTTACATCAGTACACAGGTACATAGACATCAGGTGGATGCATTTGATTTTTTCAGTGTCATTCGCACCATGCAAATATATCGTGCCATGCTAAAATGTAAAAGTGGCCTACCCAGCATATATGTTATAGCTGCTATTTGCGCCTTGTTGGTGCCCGAATATGATATTACAGAATCAGAATGTCTCGATCCTATATATATGCATAGTAAATTATGTCAGATCAAAAGAATATTGCAGAAAGGAATATATGGTAGTAAACATTGATACACTACGTTAATGTCAATATCAACACAGAAGAACTTTATCAAAAGTGGCATGAGCTGCAAAAACTTTTTTCAAAAGTTCTGATTGACAACAGAAGTTGAGCGTTTGAAGTACCTTAAAAACCTAAGGGATTGACATTGAAATAAAATATGTGTATATTACAGTTTCCTGAAGATGACAAATACTGTATACCTTTGTTAAAATATTGAGAACGTCAATATGCGTTTGTTGAATTTATTCGGCGTTACTTTGCCATAACAATCTATCTCTCAACCTACTTACAGGATTCAATTACCGTCGGGCCTGACGACGCCACACAGATTTACGCTAAGCTTTCTGGGTAAAATGTACCTCAGCTCGCCATTTTGTTAACCGGTACTTATAAAGTTATAGCAAGACGTTACTTCCTTGGAAAACATTGATGACATAACGTACGTAAAAGTTTATACTGAGAGTGAGTTATGAAAACAACATGTTGTGTGCCGAACTGCACATCTTCAAGTCAGAAGCACTACAGATATTAAAGCGCTGACAGATCTGACACTGTTTACGTCCTCTTCTTGATACAGCATTATTCCTTTCACCATCTTGTAAAACTATGTGAATATCCCTTAATCTCCCAAAATGCTTTGCGCGTAATTTCCAAGTGACGTCATCAAGCAATCGGTCAATTGTCCTTATTTTAATGCACTTGACATCAGAACCTGTGGGTTTACCAGGATCTTCCAGTATTTGACTGGACCCTCTAATTTCCAAACTAAGATAACACTTGATAACTTTTAAATATTCTTGATATTTCAGATAATTTGACCAAAAATGGCTGCATTGGCTTGGGCAGAGAGGATATTTAAAAAATAATTGAGCCCTGATTCCGAAAAAAATATGAACGTAGTTTTTTGCAGTGGAGCTACACAATTGTCACTAGACTCGGTCCAGTGGACAAGTAGGAATCAATCCCTCACTGAGCCATAAAGGCCAGTCCCTTTTTTACAGGTCAATTTATTTTGACCAAAGCATGGTATGTTATTTAGTTTGTGTAAAATTGAAGTTTATTATTATATTGCATACCTGCTTGTGCTGCTAATTCTAACCCAGCATCATCAAACTCTAACTGGGGATCATCTGGATTTTCTACCATTTCTGTGTCACTCCCCAAACTACTAGTACCATCATCTAAAGGAAAAAATGAAAAACAATTTTTTTTAACAAAAAGCGTCAATTTGATAGTTTGTGTTCCAACAATAAGTATTCTAATCAACGTAGCTTGGCAACGTCTATTTGTGAGCATTTAGAGCTAACTTTGGGAAACCTTTGAAATGATTTTTATTTCTTCAACAGATGTCATATTTGTTATAACAAAAAATTTGCAACAGATTAACTACATACATTATCATATTGTCCAAATAAAGTCAGACTGGTACAGGGGCAATACATATGTTACATGATCATGGAACAGAGTAGCATTGTCTTTATTTACATCCCATACAGCCAAAATTACCTATTAGTTTTAATCTTGTTTTAACAGAACGACTTCAGCAAAACACTACAGACATCCAAGATTACCATTGTAAAATTCATTTCTTTAGTATAAATACAATATACAAGATCTAGGTAAATATCAAAATCCACTTTTACACAGCACTATAATTTACATATGATATTTGTGAAAAAGATTTAAAAAAAATAATGGTGCACTCTTACCCCAGTCTTTTTGTTCTGCACTCGGAGAAGCCATTGTATAAGTCTAGTTCTATGTCAGCGCTTATCTCTTGCAGTGTAAAGCACTATTGAATCAAATTTTCTGCTGATGAGTAATGCGAGGAAATAAATTGGGCAGGTGTTAAATGTTTGACATTTGTACTTAATATACCACCTTTATGGAAAGTCACCATTCTGCACTAAGGCTTAACTTTCTTAGAGGGAACAGTTAAATAAGATATAACAAATCTGTCCAGTGACTGTGTCCTTCTGTATCTGATTCAAGATTTACACAATAAATCTACAATTACGAGATGTTTCAATGTCCAATTCAACTTCTGTATCTGATTCAAGATTTACACAATAAATCTACAATTACGAGATGTTTCAATGTCCAATTCAACTTCTGTATCTGATTCAAGATTTACACAATAAATCTACAATTACGAGATGTTTCAATGAGTCCAATTCAACTTCCTTTGCTAATTTCTATAGTTACCGAAGTCATCTTGAGACGTAGGTACGGGTGATCAAACGGCTAAAACTTGTACAGACTAAAACTCAATCCATTAATTAAGCAATGCAATGTTCTCTTTCATCAATAAACAATAACATAACAACGATCGATGATCTTACAGCGGTCGAAGACTCAAATTACGTTGCTCATAAGTTTGCGTTGTTGTTGTTGTAACCAGCTGACATTTCTCACAGCTCAGGTGATCGAAGACTTTTTTACATTTGACACAATTATTCCCGGAAAACATCACTTGGTCCACACTAAAAGACTTGCACTCGCCAGTTGATGTCCATCAACGTGGAAAACAGAGTGAGAATATCCTCCAATCTTGAAAATCTTTTACATGAATCTAACTTGTTTACGTGTGTATATAAACATCGCAAACGGCCCTGAATGCGAAGGTGGGGCACTCTCATAGCACTGCCAGAAAGCGTTAACAATAGTCTAAACTAAACAAATTAACGCATTTAGGAACTCATGTGTAAATTTGAAATCCAAATTATACTGAAAATTCACAACACTATTCAAGTTATCCTTGTTGATAAACTGGAATATGCATTTGGCTTAATAAAATGATTTAGTATTTTACGACATACAACCGTTACTCGTTGACGTTAGGGACCGTGTATAGATTCCCCGTAATAAGCGCCGATGTTCGGTTTTAGAGCTGTTATTATCTCCCTTTACCAAAGGCGGCCTGGAGATAGAAGAGGGGTGGGGGGGGGGGGGGGGGGTCATATCCGCTGAGTTTTATTCGATAGCCTGATTTCAATCACCCAATCACTTAATTCACTCTGTAACAGTGTAAGTGTAAGTTCCCCGCGGAGTTCCCTAAAATATGATAGAGTTACGTCCCTTGCCTTCGATCTGCCGATTTTTTAAACATGGGAGTAAATGGAGAAACAGCATGTTTTCGGCTGTAAGATAAATTGGGATCTTGTCAAGATATCATATTTGAGTGAGCGATTGGAAACGGTATATACTTTAACATACTGAACTTTGGGATATTTTTTCTGCAAGCCACACACGAACAGTTTACTTTTCTCCATTTAGCCTACTCCCATGGTAAAACGTCAACGCCAACTCAAAGCAAGAAGTAATTTAGCACGGAATGATGTCACTCCGCAGAGCCTAATGGGCCACTCACAAATCAGGTAAAACCCGGGAAATTTTAACAAAATCTTGAGACAGATCTCACGATTTGGCACCTGTCGGAGGCGCTCTCCGGACGCCTGCGGCTTGCCGCAGATTTTCTAGGCATCGCCACAGCCGTCGCGGTCTCCAACTTTTAAGATTGGTCGCAAGATTTTTCACCCATTTTGGCCATCCCAGACACAATCTCCTCCGACCTACGATGCCCGTCCTCCGAATACTCTGAGACTAGTCCCAAGATTCTGTGTGGGATTGAAGTGACTGTTCTATGTACAACCAGATGAGGGATACCACGCTGCAGTGTACAGGAAGAAATACAGATGCGAGGTCAGAAAACCCTCCTTTTCCCCCACATATACCCAGGGTGGGGGAAAAATTAAAAGAAAAGACCCTGTGCAATCGCATCGACCTGAGCGGGACTTAAGACTGATCAGTCAGGAATCGTTTGGTTGAACGATAAACCAGTCTCAGTCGACATGAATGGTCTTAAGACTCAATCGCAGACAATCGGATCGGATCTTAACTCGACCTGAGCCGGGCTTTACATTCAGCATATGTGCAATTCAATTCCATGGCCATATCTGAAATTGCGCCGCGTTGTAGAAATCCCAACTGCATGGTGAAAGTAGAGAAGGTAATTATACATAAGACTCCACCCACTGCATCGACCGACAGCGCGATGTTGAGAGAGGACAAATAAAGTTGGCGCGAAGTGACACGTGTGGTAACACACTCGGGGAGCATGAATTGCACATATGTGGAAATGAATTCAAGATATGTTAAATAGGCCGAAACGGCTTGCCATATATATATATAGTCCGATTTTTGTTCCAAAATGACTTTTTATGATCGACAGGCTTATTTTGGATCAGTTTCCTAGTGATGCAGGACTTTCACTCGTTGTGAAGTGGAAACTCCCATAGTCCATGAATGTATGGTCTAACTATTATTAATTAAGTCATTGGATAATTACACAGAAAATATCAACTTGAGTAATAAGATGTCTCACTTCATATATCGAAGATTAAGATTAATCCCCGGGATAAACTTAGCTTACCACCTTCAACAGTTCTACGATCATTTTAATTCTACCATAATTCCCCAAATAATCTCAAGATAAATGTATGAAGCATAAAACCCCGTGAACATGCTGATTATCACAATCATATTGATTCGCATGGAAAATATGTTAACAGCCAGAGAATCGCGGAAACTGGACGAGGTGTTCCACGTCTCCAAATATATTTAGTTTGTAATGCAGATTTTCTGAACTACGTATAGAATCACCTATGTCAACACTACAGCGTTTTCCTTTCATAAGGTCCGTAAGAAGCACTAAACTCATATGTTATGGTATCATGAGAAAAATTAAGTGTATCTTATATTGGCGCGTTTTAGACACTATCTCTCGTAAGAGACATTTAAATTCTATCTTTTTATTTTAAATTACCCTTACTCCAGCAAGATATAGCGCATCAAAACCAAAGAAACCACGGCTATATATGATAATTATAGCTACGCGTTTACCTCGAAACGGTTACGCTTTAGCTTGTTTTACCATTTAACTGCAAAAAGAAACGAAATGGACAATTTGGCCCAGTCGAAATGGCTGGGAGCACTGAAATATAAATACAGTCGGGTTTTGGTTTGTTACAACCTATGATTGGGTACAATGGTCTAAAATGATGTACCCACCATTTTAACCGGATTAGAAACTTGTTTCCATGGTTATTTTAGTCAAATAGATATTCCCTGTGCCCGTGTGTTTTGTTGTTCATAAATATAGAAATGATTCATTATACACTATAGCATCTGTTCGTACCGGGTATCGGATAAACGACTTTTGGTGCGCTAAACGAGATAACAACAGTTCACTACGTCCAATACCTATAGGGCGTTATTGATGGCGAATATTGCCCCTTGAGCGCTCCAGTAGTTTATGCAAATTAGAAGGATTAAAACTTATAAAACCTACACATGGCGACATGCGTGCTTGCTGCAACAGCCAGAGTAGGCTACATTGCCTGTGATTACTTTTTATAGGTCTCGTTTTTTTCTGACAGAGACCATAACATATGGACCAATTATATGTGAGAAAAGTCGAAGCATAAACATGTAGCCGCCGTGCAAGGGTCCTCGAGATTGGTAAATAACCTGGGCTATTTCTTTCCACATCATAGCGGTACGTGTGACTTTCAAGAAACATGCAGCTTTTCAATATACTAAGTCGATATAGCGAGCAAAGATACTGTTCTTCGTTTATTTCATGCAAAAGATGAACAAATATTACAGTGTGATACTTCCGACGCTGGTCGGGGCACCGCAATTCTTTAGAATGGGCAACTTGTACTGTTGCATTCGCAGACAAAACAGGGCTTGATGAGGAAACCAGATATGCACAGATTGAGAAAGAGCTACTTTCGGTCATCTTCGGGCTGGACAACGTGACATTTCCATCGGACCATAAACCAGTTGAAATATAATAGCCAAGAAATCTGTTAATAAAGCCCATGCACGATTACAAAAAAAATAATGCTACTAAATGTCTCGTGCAACTTATGTATGCAGCTGGTAGTTTAAGCGGGGTTCTGCTTTCGGATAAACCTTATAACTTAAACTGCTATTGAGTTTGCCAAAGTCAACCAACTTTCTGACTTTTCAATCCCCTGTACAAAATGCTAAAATCCACAACTCTATGGACATTGGAATGTGTTTGATAGAACTATCCTCCAGGTCCTTCATTCTATGTACAGGTGTAACAGGTTTTAGACAAGCAGATTTTCCCTGTGTCCGTGTGTTTTAGTGATCCCAAATATAACAGGTCCAAATTACCTGAGCCTTCGTCTGGCAGCAAACTAGTCCGGGTATCTGACTCCAAAATGACTACAGTGTATAATGAATCATTTCTATATTTATGAACAACAAAACACACGGCACAGGGAAAACCTTCTTGTATAAAATAACCATGGAGACTTATTTCTTGTTTCTTATTGTGTTAAAAAGGGGCCTATCATTTAGACGTTTATACCCAATCATAAGTTTGTTATAATAAACTACAACCCGTGATATTTCATTAGGTCGACGGCGTAGTCAGTAGAAATTTCTAGATAATTTGGCAACATATCAACAGTATATTTAGTAAAGCTAACACGCCGATTTGCTATAGGTTTGGATAATTAACAATCAGCTCTGATATTCTTTAACGTTCACTACCAAAATCCGAGATAATATGACGTATTGTAAGCTTGGGTCATTTTTCAATGGGTTTGTGTATTTTCGAAACATAGAGTACCCCGTCTATAGAATCAAGGTCAGATTCCAAAGAGCAATAGTGCTTTTTATGAATATAGCCTTTTTCATCAAGGGAACGAAGAATTCTTTTGCAATTTCCAACATTTTCAGGCCTAATTTCCTTATCAAGCTTTTGGTAAAAAAGGGGGTTGTATAGCTGCCGTTCTTCCTCCCCAATCATAATTCTGTCTAGACATACATGTTATGACTATTTCCGAGCATTTATCAGCAGGCTTTATAAGGATAAATGTTTTGATATCCCATTAGCCTACTTAAAGCAAGACGTTCTGACTAAGTAAGGTTACGCAATTTGCTGCATCTTCGGCGCAGTGAATTTTGTCCGTGGATATTTTAAATGTTTACGGAGATATTTTTCGTATGACCATAACTCTCTTCATCTTGGAAGCAGAATAGTTATATAGGTTCAGGTTCGAAACTTCACTGGCCGGTAATTTAGTAGATGACTGTATCTCTACAAAGTAGATGAGGAGTTGGATTGATGGATTGATTGTTTGGTGTTTTACGCCGCGCTCAAGATTATTTCACTTATATGGCGGCACTGTCAGTTTTCATTGTGGGAGGAAACCGGGCTCTATGCCCGGAGGAAACCCACGACCTTCCGTTGGTAACTGGCAACCATCCCACATAGGTCTTTCGAGTGAAAACCCAAGTCAGAAAATTTTCCAATTTTTTGGACTGAGTGGGAATCGAACCCGCGACCCATTGGTGGAAGAGCGAGTTGGAAAAAGTCTTCTTAACCGCTGTTATCATATTGCGCATCTGAAATGGTTGGCTCAGTAGTTGTCTTGTTATTGATACCAATATTCAAGATAGCTTTCTCAGGTTTGGGACCTTGATATTTTTTAATTGGAGTCAGAAAGGAATTGAAGTTGGCACCAGGATACATTCTACCTGCATATCAGGGTGAGGGTTAAGGTTAATTCTAGACCGGTTAGAATCCCCAAGTAATAGTACTTTCTTATTCACATTAGGAATGTGCCAGTTAGGAGGTGTGCCGAAATTTCCAAAATTTAGAATTAGCTAAGTTATTCCGAGGGTTGCGCTGACCTCGCGGAGGGGACATAACTGCATCTGAATATCTCATAGGGGAATAGGCTGACAAAACTGTAGAGGGGGGAGGAGAGGTACTAGGTCTAGGAGAGGGGACCCTAGTAAAAACTGGGTAGGGTGGTGGAAGGAAGGGGGCAGAGGTAGGCCAACTAGGTCTAAGGGAGCAGTTCTGAGGGTTCTTGAGGGACATTTACGTGACCAAACCCTCCCAAATTCCTTAAAGAGCTAATTTTTTTTCTGAAACCCGCTAAACGCAATCAGGAAGTTGCCATTGCGTTTGATCGTGTACACTAAAAATGGTACCTTAAACGCGCATATCTCTGAATGGGCATATAGGAAATTCTTATCTTTAGTTTCTTGACTAATATTTAGTTGCTTATTTATTTTTGATCGATTGCCGAGAGTATTTTTGTTACTGGTATATGTTTTCAATTTAAGGATTAAAAAAAAGTAGGCATATACATGTACTATAGCCATCCTTACGACACTTCTTGCAATCGTAGAAACGAACCTGGCAAGTTACAGGGCGATCGTGTCCATTCCACGCATATAAACCAAGAAGTTGTTATCCATAAGTAATTCTTCACCTTATCCACGCATATAGTTCATCGATCTAGACCACTCCACTTTTCTATGGAATGAGCCAACAAGATCACCCCATGCCCAGATTGGCATTACGATAAATAACAGGTGATAAGCTTTAGTTTTCCCCATGCACTCAAAGAGAACGCATATATAGAACTCCAATCATCTAAAAACAAATGCAAAGACAGATACAGCAATGTATGAATTCTTTATATACATACTTGATAACCTAATAAAAATATAATGTTTAAAGTTAGGAAGAAATGTGTTACTCCAGGCACTATATATGTATACTAAGGAACAAATGAGAAATATCCATAAATATCTATAAAAGTATATAAAAAGAAATTCTGAAAATATATATAATATATAATATCCATAAAATTAAGAATTTAATATGCTGCTAAAAAGTAAGACAGGCTATTTACCCAAAGGAAACTCTTGATTGTAATGCTGATTATAGTGAGAACCTGAAAACTCTTCCACATTGTTTTCCATATCTATACACTAAAACACACGGGTACAGGGAAAATCTTCTTGACTAAAATAACCATGGAGATAAGTTTCTATTTGTTTTCTACAGAGGGGTAACCAAAGGAGGTTTTGAGAGAAGACAAAAGAAACAATAGGCCTTTTCATTGCACTAATTTGATTATGGCTCTATTATATTAAAAAATAGGGTTTTCTTTGCTACCACTTTGCTTCGTATTTTGACCTAAACAAAAATCACTGATTTTAAATTTTATAAGATTTTTAATCACAAGGTGAAGGTATAAATCTCCTATTTATATATTTATGTATTTTATAACTTAAAAAAACCCTGTAAAACTGAGACAACATTTTCAGAAACAAGTGAGATAGAAAATAATTCATTGATGTTTGACAGTGCCAGGTTTAGTTGGGAGGAAACTAGTTTGTTGTTAAGTGGAACGGCAGGCCATCTTCTGATACCTCCAACCGTTCTATATAGTTGACAGGAAAAATATGAGCTGTGTAAAGAAATGCTTCCATGCACCACACATAATTAAATATATTAAGAAGCCAATATGAATAAAGTTGTCCATAAAAATATAAATTATCACTTAACATCACAATTGCATTAAAGTGGCATGAGCTGGCAAAATGTTGATATTTTGACCTTAAAACAGAAAGTTGAAATTATTGGCTATTTTTCTAAAGACAGTATTGTTTTGAACTTTGGCTTAGAATGAATGAATGGTCGTCCCAGTTATTTAAATTTTGTTTACTTTTCGAACACATTTTCGGTTCATATAGGCCATATACTGTATGGATTTTCCTCAGTCCAACGCCAATCATTTAGTTTGTCAATGACCTTCAAAGCCTCTTACTGTCGTGACGATCAGAAATTATCAAAAAAGTGTGAATTTTGGCAGCTTATGCCACTTTAAGATATCAATATGGAATTTTTTTTTGCGGAATTCAAATTGTCAAGAAAACTTCAGTTAAATTTAACCATGTTCATTGATATTGATACAAAAAAAGACAGTCTGTAAGTGATACTGACCCAGAAATATTTGAGGTAATGTTTAATTTACATTTCATAGGCAAAGCCTCGAACTCTTTTTAAATTCTATTTCATTTAACAAATTTTAAAATGGGCAGCACATTTCACTTGAAGAAATAGTATCACAGAAGTGTTGGTCAGTCGCTTCAATTATAAAACAATTAGTAAAATAAATATATTATAAACATAGATCTGTCCAATAGACAAGTTAAGGAAGTAGAATAAAAAATATAGACCTACGACAAATGAAATTAGATTCTACATAATTTATAAGAATATTTTGTTTTGAGTTGCCTCTTTGCCAGGAGTTTTCAGAGAGGACAAGGAAGTACCAGAGGGAAGTTCCTGGCTTCATTATGAATTTATGATTCCCGGGGCCTGTCTTACAAAACTAACGTAATTTTGCAAGTTCCTATAGTTTTAACACTAATTGACGTTCCACTTAACTTACACCAGCTTCGTAAGACAGGGCCCTGGAGACAACCCATCTCACTTTAATTATTATAGATGTGAGATCTGTTTCATAAAATGTAAGTTTGTCATAATTGCCCAGAATGCACTGATAAGTTGCTATGGCAGTTGCGTAAACACAGTCTACAGATAAGAAAGATATAAAGGCTTATCCAACACAAAGCACTGGGAGAAGCGTATAATATATCTAAACTATATCATTAAAATCTGAATAACTTTATATAAAATACAACGGTTAATATCAGAAATTATGTACTGTACATGTATATTAGCAAAATTTTGTACAAATAATATCAAAATATATGTATTTTAGCATAACAGATCTACATAAAATATTTTATTATGTAAATTTCTTGTGAACATTTTTCGAATCAGCACCACAGATGTTCAGACGATAGAAAGTTAGTTGTAACTTTTCTTGTTAAGTTAAGTAGAAAAAATATATCCTGTAAATTAACATCATAACAGTTTGCTTAATACATTTCATAAATTTTCAACAACCAGTATGTGCACCATGTTTCTTGAAATTCCATCTCCTCCCCCCACCCTAAAATCAATAAGAATAAACAAAAAAACATAGACCAAGCACAAAATATAACGAACAATAACAAAAAGTAATCTAAAAATCAATACTCCGGTACTGAACAAAAAAATATATACCAAGCACAAAATATAACGACAATAACTTTGGGTGTCTCAGCAAATCGTTTTACTTAACAGTGTGATTCTAATGTTGCACGCTTGATTTTCTTTGACATACAGAATCTCTCTTCTCAAAACCAAGTTTACGCTTATGCAAAATGCTGTTAAAGACAGAAAAACACTGGAAAGGTCAAAATTCCACCCATGGCACAAATAGGCCTCCGTATTAAATAGATTTATTCCTGTACCTGAGCACAATTATTTATAGCAACTCAACATCATAGATATACCTATTCATAAATAAATATTAAATTTGTTTTAGAAAAATAACCAAAATTAATAAAACTCTTTCTTTAATGGAGAGGGATGTTGTCTCTAAAATGAAATTTAGGGAGCTGTTTCTCAACACATTTATGCCAGACGTTAATTTGCAACTGGTCGTAACGTAATGTTGAAGGTATATGTTGCCAGGACAGTTAGACATTGCATTGAACCGAACGTCGGGCGTAAATGTTTTGAGAAACGGCTCTCAGATGAATTTTCTCTGAAGCCTTCACTTTATTAAAGACGGCACAAAAAAGTGTCAGTGTGAGTGTTGATGGAAGCAAAGGGTAAAGTTGTTGCTTTTGTGGTTTTCTAACAAAGCCACAGGATCTGTGATACTTTTTTGAGTGTTACAGTTATAGTGTACCTACATGTACAGCTGCATTTGCAAATTCTTCTTTACACATTCCATACAGCCTTACAAACACACCCTTAGGTACTCATAATGTAAATCATATAAACAAAACAACTTCATAGAGAATATGTATGCCATAAAAACAAAACAATTTTTAAGGGAATGGTAATGTATATCCTTAAAAAACAAATTGATTGGTAAGGTAATGGTAAAGAATATCATAAAAAAATTTATTGGTAAGGGAATGGTAATGTATATCATAAAAAACAAATAGATTGGTAATAAATTGGTAATGTATATCATAAAAAACAAATGGATTGGTAATAAATTGGTAATGTATATCATAAAAAACAAATGGATTGGTAATAAATTGGTAATGTATATCATAAAAAAATTTATTGGTAAGGGAATGGTAATGTATATCATAAAAAACAAATAGATTGGTAATAAATTGGTAATGTATATCATAAAAAACAAATGGATTGGTATGGGAATGGTAATGTATACCATAAAAACATTGTTAGTAAGGTAAGGGAGAGGTTATGTAGACCATAAAAACAAATTATTAAGGAAAGGGTAATGTATACCATAAAACTTTGCTTAAGAAATTGTGATTTATAGCATGGAAACATTACAATGTAATAGTATATCACAATCCTCCCCACTAACTCGAACATTTAAACAAATTCATTTATTACTATGTATGAGAAAAATAAATTAGACAATATTAGTCTCAAAAATATCTGCAGATATTCTTATGAAACGTCAACAACATATCGATTTACACCAAGACAAAAAATCACAAACCTTAAAAAAATAGAATTATACATTTAGATGTTGGTGTTGTTCGATTGTTTTTTTCTTCAATTTTAAATGGTATGAGCTTGAGCAGAGAACAATGAAGTTAAATTCCAAAGTTTGGCAAACTCTTAGGAACCCTTCTGTCATGTATTCAGCCCTTCATGAAATTCTCATATATATTCTCTACAAATCAAAAAAACAAAAACAGTGTGTCAACATTACATGTATCTGGTAGTATTTTGTATTTAAGAATCAATGCAGGGATAGAGAAAAGCAAATACAGAAAAAAACCCTGTGTTAACTGCATGACACCTTGTTAAGCCAGAACATTGTCAATACAGCCAGTATACCAAATTTCATTATATCCAAATGCATGTTAAATAATAACTTTAGTAGTTTTAAGAAGTTGAGACCTGTTTTCTTGGGCTACATAAGTGAAATAAGCCTGAATTTTAAATTGGAGACCCGGGAAATGTCTATTTTGGCCATGGCAGTATTCATGGTAGCATTACCGTATGAGGTTTCTTGTGTGACAAAGTGTCCTGCACCAAGCGAATGTGTACCTGATAAACATGACAATGTCTGTGTCCGACCACTAATGTTCAGTTCAATTTTAGTGGATTTATTTATGAGTTGAGTCAAACCAGTTATTCAAGTGAAATATCTAACCTTCTTTGACAGCTCCGTTTTGATATATAGCCTCATCCTGAAAGGCTTGGTTGGTGTTACTGTAGATAGGGTCAGTTTGTTCTCTACGCCGCTTGTCTTCAATGATTTCACATACAGCATCATGGATAAATATATACTGAGCCTAAACAAGATGAAGAGAGAAAAAAGTTGGCATTTCAAACAAGGGATTGATTTATAGTGTACCAGACAACAGAATGCCTAGTTTCATAGTGCTAGTGAATCAATATGAAATCCCCAATCTGAAAATCATGTCAGTAAATTTTATCAATTTTATAAATTTTATATAAAAAATGCATAAGGCAGTAGAAATCTCACGATGCTAGAGTATACGTTATAAAACAATAAGAAGCTACTGAATCGTTCCAATGAAACAAAAAATAGCAAAATCGATTGATTGGTTGGTGTTTTATGCTAGGTTTGGTGGGGGAGGAAACCATGCCAATTGCCCGGAGGAAACTCCTGACCTTCGGTGAGTACCTGGCAACTCTTCCACATACGGTGACAGAGTGAAAAATCCACTTGGAAAGTTTCAATTTCTTTTTACCTCAGTTTGAACCATACGGGGTCTGTGATTTCTCATGGTCAACACGATCTTGTAAATGTCAATATAGATATCATCTCCAGCTGAAGTATCATAAATATTTTGGGTAATCTGATCAAGGGCTATCAGTGTACCAGTTCTTCCCACACCAGCACTGTAAAATTCAATCATAATATTTATATCACAATTAATAATACAGGTCATATAGAAAGAAGATAAATAAAGAGATGGGCTATCCTCATCTGACTAATTTACACAGATCCACCCATTAATCCATTTTGAAACAAGAATTACATTTCTCTCTTTACATAGCCATAAAACACTGTGCTGAGGTCACAAACAAGTAAAACAAATGCACCAACAGGTACACATGACAGAAACTACGTAACTTTGTCATATTTTGCTGAATTTCGAAACAGAAAAGGGGCCTCAGACGGTTAGAGTGTTTTTTTTCACTCCTTCCTCGTATGTGGAACAGTTGCCAGTTACTCGCTGAGGGTTGGGGGTTTACTCCCAGATTCCTTCCCCGACTAAACTTGGCATATAAGTAAAATAATCAATCAATCAACACACAGAAAAACAGGGATGGGTACTTAATGGAATGCCAAAAATTATACTAAATTAGGGGCCTCCACTATTCCCAACTACAACGCATTGATTAGTAGATTGACGTTTTACGCTACGCTGAAGATTATTTCCCTTATATGGCGGCGTTGCCAGGTTTAGTGGGCATCGACGGAAGGTCTGTGATGATCACTCTAACCCACTGGACCACCGAGGTCCCACACACAACACATTGAAGATAGATTTGTGGATACTCAAACATCAAGAATTTCATACTTGACTCATGCTCACTAAAATATATACAGCATCCATGAAATAATTTCGGTCAGAAAGCAATGATGTAGAAAATGGATTCTTATGCACCTACCTGCAATGGATGAGAATTGGGGAATTCATATCTGGTGGAATGTGACCTCTGAAATCATGTATAAATGACACAACTTGTTCACTTGTGGACACGCCAAAGTCTGGCCATTTCAAGAAGTGGAACTGCTTCACCACACGAACTGAATCTCCCTGTCAAATTGAAATTTGGATTTCTTCTAAATAGGTACCAATAAAACAAATTTACAGCCAAAATATGGTAAAAAGAAAAGCAATTTTAAGATTATTTTTGTTTGTTGTTGGTGGACTGAACTGGAATAATCTGTACAATAATAACGCTAAGGAAACTATACCCCTCTTCCAAACCATAATTTTTTCGAGTGACGTCATTAATTGGTTGATTGATGTCTTACGCCACACTCCAGATTATTTCACTTATATGGCCGTGTTACCAGGTTTGGTGGAGGAGGAAACCGAGCTCATTGCACGGAGGAAAAACCCAAAGTTCCGCGAGTAATCATAGTATGAACAAATATCTTCTTTAAAGGGGCATGAGCTGCCAAAATTCACAGTTTTTTCATAACTTCTGATCGTCATGACAGTAAGAGGCTTTGAAGGCTATCGAAAAACTAAATGATTGACGTTGGAATGAGAAAAATCCATACAGTATGTGGCCTGTATGAACCGAAAACGTGTTCAAAAGTAAACAAAATTTAAATAACCGGGACGACCATTCATTCATTCTAAGCCAAAGTTAGTTTAAAACAGTACTTTATCGTACATTTTCGAGACTTGAAGCATTAAAAAGCTTCTGAATTCTACCTCTTGAGAAAAATAGCCAATAATTTCAGCATTCTGTTTTGACGTCAAAATATCAACATTTTGGCAGCTCATGCCCCTTTAAGTTTTCAGATACACCACTGAGCTTTCAATAACATGTAGAATTCATAAAAATCTATTGGTAAAACTTCAAACAAGTCATGAAATCAAAGTGGGAAAAAACAACTTGCAACTAATGACTGATATATCAAAAATACATACCCAAGATACTTTGAATTCTCTTAGATCATATGAATTCATAGATGATGAGGAAATTGGTTTAACATTTAAGCTACCATAGTTGGAGTCCTCCTCAGATTCATCAGGCCAGTACTTCTCACATTTCACCTGCAATCAAATTACACCATTTCTGATGACATGACCATATGATTTATTGGTCAATGTTCTAAGCCTCACTCAAGATTATTCCCCTTTATGGCTGCTTTGTCTAGTTTATTATGTGCAGGAGTAAATTGGACATTGTGGCCAGAGGCAAAATTTGGCATGTACCTGGCAACTGTTCCACATAGGGGATCAAGTGAAAAACCCAATTAAGTTTTTTTTCATCAGAATTTTCCTTTTGACTGAGTAGGATTTGAACCTGCAACCCATAGTTGAGAGGCGTATGTTGGTGTTAAAGACTTTTGATCTACCCAGGCAGCCACCAATTAAAGCCTCGCGGCAATAAAAAAACAGAATATGAGAAATGTTTGAAACTTTCTTTAAATATGGGTTGTTGCACTTGATAAAGACACCGATATAGGTGTTGAAAGCGTGTGTTGTTCAGAAACAACTTACTTTGTGGTGATGCCTTAATCATTTCTCATTAAAAAGCAGAACATTACATGTATCTTAAAAAGCACAACCATCTGGTCTGGTATGTAACAAGGGATTTGCAAACACCAAGCAGCGTTTATCAACAATTTTAAGACACATGGTTGATTGATGTTTTTTGCCGCACTCAAGATGTGTAAAATACACATACTTCATAAGTTTGATTGAAATACTAACTTGTCCTTTTTCTTTGAGGTTTGTCACCATGATGATGATCTGAACCTTCTGTTCCCAAACCATTCTCCAGAAGTCATCAATAGTACTTGGTAGAGGTCCTTGGGAAGCAATGTATTCCCGTCTGGAGTTATAGCCCTGGAACAATATTTCATTTGGCTGCTTTATAGTACAATTTGTATATTTAGGTTTATCCGTTCTATCAGTTATTTCTTCACCTCGATTTTAAGAAATGTACCACTGTACCCATCTCTCTAACTTACAGTTTATATATATCAACACGAGCAGATCGACATTACAGAGTGTGAGCTTTTGGTCCTTTGAAAACAGAATGAAATGCACAATATAACAGGATCTGTAACTTTCCTCTGACAGGTCATGTCAAGTAGGCCTACATACAATGGGTTTGATTAATTTTTACACTTTTTTTTCTTCAATGGGTCATGAATTACTCCTTATATAACTTAAAACAAAATAAATTAAAAAAATAAGTTTTTTCACTTCAAAGACATGCACCCAAGAAACACCTAGTGATTTGGCATCTTTATGCTATAGCAGTGTGAATACAGTTTTTTGACAGGGAAAGTAATAGACTGATTGCTTAATTACAAGAGGGAATCAAAATGGCAGACGGAAGTTACTCAGAAAAGTATTGAATTTACTGAATTATTAAATTAACCGACACTGATTGACCAAAGTCTAAGGTGTGCAGTTTTGTGTGCGAATTTAGACTGTTACAAAGCTGTCACTTCAAAGCATTTCTCTTTTATATCCCATCATTTTACGAGCGACGTCATTTCGCTCCAGATGTATTATGTCATTATCGTGATAAAGCTAGTTGTGACCATGCAAATTAAATCGATCATTTAGAGCGAAAACATGTTTTCTAAACATAAAAATGAAATTTACACATGCAATAGCCAAATACCATACATTTAACAGTTTCATCAATACCACATAAAAAGGATATGAAATGAAATGGTATGGAATATATTTAAGAATGTTCTTACTGGAATGTAATTAGCATTGATATAATCTGAGCTTTCATCGTCTTCTATAGGAACCAGCTTCACCCGTGTACTATCAACTGAAATCAGGAAACAGAAAATGAAGCTAATTAATACTGTACATTTAGATTGTACCTGGCAAGCATCTCATATACACAATGAAAATCAGAGCCCGGAGAGCCCATTTTGGGGCTAAAGAGTAGATTTAAACCATGTATTGGTTGGGGGGAGGGCTTCCCAGATAAAACCTGTACACTCCCCAATCAGACTTGAAGTCTAAAATTCAAAACATAAGCAGACCATCACCCTCTTCGAGTTTCTAAACTGTTCACTGACCCCCCCCCCCCCCCCCCCATGTTTAACCTTGCTACAATGTAAAAGAAAACTGGTAATCACTTTAGAAAATACTAGTGACGGAATTAGGCGAGGGTAAATAAGGGGTCCCTTGGGCACAAGAAACTTTTGGGCCATAGATTGTTATAGATGCATTTTGAGGGTTACGCCATCAACAATATTATTCTAATACCCTGTCGATGCTTAATTTATTGGTCTTTTTTTAGCGTTTCTCAAATTCTTGTGAAGATGAATGTTTATGGATGTAAAAGAACAGATTTGTTCTCCGTCAGGCCTCCCAGCACATACACTTCTATGGACTGATTACTATATTGAATCTTTTAACACTTTTTCATTGAGGGTATTTTTGAGAAAACAATTCTTGATTTGATCATTTGTTCATTTTGCCTAATTAGATAGTTGGGTTTATGAACTCAAGCTTCTGACAGGCTAGCATTCTACATGGTTTTATCATCTTACAATGGTAGGAAATAACACAACATTGCGCACATTATAGCTAATGGATGATAGTTTTTTCCACGCCCTTCCATGATCCATCCCTCCCTGGCCAGTCTTATATAAACATTGATGCCACACCAAAAATGTGCATACAGATTAGATAGCCGAGAATGTAGGATTATTTCACATTGTTTTTTTTTTGCAATTACACTGTTTATGCTTGTTAGGGCTGGTAAAATGTATTTAATTTTTTTTATCCCAAACATTTTCTAGAATTTCTTTTCCAAATATGGTCTGTAGAAGTACATTTTATCAATGGTAAAAAAATAGTTACTCACATGCCACAACATCAGTGTATCTGTTCTTTACTCGGTTTTCTTGCATAGAAGCGCTTGTAACTGGTAGCTTTGGACTTAAATCCTTCAGCATCTAATCAAAGAACAAACACAAAAATCCATTCATTTAATAATGTGAGCAAGTATGCATACCCTGCTTAAACTCTTTGAACATTTTCTTCAGCCAAAACATACAAATATGTAAAGTCTAGATAATATTTTATGATTATTCTGAAATCATAGACATAGAAAATATGTATACATATATCAAAATTTCAATCAAGAAGATTTTCCCTGTGCCTGTGTGTTTTAGTGTTCATAAATATATATATAAATGTATGTATATATACAAATAAACGGCCGATAGGGCAAAATTCTATTTCTCTGCCAATTTAATCTTCAACAGTTTCTAAGTACTTACAGAATATTGGCTGGAAAGCTCAATGTTAGCGTCTTTGTGCATCTCTTGTACAGATGATATAAAGTCTGACGATTGGATTGGTCTGAAAAGATAATGATTACTTAATTAGAAAATTTTGTGTTTTGTGCCACCCCAAAGTATATCTCAACTATATAGCTACATGTATTCTGCGAAATTTATTATATGAAGAAATTGGGCAAACTAAAAACGTTTCAATGAAATCAGCAATACTGATAGTGTCAATAAGAATGTGAAATTTCATATGCTTTCTTCCCCAAATCCAAAATGGGGATATTTGAAAACATCTGGTTAATAGAGACTTACAGTGACTTGGGATGATCAGGTTCAGGCTCTGGTATATCGTCTAATACAATCCCATCAGTTGAGGGACAATCAATGTCAACACTGAAGAAATAAAAATGGACAGTTAAAACATCGTGTCAATAAAACCCTCTCATCATCAGTTGTGATTCAATGTCAACAATGAAGAAATAAAAATGGACAGTTAAAACATCGTGTCAATAAAACCCCCTCATCATCAGTTGAAAAGCAATGTCAACAATGAAGATATAAAAATGGACAGTTAAAACATTGTGTCAATACACCCCCATCTCTTTATTCAATACCATAGATTCTAAAACAAGATCATTGGACTCTGTGTTAATAGTTTATAAAAGACGTATTCAGCAAAGCGGCTCTATGCCTCGTCTTGAATCTGAGATAGGAGATGATCCTACAAACTTGTGTTGAGTTATCAACCTTAAATATATTGTCCACCATAATAATTTGTTAATGTGTTTTATGGAGAACTACGTATAATTCCGACGTATATTTGTGTAACACCCTGGTCGCAAATGTCCATGTAGTAGGGCGACGCTGATCTCAATTGACAAAATGGAATGGTTAGGAAATCCATAAATAGTCCCAAAAGTGAAAACATATAAATTACAGCAAAAAAGCATTCATATGGTTCAATAAACAAGCAAACCATGGTCTAAACTTCTTGGGGTATAAAAGGCACCCTTCGTTGTCTAGCAGACTGTAAAAGGCCTATGATATCATAAAAATCCATGTTCATTATCCGTATCTATTAAATCACTATCGCCCTCAGTGTACCAGTTACCGAGTATCTGTCGAAGGTTTCCTACAGGCAAAGAGCAGGTCTCTTCTACCCACTGAGCCTGGCAAGGCCGCCATATAAGTGAAATCATCTTGAGTACGATTTAAAACATCAGAAAGTCTCTACCATGGGGCTTACATGTAGTCCATAGCATTGTCTTGGAGTCGGCATATAAGTGAAATATAGTAAAACATCGAGCAATCATGTATTGTCTTTGATTGATTGATTGATTGTTTGGTGTTTTACGCGGCGCTCAAGATTATTTCACTTATATGGCGGCGTTGCCACTTTTATTGTGGGAGGAAACCCACGACCTTCCGCTGGTAACTGGCAACTATCCCACATAGGTGTATTGTCTATGCATTGTAAGATGTTTAGACTATTGTCATATTAAGATGCCAGAGAGGATAACTGCATCATATGGATCATTTTTTACAGGAGGTGGATTATTAACATGATGAAAGAAAGAGAAGAGTCTTCACGATTTCAAATATTCTCATTACAAAATCATCTCTTAATCACCATAAAGAACTTACGGTTTCTTGAGTTTCTGTCTATGTTTTCGAACTAACACGATAACAATTACAACAATTATAAAGGCAGCAACTCCACAGACCAGCCCAGCAATCCATGCCAAATTTGGAGGGTCCTCTAAAAAATAGATATATATCAAAATATACATTATTTTGAAGAGTATCTTATGAAAAGTGATTTTTAAATTAAAAATTGTCTAGTTAAAAAGCGAAAGGTATCGTTAAATGTAAAATAAAATAACCAATTACATAAATACTTTGCAATTAGACATTAGACAGGAATTTTCAAATAAATGTACTGGCTAGTGTAAATGAAGTGGGATAGAACCGCCCCCCAAAATAATTAGATTTATGACAAATTGAACAAGAAGAAGGTGAAGAAGGGTTTGGCGGAGTGCAAAAATAATGCTCACGAATAGAAAATGGCTGCGAAGGACAAGGATGGAAGTGCAGAAGACAGATGATTGGATAATTAGAATTACATTAAAAGAAAAAAAACGTGAAAAGCAACTGTTCATTTGTGCTATAAGTTAACATCAATAAAACTAGAAGCTATGGCATCAATAAAACTAGAAAGGCCGGAGGTTGAGTTAACTAAAGCCCCGTCTTCATTATACTCAACATCCCTCAACCTTTGTTGACTCAACACGATTCAACTTAAAGTTGAGGGACTGTCTACACTATAAAACACGATAACTCAACAACAACCAACATGTTGAACAAAGTTGAGTGGTTTTTAATTGGTAAATTACATACTTTTTCAAACTGATTCAAGAGTATTCCACATACGGTTTGCCTCATTGGTTTTATTCGTTGAGAACATTCTTGCGACCAGAGTGGCAAATAAATCGTTAAAAAGAGGTTTTCAGAAATTTAAAAAGACAGGCTATAGAATTTATGTTGTGAAAAAATATAAAGTACGGTAAGATCTCCGCTAATTCAAGTACTCTAAAAAATTCATGGGCCAGAAAAACATTAACAAAAGTACACTTAAAATTCAACTTTTTTCGTTGAGAGTCTTACCTCCTGGAGTGAGCGATCAGATAATCCTATTGAACGATCGCTGTTGTTGTTTTTATAGACCAAATGTGGCAAATAGCAATGTAATAATTCGTTATTTTCACATCACTGGTCCTTGAATTAGCGGAGATCTTACCGTACCTCTATATTTCTACATTATTTACACGAAAGTATTCCACTCTTTGCAAAATATGTTTATATGTAAAACTTTTATTTTAATAATTCTGTATCTTCATCCATTTATTTCTTTAAACTTCTTGGTCTTTGTATCAGACAGTTTTTCTGACTCCTTCCTTTCCTGGCACCCTCCCACTCTCAAACGATGCACGTGTCCAGACAATCACATGATTGAATCCAGGCCGTGGATTGGTTCATTTCACTCAACTTGACTCAACAAGTTGAAAAAGAATTGACATTATTTTCTCAACAGTGTTGAGGCCTGTTGAGTGCTGTTGGAAAACACGTCCACACTATTCAACACAACTCAACTTTCCCCCTCAACATAAAGTTGAATCGTGTTGAGTGATGTTAAGTAGTGTAGACGTGGCTTAAAGCCAAAAAGGATTTTTTAATTAAATATTGTCAAGTTAGCAAGTGAAAGCTAAAGGTATCGTTGAATGTAAAATAATATACCCAATTACATGACGCGCAAACCCGCTGTAACCCAACTCCTTGTTCCATACCGTCTACACGCATTAAAAAACCAGACCTCTGTTAGTAGGGGTTAGACTGGAAAAAGCGTAGTAGGCCATGTGGATTGAAAAATAATTTGACATTGGTCCACAGTATTTTTATCCAAAACATGATTTTGATTGCAAAAATGAGCAAAACTGAAACTGGAAAACTTTGTGCAAACTCTCATTGCATGACTAGTGATTAAGCAACTCACACTTCGCTCTATTATTAAAAACAGCACTTTAAAATTCAAGACACTAAAGGGAACGGGCACTTCAGTGACAGAAATGAAAGGACGGAAATGAAGACAAAGGGAAGGGAGCCTGCACTTCTCTAACGATCACTAGTGGGTCAGAGTCCAATCACCAACAAATCAAAACAGCACGGGCCAAGACAAGGAAATCCATCACAGGAGAAGTCCCCCAGAAAATGCTGACAGGAATGAAGCTGACAGGAATGAAGCTGACAGGAATATGAAGCTGACAGGAATATGACGCAGACAGATATCAGAATGGTCTGAAGAAACCACAAACCCTGCTACTGCTGCACATGTAACTCAAATAAAACCTGTAAGTCAAGCGTCCAGTAAATAGACAAAATGAGCCGATGTTGCTAAATTCTGTTAGACTGTCCTGAAGACTTAAAGACTCCCACTCAAATAGTACTCAACGGTGTTTGTATTCTTATATACCTGCGGAAACGGTTGGTTTTCCAACGACCCAAATGTCTGATTTGAGCATCTGAAAATCTCTGTGCTGCTGCCTTAGTAATAATTAGATGGGTAATACGAGCACTTGCAGATATAAGTTGCAATTGTCGCCTATTACATTTACAGTGAGTGTGTGGCTATCAAACAGAAAAATAAATACACTATTAATCCCAGTTTCAAAAAATATTTTACCACACTACTGCATGCTACAGCATCATGTCAAACTGGAAACTTTAATGAGCCGTCCAAAAAGAATACAGTGCATGATAAGTTTGTTTGTAACAGGTTTGAGCGTAAGCCGATTGATGACAAGGGTGTAAATAAGAATTTTGAGTCGAAAAGAAGCTGCATTCAAACTGTGATCACCCAAAGATCTTCACCACAAGATTCTGTATCAATGAATAAGGATGCCCCTAGTGATCTGCGTTTATTAATTGAAAGTTTGCTTTTACAGGGTGTCAAGACCTGAGGATTAAATAAACAGACTGAAGTAAGGACTAGACGTGGAGCAACAATTCAGAGGGGATTACAACAGAGCTTGGCCAAGATGAAGACAGAAAGAAGGATAGTACCATAGTCCTTTAAGTGGGATCAAATGATTGTGATGAAACGCTCCGAAAAGTAATAAAAGACTACGAGGATCTTCTGACTACAGAAATAAAAGCCCTCACACTACAATTACAATGTTTGCCATACCACCGCGAATGGACTCGACACGCAAGAACAACAATACCACCTGACTAAACAAGCCGCTCCAGCAACTTTCTGTTAATCACAGATGCCTGTTTGTTGACCATTCTCAATCGATGTCTTACTTTGAACGGCCTGAGATATGTTTCTGTGAGACCGACTTCATCTAAGTAATTATAATACAGCCCAACTTCTTAAAGATATCAATGTAAGTCACAAGATTCTCAAAAAATCTTTACGACATGGCACACGATCGCAGACTACATGTACATGTGACTTCAGCGGAGAGACGGGACATCTATGTGACAAATGTCGTTACAGCGGGCCTGTTACATGTTGGAGCTACTCACAAAAAGGACACAAAACCAAGTTCTGCTATCTGAACAACACTGAATAAGATTTTAGCCAAGAAGAGAGAGCGGGTGTTTTCTTAGAAAAGGACTTTGTGATAAGCAGTCATCATCATTTTAGTGTTCTACAAGACAAAGTATCTGGTGAAGCAAATGATTATTTGCATTCAATGACTACATCTAGGAACTCTGACTCACTTACCAATACTGATGACCTTTTTACAACCAATGTTAAAGAACTTACAAACTCTGTAAATAGAACTAATGTATCCTTCCCTGAGTGCCCCGTTTGTGTGAATGATATGTGTTGTTACAGATAGTGCTAATGTCTGCCTTTTAAATGCTTTCGAAATGATTAATGTTTAATAACTTCTTATCTACATTTTGTTATGGACCTGGCCTTACTAATCATGACACCAAAAATAGCAAATTTCCTATCAATGGCCAAACAAAGTCGTGGAATCTAAATCAAATGTTTTAACAAGTGATAATCTCAGACTTCCAAAAAAGGGGTTACGTACAGGCCACCAAAACATGTCATCTACTCCCTAAAGTCGATCAGGTTGAAATACTTCTGACAAAACGCACTGAAGAGACAGATATTTTTGGTCTTTCAGAAACATTTCTTAAAAAGCATCATGATAAAAAACTTCTTGAAATTCCATGACATGCCATTGAACGAAAGGATAGACCAAAAAGAAGTTGAGGTGAAGTATTGGTGTTTATCTCAAATACTGTTCTTTATATTAGGAGAATGGACTTGGAAAACCAATCTCAAGAAATAATATGACTTTCAGTCCAACTTTCACATTCTAAACCTTTCTTTCTCAACTTAGTTTTGTAGACCTCCAAATTCTCTATCAACATGGATAGCTGACTATGAAAACACACTTGAAGCTGCTTATGCTGAGGATAAAGAAATCATAATTCTGGGAGATTTTAATATAAACTTGTTAGCAGATCCCCCATGAAGTTGGACAACATTAATACATTCTTTTACTTTGACCCAACTTATAGCTGAATCTACAAGAATTTCTAAAAATAAAGCGACACTTATTCGTCATATTTACTCAACTAACCTTGAACATATTACTATTCTGACACCTTAGATCTTACTCTTAGTGACCACCAAACTATATTCCTGGCACGAAAATTTCAGTGCAGATATCTTTCGAAATGACTTGCTATCCAAAGACTGGACTCTTGCCTCTTTTGCAGTCAACTCCTTGGTAAGCACTTTTAAAAATGTCTTAGATCAGCATGCACCCATAGTGAATAAAAGAGTGAAGAAAATTAAACAACCTGAGTGGTTAAATGAAGAAGTCACCCATGCAATGAACTGTAAACGAGAAATGCTAAAAGGGAAAGATCCCGTCAAATCCAAAGACTTAGATGCTTAAATGGCATCAATCCTATGTATCTGAAACTAGCAGCTGACATCCTAACTCTGCCAATTACCAGTACTATTAATGAAAGTATAACAACCAGCGAATTTCCACAGTCCTGGAAGGAATCTAAAGTTGTACCATTACACAAGTCTGGGCCTGTAAGCAAAGACGAGAACTTCCGACCAATCGATCTCCATTCTACCAGTTCTATCCAAAATTGTTGAACGCCATATCCATGACTGCATATATGAATTTGTCTCCAATAACAATCTGCTTCAAAATCTTGTTGATCCACCAACTAGCTTAGCAAGATGCAAAAGCATAGATACTTGTAGAAACTGGGGAGGGTGGTGGAAGAAAGGGGACAGAGGTACTAGGTCTAGGGGAGCGGTTCTGAGGGGTAGAAAAGAACGGACAGAGGTGTAGGTCTATTGGAGGGGGGCCCAGTAGGAAACGGCGAAGGGGAAACAGGAGATAGAGTTACAGTACAAGACTAGGAATCTGTGACTGCAGGGGTAGGGGGGAGTTCACAGATGTCAACGGACTGACAAATACATATATATATATATTTAAAAAAAAAAAAAAAAAAATTTTTAATTTATCTTTTTGTTTTAATTTTTGTGTTTTTTTTTTATTTATTGTAATATATATAATATAGTGTGTGAATGTATGTAGTGAGAATGAGAGGAGGGCCTCAGGGAAGATCAGCTTTAAGTTGACAGAGTTTTTCAACCTTCTGTAAATAAAGTTCATAATAATAATAATAACAGTAATGATAACCCTTGCCGATAAATGAATGCCATCCCTTCTAAATACATCCACCAGCCCCGATAGCTCAGTCGGTAGAGCGTCCGCTTCAGGCCTGGGAGATCCGGGTTCAAGCTCGGGTCGAGTCAGACCAAAGACTTTAACAGTGGTAGCTGTTACTGCTTCGCTTGGCGCTCAGCAATAGGAGTTAGAGCAGCGACTGGTTCGCCCGGTGTCAGTATACTGTGACTGGGTGAGGGGGCTTGCTGGTTGTCTTCGGCAAGTCGTCTCGGTGAGACAGCACCTAAAAGAGCGGTGGAAATCCGCCCTGTCACAAGGAGACAACGTCTTCATATAACCGAAATACTGTTGAGCAGGACGTAAAACCCCAATCACTCACTCACTCACTCACTCTAAATACATCCAAAATAGTTTCTATGAGGCGAGAGAAAAAGGGTGACGTCCAAGTAAAAGCATACCAGTAGACGGTAGTAAAGCCTCCTGTTTAACCTCAATGCCAGATCATTAAACTCAGCATGCGAGGACGGATTTGAGGTACATGTAACTGATGTAAGATAAAGCATACACCTATCATACTAAGATTAAAATCATTATGCAGGCGTTCAACTAGGTTCAACAATTTTACCCATTAACTCGTCTAAAGACGAAAATTCGCTTGTGATCCAGGTCGTTTGAACCTACCTGTAATATTACGACATCCTATTGGTAGGCTGTAACTACTTTTAAATCGAAGGCAGTTATCTTATCCAACTTCCTACCACCAACTCCAAATAACTTTACATGCATAGATTCCGACAAACGAAAATCAAGCTGAATACGGCTATCCAAAGAGGTTAAATAATCACGTGACACTTACCTTAAATACTTCCGGCGAAGGTTACTTCGGCTGACAAACCAAACCAAAGGGGATACCGAGCAGAAAGGAAAAAGCCGACGCGTGTAGGACTATGTAAACAAGAACTAAATCGAGAACGGACATATGACAGCTTAATAAAATAACTGGAAAATGAAAATTTGAACTGAAGAATTGGGAAATTAACCAAAAATAATGCGCACGAACTGAAAATGGCTGCGAAGGGTTGACCGGCAAAGGATGGAAGAGCAGAATACACCCACGTGAAGAAATAAATTGAGATGATTGAATAAGAATTAAATTGAAGGAAAAAACCAGCAAAAAGCCATGCGTGATGAAAGTTTGCCTGGAGGGGGGAAGGAGCAATTGAAGCAAATCACAAAAACAGTTGCATTTTGCAACTGTTCATTTTTGATCTAAACAGTTTGTATATGTTCAGACACAGATGTTTTAAGATGCAAAAGAGCAAACCTGTCAGTCTGCTAAGAGCAAATTCGGCCAAAAAAATATTCAGATATTTTCTAAAATAAAAACTTTACGGTCAAGCAGAAAAAAGGGGTAGGTGAACTCTCAAAAAAAAGAATCAGTTTTTTTAAACGCTCAAGCATTTTTTATTTTTATTTTTTTATTTGACAATTAGATCCCAATCCCATCACTGGAGAGTTTAATATCACTCTATGGACTGAGGCCTCGTCAGAAATTTAGATATGAAGTTAAAAAGCGTAGATAAAACTGTCTGACCTTTTGTTGCATAATCCACATATTCTGTTTGTGTACATCCTCCACTTGTGCAGGAAAAGGCAGAAACGCTATGAAAATCAAAAAGAAAATAAATAAATACACATGAAATATCTACATAGATTTTCATATCAAAACCAAAATGAACAGATCATCAGACACTTATTGGTGGAATTTCTTTAGTTTACAATATTAAATGATTATAATACAGTGAAAACTTTTTTTATATATATACAATTACATATCTATGTACTTTTTATAATGTAACTCTTATAATCATTACGATATGCAATAAAATATATATCATGTTATTGTAGTTATCTAGGTGAAATGTTTAGTTTTTCAACAAACTTGAATATAAACAAGAGATCAGTTAAACTGATCTAGGCGACCACCATAGAACACTATCAGAAAGTGGGGCTGCTTGTAAACGGATCGCAAATTTGATACGGGAAATTTATTTCTTCGGTTGGTGGCTGGCTGGACAAGAAAAAAGTTTCTTCGGTAGATAGTGGCTGTTATCTGAAAACTCAAAACCATCTTTCTTCAAGGAGGCCGCACATTAACGCTACTTACCGGAGCTACATAGTAGCCTACATGTACATGCACACAGGCCAGTCAGTGATATCGCTTGTTTGAGTCCTGTACACAATTAAAATTTACAAAATCCAAAACGATTGTACACATGTTACTAAGATGCATTTAGTGTTTGTTTACAAATCAAAAGATAATGTATATCTGTCAAAATTAGCCCGTGAAAAGTGAAGAATGGGTGACGTATCACTCGTCTGATGAGTAAAAATTTACACATGACAAAAGTCAGTTTAAAAATTAATGGCAAAAAATGTCCCGATTCGTTCAGAAATTAGTGAACTGTTATAAAAAAATCTTCATGCACGATTTAATATAAATACATGATTGAATAAAAACATTTCAGTTACTTTATTGGTAAATAGCATTTAGGCCTACAATTGCGAAGTCAGTTGCTGTACATAGTTGCCTAAATGCAAATTCGATCGGCAAAATAGTGATTGTACGTTGTCGTGTATTTCATTTCATTTTGAAATATTTCTTCCTTTCAAACTCCGAAAAATACAATATGGATCTTCTTACGTGTCTTAGGGAACACTCTCCTTTAAAAATATTTATTATTGTTACATTTTTGGAAAGAATTTAGGCGTTTAAAATCCAAATTCGAGAAGGCCATTTTACCGACTTCGAACAAGCCGTGGCGGCCGGCAACATGCATAGATACATGTAAACTTTTTCTTATTGTCGCCCTTGGAAATCTGAAAGGAGTCGATTTTGATACGTTTTAAAATGACCCGAGGATTGCAATTTCACTCTGAGGTTTAATAAAGCTCCGATAAATGCCTTTTTTCCACTACTATGGACTAGGAAATTCCAAAATAACGTCCTCAGTGCCAAAAATAGCTTATTTGTCTTTAACTGGGTCATGATTTTAAAATGCCTGGTAGGGGCCCTGTGATTGACAGCGGGAACTCGCACTAGCGAACTAATTTTACCACCCGATTTTAGCACTTTTAAATCCTATATATTTAAATATCTCACTCTCTGTCAGTATATTGGAAACAAGGAAAATATATATTAAGATCTGAAGCTGTAAATATAAGGAATTCCACAAGCTTTTATTGTCAAATTTAACATTTCTTGTTATATACGTATGCTTGAAGTGTCCGTTCTAACTTGGACAAAGTTGGAAGTTATCAGTGAATTGCGCGCCCGTTAAAGTAAATTAAACCTCTTTAACCGTATTCGAAGATTGACAAAACAAAACACAAAGCAACCAACAGATGCAACATGTGATTTTATTTGTGCATTTTCAGAATCAGTTGAAGTTGTAAGAAAAAATAACCATACGGCGTCAGTGGGGTTTTAGCCGACTTCTGCTGTCGCCATACGATGTCTTCGGTAATGAAGCAGGCTAGCACTCTAAGTTCTAACGCCAAATGGCGACAGCGGTACCGAATGTGTTAAATGAAAACATCAACGACGAAAAAAATACATGTTGCATAACTTAACCATATGAGGAAGCAACACAAAAAAATAATTCATCAAGATCCGCCTGGTAGTTTTGTTGAGTCCGCGATCACAAACTATGTAGATGGAAATCACAGAAAAAGCTACCGGCCGCCATTTTGAATATGCAAATGAGCAGCGACTGCATAACACGGCCATAGGGTTAACCTGCGTATAACATTTTACGAACATCCTTTCATTACTTTAGAACAGTGATAAAAAAAGTAATGGCCAGTGGCCGCCATTTTGAATATGCAAATGAGCAAAAAAGTGCAGAGTGCGCAACGAGACCATAGGGCTAACATGCGTAGATTAGTTTACGAAAATCCTAGCCTTTCTTTACTTTAAGAGAAAAGTGACAAAAAGAAGAAAAATAAAATGGTCGCCCAGCGGCCATTTTAATATGCAAATGAGCAAAAAAGTACATAGTGCGCAACGAGGCCATAGGGTTAACCTGCGTACAAAGTTTTACGAAGATCCTCTCATTACTTTAGGAGAAAAGTGTTAAAAAGTAGAAAAACAAAATGGTCGCCTAGCGGCCATTTTGATATGCAAATGAGCAAAAGAAATATATGTTGCACAACTAGACCATAGGAGGAACGTGCGTGTGAAATTTAAAGAAGATCCGACTAGGACTTCTCTTGGAATCGCGGTCACCAGAGAGAAAAGTGATAAAAAATAGAAAAACAAAATGGTCCCCTAGCGGCCATTTTAATATGCAAATGAGCTCAGAAAAATAGATGTTGCACAACTAGACCATATGGGGAACCAATACAAAAACATTTCATCAAGATCGGCCTGGTGGTTTTCTAGATTCCGCGATCACAAACTATGTAGGTAAAAATCACAAAATGGCCGCCAGCGGCCATCTTAATATGCAAATGAGAAAACAAAATAGATGTTGCACAACTAGACCATAAGGGGAACATGTCTGTAAAATTTGATGAAAATCCGACCAGCAGTTCTCTTGGAATCGCGATCACAAGAAAAGTTTACAGACACCGGACGACGGAAGACGGACGACGGACAACAGACGACGGACGACGGACCACGGACGACGGACCACGGACAAAAAGCGATTTGATAAGACCACCATGAGATCATGGTGGTCTAAAAAAGTACTAGGTCTACTCAGTTTGTTGGACCCCTGATCGATACAATAAACATATTTATTTGGATAAGTGATGAAATCCGACCCCCCACCCCCATAAGTGTCACATTTAGCAAGGTGGTTATCTTACAGAGATATACAACATACCTGTAAGTTAACATTAAACAAACTCTTTCTGGATTTACAACTTCTGCTACATTTAGGCGCAACGTTTCAATGTCTATTCGGACATATACTTGAAAACGATGACATTGAAACGTTGCTACTAAATAAATATAACAGAAGTTGTAAAACCAGAAAGAGTTTGTTTAATGTTATACTTTCTACTTCTATATGCCCCTCAAACAAGATACCTGTAAGTTGTTCCACTTCTAAGGGGGCCATTACAATATCCATCCTTGTCACTTCCACAAGATGCGTTACTTCCTATTTCATAAGTTACGTCTTCAACACTTTCTCTCTTTTCCCTCTTACCATTATCTAGTCATATTCAAGAATATTTTTGGAATGACAGAAATCATTAGAAGCATTTTACAGTCAATATCTTATTTACTAGGTTAATTGTGAATATCACAGTCTGTGGTTCATTCTTTCAATCACATAAATTACAAGTTAGCTCAAATGAATCCAGAGGATATATTTATAGACAGTGATGAAAATGACTACTGCGATATGGCATGATTTATTGTTTTGTGTTTTACGCAAGTAGGCAACTTGAAAGTGGAATGATATAACAGATAAGACCAGAGGAAAGTAATACGTGCACATTCAGCTGGTACCTAAGCTGCATCTATAGGCGCATTGGATAAAAATTAAATCAGAAAATGTTATCATTTTTTTTATGACCCTAAGTCGTTGAAGTATTGAGATATACCAATATGTTATTGTTATTAAAGACAAAAAGTAGGATAGAACTCACCTGTGAGACGCCAGTTTACAGGAGTAGCACGGTACAGTATTTCAAAATCTGTACGATTTGCTTCATACCAGTTAGGGAGAGAGGTGAAATGATCACTTTTCAAGTTAGAAATATCTGTAGAAAATCATAAAAGAGAGGATTTTTTTTTAAGCACAAAAAAAAAAAACAACCTTACTTTAAGTCATTATATTCATAAGCAATCCCTCACAACATTATTTCCTATAAAACACCACCGAAGATAAATTACAGACTCAAAGATTGAGAAATACATACGGCATCACCATGCAGACAATTCTTATAAACAACACTGCTTCCGACCTACTGCATGTCTTTATCAAATGATGTCTTGATTGTTTTGGCACTATGTTAAAAGAGTGAGTCCTTTATTGGAACAAGTAAAAACAAGATTGAAAATCCAAAAAACATACATACCACTTTCAGTCAAACTTTTCTTCTTTACAAGGACTATTCCAAAGTCTGTTATTCCTCCCCTGGTGTCATCAGAAAAAAAGTCTATTTTGATGTTGACAGAAACAGATTTTAATGAGTTTTGAGGTTGACCACTGGGATTGACAAACACTTCTTTTGGTGCTAGGGGTTCTGTAAACACAGTTTCGAATAAAGAGGTCAGCATAGTAGCCTATAGAATTTCTCAGTCACATAACAAAATAATTTTATCGAACAATACAGTAACAGTCGAGAATTTAGGTTAACTGGGGCTCGTTCTTCTAAGCTGGCGCAAAGTAACACAGAGATTTATAGTATAGAGTTGCGCCTTCAGACTTGCTATCATGCTCAAGTACCCATAATTTAACACGTATTTGCAACTGGTGCAACTTACACCAGCTTAGTAGAATGATTCCCTGGAAGGTAGGATTAATGAGTATGCAACCCTTCTCCACCATTGGAAAAGCATAGTAATAGCTTTTACTGAAGTGATAAGTGCCCTGGGGTAAGAAGTTGATTGCTAAGAGGTACTGTGTAGTGCTTATCATCAAATACACAAAATACAACTGTTGATGGGAGGAAACAATGCTAAAAAATTACATTGTGTTCTTATTGAGTACTGTTGGTTGATAGATTGGTGATTTCCCCTTTATAATTGTGACACCAGATTATTAAAGTTGGGGAAAAAACTGGGCTGTCTGCAGGTACCTGGTAAGTATCCCATTTAGGTTCCTCCAGTAAAAATACTATCACAAAGTTTCCCCCCACTTTTAAGAGGACTGAGAGGGAATTTCTGTTATCCATTTAGAAGAGACTTTAAACTATAGTAGATTTGTACTAGGGTCATGGAGGTTGTTAATGAAACACCACAAGTACATGTATTGTCATAAAGCCAAGGATTGGAGGTCAGGGTATATATGTTTTTGATTGGGAAGATCTTTTTGCTTCTCTGCAACGAGGAGTTTCCATAGGCACTGTGATTAGCATTTGAAAGGCTTTTTATCCTCCGGTCTTTATAAGGGATTCCCACAATCGTTAAAATAACATGAGATCAAGTAGAAAGGACTGATGACCTATGGATTAAGTCCTCTGGCATAAAGTATAAATGTCCTGAAACTAAACATGAGACATAACATTTGTGTCATTTCTCAAAATCGCCTATACTCACTTCCAGCTGGAGCATTAAATTCATAACTGTTTTTTTCTCCAAGGAATTCAACACCAACAGAGATTATCTGGCAAAAATAACAAACACAACACAATCATAATTCATGGTGGACTATTAAAAAAACACCCACCTAAACAAAGAAACACAAAGATATTGTGGCCAAAAAATGAAAGTTTCAAACTTCCTTTTTGTCAATGTTAACATTTTTGCGTCAAGTGTGCCTTTAACAAAAAACAAAATTAAGCATACTCACAGTAAAGTTATAAAGCTTTTCAGGTACTACATCCACATTGAGGAAGTAGGAGGGACCCATGGACCATGGAACGGAGCGATTTTCTTTAGGGGCTTTATCAGTAAGATCCTTGAAAGAAAATTACAATTATGAGTTGAAATAATAAGCATACCTCAAACAACAAACATATTTATGATCACTAAAACATACGGGCACAGGGAAAATCTTCTTGTCTAAAATAACCATGGAAACAAGTTTCTAATTCTAAACATATTATGTATAGACAATGGGAATTTGTATCATCATTATACGTTTAGGTACCAGGTATCTAATGTAGGCCTATATGATGGAGAGAACGAGTGAAAAACCCAAACCCTAAAAGTGAGTAATCAAGGCAGGACCTTAAACAATGTTCAAACAAAAGATTTTCATTGGACACAGTATGACTTATATTGCCTACAAAGATTATATGATTATGAAGTTAACTACTTACTTCAACTGTTAATTGAAACCCAGTGATGTTGGCATTGCGATCACGAGGTGATGGGGGACTCCATGTTACATTGGCCTTGAAAGGATCATTTATAGCCCCATTTACCATGAAGTTAGTTGCATCACCTGGCACTGCACAACAAACGTTCGAAAAAGAGCCATAAAAGTATTTTTATATATTGCAGTTGATTATTTACTGAAATAGTAAAAACATAGTGCTACTTTACAAAAAAAAAACAACCCAAAAACATTGCTTTACACCTAGAAAAACACAACCCCAAAAACAACGAAAAGGGGTGAATAGTAAAAGCTATCACTTTTTTGATACAAAATCTCTGATTACAACTTTGTGAACCAAAATGTTTTCAACTTTATATAATTTTACCGTCACATTGAATTCATGCATGCAAACTGAACCAATATTCCCTGCTCAGTAGATAGAGCGTTGGACGCTCAGTCAGAACAGCCTTCCACCAATGGGTCGCGAGTTCGAATCTCAATTTTCTGACTGGGTTTTCACTCGAACAACCTCTGTGGGATGGTTGCCAGTTACCAGCAGAAGGTCCTGGGTTTCCTCCTGACACAGAGCCCGGTTTCCTTCCACAATAAAACTGGCAACGCCGCCATATAAGTGAAATAATCTTGAGTGCGGCGTAAAACACCAAACAATCAATCAATGAATTGAGATCCTGATGTTAAAATAATCCAGTTTTATATGTACAGATTTTTTCAGTGATTTCCATTAGGAAAAGTTTGCCCTCTAATCAGCTAGCCTGCACTCAAAACTACTTGCCAATTTCCAATGATCGTCAAATATTTGGCCCACAGTGATTATGGTTGAAACAGAAAACTACTTCCAGAATTTGAGAAATGTAGAATGCCACATTTTTTTTTTGGCATTATAGTTTTATAATTTGGCCTCTAATGTTAATATGATTGATTGATCTTGCACTCAAGATTACTTCACATATTTGGCAGTGTTGTCAGGTTTAATGATTGAGGAAACTGGGCTTATTGCTTGAAAGAAACCCCCAACCTTCGGCCAGCAACTCTTCAACATACGGCAAACAAGTGAAAAATCCACTCATAAATTTTTCAATTTTTGGGGGGGTCTGAGTGTGATTCAACCTTTAAATTGTTAAATTGTCCTTTCCCAGATGGACTACACAATCCTTTAGGGCCCAAGAGAAAGCAGGCACTGCCCTCGTGACAGCGAACTTGTGCTTCAGTCTGAGGTACTCTGGCTATACGCGTTCCCCCAAAGTGTACCCCCAAAGCATCCGTGAACAGTTCTATCTCCTGGTATCGATAAGGCAAGTGCTTGTACAGAAGTAGGTATTATCGCTGGAAATCTGTTACTTACCAGACTCATTTGTTCTGAAGACAATAGACTCTGTTACTGGACCGTCTCCAGCACTTGTGTTAGCCAAAACTTTAACTGAGTATGGCCAGAATTCTTCTAAATCACTTAAATTCTTGCAGGTCTGATTAAAACCTAAAACATAACAGAGATAGTTAAAGGGACTTATGCCCAGAGGTAAAGAAATGAAGATCGTAAAAATGTGTGCAATTCAACTGTAAAGATGAGGTTTCAAGATGGCCATTGGTAACTTTCCTAGTCCCCATGGATAGCTGGTTAGGTTGCTTTCTTAGAGGATTCCTTTGTCTTTTTTGTTGTGATAATGAGACTCAACCTGATTTAGCTAAGTGCCACAGGCTGTTTGTAGCTGAGCGTGTCACACATTTTCAGCTGTTCGTCTACTGACAGACAGGAAGAAATAGCAACAGGGAATACCCTAAATAACTCTTTAAATGTACTTTTTGGCGGACTTTTGGTCTTTCATCCGAGATTGATTACTTCTTATTTTTCCATTAATCTCAAGGTCAGCGAAAGACAACCTTAAACTTAGGCGGTGTGTCCTTTACACACTTGACAACTGCTCACTCATTCAAAGTAGCCAATTGAGCATCTTCTCAAGCCAAGGTAAAATTTCCATAGAGCCATTTCGTGTTTTACTTTGGCAGAATACGAGGGTTCAACAACTACATCAAACAGTGACTTTTGATTGGATGAGAGAAACTTCTCGCAGAAAATCCAAACGTTCAGCATTTGCACTCTTGGACTATGTGAGAAAGCACGTAATAGCGGCTGTCAATACATGTGCACATCTTGAGCTTATGTAGCAAGTGTTGATTGGTCAAGACTCAGGATAGGAAAGACCTTATATTCCCACCTGTGGGCGCACTTTGATTTACGGGTTGAACGTGCACTCATATTCTGACAAGGTAAAATCATGAAATAGCTAAAAATCCTGGTAAAGTCATTGGAAAAAATGAAATGGCTCTCTAATAGTGCACCCTAATTATGACACCATGCAGCAGCTGTAATACAAGATTGATTAATAGCTGATCGGTTCTGTTCTAGGTTTCAATTAAGAAATAAAAGCAAAAAAAAAAAAAAAATTATAAGAAAATCTGAAAAATAAGATGCCTGAAGTTTACAAACGAAGACAAATTATGTTATATTCCTCATTAACATTTACAATTAAAATGCTTGTTCAAAGCCACACTAGTTTGTTTTTAAATTTTTTTTAAATTTTGATACCCATACATGAATCAATTAAAAAAAACCCAAAAAACTACAAGTTTGTTTATCTCAAACATTGATTTATTGGAGCTAAATGACATACTCAACAGCAAAGGTTCTTGGGCGACAAAACTACCAGCCTGACCAGAAGATCACCCACCCACATTTAAATTGTGACATTAGTCTCCACAGACCTGGAACGTCAGGAAAGCTAAACACATTTGGCATACTTTATGATCTTCCTAACTACGTCAAGAAACATGACTAAAGAAAACCAAAGATGGCACCAGGCCAAGGATTTACCAGAAACAGTGAAAGTTATGATTATATTCTTGATCCAGTGGATTCTTTATCCCAGCTATATACCATTAAAAAATCTTAATATTTTAAATGTGTACATGCAGATGAATGTGCTTATAATTACACCATGCTTTGTCAAATGTCCTTACCAATGAGTACAGAGCTGATGTCCTGTAGTTTTGGGTCTCCTTGATCCACAACTGTGATCATATACTCTGTGGGACCAGGGAATGGATCAGGGCGTGTCCAACATACTGTAGCATTCCTAGAACCATCCACAGACACATGTGTGATATTCAACTTAGAGGGAACTGTAAATGAAAACAACAACCAACACATTTAACATTAATACATACATGAGTTGTCAAGCTTCAGCCTTATCGGTGGCTCAGTTGGTTAGAGTGATAGTCCCTCAGTCTGACACAAGTTTTCCATCTGTGCCGCCCTGGATCAAATCCCACACATGCCAAATAAAAATTTTAAAAAGTTCTAAATAGATTTTCTCTTGATTGTCGCATGTGGAGCAGTTCAGACAATATACTGGTATCTGGTTTCTCTGAGATATCTTATTGTTTGAAGGTCAATTGAAATGAATATGGAACCTTACCTTCAGTTTTAGTTCTTTCTAACAATGTGCTGGGTTCTGGTTTCTCAGGTATATCTCATTGTTTGAAGGTCAATTGTAAAGAATATGGAACCTTACCTTCAGTTTCAGTCCTTTCTAACAATGTGCTGGGTTCTGGTTTCTCAGGTATATCTCATTGTTTGAAGGTCAATTGTAATGAATATGGAACCTTACCTTCAGTTTCAGTCCTTTTGGACAATGTGCTGGGCTCTGGTTTCTCAGCGATACCGCCACTCGTAATATATATCTCCAAGCCATAAAGAGTATAAGGAAGGAGTTGTGTAATGTTGTAACTGATGTCAGTTGTAGTTTCTTCAAACACAAGGGAAGATTGTGGACATCCATTATTAGACAAGTCTCTCTGAAATAAAATCAAAAGTAAGGTATCCAATGGTCTTGATACTACCTGCAGCTGTGTTTCTATGTACTAAGCATAATTTGAGAACAGTACAATTTAAAGGGGGAGATAACAAAAAATCACTTTAGGGTTCAGAAGAAGCGCACTAACTTTTCCTTTCCAACAATACCAAACACATATTTTTGCGATTTTTTTACTCCTAACAGTGAAGTTGATAAAATTCCACAATCAGAAAAACAAATCGGTCAACTTTCAAAATCTCCTATTTAAGCCTAGGTTAAATTCATCCTCTTCAAGGTCTTCGTAATTCACCAATATGGCACGCAGACCATTTTTTGCTAGTCACATTTTCCTGAAAGCTTCTTTTGTAATTCAATATAAGTTTCGTGAAACTGAAAGCTTTTTGCTGGACATAGGAATACTTTGAAGAGAGTGAAATTAACCTGGGTTTGTTTTGTGTGTGTAACATAATACGGTATTTTATAAACTGCATCATGTCCCATGTAAAAATCACAAAAATATGTGTTTGGTACCGTTGGAAAGGCTTGTTTTGAACCAAATAGTATTTTTTTCGTTTTCTTCTCCTTTAATTACAGTTTATTTCAGCCAATCAGTGAAGAATATCCAAAACATATTGTAGAAAAACAAGATTAATTTTCTTTGAGTACGAAACACACTTATCGTAAGGACCAAAAAAAAAATATATATACCTGATAATTTCTTTCGTTAAGGTAAATTTCCTGCAAACATTTATTAGATTCATTTACCACCAATCTAAAGCTCTTAACATTCAGGTCTTCTCTGCGCCAATTAAGTTCCAAACTTCTGGATGTCCTAGATTTAACTGTCACATTCACAGGGGGAGGCTCTAACAGAGGAATAAAAAAGTTAATTTTACAATCTTAAAAAATATGTTTTTAAGTCATTCTCAGTTGCTAACAATCATAGCCAAAGGGAGTCATAACATAAATAGAATGAAACCATATTGACAATAATAATGAACAGGGGGATGTTTTGTACAATTTTTTCAATTGATGTAACTTTGTATCTATCGGCGGTGTAATGTTAATGGTACATATATCTATACTAATTATACTGTATATTAGACTATATTAGTAAATCTTTACAGAAACAACACCATTGATGTTCACTCAAACATTTAAGTGATATATGTTTATAATGCTATGCTTGGTTCAAGAAGGGTTCAATTATAAGACAGCAAAGCAACATGTGGGATGAATACATAGTGTTGATTATAGGGGATTCTCTGTATAATATATTGTAGATCATTCATCTATATACATGTAATATATGATTGTGAATTTACAAGGCCTATTCACATTTTAAGGCCATAGGATTTCACAGTAACGATTGGTTCCGGTAGCCTGTTGTTAATGTTGCTCTAAAACTACGAGAACGAAAATCTGTTACCCATCATGGAAGCCGATATGTGGTATGATGTATAACGAAACTAGCATCGGTACCGGTTGGTTCCCAGTATTTCAAAATACGGAACCGATTTAATGTTTGCGACTGACACCAAAATGATATGGCCTGCATTTTTATTACCAAAAGTATTGCTCAAACTCTGTATATACATGTAAAATAAAGCCAGTTCATTTCCAATGTTATTTCCGATTACACAACTGGAACAGTCAAGTACTTAAAAGTATGAATTCGTTTGATATTTCTTACCCAGTGCTATGGTTGTGGCAGAAGTTGTAGAGTTGAGATTGCCTGACTGAGATTTAGCAGTAACATTGTAATTTCCAGACTCCAGTTGTCCAAAGCTGTGTTCGGCTTCACCGTTATTTTGAACATCTAAACGAGTTTCACGTGACCAGTCTGATCCTCTACTAATCCTTACAAGGATGAAAGGAGTGATTCCTAGCCCTTTCTGAACTACAACACGTATGCTCATATCACCAGTCAATGCTTCTATAGACTCAATGCTGGGAGTTGAAGGAACTAGGGGAAAAAAACAGTTGCAAGTATTTGAATTCAGTGTACATGTAAAGGCACTGAAGTTTTTACAAGTTGGTGAAAAAAAAATATGTCTTCTAATGAACTTAATTATTTAAAGCAAGACTGGGGATGAACAACATGCACATTAAATAAAAAGATGTATATCTCTTTTCTACATTGTATATTGAAAAAAAGAAACATTGATTGAATATATCGTGGCATTACCAGGTTTAGTGGCAGAGGAAATCATACTCTTTGTGTAGAGGAAGTCTTTGGCGAGTACATGTACATAGCAGCTCTCAAAAAGAAAGAAAAAAAGAAGAAAAAGAACCAAACTGACCAATCCTGAGAGAGTTGCTGGATTCCTTCTTGTCACTGACTTCGTTTCCTGATGAAGCTTGAACTTTCACAGAATATTTGTTACCAGCCGTGAGGAACAAACCATTCACAGTTACGTCCTGTGTAACAGACCCAGTGTCGGAAACAGCTTGAGACATGTCAATTTTCTTCTCATCTGTTCCATGCAGTTCTAGCTTTATCCCAGAATACTCTCCAGTACCAAATGTAATTTCTAAAGTGACACTTGAGGTGGTGATCGCTTTCATGGACACAGCCGTAGGAGTTGATGGTCCTAAAAGATTCATAACAAATGTCAATTAAAGAGATATGAGTATAATTAAATACAAATAATTAAGAACAAACTTAAGTATCTTAAATTATATTGTAAAGTTTACATTTGGGGGAAAATTGTTTATTGGAACAATTTGCAAAAGCATGTTATGAAAAGCTATTTGTAGATTGATTGATTGATTGGTTGTTTGGTGCTTTACGCCGCGCTCAAGATTATTTCACTTATATGGCGGCGTTGCCAGTTTTATTGTGGGAGGAAACCGGGCTCTATGCCCGGAGGAAACCCACGACCTTCCGCTGGTAACTGGCAACCATCCCACATAGGTCGTTCGAGTGAAAACCCAGTCAGAAAATTTTCCAATTTTTGGACTGAGTGGGAATCGAACCCGCGACCCATTGGTGGAAGGCTGTTCGGATTGAGCGTCCAACGCTCTACCTACTGAGCCACGGAGGCCCCGCTATTTGTAGAAGTATCTACAGTACGTATCTGTAGAAGTTATTTCTAATGGAGCCAAATTTTTCACTTTCTTTTCCAATGATCATATTTGGGTTTAATATCAGTTTACCCATATTCTTGCCATCGATTAAGATCTATACAACTGTGTGAAAATATAATATCAATTACGAAGCGTTCCAGAAAATTCTTTTGATTAAAACAAAACTCCTGTCGCTTTTCGATTTGGTGGGGGTATCAAGGGCTTTGTTTTATTACTACAACCTATGATTGGGTATTAGGGTCCAAATAAAGAAGCCACATACCCTTTTTCATACAATTAAAAACTTGTCTCCATCTTTATTTAAAGCAAGAAGATTTTCCCTGTGCCTGAGTGTTTTAGTGTTCATAAATATATAAAAAGAACTATTTATGGCTCAGTAGTACTTCATGGGAACCCCACAAGGTTTCAATTACAGTTTCCGTTTTATTTTGTGGAAATCCCACAATTACAGGTTCAATTTAGAATCCTGCAAACATTTGCAGTTACATGCATTGTGAAGTTTATTTTACCCCCCCCCCCCCCCCAACACAGCTCAATAGCCTACAAGAATTACCATGTCTTTTTTTTTTTTTTTTGACTGAGTGTAGTTCTAGCCTGTGACCTATTAGAATCCTACTGACCCACATAGGCCCCTGCATCATTAATCGCATTACTCTGTATTACTTACTAACTGTACTCCTCCCTGCAGCATCTCGTGTTAAACTCTCTTTGGTCCCAGACATTGACTTGACTCTAACAGAGTATTGTCTTCCTGGTACCAATTCAGGATTTAAGTTGATTGTATACACCTTTTGTTGAGGGGAATCTACAGAGAAAACTTGTCTAGAAGAAGACCCGGATGATTCCCTACTCCCACCATTGTAAAGTTCTACAGTGATCCCATCATAGTCTCCTTGTGGTAGTTGGACATTGACTGTAATCTGAGTGGTGGTGATGGATGAGACAGTAATGGATGTTGGCTGAGCAGGGGCTACATGGAAGACAAGAACAAACAATCATACAGTTTAAACAGTTTTCTAATTAGAGAGGATGTAGTACATTTAATAGACGTTTGGAAAAAACGGTTTAAACACAGAAGTATCAAAAAAGTCACCAAGACTTTCAACAAGTACATCACAGACTTAATGATAAATATATTCATAATTAATAGTCCCAATAGCATTTTAGAATACATTTTAAAGCCTATCTATGGGTGAATTGGAAATGATATAGTATATACATGTAGACTTACCAACTCTGGTCAACCTTGAAGCAGGGACATCAACTGTATTACTGGAGACAGATCCTGACATTGACGTGACTTTAACTGAGTATTGTCTTCCTGGTATGAGGATACGTGATATTGGGAAATAGAAGGTATCTTCACGGCCTGTGTCAATTAAAAATCTTCCTCTTGCAGAAATCCCTGTTGACACCACTTTTTGTCCAGATACTATGTCAGCAGTTATATTGTCATAGTGTCCCTTTGGCATAAAAACACTGAGGTGAATGTGAGTGGTGGAGATGGATGTTACACTGACTGTTGTCAGATCAGAGAGTGCTATAATGAAAAAAACAAAGTAACGAGTCAGTTTCCTTAGCCAATCTGATTAATTAATTTGCGAAATTGATTAGTCAAATGTTACATGTATTTCAAGGCACACACATCAGCTAAAATTCAAAACCCTCTATAGATTAACATCTTAAACAGTATGATTTTTGTTGTTGTATTTTTCGCAGACAGTATAAGTTAGGAACTATTTTGTTTTATATCGGGATTCAATTTGACACTGACAGATAAATTTAGAAGACTAATTGCACATGCTCAATATCCTGGTTTGCGAATTCGGAAATACTTTTGAGTGCCACACATTCAAGAATGTATATTTAAGTAAATGTTCGTACCGGTTATTTAAATTGTGTTTAGATTGCCCGTCATACAGACTGTATGGATTTTCCTCATTCCAACGTCTATCATTTAGTGTTTCAATGACTTTTAAAGCCTCTTACTGAAGTGATAGTTTTGGAAGCTCATGCCACTTTAATTGACTGCTTCAGTTTCGTTGACAAGACCCTAAACAGCTTATCAAATAGTTGGTTTCTGTTCTGATTTGACTTTCTGCTGCATACATAAGGTGAAAACGTTTGGAAATATGGTGCAGAGTATGCATCAAACAACACTTCATGTTTCAAACTATATTTGGGCACTACCTTGTAGCAGGAAGACCGTGAGCAATTCCAGTTGACAATATTCTGCAACATGATTTGCTGGAAAAAGGGTTTTATTCCAAATCTTTTTGGCCATCTTACTACTAATTCTACATCAAATCCCTACTAAGTGAAATGAAATGAATACAAAATTTTGACATTCTCCAAAATTGTTCTTATCAAATCTTGCGCTTGTTTGATCATGAGTGCATAGAGCTCATAGACTTACGGACAGTATTCTTCCCTGTAGCTTGTACTGCAGTACTGAATTCATTCCCCGACACTGTCTTGACTTTAACAGTATATTGCCTTCCTGGTACAAGCTCTGATGATAATGTGACTGTGAACTGGCTGTTTGTAGCTATTGTTGTAGACCCTGTTGATACCTGACTCTCTCCAGAAAGTTCCACAGTTATACCACTACGGTCACCAGATTGGAAATTCACTGTAAGTTCTATTTGTTGTGTACTGATGGATGTAACTGTGGCAGAGTTTGGAGGGGCAGGTGCTTTAAAAAAAGGTAAGAAAATCAGCAATTTATAAAGCATTTTTAAAAAAAACAACAGATTTATGAACTTCACAGGCTTTATGAGAAAAATAGTTGATACATCCAATAACATCTTAGAATCAATTATCTAGCTGCATGTTTTTATCAATCTGAGTTTTTTTCATGGATATATTTGGTGTGAGTAACAAACTAGATTGACAAATGACTGATTTTGATGATCAAAGAGTTTTCAGCTATTGGACTGCTTTAATTAGAAGAAAATCAGAGAAATATAATGTGATTCTCAGAAGGAAATTTACAGGAAGGGAGTTACATATTTCAACTCTAATGGCCAGCAGATCAAAAGATATTTAGACCACTAAGTTGGATATCTCCATCTGACTCCTTGTTTCTCTCAATGGAGAGGCGAAGTGATTACGTCACTGCTCGACATCTTGGTTTGGATAGCATCAGAAGTCTATGAATGTGTTCATAGACTTCTGATAGCATATATACTTAATATAACATGGGATATAGAAAAATATCGTATCTATAAATAATAAAAAAAAAAATTGAAACTCAAAACTAGATTATCAGCAGAGATTTAAACAGCCGAAAGGCAGGATCGTTATCTTAAAAGTTATTTCCACTTACGGACTCTATTCTTCCCTGTAGCTTCTACTGCAGTACTGGATTCAGTCCCCGACACTGTCTTGACTGTAACAGTATATTGCCTTCCTGTTATGAGGTTTGGTGATATTGTGACTGTGAACTGGTTGTTTGTAACTTGGCTTATTGTTGTAGACCATGTTGATACCGGATTCATTCCATCAGAAAGTTCCACAGTTATACCTGTGCGGTCACCAGATTGGAAATCCACTGTAAGTCTTATTTGACCTGTACTGATGGATGTAACTGTGGCAGACATTGGAGGGGCAGGTGCTTTAAAAAAGGGAAGAAATCCAATATACTAATCAAGACAGTAAAACAAAGCATAGTTAAAGTAAATGCCTGGCCACACATATGGCCTGGGCGTTGTAAAATATTTGAATTGGAGGTTAACAGAAGAACAGACCGACATAGACACACCAAAACTTAGTCAATTACAAAAGGTCTCAAGAATAAGCTAGAATGGGAAGGCTTGCATATGGATATCAACTTCTTCATTTATTAGTTGATATCCATATGCAAGCCTTCCCGTCGTACATATTCCAGCTTTTAAATGCCATTCAAACAACTAATAAGCTAGAAATAAATAATTCATAAAATTCCGACATTTGGTGTCACTGCATTGACATTCTTTCAGCATTCTGAGTTTTTTCCATGGATATATTTGGTGTAAGTGGCAAACTAGATTGACAGATTATGGATTTTAATAGCCAAAGAATTTTGAGCAATTGAACTGCTTGAATTAGAAGAAAATCAGAGAAATATAAAGTGATTCACAGAAGGACATTTACAGGAAAGGAGTTACACATTTCAACTCTAATGGCCAACAAATCAAAATATATTTAGACCACTGAGTTGGATATCTCCATTTGACTCATTGCTTCTATCAATGTAGAGGTGAAGTGATTACATCACTGCCCGACATCTTGGTTTGGATAGCGTATATACTTAATATAACATGGATATAGACAAATATCGTATCTATAAATAAAATAAATAACTTGAAACTCAAAACTAGATTATCAGCAGTGATTTATACAGCCCAAATGCAGGATTGTTAAAAGTAATTTCCACTTACGGACTCTTTTCTTCCCTGTAGCTTCTACTGCAGTACTGAATTCATTGCCCGACACTGTCTTGACTTCAACAGTATATTGCCTTCCTGTTATGAGGTCTGGTGATATTGGGACAATGAACTGGTTGCCTGTAGCCTGGTTTATTGTTGCAGACCTTGTTGATATCGGATTCATTCCATCAGAAAGTTCCACAGTTATACCTGTGCGGTCACCAGATTGGAAATCCACTGTAAGTCCTATTTGACCTGTACTGATGGATCTAACCATGGCAGACATTGGAGGGGCAGGTGCTTTAAAAAAGGGAAGAAATCCAATATACTAATCAAGACAGTAAAACAAAGCATAGTTTCAGTAAATGCCTGGCCACACATATGGCCTGGGCGTTGTAAAATATTTGAGGTTAACAGAAGAACAGACCGACATAGACACACCAAAACTTAGTCAATTACAAAAGGTCTCAAGAATAAGCTAGAATGGGAAGGCTTGCATATGGATATCAACTTCTTCATTTATTAGTTGATATCCTTACGCAATCCTTCTCGTCGTACATATTTCAGATTTTAAATGCCACTCAAACAGCTAATCAGCTAGAAATAAACAATTCATAAAATTCTGACATTTGGTGCATTGACATTCTTTCAGCAATCTGAGTTTTTTCCATGGATATATTTTGTGTGAGTGACAAACTAGATTGACAAATGATGGATTTTGGTGATCAAAGAGTTTTCAGCTATTGAACTGCTTGAATTAGAAGAAAATCAGAGAAATATAAAGTGATTCAAAGAAGGACATTTACAGGAAAGGAGTTACACATTTCAACTCTAATGGCCAGCAGATCAAAAGATATTTAGACCACTGAGTTGGATATCTCCATCTGTCTCATTGTTTCTATCAATGTAGAGGTGAAGTGATTACGTCACTGCCCGACATCTTGGTTTGGATAGCGTATATACTTAATATAACATGGGATATAGACAAATATCGTATCTATAAATAAAATAAATAACTTGAAATTCAAAACTAGATTATCAGCAGAGATTTATACAGCCTAAAGGCAGGCTTGTTATCTTAAAAGTTATTTCCACTTACAGACTCTATTCTTCCCTGTAGCTTCTACTGCAGTACTGGATTCATTCCCCGACACTGTCTTGACTGTAACAGTATATTGTCTTCCTGGTACAAGGTCTGGTGATATTGGGACAATGAACTGGTTGCCTGTAGCCTGGTTTATTGTTGCAGACCTCGTTGATACCGGATTCATTCCATCAGAAAGTTCCACAGTTATACCTGTACGGTCACCAGGGTTGAAATCCACTGTAAGTCCTATTTGACCTGCACTGATGGATGTAACTGTGGCAGAGCTTGGAGAGGCAGGTGCTTTAAAAAAGGGAAGAAATCCAATATACTAACCAAGACAGTAAAACAAAGCATAGTTTCAGTAAATGCCTGGCCACACATATGGCCTGGGCGTTGTAAAATATTTGAATTGGAGGTTAAAAGAAGAACAGACCGACATAGACACACCAAAACTTAGTCAATTACAAAAGATCTCAACAATAACCTGGAAATAAAAATTTCATAAAATTCCGACATTTGGTGTCACTGCATTGACATTCTTTCAGCAATCTGAGTTTTTTTCCATGGATATATTTGGTGTAAGTGGCAAACTAGATTGACAGATGATGGATTTGAATAGCCAAAGAATTTTGAGCAATTGAACTGCTTGAATTAGAAGAAAATCAGAGAAATATAAAGTGATTCACAGAAGGACATTTACAGGAAAGGAGTTACACATTTCAACTCTAATGGCCAGCAGATCAAAAGATATTTAGATCACTGAGTTGGATATCTCCATCTGACTCATTGTTTCTATCAATGTAGAGGTGAAGTGATTACGTCACTGCCCGACATCTTGGTTTGGATAGCGTATATACTTAATATAACATGGGATATAGACATATATCGTATCTATAAATAAAATAAATAACTTGAAACTCAAAACTAGATTATCAGCAGTGATTTATACAGCCCAAATGCAGGATTGTTATCTTAAAAGTTATTTCCACTTACGGACTCTTTTCTTCCCTGTAGCTTCTACTGCAGTACTGAATTCATTCCCCGACACTGTCTTGACTTCAACAGTATATTGCCTTCCTGTTGTGAGGTCTGGTGATATTGGGACAATGAACTGGTTGCCTGTAGCCTGGTTTATTGTTGCAGACCTTGTTGATACCGGATTCATTCCATCAGAAAGTTCCACAGTTATACCTGTGCGGTCACCAGATTGGAAATCCACTGTAAGTTCTATTTGACCTGTATTGATGGATCTAACCATGGCAGACATTGGAGGGGCAGGTGCTTTAAAAAAGGTAAGAAAATCAACAATTTCTAAAGCATTTTTTAAAAAAATAACAGGTTTATGAACTTCACAGGCTTTATGAGAAAAATAATTGATACATCCAATAACATCTTAGAATCAATTATCTAGCTGCATGTTTTTATCAATCTGAGTTATTTCAATGGATATACATGGTATGAGTGGCAAACTAGATCGACAAATGACTGATTTTGATGATCAAAGAGTTTTCAGCTATTGAACTGCTTGAATTAGAAGAAAATCAGAGAAATATAATGTGATTCTCAGAAGGAAATTTACAGGAAAGGAGTTACACATTTCAACTCTAATGGCCAGCAGATCAAAAGATATTTAGATCACTGAGTTGGATATCTCCATCTGACTCATTGTTTCTATCAATGTAGAGGTGAAGTGATTACGTCACTGCCCGACATCTTGGTTTGGATAGCGTATATACTTAATATAGCATGGGATATAGACAAATATCGTATCTATAAATAAAATAAATAACTTGAAACTCAAAACTAGATTATCAGCAGTGATTTATACAGCCCAAATGCAGGATTGTTATCTTAAAAGTTATTTCCACTTACGGACTCTTTTCTTCCCTGTAGCTTCTACTGCAGTACTGAATTCATTCCCCGACACTGTCTTGACTTCAACAGTATATTGCCTTCCTGTTGTGAGGTCTGGTGATATTGGGACAATGAACTGGTTGCCTGTAGCCTGGTTTATTGTTGCAGACCTTGTTGATACCGGATTCATTCCATCAGAAAGTTCCACAGTTATACCTGTGCGGTCACCAGATTGGAAATCCACTGTAAGTTCTATTTGACCTGTACTGATGGATGTAACCATGGCAGACATTGGAGGGGCAGGTGCTTTAAAAAAGGTAAGAAAATCAACAATTTCTAAAGCATTTTTTAAAAAAATAACAGGTTTATGAACTTCACAGGCTTTGTGAGAAAAATAATTGATACATCCAATAACATCTTAGAATCAATTATCTAGCTGCATGTTTTTATCAATCTGAGTTATTTCAATGGATATACATGGTATGAGTGGCAAACTAGATCGACAAATGACTGATTTTGATGATCAAAGAGTTTTCAGCTATTGAACTGCTTGAATTAGAAGAAAATCAGAGAAATATAATGTGATTCTCAGAAGGAAATTTACAGGAAAGGAGTTACACATTTCAACTCTAATGGCCAGCAGATCAAAAGATATTTAGATCACTGAGTTGGATATCTCCATCTGACTCATTGTTTCTATCAATGTAGAGGTGAAGTGATTACGTCACTGCCCGACATCTTGGTTTGGATAGCGTATATACTTAATATAACATGGGATATAGACAAATATCGTATCTATAAATAAAATAAATAACTTGAAACTCAAAACTAGATTATCAGCAGTGATTTATACAGCCCAAATGCAGGATTGTTATCTTAAAAGTTATTTCCACTTACGGACTCTTTTCTTCCCTGTAGCTTCTACTGCAGTACTGAATTCATTCCCCGACACTGTCTTGACTTCAACAGTATATTGTCTTCCTGTTGTGAGGTCTGGTGATATTGGGACAATGAACTGGTTGCCTGTAGCCTGGTTTATTGTTGCAGACCTTGTTGATACCGGATTCATTCCATCAGAAAGTTCCACAGTTATACCTGTGCGGTCACCAGATTGGAAATCCACTGTAAGTTCTATTTGACCTGTACTGATGGATGTAACCATGGCAGACATTGGAGGGGCAGGTGCTTTAAAAAAGGTAAGAAAATCAACAATTTCTAAAGCATTTTTTAAAAAAATAACAGGTTTATGAACTTCACAGGCTTTATGAGAAAAATAATTGATACATCCAATAACATCTTAGAATCAATTATCTAGCTGCATGTTTTTATCAATCTGAGTTATTTCAATGGATATACATGGTATGAGTGGCAAACTAGATCGACAAATGACTGATTTTGATGATCAAAGAGTTTTCAGCTATTGAACTGCTTGAATTAGAAGAAAATCAGAGAAATATAATGTGATTCTCAGAAGGAAATTTACAGGAAAGGAGTTACACATTTCAACTCTTATGGCCAGCAGATCAAAAGATATTTAGATCACTGAGTTGGATATCTCCATCTGACTCATTGTTTCTATCAATGTAGAGGTGAAGTGATTACGTCACTGCCCGTCATCTTGGTTTGGATAGCGTATATACATGTACTTAACATAACATGGGACAAATATCGTATCTAACCTCCAAGAAAATCAACTATTGTTTTGTGAGGTACATAATTGGTAGACCCAATAACATCTAAAAATTAATTATCTAGCTGAATTGAAATTTTTATATCAATCTGAGGCCACATAAGTGAAATAATCTTGAACGCGGCGTAAAGCACCAAACAATCAATCAAGTAGTCCATTGGGGTCACCCAGCTGCCGTTAGTGCTAAGTGGCAGAGCGATTGCTAACTGTTTTGAATGCAAAACATTGCTTAAAGTGGCATGAGCTGCCAAAATTCACACTTGTTCATAATTTCTAATCGACATGACAGTAAGAGACTTTGAAGACCGTCGAAAAACTAAATGACTGGCGTTGGAAGGAGGAAAATCCATACAGTATGTGGCCCATACGAACCGAAAACGTGTTCGAAAAGTAAACAAAATTTAAATAACCGGGACGACCATTCATTCATTCTAAGCCAAAGTTAGTTCAAAACAATACTTTATCGGACATTTTCGAGACTAGAAGCACTAAAAAGCTTCTGAATTAAACGTCTTGAGAAAAATAGCCAATAATTTCAACATTCTGTTTCAACGTCAAAATATCAACATTTCGGCAGTTCATGCCACTTTAAGTTATTGATTTCTTTTCTATTGATGTCTCCTGAAAATAAATACACATAAGAAAATAAGAATAAGGCTTAAATTCTAGACAATTTTGTTTCCTTTTTTCTTATTTTACACGATGAATTGAACAACTTATTTTCTCCACTTTATACACATGTACAAGTATATGTCTACCTGTGTCTAAGAGGGTATGTTTTTGAGATCGATTTTCTAATTTCAAAAGCAAATAATATTATATTGTGTTTAATAATGATATGCATCAACTGTGGCACTTGTAGACAAATGCACTGATTTTTTTACCCTGATGATTGTCCAATATGTTGTAATGGCGAGAAAAAAAAAACGAGTTGGCATTGTATATGTATATATATATTATTTTGTCCATTTTTATTTCTCAATTATTTATCCTATCTTTTATCATCATATGTGATTTTGAAATTATTAAGATGGAAAAAAAACTTGGTATACGCATTGCAGGTTTTTTTGTGAAATCCAATAAATGTATTTGTCTATATTTCTATATAAAAGAACTGTCTTTCTATAAGAGCTAAAAAGAGCCTAAAAAAAGTTGGTTGCACAAAGCTGTATTAAGCTTAAGTTTGCTTTATCTAAGCAACGTCACAATCAAATTTCTTAAGCCTAATACAGCTTTGTGCAACCGGCCTCATGTCACAGTCTTTTCCAGGACACCCAAGGCCTATCAATGTTAAGGGTCGGGCTACTTAGGGACAACTTTTTATATTTTCGCAAGGTTTATGCTTAAAGGTAATGACAAGATGGTCTGGGCCTTGAATGGGAGTCGCAGCTAAAACATTTATCAGACAGAAACAGAGCATTCCAAAATAGCATACAAAACTATACACAACGTTCTTTGCTGACATTTTGACTCTAAAAGATTTGCTTAACAGGAAGTTCGACTTTTGTCAACTACAGTCGTATTTTATGGCATATGGTCTTTTCTAACATACATATATTCAAGCTTATTGTTATAAAATACCGTCCATGGCATAAGTCAATAATGATGTTGTGAGAATCATCTTGTCCTGAATCTGATTAAAGGGCTTAATGTGGAGATACACATGTACATTCTATACTTGTGTTAATTCAGCAAATCACGATCCTAAAGGTGTGAAAACCCAGTGTTCCGATTTTGGATAAACAAAATTAAATAATTGGATAATTTTGTCGTTAAATAAAGGTTAAAAACTTCAGAAGACAAAATTGAACTATTTGCTAGGCATTTTGAATCCTGCGATGAGAAACAGTGTCCTAATTTAGGGTGAGTGACTATATATAACTACACATTTTCTCTACTCCATTTACTACACATTTTTCTACTCTCTTTCCTACACATTTTCTCTACTTGCTTTCTAGTTCTCTACATCTACAATAAAATTTGTCACACTGATGAATAAAAGTAAGCATACTGACTGTTATCATTCCTGCATCAATAAAATCACTCTTTTTCAACCAGACTTAAGCTTCTATCTTTGCTTCACATTTTCTCTACTCACTTTACAACACATGTTCTCTATTCTTTTTGCTACACATTTTCTCTTCTCTCTTCGCTACACATTTTCTTTACTCTCTTTGCTACACATTTTCTCCATTATCATTGCTACACATTTTCTCAACTATCTTTGCTTCACATTTCCTCTACTCACTGTACAACATATGTTCTCTATTCTTTTTGCTACACATTTTCTCTTCTCTCTTTGCTACACATTTTCTCTTCTCTCTTTGCTACACATTTTCTCTATTCTATTTGCTAACACATTTTCTCCACTATCTTTGCTACACATTTCCTACCTTCTTTGCTACACATTTCCTACCTTCTTTGCTTCACATTTCCCCTACTCACCTTGCAACGCATTTTCTCCACTATCTTTGCTACACATTTTCTCCACTATCTTTGCTACACATTTTCTCCACTATCTTTGCTACACATTTTCTCCACTATCTTTGCTACACATTTTCTCCACTATCTTTGCAACACATTTTCTCCACTTTCTTTGCTACACATTTTCTCCATTATCATTGCTTCACATTTCCCCTACTCACCTTGCAACACATTTTCTCCACTATCTTTGCTGCACATTTTCTCTTCTCTCTTTGCTTCACATTTCCCTACTTTCTTTGCTTCACATTTCCCCTACTCACCTTGCAACACATTTTCTCTATTCTATTTACTTCATTTTTCTCTCCACTATTTACTTCGTATTTTCTCTACACTATTTACTTCATATTTTATCTACTCTCTTATCTACACACTTTCATTACTTTCTTTGCTGCACATTTTCTCTATTATCTTTGATGCACATTTTCTCCACTATCTTTGCAACACATTTTCTCCACTATCTTTGCAACACATTTTCTCCACTATCTTTGCAACACATTTTCTCCACTATCTTTGCTACACATTTTCTCCACTATCTTTGCAACACATTTTCTCCACTATCTTTGCTACACATTTTCTCTTCTCTCTTTGCTACACATTTTCTCCACTATCTTTGCTACACATTTTCTCTTCTCTCTTTGCTACACATTTTCTCTTCTCTCTTTGCTACACATTTTCTCTTCTCTCTTTGCTACACATTTCCTACCTTCTTGGCTTCACATTTTCCCTACTATCTTTGCTACACATTTTCTCCACTATTTTCGCTACACATTTTCGCTGCTCTCTTTGCTGATTTCACCATATACTTGTAGCTTTACTTACCTTTATTTGTCAAATCATGTGAAATTTATAAATTTAACTACTGAATTAAAAGACACAAATAAAGTTTGTACAACATTAATTTTTTCTCCTAAATCGGAGCAGTCACTTTACAACATACAACACTGCCGTTGCATTCTTGGGTGATTGGAAATAGGCAGACAGGCAAAAAACATCACCCGATCTTTTCAGGTAGATCAAGCTTTTTCAAATTTATATGTGATTTTTTGCTTACATGGGTTACAATTGTTTGAGGTGAAAAACATAAAGTGTTGCAAAAGCAAATTTCATTTAGTCACAATCGGTAACTTTTGTGAATAAAATCCAGTGTCCCGATTTTGGATAAACAAAATAAAATAATTGGATAATTTTGTCGTTAATTAAAGGTTAAAAACTTCAGAAGACAAAATTTAACTATTTGCTAGGCATTTTGAATCCTGCGATGAGAAAAAGTGTCCTTATTTAGGGTAAGTGACTTTATATAACTACACATTTTCTCTACTCCATTTGCTACAGATTTTTCTACACTCTTCCTACACATTTTCTCTACTCTATTTGCTATGCATTTTTTCTACTGTCTTTCCTACACATTTTCTCTACTCCATTTACTATAAATTTTTTCTACACTCTTTCCTACAGATTTCTCTACTTGTTTTCTAGTTGTCTATATCTACAATGTAATTTGTCACACTGATGAATAAAAGTAAGCATACCGACTGTTATCATCCCTGCATCAACAGAGTTACTCTCTTTCGAACCAGACTTCGACTTGACCTTGACAGAGTATTGCCTTCCTGGTGTGGGTGGTGGTGTTATTATAAAATTAAATGATGTATCTGACCCAACTCCTATAGTAAACCTTGCTCTGGTAGAGAATCCAGAGGACTCCAGAGTTCCTTCATATAACAGTTCCACAAAAATCGAATCATAGTCACCCACAGGTAGAAATACAGTGATATTTATTGCCGAGGGGGTGAGGGAGTTGATCCTGGGAGATGTTGGAGTGGCAGGTGCTTTAATAATAAGAAAGCAAAAATGAAATTTGCATCTTAAATCATGTATGTAAAAGATAATACACTTGCATATCATCAACAAATAATTACAAGTAGCTTAGTTTGTTATTTATTTTTTATTTTATGTTTCATTGTGAAAAAAGGGGGTGATTTTTCTTTTGCCTGTCTGATGTATGCTGGTGTTACCTAAATGCAATAGTCAATCAAAATTTAGATATATTTAGTTCCAAAATCATGATATCCTGATATGTAATATAAATTGAAACAAATTAATAATACACTGTACTAAGGTTGAATTAATAGGAATATCAACTCGAACAATCAATGGTACCCTGCCAATGCAACAAATGAAATTTTAGCAATTTTGAAAGGTGGTTTTGGAAAAAGACGTCACAAAGGTTTGCAAAATTTAGATGAGTTAAAAGCTATTTTTCTTGACAGACTGTATCCAGTTTGAAGTGGCAATAGAACTGTTATTGTCATCGACATGAAAGGCAAGAACTGGTGCTATTGGTTTATTTTAATCTCATTTGTTCACTTTGAAAACCTATGAAACTAAATATACGAATGGGAAAAAAAAATATATTGGTGGTAAATAAAATACAATTTTTATTTACAGGATATGGTCACTTTGCCTGTAATTTTGAAAACGTATTAAACTAAATATATGATTGGGAGAAAAACAAATATATTGGTTGTAAATAAAATACATTTTTTAATTAAAGAATGCATTTAAAGAATTAAAGTAAATAAAATACATTTTGTCCATTTTGGCCTTTGATTGACTTTTTTTAAAAGTTAACAGGTCTTATATCATAAATTTGAATGAACATTTATTATGAAATTCAAAAGATTGGGTTTATTGAAGCATTTTAAAGCAAACCAACAAAAATGATCCTGTATGTATATTGTATTCTTGTTTCATGAAGCAGGTCCTCTAAAAGTATGCCATCATTTGCTTCCCCTTATTAACATCTCCTATTCCCATATGTTATAATAAGTATTTCATCATTTGCTTCGCTTTATAAGCATCGCCCGTTCCATATGTTATAATAAGTACAGTATGTCATCATTTGCTTCCCATTATTAACATCTCCCATTCAGGCCATTCCCATATGTTATAATAAGTATGTCATCATTTGCTTCACCTTATTAACATCTCCCATATGTTATAATAAGTATTTCATCATTTGCTTCGCTTTATTAGCGTTGCCCGTTCCACATGTTATAATAAGTATGTCATCATTAGCTTCCCCTTATTAACATCTCCCATTCCCATATGTTATAATAAGTATGTCATCATTTGCTTCCGGTCATTCCCCTTATTAAGATATCCCATTCCCATGTTAATAAGTATGTCATTTGCTTCCTCTTATTAACATCTCCCATTCCCATATGTTATAATAAGTATGTCATCATTTGTTTCCCCTTTATTAACATCTCCCATTCCCATATGTTATACTAAGTATGTCATCATTTGCTTCACCTTATTAACATCTCCCATTCCCATATGTTATACTAAGTATGTCATCATTTACTTCCCCTTATTAACATCACCCATTCCCACATGTTATAATAAGTATGTCATCATTTGCTTCACCGTATTAACATCTCCCATTCCCATATGTTATAAGTATTTCATCATTTGCTTAGCTTTATTAGCATCTCCCATTCCCATATGTAATAATAAGTATGTCATCATTTGCTTCACCTTATTAACATCTCCCATTCCCATATGTTATAATAAGTATGTCATCATTTGCTTCACCTTATTAACATCTCCCAGTCCCATGTTAATAAGTATGTCATCATTTGCTTCACCTTATTAACATCTCCCATTCCCATATGTTATAATAAGTATGTCATCATTTGCTTCACCTTATTAACATCTCCCATTCCCATATGTTATAAGTATTTCATCATTTGCTTAGCTTTATTAGCATCTCCCATTCCCATATGTAATAATAAGTATGTCATCATTTGCTTCACCTTATTAACATCTCCCATTCCCATATGTTATAATAAGTATGTCATCATTTGCTTCACCTTATTAACATCTCCCAGTCCCATGTTAATAAGTATGTCATCATTTGCTTCACCTTATTAACATCTCCCATTCCCATATGTTATAATCAGTATGTCATCATTTGCTTCACCTTATTAACATCTCCCATTCCCATATGTTATAATAAGTATGTCATCATTTGCTTCACCTTATTAACATCTCCCATTCCCATGTTAATAAGTATGTCATCATTTGCTTCACCTTATTAACATCTCCCATTCCCATATGTTATAATAAGTATGTCATCATTTGCTTCACCTTATTAACATCTCCCATTCCCATATGTTATAATAAGTATGTCATCATTTGCTTCACCTTATTAACATCTCCCATTCCCATATGTTATAATAAGTATGTCATCATTTGCTTCACCTTACTAACATCTCCCATATGTTATAATAAGTATGTCATCATTTGCTTCACCTTAACATCTCCCATTCCCATGTTAATAAGTATGTCATCATTTGCTTCCCCTTATTAACATCTCCCATTCCCATGTTAATAAGTATGTCATCATTTGCTTCAACTTATTAACATCTCCCATTCCCATATGTTATAATAAGTATGTCATCATTTGCTTCCCCTTATTAACATCTCCCATTCCCATGTTAATAAGTATGTCATCATTTGCTTCACCTTATTAACATCTCCCATTCCCATATGTTATAATAAGTATGTCATCATTTGCTTCACCTTATTAACATCTCCCATTCCCATATGTTATAATAAGTATGTCATCATTTGCTTCACCTTATTAACATCTCCCATTCCCATATGTTATAATAAGTATGTCATCATTTGCTTCACCTTACTAACATCTCCCATATGTTATAATAAGTATGTCCTCATTTGCTTCACCTTATTAACATCTCCCATTCCCATGTTAATAAGTATGTCATCATTTGCTTCCCCTTAATAACATCTCCCATTCCCATGTTAATAAGTATGTCATCATTTGCTTCACCTTATTAACATCTCCCATTCCCACATGTTATAATAAGTATGTCATCATTAGCTTCCCCTTATTAACATCTCCCCTTCCCATATGTTATAATAAGTATGTCATCATTTGCTTCACCTTATTAACATCTCCCATTCCCATATGTTATAATAAGTATGCAGGGCCGTTTCTAGAAAAAAAATCTAGCTTCCGATCCCAAACTCAAGTAAAGGAAAATTTCGCCGCCACCACCCCCCCCCCCCCCGCCCCCACCCCTTCCAGTGTAAGACATTTTTTTTCAATATGAATACTAAATGATTCTCTCCCAGAGCTTTGTCGCTTGAGCCGTTTGTGTATGCCATATTTTCCCCAAAGGACGTACACAACGCTGTTTTTTAGAAAACTCAACGCCGTGCCGTTCTGGTTCGCTTAATTAATGTTATTTTTTTTACAAATATTGGTCAACTTACAACAAAAAGTAATTCCAAAATCTAACCTTTTCATAGAAACAAACATTTAAATAACATCGGACCTTCAGTCCTCAGTTTAGTCGATGAAGAGTCTTCGCGCGAAAGCAGATCATGTGCTACAAACACTTACTATAAAGAGCAGTCAGACCGTACGCTTATTTCGTAAATTAATTTTATTTCTTTTGCTTGTTTATTTTATGTTTGAGATTGCTGCTATCCACAGTCAGATTTTCCCGCCGATTACTTCCGGCTTACTTATCGAGGCATCTTCCTGCAAAAATTCAACCTCCAAATATAAATAAAACTTTTTATGGAGTTGCATTCGCCAGCCGACCGTGTCGGGGACTTTTCGAACACGAGAAATGAAGTCACAACAGTTTTAACGTTGTACGTACGATAACATCTCCCATTCCCATGTTAATAAGTATGTCATCATTTGCTTCACCTTATTAACATCTCCCATTCCCATATGTTATAATAAGTATGATTTGATTTGATTTTGTTTATTCACCATAAAAGATATATACAAATGAAGAAGTATTTACGAAGCTATACAATGGCGGGAATAAAGCTCAGAAGAGCTTGTTATATCCCATTTGAGACAGATATAATTACAAGAACGAAGGCGGTGATTAAACATTTTCTGAAAAATATATACATAATATTACAATAATAATAATAATATGATTTTTACTACAGACAATTTACTTTTGAATTGGGTTTTAAGGTTACTGATTTTGTAATGGCAACAATAGGTATGCAGATAGTTTGGATTTGAAAAGAGATATTGATGGTATACATTTCAATTCAGTGGGTAGTTTATTCCATTCTCTGGGAGCAATTGAGTACAGATAGTAAAAAGAAATATTTGAATAATACAGAGGTGTGCGTAAGTTTAGAGCGTCGTTTCTTAATTGGTATTGTTGTGTGGTACTTTTTTTGTTGAGGTATTGTTGAAAATTGACTGGACACTTGTCAGCGTGGTAAAAAAGCTTATGAGTAAGACATAGAGTACTATATAATACGAGAGAAGATAATGGCAGTATTTTTAGAGATAGGAATAATGGAGAAGTATGCTCCAAGCGATGAGCTAGTGATATGGTTCTAATGGCTCGTTTCTGTAAATTAAAAAGTGGTAGTAAGTGAGTTTTATAGGTATTACCCCAAAGGGAAATACCGTATGTTAGATATGGATATATTATGGAGTAATAAAGAATATAGAGCGTTTTTTTATTTAATGAGCTACGTAAGTGTCCTAAGATTCCAGTATTCCTTGAAAGTTTGTCACACAGTGAACTAATATGGGGTATCCAATTGAGTTTACAATTAATTACAATACCAAGAAAGGTGTATTGTTGAACATTCTCTATAACGGTGTTTGCAATCGTAACATTTGGGCAGTTTTGTATTTTACTTTTGTTTGGTAAGATTATCATGGATTTAGATTTAGTAATATTTAGGGATAAGCGATTTGCAGATAACCAGTCATGCACTTTACTTAGTTCAGTATTTACGGTTTTAACAGCATGGTCTAGATTAGGGGAAGAAAATAAACAGCTAGTATCGTCAGCAAAAAGAATAGTTTAAGCAGATTTGATATACGAGAAATGTCATTTATGTATAACAGAAATAGTATAGGCCCAAGAACTGATCCTTGCGGAACGCCATATTGGATGGTTTTTGGGGAAGAAAGAACTGAATTAAAACGTACTTTTTGTTGACGTTGAGAAAGATAGCTTTTGAACCATTGGTTTGATTTTCCACGGATACCGTAATGTGAAAGTTTTGTCAGTAAAATGTTATGATTTACAGTGTCAAATGCCTTGGACAGGTCGAGAAAAGTTACAATACTGAATTGTTTCTTGTCTTTAGCTTCCACAAGTTTGTCATATAGGAACTGCGCTGCGAAAATAGTAGAATGGTTAGGTCTGAATCCATATTGGTCGTTGCTGATTATATTATGATCATTCAAGTGTTCAAGAATATCGGAACAAGCCAGTTTTTCTAGGATTTTACTTAAGCATGGTAGAATTGAAATTGGTCTGTAGTTTTGGACAAGATTTTTTTCACCTGATTTGTAAATTGGTGTTATTTTGGCATTTTTAAGACAGGGAGGTACTATATTGGAAGAGAAGGTAAGGTTAAATATGTACGATAGGGGAGAAGAAACGTTATGCCCTCATTTGCTTCACCTAATTAACATCTCCCATTCCCATATGTTATAATAAGTATGTCATCATTTGCTTAACCTTATTAACATCTCCCATTCCCATATGTTATAATAAGTATGTCATCATTTGCTTCACCTTATTAACATCTCCCATTCCCATATGTTATAATAAGTATGTCATCATTTGCTTCAACTTTTCATTAATAAATGAAAAATAAAAACATTTCATTTCACAAAATTTAAGCAAAAAACTAGGGAACTTACGAACTGTTATCATGCTTGCTGTAAAACCCTCACTGAAGTTCCCATTCAGCCTGGAGAAAATTGTTAAACCGTATTGTCGCCCTTGAATCAGTGGTTCTGTAAACTGTACCACAAACGCTACAGGTGAATTATTGGTTGCGTTAATAAGCTGGACATCAGATGAACCATTAACAACTGTGCCACTATTGGAGAGTTCCACTTTAATTCCATCATACTGTCCAGACGGTAAAGTAACTGTTACATTCAAGGATGTGCTGGTAATAGTATTGACATTCACTCCAACGGGTTTCTCAGGAACTATTAAGAAGAAAATCAAAGCTTTGTGACAAAGTCATTAAAATACATGGTTTTCTGACCACCTTACAATCATTTACAACATTCGAAATGTTGAGTTTCAGGCAATTTGACACTTTTTAAATATAGTTTCTGTGTAAATAAATTGTATTTCTAAATAATTAACTATTGGATGGTTGTATATCCTAAACTATTTTTAAAAGATTTTCACTCAGAAAAAAAGTTTCATGATTTCCTATAACAATTTCAGGGTCTTAAAGAAAAAATGACCAAAGAAAAATTACTGACTTTGCTGTGAAAGAGATGTATATTTTAACAGCCAAATGAATTACATAAATCAACAGTACAAATTACAACAAAAAATCTTACCAGCTGCTTCAAGTCCAAATAATCCACCTAACACCTTGAAAAAGTTGAAAAAAAAAAAAATGCATTCTGTCAACATGATTTGGATCATTTTGTGAATGTGCAAGAAAAATATGAAAAAAAATGTCCAGGGCATAATCTTGGGCAAAAGTTTTAGCATCCGTAGTACCGCTTGACAATCTATGTTTTAAATACTTTGCAGAGCAGTTTTTATTTGAATTCAATATTAAGAGCAACAATGACAATTGTTTGTGGGCCCAAAATGCGGAAGCCCAAACCCCATATATGGAGTTAAAAATCAGCCTAGATTAGGCCCTGATGTCTGAATGTGTTTTTGACAAACAAGATAGGTTTGAATTTGATCATTTATAAAGTAAACGATATTTTGTATGTATAAATATAACAGCCACTTAAATTTTGAAGACTTAAAACACACAGCACAGAAATTTATGAACCATAAAATGCCTTAAAATGTCAATACTACATGTATCAAAAACATACACTTGAAAAATCTGATAATTTACATATAATTTAGAATTTAATTTACTGTCCATGCCCATGCACAACTGGGGGCCTTGTGATAGAAGGGCATCCATTTCAAAATTGTTTAGTACTTTGGATAATGTGTGTGTGGTTGGCCAAAATCAACAGATAAATTGATTGTTTGGTGTTTTACACCGCGCTCACTTATATGGCGGCGTGGCCAGTTTTCTTGTGAGAGAAAACCGGGCTTTATGCCCAGGAGGAAACCCACGGCCTCCCGGTGGTAACTGGCAACCATCGCACATAGGTCGTTCAAGTGAAAACCCAGTCAGAAAATTGAAGATTAGCAAAAAGGGTTATTTCAACACAGGCAACTTGGACATTACGTCATTAGATATACGACTCTGTACCATTGACACTTACATGGTCTCTATACATTGAAAAGTACACATTGAAGACAAAATGATGTTATGGACTACTATATATAACATACATATAGTACTAGTAGCCATATTATGTGAAAGAATTTCCCTGGAGATTTCGCGATATCCAGTGACAGACGACGTTTTTTGATGACGTCAGTTCGATTGACGTTTTTGTTTTACAACGTCAGAAATGGGCATCACATTCAAATGATAAAAGCTCCCCACATGTGCAATGACAGTGCCGATGACAGGAAACTTGTGGAATTCTCACGATATTCATGGATGCTCGCTACAGTTTGCAACACATTGCTTGATGATGATCATCAAGTACATACATGTGTATAACCTGTAAATAACCTGAAATTGATGGCAAAAATATAGACTGGATTGTTTCAGCGACAACTTACACCACAATAGAAATCAGTTATTCACAGATATTAACTAGATCCATTTCACCTTTGCAAAACTTACCAATATGGAGAATAACATTCTTTTCAACATATTCACTTCCTCATCTCAACTACACCTGAACATTAACAGCTAAAAAATAAACAAAACAAATCACTAAATAAACATTGATTTTACAACGGATAATCTCAACACGTCCACAATTTTTGCTGAAGAGATTGTTTGTTTCGTGTTATATATAGCAATATTAATTGTTTCAAGTATATGTTGTCATTAGGTGAGGATACCCACAAGAAGTTTTGAGACAATTTTTGTGTTCCTGAAATTAAGACATGCCTACTAGACTCCCCTTGTACACAAGTTTTTATATTTCACATTGGCATTAACAAGAATAATATCTTTTTTACTAAAAACCTATATAAGCTAGAAAACTGTTGAAATTATAATTCAAACTTGCCAACTGTTTTGTATACAAACTTTCATAAAACCAATCACTATAAAGCTGCAATGAAACATTGAACACATACATGTTAAACTCACCATGTATTTCCAATTTAACACTGGCAGAGAAATATCTGTATCTTGTAAGGTTTCAGAACCAGTTAGTCCGAAGAAAGACTCCAGAAAAAGTGGCTACACCCCTCTACTACAACAAACATATAACCCAGTCAGACTATATGTATGGATATGTACAATGTACATGGGTGACTTGGATACCGGGTGACTTGTGTTGAGGTAACTTCCTGGTTCAACAAAGCCATAGTCCCTATCACATAATCACAGTTATATTGAGCAACTAGGAAGAAGGCATTGAGAAAACTTTTGAAAGCATGAAAAACTTACATTGGGAGTATATTTTTAGATGTATTATGAACCAGTTTTAGTAAGTTACAAGATAGCAGTATAAGAAATGAAACAGACATTTTCCAATTGACATATCTTAAAAGTGGCATGAGCTGCCAAAATGTTGATATTTTGACATTAAAACAGACTGTTGAAATTATTGGCTATTTTTCTCAAGACCTATAATTCAGAAGCTTATAAGTGCTTCTAATCTCGAGATGGATTTCCCTCATTCCAACGCCAATCATTTAGTTTTTGATGGCTGTCTTGACAATAAAAAATTATGAAAAACGTGTGAATTTTGGCAGCTCATGCGGATGCCACTTTAATCTTGGGAGGAACCGAGATGCAACTAAACTATGAAAATCAAGTTGACAAAGGTATATTTTGTCAATTTTAATATTAGTTTCATTATGTGATCAAATTTAATTTTTGAATAAAAGTTATATTAACATAAAGGTTTAATAATGATAATTGAATTGAAAAAAGTATGCCTAATTGATGTAATATTGTGCCTCTCATCTTGGTGCACCATTCACTCGGACTGATCCTATGAAATAATAAAAAAAAAAAAACAAGAATAAAAACCACATTAAAAAAAGTGGAGACCCCTTCCTTTAGTTATTATCAGACACACACACAGGTAAGTAACAAGGACCAAGCCTATTACATGCTCTACAGGTCCTTTACCAGGGTAGACAAATGACCTACATAAAATGATACATTAAGCCTCATTCAATTGGTCAAAAGATCCTTTACAAAACCGGGTAACAAAATTAAAAAAAAACATCCTTTGAAAATCTGTGTAAAACAAGTTATGGAGCCTTTCTCAAAAACTTGTACTTTGTGGAAAGCAACACATTTTGGAAGTTTGCTTGTAGTAGTTAGACTATACAGACTCTGACTAGAAGTGGTGAAGCATACAATAACAGTAGCAAGACTAAACACTCTTCATACTAGTAGTAAGACTTAACACTCCCCATACTAGTAGTAAGACTAAACACTCTTCATACTAGTAGTAAGGCTAAAAACTCTTCATACTAGTAGTAAGACTTAACACTCCCCATACTAGTAGTAAGACTTATCACTCCCCATACTAGTAGTAAGACTTAACACTCTTCATACTAGTAGTAAGGCTAAAAACTCCCCATACTAGTAGTAAGACTTAACACTCTTCATACTAGTAGTAAGGCTAAAAACTCTTCATACTAGTAGTAAGACTAAAAACTCTTCATACTAGTAGTAAGACTAAACACTTCTCATAGGACTAAATACTCCCGCCTCCTTATACAAGTTACATAGTAGTAAGGCTAAAGACTCCTCATACTACATGTAGTAGTAAGACTAAACACTCCCCATACTAGTAGTAAGACTTAACACTCCCCATACTAGTAGTAAGACTAAACACTCCCCATACTAGTAGTAAGACTAAACACTCCCCATACTAGTAGTAAGACTTAACACTCTTCATACTAGTAGTAAGACTAAAAACTCCTCATACTGGTAGTAAGACTAAAAACTCTTCATACTAGTAGTAAGACTAAACACTTCTCATAGGACTAAATACTCCCGCCTCCTTATACAAGTTACATAGTAGTAAGGCTAAAGACTCCTCATACTACATGTAGTAGTAAGACTAAACACTCCCCATACTAGTAGTAAGACTTAACACTCCCCATACTAGTAGTAAGACTAAACACTCCCCATACTAGTAGTAAGACTAAACACTCCCCATACTAGTAGTAAGACTTAACACTCTTTATACTAGTAGTAAGACTAAAAACTCCTCATACTAGTAGTAAGACTAAACACTTCTCATAGGACTAAACACTCCCGCCTCCTTATACAAGTTACATAGTAGTAAAGCTAAAGACTCCTCATACTAGTAGTAAGACTAAAGACTCCTCATACTAGTAGTAAGACTAAAGACTCCTCATACTAGTAGTAAGACTAAACACTCTTCATACTAGTAGTAAGACTAAAGACTGGTCATACTAGTAGTAAGACTAAAGACTGGTCATACTAGTAGTAAGACTAAAGACTCCTCATACTAGTAGTAAGGCTTAATACTCCTCATACTAGTAGTAAGGCTTAATACTCCTCATACTAGTAGTAAGGCTTAATACTCCTCATACTAGTAGTAAGACTAAGATACCTCATACTAGTAGTAAGACTAAAACCTCCTTATACTAGTAGTAAGGCTAAACACTCCTCATAAGACTAAACACTCCCTCCTCCTTATACAAGTTACATAGTAGTAAGACTAAAGACTGGTCATACTAGTAGTAAGGCTAAATACTCCTCATACTAGAAGTAAGGCTAAAGTAAGACTCATCATACAAGTAGTAAGACTAAACACTCCTCATACTAGTAGTAAGACTGAACACTTTCCATACTAGTAGTAAGACTAAAAACTCCTTAAACTAGTAGTAAGACTAAACACTCGTCATAAGACTAAATACTCCCGCCTCCTTATACAAGTTACATAGTAGTAAAACTAAAGACAGGTCATACTAGTAGAAAGGCTAAATACTCCTCATACTAGTAGTAAGGCTAAAGACTCCTCATACTAGTAGTAAGGCTAAATACTCCTCATACTAGTAGTTAGGCTAAATACTCCTACTACTAGTAGTAAGGCTAAAGATTCTTCATATTAGTAGTAAGGCTAAAGACTCCTCATATTAGTAGTAAGGCTAAAGACTCCTCATATTAGTAGTAAGACTAAACACTCCTCATAAGACTAAATACTCCCGCCTCCTTGTACAAGTTACATAGTAGTAAAACTAAAGACAGGTCATACTAGTAGAAAGGCTAAATACTCCTCATACTAGTAGTAAGGCTAAAGACTCCTCATACTAGTAGTAAGGCTAAATACTCCTCATACTAGTAGAAAGGCTAAATACTCCTCATACTAGTAGTAAGGCTAAAAACTCCTCATACTAGTAGTAAGGCTAAATACTCCTCATACTAGTAGTGAGGCTAAATACTCCTCATACTAGTAGAAAGGCTAAATACTCCTCATACTAGTAGTGAGGCTAAAAACTCCTCATACTAGTAGTAAGGCTAAATACTCCTCATACTAGTAGTGAGGCTAAATACTCCTCATACTAGTAGTAAGGCTAAATACTCCTCATACTAGTAGTGAGGCTAAATACTCCTCATACTAGTAGTGAGGCTAAATACTCCTCATACTAGTAGAAAGGCTAAATACTCCTCATACTAGTAGTAAGGCTAAAAACTCCTCATACTAGTAGAAAGGCTAAATACTCCTCATACTAGTAGTAAGGCTAAAGACTCCTACTAGTAGTGAGGCTATATACTCCTCATACTAGTAGTAAGGCTAAAAACTCCTCATACTAGTAGTAAGGCTAAATACTACTCATACTAGTAGTAAGGCTAAATACTACTCATACTAGTAGTAAGGCTAAATACTACTCATACTAGTAGTAAGACTAAAGACTTCTCATACTAGTAGTAAGACTAAAGACTTCTCATACTAGTAGTAAGACTAAAGACTTCTCATACTAGTAGTAAGACTAAAGACTTCTCATACTAGTAGTAAGACTAAAGACTTCTCATACTAGTAGTAAGGCTAAAGACTTCTCATACTAGCAGTAAGGCTAAAGATTCTTCATACTAGTAGTAAGGCAACAGACTACTCATATTAGTAGTAAGACTAAATACTCCTACTAGTAGTGAGGCTATATACTCCTCATACTAGTAGTAAGACTAAAGATACATGTACCTCCTACTAGTAGTAAGACTAAAAACTCCTCATACTCGTAGTAAGGCTAAATACTCATTATACTAGTAGTAAGACTAAAAACTCCTTAAACTAGTAGTAAGACTAAACACTCCTCATAAGACTAAATACTCCCGCCTCCTTATACAAGTTACATAGTAGTAAGACTAAAGACTGGTCATACTAGTAGTAAGACTAAAGTGACTCCTCATGCTAGTAGTAAGACTAAAGACTCCTCATACTAGTAGTAACTTAGGCTAAATACTCCTCATACTAGTAGTAAGACTAAACACTCTTCATACTAGTAGTAAGGCTAAACACTCCTTATACTAGAAGTAAGAGTAAACACTCCTCATCCGACTAAATACTACCGCCTCCTTATACAAGTAGTAAGGCTAAAGGCTCCTCATACTAGTAGTAAGACTAAAGACTCCTCCTACTAGTAGTAAGACTAAACACTCTTCATACTAGTAGTAAGACTAAAAACTCCTTAAACTAGTAGTAAGACTTAACACTCCTCATAAGACTAAATACTCTCGCCTCCTTATACAAGTTACATAGTAGTAAGACTAAAGACTGGTCATACTAGTAGTAAGACTAAACACTCCTCATACTAGTAGTAAGACTAAAGTGACTCATCATGCTAGTAGTAAGACTAAAGACTCCTCATACTAGTAGTAAGGCTAAAGACTCCTCCTACTAGTAGTAAGACTAAACACTCTTCATACTAGTAGTAAGACTAAAAACTCCTTAAACTAGTAGTAAGACTTAACACTCCTCATAAGACTAAATACTCTCGCCTCCTTATACAAGTTACATAGTAGTAAGACTAAAGACTGGTCATACTAGTAGTAAGACTAAACACTCCTCATACTAGTAGTAAGGCTAAAGACTGCTCATACTAGTAGTAAGACTAAAGATTGGCCATACTAGTAGTAAAACTAAAGACTGGTAAGACTAAAGACTCCTCATACTAGTAGTAAGACTAAATACTCCTCATACTAGTAGTAAGGCTAAAGACTGCTCATACTAGTAGTAAGACTAAACACTCTTCATACTAGTAGTAAGGCTAAAAACTCCTTATACTAGAAGTAAGAGTAAACACTCCTCATCCGACTAAATACTACCGCCTCCTTATACAAGTAGTAAGGCTAAAGACTCCTCATACTAGTAGTAAGACTAAAGACTCCTCATACTAGTAGTAAGACTAAACACTCCTTAAACTAGTAGTAAGACTAAACACTCCTCATAAGACTAAATACTCTCGCCTCCTTATACAAGTTACATAGTAGTAAGACTAAAGATTGGCCATACTAGTAGTAAAACTAAAGACTGGTAAGACTAAAGACTCCTCATACTAGTAGTAAGACTAAAGACTGCTCATACTAGTAGTAAGACTAAAGACTGGTAAGACTAAAGACTCCTCATACTAGTAGTAAGACTGAAGACTCTTCATACTAGACTAAAATTTCAAATTTTAAATGCAATTTCATCTATGTGTCAGTGTCTGCTCTATACATGTATGTTGTTCCGTAATGTCCAGTTTTTGTGGTTAAAGAAGAGATTCAGGTGAGATGAGACAGTTGTTTCACCCCTCTTCCCCCAATACCATGGACCATAAATAATGTGGAATTTTTTAAATTCTCATTATCTATCTTAAAGAATCCATCATTTCTTTCAGTCTGTCTTGGGCAACAAAATGTCAGTATGTTGTGTTGATGTCTATATGACAAAGAAGAGTAATTGACCACCAGAAGTTGATTTTACGTTCTAGGGAATTACTTATTCAACCTTTCTCCCTATAGAAAGAACCTGAACAGTTTATATGACATACATTTACACGCCTCCTAAAGTAAGATGTATAACAATATAATCTGTTCCAGAAATGGGATTGTATAACATGTACAAATATCAGAATTTAAATATTTTGCTCTCAAATATAATTTGAGTGAATAAAGGATTCCTGGAAGGCCTAGATATTTAAATTTCCAGTAGTTTGTGTTTCTTTTTAATTTTCATTTTAAAATAGTATAAATTTCTGGAATAATATATTAAAACAATATCAAACATCCATGAAAATGGGACACCAAGGCCATATTTTGAATGATAAGCTAAGTGCTGCAGAAATTTTTATGTTTTTCTATACTTGGATTGATCATTCTAAATTATGTTAAATATTGCTAGATATTTGTTGTAAGGGCCCTTAAACATAGCTGTTTATTTGAAATAACATTTTAGCTTAAAACATTTATTTATTAGGATAGCATTAGTCTAAATTACAACATATCACAATTAAACTCTCATTTACTAGCTAGTTCAAACCAACCTTGTTTTAGTGTCATGGATGTCACAGAACAAGGCATAGTTGTCATTAACACTGAACTGACTGTCATCTTTTTTATATACTAATGAAACAAGCCTAATAACCCATTTAGAGGTTTTTATGATGCATGGATTGCATCCTTTAGGTCTGTCATGAAAGTCATCGTTTTGTGCCATTTAGATTAACAAATCATTACTAATGGCATCGCTAATGGCAAAGATTTTAATGAGAAGAATAAGCTGTTTACAAAATAAATGTGCACCTCTTGATCTATCAAGTGATGCACTGAAATATCAAATTCTATCAAATAATATCTATGTATTGGCATTTACTATTACAACTTGTTTTTGATCTTTGAAAACCTTTTCTTGAATTTTAGTGACATGGGGTTAATTATGTTATGGTTAAGTTACATGTATGGTAAAAAATTTAGAATTTTTTAACCTAAATGAGAAAGTTTAAAGGCCCACTTGCCGCCGTAGCCTGTTTGGCATTGGTTAAGAAAACCAATTTGCACGAGCTTACTACAGAAAAAACCACTAAAGTTAAACATAGCAAACATGAAGCATGTCCAATTAGGTTTAGAAAGTATAAATGAGGGTGAAATACAAACGAAGAATCGAAGCTTGATTACAACAACAACACCGATCAGTGTTGGTTAACTCAAGTGTTGGATTACCCTCATTCAAGCGTTTTTGTCTGTGGTTTGCACTCGGCAGGCTTAAATTATAGTCCCTCTTACTCAATCGTTAGTATGTATTTCTTTGATTAAGTTCGTAAAATTATACTGTGTCGTTAGATCGCCCACACGATCAGGTTCGAAGTTTGTTGACATTGCGGGTACCTCAAAAATCTGTTTTTCAATTTCAAATTAAAAATACTAAATGATGTCAAAACTTTCAATTTCTGGTAAAAATAGAAAGTTCCTAACTTCTTCTGTCTGGGAAAAATACAGAAAACCGTCCACGGTTTTTAATGTAAAGTCTTCTGGATTTTCGCGGCAAGTGTGCCTTTAACGAAGAAGTAAAAAAAAAAGGCTAAATGTAGATTATAGATGTCATTGTATTAAAGTTCTTCTAAACCTTGGAATAGTTCTGTAGGTAAAGAAAAGATGGAAGACTTTGATAGAACTGATCAGTACAATTATAATGCAAGTGCTTTTGAGGAACTGACATGTTTCCTAAGGGGTGAAATATCACACCAGAGCTAGAAAATAAATAAATGCATTTGGAGGGGGGGGGGGGGGGGGGGGGGGGAATTGACCTTGACTGAAAACTAGATAGTGATCAAATGACTGGTAAATTACTGTAAATTAAAAAAATTCTAACTTTTGTGGCATTTCTTTTAGCAATATTTCTAGACATATTGCCATTGTTCGGGTCTTAAAAAGTTTATATCATACAGTATAAGGGCTGATCTTATTAAAGGCACACTTGCCGCGAAAATCAGGAATATTGTTTACATTAAAAAAGAAGACCGTATTCTGTATTTTCCCCAGACAATATAAGTTAGGAACTTTCTATTTTTACCAAAATTTAAAAGTTTGGACGTCACTTTGTATTTTTAATTTGAATTTGAAAATTTGAATTGTTACGTACCCGGAACGTAAACAAACCGATCCGCCCCCTATTGGCGATTTTATGTTTCAGTCGAGTGAGTGAACTAACGGCACAGTGTAATTTTACGTAGGCCTATTTATCTGAGAAATACAGACTGACGATCGGTTAACAGCGACTGGAAAAGCCTGCTGATAATTGTTTGAGTGTAAACCACAGATACAAAGGCCTGAAAGGAGGGTAATCCAACACGAAAGTTGACCGACACTGATCGTTGTTGTTGTAATCAGGCTTAGATTCTTCGTTTGTTTTTCACCCCATTTTTACAGTCTAAAGATAACTAGACATGTTTTATGTGTCCTATGTTTAAGTTTAGTGGTATTAGTCGTAGTAAGCTCATGTAAATTGGTTTTCTTAGCAAATTTAAACAGGCTACGGCGGCAAGTGTGCCTTTAAGTTTATTTTACTTGCCATTATTCTAATATTTTTTATAGCAATTCTAATTAGACCTACAATGCTGTTGGGTATGCTGATAATTAGTCCGCAATATGTTGAGTGGATTGAAGGATAAATTCTGATACGCCCGCACAGGCTTCTTCAATACCACGTCAACATAGGGTGCATTTGAAAAATCTAAGAGTTGCTCTCGGAATTTTAAAAAAATGATAACTCGCAATTTTTAAACATTACTCACCTAAAATTTTGTCAGAAAGCTTCTTTGATAATCCCTTAGTAGAGCTAAACCATCATATGTGACATTAAAATCTGTTAGCAGCCAATTTCGCTAAGTTTGAACTACGTCTGATGACTAAACATTTTCTCGGGCGATCACACCGCCATCTACCGCGAACTTTCAAATCATGCTCGCCACTACAACCGGTAACGGCTGTCGAGAAGGTCGGTGATAACGCAAAGGGAATTTAAACTTAGCGAATTTCGTTGTTTGGCGTTGTGTATGATCACAAATGATGGTTTAGCTCTACGAAGGGATTATCAAAGAAGCTTTCTGACAAAATTTTAGGTGAGTAAAGTTTAAAAATTGCGAGTTATCATTTTTTAAAAATTCCGAGAGCAACTCTTAGATTTTTCAAATGCACCCTAGCCCTAGGGCCTATGTTGACGTGGTATTGAAGAAGCCCGTGCGGGCGTATCAGAATTTATCCTTCAATCCACTCAACATATTGCGGACTAGCTGATAATTAGACCCATTCACAGTTAAACACCGGTAAAATGGAATTTTTACATTATTAGCTGCCAAAATTGTAAGCCAAAGTTAGTTCAATTTCAAAACAATACTTTTTTACTTTATCGTACATTTTCGAGACTAGAAACGCTTAAGTTAAAAGCTTCTGAATTAGGCCTACACGTCTTGAGAAAAATAGCCAATAATTTCAACATTATGTTGTAACGTCAAAATATCAACATTTTGCCAGCTCATGCCCCTTTAAGTACATGTATATTGAAATAGACCTAGGGCCTACATGTATCTTATTACCTAAGCTGACGGCCCTAACTTCTTCCATCCCGCTTTCCGTTGCATTATCACTGATTTGCAGACGATAAATGTCGCCACCTGGAGGGTAATATACTTCAGGGGAGGTAATCCTATGTCCAATGATCGTCCATCTCTAAAAGATGTTTTGATTTTGTGTACCTTTATGTTTTAACATTGTTTCCGATTTACTCCCTGTGCCCTTGCAACATTGTAAAGAAATATCATGTGTGCCGTGTGCATCCTGGTCACGTGGGAAACATACACCGCTGGCTCTTCTTGTCAACCCGAGAATTCACAAATTCATGATGTTACTGTTCATATAGGTATTAACGACTGTAAAAGGGGTACATCTGTCAATACTTCTATATTAAACAATGTTGTGCATGTGCTTCGCGAAAAATTCCCAAAGGCAAAATTACATTTATCAACCCCTATCCCTAGCAGGGGTAACCAAAGAATTAACGATTTAATCAACATGTTGACCACGAATATTTTTTTTTTTTTTTTTTTTTTTTTTTTTTTTTCAGTTTAAGCCTATACAAATGCATATAGGCGTTTATTAAAGATAGTCACGAATTTACAAAAATGCCGCAAATGTACTCCCCACGTGACCAGGTTGCACTAAACGGCTTGTACTAATGTTTACGCTAGGACTGATACATATACAATACAATGTACATTAGAATATAAAAAAGGCTACACAAACATTGTAACAATAAAACATTTTGTTCATCTTCACCTTTATGTTACATTTTGCTGTTTACTAAATTGTCGATGGGAAACATTTGTCAACATTGTATGTTATTCATTGATACAATAAAGTGACACTTTCAGCTTGCATGAAAAAATGAGTTCACAGAAAGTGACATATTTAAAACGAATCAAATGAAAATGACCGAGATGAAACTAATGAGATGAACAAACATGGACATAAACAAAAATACATTTATGTGAGGTAACTAACTTAATACATTTATTTTGACACTTATAGATCAAAGAAGGACAAAGAATCACTACAAGACAAAAAGGAAACTAATATATATCATGGATTTTCTAAGAGTCTAAATATTTTCCACCCTTGAAAGTGAGATGTTTATCCTTGTTTGTACTTCGATCTGGGTCATTTGAACGTCTTTTAACAGTTATTGAAACAATGTTGCACTTATGAATATAATTTTTAAAGATTACAAATGTATCGTTTCTTTTGTACTTGTATAAACAAATATATGAAACTTGACTTTCTGGATGATAGAGAAACAAGTTACTTTAAATGATTTCAGATATTAATGGCGTCAAAAAATGATATTTACTAATTTTAGACATAACAACTATTAAATTCTGCAAGTAACTTCTGAAGCCATTGAATGTTACTTCCCTACCACTTTGATGACAAATATAAATGAAGTACTTGGCATAAAGGACACAGTAATTAACTAGATTACGTTGATTATTTATCTTGTTAAACAGCCCAAACACAACATCTACATGTGTTAAAGAGATATTAAAATTGAGCAACGTCGATAACCATCTAGCAAATAAATCCCAAAAGGATAATAATTTGGTACAACTGAAAAAGTGGTGTTTTACTGTATCAGTATCTGTGCCACATTTTATACAAAGTGGATTATCAACTATTCCATATTTATGTAACAACTTATTAGTGGGGTAGATTCCATGAAGAATTTTGAATTGTAATTGCTTGACTTTGTTGTCCACTCCTATATAATTAGGCAAAAGCCAAACAGCCTCTTCACTAATATTTTCCTCATACAACTCGGTATTATTTTCAAAAATATCTTTAATTGATTGTATTGGTTGTTTCAAAATAGTGTAAAATAATTTGGTACAAACTTTGGGGTCTCTAATACTAAAGCCCCTGACTTCTGGAATTATTCTATCTACCGTACTATAAGAACAACATGTTGATAATTGATTCAAAATAGTAACATCAATGTCATCTAACAAAGGAACCATGGCTTTATCAACCTTATTCCACAAGATATAATTAAAGTAATCCAAAGGAATGTTAAATTTTAGATGTAACTCTCTCAGTGAGAGAATTCTAGATATGTGTAGAAACCGGAGTTACCCTGATTGATAACTTCAACTTTTTTGTTACACAGACTGGTGCTCCCAAAAAGGCGTTATATGAAGACCTTATCCACCCTAGCAAACTTGGCACTAGTATTTTGGCCAAGAACATTAAATATCCTCAGCGCGTTTCAGAATATCAACCTAAACTACAACCCCTGAATCATCATATGGCAGCAATGCCCGACAACCACAATCTTCAAGCTGCAAACATGCGCCAATCAAATTACCCAGTTCAATCTCCAGGTATGCAAATGTATGTGCAATATCCACGGGAAACTTATCCCAATCGTCAAACCAGTGTTTCGCCTAGTCCATCTACAGCACCCACTGACATCTCGAATATGAGCGCATTAAAAGACAGTCTTCTAACAGCTGTAGAATGTATAAATAACATGAACCACTTAAACAATAACAATGTATTACTCAGATAAAGCCAGAATCTACAACCATTTAATATTCCATTTAAGATTACATATGTGAAGCGATCTTATCTACTTTAATCATTTTCTTAACATTACTTCATGTGCTATCATAACATAGAATGTATCCTAGGTCCATCATCATACCAATTTTTTGTATTATCCATATTATGCATTTAAATCTCAGATATTCCTCCTGGAATATAGCTGGTATTACCAGTAAATTACAAGACCCTGATTTTTTATTGGCGGTAAAGGACATGGATTTTGTTACCATCGTCGAATCTTGGCACGATGAAACTAACAAAAGGACTATTGATATACCTGGGTTTAGATACCATGAACTATGTAGACCTATCGGTGAATCTAAAGGTGGTATTATTTTTTTATTATAAGGAATACCTACACAGCTATGTCACTTTGATTCCAAATTCTAATCCGTTTGCTCTGTGGGTTAAAGTCAAGGGAAGCTTGTTCAGTTTATGCGCCGATGTACTTTTAGGGTCTGTGTATATACCACCAGAAAACTCACCGATCTGGTCAAAACTAAATACCCTTGATCCATTTCAATTACTTGAGAATGATGTATGTTTGTTAAGCTCTGATAATTTTGTTCTTCTTGGCGGTGATTTTAACGCCCGTTCAGGTACCTTATTTGATTTTGTTGTAAATGATGATGATATGCATTTACCTGTACCTAGTAATTATACCTTAGACAATGTTAGAGTAAGATCAAGTTGTGATCCAGCCGTTAAGTCTTTTGGTAAAAAACTTGTTGAATTTTGTATATCCTGTAAGATACGTATTATCAATGGACGCATTATAGGAGATCTCCTAGGAAGTCCTACATGTTTTACTTGGAATGGTCGTAGTTGTGTGGATTATATACTAGTGTCAGAATCTATGTTTCCATTGATAACTTACATGCAGGTAAAAGACCTTACTCATTTATCTGATCACTGCCAACTTGTTTGCAAAATACAAGTGTTGCAAAAACCAAAGGCAGCCGCATGTAATTATACTTATGAGCCCATAGATTATAAGCTAAAATGGGCCGCCGATAGCCCTGTAAAAATATCCTCAGAATTAAGGAACCCACGTGTTACATATGCACTCAATAATTTTATAATGACACCATTTTCCAAAACTGACAGAGCTACTATTGACATTGCGACAAAAGGCCTATCAGATATTCTTCAAAACATATCCTATGCCAGTCTTCAGAAATTAAAACTTCGATCCGGTTATAAAAAAAGGAAGAGAAACTGGTTTGACCAGGACTGTAAAGTATACAAGAAAATAATGAATGCAAATTTTAAATTAATGAAGCAAACCCCTCAATATCATCACTATGCACAAAAATATTTCTATGCAAAGAAGCAATATAAGAAGTTGATTAAACACAAATCCAAATCATACTTTCACAATATCCTCAAAAAACTTGACTCTATTCAAGCAGAGAATCCTTCTGCTTATTGGGATGTTATCAAAACGCTAAGAAATACACAGGAGTTATGTCCCCTTGATCCAGATCAATGCTTTGAGCATTTTAATAATTTAAACTCCATTGATCCAAATTTTACTAATCCATCTAGTTATATTCTTAAGGATTATGGTTCAAATGACATATCCTTGTGCCATCCTATATCAGCAGTAGAAATCTTAGAGGTTACTAAGCTGCTCAAAAATGGTAAATCATCTGGACCTGATAATATACCAAATGAACTTTTGAAATCTGTCATCCCACCCCTTATAGATCACTTTACCAGATTATTTAACCTTGTCCTCGAAAGTGGCCACTACCCAACACAATGGTGTTCTTCTGTAATCAAACCCTTATACAAAAAGGGTAGTAAATATGATCCTAACAATTATCGAGGAATCTCTCTCAGTAACTGCCTAGGGAAGTTATTTAATAAGATTATAAATAAGCGTCTAACTAGCTACCTAGAAACAGATAATCCTTTGAGTGTGAACCAAAGTGGCTTTAGGCCAGATCACAGGACTTCGGATAATGTATTTGTGCTCAAAGCAATCATAGATCAATACCAAGCCAAAAATAGACGTCTTTACCTATCTTTTGTCGACTTCAGGAAAGCATTTGACATGATTGACCATCCGCTATTATTATCCAAACTTCAAGCTAAGGGAATAACGGGCAATATACTTAAGCTTATAGGTTCTATGTATGGAAACACCACATCTAGAGTCCTTACATCTAAAGGTCTATCACCAAGCATTAAATCACACCGAGGTGTGCGCCAGGGATGTAGTCTTTCTCCGAGCTTGTTTAATATATATATTGATGACATCGAACACGCATTTGACAACCAATGTGACCCTATAACAATAAACAACAAATGTATTACCCATCTACTCTTTGCAGACGACCTAATATTAATATCGGAAACGCCTAGTGGTCTTCAATATAGTTTAAATGCCTTGGCAAGATATTCCCACGATAACAGACTGCCAATTAATATAAATAAAACGGTGACAATGACAGTAAGTAAAGGTACCTTACGCAACGCCACTCCCACATTTACCATAAATGGCGTAACAATAGATATAATGTCAAGGAATATAATTACTTGGGTGTAGTTTTAAACAACAAAGGAACTTTTACTGCAGCCATAAATAACCTTAGAGATAAAGGACTCAAATGCCTTTATCAGCTATATCACAGTATTCTAAAACATAATCCTCCCGTCAATGTCAGTCTGAAATTATTCCATGCAGTTATTAAACCTGTCCTGCTCTACTGTTGCGATATTTGGTCTTCGTCGATCAAGTCTGTACACCAATTTGACAAACTACCTGTAGAATCAATTCACATAAAATTCTGCAAGTACATTCTTGGTACGACCAAACATTCATCTAACTGGGCTGTTCGTGCCGAGCTCGGCGAATTTCCATTATTGCATGATATTATGGTGACTACTACCAAATACTATGATAGATTGTGTCATACAGATCCAGGGCGACTTCTATCGCACGCATTTAAAGCATGTCAAGCATTATGTGAAAGCAATAAATCATGCTGGCTCTCTCAAATAAGAAAGAAATTTCTAGAGCTAGAAAATTGGGACACAATCTCCAATGCCAGAGCACAACTGTCCAAAAAAGTAGAATCAACAAAAATCACGACAAAAAACATCTTGACTCTTTCGTTCAGACGTACTATTAATAACGATGACGTTAGAGGAACTGGAAATAAATTAAGGACATATCGACAAGTCAAAGATAGCATAAACTTAGAAAACTACCTACTATATAATGACAATCCAAAATCAACAAAAACCTTCTGCAGACTAAGGTTAAGTAATCATAATCTAATGATAGAAAAAGGGCGTCATTTACATATTAATTTAACAGAACGTGTTTGTCCATTTTGTCCCGGTACTATAGAAGACGAATATCATTTCCTAATTGGATGTCCAAATTATCAAAATTTACGTTCCCCTTTATTTTCCCAAATCATTAATATTTGCCCTCTATTTGGTACCTTTAATGATCATGAAAAGTTCCTTTTCATATTTAGCAACAATATTCCTGAATTATGCAAGCCAATATGCCAATCAATTCAACTGGCCACTAACAAACGTCATCCTACATGATATTGATAAACATGCTATGGGCACAGGTCCTCCTATTATTCAACAGCTTATATGTATCAGTATTATCTTAGTTAATTTAAATGTTGTTATGCTTTTTAAATTGATGTACACTGCCTTTCACTTGGTGTTTTGTACAATAAAATTGAATTGAATTGAATTGAATTGAATTGTCACTTCATAAATTTTAGATTCTTCCTACAAAAGTAAATATTATCTTAGATCAAAATCTCTTCGACTAAACTCCCCATACCTCCAGCAATTATTGTAATTTGTTAAAGTGATTTCATTTATTCATACATAAATGTATTTTTGTTTATGTCCATGTTTGTTCATCTCATTAGTTTCATCTTGGTCATTTTTATTTTATTCTTTTTAAATATGTTACTTTCTATGAACTAATTTTTTCATGCAAGCTAGAAGTGTCACTTTATTGTATCAATGAATAACTTACAATGTTGACAAATGTTCCTCAACGACAATTTAGTAAACAGCAAAATGTAACATAAAGGTGAAGATGAACAAAATGTTTTATTGTAACAATGTTTGTGTAGCCTTTTTTATATTTCAATGTACATTGTATTGTATATGTAGCGTAAACATTAGTACAAGCCGTTTAGTGCAACCTGGTCACGTGGGGAGTACTTTTGCGGCATTTTGTAAATTCGTGATTATCTTCAATAAACGCCTATATACATTTGTATAGGCTTAAACTGAAAAAAAAAAAAAAAAAAAAAAAAAAAAAAAAGATTGAATTACTACCGGTACGTGCGCGTATATGCGTATACATGTAGGCTACGTATGACTGTCTGCGTATGCAATGCGTATATTTTTTGTACGTTTTCATACATTCATAAATGCGTATGTTTCCATCCGTTTTTCCTCTTCCGCCATGGCATATAAACCCTACACTGGCCTTAATCCACTTGAAAAGCGTATGGCTATTGGACTGAGGTTCGCATCTTGATCTTCATTTTCATCGGGCTGCACGGGATGGTATTTAATTCCAGCTTTCAGTCCTCATAACAACTCTGATAGCATATAAATATAATGATGAGAATATGATCATGATGAAAAGGTATTTTAAATAAATGTGCAACTGCATAGGGGCCTACATGTGATGATCTGCCGTCCGTCGTCCGTAAAAAAAAAATCCAGCGAGCGATTCTATGCAGACGGACACCCATACGCCAACGCACACATGGATAGCCTGCCCTCTATTATTTTATATAAAAAAATCCACCGTAAGTAGAACTTTTCGTAGAAAAATATGATGTTATGTGCAATGAAGGCTGTATGTAGCCCGCAGATCGGCAAAAATTTAGGACTGAAGTTATTCCGATGCGCCGGTATGAGCTTCACTTCAAGTTCAATCCCCTCTTGAAAGATACTGCGGACTAGACCACGTGCAATGTAGTTGGAAATATCCTAACTCTATGGCCAAAGTAATAGCGTATGTAGCCCATTTCTTGAATTTTAGTGTGAGCTAAGTTTCGCTATATTCTAAAATTGAGTAATAGTAAAAAATGTAAAGGTTTTCAACCTAAATTACAAAGTTGAACAAAGGAGTCAAAATAAAAGGGCTAAACGTAGATTATAGATGTCAGTGTATTAAAGTTCTTCTAAACCTTGAAAAAGTGCCGATGGTTAAGAAAAGATGGATGACTTTAAAGTGGCATGAGCTGCCAAAATGTTGATATTTTGACATTAAAACAGAATGTTGAAATTATTGGCTATTTTTCTCAAGACATATAGCCTAATTCAGAAGCTTTTTAGTGCTTCCAGTCTCGAAAATGTACGATAAAGTTTTGTTTTGAACTAACTTTAGCTTAGTGTGAATGAATGGTCGTTCCGGTTATTTAAATTTTGTTTATTTTTCAAACACGTCTTCGGTTCGTATAGGCCACATACGTATGGATTTTCCTCTTTCCAACGCCAATCATTTAGTTTTTCGATGTCGTAACGATCAGAAATTATGAAAAAAGTGTGAATTTTGGCAGCTCATGTCTTTTTAGCCTACTGCTACTAGAGAGTTATATTTGTTTAGATAAGTCACAATTTTCCTTCTTTAGACTTGAAACTGTATTAATTTGTTCAATCCAACTTTCTCTTTATTATTATATATCAATTTTAATTTTTTTTCTTATGTTTATTTGTTCAATTCAAACCGCAACTCTAATAATCACTCCAGTCATACAATACTAACGTTTGTTTGTTTTCTCTATAGTTATTGACTTGCTTTTGATTATATAAGTGATCACCTCAGTTCTTACGTTTTCATGCTGAATTGTCTTGTTTATTTAATCACATTTAGCCAATTAATCACCCTGTTTTTGTTTTCTACCTGTTATTACATTTTATTTCCTTTATATTATTACCACCGGTATACATCTGATCAACTTATCTTATCTGTACTTATAATAACTGACCTGTCCAAACACTTGATTTTTTGCATATATATGTCTTGTTTGCCAATGTTCTACACTCCTGATCATGGCGAAATAAAGTGCCGAAATATTGAGTCAAATATGGGTCTTCCGTTTTTCGGAGTTGCGCTAGGCCTACTTGTGTATAAGTTTACTCTTCTTGGTCACGCAAACTATGATATTTCACTTCTCAGGCGTGAAATGATGAAACCTGCCATTGCGCCTGAACTCAGAGCTCTATATGGCAGCAAGTCACAGTTTCATTTTCCTTCATTTCCCATTTGCGGTAATGTTAATGTCTGCTCTCACAGCACCTTCCCTAACTTTCGTTGAACTAAATCCTTCGGTGGGAGCCTTGGACAGTCCTTTGGCAGTATTTTAAGCACATTTTTTTCATAGGTTAAAGGTAGAAATCTTTCACTATCATTACAAACAGCTGATAGGGGTCCCTTTACACACAGTCCAAAGCACGCCTAACTACCAATCTGTCAGAGATAATCTGTGGAGTCCCCCAAGGATCGATCCTAGGTCCCATATTTTATACATCAATGACATCACATCAGCCTCATCTCTTCTCAAATTTATCTTATTTGCCGACGACACAAGTGTTTTATTTTCTTCATCATCTCTGAGCACAGCAGCTGAAACCATTTCCAGAGAACTCAACAAAATTTACGAGTGGATGTCCGCTAACAGATTGTCCTTAAACATCAGCAAAACAAAATGTATGATCACTGGACCCAAACCATTCAGAAATGACCCACCATCTATTACCATCGCTAACAAAACCATAGCCATTGTGGATGAATTCAAATTTTTAGGTATCATATTCCTCTCTCACTTATCATGGACCCCGCACATCAAATACATCAGCAAAAAGATCTCTCGTAACATCGGACTCATTCATCACATTAAAAATGCTCTCAACAGAAAATCCCTTCTCATTCTATACTACTCACTTATCCTTCCTTATCTTACGTATGCAAACCAACTTTGGGGCAATACTTTTCAAACTCACCTCAAACCTCTCTATCTTCTTCAAAAACGAGCTGTCCGGACTATTACTTTATCATCTAAACTATCTCATACATTACCTATCTTCAAAAAATTCAACCTCCTTCAATTGTCAGACCTTATTCTTCATTCCACCCTAATAATCATGCATAAATTCATTCATCGTCCTGACCTTCTTCCTGTAATGTGTCGCCAACTATTCACCAATCAATCTCAGGTCCATAACTATTCAACCCGCACACATAACTTTAATGTGTACAGGCCATTCCACTTTTCAAACCATTTTTTTTATTCTCTCCGAGTTTATGGACCACGAGAATGGAATAAGCTTCCAAACCAGTTGAAATCTATTTCTTCTATATCCTTGTTTGAATCCATATTGAAGGATCATCTCACCCACTTGCTGCCGTTTTCATAGAACAAAGTGCCCATTAAGTTGAAAATAAATGTGTAAACATAATTATATGTACATGTCTGTATATAGCTATGTCGCCTGCTTTGTTTTGTTTCCTTTTCTTTTGAGATGTCACCATGTAATATAATTCCAGATACAAACACCAATCATTTGATTATAATAACGCATTTACATGCAACCTCCTTGGGATAGATCAAGTACACAGGACTTTATTCCCGCCAAATTGTCAATTTATGCTCTTCCATTGTTCATATATGCTTTTTTTTGGTGAATAAATAAATAAATAATAAAAAAATACAGATCTCCATCCACCTGAACTAGTCCCATTCCACTTCTAAAATCATTTCCAGACAGTAACTCAACCCCTGTCCTTTCATAATAATTACAAAAATGCCCAGAGAAAAATGCAGGGGGCCAGGAAAAAATAGTTAAAAAAAAACACACACACAAAAATATCTAGGGAAATCCGGAAGTCAGAAACTGTGACCTGTATCCATATATAGTAGTCAAATCCCTGTCACTCAACACTTATTTGGTGATGATATAGCTGGTAGCTTGAAAACCATAAAGGATTGTAATAGACATGGTAGTAATGTGACCTCTGACAAAACCAGCTTCGGCAGAAATTCTTATCGCTCTAAAGACGGACATCAGAAGCCTTTTTTAGGTTATGGCCACAAGAGTTACAACTACCAGAATCCTCGGACAGAAAGCGGTGGCAAACCAAAAAGAGGGAAGAGAAGTAACCCCTGGCCTTAACCACATATTGACTTTTGTGAAATCTGACATGAGTAAATTTGATATTTATTACTCAGAATTGATTCATGTTCTAGATCAAAAAGCTCAATCTTTCGTGGCAGGCAGATTATCTTGCATTAGGGAAAGAACTGACTTCAGATATGGAGATTCTAAATATGGTAAAGGGGACCACCCATAGTTTGTTTCTACCCCTTATCAGACAGATAGCTTTGAACAAATCGTTATCTGTGACGAAATAGCTAAGTTACTAAACAAAAAAGTAATAGTTACGTCTTTATATCCAAGGTAGTACATATAGAGAATGTATACTCAGTTCTCTAGATATAATGGAATGCTTAGACTCACTCGGATTTATATTACATCCAGTAAAATCTGATCTAGTTCCATCACAACAGAAGGTCTTTCTTGGTTTTCTTCTCAACTATGAAAATATGACACTACGCTTCACGGATATCAAAGCTGGTAAAGTCAAAAAAGCATGTGCAACTCTTTTTGAAAAGGAACTTTCCAACCAGTCGTGAAGTATCAAGCACTATAAGCAAATTAGTATCTTGTTTCCCCGGGGTTAGGTTTCGCTCATTACATTACAGGGCTCTGGAAAACGATAATTCCACAGTTTTCACGCACAATTTCGGTAACTTTGACAGACGTATGTCCTTAACCTCGTCTAGTAAAACTGAATTACAATGGTGGATTGATAACGTTGAACGTTCATATAATACAGCTTATCGCAATGCACTAGTTATTACAGTTAAAATCGATGCCTCAACTTTGGGGTGGGGCGGAATCTGTGACGGGTCTGAATGTGGTGGGCCTTGGACTGACAATGAAAACATTTCAAATATCAATTTCTTGGAATTGAAGGCAGCCTTCCTTGTACTACAATCCTTTGAACATTTATTGATTGGAAAACATGTCAAACTCGCTATGGATTATACAACGGCCATTGCATGTATAAATCACATGATACCAGTCATTCCGATGTATGCAACACAATAACTACCAAAATATGGAATTGGTGCCATATAAAACAAATCTGGCTGACCGATGTACACATTCCTGGTATTTTGAATGTAGAAGCTGACAAACTAAGTCGGGTACATTCCCTCAATAAAGAATGGATGCTTGATTCGGGCAAATTACACCATGCTCTACAGATCTTGGGCGTAAAGCCTGATGTTGACTTATTTGCCACGAGAGCAAATGCAAATGCTCCTTTCAGAGTAATACCATTGGTCCTTCGAAAAATAGAGGCAGAGGCAGCAACGGGGATAGTGGTAAATCCCAAACGGGCCAACTCAAGTTTGGTTTTCAAAAGCAATACAGCTACTTGTATCCTTCCAATAGTGCTGAGAGGGGCATCCATGGCTCAGTAGGTAAAGCGTTGGACGCTCAATCCGAATAGCCTACCACCAATGAGTCGCGGGTTCGAATACCACTTGGAAAATTTTCTGACTGGGTTTTCACTCGAACGCCCTATGTGGGATGGTTGTCAGTTACCAGCGGAAGGTCGTGGGTTTCCTCCGGGCACAGAGCCCGGTTTTCTCCCACAATAAAACTGGCAACGCCGCCATATAAGTGAAATAATCTTGAGTGCGGCGTAAAACACCAAAACAATCAATCAATCAACCAATATTGCTGAAAAACCCCCAAGGGAGACTGCAGAGCTTACCAGGGGTTCCCGACGAAACTAACCCATTGTCCCACAAGCTTCAACTGTTAATTTGCCATTTGCCCGGGAACACCTACAGGCAATTGGAATTTCGGAAGCAGCTACAGAGATCATTATGGGATCGTGGAGAGACAGTACTAAGAAACAGTACAAAGCTTACCTTATCAAGTGGACAAAGTATTGCTGTGAAAGGGGACATAATCCAATTTCAACTCCTGTGAGTAATGTTAACATTTTTCTAGCTGAACTTGTCGAAAAAGGTGTTGGATATAGTTCTGTGAACACTGCCAGATCGGCAATTTCATCCATTTTATTTGTTGAAAAGTATCCTTCATTTGGTGTTTATCCTGTAGTGAAAAGGTTTTTGAAAGGCGTTTTTCAGAGAAGACCGTCTCTTCTACGCTATAGTGCAACAATTAATTATGTTGCTCGCTTTGCCAACTTGGTCAAAGATGTCAAACTTTGCATGCTCTTGATATATCAAGTAGGACTTTAAATGAAACTGACTGTATTTTATTTTCAGAAATGTTTAAAACACACAAGGCCTGGTTGTCATCAAGCCCCAATTACTTTAAATGCCTTTACTGAAGATAGAACTCTGTGTGTGTTGTATCATTTAAATGAGTATTTATCTAAAACCTCTGAACAAAGGGGCAGCAGTTCACAATCGTTTATAAGTTATCAAAAACCTTTCCAACCTGTTTCTGAAGACACGATTTCCAGGTGGATAAAAACAGTTTTAGGACTTTCTGGAGTGTTCACGGCAATATTTTTCGCTCAATTCCACTAGTGGTCTCTTCAAGTCAGGAGTGCCACTTGGTGTGATAATGCAAAATGCTACAGTTGTAAATGGAGTAATTGTGACGTGTTTTATAAATATTACCTCCGACAATCTCAAAGCTGTTAATAAGCTAAACGGGAAAAATCATTGTTTTATGTTTCCAATCAAATGGTAGATAACCATACTTTCTGATTATATCAATATATTTTGCTGATTGTTTATTTCCCGCATGAGAGCTCAGTGGAACTTTTTACAATATAAAATCTTGCATTTACTGTCGTGGAAAGAAACACGAGATTTTTTGTTATCCCTATTACATATGGTATGAATTAGACATAATTTACTTACATGCATGTCATAACCTGTTTATTCTGGAACGATATCCACTGACGATCTTTTTATTGATAATCATTAAATGTCAACCTTTTTTCACACAAGCATTATTATTTTGTATTTGTGAACATGTTAGGCTACATGATTTTCTTATGGTGTGAATACCCACACAGATTTCGCTTAAAAACACTTTTAGGATTTTTCATTGGAATACATATTTACTATGAATACACCGATATTGTCTTATGTTTCCTTTTCTAAGTTAAATGCGACATGGCTTTGAAGTCTCACGTGGTTCCATAGTGACAGACTGCACTGTAAAATGTAACCCGTAAATTTTACGGTAGAATACTGGCAGCTGGGCTGCCAACTTTCTACCGTAAAAATAAGGGTAGACCGTAAAATCAACTAGCCACATTCCTAATCAGTGAATGTGAAAAAAACATTATGAAATCAGCAGGCTAAGAAATACAGGACTTTATATCTTCAACCCCAGCATGGATCTGTTAATGTAGATTTTCAAATGCTATGTGCCCCAACGAAATAGTAAAACTGACTACTTCTGCAAGTTGACAAACATATATTTATTTGAAAAAATTTGAAAAAATGCTGATGAAAATTCTTCCTTAGGGCAGGTATCTCAATCTACGCTTTCAAATTAACTATCTTAGCCTATAATGACAAATTTTTCTTATATTAAATCGCCTACGGTGGGATTCGAACCTCTAACCTCCAATACAGGCGCTGCGCAGAACTATATGCGCACTAGCCATAACCGTAGCCTTTAACCACTACACTAACTACAAATACGAAGGAATGGTGGCCACATTTCCATGCCTTACTAGCGCTTCGGTGTGCGCATGCGCACTTCCGTTTTTTTCGCACCCTTTGATCCGCAATGAAGTATTTTGGACGAATCCTTCACGGAAACAACCGAGGAGATCAGATCTCGTTAGCTCGGAAACGACAACTCTGTCTCAAAGTTATTTTACGGTACACGACCGTAACGCTTCCACTGAAATATAAAACGGCAATTTACCGTTAATTTTAAAATATTCTACTGTAGAATTTACGGTAAACGGTTACAGTGTGTGATTGGATAAAATTTAATAATTAAACGATACTTACCCCAAGGAAGTTGAAGTTTGATATAAATTTTACCTTATCACAGTCAGGAACGGGGTAATTACGTGCCCTCCCCGTTCATGTCCCACCCTTGTTTCAGTTTTTCATGTGACCTAATCCACCTTACCTGTGCTCTTACGTAATTCCTCCGTTCCTGACTGTGATAAGGTAAAATTTATATCAAACTTCAACTTCCTTGGGGTAAGTATCGTTTAATTATTAAATTATGATGCAAGTGATTTCGAGGAACTGACATGTTTCCTAAAGGTCGAAATACCACACCAGAGCTAGTAATTAAACAAATGCATTTGGGGGGATCCAAGAGGTTGACCATGAATAAAAACGAGATTATGATACGGATCAAATGACCGGTAAATTAAATCAAATGATTGTAAATTTAACTTGCAATTGTAAAAAGATTTTCAAGTTTTTGCGGCACTTCTTTTAGGAATGTTTTTAGACATATTACTAATGTTGCAATAGCAAAAGAATACTTTTGGGTCTTAAAAAAGTTTATATCATACAAACAGTATAATTTAAAGGAATAGGCCTATTGTAATGTTCAGTTAATCTTATTTCAGTTGCCATCATATAACTATTTTTATAGCAATTCTTATTAGACCTATCGGATGTTGTCAAAGTTGGGTTCCCTTTTTACCTTTGGTATGCTGATAATTAGAGCCATTCACAGAACATATCAGCGGTAAAATGTGATTTTTACATTAGCTTCAAAATGTTGTTTCAAAAAATGTATACCGTATCTTGGAAATGTCATGAGCTAATCTCCCTTTCCGTCTGTCCACTTAACATCATAATTTATTAGTTTATTTTGTATTTCTACTTCCAAATATTTCGCTTCTTATAATATAAGAGAACCGCTGTAAGAATAATATTTTAACGGTCACGGGAGTCCTGTTTTAACGGTCACATTTTAACTGTCACACGAGTCATGTTTTAACTGTCACAAATGTCACGTTTTAACTGTCACAGGGGACACATTTTAACGGTCACAGCTGGAGTCCACGTTTTAACTGTCATAGACCGTACTCTCACTCTAATTTGTAAAGCTTGTTGTAATCGTGTGGCAAGAGATTCAAATATTTAGTAATTTACATGTGTTTGTTGAAACAGGCACAGAAAAAAAATCCACCGTACGTAGAACTATTCGTCGAAAAATATTATGTTTTGTGCAATGTAAGCTGTAGCCCGCAGATTGGCAAGAATTTAGGACTGAAGTTATTCCGATGCACCGGTATGAGCTTCACTTCAAGTTCAATCCCCTCAAGATACTGCGGACTAGACCACGTGCAATGTAGTTTGAAATATCCTAACTCTATGGCCAAAGTTAAGTATATTGAAATAGACCTATCTTATTACCAACGGTTAACTTTTTCAATCCCGCTTTCCGTGGCATTATCGCTGATTTGCAGACGATAAATGTCGCCACCTGGAGGGTACTATACTTCAGGGGAGGTAATCATACTTGCAATCATCGTCCAAGGGATTGAGTTGCCTATCTATGTACGGCGCATATGCGTAGCCTATACGTATGCGTGTCTGCGTATACAGTGCGTATGTTTTTTGTACGTTTTCATACATCCATATATGCGTAGGTCTATGTTTCCATCCAGCTTTTGGCCCTCATAACAACTCTGATAGCATATACATATAATGTTGAGAATATGATAAAAGGGTATTTTAAATAAATGTGCATTGGATGGATTTGTTGATTTAATACCTTTAACTGCCAAAGATGTGCGTACAGTCACTGTGCTTCTCTTTGACAGAACGGGAGCCCCAGGGAACTCCTCAGAAGATGCCGTAAAAAAAAAAACGGATTCCCCACATGGAATTCGATTGGACGGCCATTGAGTTGAGTTACTCGTCCAATTCTCTGCATTTTGGATATCGTCCAAATTTATAGGACACTTATAGGCTAAAGAGCATGACGTAATTTTGGTTATCCTGGTATAAATAAATCGGGATGTATAGCCCAGTAGTCGATTAAACGATTGCCAATTTAGCAGCCTTCTACCAATGGGTCGCGGGTCGAATCCCGCTCTTGGAAAATTTTCTGACTGGGGTTTCACTCGAACGACCTATGTGAGATTGTTGCCAGCTACCATCGGAAGGTCGTGAATTTCCTTCCACAATAAAACTGGCACCGCCGCCATATAAGTGAAATAATCTTGAGCGCGGCGTAAAACACCAAACGATCGATCAACCACTTTCGCCGCATTTTGATCTTTAGTTTGCCTCATAAGCACGATGTAAGTAAGTGACAACGTTAAGACAATACTTCCTGTTGTCTAATCAATTTGTTTAAGAACATATGTACTTACGATCTCGGCCAAAAAGAAAAAGATATTATGGAGCAAAATCTGCAAAATTCAAGGCCTTTTTTGTACGATCTCTATACTGAAATTCATTAGCTTAGAGCACCTTTACTTGATAACAATCTTGGTATATGTATACTGAAACGTTGCTGTGTTTATTTAATATAGCAGAAGTTGTTTATCATAGCAGACTTTGTTCATATTTAATTCTTTCAACTTCTATATGCCGCTCATTACAATTTTTGTGACATACCGGTAGACCTACTCAACCGAGTCTTTGTGATAGGTTGAAATAACGACGATGGAAGATATGCACTTTTTCAAAGGCCTCTGTCGTTCAAAAGTGTCTTAACCTTATAACGTGGGGATAATTTGGCCCATGACAACAATGTGATTTGTGTTATCACTATCCCCTTCGGATGTGAATATCTTGAGATTTCTCAATATTGGTCAGTCCGTAGAAGGATGATTCCCATTTTCATACAGGGCTTGTGGCTGGGCAAATGTTTCTATGAGTCAAACGTTAACGTTACGGCAAATGATAACTCAATTATCTATGGATGCATACAACTAGACCCTATATCTCACCGCGAAAATCCAGAATACAGTGGGCCGTTTTCTACGATCTAACAAATGAACAGCATGGATCTAACGACACAGTATAATTTTACTTACTGTACTAACTGAGAAAAACAGACTGACGATTGAATAAGAGGGACTGGAAAAGGCTGGCAATAAATTTAAGTGTAAACCACAGAAAAAAAGCCTGAAACGAGAGAAACCGACGCCGATCGTTGTTGTCGGGCTTCGATTCTTTTTTGTTTTGTTTTTTACTCCAATTTATACATTCTGAACCTAACTAGACATGTTATATGTGTCCTACGTCAATTTTTAGTGGTTATAGCTGTAGTAATCTCGTTGAAATTGGTTTTCAAACAGGCTACGACGGAAAGTGGGTCTTTAAATGTATATTGATAAGCCTGATGATTTGAGCACAATACTAATTGTTACCTGTGCAACTAAAATGGAGAAGATACCAAGTATGCAAGGTTGATGCCCAACCTATAGGCCTTTTATAACATTAGGCAATCAGATGTATCCATTTCGACATATTTCTCCGTACAATCTTATCTGTTATTAAGCTGTGAAATCATGCTCCTATTGTTACGAGACAAAATAATAATAAAGGAAGTAAAAACAGAACAGCAGTTATCCATTATCCGTCTGTCCATTCTATCTTGTAAACACATTATTTTAAATAGTCTTTTACTCACAATTTGGAAAGTTTACGCAATAGGACAAGCACAGCAAGCCTATTAAAATGGTTTCTTTTTTCAGGAGTAATGCCCCGTACATTACCATCGGCCGAAAATGTCGGTGTAAACACATGCAATATCCTAAAAAATCTTTTACACACAACTTTGAAACTTAAACAGTTGTTTGATATGGCAAGTTAAAGAAGCCTATCAAAATCGACGCAATCGGGCGTTCCATGAGTGATTCCCCTTACTGCTGCCATAAAAAAGTATGAGGACACGAAGACGTATGTGGACGCATGCCAAGTGTTCGCTGGAGGTCAGGGGTTTCTTACTTTACCTACTGTTACGAAACGATTCTGGGAAAGTAAAGGCCAAATTTGTTTTTACCCAAAACGAGCCCAGTTTCGTTAAGAACGTAAGAAATAATAAGATATAAACCAAGCGACAAAGGCAGAATTCCAATTTGACCGATTCGTATATTGACCATTGTCATACATGGAAAACAAATATGGCATAGAAACAATAAAAACAGAATCTGCTGGACTGATATGGGGAAATGTTACTCACAAAGTCATTAAATAGAAAAGTTCGTGCACAAATCCGGTTACGTGGACAATCCATAGGAAGGTTCTAACGATGGTTCCAGCGATGAGTGAAGTGGTTGGTTCCAGCGATGATTGCAGAGGGGACTCCAGCGTTGACTAGGTTGGTGGCTAGCTGACCGGTTTCATCTACCGAGTTTTGAGCAGGGTTCTCTGAGAATATCTCATGGTTTCCAGCGCTATCACTCACTCAGTTTGGCATTATGTAGGTCTATCGACCCACTGATACTAACGTATTCTCACTTTGCCATTTAAAGGTACGTTCACACTATACCCCGAATTCGGTTCGGGGTCCGAAACGATTTCCGTACTAAAATGGCTTCAATGTTTATCAGTACATTTGTTCACACTAGCTTGATCCGAATTCGTTACGGACACCGGATTCGGGAAGCAAGAATATAAATGGCTCACAGAGCCATTTTAAGGTACGTTCACACTATACAACGAATTCGGATCGAGCTACGAACCGGATTTCGGACAGGTCAGCGTATTCGGTGTGTTGTGTTCACACTGCAACGAATAATCGGCCGATTCTATCAAGTCAGTTCATATCCACACAACAACAACACAACTCAACAACAGTTGAGAGCGGTTTGGAAGATGAGATTCGTTTGCTTGATTTTTTTAGGAAAAGAGACAACTGTTGTCATCATCCTTCAGAAATCATGCGAAAATGTATTTAACTCCATCTCTACACGAAACCGCTCGATAGTTTAATCTCCAAACCACTATGTAGGTCACTGTATTTTTGATTGCCATGTTTTTCACAGGTCGATTCTGATTGGCCAAAGAGGAAAATCGTGGACGAATTTGATCCCGGACCGAATAAAATGGCTCTGTGAGCCATTTATATTCTTGCTTTCCGAATCCGGTGTCCGTAGCGAATTCGGATCAAGCTAGTGTGAACAAATGTACTGATAAACATTGAAGCCATTTTAGTACGGAAATCGTTTCGGACCCCGAACCGAATTCGGGGTATAGTGTGAACGTACCTTTATTCGGTCCGGGATCAAATTCGTCCACGATTTTCCTCTTTGGCCAATCAGAATCGAGCTGTGAAAAACATGGCAATCAAAAATACAGTGACCTACATAGTGGTTTGGAGATTAAACTATCGAGCGGTTTCGTGTAGAGATGGAGTTAAATACATTTTCGCATGATTTCGGAAGGATTATGACCACAGTTGTCTCTTTTCCTCAAAAATTCAAGCAAACGAATCTCATCTTCCAAACCGCTCTCAACTGTTGTTGAGTTGTGTTGTTGTTGTATGGATATGAACTGACTTGATAGAATCGGCCGATTATTCGTTGCAGTGTGAACACAACACACCGAATACGCTGACCTGTCCGAAATCCGGTTCGTACCTCGATCCGAATTCGCTGTATAGTGTGAACGTACCTTAAGGAGGAAATACAAATTTGCCCAACTAACGTTGGACAGTCAACTAACGTTGAACTCCTCACTCAATGAAGATCAAACTCTGTCTCTGAGAATAAGGGATGAAATTCGACACGACCACGTCAGTGTCTTGGAAATCTCGTGCAAACCGTGCGTTCAGTTTTCGATATGAAAACACAAAGGAATGAAGACTCGTTCATCTGAATAACAACACTACAAGGAATCCAGGCATCAAGCATTGGAATTACAATGAAAGATTCCACAAACGAGTTAACCGCAATCAATCACCACTGTTCCAGACCGTCACATTATTAGTTAACAAAAGCTGTCGGTCTGACCGCGGTTGACCACAAATTGGCCAGACAACTACTTGAAAGTTACAAACGGACGCGGGCAGTTGATTTGGTTATGTCAGTCTACATTTATACATCACACTAACAACGCCGATATATAAGTGAAGTCCGGCGTAAAACATCAATCAATAAATCCTCTGCTTATACAGTCTTGTTCCAAGCATGAACTGCCAAAATTCGCATTTTCCCATAAATTCTGAATTTGACGAAAGTAAGAGGTTTTGAAGGTTGTCGAAAAATTAAATGATTGACGTCGGAATGAGGAAAATCCATACAGTTTGTGAACTATGCGAACTTAAATAGTGTTCGAAAAGTAAACAAAATTTATTGAACTGGGCTGAACATTCATTCAATCTAAGCCCAAGTTAGTTCGAATCAATACTTTGTCTTACATTCTCGAGACTAGCAGCAATAACGAGCTTCTGAATTATACGTCTTTAGAAAAATAGTCGATAATTTTAACATTTTGTTTTAACCACAAAACATCGACATTTTTGCAGCTCATGCCACAATGAAGCTAAATGTAATTAACATGCCGTCTGAGTAGAATGAGAAAACTCTGCATTTAAGGCGGATTTCCATTCGTATTTCTTTATTTATACATTCAATTTATAAAAGTAGAGGAACCTGTCAGAAATTGTTCCAAATATCATGGCTTTATCTCAGCGATAAAATACGCTCAATTTTGTTCAACTATAACAAGTGAGAAAACAGATATTATAAAAAAAACTAGAAAATACACAAAATCATAGCTCACAACATTTACATGCACACAATATAAAAATATAACAAAAATAAGTTTTAAATATCACATGACAATAACATTTGAACTATGATAGTTATGACTACATATTGTTATATGGAATGCTACATACAGTTCATATATCACAAATTTCATATATATATATCTAGTTCAAGATGTAGTTTTTATAAAAACATATACCGCCAGTCAATGGCTATGATATTTCAAACATAAAGCAGATATTGGTGACATTATGTTTTTTTGTACATTAGTCAGGTTTTGTATAAATGTTTGCGACAAGAAATAAATACTGAATACGTTTCTAATAAAAATCTAGTCTGGTTCCCCTGTCCCTAAACTCGTACGGGATAGCTCGTACCTAATAACGAGCTATCCTGTACAAGTTTAGGGACATGGTACCAGACTAATCATCGTCGAAACCCACGGTTAAAACTTACGCTTACGCTCACATTAAGAGGTCAGCTTGTCGAGAATTTAACCATGGGTATCCGAGGATGCAGACTAATAAAATCCAGTCTCAATCGAAAGCGGTAAAAAATAACCGCCGGGACCCTGATGTCCTGTACACCAGGTAGTAAAAAACTATAACAAGCATAGCTGAAGCCGAAAAGAAAGCAATTCAACTTCTAACTAGAGGTTTGTACAGAACATTTACTGAGCTAAGTTGACGAGTAAGTCAACCAGTAAAATATGAAAACTGAAAAACATCACAATTTTACCGATGAGTTCAAATGCCTATCCTATGGTCATTTTCCCATATGTGGTTGCCATGAACGAATTTAACAAAGGTTCTCGTATATATGTTGGACTACAGTTCGCAAAATGCTATACCTTGATATTATTCCTTTTTGTTAAACACTTTGAAAATGTCTCCAAACAAAATAGTTTCTTATCATTAGATTCCATTGGATATGTTTTACTTGGCAGTTTGAGGTAAAGATATGTTCCGTAGTTGTCCGTATAAACCCATTCTCAGTATTTTTATTTTGGCAAATCTGGCTGGTTTTTAAGAATGGTATCATACTCGTTCTCTGTAAATAAAAATATAACATTGGAGAGAAAGACAAGACAAGGTATAAGTACAGAGTTTGGATATTTCCGAATAACCCAGACTTAATGAGACATAATTAAGCGTTTGTCACAATAACTGACGTCGAGGCGATGCCTTAATTATTTGTGTTCACATAAAGTTGTGAATTATTTCTCATTAGAAGGGAGTTTCAAACAGCTTCAAGACCGGAACCTGCTAATAGATATAGAAAAGGGGACATTGCATGAACCGTTATATATTGTTTAGTCATTTCCGTCGCACACACCTAAAGATCATTTCACTGTAATAAACGGAAATGATGTTATTACAATAAATGAATTATTTCTGTGGAATATATTTAGTCCCCACCTTTAATAGTATCCATGTCAGATGTGATTACAATAAATGGGGTTTTCTGTGGAATATATACTCTCCCAAAAAAGAAACGCAATATCTAATTTTTTTTCTTCAAAATATGAATTTTCAACATCTTTTTTTGGGAGAGTATATTTAGTCCTCACCTTTGATAGTATCCATGTCAGCAATTTCATACAAAGATTCATAATCAGAGAAAGCGTCATTACTGTAGATATGTACAGAATTCTTTCGTTTCTCCAGTAAAATCTCACATAGAGTGTTGTGGATGAATACATACTGAGCCTAAATTCCACATATCAAATAAAGATAAATCAAGATTAGAAACAAGTGATATACAGGGCAGTTAGGCAAAGGTGCTACTGTTAAGGGTTTTTATAACCTTGGATTGATATAATGGGTCATACGAGGTTCTTAACCTTCTGTATCAGGACTCCTGATCCCATAAGCACCGATAGAATGCATTTACCCAAGTGTCTAATATAACATATAGGTAATACATAAGGACTTATGGTTTTGGTATATTTCAAAATAAAAAAGCATTCAAAGTTTCGATCCAGTTGCTGCTCTGTATTGAGCCGCCCAATGGATCAGTATTATGCATTGAATATATTTTACATGTATTCTTTGAAAATACAATGGAGTTTTCTAGTACCTCAGTTTGAACCATACGTGCTCTATGGTGTCTCATGGTCAACACGATGTTGTAGATGTCAATAGAGATATCTTTCCCAGCAAGTGGATCACAGATACTTTGGCAAATCTGATCCAAAGCGATAAGAGTACCTGTTCTGCCAGCGCCATCACTACAACAAGAATACTACAGCCATAAATATACCTGTATATAATCTCTACAACTATCTTCTTGCAAAGTGTTTAGTATTGGTTCTCGAAAAAAATCAACAGGACAATAGACTTTTGCTTGCTTTACTCTTACAAATAAACACAACTACTGCATGATTAAGCATCCTCGGATGCCCAGGGTTAAACTTAAATTCTCAACTAGCTCACATTTTGAGCGTGAGCGTAAGTTTTAATCGTGGGTTCTGACGACGATGATTATGGGGTGTTATAAGGTTGTGAATTAACCATAGAGAAGGGTTTCCCGTCATCCAGATGAACCTAATGAGAAAAGTTACCTGCAGTGAACCAAAATTGGCTCGGTCATTTCAGGACTGATATTATTTCTGAATTCACGTAAAAAAATCGCCATCTCTTTTCCTGCAGAAATTCGATAATCCGGCCATTTCACCAACTGGAATTGTTTGACATTTCGTACAGAAGATCCCTATTAAAACCAAATAATCGCAGTATTGTCATTACCAAATATTCATTCGTGTCCGAAAAACCTGGTGTTTCAAATTTTAAATTTGTTAACATTTAGACATTCGAGACCTGGTAAACAACTATGGCTACTGGGAATGATTTCAGCTCTAAAACTGTCAGACATTGTACATCGTATTATTATGATAACAAAAATACCTTTGAAACTTTAAATTCTCTCAAGAAACAGGATCGCAGTGAAGACGTTGAAACAGTCTCAATGATGATATCCCCATACTGAAGTGATACATCGAAGCCCTCTTTAGGCCAATACACCTCTTCCTGTCAATATAGGAATGTATCATTTGTTAAAATAAATTGAGCTTTATTGCCTTTTTTTCTTATTTCAGGGCACATGCAGACTTTCTAGGAGAATCTTACTAAAACATCAGAAAAACATTTGTGAACAAATATGTTTTCAGCAAGAGCGAGCTACCATGAGTAAAAGTAAGACATTAACAATTAAGTAAGAGGTCTAAGTGTAAGATTCATGGACAACACTACCAGGTTTTATTTAGAAAGAATCCATTTAAATTGACCATCTTTTAATAGTAACTTTTGAAGTGACTGTATATATTGTTGTATATATAGCTACCATTTATGATTGTATATTGCCTGATGAAACTAGAAGCATATCCAGCGAAACGTCGTGTATAATAAACACAGAAGTAGTAACCCAGAAAACCACTCTTATGTTATTATCTTTTAATAGTGTAAACAATTTCTCAAGTTCAATAACATTTTTAAGCTCAAAACAGATAATGTTTGAGATCTGTCTTTTTGTCACTCAATTTGCATTTGTATATAAACAAGTAGTAAAAAATCTAAAGCTATTCCTGCTTGCATTAGAATGTCCGCACATGTTAGAAATTTGGTATTAAAAATAAAATAAAACTGTTTTTCTGATCGTTTGCAATTATCTGTTTTGTCGAAGATACAGAACAAGTCCATTCTTATGACTTTGCATTAGAAATAATAATGATAAAACAGCACAAAAAAACCCAATAAAGCAGAATGGACACTTACTGATTCCGTTTCCTTTAAGTTGGTCAACATTAAGATTATTTGTATTTGCTGTTCCCAAACCATTCTCCAGAAGTCATTTATTGTATCAAGCAATGGCCCTTGGGAGGCAATGTATTCTCGTTTGAAGTTATAACCCTAAACAATAATACATAATTACGGTAAATAGAGATATATGTTGCCTATAATATTTAAAGTGACAGGGTTTCGATTTTTTGTCATTAATTCTGATTGTGAAGAGCATCCAGCCAATCAAAAAGAGCATTCTTAAGCAGCTTAATATAATAAAATCCCTTAATATAATCACGATTACAATGAGGGTTGCATTTATATTCAATCTGACAAATTGTAAAAATGTTTTTTACAGTAAGGGTTAAATATGGGTGCATTTGTAGCCCTAAGTGTAACGATCATGGCAGAAATGGTATAAATCTCGTATAATTATCCTTCCTGTAAAAAAAACAAAACATTTTGGCAATTAGTCAGATTGAATATTTATAAACAATGTTTGAAATGGCAATATTTTCAATTCATTTTTTGATGATATGATTACTCTTTATATAATTGAACAACCATGAGTAAAATGTATTATGGCTATTTCACGCCATTCTATTAACGTGAGTAAACACGGGCTCGCGGTTTTTGCCCACTCCATATGTATGACATTATTTTAGGATTTCGCGAAAGTGACGTATGTTTTATGACTGTACAATTCCTCCAATAAAAAAATTGGCATATTGCTGGCGCCTTTTCCCAGTCGAAGTCATTTGAACGTTGGCCTACTGACTTCTTCAACAGGCAAATTTCTACCTAACCTTGTTCTTATGTTTGTAGTATGTCGGATTAAAAACTATTTTGGTTTCGGTTACTAAGTTAAAAAGTATTGATATATTAACTAAATTTATTGAATTTTGGAGGCATCTTAAGTTCCAAGTTGTCATGGATAAACTGCTGTGCTTATAACGCAATTAGCTCTGTGTTAACGCCCCTGGCGGAGAAATTATTAAAATAAGAGTAAATGTCTTACATATGTGCCACTTACTCTAATAACTGTTGTTACTTCACAATAAAATGCAACCCTTAATGTAACATCATTACATTAAGGGATGAAATTGCAACCCTTTTTTGTGATAAATATTACATTTAGGAATTTTATTTCATTAACTGACGTAACAGACCCTTTTCATTTCCGTATATTCTCGTTAGGAGTATCAGCACAAAGTTGATCATGTGACATTTTTTAAAAAGGCCGCAAATTTCGGAATTGCCTCTAAAACGAAGATAAATTATTATTTGTTTGTTTGTTTATTCATTCACCAAATATAAACAAAACAGACACTATAATAGACAATACAAATTACAGATAATATTAAACTTTAAAAGACTTTAAAATAATATTTGATTGTTGACGGAAATAAGGCTTCCAAGAGGAGGCTAAATGCCAAGTTATTAAATTGTATAAAAATAACGACTCGCTAAAGAAAATCTGGATTTAAAATTTCTAAAAAATCACTTAATAACAATAATTAACTTATAGAAGCAAACTCTCACCGGAATGTAACTGGCGTTGATATAGTCAGAACCATCTTGGCCCACCATTGCAAGTAATTTGACTCGGGTTTTATCAACTTTAAAATACAAAGACAAAAACATAATGCATGCAAGAAACTTTGAGCCCATTTAGTTAGAGGTCATTATCGTGAAATTATCGGGTACTTTTATGTCTAAATAAACGTTGTATATTTGAGAATTCATAATAGCTTTTACAAAAACTCTTTCTACAATAATAAAAATCAAGGCATTAATAACCAAGTTTAATGGGTATCACACACTCAGTGTTATGATGAACTTGTCAATCTTACATTGCTCAACAAAGAGCTAAAACATAAACTTCTAAATTAATGGAGGTGAAGACACGAGCTTAAATATAAAATAGTAGTAGGGGTGTCTATATATGAAGCCTTTCATAGCAGGGGTCCTCCAATCGACATATAAAAAAAATCTATATTTGCACAGCAGGGGGTACTAACGTAAACGTAAAAAATCGATAGGATGACGTAATAAATGACAGATGGTGTGTGTCAGATGTCGAAAAAAATTAATAGCATTCTCGCACTATATTACGGGCACAAAATGTGGACTTTGATCAGTAAAATTGCAAGAAAATGAGTAAAAATGAAAATAGCGAATGACGTTAAGAAAGTGATTTAAGGTAGAGAACAATATAATTAAGGCGTTAAGACGGTCAGCGGTAGCGTTAAGACGCAATGAAAATTAATAAGGAATTTAGTCAAACATATTAGAGAAAAATCCTTTGAAATAGTTTTTTAAAAGTCACCAACAAAAACGATACATATACAACCGAGGTGACACGTGCTAAATGCATAGTTTCGGCAAAGTGACGTATTTGATCGATAAAACTCATAGTTTGCCAGCGAGTCAATGCCATGTTAAAACTTGTTCAACTAGCATGTGTTACAACTGTTTGAAACGCTGTCCTCTATAGTTTGCCAACGAGTCAGTGACATGTGATAACTCGTTCGACTATCACGTGTTACATCGATTTTTAAAAGAGTATAAACGCTTGATCTTTTTTCCGTCTAGGCATTAAACATCAAATCATACACCATTTACCAGTATACTCCACCACAAAGTATATCAGGAAAAAATGTTTTGCATGAGTTCTAGCCTGAGAGTAAAAGTGGTAGGCTTAATGGGACAAGCCCGTGTGTCCTTTCATAAGTTTTCCAGCGATGGCAGTGTGAAAGAAGTCTTAACGTTAACAGAAACTGGTTGGAATGGAATAATGTCTTTGGCCTCTAGAATTGACGGAATGCTTTCGATCGAAGAACCATCAGAGAGACCATACAGTTTGGAGGACGATATGTATATCAGCTGCAGTAGATTTAACGGGAAGGTCTTAATTCACATAAGGAAATGGTTTACACCTAGAAGATCAAGAACAGACCAATTGCCATCGTTAAAGGCCACCAATACGGGAATTGCGATGAACGAATTTGGATGGCAAAAATTAAAGGAGAATTTTAGCAACATAGACAATGCCCTTAGACGTATGAAAAATGTGATAGACATGGCTGAAGAATTTACAGAGGACATGAAAGAAGACATGGAAGAAGTCCCATTATAAGATTTAGACATTGTAGAAGAAAACCAAAATGACATTCAATCTTGTACATACGAACATCATATCAAATAGAGGAGCTTCAATGTAACAAGTGTAGCCCAGAAGACTATACAAATTGGTGATATATGCATGTTAGATTTACGAATAGAATAAAACATTTTAAATTTTATGGTTTTTTAGTATTCATTTATAGCGCTGTTGTAACGATGTGGTTTCATCTTATACCTTAACCGCCATGAACAAGGAAGGTCGCAATGAAAAACTCACATAAGTTTTTTATGTACGAGAATGCTATTGATTTTTTTCGACATCTGACACACACCATCTGCCACTTATCAAGTCATCCTATCGATTTTTTTACGCCTACGTCAGTACCCCCCTGCTGTGCAAATATCTTAAAATAATTCCTTTATACAGTAAGAAATGAGAATTCATGACATACATGGCAGAACTTCGGTGTTTCTGTTCTTTTTCCGGTTTAGCTTCTGTGATGCGGCAGTGACAGGTAAGTTTGGGCTCAGCTCGTCTAACGTCTGATTCAACATAAACATGTTATAATAGGATCCATATACTTTTAGAGTAGTCAAAGTACATGTAGTCATTCCCAGTTTAGCTATAATTTAATGTGATATGAATAGTTGCAAATAAAAGTAAAGCTTATGTATAAGGAAAATGTCACGCCATTGAGGTACAAATTTATCAAAATTGATATGCTGCTTGAATTGATGGATAGTATTATTAGAATGGGACCAGCCACACAATTTCGGTGATATTTTATCATAGAACTTACTGAATATTGCTGGGAGAAAACGCTGTTGTCATTCTTGTGCATTTCTTCAATTTTTGATATGAACTGGGACAGTTTTACTGGACTGGAATTAACACAAATAAAATTACCTAGTTTATCATATCATGATACGTTAGGAAGCTGATATTGTACGCCCATTTACAGTCTAATGGTCAGTTGATAGTGTAAAAATAAATCCCAAATCCTTAAATTGTTCCTCTTTGGCATTGTCCATCTCTAGGCTGTTTTCTGACAAATATCAACGCACCATAGTATCAAGTGCTTTAATTCAAGCACATATTTTTCAAACAGAAAATGTAATAGATCATCTGCTAAGAATGATTTGTGTAACTGTATAACTCATTGTATTATGCAAATCTTAAAACACTATCAACTGAAAACCACAAAACAGAAAACTTACATGGATGTAGGATATCCGAAATCTGACAGTTCGTTGCCTTTGTTCACATCCGGGGCATAGGTTGGAATCCTGTATGTAAAAATAGTTGTAAAAAAAACGGCTTTCGTTATATATTCATCATTTTTGATAGAGCAAATTCTTTTAAATTACAACCCAATATTATGAGAAAAAAACGCAATGTTTTCGAAAACTCTCAATGGACAAGTCAAATTTGTTCTATCTTTATCAGAGATAGAAATTTTACCTGTTCATTATTACCAAGGAGGGGATTCACCTGGCGTTTTCCATAATTTCAAAATGCCCTATCTATGTCCATTTTATCCAATCCCAATGAAATAAATAATAATAATAAAAACAAAAACAGTAACAGAGTTTTACTTTTGTCGCGTTCTCAATCGACGTTTCCGACGAAAAAACACAACAACAACAACTGTCAAAGAACAACAGATGATTCCACAACATAAACCAACAATTAGACCAATGTCGCTTCCCTTTTTTTCCTCGGACTTTCCCTGTTGGAAAGAAGTGTTCTGGTTTTCTGCAAGTAAATTGAAAATCTTTAATGGAAGTAATATGAAGTTCAATAAGTGTTTCTAAAAGTAACGATGTGTCTACATATACGCTTCAACACACTGGGTTTATGAAATAAAAGCTTGACTTAGATATGACTACAGTTTGTGTAAAGCATACTCACCCACAGGTTGTGGGGCTGCCAAGTACTCGTACATATACGGTGTCCCCACAAAAGAAAGGCTGCGGGCTGAGATCTGAATAAAGAAAGAAACTTACAAAACCCTGATACGTACTGAAGTTTAGAGAATTTTTATTCAAAACACTATCTATCATCATGGGATTAATTGCGGCATTTTAAAATCACGAAGTAAAGTCTCCAGAAACTGAAATATAATAAAAGCTACAGTATTTCATACATAGATGCATGTAAATGTCTACACGGTCAAAAGCCCCTGAGCGTATATATTTTGTATGACTGTCTCCTGATTCAAACTGCGCAACCGACCAAAACTCTTAATGCAGCCCAACCCATCCATTGAGTCGTTTCTCGTGCAAATATTTAAAAAATGAAATGGTGTGCTATCTCCATAAGGACTTCCTCTCGGAATTTTACGTGGAACATTTACCAGAGTAAAACCAGCTCTGTAGTCTACATTAGATTTTATAGTAGTATGGTGAAATTTGTCACGCACATCTTAACGGTTTGATGACGGACGCAGCCATAACATAGACAAACAATTTAAACGCTTAAATTCCAATTGTATTTTCCACTTTCCCTTTCTAAACAATAGCTTAGACGAAGAATTTCACAGAGTTTTGTCATGTAAACAAAAGGCACACATGTTTGTTAACTTGCTTTTAGTGCTTTTATTGCCGTGCAAGATGGGTCTTCAAAGTGAAGTGCTAATATTTTACAAACCGCCAGACCAAAAACGACAAAGGGTAAATATTGAATTATTATAAGACATACTCACAGTAAAGTGATATCTCTTTTCAGGAACCACATTAATTGTGTGGGAATACAGCGTTGAGTCTTTGGACCAAGGGAAAGAAATGTTATTCACATCATCCACACCACCTTCTGTTGTCTGGATGAATAAAGACACACAAATAGGACGCATGAAAACAATTTCAAAGTTATTCGATTGACAATGGAATACACAAACAATTGAATTTGTGGCTCTTACATATTCAAATTTAGACTGGAAAGTCTTTTCTGTAACAAAGTTTAAAGAGCGATTTCGATGCAGGTTAATACTAAAGCTTTGCAGGTGTGCAGGGACTCTCTTGTCGATATATTTTATATTCTGACATTTTCATAAATTCCGATTGTCAAGAGAAGTGCATCATTTGAAGTACCTTCAAAAACTAAATAATTGATGTTGAAAAAAGTATCAATGGTCAATAACTCGTGCAAACTGGAGACTGACATTAGCACAAGCTCTTATTTTGTTCTGCTTTGTAAAAATTACGAATAATTAGCTTAATCTGTTTCAAGGAAATTTCCCCTATACTTGGCAGCTCATGCCACATTACTTAGTCGTTCATATGTATTTAGTACATTTACAAAGGGGAAAAACAATATCAATGTAAGAAGTAGCATGAAATCTTTCACTGGCATTTAGAAGTTGAAAGGTTACAATAAGGTGAAGAATTACTTATGAATAACAACTTTTTGGTATATTGGGTGACGACGTTTCGATGTAGTTCTTACATCGTTATCAAAGTCAATGACAAACAACAAAATTATTCTTTTATATAGCAGATGAGAGAATTGCAAGTTGGGGCAGGTACATAATAGTATAAATTAATTAATTAAGAAAAGTAACAATAGAATTAAGTATGGTCGCTGAGGGTTTTCTTGGAGGATAAATAGCAGTTGGGGATATATAATCCTTGGTTTCTGTTAATGCCGGGCTTGGTTTTCCTGATGTAAATGGCTTCCTGTAGTTTTCTCTTCTTCCAACAGTGCTGTTGACAGATAGTGTTGTAGTGGGTTCCCATTTGCTGTGGCGAGTAGGGTTATGGAGATATTACCTTGGCTCCGGATGAATAGAGGTTGCAAGACACACCATGGATTGATCATAATCCTGATTTGGAATTAATATATTAGAAGGAAACAGTTTGAAATGAACAGAATGTTATTGTTACGAAAATGCTGGTGTGTGCTACATGTATAACATTACGAAAATGCTGGTGTGTGCTACATGTATAACATACCTGAACGGTCAGGATAAAGCCAGTGATGTTCGCATTACGGTCCCTTGGAGTCGGTGCTTGCCACTGGACACTTGCCATTAAGGGGGTATTGTCAACACTAGCTACAATGAAACCTCTAACCAGGCCGGGCACTGCACAACGTAGTGATATATTCAAAGTTAAATGCATTTTCAAAATACTTAGAGCAACACTATTCTCCAAAATCAAGATCTCCTACGATAAACTTAGAATACAACTTCCTGCATGACAACTCCAGTTAGAGCAGGTTCAAATTGCCAGTTGTTTTCCAATGGAATAGTTAAGCGATATCACAATAGTAGTAAAAACGCACTAAGGTGGAAGACCAGATATCAGTATATGTTCCAGTGACTCTGGTGATTTGAAAACCCTATGTCTAAATTCAATTGGACAAGAAAGATTTCAAAATCGGCTCTACTGGCCCGAACTGAAACATCACGACGTTGTTCAAAAATGGCAAATAGAATATTGAAAACTTTTCTATAGTATTGAAAACATATTAAATGATCCAATATACTTACTTTGATTTTATCTGCCATTTGCTTGATACATATATACAGTGAAATAAAATAATACTTGATACATATACACGGTTACTTTAACATAACGCTTGGTTTTATAAATGTTTACATGTCCGAATTAGTTGGCATCCCATTAATAAACTGTTTAACAGTAACTTTGAAACATAAACTATCTTCTTGTTAATTCAGTGACTAAAACAAGGATGAATACATTTGCTCAATCCTTCCATTTCCTTCGGTACCTGGCAACTCTCCCACATACGGCGTGACAAACGCACTGAGAAATTAAAAAAAATTGTTTGGCGAGAGTGGGATTAAAACCAGTGCCGGGTCGATAGGAGGCCTGTGTCGCACTGAGGGACTATCACTCTAACCGACTGAGTCACCAAGGTTCCACGCACAAAAAGACACGTAAAAAAGGGTGCAAGATGTAAGAAAAGTGAAGCCTAAACAATCCAGTTGGTTCCGGTAAAGTTGTCATATTCCTACCCGACTCCTTTGTTCTGAATACAATAGACTCTGTTACTGGACTGTCTCCAGCACTTGTGCTCGCCAAAACTTTAACTGAGTAAGGCCAGAATTCTTCTAAACCACTCAACTTTTTACAGGTCTGGTTAAAACCTAAAATATAATACCAAATATATAATTTGATACATTTTACAAACACAGCATTTTCACTTCTAGATGTAGGTTTATTTGATAGAAATATATATTCTTCACAAAAGCCAAATATATAATTTGATATACTTTACAAAACACAGCATTTTCACGTTTAGGTGTATTTGATAGAGATCAGTTCTTAATCTACCGTGACATTAAGTTGTATTCCGAAATCTGAAATGAAGATAATGGATTCATTATACAGTGGTGTTATTGCAAATAAAAGAGTCATTTGTTTGTCGAGGATGTTAGGGAATGCTAATGAATCCCCGGTGAAAAACAAGATATTGCAGAGACATAACATAGTCTACATTGTGATTTTGTGAATATGATAAGGTGAATGGGTTGAGGGTGTACGCAAAACCGTTTAGCATAAAATAGAGTCGAGAATTAATAATTGTAAGCTGTTATATAAATAATTTACTATTCGTGTAATTTTTGCTGATTGCTTACAAAAATAATAGTAGGGCCTAATTATTATAAATTTGTTTTACCACTGAGTACAGAGCTGATGTCCTGTAGTTTTGGGTCTCCTTGATCCACAACTGTAATCTTATACTCTGTGGGACCAGGGAATGGATCAGGGCGTGTCCAACATACTGTAGCATTCCTAGAACCATCCACAGACACATGTGTGATACTCAACTTGGAGGGAACTGCAAATGAAAACAACAGCCAACAAATTTAACATTAATACATATATCATACATGAATTGTCAAGCTTTTGCCTTATCGGTGGCTCCTTCAGTTTTAGTCCTTTCTAACAATGTACTGGTTTCTGGTTTCTCAGGTATATCGCTTTGTTTGAAGGTCATTTGAAATGAATAAGGAACCTTACCTTCAGTTTTAGTCCTTTCTAACAATGTACTGGGTTCTGGTTTCTCAGGTATATCGCATTGTTTGAAGGTCAATTGAAATGAATATGGAACCTTACCTTCAGTTTTAGTCCTTTTAGACAATTTACTGGGTTCTGGTTTCTCAGATATATCTCATTGTTTGAAGGTCAATTGAAATGAATATGGAACCTTACCTTCAGTTTTAGTCCTTTCTAACAATGTACTGGGTTCTCGTTTCTCAGGTATATCGCATTGTTTGAAGGTCAATTGAAATGAATATGGAACCTTACCTTCAGTTTTAGTCCTTTCTAACAATGTACTGGGTTCTGGTTTCTCAGGTATATCGCATTGTTTGAAGGTCAATTGAAATGAATATGGAACCTTACCTTCAGTTTCAGTCCTTTCTAACAATGTACTGGGTTCTGGTTTCTCAGGTATATCTTATTGTTTGAAGGTCTATTGAAATGAATATGGAACCTTACCTTCAGTTTCAGTCCTTTTTGACAATGTGCTGGGTTCTGGATGCTCAGGGATACCGTCACTCTTAATATATATTGTCAAGCCATATAGGGAAGGAGTTGTGTAATGTTGTAACTGATGTCAGTTGTGGTTTCTTCAAACACAAGAGAAGATTTTGAACATCCAGTATTAGGCAAGTTTCTCTGAAATATAATGAACACTAAGGTATCAAATGGTCTTGTACAGTTTAGTTTTCTTGTAATTTTAAGCATCTTTCTAGAATGTTACAATTTAGTTACAGTTTTATATCAGCCAAGCAATGGAGATTATCGAAAAATATCTAAAAAAAATCCAACTTTCTTTGTTTATGAAAAAGACTTTATCGTAAGGCCAAAAATAATATACCTGATAATTTCTTTCGTTAAAGTAAATTTCCTGCAAACATTTTGTAGATTCAGTTACCACCAATCTAAAGCTCTTAACATTTGAGTCTTCTCTGCGCCAATTCAGTTCCAAACTTCTGGATGTTCTAGATTTAACTGTGATATTCACAATGGGAGGCTCTAACAGTGTAAGTAAAAATAGGTTTTTAGTCATTCTCGTTTGCTAACAAGAATAGCGAAAGGGAGTCATAACATAAATAGAATGAAACCATATTGACAATAATAATGAACAGGGGGATGTTTTGTACATTTTTTTTCAATTGATGTAACTTTGTAACTAACGGCGGTGTAATGTTAAAAGTACATATATCTACACTAATTATACTGTACATTAGACATCTTTATATAGGGTGTAAATCTTTACAGAAACAACACCATTGATGTTCACTCAAACATTTAAGTGATATATGTTTATAATGCTATGCTTGGTTCAAGATGGGTTCAATTATAAGACAGCAAAGCAACATGTGGTATGAATACATAATGTTGATTATAGGGGATTCTCTGTATAATATATTGTAGAGCATTCATCTATATAACGTATGATTGTGCATTAAAAAGGTCTATTCACATTTTCAGGCCATAGTACTTAACGATTGGTTCCGGTAGCCTGTTGTTACGGATGCTCTAAAACTGTTACCCATCATGAAAGCCAGTGTATGGAATGATGTATAACGAAACTAGCATCTGTAGCAGTTGGTTCCCAGCATTTCAATATACGGAACCGATTTAATGTTTCCGACTGACACCGCAATTATAAGGCCTGCATTTTCATTACCAAAAGTAATGCTCATATATTTATGATCACTAAAACTCTGTCTATACATGTAATATAAAGCCAGTTCATTTCCAATGTTATTTCCGATTACACAACTGGAATAGTCAAGTACTTAAAAGTACGAATTCGTTTGATATTTCTTACCCAGTGGTATGGTTGTGGTAGAAGTTGTAGAGTTGAGATTGCCTGACTGAGATTTAGCAGTAACATGGTAATTTCCAGACTTCAGTTGTCCAAAGCTGTGTTCGGCTTTACCGTTATTTTGAACATCTAAACGAGTTTCACGTGACCAGTCTGATCCTCTACTAATCCTTACAAGGATGAAAGGAGTGATTCCTGGCCCATTCTTAACTACAACACGTATGCTCATATCACCAGTCAATGCTTCAACAGACTCAATGGTGGGAGTTGAAGGAACTGGGGGAATAAAAAATATGAACAGTTGCAAGTATTTGAATTCAGTGTACATGTAAAGGCACTGAAGTTTTTACAAGTTGGTGAAAAATAAATGTCTTCTAATGAACTTAATTATTTAAAGCAAGACTGGAGATGAACATCATGCACATTAAATAAAAAGATGTATATCTCTTTTCTACATTGTATATTGAAAAAAAGAAACATTGATTGAATATATCGTGGCATTACCAGGTTTAGTGGCAGAGGAAATTATACTCTTTGTGTAGAGGAAGTCTTTGGCAAGTACATGTACATGGCAACTCTCCAAAAGAAAAAAGAAAAAGAACCAAACTGACCAATCCTGAGAGAGTTGCTGGATTCCTTCTGGTCACTGACTTCCTTTCCTGATGAAGCTTGAACTTTCACAGAATATTTGTTACCAGCCGTGAGGGACAAACCATTCACAGTTACGTCCTGTGTAACAGACCCAGTGTTGGAAACAGCTTGAGACATGTACATTTTCTCCTCGTCTGTTCCTTGCAGTTCTACCTTTATCCCAGAATATTCTCCAGTACCAAATTTAATTTCTAAAGTGACACTTGAGGTGGTGATCGCTTTCATGGACACAGCCACAGGTGTAGACGGTTCTAAAAAAAACAAACAAAAAACTATTCAAACGAGAATGATAATAAATACAAATAATTAAAAACAAATTTAAGTATCTAGAATTATATTGTAAAGTTTACATTTGGGGTGAAATTAGAGTCTTTATTGGAACAATTTGCAAAAGCATGTTATGAAAAGCTATTTGTAGAAGTATCTACAGTATCTGTAGAAGTTATTTCCAATGGAGCCATATTCTTGCCATCCATTAAGATCTATACAACCGTGTCAAAATATAATATTAATTACGAAGCGTTCCAGAAAATTCTTTTGATTAAGACAAAACTCCTGACGCTCTTCGATTTGGTGGGGGTATCAAGGGCTTTGTTTTATTACTACAACCTATGATTGGGTATTAGGGTCCAAATAAAGAAGCCACATACCCCTTTTTTCATACAATTAAAAACTTGTTTCCATAGTTATTTAAAGCAAGACGATTAACCCTGTGCCTGAGTGTTTTAGTGTTCATAAATATATAAAAAGAACTATTTTTTAAATTTTTTTATTTATTTAACATCAGGACACAACAGGCACTAAGTGCCTAATTACAGCGCCGATAACAAATACAAGAGTTACTATAGAACAATACACACAAAAAACAAATAATAAAATAAATATTTGAGTAAATAGTAAACCATAGAATAGGACCATAGGAAATCCCACAATTACAGGTTCAATTTAGAATCCTACAAACATTTGCAGTAACATGCATTGTGAAGTTTATTTGCCCCCCCCCCTCAACAGCTCAATGGACTCCAATAAATACCATGTCTTTTTTTTGACTGGGTGTAGTTTTAGCCTGTGACCTATTAGTACCTACTGAGCCACATAGTCCCCTGCATCATTATCATATCACTCTGTATTACTTACTAACAGTACTCCTCCCTGCAGCATCTCGTGTTGAACTCTCTTTGGTCCCAGACCGTGATTTGACTCTAACAGAGTATTGTCTTCCTGGTACCAATGAAGGATTTAGGTCAAATGTATACACCTTTTGTTGAGAGGAATCTACATAGAAAACTTGTCTAGAAGAAGACCCAGATGATTCCGTACTCCCACCATTGTAAAGTTCTACAGTGATCCCATCATAGTCTCCTCTTGGTAGTTGGACATTGACTGTAATCTGAGCGGTGCTGATGGATGAGACAGTAATGGATGTTGGCTGAGCAGGGGCTAAATGGAAGACAAGAACAAACAATCATACAGTTTAAACAGTTTTCTAATAAGAAAGGATGTAGTACATTTAATAGACGTTTGGAAAAAACGGGTTAAACACAGAATTATCGAAAAAGTCACCAAAACTTTCAACAAGTGCATCACAGACTTAATGATAAATATATTCATAATTAATAGTCCCAATAGCATTTTAGAATACATTTTAAGGCCTATCTATGAGTGAATTGGAAAAGATATAGTATATACATGTAGACTTACCAACTCTGGTCAACCCTGAAGCAGGGACAGTTACTGTATTACTGGAGACAGGTCCAGACATTGAAGTGACTTTAACTGAGTATTGTCTTCCTGGTATGAGGAGTGGTAATATTGGGAAATAGAAGTTTTGTTCAGAGCCTGGGTTAATTAAAAATCTTTCTCTTCCAGAAACCCCTGTTGACACCAATGGTTGTCCATATACTATTTCAGCAGTTATATTGTCATAGTGTCCCTTTGGCATAAAAACACTGAGGCCAATGTGAGTGGTGGAGATGGATGTTACACTGACTGTTGTCAGATCAGAGAGTGCTATGATGAAGAAAACAAAGTAACGAGTCAGTTTCCTTAGCCATTCTGATTAATTAATTTGCGAAATTGATTAGTCAAATGTTACATGTATTTCAAGGCACACACATCAGCTAAAATTCAAAACCCTCTATAGATTAATATCTTAAACAGTATGATTTTTTTTGTTGCATTTTTCGCAGACAGTATAAGTTAGAAACTATTTTGTTTTATAACGGGATTCAATTTGACACTGACAGATAAATTTAGAAGACTAATTGCACATGCTCGATATCCTGGTTTGCGAATTTGGAAATCCTTTTGAGTGCCACAGATTCAAGAATGTATATTTAAGTAAATGTTCGTACCGGTTATTTAAATTGTGTTTAGATTGCCCGTCATACAGACTGTATGGATTTTCCTCATTCTAACGTCTATCATTTAGTGTGTCAATGACTTTTAAAGCCTCTTACTGAAGTGATAGTTTTGGAAGTTCATGCCACTTTAATTGACTGCTTCAGTTTCGTTGACAAGACCCTAAATAGCTCATCAAATAGTTGGTTTCTGTTCTGATTTGACTTTCTGCTGCATACATAAGGTGAAAACGTTTGGAAATATGGTGCAGAGTATGCATAAAACAACACTTCATGTTTCAAACTATATTTGGGCACTACCTTGTAGCAGGAAGACCGTGAGCAATTCCAGTTGACAATATTCTGCAACATGATTTGCTGGAATAGGGTTTTATTCCAAATCTTTTGGCAATCTTACTACTAATTCTACAACAAACCCCTATTCTGTGAAATGAAATGAATACAAATTTTGACTTTCCCCAAAATTGTTCTTATCAAATCTTGCGCTTGTTTGATCATGAGTGCATAGAGCTCAAAGACTTACGGACAGTATTCTTCCCTGTAGCTTGTACTGCAGTACTGGATTCAGTCCCCGACACTGTCTTGACTGTAACAGTATATTGTCCTCCTGGTACAAGGTCTGGTGATATTGGGACTGTGAACAGGTTGCCTGTAGCCTGATTTATTGTTGTAGACCCTGTTGATACCTGACCCTCTCCAGAAAGTTCCACAGTTATACCACTACGGTCACCAGCGTTGAAATCCACTGTAATGTCTATTTGACGTGTACTGATGGATGTAACTGTGACAGAGCTTGGAGGGGCAGGTGCTTTAAAAAAAGGTAAGAAAATCAGCAATTTATAAAGCATTTTTAAAAAAACAACAGATTTATGAACCTCACAGGCTTTATGAGAAAAATAATTGATACATCCAATAACATCTTAGAATCAATTATCTAGCTGCATGTTTTTATCAATCTGAGTTTTTTCCATGGATGTATTTGGTGTGAGTAACAAACAGCTATTTGACTGCTTTAATTAGAAGAAAATCAGAGAAATATTAAGTGATTCTCAGAAGGAAATTTACAGGAAAGGAGTTACACATTTCAACTCTAGTGGCCAGCAGATCAAAAGATATTTAGACCACTGAGTTGGATATCTCCATTTGATTCATTGTTTCTATCAATGGAGAGGAAAAGTGATTATGTCACTGCTCGACACCTTGGTTTGGATAGCATATATACTGTACATTACTTAATATAACATGGGATATAGACAAATATCGTATCTATAAATAAAATAAATAACTTGAAACTCAAAACTAGATTATCAGCAGTGATTTGTACAGCCCAAATGCAGGATTGTTATCCTAAAAGTTATTTTCACTTACGGACAGTATTCTTCCCTGTAGCTTCTACTGTAGTACTGAATTCATTCCCCGACACTGTCTTGACTGTAACAGTATATTGCCTTCCTGTTATGAGGTCTGGTGATATTGCGACTGTGAACTGGTTGCCTGTAGCCTGGTTTATTGTCACAGACCTTGTTGATACCGGATTCATTCCATCAGAAAGTTCCACAGTTATACCTGTGCGGTCACCAGATTGGAAATCCACTGTAAGTCCTATTTGACCTGTACTGATGGATGTAACTGTGGCAGAGCTTGGAGGGGCAGGTGCTTTAAAAAAGGGAAGAAATCCAATATACTAATCAAGACAGTAAAACAAAGCATAGTTTCAGTGAATGCCTGGCCACACATATGGCCTGGGCGTTGTAAAATATTTGAATTGGAGGTTAACAGAAGAACAGACCGACATAGACACACCAAAACTTAGTCAATTACAAAAGGTCTCAAGAATAAGCTAGAATGGGAAGGCTTGCATATGGATATCAACTTCTTCATTTATTAGTTGATATCCATATGCAAGCCTTCCTGTCGTACATATTCCAGCTTTTAAATGCCACTCAAACAACTAATAAGCTAGAAATAAATAATTCATAAAATTCCGACATTTGGTGTCACTGCATTGACATTCTTTCAGCAATCTGAGTTTTTTCCATGGATATATTTGGTGTAAGTGGCAAATTAGATTGACAGATGACGGATTTGAATAGCCAAAGAATTTGGAGCAATTGAACTGCTTGAATTAAAAGAAAATCAGAGAAATATAAAGTGATTCACAGAAGGACATTTACAGGAAAGGAGTTACACATTTCAACTCTAATGGCCAGCACATCAAAAGATATTTAGACCACTGAGTTGGATATCTCCATCTGACTCATTGTTTCTATCAATGGAGAGGTGAAGTGATTACCTCACTGCTCGACATCTTGGTTTGGATAGCGTATATACTTAATATAACATGGGGTATAGACAAATATCGTATCTATAAATAAAATAAATAACTTGAAACTCAAAACTAGATTATCAGCAGTGATTTATACAGCCCAAATGCAGGATTGTTATCCTAAAAGTTATTTTCACTTACGGACTCTATTCTTCCCTGTAACTTGTACTGCAGTACTGAATTCATTCCCCGACACTGTCTTGACTCTAACAGTATATTGCCGTCCTGGTACAAGGACTGGTAATATTGGGACTGTGAACTGGTTGTTTGTAGCTATTGTTGCAGACCCTGTTGATACCGGATTCACTCCATCAGAAAGTTCCACAGTAATACCTGTACGGTCACCAGGGTTGAAATACACTGTAAGTCCTATTTGACGTGTATTGATGGATGTAACCGTGGCAGAGCTTGGAGGGGTAGGTGCTTTAAAAAAAGGTAAGAAAATCAACATACCAATCAAGACAGTAAAAACATAGCATAGTTAAAGTAAATGCCTGGCCACAGATATGGCCTGGGCATTTGAAAATATTTGCATTGGAGGCTAACGGAAGAACAGATCGACACACACCAAAACTTAGTCAATTACAAAAGGTCTCAACAATAGGCCAGGAATAAATAATTCATAAAATTCCGACCGTGGATATATTTGGTGTGAGTTGCAAACTAGATTGAAAAATGACTGATTTTGATGATCAAAGAGTTTTCAGCTATTTAACTGCTTGAATTAGAAGAAAATCAGAGAAATGTTAAGTGATTCTCAGAAAGAAATTTACAGGAAAGGAGTTGCACATTTCAACTCTAATGGCCAGAACATCAAAAGATATTTAGACCGCTGAGTTGGCCATTTGACTCATTGTTTCTATCAATGGAGAGGTGAAGTGATTACGTCACTGCCTGACATCTTGGTTTGAATGGCCTATACTTATAACATGGGCTGTAGACAAATATTGTATCTAACCTACAGTTCTCTTTGGTAATTGTTTGTGATTTCATGTAGTCTTTTCACTATCACATAGGTTTTGGGACTAATATATTGAGCCATTTATTATTGAAAATGAAAAAAGCCCATATGATGGAGATTATTTTCAAAGTTTTAAATTAATGTACTATATTTCATTGATGTACTTACGGACAGTATTATCCCCTGTAGCTTTTACTGCAGTACTGGATTCATTCCACCACATTGTCTTGACTCTAACAGTATATTGCCTTCCTGGTACAAGCTCTGGTGATATTGGGACAATGAACTGGTTGCCTGTAGCCTGGTTTATTGTTGCAGACCTTGTTGATACCGGATTCATTCCATCAGAAAGTTCCACAGTAATACCTGTACGGTCACCAGCGTTGAAATCCACTGTAAGTCCTATTTGACCTGTACTGATGGATGTAACCGTGGCAGAGCTTGGAGGGGCAGGTGCTTTAGGAAAAGGGGAGAAATCCAACATACTAATCAAGACAGTAAAAAGAAAGTACAGTAATGTTCTGTCACAGATATGGACGGAACTAATTATACAGCTAAAGTTTACCTAAACTGATTGCCGTAAACAGTTTTTGGTCAAACAAATACAGTTTAATGTTAATTTGAGACTTTCCACTTGAGAATATTATCGAATTTTGCCGACCAATGTAGGTTTGGGAAATTTTGGAGTGTTAGGTAGAATGCAGTCGGAACTCCCTTCGGCTATCTTCGCTCACTACCGGTCGGCTTTGACACGCCTCGGGCAGTCTGCGCTTTTTATACGGTAAATCACCGTATTTTTGGGCTGAATAAAAATTACGTCGAAAGTAAATATCAAAATGTTTCACTGCAGACGACAAAATAAAATAAAAATAATTATAAATTTATTAAATTCTAATATCATTTAGAAAGATATTTGTTTATATATTTTATTTAGCCCGGTAAACCACATGTTGTACACAGACGCAGTTTCCAGTCCTGGACCCACTTGCACAAAGCGTTCTTAACTTAAGAGGACTCTTAGCATATCTCTACAACATGGAAAGTTTACGAGCACTCTTTAGTCCCATGCTATAGACATACACTAAGAGTACTCTTAGTTAAGAGCGCTTTGTGCAAGTGGGCCCTAGTCATTTCTAAGTCTCATCAGACTATTTCCTGAAGTTTGGTTTGTCACCAAAAGTGAACTTCTGATTAGTCAAAAAACGTATAAATGTCTCTTACTATGTAATGCTTAGACATATCTACTTGAAACATAAGTAGTGCTAAATTAAAAGAGAGTGTGAACTTATTCTAAATTTCATTAGTTCGTTAATTAGGCTTTTAGCTAATTTATTTGTATCTTTACTTCTAATGCACTTACAGAAATGAAAATTATACCACAATATGCTAAATCGCTTTACTTGTTCGAATATGTAATAAATAAAACAGATTTCTTAACCGATCTTACATGTATGTAAGCAAAAATGGGCTATACCATAGCCCCCTTCCCTTTGTCTGCTACGTTACTGTGCGCACACAGCACACAAACGTGTACTTATTTATGTACCTCAAAGATATTAAATGACATCTTTGAGTCGATTGTCTAACTACATTGACATTGTTTTAGCAATAGAGTTTTTTCCATGGATATATTTGGTGTGAGTGACAAACTAGATTGACAGATGATTGATTTTGATGGTCAAAGAGTATTCTGCTATTGAACTGCTAATTGACTAAGAAGAAAATCAAAGAAATATGGCATTAAACACAAATCATTTAAATGTACAATTAAAGGAAAGCCTGACTACCGACATTTGTTTTTCTGTAATCTTCATCTGTGAAAGGCTGAACACACAGATATCAGATATTATTTATTGCCTACCAAGCAATACATAAATCATGATTTTTTTGACATTTTAGATAAGATACCTATTTGCAAGGGAAAAGAGAAAAAGAGGATCCTAACCTGCTGTCAGATATTCCAGTAATCCAACAATCAGCTAAAAAAAAGAAAAATTACATTCAATAATCTTGTGGAAATTAACCAATCATTTTGAATAATACATAATACAATTAAATTTTAAATTTAAAGGAGTTCTAAATAACTTTTCCCAATCCCTCCCAAATTTCACTCTTTCCGAAAAAACAACTTTGTAAATAAATATTGCTGCAATAACAAAAAATTGCAACACTAAATAACTACCAAATATCTACCCAAAATACTCCTTAACATCATATTTGTTATAAACAAGGACGTAATTAAGGTCCCATTTGAAAAAAAATATTCTAAAATATTTTATAAAACGTAACTTTTTTTACTTCGGCTTAAAGACTTACCAATATAGAGAAGACTATCTTTTGTAACACATTCATTTCGTCTCTCCAGAGTATCTGTAAATAATTTATATTAAAATATTATTAAATCCACAAAGAAAAAAGTTAAGCCCCCCCCCCTGGAAAGTCTGCACCGACCGATAAAATCATTGGTGTAGGAAGATTGTTGTCAAACTGATGTTGCAGAAACGATTGTGATCATAATGGGCAACATTCTGGCAATAAGAAATCACCATTAATGGTAATAAGCTATACAATTTATTCAGGATATCGTTAGCCAAATCAAAAGTGTATTTTAACAAAATAAAAAGATGCTTGTAAGTATGAAACTTCAGAGCCCATCTGGCTTCACAGGGCGAACATATTGAAGTAAAAATGTCCCTTTGAGTGTGTAGAACACATCCCTGGGGCAAAAGTTCAATAGCGCCTTCAAGCCTGCGTCTCACCCCTCCAGCGAGACGTCGGATCTGTTGAAGGGGTAACTTTGCCGATTTGAATTGTTTGAAGCATATTTGGGATAGGATTGGCAGAAACATTCAAGCCCTAGAGCCTCCTGTACAAAATCTGCAGGAATTGGAAGCCGCATTACATCGGCATTGGCGGCAGTTACCCCTTCAATAGATCCGACGTCTCACTGGAGGGGCGAGACGCAGGTTGGAAGCTAATGGAGCCTATATGTAAACCTTCTGCTCTAGGGATGTGTTCTACACTGAATCTGAAATCTCTTTCTCCTTCATTCATGAATAATGCGACTGAGCTTTTTAATGTGTCCCATGTTAAATACCATAATGGTTGTTTTCCACCAACATGACTGATATATCAGAGGTTACAATTTACTCCAAGGTTAACTATAGCATTGGATCCCAAATATAGCTACTCTATGTCAAACTTAGCTTGAAACATTGCATGGATAATACAAAGAGATTTCATCTAAGACTAAGAACAACATTTTTATCAGCTTCTCAGCTTTAGATTAATTATGTGTAATGGGAAATAATTTCAAACCTAAATTGACAATCGCTGGTTAAAAACAGAAAATGGTTTACATGAACAAGACGTTGGCTTTCTGTACATTTTCTAGATCGGTCTGATAAAGTTAAAAAATTTCATTAATGCCAAATGTATGCAAATTTATCTGATTTGGCATCATTTTGTATTTTTACTTTGAAGTTTTTAAAAAAGTTGTATGCCTTGTGTAGGCCATACTGTAAACAAACGGTGAGAACATGGCTGAGCACAAGCATCCACATTATAAACAAACGGTGAGGACATGGCTGAGCACAAGCATCCAAATTATAAACAAACGGTGAGGACATGGCTGAGCACAAGCATCCATATTATAAACAAACGGTGAGGACATCATTGCGCACAAGCATCCAAATTGTAAATAAACGGTGAGGGCATGGCTGAGCACAAGCATCCATATTGTAAACAAACGGTGATGACATTACTGAGCACAAGCATCCAAATTGTAAACAAACGGCGAGGACATTGCTGAGCACAAGCATCCAAATTGTGAACAAACGGTGAGGAAATGGCTGCGCACAAGCATCCAAATTGTAAGCAAACGGCGATGACATGACTGCGCACGTGTAAGGCCTAGACAGTAATATATGTTTTGGACTAAATTATAAAAATTCAGAAAAAAGATTCGGTTTCAGATACTCTGTAAGAAATTAAAACAAAACAGAATGAGATGAGACAATTCCAACAAAGAATTTATACGGTTTGTAGTCCATCGGTTGATATTCAGTCTACAGTTTTACTTTTCATTTTAATAGCTCATGCCATTTTAAGCAATGTTTTCAGTGGTCGGAAGCACGTCTAAATCTATTTGCTTACAAATACCAGTAAGGTTACCCTGGCGAGTTTGTCTTTTTGAAATTTCATTTTTTTTTCTGAAAAGTTTTGAAAGTCAAGAAACTTGCTTAACGTGACCTTATCTGGTTAGCATTGCTTGGTTGACATAGCTACCATTCTACCTGGCTAACATTACTCTAACGTGTACATGGTAATATAACTTAGACCTAAATGTCTAAGTAATTTGGTTGGCCTACTTAAAGACACCGTGTATATTGGCCCCACGTCGTTTTTAGATCATCGTGGAGGAGGTGATACACCGATGTATAGGACAGGAGGACAAAACTTTGACTCAAATATAGGCCCCACGATGATTACTCTGATAAATTAAAAACCATTAGTTTCCCATAATACACAAGTTGAGCATCTACTTGTGTAGAACTGGTAACTTAGTTCTAAAATTAGTTTAACTGGGGATCGTTTCACAAAGCAGTCGCATCGCAAACGAAGCGTAGTTGCCAATGAATACCATAGCGAAGAGATACGGAGACATGGCAACTGCGATTGATCGCACTTTGCGACGGCTTCGTGAATCGGCCCATAGAGCTGTACTACCTGAGTACGGCCAGATAAGCAGCTTATTCAATTAGTCGCTAGCAGTTTTAAATCTTTCCTGAAATCAAAACCTTTCAAAAATCACATTAACATGCTTAATGAATTATATACAGAAAGCCTCATTGAACCATTCTTTCAGATACAATTTCTGAAATAAAAATGATTCGTTTTAGTTGAAAAGGTTAGGGGAATAAAACCTATATCAAATGATACACATACAGATTCTTATTTTTTTTGTAAACTTAATAATCGGATAATCTTAAATTTGAACTCAAGGAATTAGAACAATACTCACCAACAATTACCACAAAAGTACTTAGAATCACTTCATTCCCTGGAAAAAAAACTACAGAAAAAACGACTACACCCTTATCCTACAGCAAATGAATAACCTGGATAGGCTATAGGTGTGCGTGTGTGCATGGGTGACTTGTGTTGAGGTACAATGTAACTTCCTGGTCGAACAAAGCCATAGTCCCTATCACATAATGATAATGTACAAACATGTACCTCTTTACGTATAATATCTCCGCGTTGTATCAAAAAGAGTATTCTAATAAATCTAAAACCGGTTTTGGTTATTTTTTGTGATATTCAACTAGAATCTATGGTTAAAAGGTGTTTATAGCCATCGAGTGTTGAGATTTTCCTGGACAGAAGGAGATGATCTCTTACCAACATTAAGATATGCTATATTAAACCTGGTGTTATTTAAGTAATCTAAGAAGATTTTCAATTGAAAATCGTAATACATGTATCAAGATCACAAAACCCTCAAACTGTTAATTAAAATATTATCTATATTTATAAAAGTTAATAATAGACTTAGAAAGTTAGGTTTAATGTTTGTGAAGTAGTATTTGCTTTAAAAGAAAAGAAAACATACAGAGTGATCGAAGCTGACCATATATATCGGGTAATGCATTTTAGTTCCATACCAATTATAAAGGGATATTTGCACCAATAAAGAGTTAAACGGCATCTGAAAGTATAGCCGAGAAATCTTGGCTCTGCCGAATTTTTTTTTTCCCGTGTTCGTCATAGCCAAGATCACTTCTATAGTAAAAAAGGGATATATGTTAAGGAGACCCACCGAAAAAATCGGCGGCGCAAATTTCACAACAAATAAGCAAAGAATAAAATATTTACCACTGCATTCCGATAGTATAGACCACGAAGAAGGAGTTTGTCAAACTTACGCCGCTGTAAAGTGGTAAACTTTCCCTTATGCAGTCAATATTTGTGTCGAAGTCCACTGGCTTTCAACCTGACGTAACCGCCATAGTAGAACATTTAAACGACCAGTTAAACTGTGCGGGGCGTCGTAGAAATACTTCAATCATATATCTTTAGTCACTTTACAGCGGCATAAGTTTGACAAACTCCTTCTTCGTGGTCTATGCTATCGGAATGCAGTGGTAAATATTTTATTCTTTGCTTATTTGTTGTGAAATTTGCGCCGCCGATTTTTTCGGCGGGTCTCCTTACATATATCCTTTTTTTACTATGGAAGTGATCTTGGCTATGACGAACACGGAAAAAAAAATTCGGCAGAGCCAAGATTTCTCGGCTACTGAAAGTAAAGCTATAAATCGGATAAGTGATGCCATTCTCGCGTCTACAAAATACGCGCCCGACGTATAAGGGCTGACAGTCCGGTGCTTTACTATGACGATCTGTATATCTGATTTTTTATATGCTCATAATATTCAGTATTTCATTACTTGGCGTATAAAACCAAATCCAGTAGTATACTATGTAGTGTAAAATGGGTCATGGACAGTAGAATTAATTTAAAAAACACCTCAACTATGGAATATGGCCAATTTGGATTTAGCGCTAATGTATTTCAAATGGAGAATAGCAATCAGGGGCTCGTTTCACAAAGCAGTCGCATCGCAAACGAATCGTAGTTGCTAATGGATACCATAGTGAAGAGATACGACGTCATGGCAACTGCGATTGGTCGCACTTTGCGACGGCTTCGTGAAACGGCCCCCATTGCAGCCCTTTACATGAAGTGGATTCAAAGCCAGCTTGGGCTGAAGTGAGACACGTGACTGAAACTTACACTTTTATTGGCCCGCTCCGTCAGCAGGTGGCCTGCCGAAATCAACATGGCTGGTTTACTGTTATTGTCGTTTGTACTGGTAAAATTGAATTAAAAAATCTCTAAAAAAAACAGCAAAAAATCGTACGAATAAACTGCACACGTCTATCAAAAGCTGTTAGGCTGCTCTATTTAATAAGTGTACATGTTTAACTGGATTTCCTTTTAAGTTGTATGAACTGCCATACTCGCACTTTCCTACCCAGATAAACCTTGCCACGTCTCCATAAACCTGGAATGAGCTTGACGTGAAACATCGATAAGTCAATCAATGTACGAATCGAAATAGTGTTAAAAAGTAAACAAAATTAAATAACGGGGACAAAAGTTGATTAATTTTAGACACTTCCTAACACTTTTTTAAAACTGACATGAGCTGCACAAAATATCGACTTTTTATCATAAATTCCAATTGTTAAGAGAAGTTTTCGTTTAGAGATCATTTTGAAATTGCGCCTGTTGAAAAATCAAGTTTCTATATTCTGCTTTGGAAAGAATGCATATACGGTTTGAGATGGGCTGCGTTTGCACACAAACCACTTATTCTATACGTTTGAATTGAGTCTCTGGTGGTGTAGAGAAAACAGTGTTTTTTCAGTATTATAAATGTATATTGTGCAGAAGTACGAAATATGAGCTTTGTCCATGGGCCTATATCAATCTTGGATATGTTCGTTTATAGGTAGGCTAGTTATTATGAGCAACGCAGGCTGAAAAATATACTCCTACATCCCGGCTATTTGCATTTTGATCTTTATTAGCACACATTTTCGGTTGGTCCCGGTAACTGATTTTAGCGAAATATTTCCTCAATGTCAATTTTTTAGTTTTTCAAGGTGATTTAAAAGCTCCACTTCTCACGACAATCGAAACTTCTGAAAAATATCCGAATTTCGACAGCTCATGCTACTTTAAAGGGGGAGTAAACAAAACAAGAGATCAGTGAACTGATCTTAGCCCACCATAGAACACTATCAGAAAGTGAGGCTGCTTATAAACGGATCGCAAATTTGATATGTGAAATTTATTTCTTCAGTTGGTGGCTGGCTGGACAAGAACAAAGTTTCTTCGGTAGATAGTGGCTGTTATCTGAAAACTCAAAACCAACTTTCTTCAAGGAGGCCGCACATTAACGCTACTTACCGGAGCTATATGTAGGCCTACTTGCACACAGGCCAGTCAGTGATATCGCTTGTTTGAGTCCTGTACACAATTAAAATTTACAAAATCCAAAACGATTGTACATATGTTAACAAGATGCATTTAATGTTTGTTTACAAATCAAAAGATAATGTATATCTGTCAAAAATAGCCCGTGGATAGTGAAGAATGGGAATGGTCGTCTGATGAGTAAAATTTAAACATGACGAAAGTCAGTTTAAAAATTAATGGCAAAAAATGTCCCGATTCGTTCAGAAATTAGTGAACTGTTATAAAAAAATCTTCATGCACGATTTAATATAAATACATGATTGAATAAAAACATTTCAGTTACTTTATTGGTAAATAGCATTTACAATTGCGAAGTCAGTTGCTGTACATAACTGCCTGAATGCAAATTCCATCGGCAAAATAGTGATTGTACGTTGTCGTGTATTTCATTTCATTTTGAAATATTTCTTCCTTTCAAACTCCGAAAAATACAATATGGATCTTCTTACGTGTCTTAGGGAACACTCTCCTTTAAAAATATTTATTATTGTTACATTTTTGGAAAGAATTTAGGCGTTTAAAATCCAAATTCGAGGAGGCCATTTTACCGACTTCGAACAAGCCGTGGCGGCCGGCAACATGCATAGATACATGTAAACTTTTTCTTATTGTCGCCCTTGGAAATCTGAAAGGAGTCGATTTTGATACGTTTTAAAATGACCCGAGGATTGCAATTTCACTCTGAGGTTTTATAAAGCTCCGATAAATGCCTTTTTTCCACTACTATGGACTAGGAAATTCCAAAATAATGTCCTCAGTGCCAAAAATAGCTTATTTGTCTTTAACTGCGTCATGATTTTAAAATGCCTGGTAGGGGCCCTGTGATTGACAGCGGGAACTCGCACTAGCGAACTAATTTTACCACCCGATTTTAGCACTTTTAAATCCTATATATTTAAATATCTCACTCTCTGTCAGTATATTGGAAACAAGGAAAATATATATTAAGATTTGAAGCTGTAAATATAAGGAATTCCACAAGCTTTTATTGTCAAATTTAACATTTTCTTGTTATATACGTATGCTTGAAGTGTCCGTTCTAACTTGGACAAAGTTGGAAGTTATCAGTGAATTGCGCGCCCGTTAAAGTAAATTAAACCTCTTTAACCGTATTCGAAGATTGACAAAACAAAACACAAAGCAACCAACAGATGCAACATTTTATTTGTGCATTTTCAAAATCAGTTGAAGTTGTAAGAAAAAATAACCATACGGCGTCAGTGGGGTTTTAGCCGACTTCTGCTGTCGCCATACGATGTCTTCGGTAATGAAGCAGGCTAGCACTCTAACGCCAAATGGCGACAGCGGTACCGAATGTGTTAAATGGAAACATCAACGACGAAAAAAATACATGTTGCATAACTTGACCATATGAGGAAGCAACACAAAAAAATAATTCATCAAGATCCGCCTGGTAGCTTTGTTGAGTCCGCGATCACAAACTATGTAGATGGAAATCACAGAAAAAGCTACCGGCCGCCATTTTGAATATGCAAATGAGCAGCGACTGCATAACACGGCCATAGGGTTAACCTGCGTATAACATTTTACGAACATCCTTTCATTACTTTAGAACAGTGATAAAAAAAGTAATGGCCAGTGGCCGCCATTTTGAATATGCAAATGAGCAAAAAAGTGCAGAGTGCGCAACGAGACCATAGGGCTAACATGCGTAAATTAGTTTACGAAAATCCTAGCCTTTCTTTACTTTAAGAGAAAAGTGACAAAAAGAAGAAAAATAAAATGGTCGCCCAGCGGCCATTTTAATATGCAAATGAGCAAAAAAGTACATAGTGCGCAACGAGGCCATAGGGTTAACCTGCGTACAAAGTTTTACGAAGATCCTCTCATTACTTTAGGAGAAAAGTGTTAAAAAGTAGAAAAACAAAATGGTCGCCTAGCGGCCATTTTGATATGCAAATGAGCAAAAGAAATATATGTTGCACAACTAGACCATAGGAGGAACGTGCGTGTGAAATTTAAAGAAGATCCGACTAGGACTTCTCTTGGAATCGCGGTCACAAGAGAGAAAAGTGATAAAAAATAGAAAAACAAAATGGTCGCCTAGCGGCCATTTTAATATGCAAATGAGCTCAGAAAAATAGATGTTGCACAACTAGACCATATGGGGAACCAATACAAAAACATTTCATCAAGATCGGCCTGGTGGTTTTCTAGATTCCGCGATCACAAACTATGTAGGTAAAAATCACAAAATGGCCGCCAGCGGCCATTTTAATATGCAAATGAGCAAACAAAATAGATGTTGCACAACTAGACCATAAGGGGAACATGTCTGTAAAATTTGATGAAAATCCGACCAGTAGTTCTCTTGGAATCGCGATCACAAGAAAAGTTTACAGACACCGGACGACGGAAGACGGACGACAGACGACGGACGACGGACGACGGACCACGGACCACGGACAAAAAGCGATTTGATAAGACCACCATGAGATCATGGTGGTCTAAAAAAAAACAGCATGCAATTGCATCGAACGGGCTCCCATAGGCCAAGTTCTACAACGACCCCCACAAGTCGCGTAGACACAAAATGCAGCCTGTCACATCTTCCCAAAAGGTTGATTTACAAGCCAGTATATATTTCAGAGTTATTCGAGTGTTTGTCTTTTGTTATTAGCGCCTCGAAATGATCGAAAGTAACCAAGGCTTAAATGACAGACTTTCAGAGTTGACCAATTTCTCTTACACTGCCGACTCAGTTACACATCTGATAGCGATTATCGACTTTCTTGTAGCAGAGTTTGGCGAGGAAAAATCGTAGAGATATGGTTTTGGTGATATGGTGGTGAAAAACATAGATCAATCATTCCTTCACTGAAATCTAGAGATGAAAAAAGGCAGCACATAAATACAATGGCGTCATCATGTTTATGTTTATGTTTATGTAACTTCCCAAAAAGTGTTTTCATGTGTTTCAGAGGCAACACAATTATTCATTATAGAAATAGATGTTAACATCATTCTTCATTGCTTTGTGCTACCTACTCTGATATGATTTAAAAAATGCTGTACTAGTTATTTCAAATTGTCACAACGATTAGAGCTTTTTAGTTTCATTCAGTGGCCTGTTCAAAGCGAAGATATTTGCGAAATGTAAACAAAATTTGAATAACTGTGAAAAATGACGCATCACTGATCTGTGATGATTTGTGACGTATAATTTTCATCCACTCATATGATGGTTCACATGTGGCGAACATTGTCCAATAAACAGTGCTCTCGTGATTCAGTACCCGCGATTCATGCAAGACTTATAAAAGACTTGCATTCGAACCAAACGGAGTGTAGAATTATGTACAATTGTAAATAATGCGTTAGGGAAAAAGGGATTGTCAGACTAGGGTAAAAAGGAATTATACAGATTAAAAAATGAAAATTGTTTCTCCGCCATGAAGATAATGCTTTTTTACAGTTTCAAAAATAATCCAGTCATTAGAAAAAAATTATGGATTTTCCTCGCAAAATTAATTTAGTTTATATCATGGCAATCATCTTGTACTTAAGAATTTAAACCGTGGTAAACAAAGACGTAAGACAATCAACGAACTTCATTTAAAGTGGCGTGAGCTGCCATAATTCGGGATATTTTCATAGATGCTAATTGTCACGACAGTACGAGGCCTTGGAAGTAATCAAAAAACTAAATTATTGGCGTTGAAATGAGGAAAATCTATACAGCATGTGGCCTATACGAACCGAAATAGTGTTCGAAAAGTAAACAAAATTTAAATAACCCGGACGACCATTCATTCATTCTAAGCCTAAGTTAGTTGAAAACAATGCTTTATCCATCGTCGAAACCCACGGTTAAAAATTCCGCTTACGCTCACATTACGGTGAGCTTGTCGAGAATTTAACCCTGTGTATCCGAGGATGTGCTTTATCGTACATTCTCGAGACTAGAAGCACTAAAAAGCTTCTAAATTGTAAGTCTTGAGAAAAATAGCAAATAATTTTAACATTCTGTTATAATGCCAAATATCTCAATTTTGGCAGCTCATGTCACTTTAATACAAAAACTATTCGCTGTTTATTCCTGATCGGATTTTCACTCATCGATCCCGAAGGGCAAACGATCAACCCTGCATGGTACATCCCTGATCAATGAGATTTAAATCCATTTTTTGTCTTCAGATTAAATTGGTAGATTTCAGGGAGGACACTCGACAGGCACTAGTTTCCAGGGCGGCTTATCTCCCTTTCAATGTTTGGTTGACAACAAGGGGACATAATCTCCAACCCTTCAAACGCAAAATTCAATACTGAAAACCTAGGGACAAAAACAAATATAACATTATTGGAAAGTCGCAAAAAAGTCTATGATATAAAGAATAAATAAAGAAATGTTGAAGAGAAGTTGAATTGCCTTTTTGACTGATTAGAATTCTAATGGCAAAGTATAGATTGAAGATTGTATTTGAATGGCGAAGTTAACGTGAATATAAAGAGACAAAAAGTTAATAATTGTTCTTTGTTTTTCATAAGTTCGCAAACGCAGATTGATATATACATGTAGCTTCTACGGAGCGATACTTGTAAAGTAGTTTGAAAACCCAAGTCCGCATCGCACGCAAAGTAGTTTGAAAACCCAAGTCCTCATCGTACGTCATCATCGAACGTACGTCGAAGAAATGTTTTGAACTAACTTAACCGTGAATGAATGAACGCTTCCCCATTTTAATAGGGATCATGGGATCCAACCTGAAGCATACATGCGGTACTCAGTGCACTCTAGATCTTACTGACCCTGAAATATACATACAGCACTCAGTGTACTCTAGATCTTACTAACCCTGAAGCATACATACGGTACTCAGTGCACTCTAGATCTTACTAACCCTGAAGCATACATACGGTACTCAGTGCACTCTAGATCTTACTAACCCTGAAGCATACATACGGCACTCAGTGCACTCTAGATCTTACTAACCCTGAAGCATACATACGGTTCTCAGTGCACTCTCGATCTTACTAACCCTGAAGCATACATACGGCACTCAGTGGACTCTAGATCTTACTAACCCTGAAGCATGCATACGGCACTCAGTGCACTCTAGATCTTACTAACCCTGAAGCATACATACGGTACTCAGTGCACTCTAGATCTTACTAACCCTGAAGCATACATACGGCACTCAGCGCACTCTAGATCTTACTAACCCTGAAGCATACATACGGCACTCAGTGCACTCTAGATCTTACTAACCCTGAAGCATACATAAAGTACACAATGCACTCTTTATCTTACTAATCCTGAAGCATGCATACGGTACTCTGTGCACTATAGATCTTACTAACCCTGAATCATGTATGCTGTATACAGTGCACTCTAGATCTTACTAATGAAATACTGGAAATTGTTCAAAAATCTAAAAACTCATCTGCTGGAATCGATGGAATACAGTGGTCTATTGTTAAATCTATAATTTCTGATATATTAACCCCCCCCCCCCTATCGCACATTATATAATTATCTCTAGAAGCTCATTTCCCGATACCCTTAAGCTGTCTCAGCTGACGTCCATGTTCAACTCGGTCAACAAACACTTGTCAGTAATTATTGTCTATTATCAGTACTCATATTTAAGCAAAATATTATATTCCATATCTTATCTTGAAAACCACAACATAATTTTCACAAACCAGTTTGGATTCCGAGCCAATCATTCCACTAGCATCTCAGTACTATCGTTACATGAGTAACTTACACAATCTAAAGTAGAGTGATAAGTTCTGTATGACGGCCTTTTAAGATCTGTCTGAGGCGTTTGATACGGCGAACCATGCAATACTTCTAGACAAGCTACAGTACTATAGGTTTCTCTGAACAACATTTGTGAAATGGTTCGTGTATGGGTTATCTATCCCAAAGATCACAATCCTTATCATATAATCAAACTCTCTCTGAATACAATATTATCACCTGTGGCGTGCCCCAAGGCCCGATACCAGGATCCAGAATGCTTTTACTATACATAAATGACATCAATTATATAAGTAACATTCTCTGTTATCTTATCTAAAATTGACTCACAAAAACTTGTTCAGAGGGGTTCTGCTTTAAATGAACTACATGTATTCGAGTGGTTTACATGAAACAAACTACAAGCTAATCTGGAAAAAACATGTATTTATCAAACCAAAACGAACATCCTCGTTTATTCTCTATTTTACCCAATCACAGTCTACGTCACTACGGAACCACGTGAGAGCGCAGGTAAGCTGGACTAGGTCATTGCAGTGAGCAGACACGGTCAAGTGAGCACGCTTTTTATGCAGCTCTGCAAACCTGTTTGAGGTGAAGTTTAGATTTTGTTAAAACTATCTTCATTCTATTACAAACAGACCTTTTTAGATACATATAGTTGAGTTGTGCGACAATTTTATTTCTATTAATGTATCAATAATCACAGCTTAAGTTGCTACTAGTAATTTAAGCGTGAATTTCACACACTGGGTGAACACGTGTTGACCAGGTAGTTTACCTGACAATACAGCCTACTAGGCTTGAGTGGACAATGTCCAGAGACACGCACGCTATGTCGGACAGTGAATCCGAAAGGCGTTTACTTGATGCAGAAGGTGAAAATTGCCTAACGCAGAAGTCTTCAAACATAACGCCATCAGTTACCGCTACCAGCGAAGAGCCATGGAAAGCAGTTTGCAACATGCAAGCAACTATGTCAAAAATGGCAGATGCCATTGATCTTATGGGCTCAGCTTGGAAAAAGATAGCATGCGATAACTCACAAATGAGCCCCAACTTAAAACGGAAACCTTCCGCTAGTACTTCCAGTGCTCTATGTCAATCTCCGCCAGCAAAAACACGCAAACATTTGACGGATGAGGCTGGCAGCATTGATTCAGACTCAGATATTGAGTATTTGCTAAATGCATCTCAGTCAGAAAATAATGAAGTGTCTGATTGTGACGGCAAATTTCTGAAAGAGCTTGAACTAGAATGTGATACTTCAGAAAAAACTGGGCCAAACGTTAATGATAATGTGGCAAACATCGTTAACAAACGTTTCTCCAGCTCACTGAGCTCTGAACGTTTAAAAGAAAAGCTTGGCTTATATAATAAACCTGGTAATTGCAACAATCTTAATATACCACTGGTAAATAATGAAGTGTGGCGTAAACTTAAAGCACACAACAAACCCCTGGATCTAAGAATGGCCAATATCCAAAAAGCTGTTGTAAAAGCCTCAGTTGCTATTGTTGAACTCACTGACTCGATAAACGGTGCTGAGAAAAATAAACATGTTGACCACAAATCATTTAATACGGAAAAGTATTGATGCACTTACTCTTCTTGGTCACGCAAACTATGATATTTCACTTCGCAGGCGTGAAATGATGAAACCTGCCATTGCGCCTGAACTCCGAGCTCTATGTAGTAGTCAAATCCCAGTCACTCAACATTTATTTGGTGATGATATAGCTGGTAGCTTGAAAACCATAAGGGATTGTAATAGACTCGGTAGTAATGTGACCTCTGCAAAACCAGCTTCGGCAGAAATTCTTATCGCTCTAAAGACGGACATCAAAAGCCTTTTTTAGGTTATGGCCGCAAGAGTTACAACTACCAGAATCCTCGGACAAAGTACAGAAAGCGGTGGCAAACCAAAAAGAGGGAAGAAAAGTAACCCCTGGCGGGCTTAACGACATATTGACATCTGTGAAATCTGATGTGAGTAAATTTGATATTTATTACTCAGAATTGATTCATGTTCTAGATCAAAAAGCTCAATCTTTTGTAGCAGGCAGATTGCAAAATTATTTTGCATTATGGAAAGAACTGACTTCAGATATGGAGATTCTAAATATGGTAAAGGGGACAACCATAGAGTTTGTTTCTACCCCTTATCAGATAGCTTTGAACAAACCGTTATCTGTGACGAAATAGCTAAGTTACTAAACAAAAAAGTTATAGTTACATCTTGCCATGAAAAAGGAGAATATATTTCTCCATTTTTTGTTGAGCCAAAAAGAGATGGCTCTTTTCGAATGATTTTAAATCTGAAACAGCTCAATGAATTTGTTCCATATGAACATTTTAAAATGGACACATTATCGTCCGCTGTGAAACTGATGACGCCGAATTGTTATATGGTCTCTATAGATTTGAAAGATGCTTACTATTCGGTTCCTATCGCATATGAATGCCAAAAATATCTAAAATTCGTTTGGCGCGGTAAACTATATAAGTATACATGTTTTCCAAACGGCCTGAGCTGCTGGCCATGCCAATTTACTAAATTGCTTAAGCCTTTGTTTGCTACCCTTCGCCAGAGAGGCCACTTACTAACTGGATACATAGATGATATTTATATCCAAGGCAGTACATATAGAGAGTGTATACTCAGTTCTCTAGATATAATGGAATGCTTAGACTCACTCGGATTTATATTACATCCAGTAAAATCTGATTTAATTCCATCACACCAGAAAGCCTTTCTTGGGTTTCTTCTCAACTCTGAGAATATGACAGTACGCTTAACGGATATCAAAGCTGGTAAAGTCAAAAAAGCATGTGAAACTCTTTTGAAAAGAAACTTTCCAACCATTCGTGAAGTATCAAGCGCTATAGGCAAATTAGTATCGAGTTTCCCTGAGGTTATGTTTGGCCCATTACATTACAGGGCTCTGGAAAACGATAAGTCCACAGCTTTGAAGCACAATTTTGGTAACTTTGACAAACGTATGTCCTTATCCTCGTCTAGTAAAACTGAATTACAATGGTGGATTGATAACATTGAAAGTTCATATAATACAGCTTATCGTAATGCACCAGATATTACAGTTAAAACCGATGCCTCAAATTTGGGGTGGGGCGGAATATGTGACGGGTCTGAATGTGGTGGTCCTTGGACTGACAATGAAAACATTTCAAATACCAATTTCTTGGAATTGAAGGCAGCCTTCTTTGTACTACAATCCTTTGAACATTTATTGATTGGAAAACATGTCAAACTCACAATGGGTAATACAACGGCAATTGCATGTATAAATCACATGGGTACCAGCCATTCCGATATATGTAACACAATAACTACCAAAATATGGAATTGGAGCCAAACAAAACAAATCTGGCTGACAGCTGTACACATTCCTGGTATTTTGAATGTAGAAGCTGACAAACTAAGTCGGGTACATTCCCTTAATAAAGAATGGATGCTTGACGCAGGAAAATTACACCATGCTCTTCAGATCTGGGCGTAATGCATTTTCCATAAATTGGTATGCTTTAAACTTCTATATTTTTGCTCCTTTTAGAGTAATACCAATGGTCCTACAAAAAATAGAGGCAGAGGCAGCAACAGGGATAGTGGTAATCCCAAACTGGCCAACTCAAGTTTGGTTTTCAAAGGCAATGCAACTGCTTGTATCCTGTCCAATATTGCTGAGGAAATCCCAAGGGAGACAACTGCTGAGCTTACCAGGTTTTCCAGCCAAAACGCCCATTGTCCCACAAGCTTCAACTGTTAATTTGCCATTTGTCCGGAAACACCTACAGACAATTGGAATTTCAGAAGCAGCTACAGAGATCATTATGGGGTCGTGGAGAGACAGTACTAAGAAAGAGTACAAAACTTACCTTATCAAGTGGACAAAGTATTGCTGTGAAAGGGGACATAATCCAATTTCTACTCCTGTGAGTAATGCTATAAATTTTCTAGCTGAACTTGTCGAAAAAGGTGTTGGATGTAGTGCTGTGAACACTGCCAGATCGGCAATTTCATCCATTTTATTTGTTGAAAAGTATCCTTCATTTGGAGTTTATCCTTTAGCGAAAAGGTTTTTGAAAGGCGTTTTTCAGAGAAGACCGTCTCTTCCACGCTATAGTGCAACAAAAACATTGACTTCTAATTAATTATGTTGCTCGCTTTGACAACTTGGTCAAAGATGTCAAACTTTGCATGCTCTTGATATATCAAGTAGGACTTTAAATGAGACTGACTGTGTATTTTATTTTCAGAAATGTTTAAAAAACACAAGGCCTATTTGTCATCAAGCCCCAATTACTTTAAATGCCTTTACTGTAGATAGAACTCTGTGTGTGTTGTATCATTTCAATGAGTATTTATCTAAAACCTCTGAACAAAGGGGCAGCGGTTCACAATTTTATCAAAAAACATTTCCAACCTGTTTCTAAAGACACGATTTCCAGGGGGATAAAAACAGTTTTAGGACTTTCTGGAGTGTTCACAGCAATATTTTCCGCTCATAGCACTCGTTCGGTCTCCACTAGTGCTCTCTTCAAGTCAGGAGTGCCACTTGATGTGATAATGTAAAATGCCACAGTTGTAAATGGAGTAATTGTGACGTGTTTTATAAATATTACCTCCAACAATATCAAAGCTGTTGATAAGCTAAACGGGACAAATCATTGTTTTATGTTTCCGATCAAATGGTAGATAACCATACTTTCTGATTATATCAATATATTTTGCCGATTGTCTATTTCACACATGACAGCTCAGTGGAACTTTTTACAATATAAACTCTTGCTTTTCTTTGAAACAGACCATTAACTGTCGTTGAATGAAACACGAGTTTTTTTGTTATCCCTATTACATATGAAAAAATTAGACATAATCTACTTACATGCGTGTCATAACCTGTTTATTCTGGAACGATATCCACTGGCGATCTTTTTATTGATAATCATTTATAAATGTCAACCTTTTTTCACACAAGCATTATTATTTTGTATTTGTGAACATGTTAGGCTACACGATTTTCTTATACCCACACAGATTTCGCTTAAGAACACTTTTAGGGGTTTTTCATTGGAATACATACGTACTTTAAACACATCGATATTGTCTGTATGTTTCCTTTTCTAAGTTAAATGTTCCAAATATTTCGCTTCTTAAAATATAAGAGATCCGCCGCGAGAGTAATATTTTAACGGTCACGGGAGTCCTGTTTTAACGGTCACATTTTAACTGTCATAAGAGTCACGTTTTAATTGTCACAAGAGTCATGTTTTAACTGTCACAGGAGTGACATGTCTACTGTCACGTAAGAGTGACGTTTTAATTGTCACGTAAGAGTGACGTTTTAATTGTCACGTAAGAGTGACGTTTTAATTGTCACAAGAGGGACATTTCAACTGTCACAAGAGTGACATTTCAACTGTCACAAAAGTGACATTTTAATTGTCACAAGAGTTTTCAAATATTTCGTATTTTACATGTGTTTATTGAAACAGGTACAGAAAGAAAGAGAGAAAAATCCACCGTACGTAGAACTATTCGTAGAAAAAATATGATGCTATGTAAGTATGTTCAATGTAAACTGTAGCCCGCAGATCGGCAAAAACTTTGGACTGAAGTTATTCCGATGCGCCGGTATGAGCTTCACTTCAAGTTTAATCCCCTCAAGATACTGCGGACTAGAACACGTGCAATGTAGTTGGAAATATCCTAACTCTATGGCCAAAGTTAAGTATATTGAAATATACCTATCTTATTACCAAAGGTTAACTTCTTCAATCCCCCTTTCCGTGGCATTATGATTATCACTGATTTGCAGACGATAAATGTCCGATCAATCAACCAATTTCGTCGCATTTCGATCTTTAATTTGCCTCATAAGCACGATGTAAGTAAGTGACAACTTTAAGACAATACTTCCTGTTGTCTAATCAATTTGTTTAAGAACATATGTGCTCTACGATCTCGGCCAAAAAGAAAAAGATATTCTGGCGCAAAAATCTGCAAAATTCAAGGCCTTTTTTTGTCCGATCTCTATACTGAAATTCATCAGCTAAGCACCTTGGCGTCATAGTTTACTTGATAACGATCTTGGTATATGTATATTGAAACGTTGCTGTGTTTATTTGATATAGCAGAAGTTGTTTATCATAGCAGGCTTTGTTCATATTTAATTCTTTCAACTTCTATATGCCGCTCATTACAATTTTTGTGACATACCGGTAGGCCTACTCAACCGAGTCTTTGTAATGGGTTGAAATAACGACGATGGAAGATATGCACTTTTACAAAGGCCTCTGTCGTTCAAAAATGTCTTAAACTTATAACGTGGGGATAATTTGGCCCATGACAACAATGTGATTTGTATTATCACTATCCCCTTCGGATGTGAAAATCTTGAGTTTTCTTAATATTGGTGAGTCAGTAGAAGGATGATTCCCATTTTCCTACAGGGCTTGTAGCTGGCCAAATGTTTCTACGAGTCAAACGTTCACATTACGGCAAATGATAACTTAATTAGTGACCGATGTATGCAACTAGGCCCTATTTCTCACCGCGAAAATTCAGAATACAGTGGGCCGTTTTCTGTATTTTTCCCAGATAGAAGAAGTTAGAAACTTTCTATTTTTACCAAAAATTTAAAGTTTTGGTATCATTTAGTATTTTTAATTTGAAATTGAAAATTAGATATATCAAGTGCCCACAATGTAAACAAACCTGTGCATGCTCACAAGTGCGCTAATGTCGTGTGAGTGATCTAACCAATGAACTGGATCTAATGACACGGTATAATTTTACTTACTTTGCTAACTGAGAAAAACAGACTGGCGATTGGGTAAGAGGAATTCGAAAAGGCTGGCAACAAATTTAAGAGTAAACTACAGAAAAAGGCCTGAAATGTGTGTAAAACCGACTCTTAACCCGACACCGATCGTTGTTGTTGTCGGGCTTAGATTCTTCGTTTGTTTTCCACCCCAATTTATACATTCTGCACCTAACTAGACATGTTTTATGTGTCGTACGTTAATTTTTAGTGGTTTTAGCTGTAGTAAACTCGTGGAAATTGGTTTTCAAACAGGCTACGACGGGAAGTGGGTCTTTAAATGTATATTGATAAGCCTGGTGATTTGAGTACAATATTAATTGTTACCTGTGCAACTAAAATGGAGAAGATACCAAGTATGCAAGGTTGATGCCCAACCTATAGGCCTTTTATAACATTAGGCAATCAGATGTATCAGTTTCGACATATTTCTCCGTACAATCTTATCTGTTATTAAGCTGTGAAATCATGCTCCTATTGTTACGAGACAAAATAATAATAAAGGAAGTAAAAACAGAACAGCAGTTATCCATTATCCGTCTGTCCATTCTATCTTGTAAACACATTAATTTAAAAAGTCTTTTACTCACAATTTGGAAAGTTTACGCAATAGGACAAGCACAGCAAGCCTATTAAAATGGTTTCTTTTTTCAGGAGTAATGCCCCGTACATTACCATCGGCCGAAAATGTCGTTGTAAACACATGCAATATCCTAAAAAATCTTTTACACACAACTTTGAAACTTAAACAGTTGTTTGATATGGCAAGTTAAAGAAGCCCATCAAAATCGACGCAATCGGGCGTTCCATGAGTGATTCCCCTTACTGCTGCCATAAAAAGACGTATGTGGACATGAAGACGTATACGGACATACGCGTGCCAAGTGCTCGCTGGAGGTCAGGGGTTTCTTACTTTACCTACTGTTACGAAACGATTCTGGGAAAGTAAAGGCCAAAAATAGAAGTTAAATTGCTTTCTTTTTTTCGGCTTCAGCAATGCTTATTTGTTGTAGTTTTTGTAGTACCTAATGTACAGGACATCAGGGTCCAGGCGCTTTTTATTTTTTACCCAAAACGAGCCCAGTTTCGTTAAGAACTTAAGAAATAATAAGATATAAACCAAGAGACAAAGGCAGAATTCCAATTTGACCGATTCGTATATTGACCATTGTCATACATGGAAAACAAATATGGCATAGAAACAATCAAAACAGAATCTGCTGGACTGATATGGGGAAATGCTACTCACAAAGTCATTAAATAGAAAAGTGCGTGCACAAATCCGGTTACATGGACGATCCATAGAAAGGTTCTAACGATGGTTCCAGCGAAGAGTGAAGTGGCTGGTTCCAGCGATGGTTCCATGCAGTGACGATTGCAGAGGGGACTCCAGCGTTGACTCGGTTGGTGGCTAGCTGACCGGTTTCATCTACCGAGTTTTGAGCAGGGTTCTCTGAGAATATCTCATGGTTTCCGGCGCTATCACGCACTCAGTTTGGTAATATGTAGGTCTATCGACCCACCGATACTAACGTATTTTCACTTCGAAAAGAAATTAAACTCATTATGGCATTATATAGGTCTATAGACCCACCGATACTAATGTATTTTCACTTCGAAAAGAAATTAAACTCATTATGGCATTATATAGGTCTATAGACCCACCGATACTAACGTATTCTCACTTTGCCATTTTAGGAGGAAATACAAATTTGCCCAACTAACGTTGGACAGTCAACTAACGTTGGACAGTCCACTAACGTTGGACAGTCAACTAACGTTGAACTCCTCACTCAATGAAGATCAAACTCTGTCTCTGAGAAAAAGGGATGAAATTCGACACGACCACGTCAGTGTCTTGGAAATCTCGTGCAGACCGTGCGTTCAGTTTTCCACATGAAAACACAAAGGAATGAAGACTGGTTCATCTGAATAACAACACTAAAAGGAATCCAGACATGAAACATTTGAATTACAATGAAAGATTCCACAAACGAGTTAACCGCAATCAATCACCACTGTTCCAGACCGTCACATTATTAGTTAACAAAAGCTGTCGGCCTGACCGCTGTTGACCACAAATTGGCCAGACAACTACTTGAAAGTTACAAACGGTCGCGAGCAGTTGATTTGGTTATGTCAGTCTACATTTATACATCACACTACCAACGCCGAGATATAAGTGAAGTCCGGCGTAAAACATCAATCAATAAATCCTCTGCTTATACAGTCTTGTTCCAAGCTTAAAGTGGCACGAGCTGCCAAAATTCGTATTTTCCCATAAATTATGAATTTGACGAAAGTAGGAGGTTTTGAAGGTTGTCGAAAAATTAAATGATTAAGGTCGGAATGAGGAAAACCAATACAGTTTATGAACTATGCGAACTTAAATAGTATTCGAAAAGTAAACAAAATTTAATGAACTGGGCTGAACATTCATTCAATCTAAGCTCAAGTTAGTTCGAATCAATACTTTGTCGTACATTCTCGAGACTAGCAGAACTAAAGAGCTTCTGAATTATACGTTTTGAGAAAAATAGTCGATAATTTCAACATTCTGTTTTAACCAAAAACATCGACATTTTTGCAGCTCATGCTACAATGAATGTAATTAACATTCTGTCTGATTAGAATGAGAAAACTCTGCATTTATGGCGGAATTAAATTCGTATTTCGTTATTTATACATTCAATTTATAAAAGTGGAGGAACCTGTCAGAAATTGTTCCAAATATCATGGCTTTATCTCAGCGATAAAATACGCTCAATTTTGTTCAATGCTTCAATGCTACAAGTGACAAAACAGATATTATAACAAAAACTAGAAATACACAAAATCCTAGCACACAACCTTTACATGCACACAATATAAAAATATAAAAAATATAATAAAAAAATGAGTTTTAAATATCACATGACAATTACATTTTTACTATGATATTTATGACTACATATTATTGTTATGATATGGAATGCTACATACAGTTCATATATCACAAATTCCATATATATATAGTTCAAGATGTAGCTTTTATAAAAACATATACCCTCAGTCAATGGCTATGATATTTTAAACATAAAGCAAATATTGGCGACATTATGTTTTTTTGTGTACATTAGTCAGGTTTTGTATAAATGTTTGCGACAAAAAATAAATACTGAATACGTTTCTAATAAAAATCTAGTCTGGTACCATGTCCCTAAACTCGTACGGGATAGCTCGTACCTAATAACGAGCTATCCTGTGCAAGTTTAGGGACATGGTACCAGACTAATCATCGTCAAAACCCACGGTTAAAACTTACGCTTACGCTCACATTAAGAGGTGAGCTTGTCGAGAATTTAGGAAATTAAACGAGACTTACCTTGGTTAAAGTCGATGTTTGATTCCAATTATTGTAGTAAACAATAATCACTGTAGAGATCAAGTGAATAGAACTGCGCAAGCGCCGCATGGGCATATTTTAAAGAAATTTTTGGCGTGAAACAAAACATCCAAGACTGTAGAGACAATTGATTTATACATAGATGTCCAAGAAAAGGGAGGGTGGGAGAGGCACTTGATCTCTACAGTGATTATTGTTTACTACAATAATTGGAATCAAACATCGACTTTAACCAAGGTAAGTCTCGTTTAATTTCCTAATTATTTCTCGTAAACATCACTTACGAGATCACGTGAATCTTTAAAGCCAACACGCAAAAAATTCCGTAAACAAAAAATTGTCGGATTTATTTGTTTCGTACACCATAATAGAATGCTTATAAAAGAATGAATCACACAGTAACTCTGTATTTATAAGTTCAGCACATTTTCAGAAAAGGAGTCAGAACACAAAGGTTTGTCATAATACGTTTGAAATGTAGATGCATTTGTCCATCCAGCTTTCTGTAAAAATAATGTCGATAGGAACTTGGCAAGATTTTGCCTTGCACACTGAAGCAGTACGCACACTGTGTGCTTTGAAAACAGATGTATCTACACCAGCTAAAGTCATTACTGTTCGCAGCCAGCGAGCCACTGTATCGGTAGAAACAGGTGCATGGGGTTTAATATAACTTATAAACAAACTGTCACACAACGGGTCACGTAACAAGGAAGTACAACGTAAATATTCCTTTAAAACTGTATAAACACATAACCTCCTATCTGGAGAATAAGCCCGTAAAATAGTTTTTGACCGAAACTTTGGTCTACACGTCTTCAAAAGTTTAGAATAAGAAAAATAAAAAGCATCATCACTTTCTATCATGTTAGATAGACATAAAGCTTGTATAGACTGTAGCCTGGATGCAGATGTCAGTGCGATTAGCATGACTAATTTGAGTGTCAATAACTTTAATGGTAAAGAAACCAGAGGTTCCAGGGAAATTAAACAGTTAAGCACTCTGGAAACATCCCATGTTACCGCGTATCTCGGCTGAGATGGACGTAAGTTGTATACACCTCTCAAAAACCTAATAACAAGCGGATGACTCCCAGCAGAAAATCCTTCTAAGATTATTCCAGTTGATGTTAATGCACTACGAGCAGTGTTTATCGCACTATATCCTAGCCCGGACTCATACAGGGAGGTCAAAAAATCCAGCACAGTTACTACAGTCGGCAAAAATGGATCATGTAACCTTTGACGACAGAAAAATAACCACCTTCTATAGTATGTCTGATACTGCTTCTGTGTGCCATGTCTCCAAGATGCAACGATGATTTCGGTAGTTTTGTGCGAAATGCCTCGGTCCGTAAACTGTCTCCGGAGAGCCGACAAGCCATCAACACTATTGAGTTCTTTAGTGGGTGATGTACAGATTGATTGGGTGGAATCAACAGATCGTCTATTGTCGGTAGAATGAGTGGGTAGTCCACCAACTGTTCCATCAGAAGGGGGAACCATATCTGAGTTGGCCAAATAGGAGCCACCAATATACACTCCGCAGCTTCTTGTTGAATTTTCCGTAGACATCGGGCCAGAAGACTGAAAGGAGGATTTAGATAGGAATAAAAATTGTGCCACGAAATGCTAAAGGCATTTACATATATAGCATCTGGATCAGGTCTATAAGAACAATATACTGGGACCTGGTTATTTAACCTAGAAGCGAACAGATCTACTTCTGGTGTGCCAAATTTTGTAACTATACTTTGAAATACTACAGGATTCAACATCCATTCAATTTGATCATCAAATTTCCGAGATAATTGATCAGCTACAGTGTTAGAAACACCGGGTATATAATTAGCAGTTAACCATATGTTTCTAGCAACACACCACGACCAAATTTCTCTAGCAACTGTGTCACATTGTATAGAAGTAGTACCACCCATATTATTAACATAAGCTATGGCAGTTTGGTTATCCATTAACACATTCACATGTTTTCCTTCAATAGACTTTGAGAAAGAACGCAATGCACAAAAGCACGCCAAAATCTCTAAGTAATTAATATGGTATTTTGCCTCCGTGGTATTCCAACGACCGCCGGTTTTTGTAGCCTCCATTGAGGCGCCCCAACCTTCAAGAGATGCATCTGATGCAATTGTGACTGCAAAAGGTTTATGTGAAATGTCTCTGAACGACTGTGAAACATTGTCTATCCACCATTGTAACTCAACCTTCATATCGGATGTTACACACATTAGGCAATCATAATTTCCTGCAGATGATTTTACAGATATTATTTTTGCTTGCTCTAAACACCGATAATGCAGTCTACCTAGCGGTACTGCGGTGAAAGCCGTCACAAGGTAACCGATAACCTGGGCCACTCTGCGAATCTTGACCTGCTTCTGCTTTATGAGGTCAGAACAAGCATAAATAATAGCCTGCTTTCTCCTCGCAGTTAGACGAACTGTCATATTGAGCGAATTTATTTCATTACCAAGAAACGTTATATGTTGGGTCGGTACAAGACTCGACTTTGAATTATTAACATGAAAGCCAAGAGATTTTACAAGTTTTACAGTGTCATTTACAGATATTTGACAACTAATGGACGAATCACCAATAATGAGAGAATCGTCGATATAGCCAACTATGACATGTCCGAGGCGACGCAAGACAGAAAAAACAGGTTTCAATAGCTTTGTGAAAATGCGGGGTGCACTTGCCAAACCCATTGGAAGGGCGTTATACTGATACACTTTATCACACCAGATAAATTGAACAAATTTTCTATGATGTTCTGCTAGAGGTACAGAGTAGTATGCGTTGCTAAAATCAACGCTAGCAAAATAGCACCCTTGTTTCACACAGTTTAATGCGGATTCCAGAGAATCCATTTTAAAATGATGGTATGTTATAAACTGATTCAGTTGTTTCAAATTTATTATAACCCTGTATCCGCCTGATTTCTTAGGCCGGGTAAAAATAGGTGAAACAAAACAAATGTCACTGGGTGGTACCTCTTGAATAACTTTCAGCGTTAAAAGAGATTTAATTTCATCTCGGATGATCTCAGTTTCCTTTAGACTAAATGTAGGCTGATTAGGCTTTTGAACCTGTTCGGGTTCTTCGTCGTGAATAAATTCTAAATTGTATCCTTGAACAATTTGAAGGATATTAGGATCGGACGTGAGACATTCCCACTGTGAGATAAAGTGTTTCAGAGTACCCGCTTCAAATGGGACTAGCTTTTGACAAAATTCTTTACCTGCCTGAGATAAATGAAGGTCTACTTGTTTGTCTTGAATTGGCCCGCGCCTCGGCGCTGGAAGTTTTTTGCCTCAAATGACTGTGGTCTGCCTCTACCACGACCTCGACCTCGTCCTCTGGCTCTAAAACCCGGACGACCTCTATAGGATCCCCTGAAACCAACTCTGTTGCTTATTCTAGAGCAATCTGAGATATCTTTGACAGTTTTTGGAACATCGTCCCCAAAGAGGTGGTCAGTAAACTTCAGGTTATGGCTACATAAATGAGTGTACTCCCCTTTCATGTCTGGTTTCATCAACTCTCTGCGCAACATGCACAATTGTCTATTCGCATGCCCAAATAAAGCCAAAGATTCCAATACACTGGGCAGAAGACTAGATGTCTCAGCATTGTCTATCTTGGCCATTAAATCAGCGATTTTTGTCAGGCCTATAGCTCCTTTGATAAACGAGGATTGCACATTTTGTAATTTTTTATCATTTGTGCGTGAGACGGGACTTAAAAAATCCCACACCATCTGATTGGTTTTCACAACTACTAAAGATGTAGCGTTGTCTGGCCTATTCAATTTTTTTACCAAACCAAGATAACCTTCCTCTTCTATACCCTCTCGGAACCAATCGTTGACCAGCTTCGCAAGTTGGCCGTCAACCTCAGAATCTACAGATTCTTTAGTTTGAAGGTTTTTGCCAGCTACTAAAAATTTATTGTCGGATTGCACATTCTCATCAATACAAATCCGCTTTGGTGAGATGTCTATTGTATTAGATGGATTAGCTGTCTCGTCAAACTCATATTCACCTTCACCTTCATACGTATCGTCATACCCATAATTGTAGACCTCGTCTACTCGTGTGTTGAGCTGCTCAATTTTATCATTTTGATTATTTTGATTTTGCTGAATTACATTCAACATGGCCAGGACATCTGCGATGCCGGCAGAGTGAGGAGTCCCAGGTGCGCCTCCCAGGCACGGGGACTTAATAAGAGAACTACCTGCATTTTGACTGTTAAACAAAAGGACAGTAACAGCTCCACTGGTCGAAGGAGTTGTAACCACAGAGACTTTAGCCGAGGAAGCTTTCCGTATACCTGGCTTTTTAGAACTCACAGTCGGGGACGTTCGCACATTAATTTTCGAGAGTTCGAGACTCTCAGTCTCTGACATTGACATGTTAAAAAGTCCCACGTGCTACAACTGCCCCGAACGTAGTCTGATATCAGCTGGAAATTATCCACCGAAATTTTAAGCAGTAATTCTGATTGAAAATGTAACTCCGTTACAATAAAAAACAAGAATCGATGGTCAAACCTGCACTCGAAATGAACTTAGATAAGAGCAGAAGGGACAGCGTCCTTTCCACTCAAGCGGCTAGCAGATCAATGCCCATGCGGCGCTTGCGCAGTTCTATTCACGTGATCTCGTAAGTGATGTTTACGAGAAATAATTAACCCTGGGTATCGAAGGATGCAGACTAATAAAATCCAATCTCAATCGAAAGCGGTAAAAAATAAAAAGCGCCTGGACCCTGATGTCCTGTACACCAGGTAGTAAAAAAACTATAACAAGCATAGCTGAAGCCGAAAAGAAAGCAATTCAACTTCTAACTAGAGGTTTGTACAGAACATTTACTGAGCTAAGTTGACGATTAAGTCAACCAGTAAAATATGAAAACTGAAAAACATCACAATTTTACCGATGAGTTCAAATGCCTATCCTATGGTCATTTTCCCATATGTAGTTGCCATGAACGAATTTAACAAAGGTTCTCGTATATATGTTGGACTACAGTTCGCAAAAGGCTATACCTTGATATTATTCCTTTTTGTTAAACACTTTGAAAATGTCTCCAAACAAAATAGTTTCTTATCATTAGATTCCATTGGATATGTTTTACTTGGCAGTTTGAGGTAAAGATATGTTCCGTAGTTGTCCGTATAAACCCATTCTCAGTATTTTTATTTTGGCAAATCTGGCTGGTTTTTAAGAATGGTATCATACTCGTTCTCTGTAAATAAAAATATAACATTGGAGAGAAAGACAAGACAAGGTATAAGTACAGAGTTTGGATATTTCCGAATAACCCAGACTTAATGAGACATAATTAAGCGTTTGTCACAATAACTGACGTCGAGGCGATGCCTTAATTATTTGTGTTCACATAAAGTTGTGAATTATTTCTCATTCGAAGGGAGTTTCAAACAGCTTCAAGACCGGAATCTGCTAATAGATATAGAAAAGGGGACATTGCATGAACCGTTATATATTGTTTAGTCATTTCCGTCGCACACACCTAAAGATCATTTCACTGTAATAAACGGAAATGATATTATTACAATGAATGAATTATTTCTGTGGAATATATTTAGTCCCCACCTTTAATAGTATTCATGTCAGATGTGATTACAATAAATGGATTTTTCTGTGGAATATATACTCTCCCAAAAAAGAAACGCAATATCTAATTTTTTTTCTTCAAAATATGAATTTTCAACATCTTTTTTGGGGAGAGTATATTTAGTCCTCACCTTTGATAGTATCCATGTCAGCAATTTCATACAAAGATTCATAATCAGAGAAAGCGTCATTACTGTAGATATGTACAGAATTCTTTCGTTTCTCCAGTAAAATCTCACATAGAGTGTTGTGGATGAATACATACTGAGCCTAAATTCCACATATCAAATAAAGATAAATCAAGATTAGAACGATTCGAAACAGTCTGTTTTCTTAATTTAATTTGATTAGAAGAACAGATGAACCCAAAACAAGTGATATACAGGGTAGCTAGGCAAAGGTGCTACTGTTAAGGGTTTTTATAACCTTGGATTGATATAATGGGCCATACGAGATTCTTAACCTTCTGTATCAGGACTCCTGATCCCATAAGCACCGATAGAATGCATTTTCCCAAGTGTCTAATATAACATATAGGTAATACATAAGGACTTATGGTTTTGATATATTTCAAAATAAAAAAGCATTCAAAGTTTCGATCCAGTTGCTGCTCTGTATTGAGCCGCCCAATGGATCAGTATTATGCATTGAATATTTTACATGTATTCTTTGAAAATACAATGGAGTTTTCTAGTACCTCAGTTTGAACCATACGCGCTCTATGTTGTCTCATGGTCAACACGATGTTGTAGATGTCAATAGAGATATCTTTCCCAGCAAGTGGATCACAAATACTTTGGCAAATCTGATCCAAAGCGATAAGAGTACCTGTTCTGCCAGCGCCATCACTACAACAATAATAGGCCTACTACAGTCATAAATACCTGTATATCATCTCTACAACTATTTTCTATCCAAGTTTAAAACTTAAAGGCATAATATACTTTTGCTTGCAGGTATAGACCTACGCTTACATATAAACATAACTGCTCCATGATCATGGGGTGTTATTAGGTTGTGAATTAACCATGGTGAAGGGATTTCCGTCGTTTAGGTGATCCTAATGAGAAAAGTTACCTGCAGTGAACCAAAATCGGCTCGGTCATTTCAGGACTGATATTATTTCTGAATTCACGTAAAAAAATCGCCATCTCTTTTCCTGCAGAAATTCCATAATCCGGCCATTTCACCAACTGGAATTGTTTCACATGGCGTACAGAAGAACCCTATAAAAAAACAAATAATCACAGTATTGTCATTACCAAATATCCATTCGTGTCCGAAAAACCCGGTGTTTCAAATTTTAAATTTGTTGACATTTAGACATTCGAGAACTAGTAGACTTATGGCTATTGGGAATGATTTCAGCTCTAAAACTGTCATACATTGTACATCGTATTATTATGATAAAAAGAATACCTTTGAAATCTTAAATTCTCTCAAGAAACAGGATCGCAGGGAAGATGTTGAAACAGTTTCAATGATGATATCCCCATACTGAAGTGATACATCGAAGCCCTCTTTAGGCCAATACACCTCTTCCTGTCAACATAGGAATGTATCATTTTTTAAAAACAAACTGAGCTTTATTGCCTTTTTCTCTTATTTCAGGTCACATGCAGACTTTCTAGGAGAATCAAATTAAAACATCAGAAATAATGTGAATATTTATATAAAACATTTGTGAACATATTTTTTTCAGCAAGAGCAAGTTACCTTGCGTAAAAGTTATTAACAATTAATTACGAGATCTAAGTGTAAGTTTCATGGACAACACTACTAGGTTTTATTCAGAAAGAATTCATTTAAATTTACCATCTTTTAATAGTAACTTTTGAAGTGACTGTATATATAGTTGACTACCATTAATGGTTGTATATTGCCTGATGAAACTGGAAGCATATCCAGCGAAACGTCGTGTATAATAAACACAGAAGTACTAACTCAGAAAACCACTCTTATGTTATTATCTTTTAATAGTGTAAACAATTTCTCAAGTTCAATAACATTTTTAAGCTCAAAACAGATAATGTTTGAGATCTGTCCTTTTGTGACTCAATTTGCATTTGTATATAAACAAGTAGTAAAAAATCTAAAGCTATTCCTGCTTGCATTAGAATGTCCGCATATGTCAGAAATTTGTTATTAAAAAAAAATAAAACTGTTTTTTGATCGTTTGTAATTAACTGTTTTGTCGAAGATACAGAACCAGTCCATTGTTATGACTTTGCATTAGAAATAATAATGATAAAACAGCACAAAAAAACCCAATAAAACAGAATGGACACTTACTGATTCCGTTTCCTTCAAGTTGGTCAACATTAAGATTATTTGTATTTGCTGTTCCCAAACCATTCTCCAGAAGTCGTTTATTGTATTAAGCAGAGGCCCTTGAGAGGCAATGTATTCTCGTTTGAAGTTATAACCCTAAACAATAATACATAATTACGGTAAATAGAGATATATGTTGCCTATAATATTTAAAGTGACAGGGTTTCGATTTTTTGTCATTAATTCTGATTGTGAAGAGCATCCAGCCAATCAAAAAGAGCATTCTTAAGCAGCTTAATGTAATAAAATCCCTTAATATAATCATGATTACTATAAGGGTTGCATTTATATTCAATCTGACAAATTGTAAAAATGTTTTTTACAGTAAGGGTTAAATATGGGTGCATTTGTAGCCCTAAGTGTAACGATCATGGCAGAAATGGTTGCCATCTCGTATAATTATCCTTCCTGTAAAAAAAAAAACATTTTGGCAATTAGTCAGATTGAATATTTATAAACAATGTTTGAAATGGCAATATTTTCAATTCATTCTTTGATAATATGATTACTCTTTATGTAATTAAACAACCATGAGTAAAATGTATTATGGCTATTTCACGCCATTCTATTAACTTGAGTAAACACGGGCTCGCAGTTTTTGCCCACTCCATATGTATGAAATTATTTTAGGATTTCGCGAAAGTGACGTATGTTTTATGACTGTACAATTCATCCAATAATAAATTAGGCATATTGCTGGCGCCTTTTTCCAGTCGAAGTCATTTGAACGTAGGCTTACTGACTTCTTCAACAGGCAAATTTCTACCTAACATTGTTCTTATGTTTGTAGTATGTCGGATTAAAAACTATTTTGGTTTCGGTTACTAAGTTAAAAAGTATTGATATATTAACTAAATTTATTGAATTTTGGAGGCATCTTAAGTTCCAAGTTGCCATGGATAAGCTACTGTGCTTATAACGCAATTAGCTCTGTGTTAACGCCCCTGACTTAACATAAAATATACACTTGATTATAACTGCTGAGTTAATAGCTGAACGAACACCCGAATATGCAACTGGGGGAAATCTTGCATATGTGCCACTTACTCTAATAACTGTTGTTACTTCACAATAAGGGGTTAAAATGCAACCCTTAATGTAACATCATTACATTAAGGGATGAAATTGCAACCCTTTTGTGATAATTATTACATTTAGGAATTTTATTTCATTAACTGACGTAACAGACCCTTTTCATTTCCGTATATTCTCGTGAGGAGTATCAGCACAAAGTTGATCATGTGACATTTTTTAAAAAGGCCGCAAATTTCGGAATTGCCTTTAAAACGAAGATAAATTATTGTTTGTTTGTCTGTTTATTCATTCACCAAATATAAACTAAACAGACACTATAATAGACAATAAAAATTACAGATAATATTAAACTTTAAAAGACTTTAAAATAATATTTGATTGTTGACGGAAATAAGGCTTCCAAGAGGCGGCTAAATGCCAAGTTACTAAATTGTATAAAAAGAACGACTCGCTAAAGAAAATCTGGATTTAAAATTTCTAAAAAATCACTTAATAACAATAATTAACTTATAGAAGCAAACTCTCACCGGAATGTAACTGGCGTTGATATAGTCAGAACCATCTTGGCCCACCATTGCAAGTAATTTGACTCGGGTTTTATCAACTTTAAAATACAAAGACAAAAACATAATGCATGCAAGAAACTTTGAGCCCATTTAGTTAGAGGTCATTGTCGTGAAATTATCGGGTACTTTTATGTCTAAATAAACGTTGTATATTTGAGAATTCATAATAGCTTTTACAAAAACTCTTTCTACAATTATAAAAATCAAGGCATTAATGGCCAAGTTTAATGGGTATCACACACTCAGTGTTATGATGAACTTGTCAATCTTACATTGCTCAACAAAGAGCTAAAACATAAACTTGTAAATTAATGGAGGTGGAGACATGAGCTTAAATATAAAATAGTAGTAGGGGTGTCTATATATGAAGCCTTTCACAGCAGGGGTCCTCCAATCGACATATAAAAAATCTATATTTGCACAGCAGGGGGGTACTGACATAAACGTAAAAAAATCGATAGGATGACGTAATAAATGACAGATGGTGTGTGTCAGATGTCGAAAGAGATCAAAAGCATTCTCGCACTATAGCATGGACACAAAATGTGAACTTTGATCAGGAAAATTGCAAGAAAATGAGTAAAAATGAAAATAGCGAATGACATTAAGAAAGTGATTTTAGGTAGAGAACAATAGAATGAAGGCGTTAAGACGTTGAACGATAGCGTTAAGACATAAAGAAAATTGTTAAGAAAATGAGCCTAAAATCATAATTTGTTATTAAGATCATGTCATTAAATCAATTGCATTCATCGATAGGATGACGTAATAAATGACAGATGATGTGTGTCAGACGTCATGAAAATCAATAGCAATTTCGTACTATAGTGCGGGCACAAAATGTGAACTTTAATCGGAAAAATCCTTTGAATTATTTTTTTAAAAGTCACAAACAAGAACGATAAATATACAACCGAGGTGACACGTGCTAAATGCAAAGTTTCGGCAAAGTGACGTATTTGATCGATAAAACTCATAGTTTGCCAGCGAGTCAATGCCATGTCAAAACTTGTTCAACTAGCATGTGTTACAACTGTTTGAAACGCAGTCCTCTACAGTTTGCCAACGAGTCAGGTACATGTGAGAACTCGTTTGACTATCACGTGTTAAATTGATTTTTAAAAGAGTATAAACACTTGATCTTTGTTCAGTCTAGGCATTTAACATCAAGTCATACACCATTTACCACCATATTCCACCACAAAGTATCAGCATATCAGGAAAACATGTTTTGCGTCAGTTCTAGCCTGAGAGTAAAAGTGGTAGGCTTAATGAGACAACCCCGTGTGTCCTTTCATAAGTTTTTCCAGTTATGGCAGTGTGAAAGAAGTCTTAACGTTAACAGAAACTGGTTGGAATGGAATAATGCCTTTAGCCTCTAGAACTGACGGAATGCTTTCGATCGAAGAACCATCAGAGAGACCATACAGTTTGGAGGACAATATGTATATCAGCTGCAGTAGATTTAACGGGAAGTTCTTAATTCACATAAGGAAATGGTTTACACCTAGAAGATCATGAACAGACCAATTGCCATCGTTAAAGGCCACCAAGACGGGAATTGCGATGAACGAATTTGGATGGCAAAAATTAAAGGAGAATTTTCGCAAGATAGACAATGCCCTTAGACGTATGCAAAATGTGATAGACATGGCTGAAGAATTTACAGAGCACATGAAAGAAGACATGAAAGATTTGGACATTGTAGAAGAAAACCAAAATGGCACTCAATCTTGTACATCATATCAAATAGAGGAGCTTCAATGTAACAAGTGTAGCCCCTTTTTTCACACAAGCATTATTATTTTGTATTTGTGAACATGTTAGGCTACACGATTTTCTTATACCCACACAGATTTCGCTTAAAAACACTTTTAGGGGTTTTTCATTGGAATACATACGTACTTTAAACACATCGATATTGTCTGTATGTTTCCTTTTCTAAGTTAAATGTTCCAAATATTTCGCTTCTTAAAATATAAGAGATCCGCCGCGAGAGTAATATTTTAACGGTCACGGGAGTCCTGTTTTAACGGTCACATTTTAACTGTCATAAGAGTCACGTTTTAATTGTCACAAGAGTCATGTTTTAACTGTCACAGGAGTGACATGTCTACTGTCACGTAAGAGTGACGTTTTAATTGTCACGTAAGAGTGACGTTTTAATTGTCACGTAAGAGTGACGTTTTAATTGTCACAAGAGGGACATTTCAACTGTCACAAGAGTGACATTTCAACTGTCACAAAAGTGACATTTTAATTGTCACAAGAGTTTTCAAATATTTCGTATTTTACATGTGTTTATTGAAACAGGTACAGAAAGAAAGAGAGAAAAATCCACCGTACGTAGAACTATTCGTAGAAAAAATATGATGCTATGTAAGTATGTTCAATGTAAACTGTAGCCCGCAGATCGGCAAAAACTTTGGACTGAAGTTATTCCGATGCGCCGGTATGAGCTTCACTTCAAGTTTAATCCCCTCAAGATACTGCGGACTAGAACACGTGCAATGTAGTTGGAAATATCCTAACTCTATGGCCAAAGTTAAGTATATTGAAATATACCTATCTTATTACCAAAGGTTAACTTCTTCAATCCCCCTTTCCGTGGCATTATGATTATCACTGATTTGCAGACGATAAATGTCCGATCAATCAACCAATTTCGTCGCATTTCGATCTTTAATTTGCCTCATAAGCACGATGTAAGTAAGTGACAACTTTAAGACAATACTTCCTGTTGTCTAATCAATTTGTTTAAGAACATATGTGCTCTACGATCTCGGCCAAAAAGAAAAAGATATTCTGGCGCAAAAATCTGCAAAATTCAAGGCCTTTTTTTGTCCGATCTCTATACTGAAATTCATCAGCTAAGCACCTTGGCGTCATAGTTTACTTGATAACGATCTTGGTATATGTATATTGAAACGTTGCTGTGTTTATTTGATATAGCAGAAGTTGTTTATCATAGCAGACTTTGTTCATATTTAATTCTTTCAACTTCTATATGCCGCTCATTACAATTTTTGTGACATACCGGTAGGCCTACTCAACCGAGTCTTTGTAATGGGTTGAAATAACGACGATGGAAGATATGCACTTTTACAAAGGCCTCTGTCGTTCAAAAATGTCTTAAACTTATAACGTGGGGATAATTTGGCCCATGACAACAATGTGATTTGTATTATCACTATCCCCTTCGGATGTGAAAATCTTGAGTTTTCTTAATATTGGTGAGTCAGTAGAAGGATGATTCCCATTTTCCTACAGGGCTTGTAGCTGGCCAAATGTTTCTACGAGTCAAACGTTCACATTACGGCAAATGATAACTTAATTAGTGACCGATGTATGCAACTAGGCCCTATTTCTCACCGCGAAAATTCAGAATACAGTGGGCCGTTTTCTGTATTTTTCCCAGATAGAAGAAGTTAGAAACTTTCTATTTTTACCAAAAATTTAAAGTTTTGGTATCATTTAGTATTTTTAATTTGAAATTGAAAATTAGATATATCAAGTGCCCACAATGTAAACAAACCTGTGCATGCTCACAAGTGCGCTAATGTCGTGTGAGTGATCTAACCAATGAACTGGATCTAACGACACGGTATAATTTTACTTACTTTGCTAACTGAGAAAAACAGACTGGCGATTGGGTAAGAGGAATTCGAAAAGGCTGGCAACAAATTTAAGAGTAAACTACAGAAAAAGGCCTGAAATGTGTGTAAAACCGACTCTTAACCCGACACCGATCGTTGTTGTTGTCGGGCTTAGATTCTTCGTTTGTTTTCCACCCCAATTTATACATTCTGCACCTAACTAGACATGTTTTATGTGTCGTACGTTAATTTTTAGTGGTTTTAGCTGTAGTAAACTCGTGGAAATTGGTTTTCAAACAGGCTACGACGGGAAGTGGGTCTTTAAATGTATATTGATAAGCCTGGTGATTTGAGTACAATATTAATTGTTACCTGTGCAACTAAAATGGAGAAGATACCAAGTATGCAAGGTTGATGCCCAACCTATAGGCCTTTTATAACATTAGGCAATCAGATGTATCAGTTTCGACATATTTCTCCGTACAATCTTATCTGTTATTAAGCTGTGAAATCATGCTCCTATTGTTACGAGACAAAATAATAATAAAGGAAGTAAAAACAGAACAGCAGTTATCCATTATCCGTCTGTCCATTCTATCTTGTAAACACATTAATTTAAAAAGTCTTTTACTCACAATTTGGAAAGTTTACGCAATAGGACAAGCACAGCAAGCCTATTAAAATGGTTTCTTTTTTCAGGAGTAATGCCCCGTACATTACCATCGGCCGAAAATGTCGTTGTAAACACATGCAATATCCTAAAAAATCTTTTACACACAACTTTGAAACTTAAACAGTTGTTTGATATGGCAAAGAAGCCCATCAAAATCGACGCAATCGGGCGTTCCATGAGTGATTCCCCTTACTGCTGCCATAAAAAGACGTATGTGGACATGAAGACGTATACGGACATACGCGTGCCAAGTGCTCGCTGGAGGTCAGGGGTTTCTTACTTTACCTACTGTTACGAAACGATTCTGGGAAAGTAAAGGCCAAAAATAGAAGTTAAATTGCTTTCTTTTTTTCGGCTTCAGCAATGCTTATTTGTTGTAGTTTTTGTAGTACCTAATGTACAGGACATCAGGGTCCAGGCGCTTTTTATTTTTTACCCAAAACGAGCCCAGTTTCGTTAAGAACTTAAGAAATAATAAGATATAAACCAAGAGACAAAGGCAGAATTCCAATTTGACCGATTCGTATATTGACCATTGTCATACATGGAAAACAAATATGGCATAGAAACAATCAAAACAGAATCTGCTGGACTGATATGGGGAAATGCTACTCACAAAGTCATTAAATAGAAAAGTGCGTGCACAAATCCGGTTACATGGACGATCCATAGAAAGGTTCTAACGATGGTTCCAGCGAAGAGTGAAGTGGCTGGTTCCAGCGATGGTTCCATGCAGTGACGATTGCAGAGGGGACTCCAGCGTTGACTCGGTTGGTGGCTAGCTGACCGGTTTCATCTACCGAGTTTTGAGCAGGGTTCTCTGAGAATATCTCATGGTTTCCGGCGCTATCACGCACTCAGTTTGGTAATATGTAGGTCTATCGACCCACCGATACTAACGTATTTTCACTTCGAAAAGAAATTAAACTCATTATGGCATTATATAGGTCTATAGACCCACCGATACTAATGTATTTTCACTTCGAAAAGAAATTAAACTCATTATGGCATTATATAGGTCTATAGACCCACCGATACTAACGTATTCTCACTTTGCCATTTTAGGAGGAAATACAAATTTGCCCAACTAACGTTGGACAGTCAACTAACGTTGGACAGTCAACTAACGTTGGACAGTCAACTAACGTTGAACTCCTCACTCAATGAAGATCAAACTCTGTCTCTGAGAAAAAGGGATGAAATTCGACACGACCACGTCAGTGTCTTGGAAATCTCGTGCAGACCGTGCGTTCAGTTTTCCACATGAAAACACAAAGGAATGAAGACTGGTTCATCTGAATAACAACACTAAAAGGAATCCAGACATGAAACATTTGAATTACAATGAAAGATTCCACAAACGAGTTAACCGCAATCAATCACCACTGTTCCAGACCGTCACATTATTAGTTAACAAAAGCTGTCGGCCTGACCGCTGTTGACCACAAATTGGCCAGACAACTACTTGAAAGTTACAAACGGTCGCGAGCAGTTGATTTGGTTATGTCAGTCTACATTTATACATCACACTACCAACGCCGAGATATAAGTGAAGTCCGGCGTAAAACATCAATCAATAAATCCTCTGCTTATACAGTCTTGTTCCAAGCTTAAAGTGGCACGAGCTGCCAAAATTCGTATTTTCCCATAAATTATGAATTTGACGAAAGTAGGAGGTTTTGAAGGTTGTCGAAAAATTAAATGATTAAGGTCGGAATGAGGAAAACCAATACAGTTTATGAACTATGCGAACTTAAATAGTATTCGAAAAGTAAACAAAATTTAATGAACTGGGCTGAACATTCATTCAATCTAAGCTCAAGTTAGTTCGAATCAATACTTTGTCGTACATTCTCGAGACTAGCAGAACTAAAGAGCTTCTGAATTATACGTTTTGAGAAAAATAGTCGATAATTTCAACATTCTGTTTTAACCAAAAACATCGACATTTTTGCAGCTCATGCTACAATGAATGTAATTAACATTCTGTCTGATTAGAATGAGAAAACTCTGCATTTATGGCGGAATTAAATTCGTATTTCGTTATTTATACATTCAATTTATAAAAGTGGAGGAACCTGTCAGAAATTGTTCCAAATATCATGGCTTTATCTCAGCGATAAAATACGCTCAATTTTGTTCAATGCTTCAATGCTACAAGTGACAAAACAGATATTATAACAAAAACTAGAAATACACAAAATCCTAGCACACAACCTTTACATGCACACAATATAAAAATATAAAAAATATAATAAAAAAATGAGTTTTAAATATCACATGACAATTACATTTTTACTATGATATTTATGACTACATATTATTGTTATGATATGGAATGCTACATACAGTTCATATATCACAAATTCCATATATATATAGTTCAAGATGTAGCTTTTATAAAAACATATACCCTCAGTCAATGGCTATGATATTTTAAACATAAAGCAAATATTGGCGACATTATGTTTTTTTGTGTACATTAGTCAGGTTTTGTATAAATGTTTGCGACAAAAAATAAATACTGAATACGTTTCTAATAAAAATCTAGTCTGGTACCATGTCCCTAAACTCGTACGGGATAGCTCGTACCTAATAACGAGCTATCCTGTGCAAGTTTAGGGACATGGTACCAGACTAATCATCGTCAAAACCCACGGTTAAAACTTACGCTTACGCTCACATTAAGAGGTGAGCTTGTCGAGAATTTAGGAAATTAAACGAGACTTACCTTGGTTAAAGTCGATGTTTGATTCCAATTATTGTAGTAAACAATAATCACTGTAGAGATCAAGTGAATAGAACTGCGCAAGCGCCGCATGGGCATATTTTAAAGAAATTTTTGGCGTGAAACAAAACATCCAAGACTGTAGAGACAATTGATTTATACATAGATGTCCAAGAAAAGGGAGGGTGGGAGAGGCACTTGATCTCTACAGTGATTATTGTTTACTACAATAATTGGAATCAAACATCGACTTTAACCAAGGTAAGTCTCGTTTAATTTCCTAATTATTTCTCGTAAACATCACTTACGAGATCACGTGAATCTTTAAAGCCAACACGCAAAAAATTCCGTAAACAAAAAATTGTCGGATTTATTTGTTTCGTACACCATAATAGAATGCTTATAAAAGAATGAATCACACAGTAACTCTGTATTTATAAGTTCAGCACATTTTCAGAAAAGGAGTCAGAACACAAAGGTTTGTCATAATACGTTTGAAATGTAGATGCATTTGTCCATCCAGTTTTCTGTAAAAATAATGTCGATAGGAACTTGGCAAGATTTTGCCTTGCACACTGAAGCAGTACGCACACTGTGTGCTTTGAAAACAGATGTATCTACACCAGCTAAAGTCATTACTGTTCGCAGCCAGCGAGCCACTGTATCGGTAGAAACAGGTGCATGGGGTTTAATATAACTTATAAACAAACTGTCACACAACGGGTCACGTAACAAGGAAGTACAACGTAAATATTCCTTTAAAACTGTATAAACACATAACCTCCTATCTGGAGAATAAGCCCGTAAAATAGTTTTTGACCGAAACTTTGGTCTACACGTCTTCAAAAGTTTAGAATAAGAAAAATAAAAAGCATCATCACTTTCTATCATGTTAGATAGACATAAAGCTTGTATAGACTGTACCCTGGATGCAGATGTCAGTGCGATTAGCATGACTAATTTGAGTGTCAATAACTTTAATGGTAAAGAAACCAGAGGTTCCAGGGAAATTAAACAGTTAAGCACTCTGGAAACATCCCATGTTACCGCGTATCTCGGCTGAGATGGACGTAAGTTGTATACACCTCTCAAAAACCTAATAACAAGCGGATGACTCCCAGCAGAAAATCCTTCTAAGATTATTCCAGTTGATGTTAATGCACTACGAGCAGTGTTTATCGCACTATATCCTAGCCCGGACTCATACAGGGAGGTCAAAAAATCCAGCACAGTTACTACAGTCGGCAAAAATGGATCATGTAACCTTTGACGACAGAAAAATAACCACCTTCTATAGTATGTCTGATACTGCTTCTGTGTGCCATGTCTCCAAGATGCAACGATGATTTCGGTAGTTTTGTGCGAAATGCCTCGGTCCGTAAACTGTCTCCGGAGAGCCGACAAGCCATCAACACTATTGAGTTCTTTAGTGGGTGATGTACAGATTGATTGGGTGGAATCAACAGATCGTCTATTGTCGGTAGAATGAGTGGGTAGTCCACCAACTGTTCCATCAGAAGGGGGAACCATATCTGAGTTGGCCAAATAGGAGCCACCAATATACACTCCGCAGCTTCTTGTTGAATTTTCCGTAGACATCGGGCCAGAAGACTGAAAGGAGGATTTAGATAGGAATAAAAATTGTGCCACGAAATGCTAAAGGCATTTACATATATAGCATCTGGATCAGGTCTATAAGAACAATATACTGGGACCTGGTTATTTAACCTAGAAGCGAACAGATCTACTTCTGGTGTGCCAAATTTTGTAACTATACTTTGAAATACTACAGGATTCAACATCCATTCAATTTGATCATCAAATTTCCGAGATAATTGATCAGCTACAGTGTTAGAAACACCGGGTATATAATTAGCAGTTAACCATATGTTTCTAGCAACACACCACGACCAAATTTCTCTAGCAACTGTGTCACATTGTATAGAAGTAGTACCACCCATATTATTAACATAAGCTATGGCAGTTTGGTTATCCATTAACACATTCACATGTTTTCCTTCAATAGACTTTGAGAAAGAACGCAATGCATAAAAGCACGCCAAAATCTCTAAGTAATTAATATGGTATTTTGCCTCCGTGGTATTCCAACGACCGCCGGTTTTTGTAGCCTCCATTGAGGCGCCCCAACCTTCAAGAGATGCATCTGATGCAATTGTGACTGCAAAAGGTTTATGTGAAATGTCTCTGAACGACTGTGAAACATTGTCTATCCACCATTGTAACTCAACCTTCATATCGGATGTTACACACATTAGGCAATCATAATTTCCTGCAGATGATTTTACAGATATTATTTTTGCTTGCTCTAAACACCGATAGTGCAGTCTACCTAGCGGTACTGCGGTGAAAGCCGTCACAAGGTAACCTATAACCTGGGCCACTCTGCGAATCTTGACCTGCTTCTGCTTTATGAGGTCAGAACAAGCATAAATAATAGCCTGCTTTCTCCTCGCAGTTAGACGAACTGTCATATTGAGCGAATTTATTTCATTACCAAGAAACGTTATATGTTGAGTCGGTACAAGACTCGACTTTGAATTATTAACATGAAAGCCAAGAGATTTTACAAGTTTTACAGTGTCATTTACAGATATTTGACAACTAATGGACGAATCACCAATTATGAGAGAATCGTCGATATAGCCAACTATGACATGTCCGAGGCGACGCAAGACAGAAAAAACAGGTTTCAATAGCTTTGTGAAAATGCGGGGTGCACTTGCCAAACCCATTGGAAGGGCGTTATACTGATACACTTTATCACACCAGATAAATTGAACAAATTTTCTATGATGTTCTGCTAGAGGTACAGAGTAGTATGCGTTGCTAAAATCAACGCTAGCAAAATAGCACCCTTGTTTCACACAGTTTAATGCGGATTCCAGAGAATCCATTTTAAAATGATGGTATGTTATAAACTGATTCAGTTGTTTCAAATTTATTATAACCCTGTATCCGCCTGATTTCTTAGGCCGGGTAAAAATAGGTGAAACAAAACAAATGTCACTGGGTGGTACCTCTTGAATAACTTTCAGCGTTAAAAGAGATTTAATTTCATCTCGGATGATCTCAGTTTCCTTTAGACTAAATGTAGGCTGATTAGGCTTTTGAACCTGTTCGGGTTCTTCGTCGTGAATAAATTCTAAATTGTATCCTTGAACAATTTGAAGGATATTAGGATCGGACGTGAGACATTCCCACTGTGAGATAAAGTGTTTCAGAGTACCCGCTTCAAATGGGACTAGCTTTTGACAAAATTCTTTACCTGCCTGAGATAAATGAAGGTCTACTTGTTTGTCTTGAATTGGCCCGCGCCTCGGCGCTGGAAGTTTTTTGCCTCAAATGACTGTGGTCTGCCTCTACCACGACCTCGACCTCGTCCTCTGGCTCTAAAACCCGGACGACCTCTATAGGATCCCCTGAAACCAACTCTGTTGCTTATTCTAGAGCAATCTGAGATATCTTTGACAGTTTTTGGAACATCGTCCCCAAAGAGGTGGTCAGTAAACTTCAGGTTATGGCTACATAAATGAGTGTACTCCCCTTTCATGTCTGGTTTCATCAACTCTCTGCGCAACATGCACAATTGTCTATTCGCATGCCCAAATAAAGCCAAAGATTCCAATACACTGGGCAGAAGACTAGATGTCTCAGCATTGTCTATCTTGGCCATTAAATCAGCGATTTTTGTCAGGCCTATAGCTCCTTTGATAAACGAGGATTGCACATTTTGTAATTTTTTATCATTTGTGCGTGAGACGGGACTTAAAAAATCCCACACCATCTGATTGGTTTTCACAACTACTAAAGATGTAGCGTTGTCTGGCCTATTCAATTTTTTTACCAAACCAAGATAACCTTCCTCTTCTATACCCTCTCGGAACCAATCGTTGACCAGCTTCGCAAGTTGGCCGTCAACCTCAGAATCTACAGATTCTTTAGTTTGAAGGTTTTTGCCAGCTACTAAAAATTTATTGTCGGATTGCACATTCTCATCAATACAAATCCGCTTTGGTGAGATGTCTATTGTATTAGATGGATTAGCTGTCTCGTCAAACTCATATTCACCTTCACCTTCATACGTATCGTCATACCCATAATTGTAGACCTCGTCTACTCGTGTGTTGAGCTGCTCAATTTTATCATTTTGATTATTTTGATTTTGCTGAATTACATTCAACATGGCCAGGACATCTGCGATGCCGGCAGAGTGAGGAGTCCCAGGTGCGCCTCCCAGGCACGGGGACTTAATAAGAGAACTACCTGCATTTTGACTGTTAAACAAAAGGACAGTAACAGCTCCACTGGTCGAAGGAGTTGTAACCACAGAGACTTTAGCCGAGGAAGCTTTCCGTTTACCTGGCTTTTTAGAACTCACAGTCGGGGACGTTCGCACATTAATTTTCGAGAGTTCGAGACTCTCAGTCTCTGACATTGACATGTTAAAAAGTCCCACGTGCTACAACTGCCCCGAACGTAGTCTGATATCAGCTGGAAATTATCCACCGAAATTTTAAGCAGTAATTCTGATTGAAAATGTAACTCCGTTACAATAAAAAACAAGAATCGATGGTCAAACCTGCACTTGAAATGAACTTAGATAAGAGCAGAAGGGACAGCGTCCTTTCCACTCAAGCGGCTAGCAGATCAATGCCCATGCGGCGCTTGCGCAGTTCTATTCACGTGATCTCGTAAGTGATGTTTACGAGAAATAATTAACCCTGGGTATCGAAGGATGCAGACTAATAAAATCCAATCTCAATCGAAAGCGGTAAAAAATAAAAAGCGCCTGGACCCTGATGTCCTGTACACCAGGTAGTAAAAAAACTATAACAAGCATAGCTGAAGCCGAAAAGAAAGCAATTCAACTTCTAACTAGAGGTTTGTACAGAACATTTACTGAGCTAAGTTGACGATTAAGTCAACCAGTAAAATATGAAAACTGAAAAACATCACAATTTTACCGATGAGTTCAAATGCCTATCCTATGGTCATTTTCCCATATGTAGTTGCCATGAACGAATTTAACAAAGGTTCTCGTATATATGTTGGACTACAGTTCGCAAAAGGCTATACCTTGATATTATTCCTTTTTGTTAAACACTTTGAAAATGTCTCCAAACAAAATAGTTTCTTATCATTAGATTCCATTGGATATGTTTTACTTGGCAGTTTGAGGTAAAGATATGTTCCGTAGTTGTCCGTATAAACCCATTCTCAGTATTTTTATTTTGGCAAATCTGGCTGGTTTTTAAGAATGGTATCATACTCGTTCTCTGTAAATAAAAATATAACATTGGAGAGAAAGACAAGACAAGGTATAAGTACAGAGTTTGGATATTTCCGAATAACCCAGACTTAATGAGACATAATTAAGCGTTTGTCACAATAACTGACGTCGAGGCGATGCCTTAATTATTTGTGTTCACATAAAGTTGTGAATTATTTCTCATTCGAAGGGAGTTTCAAACAGCTTCAAGACCGGAATCTGCTAATAGATATAGAAAAGGGGACATTGCATGAACCGTTATATATTGTTTAGTCATTTCCGTCGCACACACCTAAAGATCATTTCACTGTAATAAACGGAAATGATATTATTACAATGAATGAATTATTTCTGTGGAATATATTTAGTCCCCACCTTTAATAGTATTCATGTCAGATGTGATTACAATAAATGGATTTTTCTGTGGAATATATACTCTCCCAAAAAGAAACGCAATATCTAATTTTTTTTCTTCAAAATATGAATTTTCAACATCTTTTTTGGGGAGAGTATATTTAGTCCTCACCTTTGATAGTATCCATGTCAGCAATTTCATACAAAGATTCATAATCAGAGAAAGCGTCATTACTGTAGATATGTACAGAATTCTTTCGTTTCTCCAGTAAAATCTCACATAGAGTGTTGTGGATGAATACATACTGAGCCTAAATTCCACATATCAAATAAAGATAAATCAAGATTAGAACGATTCGAAACAGTCTGTTTTCTTAATTTAATTTGATTAGAAGAACAGATGAACCCAAAACAAGTGATATACAGGGTAGCTAGGCAAAGGTGCTACTGTTAAGGGTTTTTATAACCTTGGATTGATATAATGGGCCATACGAGATTCTTAACCTTCTGTATCAGGACTCCTGATCCCATAAGCACCGATAGAATGCATTTTCCCAAGTGTCTAATATAACATATAGGTAATACATAAGGACTTATGGTTTTGATATATTTCAAAATAAAAAAGCATTCAAAGTTTCGATCCAGTTGCTGCTCTGTATTGAGCCGCCCAATGGATCAGTATTATGCATTGAATATTTTACATGTATTCTTTGAAAATACAATGGAGTTTTCTAGTACCTCAGTTTGAACCATACGCGCTCTATGTTGTCTCATGGTCAACACGATGTTGTAGATGTCAATAGAGATATCTTTCCCAGCAAGTGGATCACAAATACTTTGGCAAATCTGATCCAAAGCGATAAGAGTACCTGTTCTGCCAGCGCCATCACTACAACAATAATAGGCCTACTACAGTCATAAATACCTGTATATCATCTCTACAACTATTTTCTATCCAAGTTTAAAACTTAAAGGCATAATATACTTTTGCTTGCAGGTATAGACCTACGCTTACATATAAACATAACTGCTCCATGATCATGGGGTGTTATTAGGTTGTGAATTAACCATGGTGAAGGGATTTCCGTCGTTTAGGTGATCCTAATGAGAAAAGTTACCTGCAGTGAACCAAAATCGGCTCGGTCATTTCAGGACTGATATTATTTCTGAATTCACGTAAAAAAATCGCCATCTCTTTTCCTGCAGAAATTCCATAATCCGGCCATTTCACCAACTGGAATTGTTTCACATGGCGTACAGAAGAACCCTATAAAAAACAAATAATCACAGTATTGTCATTACCAAATATCCATTCGTGTCCGAAAAACCCGGTGTTTCAAATTTTAAATTTGTTGACATTTAGACATTCGAGAACTAGTAGACTTATGGCTATTGGGAATGATTTCAGCTCTAAAACTGTCATACATTGTACATCGTATTATTATGATAAAAAGAATACCTTTGAAATCTTAAATTCTCTCAAGAAACAGGATCGCAGGGAAGATGTTGAAACAGTTTCAATGATGATATCCCCATACTGAAGTGATACATCGAAGCCCTCTTTAGGCCAATACACCTCTTCCTGTCAACATAGGAATGTATCATTTTTTAAAAACAAACTGAGCTTTATTGCCTTTTTCTCTTATTTCAGGTCACATGCAGACTTTCTAGGAGAATCAAATTAAAACATCAGAAATAATGTGAATATTTATATAAAACATTTGTGAACATATTTTTTTCAGCAAGAGCAAGTTACCTTGCGTAAAAGTTATTAACAATTAATTACGAGATCTAAGTGTAAGTTTCATGGACAACACTACTAGGTTTTATTCAGAAAGAATTCATTTAAATTTACCATCTTTTAATAGTAACTTTTGAAGTGACTGTATATATAGTTGACTACCATTAATGGTTGTATATTGCCTGATGAAACTGGAAGCATATCCAGCGAAACGTCGTGTATAATAAACACAGAAGTACTAACTCAGAAAACCACTCTTATGTTATTATCTTTTAATAGTGTAAACAATTTCTCAAGTTCAATAACATTTTTAAGCTCAAAACAGATAATGTTTGAGATCTGTCCTTTTGTGACTCAATTTGCATTTGTATATAAACAAGTAGTAAAAAATCTAAAGCTATTCCTGCTTGCATTAGAATGTCCGCATATGTCAGAAATTTGTTATTAAAAAAAAATAAAACTGTTTTTTGATCGTTTGTAATTAACTGTTTTGTCGAAGATACAGAACCAGTCCATTGTTATGACTTTGCATTAGAAATAATAATGATAAAACAGCACAAAAAAACCCAATAAAACAGAATGGACACTTACTGATTCCGTTTCCTTCAAGTTGGTCAACATTAAGATTATTTGTATTTGCTGTTCCCAAACCATTCTCCAGAAGTCGTTTATTGTATTAAGCAGAGGCCCTTGAGAGGCAATGTATTCTCGTTTGAAGTTATAACCCTAAACAATAATACATAATTACGGTAAATAGAGATATATGTTGCCTATAATATTTAAAGTGACAGGGTTTCGATTTTTTGTCATTAATTCTGATTGTGAAGAGCATCCAGCCAATCAAAAAGAGCATTCTTAAGCAGCTTAATGTAATAAAATCCCTTAATATAATCATGATTACTATAAGGGTTGCATTTATATTCAATCTGACAAATTGTAAAAATGTTTTTTACAGTAAGGGTTAAATATGGCTGCATTTGTAGCCCTAAGTGTAACGATCATGGCAGAAATGGTTGCCATCTCGTATAATTATCCTTCCTGTAAAAAAAAAAACATTTTGGCAATTAGTCAGATTGAATATTTATAAACAATGTTTGAAATGGCAATATTTTCAATTCATTCTTTGATAATATGATTACTCTTTATGTAATTAAACAACCATGAGTAAAATGTATTATGGCTATTTCACGCCATTCTATTAACTTGAGTAAACACGGGCTCGCAGTTTTTGCCCACTCCATATGTATGAAATTATTTTAGGATTTCGCGAAAGTGACGTATGTTTTATGACTGTACAATTCATCCAATAATAAATTAGGCATATTGCTGGCGCCTTTTTCCAGTCGAAGTCATTTGAACGTAGGCTTACTGACTTCTTCAACAGGCAAATTTCTACCTAACATTGTTCTTATGTTTGTAGTATGTCGGATTAAAAACTATTTTGGTTTCGGTTACTAAGTTAAAAAGTATTGATATATTAACTAAATTTATTGAATTTTGGAGGCATCTTAAGTTCCAAGTTGCCATGGATAAGCTACTGTGCTTATAACGCAATTAGCTCTGTGTTAACGCCCCTGACTTAACATAAAATATACACTTGATTATAACTGCTGAGTTAATAGCTGAACGAACACCCGAATATGCAACTGGGGGAAATCTTGCATATGTGCCACTTACTCTAATAACTGTTGTTACTTCACAATAAGGGGTTAAAATGCAACCCTTAATGTAACATCATTACATTAAGGGATGAAATTGCAACCCTTTTGTGATAATTATTACATTTAGGAATTTTATTTCATTAACTGACGTAACAGACCCTTTTCATTTCCGTATATTCTCGTGAGGAGTATCAGCACAAAGTTGATCATGTGACATTTTTTAAAAAGGCCGCAAATTTCGGAATTGCCTTTAAAACGAAGATAAATTATTGTTTGTTTGTCTGTTTATTCATTCACCAAATATAAACAAAACAGACACTATAATAGACAATAAAAATTACAGATAATATTAAACTTTAAAAGACTTTAAAATAATATTTGATTGTTGACGGAAATAAGGCTTCCAAGAGGCGGCTAAATGCCAAGTTACTAAATTGTATAAAAAGAACGACTCGCTAAAGAAAATCTGGATTTAAAATTTCTAAAAAATCACTTAATAACAATAATTAACTTATAGAAGCAAACTCTCACCGGAATGTAACTGGCGTTGATATAGTCAGAACCATCTTGGCCCACCATTGCAAGTAATTTGACTCGGGTTTTATCAACTTTAAAATACAAAGACAAAAACATAATGCATGCAAGAAACTTTGAGCCCATTTAGTTAGAGGTCATTGTCGTGAAATTATCGGGTACTTTTATGTCTAAATAAACGTTGTATATTTGAGAATTCATAATAGCTTTTACAAAAACTCTTTCTACAATTATAAAAATCAAGGCATTAATGGCCAAGTTTAATGGGTATCACACACTCAGTGTTATGATGAACTGGTCAATCTTACATTGCTCAACAAAGAGCTAAAACATAAACTTGTAAATTAATGGAGGTGGAGACATGAGCTTAAATATAAAATAGTAGTAGGGGTGTCTATATATGAAGCCTTTCACAGCAGGGGTCCTCCAATCGACATATAAAAAATCTATATTTGCACAGCAGGGGGGTACTGACATAAACGTAAAAAAATCGATAGGATGACGTAATAAATGACAGATGGTGTGTGTCAGATGTCGAAAGAGATCAAAAGCATTCTCGCACTATAGCATGGACACAAAATGTGAACTTTGATCAGGAAAATTGCAAGAAAATGAGTAAAAATGAAAATAGCGAATGACATTAAGAAAGTGATTTTAGGTAGAGAACAATAGAATGAAGGCGTTAAGACGTTGAGCGATAGCGTTAAGACATAAAGAAAATTGTTAAGAAAATGAGCCTAAAATCATAATTTGTTATTAAGATCATGTCATTAAATCAATTGCATTCATCGATAGGATGACGTAATAAATGACAGATGATGTGTGTCAGACGTCATGAAAATCAATAGCAATTTCGTACTATAGTGCGGGCACAAAATGTGAACTTTAATCGGAAAAATCCTTTGAATTATTTTTTTAAAAGTCACAAACAAGAACGATAAATATACAACCGAGGTGACACGTGCTAAATGCAAAGTTTCGGCAAAGTGACGTATTTGATCGATAAAACTCATAGTTTGCCAGCGAGTCAATGCCATGTCAAAACTTGTTCAACTAGCATGTGTTACAACTGTTTGAAACGCAGTCCTCTACAGTTTGCCAACGAGTCAGGTACATGTGAGAACTCGTTTGACTATCACGTGTTAAATTGATTTTTAAAAGAGTATAAACACTTGATCTTTGTTCAGTCTAGGCATTTAACATCAAGTCATACACCATTTACCACCATATTCCACCACAAAGTATCAGCATATCAGGAAAACATGTTTTGCGTCAGTTCTAGCCGGAGAGTAAAAGTGGTAGGCTTAATGAGACAACCCCGTGTGTCCTTTCATAAGTTTTTCCAGTTATGGCAGTGTGAAAGAAGTCTTAACGTTAACAGAAACTGGTTGGAATGGAATAATGCCTTTAGCCTCTAGAACTGACGGAATGCTTTCGATCGAAGAACCATCAGAGAGACCATACAGTTTGGAGGACAATATGTATATCAGCTGCAGTAGATTTAACGGGAAGTTCTTAATTCACATAAGGAAATGGTTTACACCTAGAAGATCATGAACAGACCAATTGCCATCGTTAAAGGCCACCAAGACGGGAATTGCGATGAACGAATTTGGATGGCAAAAATTAAAGGAGAATTTTCGCAAGATAGACAATGCCCTTAGACGTATGCAAAATGTGATAGACATGGCTGAAGAATTTACAGAGCACATGAAAGAAGACATGAAAGATTTGGACATTGTAGAAGAAAACCAAAATGGCACCCAATCTTGTACATCATATCAAATAGAGGAGCTTCAATGTAACAAGTGTAGCCCCGAAGACTCTACAAATTGGTGACACATGCATGTTAGATTTACGAATTGAATACAAATTAGTATTCATTTATAGCGCTGTTGTAACGATGTGGTTTCATTTTATACGTTAACCACCATGAACAAGGAAGGTCGCAATGAAAAACTCTTTCATAAGTTAAATTATTATTTTTGTACGAGAATGCTATTGGTTTTTTTCGACATCTAACATACACCACCTGCCACTTATTACGTCATCCTTTCAATTTTTTTACGCCTACGTCAGTACCCCCAGCTGTGCAAATGTCAATTTCTTTACACGCCGATTGGAGGACCCCTGCTGTGTAAAGTTTCATATAAAGACAGCCCTACTACTTAAAACAATTCCTTCATGCAGTAAGAAATGAAAATTCATGACATACAAGGCAGAACTTCGGTGTTTCTGTTCTTTTTCCGGTTTAGCTTCTGTGATGCGGCAGTGACAGGTAAGTTTGGGCTCAGCTCCTCTAACGTCTGATTCAACATAAACATGTTATAATAGGATCCATCTATTTTTAGAGTAGTCAAAGTACATGTTTCCCAGTTTAGCTACAATTTAATGTGAAACTCAACTTCCAAACGGCAAACTCCTTAACAGACCATTGTGTTTACTTTACCCCATCGAATGTCCACTAACTACTGATTATCAGGATTCCTGCACTTCAAGTGTGAACAGTCATGAATCAAACCAGAAAAAATGTCTTCCCGAGAGACAAGCAGTTAGTTATTCATGCAAGAGAACTTATTTCCCATCAGTTACAGTAATTGGTGTGCTGGGAGTGTCGTGAATTTCACCACGAATTTTATGAACTCGTTGACTTTCTAATAAATAAATAAAAAGTGAATTAATTTTATTCGAATTTATGATGAAACCGGTCGGAAACTAGAATAGATGTAAGGTAAACTGTAAAGTAAATTATAACGTTAAACCTAAACAGGTCCATTCTTTCCTTTTTGTATAATAATAAAATTGGACCTCTATTTTTTGCACACGGCCTTATTTTTTTACCTGGACACTGGTCAGTGAGATAGTAGTCAAACCAGTCGTAATTCAGTCACCAAAGGACTCAGAACTAGAACTACAGTAACTATATTCAGCAAGTGTTTTCTACAGTAACGAGGCCTAAGTTAACTATTTAGCTATTTTATTTATCTACGTTTCCGACCAACCCTTTCCTTCAAAAAACATTATTTTTCCTTTATCTGCAGCCTCTGTTTGCATTTCTTCATGTAGTGAAAAAATCACTACAATATGAATAGTTGCAAATAAAAGTAAAGCTTATGTATAAGGAAAATTTCACGCCTTTGAGGTACAAATTTATCAAAATTGGTGTGCTGCTTGAATTAATGGATAGTATTATTAGAATGGGACCAGTCACACAATTCCGGTGGTATTTTATTATAGAACTTACTAAATATTGCTCGGAGAAAACGCTGTTGTCATTCTTGTGCATTTCTTCAATTCTTGATATGAACTGGGACAGTTTTACTGGACTGGAATTAACACAAATAAAATGACCTAGTTTATCATATCATGATACGTTAGGAAGCTGATATTGTAGGCCTATTTACAGTCTAATGGTCAGTTGATAGTGTAAAAATAAATCACAAATCCTTGAATTGTACTTCTGTGGCATTGTCCATCTCTAGGCTGTTTTCTGACAAATATTAACGCACCATAGTATCAAACGCTTTAATTCAAGCACATATTATTGAAACAGAAAATGTAATAGTTAGATCATCTGCTAAGAATGATTTGTGTAACTGTATAATTCATTGTATTATAAGCGAATCCTAAAACAAAGCAAATCTTAAAACACAGAAAACTGAAAACACTTAAAAAACTGAAAACCACAAAACAGAAAACTTACATGGAAGTAGGATATCCGAAATCTGACAGTTCGTTGTTCATATCAGGGGCATAGGTTGGAACCCTGTATATAAAAATAGTTAAAAAAAAACGGCCTTGATTCATCATTTTTTGAGAGACCAAATTCGTTTGAAATTACAACACAATATTATGAAAAAACAATGTTTTCTAAAACTCTCAATGAACAGGTAAAATGTGTTCTATCTCTTATAACTTTACCAAGGAGGGGCTTCACCTGGCGTTTTCCATAATGTCAAAATGCCCTATCTATGTCCAACTTATCCAATCCCAATGAAATAAATAATAATAATAATATAAATAGAAATACTAATAATAATTAAACAAGAGATCCCTTAAAGGGGTCTTAACGCCCGCGTTCATCTATTCATATTAAATTGATTGATTGATTGTTTGGTGTTTTACGCTGCGCTCAAGATTATTTCACTTACAGCAATAACTGGATATAGGAATTGGGGCCTACATAAAAAATCTTACTCCAGGGAGATAACTATTGTTGAGGAAAATTAAATTGTGAATTGCAAAATTAAGCTCCCCTAGAAATTTTGGTTGAAAACCACATTGCCACCTGGTAGCCATCTTCAATATGCTAATGAAATGATATTGTACTGTACACAGCTAGAACTTAGAGGGATGATGTGTGTCATGTTTGGTTAAGATCAGGTCAATAGTTTTCTTGGAATAATGATAATAAGTTTCATTTTCAAATTTGGTTAAAAAACAACATTGCTTCCTGGCGGCCATATTTAATAAGCAAATGAGACGAAAATGTAGGGTGCACAACTAGATCAGAGGGAGATAATGTCGGCCAAGTTTGGTCAAAATCAGACCAGTATTTTCTTGGAATAGAAGTAACGAAAAAACAATATACCCTCCTGGCGGCCATATTGAATATGCAAATGAGATCAAAATGAATGGTGCATAACTAGACCATAGGGTGATAATGTATGTTGATTTTGATTAATGTCAGGTAGTTTTCTTGGAACAAAGATAAAGAAAAAAAACATCGCCCCCGGCGGCCATATTTAATATGCAAATGAGATGAAAATGTACAGTACACAACATGGCTATAGGGAGATAATGTGAGCCAAGTTTGGTGAAAATCGGATTAGTAGTTTTCTTGGAAAAAAGTAACAAAAAAAATATATCGCCCCTGACAGCCATATTGAATATGCAAATGAGATGAAAATATATGGTGCACAACTAGACCATAGGGTGATGTATGTCCAGTTTGATTAAGATTGGACTGATAGTTTTATTGGAATAAAGGTAACAAGCAAAAGTTTTCTTGCAATAAACGAGAAAAAAAACATCTCCCCCTTGCGGCATTATTGAATATGCAAATGAGATGAAAATGTACGGTGCACAACTAGACTATATGGAGATAATGTCAGCCAAGTTTGGTGAAAATCGGACAAGTAGTTTCCTTGGAATAAAGGTAACAAAAAAAAACAATATCGCCCCCTGGTGGCCATATATAATATGCAAAATGAGATGAAAATGTACGGTGCACAACTAGACCGTAGGGTGATGATGTACGTTGAGTTTGATTAAGATTGGACTTATAGTTTTCTTGGAATAAAGGTAACTACCGAAAGTTTTCTTGCAATAAACGTAACAAAGAAAAACAACATCTCCCCCTGGCGGCCATATTGATTATGCAAATGAGATGAAAATGTACGATGCACAACTAGACCATAGGGTGATGATGTATGTTAAGTTTGATTAAGATTGGACATGTAGTTTTCTTGGGATAAAGGTGACTAAGAAAAACAACATCGCCCCCTGGTGGCCATATTGAATATGCAAATGACATGAAACTGTACGATGCACAACTAGACTATATGGAGATAATGTCAGCCAAGTTTGATGAAAATCGGACTAGTTTCCTTGGAATAAAGGTAACAAAAAAAAAAACAATATCACCCCCTGGTGGCCATATTGAATATGCAAATGAGATGAAAATATACGGTGTACAACTAGACCGTAGAGTGATGATGCATGTTGAGTTTGATTAAGATTGGACTAATAGTTTTCTTGGAATAAAGGTAACTACCGAAAGTTTTCTTGCAATAAACGTAACAAAGAAAAACAACATCTCCCCCTTGCGGCCATATTGTTTATGCAAATGAGATGAAAATGTACGATGCACAACTAGACCATGGGGTGATGATGTATGTTAAGTTTGATTAAGGTTGGACAAGTAGTTTTCTTGGAATAAAGGTAACAAAGAAAAACAACATCGCCCCCTGGTGGCCATATTGAATATGCAAATTAGATGAAACTGTACGATGCACAACTAGACTATATGGAGATAATGTCAGCCAAGTTTGATGAAAATCTGACTAGTAGTTTCCTTGGAAAAAAGGTAACAATAAAAAAACAATATCGCCCCTGGTTGCCATATTAAATATGCAAATGAGATGAAAATGTACGGTGTACAACTAGACCGTAGGGTGATGATGCATGTTGAGTTTGATTAAGATTGGACTAAGAGTTTTCTTGGAATAAAGGTAACTACCGAAAGTTTTCTTGCAATAAACGTAACAAAGGAAAACAACATCTCCCCCTGGCGGCCATATTGTTTATGCAAATGAGATGAAAATGTACGGTGCACAACTAGACCATAGGGTGATGATGTATGTTAAGTTTGATTAAGATTGGACAGGTAGTTTTCTTGAAATAAAGGTAACAAAGAAAAAACAACATCGCCCCCTGGCGGCCATATTGTATAGCCAAATGAGATGAAAATGTAGGATGCACAACTAGGCTATATGGAGATAATGTCAGCCAAGTTTGGTGAAAATCGGACAGGTAGTTTTCTTGGAATAAAGGTAACAAAAAAAAACAATATCGCCCCCTTTTGGCCACATTGAATATGCAAATGAGATGAAAATGTAGGATGCACAACTAGACCATAGGGTGATGTTGTATGTTAAGTTTGATTAAGATTGGACTGGTAGTTTTCTTGGAATAAAGGTAACAAGCAAAAAGTTAACGGACGGACGACGGACGACGGACGACGGACCACGGAAAAGCGATTTGAATAGCCCTCCATCAGAATGATGGCGGGCTAAAAAAAAGAGAAACAGTGTTTTACTTTTGTCGCGTTCTCAATCGACGTTTTCGAAGAACAAACACAACAACAACTGTCAAGATTAACACGCAGATGATTCCACAACATAAACCAACAATTAGACCAATGTCGCTTCCATTTTTGGTGTTCTGGTTTTCTGTAAGTAAATTAAAAATCTTTAATAGAAGTAATATGAAGTTCAATAAGTGTTTCTAAAAGTAACGATATGTCAACATATACGCTTCAACACACTGGGTTTAAGAAATAAAAGATTGACTAAGATATGATTACAGTTTGTGTAAAGCATACTCACCCACAGGTTGTGGGGCTGCCAAGTATTCGTACATATACGGTGTCCCCACAAAAGAAAGACTGCGGGCTGAGATCTGAATAAAGAAAGAAACTTACAAAGCTCTGATACGCACTGAAGTTGAGATTCGTATTCAAAATACTATACATTACCATGGGATTAATTGTATTTTAAAATCGTGAAGTTAAGTCTGCTGAAACTTTAACCAAATCTGGAAGACTGAAAAGCTACAGTATTTCATATAAATAGAACAGGTTCTTCTGCACGATATAAACCTTGTTGTATAACCAGGGAAAACTTTTGAAAATAAGCACAGCTGCATGTAAATATACTCTCCCAAAAAAGAAACGCAATATCCAATTTTTTTTTAAACATGAATTTTTCCAAAACAGTGCGTGATTGACACATGACAACAGGATCATGTTATAATGTAAATGTCCGATAATTGAATTTAAGCCCCTGATAGTGGCTGTTGATCACACGTGACTTTCGGGTCAGCCTTTGTGTAACGTTACACGAGGAAGGCGTAGGGAAAAACGTAGGGCAGTTGCACGTGCGAATCACGTCTTATCTTTATGCGGGTTTAATGGGTATAAAAGACACACAACCGTTCAATTGAATTCAGTCGTTAAATTGTTTCACGGAGTTGCTACAATATGCCAAGACTAGACGCAGTCACCCAGAACGTCGTCATTGGTCGTCTCCTGGCCGGCGAAACACAGAATGCAGTCGCTAGACTATAATGTTCACCGGAGCACGATTTCCAGACTGTTGCAACGGCACCAGCAATCCGGTTCAACAGCTGATCGTCAACGTTCTGGCCGACCTAGGATCACATCAGCAGCCCAAGATCGCTACATCTGGTTACTTCACCTGCGAAACCGGACCAAAACAGCAACAGAAACAGCATCAAATATCCCAGGTCTCCGTCGAATATCGGCACAGCCAGTCAGAAACCGTCTCCGGTGAAGGGACTGGAATCAGCGAAACTGGATGCGAGTGGTTCAGCGATGAATCAAGATTCCAGCTGCAGAGAAGAGATGGTCCTACACGAGTTTACAGACGCCGGAATGAGAGGTTCGCTAGGAACTGCGTCCTTGAGGTCGACAATTTCGGCAGAGGAAGTGTGATGGTGTGGGGTGCCATATCGTGTGCGCGAAAAACTCAACTGGTGCACATTCCCGGCAACCTTAACGCTGTTCGATACACAGATGAGGTTTTGACACCACATATGCTGCTCGTAATGGACATCCGTGGGGAAATTTTTCAGCAGGACAACGCTCGGCCGCACACAGCTCGTGCTACAGTTGAATTTCTAGCCAAACAGAACGTAACGGTCCTCCCCTGGCCGTCCAAATATCACCAGATTTGAACCCAATAGAACATTTGTGGGATGATTTGGATAGACGCGTGCGCAGTCGTCATCCAGCGCCGCAAACTCTGCAAGAACTGCAGCAGCCACTTGAGCAAGAATGGAGGAGAATTCCGCAAAACCGTATTCGTCGATTGATTGTGTCTATGCCGAGACGGGTCCGTGCTGTGTTACAGGTTAATGATGGGCACAACAGATATTGACGTTGCAGTGACGTCATCTGAGCGCTGTGAACTTTAATGTGATAAATGTTTACATGTGAATGAACTTTAAAGTCTGTACAACCAGTCTGTCAAATTTCAGTGTAATGTGATGCTTATTTCTGTATTAAAAATGGGAGAGTATACCTTGTATGGTTTAGGTGGATGAAGATCTGAAAGTTGGATGTGATTCGGTCTGTTGACATAAATAGGACTAGAAGTAATAGTATCATTGAGTATTCCCCCTTTGAAGAAAGGTGTTGTTTGGAGGGATGTGCATTAATTATCAAGTACACGTACACGTTGATCATGAAGTAGTAAAGTAGATTCTGAATAATCACTACATTTAAAGAATATACCAGTTGCTGAGATGCTATAATGAGCAGACAACCATTGTGGTATACCAGTAAAAATTTTTAATTTTGCCTCTATTATCAGTGGAAGTGTGAAGCCATAATAATTTTGTCATGTTAACAAAAGGCACACATGTTTGTTAACTTTTATAAAACAAAGTGGTTTTAGTGTCCTGCAAGATGGGCCTTCAAATCATAGTGCTTATGTTTTACAAACCGCCATACCAAAAACGATAAAGGGTAAATATTGAATTATTGTAAGACATACTTACAGTAAAGTGATATTTCTTTTCAGGAACTACATTAATTGTGTGGGAATACAGTGTTGAGTCTTTAGACCAAGGGAAAGAAATGTTATTCACATCATCCACACCACCTTCTGTTGTCTGGATGAATAAAGACACACAAATAGGACGCATGAAAACCATTTCAAAGTTATTCGATTGCCAATGGAATACACAAACAATTGAATTTGTGGCTCTAAAAATATTCAAATTTAGACTGAAAAGTCTTTTCTGTAAAAACGTTTTAAGAGCGATCTCGATGCAGGTTAATACTAAAAGCTTTGCAGGTGTGTAGGACGGGACTCTCTTGTCGATATATCTTATAAAAGGGGCATGAGCTGTCAAAATTCTGACTTCATAAATTCGATTGGCAAGAGAAGTGCCTTGAAAACTAAATAATTGATGTTGGAAATGGTCAATAACTCGTGCAAACCGGAGACTGACATCAGCAGAAGCTCTTATTTTGTTCTGCTTTGTAAAAATTACGAACAATTAGCTTAATCTGTTTCAAAGAAATTTCCCCTATACTTGGCAGCTCATGCCACATTAGTTGTTCATATGTATTTAGTACATTTACAAAGGGGGGAAAACCAATATCAATGTAAGGAGTAGCATGAAATCTTTCACTGGCATTTAGAAGTTGAAAGGGCACAATGAGGTGAAGAATTACTTATGGATAACAACTTTTTGGTTTATTGGGTGACGACGTTTCGATGTAGTTCTTACATCGTTATCAAAGTCAATGACAAACAACAAAATTATTCTTTTATATAGCAGATGAGAGAATTACAAGTTGGGGCAGGTACATAATAGTATAAATTAATTAAGAAAAGTAACAATAGAAGTAAGTCTGGCGAGTTAAGATCGCTGAGGGTTTTCTTGGAGGATAAAAAGGTCATATCAGTTGGGGATATATAATCCTTGGTTTCTGTTAATGCCGGGCTTGGTTTTCCTGATGTGAATGGCTTCCTGTAGTTTTCTCTTCTTCCAATGGTGCTGTTGACAGATAGTGTTGTAGTGGGTTCCCATTTGCTGTGGCGAGTAGGGTTATGGAGATATTACCTTGGCTCAGGATGAATAGAGGTTGCAAGACACACCATGGATTGATCATAATCCTGATTTGGAATTAATATATTAGAAGGAAACAGTTTGAAATGAACAGAATGTTATTGTTACGAAAATACTGGTGTGTGCTACATGTATAACATACCTGAACGGTCAGGATAAATCCAGTGATGTTCGCATTACGGTCCCTTGGAGCTGGTGCTTGCCACTGGACACTTGCCATTAAGGGGCTATTGTCAACATTAGCTACAATGAAACCTCTTACCAGACCGGGCACTGCACAACATAGTGATATATTCAAAGTTAAATGCATTTTCAAAATACTTAGAGCAAAACTATTCTCCAAAATCTAGATCTCCGACGATCAACTCAGAATACAACTTCCTGCATGACAACTTTAGTTAGAGCAGGTTCAAATTGCCAGTTGTTTTCCAATGGAATAGTTAAGCGATATCACAATAGTAGTAAAAACGCACTAAGGTGGAAGACCAGATATCAGTATATGTTCCAGTGACTCTGGTGATTTGAAAACCCTATGTCTAAATTCAATTGGACAAGAAAGATTTCAAAATCGCCTCTACTGGCCCGAACTGAAACGCCACGACGTTGTGCAAAAATCTCAAATAGAATATTGAAAACTTTTCTATAGTATTGAAAACATATTAAATGATCCAATATACTTACTTTGATTTTATCTGCCATTTGCTTGATACATATATAGAGTGAAATAAAATAATGCTTGATACATATACACGGTTACTTTAACATAACGCTTGGTTTTATAAATGTTTACATTGAAAGTCTGGTCATGTCCGAATTGGTTGGCATCGCATTAATAAACTGTTTAACAGTAACTTTGAAACATAAATTATCTTCGTGTTAATTCAGTGACTACAACAAGGATGAACACAATGAAGCATTTGTTCAATCCTTCCATTTCCTTCCGTACCTGGCAACTCTCCCACATACGGTGTGACAAACGCACTGAGAAATTAAAATTTTTTGTTTGGCCAGAGTGGGATTAGAACCAGCGCCGGATTGATAGGAGGCCTGTGTCGCACTGAGGGACTATCACTCTAACCGACTGAGTCACCAAGGTTCCACGCACATAAAAGACACGTAAAAAAAGGTGCAAGATGTAAGAAAAGGGAAGCCTAAACAATCCAGTTGGTTCCGGTAAAGTTGTCATATTCCTACCCGACTCCTTTGTTCTGAATACAATAGACTCTGTAACTGGACCGTCTCCAGCACTTGTGCTCGCCAAAACTTTAACTGAGTAAGGCCAGAATTCTTCTAAACCACTCAGCTTTTTACAGGTCTGGTTAAAACCTAAAATACAATACCAAATATATAATTTGATACGTTTTACAAGCACAGCATTTTCACTTCTAGGTGTAGGTTAATTTGATAGAGATATATTTTCTCCACAGTCCTTTAATATCTATCGTGACATTATGTTGTATTCCGTCTGTGTTAATTACATCGGATGTGGAGATAATAGACACCGTATACAGATGTGTTATTGCAAATAAAAGAGTCATTTGTCTGTCCCTACCGAAGAGGAGTAGAGGGTGTTAGGGAATGCTTATGAATCCCCCGTGAAAAACAAAATATTGCAGAGACATAACAGAGAATAGTTTATATTGTGCTTTTGTGAATATAGTAAGGTAAGTGATTGATGGAAGGGTGTACGCAAAACCGTTTAGCATTAAATGTAGTGGACAATTAGTAATGATAGGCAGTTATATAGATAATTTAATATTCGTGTAAATTTAGCTGACATCTTTAAAAATAATAGTAGGGCCTAATTATTATAAATTTGTTTTACCAATGAGTACAGAGCTGATGTCCTGTAGTTTTGGGTCTCCTTGATCCACAACTGTGATCATATACTCTATGGGACCAGGGAATGGATCAGGGCGTGTCCAACATACTGTAGCATTCCTAGAACCATCCACAGACACATGTGTGATACTCAACTTGGAGGGAACTGCAAATGAAAACCACAGCCAACACATTTAACATTAATACATACATGAATTGTCAAGCTTCAGCCTTATCGGTGGCTCAATCAATTGAAGTTATAGGCCCTCAGTCAGACACAAGCTTTCCATCTGTGCGGCACAGGATCGAATCCCACACATGCCAAAGAAAAATTTAAAAACAGTTCTGAGTAGATTTTCACTTGATTGTCGTATGTGGAACAGTTCTTTAAGAAAGGACTGATGGCCTATGGATCAAGTCCTCTGGCATAAAGTATAAATGTCCTGAAACAAAATATTAGACATAACATTTGTGTCATTTCTCAAAATCGCCTATACTCACTTCCAGCTGGAGCATTAAATTCATAACTGTTTTTTTCTCCAAGGAATTCAACACCAACAGAGATTATCTAGCAAAAATAACGAATACAACACAATCATAATTCATTGTGGACTATTAAAAAAAAACACCCCCCCCTAAACAAAGAAACACAAAGATATTGTGGCCAAAAATGAAAGTTTCTACCTTCCTTTTTGTCAATGTTAACATTTTTGCGTCAAGTGTGCTTTTAACAAAAAACAAAATTAAGCATACTCACAGTAAAGTTATAAAGTTTCTCAGGTACTACATCCACATTGAGGACGTAGGAGGAACCCATGGACCATGGAACGGAGCGATTTACTTTAGGGGCTTTATCAGTAAGATCCTTGGAAGAAAATTACAATTATGAGTTGAAATAAAAAGCATACCTCAAACAACACAAATATTTATGATCACTAAAACATACGGGCACAGGGAAAACCTTCTTGTCTAAAATAACCATGGAGACAAGTTTCAAATTACAAACATATCATGTATAGACAATGGAAATGTGTATCATCAATATACGTTTAGGTACCAGGTATCTAATGTAGGCCTATATGATGGAGAGAACGAGCGAAAAATCCAAACCCTAAAAGTGAGGAATCAAGGCAGGACCTTAAACAATGTTCAAACAAAAGATTTTCATTGGACACAGTATGACTTATATTGCCTACAAAGATTATATGATTATGAAGTTAACTACTTACTTCAACTGTTAATTGAAACCCAGTGATGTTGGCATTGCGATCACGAGGTGATGGGGGACTCCATATTACATTGACCTTGAAAGGATCATTTATAGCCCCATTTACCATGAAGTTAGTTGCATCACCTGGCACTGCACAACAAACATTCGAAAAAGAGCCATAAAAGTATTTTTGTATATTGCAGTTGATTATTTATTGAAATTGTAGAAACATAGTGCTTTTTGCTGTTTACAAAAAAAACCCCAAAACCCAAAACATTGCTTTTCGAGCTATTAAAGTATTTTTGTATATTGTAGCTGATCATTTATTGAAAATGTAGAAACATAGTGCTTTTGGCTGTTTACAAAAAAAAAACAAAAACATTGCTTTTCGAGCCATAAAAGTATTTTTGTAAATTGTAGCTGATCATTTATTGAAATAGTAGAAACATAGTGCTATTTGCTGTTTACAAAAAAAAAAACCCTAAAACATTGCCTTCGAGCCATTTAAGTATTTTTGTGTATTGCAGTTGATTATTTACTGAAATACAAAACAAAAAACAAACTCCAAAACAACGAAAAGGGGTGAATAGTAAAAGCTATCACTTTTTTGATGCAAAATCTCTTGATTACATCTTTGTGAACCAAAATGTTTTCAACTTTATATAATTTTACCGTCACGTTGAATTCATGCATGCAAGCTGAACCAATATTCCCTGCTTGGATTGATTTCCAGGAGCCTGTTTCACAAAGCGCCGTGGCGTAAGTTTTCACATACCTACCATAGCAACCCATACTGTAGAGATACGTTAGTATGAAAGTTAAGCAAAAAATACATCTACGCCGATTTGTGAAACAGGACCCTGATGGGAGTTAAAATAATCCAGTTTTATATGTACAAATGGGAAACTTTTTTCAGTGATTTCCATCAGGAAAAGTGTGCCCTTTAATGATTCCAATGATAGTCATATATTTGGCCCACAGTGATTCTGGTTGAAACAGAAAACTACTTCCAGAATTTGAGAAATGTAGAATGCCACATTTTTTGTTTTCATTTTAGTTTTATAATCTGGCCTCTTTCTCGGTTTCGGACATCCGGGTACCTGGCCAGCCGGCTAGGGTACTTAGGGTCACGTGGTCTTCCCTCAGCCAGTCAAAATGGTGTCGTTATGGAATTGTTTTCACCTCGGAGCCTTGTTGTCAGGATCGTGACGTCATGCCGAAATCGATATTATGTTAATATGATTGATTGATCTTGCACTCAAGATTATTTCACTTATTTGGCGGTGTTACCAGGTTTAATGATTGAGGAAACTTGCTTGGAGGAAACCCCCAACCTTCGGCCAGCCCTTCTTCAACATACGGCAAACAAGTGAAAAATTCACTCATAATTTTTTTAATTTTTGGGGGGTCTGAGTGTGATTCAACCTTTAAATTGTTAAATTGTCCTTTCCCAGATGGACTTTAGGGCCCAAGAGAAAGCACACGCTTTGTATAGACTTTATTGCAGGAACAGGCCTACTGGCCTCTCTCCTCAAAATAAATTTACAGATATGCATAATAAGATAACATTAATCATCAGTGGGTTATACATATTACAAAAAAAAAAGTATCTGTAAAACATAGCATTTTACCAGCATGTTATTCTGATATTACGTAATATTATTACGACTCATCTCATTCCTGAGAACCAACGGCTTTTCAATAAAGCTAGAAACATTTCTAAGTTTGACATTGCTGTTTGGATTTAACAAAATGCGTAATTTACGAACATTTGGCCAAGTATAAAGATACTTTTTAAAATACCTCTTTCTTAAATAACAATACGTTGGACAACATAATAAAAAATGATATTCATTTTCAATTAGTCCTAGATTACATAAATTACACACTCGTTCTTCCTTATATTGTTATAGCGCCCAGTTTCTATATTTAGGCCATGGTATCCACATCGAAATCGTGACAATATAATGGCATCTTTATTTTGGGTATGGTCACAAACATTGAAGTTTCCGTCAAAATAAAAGCTAGTTTTAATAAGTCTATAGGAATCATATCGCGATGACTCAACAATACTCATTTCCCACCATTGAACAAAATTGTCAACTACAGTTTGTTTCAGAGCAAGCGTATTTCTCAAGCTTGGGTTTTCATTTAAATATAAAAAGTAAAAGCCGTATTAAACCTTCCATTAATTTTCTAATACCTCTACTCCAATTGTAAGTTCTACTTCGACCTCTATGGTCACACTGAGCCTTGTATAACTTATACAGAAGAGACGTTTTATTAGACACAAGATTAATCCAAAAGTTTATAATGCGATTCTTACATTCCACTTGCAGACTCATTCTATTTAATTCACCATAGACAAAAATATGTGGGGCATTTTTGGGTAGTCCAAGTGCATATTTACAGTACTGGAGATACACAGATTCTAGGCAACCTAGGTTCCCAAAGCCCCAAACTTCACATCCATACATGAGAATTGGTTTGACCATTGTATCAAGAATGTATAATTTTGTTCTTATGTCAATGTCAATAAGATAAAAACATTTTTTTAACTCAAATACAGACTTATTGGCCTTTTCTATCAATATTTTCATGGCATCGTTCATATTTAAATTATATTCAAGGCCTATACCAAGATATGGGAAGCATTCAACAACATTAACGCTTTGTCTCTTATATACCCAATTGAAGTTACCTTTATACTTAGTTGCACCAAACACAACAATTTTTGTTTTTAGTGCATTGGCACGTAACTTCCATTTATCACAATACTGCTCAAACTGATTGAGTAACTTTTGTAACCCAGATTCAGAACGTGAAAATAAAACAGTATCGTCTGCAAATAACAATAAAAATAGCTGATATGCATTTAGCGTATAATCACTTACGTATCCGTTGATTACGTCGTTTATAAACAATGCAAAAATTATCGGTGATAATGGTTCTCCTTGTTTTAAACCGACCTCTAAATCAAAGAATTCCGAATAATCACCATTTACCCTAACACAAGATTTAACTGATGAATAAATAGCTTTTATAGCTTGTATTAACTGATTTTGACAACCATACTTTGTGAGTTTCTCCCACAGAGCCACTCTATCCACTGTATCAAATGCTTTCTCTAGGTCAACAAATGCACAAAACAATTTGCTCTTATCTAAAATAGACAGACTTATGATATAATATAAAGCAAACACACAATCCACTGTACTTTTACCCTTACGAAATCCATACTGAAATTCACTTAAAATGTCATTATTTTCAGCCCATCTAGTTAGGCGATTGTTTAATACACATGAATATAATTTAGCAAACACACTAATCAACGTAATGCCCCTATAGTTAGTCATTTTTACCCCCCTTCTTATGTACTGGAACAATAATACCCTTCGTCCATTCTATAGGATAAGACGATGTAGAATACAAAAAGTTAAATATCTTGGTTATTATTGGTGCCAGTAAGTGTTTTCCTTCTATGAAAATTTCACTGCATATATTATCTAGGCCACTAGACTTATTACGTTTTAAGGAATTAATAGCATCTAATACCTCCTTTTCCTCAATAGACGGATTAAGGCTTTCAGGTGTTGGTACTGGGGTAGTGATTGGCGGTGGGCCAGTGGTGTCGATTGTACTAGGAACTACATTTTTAAAGTGCTGCATAAATTGTTCAGACGATAAATTATGATCTACATTGCTTTTGTTATTAACTATTTTGTTTACCATTTTCCAAAATTGTTTCGGCGAAGTCTTAGCTTTATCTCTCAATTCAATTCTTCTCTTTCCTACCCACTCAGCTCTTGCTTTCTTCTTACTTTTGTTATATTCGGATCAAGGCTTTATAACTCTCTGCACATCCGTTTTATTTTTTCTAAATTGGTTTCTTTCATATCTGTAACGGGCCTTAGTTTCTAAACACATTCTACATTCTATCTATAGCTATCATTATTTGTGACTCGGATAGAGCTACATGTAGATTTAAACTGTCTACCATATATCTTAACAGCACAGTCGTATACAATATTAGTTGATTGAGTAACAACAGTATCTACACAACAATCATGGTCATTTAGTTTCACAACACAAGATTCTAGATCAGCCAAACTATTGCTGAGGGCCTCAACAAATTTGTCATTTTTTGAGTTATCCCATAATATTTTGGTAGAACATGTATTTAGAGTTTCTGTAATATTCGTTGTTTTCACATCATTAGCTTTATCAATGGCAAATATAAGAGGCGCGTGATCAGAAAATTCCAACAAATCACCCACGTAAAATTCATTAAGAATATCAAAACATTTAGGAAATGTGATAAGGTAATCGATTGTACTGCATCCACGTTCACTATAAAATGTAAACAACCCATTCTTATCACCTAAACATCTACCATTAACAATCCTTAATCCAGTCATCTTACAAAGGTTAATAAGTTTTGTTCCATTGGGGTTGATTTTATTATCCAATGAATGACGATCATATAGTGTTTCACGCTCATCCGTGTCATTATCAACAACATCTATAAATTTGTTTAAGTTTAGATCGACTGTATAATCAGATACAGAAGCCGTACGAGCGTTAAAATCGCCACAAAGCCATATATCTGAGTTATTTGAATCAAGGTCAATTAAATCTTTCTCAAGAATATCAAAAATACAGTTTTCTTGAGGGTCCCGATTGGCTGAAACATATATCAAAGCAATAACTATATCATTTAAAAAACCAAAGACATGTTTACTTAACTTAATCCACAATAGTCCTAGGTCTTGAGATTTTAAAATCTCCACACCATGAAATAAGTTATCTTTTATGTAAATTGCTAGTCCACCACTTGGTCTCCCGCGAAGCAGTCCCTGCCCTCGAGACAGCCAACATTTCCCACTCGTGTTTCAGTCTGAGGTACTCTGGCCATACGCCGGACACTTCTAAGGCTAGGCTAAGTGTTCCCCCAAAGCATCCGTGAATAGATGACACTAGGGGGGTGCAGGCAGATTGAAATCATTACTAAAAGCAAACTAAAGTGAGAATTTAGTAATAAATTATACTTTAGCAGATGTTCAATCATGAGCATGCGTTGAAAAAAAGAGGAAGTATAGCCCGTGTTTGGACGCCACATACAGACAGACTTCCGATATTGGGGATAAGGAACAATATTTTTTATTATGTAAAATGCATATTGTTCTATCTCCTGGTGTCGATAAGGCATGTGCTTGTACACAAGTAGGTATTTTCGCTGGAAATCTGTTACTTACCAGACTCATTTGTTCTGAAGACAATAGACTCTGTTACTGGACCGTCTCCAGCACTTGTGTTAGCCAAAACTTTAACTGAGTATGGCCAGAATTCTTCTAAATCACTTAAATTCTTGCAGGTCTGGTTAAAACCTAAACCATAACAGAGATAGTTAAAGGGATGTATGCCCAGAGGTAAAGAAATGAAGATCGTAAAAATGTGTGCAATTCAACTGTAAAGATGAGGTTTCAAGATGGCCATTGGTAACTTTCCTAGCCCCCATGGATAGCTGGTTAGGTTGCTTTCTCAGAGGATTCCTTTGTCTTTTTTGTTGTGATAATGAGACTCAACCTGATTTACCTACCGGTAAGTGCCACAGGCTGTTTGTAGCTGAGTGTGTCACACATTTTCAGCCGTTCGTTTACTGACAGACAGGAAGAAATAGCAACAGGGAATACCATAAATAACTCTTTAAATGTACTTTTTGGCGGACTTATGGTCTTTCATCCGAGATTGATTACTACTTATTTTTCCATTAATCTCAAGGTCAGCGAAAGACAACTTTAAACTTAGGCGACTTTAAACTTGACAACTGCTCACTCACTCAAAATAGCCAATTGGGCATCTTCTCAAGCCAAGGTAAAATTTCCATAGAGCCATTCCGTGTTTTACTTTGGCAGAATATTAGGGTTCAACAACTACATCAAACAGTGACTTTTGATTGGATGAGAGGAACTTCTCGCAGAAAATCCAAACGTTCAGCATTTGCACTCTTGGACTATGTGAGAAACCACGTAATAGCGGCTGTCAATACATGTGCACATCTTGAGCTTATGTAGCAAGTGTTGATTGGTCAAGACTCAGGATAGGAAAGACCTTACATTCCCACCTGTGGGCGCACTTTGATTTACTTGTTGAACATGCACTCATATTCTGACAAGGTAAAATCATGAAATGGCTAAAAATCCTCGTAAAGTCACTGAAAAAATGAAATGGCTCTCTAATAGTGCACCCTAATTATGATACCATGCAGCAGCTGTAATACAAGATTGATTAATAGCTGATCGGTTCTGTTCTAGGTTTCAATTAAGAAAATAAAGCAAAAAAAAATTAAAAGAAAATCTGAAAAATGAGATGCCTGACGTTTACATAAGTAGACAAATTATGTTATATTCCTCATTAACATTTACAATTAAAATGCCTGTTCAAAGCCACACTAGTTTGTTTTTAAGAAAATGTTGATACCCATACATGAATCAATTAAAAAAACAAAAAACTACAAGTTTGTTTATCTCGAACATTGATTGATTGAAGCTAAATGACATAGTCAACAGCTAAGGTCCTTAGGCGACAAAACTACCAGTCTGACCAGAAGATCACCTACCCACATTTAAATTGTGACGTTAGTCTCCACAGACCTGGAACGTCAGGAAAGCTAAACGCATTTGGCATACTTTATGATCTTACTAACTACGTCAAGAAACATGACTAAAGAAAACCAACGATGGCTCCATGCCAAGGGTTTACCAGAAACAGTGAACGTTATGATTATATTCTTGATCCAGTGGATTCTTTATCCCAGCTATATACCATTAAAAAAGCTTAATATTTTAAATGTGTACATGCAGATGAATGTGCTTATAATTACACCATGCTTTGTCAAATGTCCTTACCAATGAGTACAGAGCTGATGTCCTGTAGTTTTGGGTCTCCTTGATCCACAACTGTGATCATATACTCTGTGGGACCAGGGAATGGATCAGGGCGTGTCCAACATACTGTAGCATTCCTAGAACCATCCACAGACACATGTGTGATATTCAACTTAGAGGGAACTGTAAATGAAAACAACAACCAACACATTTAACATTAATACATACATGAGTTGTCAAGCTTCAGCCTTATCGGTGGCTCAGTTGGTTAGAGTGATAGTCCCTCAGTCTGACACAAGTTTTCCATCTGTGCCGCCCTGGATCAAATCCCACACATGCCAAATAAAAATTTTAAAAAGTTCTAAATAGATTTTCTCTTGATTGTCGCATGTGGAGCAGTTCAGACAATATACTGGTATCTGGTTTCTCTGAGATATCTTATTGTTTGAAGGTCAATTTAAATGAATATGGAACCTTACCTTCTGTTTCAGTCCTTTCTAAAAATGTACTGGGTTCTCAGGTATATCTCATTGTTTGAAGGTCAATTGAAATGAATATGGAACCTTACCTTCAGTTTCAGTCCTTTCTAACAATGTACTGGGTTCTCAGGTATATCTCATTGTTTGAAGGTCAATTGAAATGAATATGGAACCTTACCTTCAGTTTTAGTCCTTTCAGACAATGTACTGGGCTCTGGTTTCTCAGGTATATCTCATTGTTTGAGGGTCAATTGTAATGAATTTGGAACCTTACCTTCAGTTTTAGTTCTTTCAGACAATGTACTGGGTTCTGGTTTCTCCGGGATACCGTTGTGTATCTCATTGTTTCAAGATCAATTGAAGTAAATATTATACCTTACCTTCAGTTTCAATCCTTTTAGACAATGTGTTGGGTTCTGGTTTCTCTGAGATATCTTATTGTTTGATAGTCAATTGAAATGAATATGGAACCTTACCTTCAGTTTCAGTCCTTTCTAACAATGTGCTGGGTTCTGGTTTCTCAAGGATACCGTCACTCTTAATGTATATTGCCAAGCCATAAAGAGTATAAGGAAGGAGTTGTGTAATGTTGTAACTGATGTCAGTTGTGGTTTTTTCAAACACAAGGGAAGATTTTGGACATCCATTATTAGACAAGTTTCTCTGAAATAAAATCAAATGGTCTAGATACAACCTACAGTTGTGTTTCTTTGTAACTTTAAGCATAGTTTAAGAATTTCACAATTAAATTACAGTTTAATTTCAGTCAATCAATGAATATTATCGAAAAAAGATAAAAAAAAAGATCCAACTTTCTTTGTTCATGAAACATGCTTATCGTAAGGCCAAAAAATAATATACCTGATAATTTCTTTCGTTAAGGTAAATTTCCTGCAAACATTTTGTAGATTGAGTTACCACCAATCTAAAGCCCTTAACATTTAGGTCTTCTCTGCGCCAATTCAGTCCCAAACTTCTGGATGTCCTAGATTTAACTGTGATACTCACAGGGGGATTCTCTAACAGTAATAGTAAAATAGGTTTTTAGTCATTCTCGTTTGTTAACAAGCATTGTCAAAGGGAGTCATAACATAAATAGAATGAAACTAAATTAGCAATAGTGTTAATGAACAGGGAGATGTTACCCAAAACATTTACACTTGATGTAGCTTTCTAACAAGCGGCGGTGTAATGTTAAAGGTACATTTAGACTTATCCTATAGGGTGTAAATCTTTACAGAAACAACACCCCTGATGTTCACTCAAACATTTAAGTGATATATGTTTATAATGCTATGCTTGGTTCAAGATGGGTTCTATTATAAGACAGCAAAGCAACATGTGGGATGAATACATAGTGTTGATTATAGGGGATTCTCTGTATAATATATTGTAGAGCATTCATCTATATAATGTATGATTGTGCAGGCCTTATTTTTTCAAAATCTGTCGCGGATTACGCACGATAAAATGAGTAAAATTGGTACCGAGAATCATACATTGAAGCTTGTCAAAAAAACCTCCCTACCTTTCTTCCGAAACGTTTTTTCTGTTGGTGAGCTCTTTATTCGCACAAATTCTTTACGCAAAGCAAGTTTTTTAGACACTTTTTAACTAATACTCGAAATATTTGTAAAGAATTCTCTCGTCAATCCACATGCGCATGTTGCTAGTGAGGGAACCCACATGGGGCCGGACGACTCGAAAGTGTCAACGGATAGCAGAATACGTCGTTAAACTTTGAACTTCTTGAACTTTTAGGAAGTGGCATTTGGCACTAATACCTAAAAGTCAGACGCCAGAAAACAGACATCTTTTTTTTCTCACGAGAACCTTTGTTTTTAGCATACGCGAACCGTGACGGTTTGCGTGAAAAAATAAGGCCTGATTGTGCATTAAAAATGCCTATTTACATTTTCGGGCCATATGATTTCACAGTAACGATTGGTTCCGGTAGCCTGTTGTTACTGTTGCTCTAAAACTACGAAAACGGAAGACTGTTACCCATCATGAAAGCCAGTATATGGTATGATGTATAACTAAACTAGCATCGGTATCGGTTGGTTCCCAGCATTTCAATACACAGAACCGATTTAATGTTTCCGACTGACACCAAAATTATAAGGCCTGCATTTTTATTACCAAAAGTAATGCTCAAACTCTGTATATACATGTACATGTAATATAAGGCCAGTTCATTTCCAATGTTATTTCCGATAACACAACTGGAACAGTCAAGAAACGTACCTAAAATATGAATTTGTTTGATATTTCTTACCGAGAACGGTTCTGGTAGATGAAGTTGTAGAGTTGAGATTGCCTGACTGAGATTTAGCAGTAACATGATAATTTCCAGACTCCAGTTGTCCAAAGCTGTGTTCGGCTTCACCGTTATTTTGAACATCTAAACGAGTTTCACGTGACCAGTCTGGTCCTCTACTAATCCTTACAAGGATGAAAGGAGTGATTCCTGGCCCTTTCTTAACTACAACACGTATGCTCATATCACCAGTCAATGCTTCTACAGACTCAATGGTGGGAGTTGAAGGAACTGGGGGAATAAAAAATATGAACAGTTGCAAGTATTTGAATTCAGTGTACATGTAAAGGCACTGAAGTTTTTACAAGTTGGTGAAAAATAAATATGTCTTCTAATGAACTTAATTATTTAAAGCAAGACTGGGGATGAACAACATGCATATTAAATAAAAAGGTGTATATCTCTTTTCTACATTGTATATTGAAAAAAAGAAACATTGATTGAATATATCGTGGCATTGCCAGGTTTAGTGGCAGAGGAAATCATACTCTTTGTCTAGAGGAAGTCTTTGGCGAGTACATGTACCTGGCAACTCTCCAAAAGAAAAAAGAAAAAGAACCAAACTGACCAATCCTGAGAGAGTTGCTGGATTCCTTCTGGTCACTGACTTCGTTTCCTGATGATTGAGCTTGAACTTTTACAGAATATTTGTTACCAGCCGTGAGGGACAAACCATTCACAGTTAATTCCTTTGTAACAGACCCAGTGTTGGAAACAGCTTGAGACATGTACATTTTCTCCTCGCCTGTTCCATGCAGTTCAACCTTTATCCCAGAATATTCTCCAGTACCAAATGTAATTTCTAAAGTGACACTTAAGGTGGTGATCGCTTTCATGGACACAGCCACAGGTGTAGATGGTCCTAAAAAAAAACAAACAAAAAACTATTCAAACGAGAATGATAATAAATACAAATAATTAAAAACAAATTTAAGTATCTAGAATTATATTGTAAAGTTTACATTTGGGGTGAAATTAGAGTGTTTATTGGAACAATTTGCAAAAGCATGTTATGAAAGTATGTTATTGACAGTATCTGTAGAAGTTATTTCCAATGGAGCCAAATTTTTTACTTTTTTTTTTCAATGATCATATTTGGTTTAATATCAGTTTACCCATATTCTTGCCATCGATTAAGATGTATACAACCGTGTCGAAATATAATATTAATTACGAAGCGTACCAGAAAATTCTTTTGATTAAGACAAAACTCACCTCGCTCTTCGATTTGGTGGGGGTATCAAGGGCTTTGTTTTATTACTACAACCTATGATTGGGTATTAGGATCCAAATGAAGAAGCTCATACAATTAAAAACTTGTCGCCATGGTTATTTAAAGCAATAAGATTTTCCCTATGCCTGAGTGTTTTAGTGTTCATTAATATATAAAAAGAACTATTTATGGCTCAGTAGTACCCCACAAGGTTTCAATTACAGTTTCAGTTTTATTTTGTGGAAATCCCACAATTACAGGTTCAATTTAGAATCCTGCAAACATTTGCAGTTACATGCATTGTGAAGTTTATTTGCCCCCCCCCCCCCCCCCAACAGCTCAATGGACTCCCAAGAATTACCATGTCTTTTTTTTGACTGAGTGTAGTACTAGCTTGTGACCTATTAGTACCTACTGACCCACACAGTCCCCTGCATCATTATCATATCACTCTGTATTACTTACTAACAGTACTCCTCCCTGCAGCATCTCGTGGTGAACTCTCTTCGGTCCCAGACATTGACTTGACTCTAACAGAGTATTGTCTTCCTGGTACCAATGAACGATTTAGGTCAATTGTATACACCTTTTGTTCAGAGGAAACTACAGAGAAAACTTGTCTAGAAGAAGACCCAGATGATTCCGTACTCCCACCATTGTAAAGTTCTACAGTGATCCCATCATAGTCTCCTTGTGGTAGTTGGACATTGACTGTAATCTGAGTGGTGGTGATGGATGAGACAGTAATGGATGTTGGCTGAGCAGGGTCTATATGGAAGACAAGAACAAACAATCATACAGTTCAAACAGTTTTCTAATTAGAGAGGATGTAGTACATTTAATAGACGTTTGGAAAAAACGGTTTAAATACAGAAGTATCCAAAAAGTCACCAAACTTTCAACAAGTACATCACAGACTTAATGATAAATATATTCATAATTAATAGTCCCAATAGCATTTTAGAATACATTTTAAAGCCTTTCTATGGGTGAATTGGAAATGATATAGTATATACATGTAGACTTACCAACTTTGGTCAACCTTGAAGCAGGGACATCTACTGTATTACTGGAGACAGATCCTGACATTGAAGTGACTTTAACTGAATATTGTCTTCCTGGTATGAGGAGTGGTGATATTGGGAAATAGAAGGTATCTTCACGGCCTGGGTTAATTAAAAATCTTACTCTTGCAGAAACCCCTGTTGACACCAGTGTTTGTCCATATACTATGTCAGCAGTTATATTGTCATAGTGTCCCTTTGGCATAAAAACACTGAGGCCAATGTGAGTGGTGGAGATGGATGTTACACTGACTGTTGTCAGATCAGAGAGTGCTATGATGAAGAAAACAAAGTAACGAGTCAGTTTCCTTAGCCATTCTGATTAATTAATTTGCGAAATTGATTAGTCAAATGTTTTTTGTTTGTTTTTCTTGTATTTTTCGCAGACTGTAGAAGTTAGAAACTATTTTATTTTATTGGGATTCAATTTGACACTGACAGATAAAATCTTTGGTTTAGTGATTTGTTTTTGTGATTCTGTGTACTTCACTATCACAGAGAGCTTTGAACTAATAGTCAAAATTAAAAAATACTTCATTATAGTGGTTATTAATAATTGATGCACTTTAATAGGTTTTCAATGATCCATAATTAAAAAAAAATGCAATAAATCCAAGATACGATAGTTATCCAGAGCCCATGTTATATGACAGCGATCGTTGTTTAAAACCCAAGATGGTTTGTTGTTAAAGAGAGTAACTTCATAATTCGGCTCCGTATTTCTGCACTTGAGACTTGAATTCACAACCTGTAAATTTCTTACCTCACTTCTTGTTTTGTAATCAGGATCTCGCCAATCAGTCAATATCAGAATGGAAACAACTATAGAGATTTTAACTCAGTGAATAAATGGAAACTCAAAACTAGATTATCAGCAGTGATTTATACAGTCCACAGGCAGGATTGTTACATGTATATTAAAAGTAATTTTCACTTACGGACAGTATTCTTCCCTGTAGCTTGTACTGCAGTACTGAATTCATTCCCCGACACTGTCTTGACTCTAACAGTATATTGCCTTCCTGGTACAAGGTCTGATGATATTGGGACAATGAACTGGTTGTCTGCAGCCAGGGTTGTTGTTGTAGACCCTGTTGATACCAGATTCACTCCATCAGAAAGTTCCACAGTAAAACTTGTGCGGTCACCAGGGTTGAAATTCACTGTAAGTTCTATTTGATGTGTACTGATGGATGTAACTGTGGCAGAGATTGGAGGGGCAGGTGCTTTGAAAAAGAGAGAAATCCAACATACTAATCATTAATTAAGACAGTAAAAACAAAGCATAGTAATGTCCTGTCACAGATATGGACGGGACTAATTATACAGCTAAAGCTTACCTAAACTGATTGCCATAAGCAGTTTTTGGTCAAACAAATACAGTTTAATGTTAATTTGAGACTTATTAGTTTCCACATTGAGAATAGTCTCGAATTTTGCCGACCAATGTACGTTTGGGAAATTTTGGAGTGTTAGGTAGAATGCAGTCGGAACTCCCTTCGGCTATCTTCGCTCACTACCGGTCGGCCTTGACACGCCTCGGGCAGTCTGCGCTTTTTATACGGTAAATCACCGTACTTTTGGGCTGAATAAAAATTACGTCGAAAGTAAATATCAAAATGTTTCACTGCAGACGACAAAATAAAATAAAAATAATTATAAATTTATTAAATTCTAATATCATTTAGAAAGATATTTGTTTATATATTTTATTTAGCCCGGTAAACCACATGTTGTACACAGACGCAGTTTCCAGTCCTGGGCCCACTTGCACAAAGCGTTCTTAACTTAAGAGGACTCTTAGCATATCTCTACAACATGGACAGTTTACGAGCACTCTTAAGTCCCATGATATAGACATACTCTGAGAGTACTCTTAGTTAAGAGCGCTTTGTGCAAGTGGGCCCTAGTCATTTCTAAGTCTCATTAGACTATTTCCTGAAGTTTGGTTTGTCACCAAAAGTGAACTTCTGATTAGTCAAAAAACGTATAAATGTCTCTTACTATGTAATGCTTCGACATATCTACTTGAAACATAAGTAGTGCTAAATTAAAAGAGAGTGTGAACTTATTTTAAATTTCATTAGTTCGTTAATTAGGCTTTTAGCTAATTTATTTGTATCTTTACTTATAATGCACTTACAGAAATGAAAAGTATACCACAATATGCTAAATCGCTTTACTTGTTCGAATATGTAATAAAGAAAACAGATTTCTTAACCGATCTTACATGTACATTGTATGTAAGTAAAAATGGTCTATGCCATAGCTTCGGTTGGGCTCATGCATTTGACAGTTTCTTAAGAAAAAATATCTTAAGCACGGGTTGTATTCTTATTGTACATAATGGCAACTGAGCCACAGAAAACTTTGATTAGTTGCTGTTTTAAAGTCTTATAAATCAGCAGCCCATTTAGTCATATATATAAGCCAGTTTCTCGGACCAAAATTCTTTTTGGGTCAAGCCCCCCTTCCCTTTGTCTGCTACGTTACTGTGCGCACACAGCACACAAACGTGTACTTATTTATGTACCTCAAAGATATTAAATGACATCTTTGAGTCGATTGTCTAACTACATTGACATTTTTTATCAATCTGAGTTTTTTCCATGGATATATTTGGTGTGAGTGACAAACTAGATTGACAGATGACTGATTTTGATGGTCAAAGAGTATTCTGCTATTAAACTGCTAATTGGCTAAGAAGAAAATCAAAGAAATATGGCATTAAACACAAAACATTTAAATATACAAATAAAGGAAAGCGTGTCTACCGACAATTTTTCTCTGTATTCTTCATCTGTGAAAGGATGAACACACAGATATGATCAGATATTATTTATTGCCTACCAAGCAATACATAAATCAGGAATTGTCAAAATGAAACACATATTTGACATTTTAGATAAGATACCTATTTGCAAGAGAAAAGAGAAAAGACGATCCTAACCTGCTGTTAGATATTCCAGTAATCCAACAATCAGCTAAAAAAAAGAAGAAACATTACATCTAATAGTCTTGAGGAAACTAACCAATCATTTGGAATAATACATAATACAATTTAAATTTTAAAGTTCTAAATACCTTTCCCAATCCCTCCCAAATTTCACTCTTTCCGAAAAACAACTTTGTAAATAAATATTACTGCAATAAAAAAATGGCAACACTAAATAACTACCAAATATCTACCCAAAATACTCATAACATCATATTTGGTATAAACAAGGACGTAATTATGGTCCCATTTGAAAAGAAATATTCTGAAATATTTTTTAAAACGTAACTTTTTTTACTTCGGCTTAAAGACTTACCAATTCAGAAAAGACTATCTTTTGTAACATATTCATTTCCTCTCTCCAGAGCATCTGTAAATAATTTATATTAAAATATTATTAAACACACAAAGAAAAATATTAAGCACCCCCCCCCCCTCCAATGGAAAGTCTGCACCGACCGATAAAATCATTGGTGTAGGAAGAGTGTTGTCAAACTGATGTTGCAGAATTGTGATCATAATGGGCAACATTCTGGCGATAAGAAATCACCATTATTTAATGACAATAAGCTTTACAATTTATTCAGACTATCTTTAGCCAAATCATTTGTGTATTTTAACAAAATAAAAAGATGCTTGTATAGCCTCCATTAGCTTCCAGGGGCCTCCGTGGCTCAGTAGGTAGAGCGTTGGACTCTCAATCCAAACAGCCTTCGAATCCCACTTAGTCCAAAAAAATTAGAAAATTTTCTGACTGGGTTTTCACTCGAACGACCTATGTGGGATGGTTGCCAGTTACCAGCGGAAGGTCGTGGGTTTCCTCCGGGCATAGAGCCCGGTTTTCTCCCACAATAAAACTGGCAACGCCGCCATATAAGAGAAATAATCTTGAGCGCGGCGTAAAACACCAAACAATCAATCAATCAATCCATTAGCTTCCAGCCTGCGTCTCACCCCTCCAGTGAGACGTCGGATCTGTTGAGGGGGTAACTGTGCCGATTTGAATCCTTTAGAGCACATTTGGGATAGGATTGGCAGAAACATCCAAGCACTAGAACCCCCTGTACAAAATCTGCAGGAATTGGATGACATAAGCAAAAATGTTTAATGTTAGGAATTTAAAGCCGCATTACATCGGTATTGGTGGCAGTTACCCTTTCAATAGATCCGACGTCTCACTGGAGGGGTAAGACGCAGGTTGGAGGCTAATGGGGCTATATGTAAACCTTCTGTTCAGGGATGTGTTCTACAGGTGTATTCCCGACTCGCCTAATTCACACCTCTGAAAATCCCGACTCGCCTACATGCCATTTTGAGGATTAACTAACACTAACACCAGGGAGTAGCGGCATGGGGATAATCCCATTAAGACGGAACAATAGGTGAGACAAGTTCATGTAACCATCGAAAATTTTAACTGAAATATAATCAGTCAAGTGCTAAAAAAGATGAACATCGTTCATAACAGAAAAATTATATAAACGGACAAAGAAGGAGGCATCAACATTCAACAGGGATGTTCAGTTAGAAGGCGAATGGACAACCACGAGATGCGGTGCACCATTTCTGATTGCTTGTGATGGAGATGACGAAAAGATTGTTCTGTTCGCATCATCCACAAACGTTGCATACCTTTGTCAGTCTCCGTCACATTCTACATAACACCAGGTATTTTCGACCAAGTTTACACATTACACGGCGTTATTGAGGGGAAATCGTTTCCTTTGGTATACGCACTGCTGCCAAACAAAAGACAGGCCACCTACGAGCGGATGCCAAGATTGATCCAGACTTATGCGGAGTCTCGTTACCTCCAGTTTGCTCCATCGTCGATACAGGCTGATTTTGAAGCATCATTCCACGCAGCTGTTAGAACTGTATTGCCAGACACCATTATGAAGGGCTGTTTTTTTCCATTTTACGCAGTGTATTTGGAGAAACGCACAAAAACATGGATTACAAACGCTTTACAGAGTGATATTTCTGTCAGTTGCTTGTTAAATTAACTATTACAATAAAGTCCAATATTTAATGTAAACAAAAAATTGTGTTTGTTCCCTGTTACTTACAATTGAATCTCCCCGATTTAACTGTTAATCCCTCTTAATCCCTGTATTGATCTAAGTTTACTCACCGGCACTAGTCCCGATTCGCCTACAAGCCAAAATGTACAAAATCACAAATTAGGCGAATCGGGACTAAACCGTTCTACACTGACTCTGAAATCTCTTTTTCCTTCATTCATGAATAATGCGAAAGAGCTTTTTAATGTGTCCCATGTTAAATACCATAATGGTTGTTTTCCACCAACATGACTGATATATCAGAGGTTGCAATTTACTTCAAGGTTAACTATAGCATTGAATGCCAAATATAGCTACTCGAAATTTGATTTCTATGTCAAACTTAGCTTGAAACATTGCATGGATAATACAAAGAGATTTCCTCTAAGACTAAGACATTTTTTTATCAGCTTCTCAACTTTCGATTAATTATGTGTAATGGGAAATAATTTCAAACCTAAATTGACAATCGCTGGTTAAAAACAGAAAATGGTTTACATGAACAAGACGTTGGCTTTCTTTATATTTTCTAGATCGGTCTGATAAAGTTAAAAACAGTCCATTAGTGCCAAATGCATGCAAATTTATGCGATTGGGCATCATTTTGTATTTTAAATTTGTAGTTTTTAAAAAGTTTTATTCCTTGAGTAGGCCATATTGTAAACAAACGGTGAGGACATGGTTGCACACACGCATCCCAATTATAATCAAACGGTGAGGACATGGCTGCACACACGCATCCCAATTATAATCAAACGGTGAGGACATGGCTGTACACACGCATCCCAATTATAATCAAACGATGAAGACATGACTGCGCACGTGTGAGACCTAGACAGTAATATATGTGATGGACTAAATTATAAAAATTCTGAAAAAGGATTCGGTTTGAGATACTCTGTAAGAAATTAAAACAAAACAGAATGAGATGAAACAATTCCAACAAAGAATTTATACGGTTTGTAGTCCATCGGTTGATGTTCAGTCTACAGTTTTACTTTTGATTTTAATAGCTCATGCCATTTTAAGCAATGTTTTCAGTGGTCGGAAGCACGTCTAAATCCATTTGCTTACAAATAAGCAGTAAGGTTACCCTGGCGAGTTTGTCTTTTTGAAATTTCATTTTTTCTGAAAAGTCTAGAAACTTGCTTAACGTGACCTTATCTGGTTAGCATTGCTTGGTTGACATAGCTACCATTCTACCTGGCTAACATTACCCTAACGTGTACATGGTAATATAACTTAGACTTAAATGTCTAAGTATGTTGGTTGGCCTACTTAAACACAACATGTATATTGGGCCCACGTCGTTTTTAGATCATCGTGGAGGAGGTGATCAACCGATGTATAGGACAGGAGAACAAAAACATTGACTCAAATATAAGCCCCACGATGATTACTCTGATAAATTAAAAACCATTAGTTCCACTGATTAGTTTTCCATAATATACAAGTTGAGTCACTACTTGTGTAGAGCTGGTAACTTAGTTCTAAAATTAGTTTAACTGGGGATCGTTTCACAAAGCAGTCGCATCGCAAACGAAGCGTAGGCCTAGTTGCCAATAACTACCTTAGTGAAGAGATACGGAGACATGGCAACTGCGATTGATCGCACTTTGCAACGGCTTCGTGAATCGGCCTATAGAGCTGTACTACCCGAGTACGGCCAGATAAGCAGCTTATTCAATTAGTCGCTAGCAGTTTTACATCTTTCCTGAAATCAAAACTTTTCAAAATTCACAATAACATGCTTAATGAATTATATACAGAAAGCCTCATTGAACCATTCTTTCAGATACAATTTCTGAAATAAAAATGATTCGTTTTAGTTGAAAACTTAAAGGTTAGGGGAATAAAACCTATATTAAATGCTACATATGCCTTTTTTTTTTTATAAACATAGATAATGTTAAATTTCTAATGAAGAAATAAGTACATAACTCACCAACACTTTTCACTTAAGTATTTAGAATCATTTGACTCCCAGGAAAACGACTACACCCTTATCCTTCAACAAATACATAACCTATTAAAATAGACTAGGTATGCATGTGTACATGGGTGACCAGTGCTGAGGTAACTTCCTAGTCGAACAAAGCCATATTCCCTATCATAATGTACAAACGTGTACTTCTGTACGTATAATGTAGGCTATCCGACGTTATATCAAAAAGAGTTTTCTAATAGATTTAAAACCGGTTTTTATTATCTTGTTGTCATATTCTACTAGAATCTATGGTTAAAACGTGTTTATGAACCATCAAAGGTTGAGAATTGCCTGGACTGAAGGAGATGATCTCTTACCAACATTAAGATCTATGCTATATTAGACCTGTTGTTATTCAAGGAATTTAACAAGATTTTCAATTGAAAATCGTAATACATGTATCAAGATCAAAAAACCATCAAACTGTTAATTAAAATAACAGGATTATATTGAAGAGATAGAACGGCAGCTAAGCAACCCTCTTCATTACAAAAAACTTGATAAGGAAATTTGGCCTGAAAATGTTAGGAAGTTTAACTCAGAATTCTCTACGACAAAGGGCAGCCAACCATTTATCTAGTATAAGACTTAAACATGATGTACCCGTGGCACAACATTTCAATACTCAAGGTCATTCAGTCAAGGACCATTTTGAAATTATGCCTATTGAGAAAATCCCTTTTCTCACTTCCGCTGCAGATACCAAGCACAAACGTTTGGAAAGGGAAAGTTTTTGGATTCAAACATTACAAACTATTTATCCTTTGGGTTTGAACTTGGACCCCGGAAGATGTCGTGAAAAAACTATAATACCATTTGTGTTTCAGTATAACAAAGCTAGCATTGCTATGGCCAAGATTATAGTAGAAGAATACAAACTACTTCAAAGTAAACTTGCTCGACCTCTGACCCAAAGGCCAGTCATTGCTTATAAAAAGAACAAGAGTTTGAAAGACATACTGGTCAGGGCTAAACTCCCCTGTCTGCCTTCTACCTAGGTTTTCTGGGAAAGGGGTATGGGGGGGGGGGATGGGGGAATTTTCACTGTCTTTTCCCATGACCCCATAATATATAGTCTGACGATATTCTTACTATAGCTTAAGATGCATAAGCATTGTCAATGCAACACAAAGTGTTCCAGAAAATTCTACTGACTAAGGCCAAGCTCCTGTCAGTCGTCAACCTAATGAAATATCATAGGTTTACTTTATTACAACAATTTATGATGGGGTATAAAGGTCTAAATGATATACCTCTTTTTAACACAATTAGAAACTTGTCTCCGTGGTTATTTTAGACAAGAAGATTTTCCCTGTGCCCGTGTGTTTTAGTGCTCATAAATATAAAATAGAAAGTTATGTTTGTTGTCTGTGAAGTAGTATTTGCTTTAAGTTGTATGAGCTTTCCTACCCAGATAAACCTTGCAACGCCGCCATAAACGGGAAATTATTTTGAGTGCGACGTGAAACATCGATAAGTCAATCAATGTACGAATCGAAATAGTGTTAAAAAGTAAACAAAATCAAATAAAAGGGACAAAAGTTGAATAATTTTAGGCCCAAGATACTTCAAAAAACTTTTTAAAAACTGACATGATCTGCACAAAATATCGACTTTTTATCATAAATTCCGATTGTAAGGATAAGTTTCTTTTAGAGATCATTTTGAAATTACGCCTGTTGAAAAATCAAGTTTCAATATTCTGCTTTGGAAACAATGCATGGACGGTTTGGGAAGGGCTGCGTTTGCACACAAACCACTTATCCTATACATTTGAATTGATATTCTGGTAGTGTAGAGAAAACAGTTGTGAATCGTTTGCTTTTCAGTATTATAAATGTATATTGTGCAGAAGTACGAAATATGAGCTTTGTCCATAGGCCTATATCAATCTTGGATATGTACGTTTATAGGTAGTTATTGTGAGCGACGAAGGCTGAAAAATATACTCATACATTGTACATCCCGGCTATTTGAATTTTGATCGTTGTTAGCACACATTTTCGGTTCGTCCCGGTGATGTTACCAAAATATTTCCTCAATGCCAATCTTTTAGTGATTTAAATGCTCCACTTCTCACGACAATCGAAAATTCTGAAAAATACCCGAATTCCAACGGCTCATGCTACTTTAAAGGGGGAGTAAACAAACAAAAAAAAAAACAGCATGCAATTGTATCGAACGGGCTCCCATAGGCCAAGTTCTACAACGACCCCCACAAGTCGCGTAGACACAAAATGCAGCCTGTCACATCTTCCCAAAAGGTTGATTTACAAGCCAGTATATATTTCAGAGTTATTCGAGTGTTTGTCTTTTGTTATTAGCGCCTCGAAATGATCGAAAGTAACCAAGGTTTAAATGACAGACTTTCAGAGTTGACCAATTTCTCTTACGCTGCCGACTCAGTTACACATTATCTGATAGCGATTATTGACTTTCTTGTAGCAGAGGTTGGCGAGGAAAAATCGTAGAGATATGGTTTTAGTACCGTTAGAAAGGAAAATTTAGCGCGCCTGTACTGTAATTACTAAGTTCTTTCATTTCCTTCTCCTTTAAGGATAAACTGTACGGAGCGTTAACACAGAGACTCGCTGAATGTTGGGGGTTTCCTCTGAGCCATGAGCCGGGTTTCCTGGCAACGCCGCCATATAAGTGAAACAATCTCGAGTGCGGCGTAAAACATCGATCAATCATTCCTTCACTGAAATCTAGAGATGAAAAAAGGCAGCACATAAATACAATGGCGTCATCATGTTTATGTTTATGTAACTTCCCAAAAAGTGTTTTCATGTGTTTCAGAGGCAACACAATTATTCATTATAGAAATAGATGTTAACATCATTCTTCATTGCTTTGTGCTACCTACTCTGATATGATTTAAAAAATACTGTACTAGTTATTTCAAATTGTCACAACGATTAGAGCTTTTTAGTTTCATTCAGTGGCCTGTTCAAAGCGAAGATATTTGCGAAATGTAAACAAAATTTGAATAACTGTGAAAAATGACGCATCACTGTTTGGATGGGGGGAGGGGGTTTGGATTTTATTGGTAGCTTTTTTAGGTCATACTATGGGAACACTGATCTGTGATGATTTGTGACGTATAATTTTCATCCACTCATATGATGGTTCACATGTGGCGAACATTGTCCAATAAACAGTGCTCTCGTGATTCAGTACCCGCGATTCATGCAAGATTATAACACACTTAAATTGCATTCGAACCAAACGGAGTGTAGAATTATGTACAATTTAATATAATGTGTTACGGAAAATGAATCGTCAGACGAATTATACAGATTTAAAAAAAATCTTAATTGTTTCTCCGCCATGAAGATAATGCTTTTTTACAGTTTAAAAAATAATCCAGTCTTCAGAAAAGATTTATGGATTTTCCCCTCAAAATTAATTTAGTTATATCATGGTAATCATCTTGTACTTGAGAATTTAAAACGCGGTAAACAAAGACGTAAGACAATCAACGAACTTCATTTAAAGTGGCATGAGCTACCAACATTCGGACTATTTTCATAGATGCTGATTGTTACGACAATAAGAGGCTTTGGAAGTAATCAAAAACTTAATGATTGGCGTTGGAATGAGGAAAATCTATACAGTATGTGGCCTATACGAACCGAAATAGTGTTCGAAAAGTAAACAAAATTTAAATAACCCGGACGACCATTCATTCATTCTAAGCCTAAGTTAGTTGAAAACAATGCTTTATCGTACATTCTCGAGACTAGAAGCACTAAAAAGCTTTTAAATAGTAAGTCTTGAGAAAAAATAACAAATAATTTTAACATTCTGTTATAATGCCAAATATCTCAATTTTGGCAGCTCATGTCACTTTAATACAAAAACTATTCGCTATTTATTCCTGATCGGATTTTCACTCATCGATCCCTTACCGCAAACGATCAACCCTGCATGGTACATCCCTGATCAATGAGATTTAAATCCATTTTTTGTCTTCAGATTAAATTGGTAGATTTCAGGGAGGAAACTCGACATGCACTGGTTTCCCGGGCAGCTTATCTCCCTTTCAATGTTTGATTGACAACACGGGAACAGAATCTCCAACCCTTCAAACGCTAAATCCAATACTGAAAACCTAGAGGCAAAACAGACATAACATTATTGGAAAGTCGCAAAAAAGTCTATGATATAAAGATTAAATAAAGAAATGTTGAAGAGAAGTTGAATTACCTTTTTGACTGATTAGAATTCTACTAGCAAAGTATAGCTTGAAGCTTGTATTTAAATGGCGAAGTTAACGTGAATATAAAGAGAAAAAAAGATATTAATTATCGAACTTGATTATTCTTTGTTTTTCATATGTTCGCAAACGCAGATTGAAATATACATGTAACTTCTACGAAGCGATACTTGTAAAGTAGTTTAAGTCATAATCAGGAGAAATTTTAGTATTATTTCTTTTTTACAATATGCAAAGTAGTTTAGAGGATCAAATAGATTATTTTGGCTTAGGTCTTTTAGAGAATCGTTTTCAGGCATATTAAATCTAAAAAATACTTCGTTTTTAGTACTATTATGTCTTAAGAATGTACGTCAAAGAAGTGACAACCTTGAATGAATGAACGCTATCCAATTGTAATAGGGGTCATAAAATCCTACATGCATACATACGGTACTCAGTGCACTCTAGATCTTACTAGCACTGAAGCATACATACGGTACTCAGTGCACTCAAGACCTTACTATTAAACCCCGAAGTATAGATATGGTTTTCAGTGTACTCTAAATCTGACCAACCCTGACACATGCATGCGGTACTCACTGTACCTTAGATCTTGATTGATTGATTGTTTATTACTTTGAGCATCTGCTCATCAGATTCATGTTACAAAACATCTCAGGAGTAGACAAAAATAATATAGAGTTAATAAACCAAGTGAACATTACGCTAGTACATCAATATGCTGAAGACGCCTGAATTCGGCCTTTTTCAAGTAGTTAGCTAACTTAATTAATTCTTTAACATTTGATGACGATAATAATTGAACAAGTTTAAAGTCCAATAATAAGGTTTGATATACCGTTTACGTAAATCATTGTAGAAGTGGCAAACAAATAGAAAATGGTATTCGTCTTCTACCTTATTATTATTACATAACAAGCAAATTCTTTCGGATCTGACGACACCTTGGTATCGTCCCTGTTGAATTGATAAGTTGTGGGTTGACGATCTATATTTTGTAATGATAATTTTAAATTCAGTTTTTATGGGTTTTCATAAATACGACTGAAGACAATGGATGTCCACTAAGTGCCTGTACAAAAAACAAGAAGACATTTCATACATTAAGCCCCTAGCATGTTGTACATAATTGTCGATTAGTCTCTGTTTGTACAACCGAAGAAAAAGAGGTATATTGTTAACATTTTGAGCAGCCCAAAAATCAGCCATACCAACCCTCTCTAATTCATGTTTAATTTCTTTTGCCCAATTGTTCAAACAGTTTTCTTCTAGCATATAATTATAAATAGACTTAAGGATACAATTGTTTGTAGTGAGTAGCTTAATCCAATTTTTTATAACAAGACATTTTCGCTTTATAAGCATCGGATACCGACCTGATTCACTATAAACAATAAGATTTGTAGTTCTCGTAGGTACATTTAAAATACGTTTGCAGAAGTTCAGATGAACTTTCTCAATTTCATCAGCTTTGTAAAAAACCCAAGATTCACACCCGTAGTTCATTATACAAGAAATATAAGTGTCGAATAATGATAATTGTGTATGAATATTGAAATCAAACATTTTAATTTTGTTTATCAATCCGAACATTGCTCGCTTACTCTGATTGGCTAGACGAGACACTTCTTTGAGTGGCATTTAGAAGTTGGTGGTATAACAAATCAACGAGTTACTTATGGATAACAACTTCTTAATTTATTTCTGGTGACGTTTCGATGTCGATCCTAACATCCTTATCAAACCTGTGACAAGCAACAGTGGTTTAACCTTATATAGACGACGATGCATGAATAACATGAGTAAACAGCTGATTGGATAACAATAAATGAGAAAAAACGAGTGTGGGCTCCCTCCATGGGGTTCATCTAGTTTGAAGGCTAATCAGGTCGTCGTATGCGCACGGTAGGTGGTATCCTTGGTCTCTCTTGAGTTTTGGTTTGTGTCGTCTTATGTGTATGGCTTCCATGAGTTTCCTTTGTTTGTAGTCAGTCTGGTTGATTGAGAGTGTCTTGGTGTTTCTTAAGTCAATTTTGTGCGTAGGGTTGTCTTTGATGTGGTCGCTGATTGCTGATTTTCCGTCCAGTTTTCTGATTGAAGTCCCATGCTCTCCTATTCTGATGTTTAGGGGTCGGCTGGTTTCTCCAACGTATGATTCATGGCAGCTGCATTGTATCTGATATACTGTTCCTTTAGGTTGGCTTTTAAACCAACCCATGCAAGTAAAAACCGGCGTCATAGCGACACTCACTAGAAGAGCTATGAAAATATGCAGTACAGACCAGGAAGGAGAATTAGAAAATATCAGAACAGCCTTCACCGACCAAAACAAATATCCAGCCAACATTGTGGAGAAAACCATTCAAAAAACACTCCGCCAATCAACCAGAACTACAACAACCAAACCAGACAACCCACCGATCTTCATCACACTCCCATATATTGGTAAACCCAGTCACCAAATCCGACGATTACTCGAAGACAAACTCAACATAAAAACAGTCTTCCAAAGCTCAGCCAAACTTAAAACCCAACTCAAAGCCACAGGAAAGAAACCAGCCACAGATAAAAGCCAACCTAAAGGAACAGTATATCAGATACAATGCAGCTGCCATGAATCATACGTTGGAGAAACCAGCCGACCCCTAAACATCAGAATAGGAGAGCATGGGACTTCAATCAGAAAACTGGACGGAAAATCAGCAATCAGCGACCACATCAAAGACAACCCTACGCACAAAATTGACTTAAGAAACACCAAGACACTCTCAATCAACCAGACTGACTACAAACAAAGGAAACTCATGGAAGCCATACACATAAGACGACACAAACCAAAACTCAAGAGAGACCAAGGATACCACCTACCGTGCGCATACGACGACCTGATTAGCCTTCAAACTAGATGAACCCCATGGAGGGAGCCCACACTCGTTTTTTCTCATTTATTGTTATCCAATCAGCTGTTTACTCATGTTATTCATGCATCGTCGTCTATATAAGGTTAAACCACTGTTGCTTGTCACAGGTTTGATAAGGATGTTAGGATCGACATCGAAACGTCACCAGAAATAAATTAAGAAGTTGTTATCCATAAGTAACTCGTTGATTTGTTAGACGAGACACTATGTTTTGGGCTACCATTATAGTATAGCTCTACCCCAAGATAAACAAAAGAGTTGACAATTTCTATTGGTTGACCGTTAAACTTCAATTGGTCATTTGGGCAACGCCAGCCCCTTATAAAAATAACAACCTTTGTTTTCTCCTCATTTACCTGTAGGCCCCAAGTTGTACAATAAGTTTGCAGGCTATCTATCATATTCTGCAGTTCGGCGGCACTTTCGGCAAATAACACCGTGTCATCTGCGTACATTAACAAAAATAAGTTGATATCTTTCAATTCTAAAGAATGACAACTACTAGATAAAAAGTACATTTCTAAATCGTTGACAAATAATGAAAACATAATTGAAGAAAGACACTCCCCTTGCATTAACCCAACCTTAAGATCATAATAATTGGAAAGTTTGTTTTTCCATCGGACGCACATTTGAATACATTGGTACATTGACTTAATCACGGTTAACAGATTACTAACACTGAAGAATGTATATAGTACTCAGTGCACTCTAAATCTTACTAACACTGGAGCATACATACTGTACTCAGTGCACTCTAGATCTTACTAATCCTGAAGTATACATACTGTACTCAGTGCACTCTAGATCTTACTAATCCTGACGTATACATACTGTACTCAGTGCACTCTAGATCTTACTAATCCTGAAGTATACATACGGTACTCAGTGCACTCTAGATATACAAACGGTACTCAGTGCACTCTAGATCTTAGTAATCCTGAAGTATACATACGGTACTCAGTGCACTCTAGATATACAAACGGTACTCAGTGCACTCTAGATCTTAGTAATCCTGAAGCATGCATACGTTACTCAGGGCACCCTAGGTCTTACTAACCCTGAAGCATACATACAGTACTCAGTGCACTATAGATCTTACTAACCGTGAAGCATACATACAGTACTCAGTGCACTATAGATCTTACTAACCCTGAAGCATGTATGCTGTATTCAGTGCACTCTAGATTTTACTAATGAAATACTGGAAATTGTTCAAAAATCTAAAAACTCATCTGCTGGAGTCGATGGAATATTGTTAAATCTATAATTTCTGATATATTACCCCCCCCCCCCCCCTATCGCACATTATACAATTATCTCTAGAAGCTTGTTTCCCGATACCCTTAAGCTGTCTCAGCTGACGTCCATGTTCGAATCGGGCAACAAACACTTGTTAGTTATTATTGTGCATTATCAGTACTCATACTTAAAGTGAACACTTTAGATAAAATACATTATACTTCATCTTAAAGACAATATCTACCTGGTCCCAAAACAGGGCTTATTTTTTCTGACTTTCCTACAAGAAGCTATGGTTAATTATTCTCAGATGTCAAGGTGACTGGATGTCACTGAAACATGTGCACACCTGGATTGCTGAACTGCTATTGGTGTATTTAGGTCAAATAAACCAATCATATTGCCAGTTGCAAGGTGTGCACATGTTTCAGAGACATCCAGTCACCTTGACATCTGAGAATAGTCAACCATTCTTGTAGGAAAGTCATAAAAAATAAATAAACATATTTTGGATCAGGTAGATATTGTTTTTAAGATGAAGTATAATGTATTTTACCTAAAGTGTTCACTTTAAGCAAAATATTATATTCCATATCTTATCTTGAAAACCACAACATAATTTTCACAAACCCGTTTGGATTCCGAGCCAATCATTCCACTAGCATCGCAGTACTATCGTTCCGTGAGAAACTTACACAATCTAAGTCACGTGATAAATTCTGTATGACGGCCTTTTAATATCTGTCTGAGGCGTTTGATACGGCGAACCATGCAATACTTCTAGACAAGCTACAGTACTATAGGTTTCTCTGAACAACATTTGTGAAATGGTTCGTGTATGGGTTATCTATCCCAAAGATCACAATCCTTATCATATAATCAAACTCTCTCTGAATACAATATTATCACCTGTGGCGTGCCCCAAGGCCCAATACCAGGATCCAGAATGCTTTTACTATACATAAATGACATCAATTATATAAGTAACATTCTCTGTTGTCTTATCTAAAATTGACTCACAAAAACTTGTTCAGAGGGGTTCTGCTTTAAATGAACTATTCGAGTGGTTTACATGAAACAAACTACCAGCTAATCTGGAAAAAAAACATGTATTTATCAAACCAAAACGAACATCCTCGTTTATTCTCTATTTTACCCAATCACAGTCTACGTCACTACGGAACCACGTGAGAGCGCAGGTAAGCTGGAATAGGTCATTGCAGTGAGCAGACACGGTCAAGTGAGCACGCTTTTTATGCAGCTCTGCAAACCTGTTTGAGGTGAAGTTTGGACTTTGTTAAAACTATCTTCATTCTATTACAAACAGACCTTTTTAGATACATATAGTTGAGTTGTGCGACAATCTTATTTCTGTTAATGTATCAATAATCACAGCTTAAGTTGCTACTAGTAATTTAAGCGTGAATTTCACCCACTGGGTGAACACGTGTTGACCAGGTAGTTTACCTGACAATACAGCCTACTAGGCTTGAGTGGACAATGTCCAGAGACACGCACGCTATGTCGGACAGTGAATCCGAAAGGCGTTTACTTGATGCAGAAGGTGAAAATTGCCTAACGCAGAAGTCTTCAAACATAACGCCATCAGTTACCGCTACCAGCGAAGAGCCATGGAAAGCAGTTTGCAACATGCAAGCAACTATGTCAAAAATGGCAGATGCCATTGATCTTATGGGCTCAGCTTGGAAAAAGATAGCATGCGATAACTCACAAATGAGCCCCAACTTAAAACGGAAACCTTCCGCTAGTACTTCCAGTGCTCTAAGTCAATCTCCGCCAGCAAAAACACGCAAACATTTGACGGATGAGGCTGGCAGCATTGATTTAGACTCAGATATTGAGTATTTGCTAAATGCATCTCAGTCAGAAAATAATGAAGTGTCTGATTGTGACGGCAAATTTCTGAAAGAGCTTGAACTAGAATGTGATACTTCAGAAAAAACTGGGCCAAACGTTAATGATAATGTGGCAAACATCGTTAACAAACGTTTCTCCAGCTCACTGAGCTCTGAACGTTTAAAAGAAAAGCTTGGCTTATATAATAAACATGGTAATTGCAACAATCTTAATATACCACTGGTAAATAATGAAGTGTGGCGTAAACTTAAAGCACACAACAAATCCCTGGATCTAAGAATGGCCAATATCCAAAAAGCTGTTGTAAAAGCCTCAGTTGCTATTGTTGAAGTCACTGACTCGTTAAACGGTGCTGAGAAAAATAAACATGTTGACCACAAATCATTAATACGGAAAAGTATTGATGCACTTACTCTTCTTGGTCACGCAAACTATGATATTTCACTTCGCAGGCGTGAAATGATGAAACCTGCCATTGCGCCTGAACTCCGAGCTCTATGTAGTAGTCAAATCCCAGTCACTCAACATTTATTTGGTGATGATATAGCTGGTAGCTTGAAAACCATAAGGGATTGTAATAGACTCGGTAGTAATGTGACCTCTGACAAAACCAGCTTCGGCAGAAATTCTTATCGCTCTAAAGACGGACATCAGAAGCCTTTTTTAGGTTATGGCCGCAAGAGTTACAACTACCAGAATCCTCGGACAAAGTACAGAAAGCGGTGGCAAACCAAAAAGAGGGAAGAAAAGTAACCCCTGGCGGGCTTAACGACATATTGACATCTGTGAAATCTGATGTGAGTAAATTTGATATTTATTACTCAGAATTGATTCATGTTCTAGATCAAAAAGCTCAATCTTTTGTAGCAGGCAGATTGCAAAATTATTTTGCATTATGGAAAGAACTGACTTCAGATATGGAGATTCTAAATATGGTAAAGGGGACAACCATAGAGTTTGTTTCTACCCCTTATCAGATAGCTATCCCAAAAACAAAAAAGTTCACTAGCTTTGAACAAACCGTTATCTGTGACGAAATAGGTAAGTTACTAAACAAAAAAGTTATAGTTACATCTTGCCATGAAAAAGGAGAATACATTTCTCCAATTTTTGTTGAGCCAAAAAGAGATGGCTCTTTTCGAATGATTTTAAATCTGAAACAGCTCAATGAATTTGTTCCATATGAACATTTTAAAATGGACACATTATCGTCCGCTGTGAAACTGATGACGCCGAATTGTTATATGGTCTCTATAGATTTGAAAGATGCTTACTATTCGGTTCCTATCGCATATGAATGCCAAAAATATCTAAAATTCGTTTGGCGCGGTAAACTATATAAGTATACATGTTTTCCAAACGGCCTGAGCTGCTGGCCATGCCAATTTACTAAATTGCTTAAGCCTTTGTTTGCTACCCTTCGCCAGAGAGGCCACTTACTAACTGGATACATAGATGATATTTATATCCAAGGCAGTACATATAGAGAGTGTCTACTCAGTTCTCTAGATATAATGGAATGCTTAGACTCACTCGGATTTATATTACATCCAGTAAAATCTGGTCTAATTCCATCACAACAGAAAGCCTTTCTTGGTTTTCTTCTCAACTCTGAGAATATGACAGTACGCTTAACGGATATCAAAGCTGGTAAAGTCAAAAAAGCATGTGAAACTCTTTTGAAAAGAAACTTTCCAACCATTCGTGAAGTATCAAGCGCTATAGGCAAATTAGTATCGAGTTTCCCTGGGGTTATGTTTGGCCCATTACATTACAGGGCTCTGGAAAACGATATGTCCACAGCTTTGAAGCACAATTTTGGTAACTTTGACAAACGTATGTCCTTATCCTCGTCTAGTAAAACTGAATTACAATGGTGGATTGATAACATTGAAAGTTTATATAATACAGCTTATCGTAATGCACCAGATATTACAGTTAAAACCGATGCCTCAAATTTGGGGTGGGGCGGAATATGTGACGGGTCTGAATGTGGTGGTCCTTGGACTGACAATGAAAACATTTCAAATACCAATTTCTTGGAATTGAAGGCAGCCTTCTTTGTACTACAATCCTTTGAACATTTATTGATTGGAAAACATGTCAAACTCACTATGGATAATACAACGGCAATTGCATGTATAAATCACATGGGTACCAGCCATTCCGATATATGTAACACAATAACTACCAAAATATGGAATTGGAGCCAAACAAAACAAATCTGTACACATTCCTGGTATTTTGAATGTAGAAGCTGACAAACTAAGTCGGGTACATTCCCTTAATAAAGAATGGATGCTTGACGCAGGAAAATTACACCATGCTCTTCAGATCTGGGCGTAATGCATTTTCCATAAATTGGTATGCTTTAAAGGGGCATGAGCTGCCAAAATGTTGATATTTTTACTTAAAAACAGAACGTTGAAATTATTGGCTATTTTTCTCAAGACGTATAATTCAGAGGCCTTTTATTGCTTCTAGTCTCGAAAAGGTACGATAAAGAATTGTTTTGAACTAACTTTAACTTAGAATGAATGAATGGTCGTCCCGGTTATTTAAATTTTGTTTACTTTTCGAACACGTTTTCGGTTCGTACAGGCCACATACTGTATGGATTTTCCTCATTCCAACGCCAATCATTTAGTTTTTCGCTGACCTTCAAAGCCCCTTACTGTCGTGACGATCAGAAATTATGAAAAAAGTTTGAATTTAGGCAGCTCATGCCTCTTTAAACTTCTATATTTTTGCTCCTTTTAGAGTAATACCAATGGTCCTACAAAAAATAGAGGCAGAGGCAGCAACAGGGATAGTGGTAATCCCAAACTGGCCAACTCAAGTTTGGTTTTCAAAGGCAATGCAACTGCTTGTATCCTGTCCAATATTGCTGAGGAAATCCCAAGGGAGACAACTGCTGAGCTTACCAGGTTTTCCAGCCAAAACGCCCATTGTCCCGCAAGCTTCAACTGTTAATTTGCCATTTGTCCGGGAACACCTACAGACAATTGGAATTTCGGAAGCAGCTACAGAGATCATTATGGGGTCGTGGAGAGACAGTACTAGGAAAGAGTACAAAACTTACCTTATCAAGTGGACAAAGTATTGCTGTGAAAGGGGACATAATCCAATTTCTACTCCTGTGAGTAATGCTATAAATTTTCTAGCTGAACTTGTCGAAAAAGGTGTTGGATGTAGTGCTGTGAACACTGCCAGATCGGCAATTTCATCCATTTTATTTGTTGAAAAGTATCCTTCATTTGGAGTTTATCCTTTAGCGAAAAGGTTTTTGAAAGGCGTTTTTCAGAGAAGACCGTCTCTTCCACGCTATAGTGCAACAAAAACATTGACTTCTAATTAATTATGTTGCTCGCTTTGCCAACTTGGTCAAAGATGTCAAACTTTGCATGCTCTTGATATATCAAGTAGGACTTTAAATGAGACTGACTGTGTATTTTATTTTCAGAAATGTTTAAAAAACACACGGCCTATTTGTCATCAAGCCCCAATTACTTTAAATGCCTTTACTGTAGATAGAACTCTGTGTGTGTTGTATCATTTAAATGAGTATTTATCTAAAACCTCTGAACAAAGGGGCAGCGGTTCACAATTTTATCAAAAAACATTTCCAACCCGTTTCTAAAGACACGATTTCCAGGGGGATAAAAACAGTTTTAGGACTTTCTGGAGTGTTCACAGCAATATTTTCCGCTCATAGCACTCGTTCGGTCTCCACTAGTGCTCTCTTCAAGTCAGGAGTGCCACTTGATGTGATAATGTAAAATGCCACAGTTGTAAATGGAGTAATTGTGATGTGTTTTATAAATATTACCTCCAACAATCTCAAAGCTGTTGATAAGCTAAACGGGACAAATCATTGTTTTATGTTTCCGATCAAATGGTAGATAACCATACTTTCTGATTATATCAATATATTTTGCAGATTGTTTATTTCACACATGACAGCTCAGTGGAACTTTTTACAATATAAACTCTTGCTTTTCTTTGAAACAGACCATTAACTGTCGTTGAATGAAACACGAGTTTTTTTGTTATCCCTATTACATATGGAAAAATTAGACATAATCTACTTACATGCGTGTCATAACCTGTTTATTCTGGAACGATATCCACTGGCGATCTTTTTATTGATAATCATTTATAAATGTCAACCTTTTTTCACACAAGCATTATTATTTTGTATTTGTGAACATGTTAGGCTACACGATTTTCTTATACCCACACAGATTTCGCTTAAAAACACTTTTAGGGTTTTTCATTGGAATACATACGTATTTTTAACACATCGATATTGTCTGTATGTTTCCTTTTCTAAGTTAAATGTTCCAAATATTTCGCTTCTTAAAATATAAGAGATCCACCGCGAGAGTAATATTTTAACGGTCACGGGAGTCCTGTTTTAACGGTCACATTTTAACTGTCATAAGAGTCACGTTTTAATTGTCACAAGAGTCATGTTTTAACTGTCACAGGAGTGACATGTCTACTGTCACGTAAGAGTGACGTTTTAATTGTCACGTAAGAGTGACGTTTTAATTGTCACAAGAGGGACATTTCAACTGTCACAAGAGTGACATTTCAACTGTCACAAAAGTGACATTTTAATTGTCACAAGAGTTTTCAAATATTTCGTATTTTACATGTGTTTATTGAAACAGGTACATAAAGAAAGAGAGAAAAATCCACCGTACGTAGAACTATTCGTAGAAAAAATAGGATGCTATGTAAGTATGTTCAATGTAAACTGTAGCCCGCAGATCGGCAAAAACTTTGGACTGAAGTTATTCCGTTGCGCCGGTATGAGCTTCACTTCAAGTTCAATCCCCTCAAGATACTGCGGACTAGAACACGTGCAATGTAGTTGGAAATATCCTAACTCTATGGCCAAAGTTAAGTATATTGAAATATACCTATCTTATTACCAAAGGTTAACTTCTTCAATCCCCCTTTCCGTGGCATTATGATTATCACTGATTTGCAGACGATAAATGTCCGATCAATCAACCAATTTCGTCGCATTTCGATCTTTAATTTGCCTCATAAGCACGATGTAAGTAAGTGACAACTTTAAGACAATACTTCCTGTTGTCTAATCAATTTGTTTAAGAACATATGTGCTCTACGATCTCGGCCAAAAAGAAAAAGATATTCTGGAGCAAAAATCTGCAAAATTCAAGGCCTTTTTTTGTCCGATCTCTATACTGAAATTCATTAGCTAAGCACCTTGGCGTCATAGTTTACTTGATAACGATTTTGGTATATGTATATTGAAACGTTGCTGTGTTTATTTAATATAACAGAAGTTGTTTATCATAGCAGACTTTGTTCATATTTAATTCTTTCAACTTCTATATGCCGCTCATTACAATTTTTGTGACATACCGGTAGGCCTACTCAACCGAGTCTTTGTAATGGGTTGAAATAACGACGATGGAAGATATGCACTTTTACAAAGGCCTCTATCGTTCAAAAATGTCTTAAACTTAAAACGTGGGGATAATTTGGCCCATGACAACAATGTGATTTGTATTATCACTATCCCCTTCGGATGTGAAAATCTTGAGATTTCTCAATATTGGTGAGTCAGTAGAAGGATGATTCCCATTTTCCTACAGGGCTTGTAGCTGGGCAAATGTTTCTACGAGTCAAACGTTCACATTACGGCAAATGATAACTGAATTAGTGACCGATGTATGCAACTAGGCCCTATTTCTCACCGCGAAAATTCAGAATACAGTGGGCCGTTTTCTGTATTTTTCCCAGATAGAAGAAGTTAGAAACTTTCTATTTTTACCAAAAATTTAAAGTTTTGGTATCATTTAGTATTTTTAATTTGAAATTGAAAATTAGATATATCAAGTGCCCACAATGTAAACAAACCTGTGCATGCTCACAAGTGCGCTAATGTCGTGTGAGTGATCTAACCAATGAACCGGATCTAACGACACGGTATAATTTTACTTACTTTACTAACTGAGAAAAACAGACTGGCGATTGGGTAAGAGGAATTCGAAAAGGCTGGCAACAAATTTAAGAGTAAACTACAGAAAAAGGCCTGAAATGTGTGTAAAACCGACTCTTAACCCGACACCGATCGTTGTTGTTGTCGGGCTTCGATTCTTCGTTTGTTTTCCACCCCAATTTATATATTCTGCACCTAACTAGACATGTTTTATGTGTCCTACGTTAATTTTTAGTGGTTTTAGCTGTAGTAAACTCGTGGAAATTGGTTTTCAAACAGGCTACGACGGGAAGTGGGTCTTTAAATGTATATTGATAAGCCTGATGATTTGAGTACAATATTAATTGTTACCTGTGCAACTAAAATGGAGAAGATACCAAGTATGCAAGGTTGATGCCCAAACTATAGGCCTTTTATAACATTAGGCAATCAGATGTATCCATTTCGACATATTTCTCCGTACAATCTTATCTGTTTATAAGCTGTGAAATCATGCTCCTATTGTTACGAGAAAAAATATTAATAAAGGAAGTAACAACAGAACAGCAGATTTTATGTACAAATTTTGATTTATTTAAAACAAAATAGAGTAGGAGCCTAACTTATTTACAGGCAAATATTACACAAACATTGGAAGGATATTGGTTCAAGACGTCGAGCTGATAGGACTTGCTTCGCTGAACTAATCAAGTTTGTACGGTTGCATTCGTGATTCGCTATGAGTTGTTGTAAAGCTGATGGGATTTGATTGTTGATAACTATACTGAGTATACGTAAGCTGATCTTGGATAAGTTTTTTTTTATAATTTAGTTATCTCTTTTTTTGTAGACTAGGCTTTGTGGGAGGGGAGGGTGGGGTTTGGTATTGTAGATTGTACACAGGTTAGGCTTGTAGTATAAGGTTATAGTGTAGGCTGGTTTGATTGTATTGCACTGTATCTGCTCTGCACTACTAACTTGGACCTCTTTTGTGCCTCTCCTTGGCAGCGAGTCGTCCCGCTGCGAACCTGTCTCTAGTACTAACAACTATATGCCCTGTTTTCGTGTCGTCTTGCATCAAGTTTTCATAGATCAGCTTTGAATAGACCATGACCGAGTCAGAGGACTCTGAGTCAGATGATTTTTTTTTCCAAAGCTGATTTTTATTGATTTTTTCCATAACGTTGAAAGTTACAAAGTTAACATTGCTGTCTCACAAAATAACATTACAAGAGATTAATGCCATGTATTACATCTGAAAAATATAAAACATGAGGATGAAACAATTCAGATACTATATTTATACTGTGAACCTAAGACAATCTGCCAATTCTTACTTTAAGGGTCTCATATAATTTTGACCATCGGGATACACATTTATCAATGGAGTTATTTCGAACACTTATATATTTTTCCAGCTTAATAACATATTCTAACTCATACAAGAAATGAGTGAACTGAGCTTTTCTGCTGTCCATTTTACATTTATAGATAAACCATTTAGCAATAAGAATACAATGATTTAGAAGGGTGTTCCCAGTGAGTTTATCAATACCAAGGATTATATTTGTCCTTGATATAGGCTTAATATAACAAACATCGCATGACCACCAATCTACAAAACTTTGCCAGAATGTCATAACATTCCTGCATTCATAAAAAAGATGACATAAAGTTTCCACCTCTTGACACTGTTCACAATATGGCGAATCCTTCACTTTGACAGTGAATAAGTACTTGTTACAAGGAAGTATGCGGTGGAGAAGACGAAATTGAAAGGATCGTAATTTACTTACATTACATATCTTTGTGAGTAGGGAGCAACTATTATATAAATCATCAAGGTTTGTATGTAGAATATCTTTCCATTTGTTAAAGCTAGTTGGTTCTTTTACAATGCTTTGTATTAAATGCCAATAAAAATCTTTACATCTCAAATTGTATAGTTTACTTGTTTTTCCATTTAGGACAACAGTAAAACACATTGGTGACCTCTGAGTTGAAATGCCTGGTGTTGACAGTTTGCGCCAGCTATATGGAATTGCATGTCGAATACTATAACATGATAAAAAATCTACTTTATCTTTCAATTTATAAATGTTTTGTAATTGTAAAGGTAATAACAAATTTCCATTTTCACCAAATAGATGATGAACAAATCTTATACCTGAATTATACCAGGATTTCCAGAACACTGTTTTCCCATCAATAGTTATATTCCTATTGTACCATAGGCCCTGGTTACCTTTTTGTGTATCAGTGAGGTCAGTATTGGATTTTATGATTTCACTCCAATTTTCCAGAATTTCCTTATAAAAATTAGGTAGAGTTTTTGGTATATCTGTTTTTGGAAAATTACATTGTAAAAAGAATTGTATACTGATACTAGCAAAAGAGGAACTTGGTATGACGCACCAGTTGGAATCAACAGAATCCATCAGCCGTTTGACCCACGCAAGCTTTAGCGCTTTTACCATAGATGGTACATGTGTCATTTTTAGGCCACCCATGTTATAGTCATTTATAATTGAACTGAGTTTAACCTTGTGCTTTTTGCCATCCCAGAGGAAGTCATATATAAGATGCTCTGTTTTCCTAATAATCTCGACTGGAGTCTCTAATACAGAAAACAGGTAAATAAGTTTGGAAAGGGCGAGTGATTTTATCACAAGTACTTTACCAAGTAGACTCAATCTTCGTCTTTTCCAACAGCAAAGGGTGTTTCTTAAATCTTTCATTTTGTTTTCATAATTATAGTTTATAGTATCTGAGGTTTTAGGGAAAAATGTTATCCCCAAAGTAGCTATGGGTGAACGAGAGCATTTAATCCCTCTAATATTTCCATCCTCATTTACAACAAACTGACCTAATGGTAGGCATTGTGATTTCTGCGTATTGATCACTAACCCAGAACATCGAGAGAAATCCTCTATCAGAGACAATGTATGGTCGGCAGATTTAAGATCAGCCACAAAACAAGTTGTATCATCAGCGTATAATGTTATTTTAACTTCCTGGTTGTTTTTCTTTACACCTTGGATGTCAGTGGATGCTCTAATTTTCATCGCCATCAATTCGATAGCTATTAAAAACAGATATGGCGACAGAGGACACCCCTGCCTAACCCCTCTACTTACTTCAAAGAATTCTGAGCTAAAACCGTTATTCAAAACACAGCTAGAACTGCAGTTCTGAATCGTCTTAATCCACTTTATAAATTCATCACCAAACCCAAAAAGTCGCAAAGAACTGTGAAGAAAATCCCAATTCAGTTTGTCAAATGCCTTCTCGAAATCTAAAAACATGACTAGATATGCATCTTGAGATTTTTCGGAGTTTTCAATAATGTCCAATATCAGTCTAATGTTCTCCCCAATGTAGCGATTCTGCATGAATCCAGTCTGATCACGATGAATTATCGAATTAAGCGTAAGCTTCATTCTATTCGCTAAGGCCTTGGATATGATTTTATAGTCAGTGTTTAATAGCGTAATTGGTCTCCAGTTAGTGAGCTTGGTTCTATCTTTATCTTTTTTTGGAAGGAGAGTTATAACTCCGCGGCGCTGGTCAATGGATAGATTCCCGTTTTCATAAGCATAAAAAAAACTTTCCATTACAGGATCTTTAATATCGTTCCACATCAGTTTGTAGAATTCTGCTGGGAATCCGTCACAACCAGGACATTTGTTATTCTGTAAGTCTTTTAGTGCTTCCTTGCACTCTACTTCTGTTATTGCTTGGTCACATTGTTTTTTAAGCGTAGCAGTTAATTTCGGGATACCGTTTAGGATTTCTGTGAAGTTTGAAATAGCTTCAGGAGTACATTCTGGGTCTTTAGTATAGAGCGATTTATAAAATTGTCCTTGTAGTTTGAGTAGCCGCTTAGTATCAGATATAAATTCATTACATTCCGTATCATATAGTTTCGTAATGGTTTTGTTCATATAGTTTCTTTTTTCCATTCCTAAAAAATATTTAGAGCTTTTTTCTCCTAATTCATACCATCTGGCTTTACATCGAAAAATGATTTTTTCGTTTTTCAAAGTGTCTATATCCTTTAATTCTTTTCTTATTGAATCAATTTCTTCATTTATAGGTTCTGAAGGCAGTTCACCTTGTTCCTTTTCCAGTTTTTCTAACCTTTCTGTTAATTTAACTTCTTTTTCATTTTGTAACTTATTTTTACTTTTAGTGTACCTAAGTGTAAAGTCTCTTATTTCACATTTTGTTAGTTCCCATGCGAGACCCTTGTTATCCATTTCGCTAAAATCATCGCGGCAATCTTTAAGTAATTGCTTTAGTTCATCGACATATTGTTTGTCAAATAATAGACTGACATTGAATTTCCAAAACCCTCTTCCCCTTTGTTTGAATAACTTCCCTACAATTGACATAGTAATAGCACTGTGATCAGAGTGGATTGATGGAGAAATTCCGCAACTTTTGACATATGGTGTCAGGTGTGACGAAATTAGCCAATAATCTAAGCGAGATTGTATTAGGGGAGTCCCCTGTCTCCATGTAAATCTACGAACATCAGGATTCTGTTGCCTCCAAATATCTAGCAGATTAAAATTGTCCATAAAGTTAATAATTTGTTCAGTATATGCACTAATTTTGCGAATTTTTTGGCCTCCCTGTTTGTCCAGAGCAGGGTTAAATACAGTGTTTAAATCGCCTCCTAAAATAATGTTTGTACAAGAAAAAGTTTCAATTTGTTGGATAAACTCATTCCACACATGCAGTTGGTCCAAATACTTATTTTTGGTTGGTGCATATATATTTGCGATGGTAAGAATGATTCCGTCTATCTCAATATCCATAATTAGGAATCTACCTTCTGAGTGGGAATAGGATTTAATTTCCTTGATATTCATGTCACTTAGAATCGCTACTCCAGAACTATTTCTATTGCCGTGACTAAATGAGATGTCGCCACCCCATTCACTTCTCCAATATTGTTCATCAGATACACTACTGTGTGTTTCTTGTAGCAAAAAAATACCTTTGTCCTGTTTTCTTAAAAATCTAAATATTGCCCTGCGTTTTTTATAGTCACCCATGCCCTGAACATTGAGAGAGACCAAGTTTATGTTAATGTTACAATGTTCCATAGCCATTAATAATAGAGAGTTTCCCTGGTAAACAATTCCAGAGATATGTCAACAGGGTACATAATTGTGAACTTTGTACATAATGACAGCAACATATTGATACAGTTTCAGCAATGGCACAAAAGTATAACTTCAAATGTAACATTAGTAACGTGTTTAAATGAGAATAGAAAAATAAACAAAAACTAGGTTGAAAAAGATACAATGTTGTAATAAAAAACATGAAAAATGTATAGTTTGGTGGGGGGTGGGGGGACATAAACATGTTTACATATGGCAATTGTGTATCCAAGGTCAATTGCGTGAAAAACAAAAAGATTATCTATAAACGTTGAAGAACAAACTTACAACTGCAAGATAAAGGAAATATGGCCGTCGTTGCCAATCGGAACACAAATAGTAATATAAAAAACAGTCTTACTTTGTTTGATAATAATCTATTTTACTGATCGTTCGATTCATTGTTTGTCTGGAGCTGTGGAAAGGCTTACTGTATGTTCAGAGTCCTCAGGTACTGGTCCTCCATATGCCTTCCCATTGATGTACAATCTACCATCTCGAAAACTTGGTTTGAGTCCCTTTTTAAATGCCTCTTGCATAACGTCACGATATTTCCGTTTCAATTGGTAGTCCTCGTCCGTCAAATCGTCGGCAATTTTAAGGTCTGTTCCCTCCAGAGCTTTCCTCCAAGTCGTAATGATCTTCATTTTTATCGGCCATCGTCGAAGTTTAATTATAACCGCTCGAGGTCGCTTAGGATTAAATTTGCCTAAGCGATGGGCTCGTTCAATTAGGTTGGACTCATCTTGCAATTAGGGAATTTTTCACACAAAATGGAATCCAATTTCGCAGTGACCTCAGATGAAGATTCGCTCAAGGAGTCATCTAGTCCGAATATGCGAATATTATTTCGCCTGCTGAATCTTTCTAACTTGTTAAGCCCCTCTCTCAGAGATTTGTTTTCACACTGCACCGAATTTAACGTCGCTTCTAGCACCTCAATTTGTTTTGACCGAGTAGTATCCGCTTGTCGTAGGGTTTCAAAAGTTTCGTTCATGTAGGCCATACTTTGCTTGATAGAGGACATCTCAGCTTGAGATGTATTGATAACATCTTCCAGACGTCCGAGAGATTGCAACACCTCTACTCGAAAAGTAGCTTCAGAAGGCACGGATACGTCGTTAGCGGGTTGACTGGTTTCAGCTGTCGGCCTCATGGGCGAGACGTCTTCTGCGTTTCCCCTGTCGATAAATCGGTCAATGCCCGTTGCCTGTTTTCCACGTGCTGCCTTCATCGTACCCGGCGTAGATTTACCACTTGCTCCCTTTTCAGACTTGTTTTTACCCATAATTGTAATAAACCACCTCACGATAGTTTAAGGCACACTTTATGTTAACAATTTGCCAGTTCTTCTAACAAAATAAAGAAGATCATATCCTCCCACCCGGAGCGAATTCAAAACACGTCTTCGCTCGGCGCCATGGGGAGGTAACTTCTGAGTCAGATGATGGTAGTGATATGGATTTCGGCGTTGTTACTAGGAGAAAACGTCGTCGACAAATAGATAGTGGAAAACCCGAAGAGGGGAAGCGTGCCCGTCAAATTTCAAAATCTCCAGCCCCCACTCACAGGGGTCCTGGTAGGGATCTTGTATTTATGAAAGCAGTTGGAAATCGCTCTTTATGTAACACTAACCCATTGGATGTTGATTCTGCTATTCATGAAGTTGTTGGCAATGTTAAAGTGGTTAAACGGTTACCGGGTGGAGTGGTGTCGATTGAATGTTTTGAAGTCGAACAGGTCAAAGGTTTACTTGCGAGCTCATCCTTACTGGGAATAGATATTAATTGTTACCAAAAGAATAGGGTAAGGGTAAAGAATAGCAGGTAATCGAAATAGGTCAGTTGGCAAACAATAGGCTAACCCTAAGTTCCACGGGGGGGGGGGGGGGGGGGGGTCACAATGTTGAAGAGATAGACCATCACTGAGCGACCCACGTGATACCTGCTATTCTTTACTCTACCCAAGAATAGTCCTGTTAATGTGAAAGGTGTAATTTCGGGAATTCCTGTGGACGCCACAACGGATTCAATCAGAGCCTTAGCTGATTACAATGTAGTGCGCGCTGAGCGTTTGAAGCGTAAAGATAAGTCGGTATCGTTGTCTATTCTTCTCCACTTTGAATCTACTGTACTCTACTTTGTAATTGCTTACCAGGTTTTCCGCGTGAAGTTCTATGTTCCCCCAGCCCTGAGATGTTACCAGTGCCAGCGCATGGGTCACATAGCCGCAGAGTGTCGGTCCCAGCGTCGGTGCCCCCAATGTGGCGATAATCATACATATGAAGATTGTAACAGTACCGTACCAAAACGGTGTTGCAATTGTAATGGCTCCCACTCGGCCGCCTTCCGTGGATGCCTCGTTCAGAAGGAGGCTAGTAAAGCGCAATTAATTCGAGTAACGAAAAAGGTCTCTTACGCTGAAGCTTTACGTCAGGTTAGATCTGAATCCGCTGAAAATCGTATTTTGTCTGATAATATTACCCCATCACAGCAGACTAACAGTTCTTATATCCCGCCTAGTCCTAACCTAAATCATACTTGTAATATTTCTCCTGTGTCGTCTGTTGAACAAGTTTCCGTCGAAGTTCAAACTGAATGTGATAACGCCACCCAGACCTCTGTTATTGAAGAAGTGCCCAACTTAGTGGCCTTTGTAACGGAGTTGTTGTTTGTTATGCTTAAAGTTGATAGGAAATGGGATAATTTTGAGCAAATCGTAGCATCTGCCCCTCGTTACCTTGGTAAAAATGTGATAACCGTTCACAGCTTGGTTAAATTATTAAAGTCTAGCCCATAGATCGATAATGGAATGCAATTTCATAGCTAGCATAATCTTTGTTTTTCTTAATTCATCACAACGTTCAGAGTATTTACGCGCATGGTCAAGAATTTAAGAAATATGTGTCTGATCTGGAGTCCTCACCAGATGTACTGTGCTTGCAAGAAACCTTTCTCAAAGAGCCTTACCAGTTTAAATTGCCTGGATACGTTCCTGTGAGAAAGGATCGGGTGGGAAATCGGGGAGGTCTACTGGTATTTATAAAAGAGGGTTAAGCATATACTGAAATTGCCTTACCGCAGGTGAGCTCTTTTGAATGTCCGTGTGTACCCATTTCTCGGGTGTCCGAGCGTCCTGTAAATATAGTCAATTTTTACAATCCCTGCAACCGACTAGTTCTTAGTCATTTAACATTAGTCCTCCAGTCCGTGGCTTGGGTAAAGAATAGTAGGTAGCGGTCAGTCAACTCATTGATAAAGTGGCCCCACTGTGCGTAAAGCTTAGCGCACACGAGAGGCGCCGGCTGAGCTGCCGGCTACGCGTGGCTGAGCTGCCGGCTACGCGTGGCTGAGAGCTAAGCTGTTTCCCCCGTGTGCGCGTAAATTCTGGTGAGATTTTCGCCTTTCGAGGCGGTGAGGAAAGTATTTAGCATGTTTGATATTTTCTGCCTCTCGTGGTAAGAATCTCACCGTGTGCGCACAACGTAAGCTGCCGGCTGAGCTGAGAGGAGGGATAGTCCAATGGCGCGTACGTATTCAATCATGTGACCACATAGAATATTACGTAACAAGGGTAGTGACACTTGTGCAAGTCAGTGAACTTGGGTGACAAGGAACTGGCCTCAGCCGAGAGCTCATCGTCTGCGCTGAAATTTGTAGCTGCTCCCTTGGCCACGCGTGCCTTGTAGCTCAGCCGGCGCCTCTCGTCTGCGCTAGGCTTTAGGCGTGGCTGTGGTCGATGACTGTTGGCCTTTGGCACTATGCCAGCTCTTCAGAGACGGAGGGTCACTGCGGTGTGCCCCAATTGTCAACAGCTTTTTTTTATTGACAAAACGTCAAAGACGAACCTAGGATTAGGGACGGGGTTTATTGACAGAATAAGGTTAGGTTTAGCCATGTTTATGCGTGTATCGCAGCTCAGGTAACACATAGAAATTTAATACCTCTAACGCTTTGTTGGAAGTTAGTCTAGTGGAAAGATGCTACGGTCTAATTGAGTGCGCATGTGGTTCTGCGCAGCTTCAGATTGGAAAGGTAGGGGTTCGAGACCCGTTGAGTGCGGATTTAAATAGAAAAAAATATAATCTATTAACTTGGGTGTGTTGCAGTGAAAGGAGTTGTCTACCGTAAGACGTTAGGTGGCGCTGTTGTATACAGCAAGAAGATAGGATGAAAGAAACCGTTGACGCTTCCAAACGTCCCCGTATACTACTTTTGTTACTGTCATTATAGACCGTTTAGTCAAGAACCAATGAATGCAAGCCAATTAAAAACTTTCCCACGGTTGCTCCGCCCACATTGGCTCACCATGTATTCTTTACCATTCCCCAAGCCTTAAATGATATATGTGAATGGGGTCAAAAATGGCTTCCGATTTTCTGTGCCAAAGTCCGAAGTTGTTCTTTTTACAAAGAAACGGGGTAATCCTGTAATTGATTTAAAGTTGTATGGCCAAAGTCTGAACGTGTCGTCCGAATTTAAATATCTTGGAGTCGCATTCGACAGTACTCTAAATTGGACAAAACATGTTGAATCTGTGGTCGCATAATGTGATAAAGTAATCAACCTAATGCGATCGGTCTCTGGAACATCATGGGGTGCAGATAAAAAATGTCTTTTATTAATTTATCGCTCATTTATAACATCTCGATTTCAGTACTGTTGCCAGGCGTTGGATTCTGCCAATGCGTCACTGAAAAAAAAGTTGGATTCAGTTCAATATAAAGCTTTAAAGATTTGCACAGAGGCCGTCAAGGGGACTTCTGCCAGGGTCCTTCAGGTAGCGTGTGGGCAAATGCCGCTTACAAATACAGAGGAAACGATCGACGTTTAAATATGCTTTGAAATTGTGTGCTAGTCAATCTAACCCTGCATCTGTTTTATTACAGCCATCGTATTTTGACGCTCTATACAGCAACTGCAAATCAAAACCTTTCAGCGTTAGATCCCAATGTATAATCAATGACTTGAAGGTCGACTTTGACAGTATACAAAATAAATTCGCCCCACCTTCTGCCCCCTGGCTTTTAAAATCGCTTTTTGTCTGCCTCGAAGCCAGTAACCGTATTATTAGTTATAGGGTTTGTTCGAGGGGGGATACGGAAATATATGGGGTCAGTAAACGAATATTGGGCGAGGCGTTAGTAACGAATTTATCCCACCGAAGACCTAACTTGTACGATATTCAAGCCTTCTTTCTGAAAATTAGCTAAATGTGTATGGCACGAGCAGACACGACTGACACGCGTCTAGACATGACGTCACAAGCCATATATGGTAGTCGCCCTGTATGGATCAGCACGGCGACGTAATATGGAAATATACAGGGTCTCCACGTGACTGGTTTGAACCAATCAACATGAAGTATTCAGTGTGAGGTGGGATAATAAAAAATCCGACCCAGGTGACATATCTAGGTTTTGTTTTCAGGACTATGTCCAGCAGTATTGGAGAGAATACCTACTTGTCTATACTGATGCTTCTCCTGACAAAGAGTCGGCAAGATGCTCTGCAGCATTTTGCGTCACAGAGATAAGCGTTTCAAAAAGCTATCGGCTTTCTGACCACCTGTCCATTTTTTCCAGTGAACTGTCCGCCATCATTTTATCTATGGAATTCCTCAATGAATTTCGACCAATGAAATCAGTAATTTTTTGTGACTCCTTAAGTGCATTAATTTCTATTAAAAATTACGTATGGCATAAATCTAACCCTATAAATTGGGATATTTTACAATATGTGTCTAGTTTGCTTCAGATGGATTGGAAGTCCGCTTGGCGTGGATTCCGGCACACGTGGGAGTGAGAGGGAATGAAGTAGCTGACGGCCTTGCAAAGTCCGCTCTGGGACATAATGTATCTATTCCAGTCAAGCTTCTAACATCAGAAATAATCTCTAGTTCTAACAATTATTTTTATTCACTTTGGCAGGATGGCTGGGATTCAGCGCCGGATGGCAGGTTTTATTATAACCTGCAAAAGTCTGTTAAAAATGGGTGTGTTCAATTGACGAATCGTAAGGCAGATGTACTTCTGTTCAGGCTACTGTCTGGTATTATTCCACTCAATGAATGCACGTCTCCATAGAACAGGGCTTCATCCTACAGGGTTATGTGACTATTGTCTAGTAGAGGAAACAGTAAGTCACTTGTATCTGCTCTAAGTTTAACAGGCATCGGGCTTAGCTTAGACGTGTTGTTGGTGGCAACCTAACCTTGGATACTTTATTGTCTCCTGACGAAAATTCTGCTAAGGTATTAGCTGCAGTAGGTCAGTATGCGGTGGCAACAAAACGATTCTAAAACTTAATTTGGATGATCTAGCATTTTAATATAATGTTGTGGCGTAAATCAGCCCTATATTTGGGCTGGCACACGCCAATAAATCTAATCACCACCACCACCACCACCACAAACATTGGAAAGAAAACATACACTGACGGCCAAAAGAAACTTTACCACTCAGAATTAGATTTTTTTCAAATGTAGGAAGCAATTTCTGACTAAATCAATATAAACAAAAATAGTACAAGCATACTCCATATATGGATCAAGGTCCGCGTACGGCTACACCAACCTGTGCTGAGGAAACGAGGAAAGTTACAAAACCACGTGACTCATGACTCGCTCAACCTGCTCGAAAATAGGTATTTACCTACAGCAGTTATCGAGCCTGTTTTAAATAAAGAACATCTATCTATCTATCAAACCGGTCATTCCTCATGCGTATAAAACCGGGCCAACAGAATGTCAGACTTGCAGAGAGAAAGAAAAACACTATTGTGATGCCACGGCTTACTCCAGAACAACGCCAGAGGGTCTTGGGTATGGCCGCTATGGGAGCAACTCTTGACGCCAACTACGTCAACGTCTTGCCATGGCCTGCACGTACTCCGATATGTCCGACATGTCACCGATAGAACACCTATGGGATGTCATGGATCGTCGCATAAGAAATCGGCCACGACTTCCAACTAACCGACAAGAAATGGCAGATGCCCTAGAAGACTAATGGCAACGCATCCCACGTGGCGTCATCCGAGGACTGACGTTTTCTGTGCGTCGAAGGATTGCTGCATGCATCGAAGCAAGGGGTGGCCATACACGGTATTGATGAAGTGTTTTTGCCGTTTGGACAAATGTTTTTGTTCCTAACCATATTGACCATCCAAAAGCAAAGGCATTTTTTGACCCCGCACCTAATTGGGCATTTCTGATTTTTCTAAGGGCTAATGTATGTTTTTTTACTTGGGACATTGGTGACCTAAAAACATTGGCGCTTCAAATACATTATATTTCGTGCGTGTATTGTTTTGTTAAAATATAATTTTTTGCTGTTAACAACGCTGTAAAGTTTCTTTTGGTCGTCAGTTTATATAAAAGTGACTTACTTACTTTTATAGGTAAGTTAAAGGTCCACTTGCCGCCGTAGCCTGTTTAGATTTGCTAAGAAACCCAATTGACATGAGCTTACTACGACTAATACCACTAAACTTAAACATAGGACACATAAAACATGTCTAGTTAGCTTTAGGATGTAGAAATGGGGTGAAAAACAAACGAAGAATCGAAGCCTGATTACAACAACAACGATCAGTGTCGATCAACTTTCGTGTTGGATTACCCTCATTTCAGAACTATTTATCTGTGGTTTACACTCAAACAATTATCAGCAGGCTTTTCCAGTCGCTGTTAACCGATCGTCAGTCTGATTTCTCAGATAAATAGGCCTACGTAAAATTTAAAGCTTAAACGAGACTTACCTTTAAGGTGAAGTTTGAGCTTGATTCCATCGATGTATCTTAATACTTAGGGTTAACGTGAGAGAAAGCGCATGCGTACGTGGTCAGCTTTTAAGGGTTTAATGTTTGTATCCTATAAAAAACACCCTGAGAAAGGGCGGGTGGGCGGGCACGTTAACCCTAAGTATTAAGATACATCGATGGAATCAAGCTCAAACTTCACCTTACAGGTAAGTCTCGTTTAAGCTTTAAATTCCATCTCAGTATCCATACTCAGGGTCACGTGAGAGATTCAAAGAGGATACAAAAACATTTAACAAACAAGAGCGTTTTATTTTACTGACTGAGGCAGATCGAATACTATGGGGCTGAAATAAATCAATATTAATACCAGCACTAACTAATGTCTGTTTTACCCATCTGGCGATAGTATCTTTACTCACAGATTTATGTGGTTTTTGAAGCCCTATAAAAAACATTTTCTCCGTTCCTCGAAGAGGATCAGTAATATTTAGATATTGTCTTGCAAGTTTAACAACACACAATCTTTCATCGAAAAATTTAGAAAAAATTAATTCTCCAACATGATAACGTGGTCGAGACTGTTTTAACAAATCCACACATCTGAAAACAACACAAGTATCACGGAATTCAATATTATCAATATGCAAGAGATGGACAGACTGAAGCCTTTGTCCAGAAAGTAAAACCATTAAAGTACATAATTTCATAGTTAATTCTTTAAATGTTAATTCACGTGACTCTCCTAATAATTTCAGATAACCCAATAACTTAGAAACATCCCAAGTAAAAGAATATTTAGGGAGAGATGGACGTAGTTGGGAAACACCCTTCATGAATCTGTTTACTAACTCGTGGCTACCAACAGAAATTCCATCAATTTTTATAAACGTTGATAAAGATGACCTGGCAGTGCTAAGAGAACTATAGCTTTTATCGCTCTGATAAAGGTCACCCAAAAACTCTAACACATTTACGACATTAGGAAAAATGGGATTACAGTTCCTTTCGTGACAAAATCGCAACCATTTTTTGTGATAAAACCAATATTGTTTTTGTGTACTACCTCTCCATGAAGCGACGAGCACCTCTGTAACTGCTGGCGAAATTCCCTTGTTTCGGAGAGTCTCCCGGATAATTTGAACATAGTCAATTTTAGCTTCTTTCTCAGTGGATGAAGTCGTTCTGAGTGAGACGGCAGATGCAGTAGGCGGTGGTTCTGTGGAAGAATTCTGGGATAATCTATCAACAAATTCAGAAGTTTTGGAAACCAATACTGGGTTGGCCACAGAGGAGCAATTAACACTAAAGATGCTCTGTCCCTCTCTACCTTCTTTAGCACTTGACCAATTATACTGAAAGGAGGAAAACAATAATTGAAATGCGTGTTCCATTTAATGGAAAAACAGTCTTTAGCAGATGCACCAGGATCTGGATGCCATGATACATAATTGTCAAGTTTGTGATTTAATCTTGTCGCACACAAATCTCGCTGCAAAGAGGGATATAACATCTTGATTGATTTAAATACATTAATATCTAACACCCATTCTTTGTGATCAATAAAATTCCGTCGAGACTGAAAATCTGCCGCTGTATTTTCTGCTCCTGGCACGTGTGCAGCACTGAGCCACAGTGCCCGTGAAATACACCAGTCCCAGAGAGCACGAACTTCCCGGTAACAAGCTATCTTATTGCCTCCTTGTTTATTTATGGACACTAAAACACACGGGCACAGGGAAAATCTTCTTGTCTAAAATAACCACGGAGACAAGTTTCTAATTGTGTTAAAAAGAGGTATATCATTTAGACCTTTATACCCCATCATAAATTGTTGTAATAAAGTAAACCTATGATATTTCATTATTGATGTAAATAACCGCCGTAGTGTTATCGGACAAAACTCGCAAATGTTGATTTCGCAATTCACCACAAAAACTGTACAGTAAGACCGACAGCTCGAAGCTCCAAACAATTAATGTGTAGCACTTTTTCGTCTTTACGCCATTCACCCCCCATAACAAGGAACCCCATGTACCTCCCCACCCATTGGATGAGGCATCGGAGTTGAGAACTACATCCGGGTCACCCACTGACACAAGTCTGGGCGACTTACCAATATTAGATATCCACCACTCAATTTCAAGACGACACTCATTGTTCAAATAAATAATCGAGTCATAATTATTGCTGTTTAAAGGGGCATGAGCTGCCAAAATGTTGATATTTTGACGTAAACACAGAATGTTGAAATAATCGGCTATTTTTCTCAAGACGTAGAATTCAGAAGCTTTTTAGTGCTTCTAGTCTCAAAAATGTACGATAAAGTATTGTTTTGAACTAACTTTGACTTAGAATGAATGAATGGTCGTCCCGGTTATTTAAATTTTGCTACTTTTCGAACACGTTTTCGGTTCGTGCAGGGCACATACTGTATGGATTTTCCTCATTCCAACGCCAATCATTTAGTTTTTCGATGGCCTTCAAAGCCTCTTACTGTCGTGACGATTAAAAATTATGAAAAAAGTGTGAATTTCGGCAGCTCATGCCACTTTAAAGACAAAGTATAGTTTTTATAAATCTCTAATGGTTTATAATGAAGAACTGCATAATTCATCCCCGGTTCTGTAGCAACAAACTTTCCGATAAGCGAAGCAAACTGTCGAATTGTTACACGCTCCATATTTAGGATTTCTTCACAAATTTTTTTAGTTTTTGTAGATTTTTCATCACTTATTGTTATAGTCATACTTTCAGAGTTTAAGACATATCCAAGGTAAGATATACTTTTAGTGGGAAGAAGTTGTGATTTCTGAGGATGAATTGTAAACCCAAGTGAATCAAACAATTGAACAGTGTCTTTAACTGTCTCAAAGCAATCGTCATAGCTGTCAGATACCAAAAATAAATCGTCTATATACGCGCAAACGTGATGCCCATGTTTCCGAAGCTCGGATAGCACAACTTTTACTATTTTAGTGAAAATGCGCGGTGAAGATGATAATCCTTGTGCTAAACATGTGAACTGGTAAAGTACACCATCCCAATAAAACCGCATAAATTTTCTATGGGAGGAATGTACAGGGATATTAAAGTAAGCGTCTTTCAAATCAACTGACGCGAAAAAACAATTGGGAGTCATCAAGTTAATAGCAGACTTGACTGTATCCATTTTGAATTTGAGTTTTTCCACTTGAGTATTTAAGAAAGATAGGTCTAGAATAATTCGCAATCCACCATCCTTCTTAGGTCGACTGAAGATATTTGAAATAAATTGTTGTTCGGATGATTTAGTCATTTCAATAACTCCAGTATGTAACATATCTTGAACCTTTTCATTAATCCCAGATATTTCACTACCTTTAAAATTAATCATTTTCGGAACGAATTGTTGATTTGGAACTTCCAAAAACTCAATTTTGTAACCATATTTTATATTGTTCAAAATCCACACATCAGAAGTTATATGTTCCCAATTGTCTTCAAAAAATCGAACTTTACCAGCACAGAAATTGTCCGGATAATTGTAAAGTTCAATAGAGTGAATATTTCTCACCTGAGGTAAAGGGCATGGTTGATCAACTACCTGTAGTCCCGATGTTGAGTTCGTCCCTGTTTTTTGAAGTTCCGCCGGTTTAAAAAATCTTTGGAGTTTCCCTGGCGCTGATGTCCGCCGCGCAGGGTCTGTTGGGGTCTTCGATTGGTATAAGGAACCCAACGTTGTTGACGAAATCGGTCACCGCCAACCATTTTAGAGGTTATGGACTTTTCCTCAGAAATATCCTTTATCTGTCGAGGCAAATCATCTCCCAACAACATATTAGTTACTGGATTAGATGGAGCACATAACTGACTATATGGACCCCACAAGTGGGACTTGAAATTATCTTTACGATTTGTTGTAACCTCAGTGAAGGCTCCGGTGAGTAGTTTTATTGAATCTAGGGATTTTGTGGCACATGATTTGAGGCTAAGTTTCTTGTTTTTATCCTTCGTGTGCATTTAAAATGTCATTAGTAAGTTCTAAAAGAGAACAAAGGGCGTTAGAAATCAAAACTTGAATTCTTTGTAATTTTAAATCAGTAGATCGGCTATTGGCCCCAACGCCGCTCCATATCTGTGGGTTGACACGGGGAACAGATAAATTTTTACAATTTTCAGGTAATAAATATTTCTCACCTGTGGTTTTCAAGGCAGACGGATTTACCGTTTCACGCAGGCCCGTGTTTACAGATTTCCCTAGCGGTTCACTAATTGGAGCACCAAACTTGTCATCTGGCTTGAAAAAATCAGCCAACTCAGACACAAGCTCTTTTATGGTCTTGTCATCTTCTATCTCATTTTCCGATTCTGTTGAGCTGATATTGAGTAGAATATTTTCGAAGTTACCTTGTTCTGGTTCAGATGACCGGTTGCCAAAGAGATTCCACAGGGTGGGGTCTCATCTCGACTAGTCGAGGGATTAGATTGAGTTGGATAGCTTGATGTCTTGTTTTAACGAGCTAATTGTTTCAGTCAAGAGTCTCATCTGTTCCGTTTGCTCTTTTTGACTGTTCAAAATTAATGTAGCAAAATCGGATAGGGGACTGGCACTTCGGCCCTGTGTCTCGCCTTCCTCAATTTGGCCTTTGGCCGTATCATTCTCAAAATCCAACACACCAGACTTGGTTGGCTGGGACATGATTTTATCTTGGCTTATTTAATGATGTAAACCGAGCTTGGCCGATTTAAACCAAATCCAAGTATAAAACTAATGAAAAAATTCACTAATGATAAAGTAACTATCATAAGTTGTCAAAAAATACGTCTTGCTGACACAAGCACATATTCGCAACTGACCACGTACGCATGCGCTTTCTCTCACGTGACCCTGATATGGATACTGAGATGGAATTACACTGTGCCGTTAGTTCACTCACTCGACTGAAACAAATTCAAATTAAAAATACAAAGTGACGTCCAAACTTTTTGGTAAAATAGAAAGTTCCTAACTTATATTGTCTGGGAAAAATACAGAAAACGGTCTTTCTTTTTTAATGTAAACGATATTCCTGATTTTCGCGGCAAGTGTGCCTTTAAGAATTTATAGTTCCGAGAAGTTTGTAATCCTGATAACTTCACAAAGTAGTTTAAATCCGATGATCACGAAATATAAATTTTGGAATGAATTTTGAAAACACACCAGTAAACCCACATAACTGAATGTTGTAAACACATTGGTAATTACACAGAATAAAATTTTGATATAATTTACAAATCAGATATCACTGAAAATTTAGCAAGCTGAATAACTTGCAGAAAATTCTACTAACGAAAACTCCTGTCTATCTTCATAATGTTTTTTTTATTTAACACAACAACATGTGAATGGGTAGAAAGTTCCAAAATGAACCCTTTTTAAATACAATTAAAAACTTAATCCATGGTTATTTTAATAAAGAAGATTTTCCCTGTGTCCGTGTGTTTTCGTGTTCACAAATATATATTTATGAACACTAAAACACACGGGCACAGGGAAAATCTTCTTGTCTAAAGTAACCACGGAGACAAGTTTCTAATTGTGTTAAAAAGAGGTATATCATTTAGACCTTTATAACCCATCATAAATTGTTGTAATAAAGTAAACCTATGGTATTTCATTAGGTTGACGACTGACAGGAGCTTGGCCTTAGTCAGTAGAATTTTCTGGAACACTTTGTATTACATTGACAATGCTTACGCATGGTAAGAAGCTATGGTAAACTATGGTAAGAATATCGTCAGACTATATATCATGGGGTCATAGGAAAAGACATTGAAAATTTGCCCCCACCCCTTTCCCAGAAAAACCTAGGTAGAAGGCAGTCGGGGGAGTTTAGCCCTGACCAGTATGTCTTTCAAACTCCTGTTCTTTTTATAAGCAATGACTGGCTTTTGGGTCAGAGGTCGAGCAAGTTTACTTTGAAGTAGTTTGTATTCTTCTACTATAATCTTGGCCATAGCGATGCTAGCTTTGTTATACTGAAAGACAAATGGTATTATAGTTTTTTCACATCTTCCTGGGTCCAAGTTCAAACCCAAAGGATAAATAGTTTGAATCCAATAACTTTCCCTTTCCAAACGTTTGTGCTTGGTATCTGCAGCAGAAGTGAGAAAAGGGATTTTCTCAATAAGCATGATTTCAAAATGGTCCTTGACCGAATGACCTTGAGTATTGAAATGTTGTGCCACGGGTACATCATGTTTAAGTCTAATACTAGATAAATGGTTGGCTGCTCTTTGTCGTAGAGAATTCTGAGTTTCTCCGACGTACTGTTTGCGACATTTTTTGCACGTGATAACATACACGATATTAGAGGAGTCGCAATTAAGATTCTCTGCCATTTGATATTTGTCGCGAGATTGTTCTCCGAAAAAGGTTCCGCGATCGGGTACGTAAATATCTAGTTTGCATCGCGTGTTAAGGCATTTCCTTGATGTACCTGAGAGAAATGTTGGGCGGTAATGGTACACTCGTGAAGGGAAGGTAAGCGTATCGGGGGCTGAAGGGGGAAACATGATTTGTCTTACTGTGTTAGATTTGATCCTTCGGAGTAATCTAATAGAATACTTCCTAGGGAGGAGAGTTTTAAAAAGAACAGAACAAGCCTGATTAAAAAATCTAAAGAACTACACTTTCTATAGAATCTAAAAATCTGAGACTTAATGACTCCCTTGAAAGTGTGGGGAGGATGGTATGACCCAGCATGTAGCAGCTGATGCGTGTCACTAGGTTTGAAGAATACCTTGTAATCTAGATATCCAGTAGTATGATATGTATGACCCTTGTAAATAGTTACATCCAAAAAAATCCACAGAAGTGTGATCAATAGTAGGCTGTCATTTAATGCTTGAGTCGTGAGAATTAAGAGTATCAATGAAAATATGAAGGTCTTCCAACGTATGCTGCCAAATGATAAAAGTGTCATCCAGATACCGATGGTAAATAAAAGGTTGTTTGTGACATTTGTGAAGAATATCACTCTCCCACTCAGCCATAAAAATAGAGGCAAAGTTAGGACTGAAACGTTTCCCCATAGCATACCCTTCAATACGGATGATTTATTGGCAAAATTTTCTGAGAAATTCATCCCACATGATGTGATTTTGGTCACTCTGGATGTGGAGTGTATGTATACAAACATTGACATAGATTTGAGTCTTAAATCCATAAAATCAGCACTCCAAAGATATCCTGACCACCGTCGTCCGGATAAAGGCATTTTTAGAATTGCTGGAACTTAGCTTAAAAGGTAACGATTTTGAATTCAATGCTCCCCATTGAATTCAAAATCGTTACCTTTTAAGCTAAGTTCCAGCAATTCTAAAAATGCCTTTATCCGGACGACGGTGGTCAGGATATCTTTGGAGTGCTGATTTTATGGATTTAAGACTCAAATCTATGTCAATGTTTGTATACATACACTCCACATCCAGAGTGACCAAAATCACATCATGTGGGATGGATTTCTCAGACAATTTTGCCAATAAATCATCCGTATTTTTGATAAAACTAGGATGCCGATTCGCTATAGGTTTTAGATAGTAATCAATTAGCTCTGATATTCTGTAACTTTCACTGCCACAATCTGAGGTAATAGGACGCCCAGGGGGCATTGTAGGCTTGGGCCATTTTTCAATGGGTTTGTGAATTTTCGGAAGAATATAGAAGACCCTGTTTTTAGAGTTACAGTATGATCAGATTCCATGTAGCGATACTGTTTTTCATTAAGTAAGCCTTTATCTTGAAGAGAAACAAGAATTTTATTAAACTTCCTAACATTTTCAGGCCAAATTTCCTTATCAAGTTTTTTTTGTAATGATGAGGGTTGCTTAGCTGCCGTTCTACCTCTTCAATATAATCCTGTTTAGACATAATAGCTGTTGCCGAACCTTTATCAGCAGGTTTAATAACTATGTTTGAATTTCTCCTTAGCTTAAGGCCAGACATTCTGAATGAGTAAGGTTATGTTGGTTTCCAGGATTAGAACAAACAAATATATATAGTGGGCGGCACCGAATCGAGAATAAAGCGTGTATTTTTACCGGAGAAAAATTCACGATGCTTTCATCGTTACCAGTGACCCCTCCTGTGTAAAACACTCTACAAGGACTAACACGCCTTACTTAAAAAAAATCAACCCGTAGAAATACAAATAAACGCCACACATCGTGACGCAGGTGTAAATTATATAACAGATGTGAATCCATGCCATATGTAATTATGGCCATCTGAGTTAGCAAGGAGTGCGTACCCGGTACTGTTATTGTAACCAAGATATTCGTCAATTCACAATGAAATAAAAATCCTTAGATATAATATCCCAGTATTGTCGTTACCTCTGTTATCCGTCTGTCCATTCTATATAGTAAACATATTATTTTAAAAAGTCTTTCTTTCACAGTTTTGAAATTTTACGCAGGGGTTAAACAAGCACAGGAAGCCTATTAATAATGCCCCTTACATTACCATCGACCGAAAATGTCGTTGTAAACACATGCAATATCTCAAAAAGTGTTTCACGCACAACTTTTAAACTTCAAAAGTTGTTTGACATGGAAAGCACCAGAAGCCTATCTAAATCGACGCAATCGGGTGTTCCACGAGTGATTCCCCTTACAATACTGCTGCCATAAAAATACCTACAGTGTGTATGTGGACATACGCATGCTAGGTGCTCTCTGGAGGTCAGGGGTTTCCTTCGGGTCACTTTACCTTCCAACGCCGCCATATAAGTGAAGTCCGACGTAAAACATCAATCAATAAACTCCGAAAACTGAAGCCATAGTTGAATGATATTCGAAATTTCGGCAGATCTACGCAGTCATCATCAGGAAGACAATACAAGTAAGAAAACAACAGACATATAAAGGTGTATGGGTTACATAACAAATAAAGTGAACAGGATGTAAAAACTTTTGTTCAGAGAACTGTTCGAAAACTGAGACGTTTAGTGATAAATAAAGAAACTCGATTTATAATAATGTATAACTGTAGACCAATTTAATCTTTTCTTGGTTATAAGGACACAGTCCCTAAACAGGTTCAAAATAATATAGTTTATGAATTGTCTTGCCCTGGTTGTCACAGTAAATACGTAGGTAAAACAGAGATATTTGTCACAAAGACTTAATGAACACAGCTCTAACAATAACTTAGCTGAAATGTTTAATCACTTACATACCTGTCCCCAGTTCCATCATATTTTTTTATTTATTGACCATTCCCGACCGAATTAATAATGATCTTATCTTTAGTGAGGTACCTTTAGACTTACTTATTAAAAGCACTAAAATAACAGACCGCCACAACCATTGGAGTGTATTATTATTAAAAGAGGCTCTTGCCATTAAAATCAGTAACCCATCTTTAAATCATGGCTTACATACCTGTCCCCAGTTCCATCATATTTTTTTGATTTATTGACCATTCCCGACCGACTTAATAATGATCTTATCTTTAGTGAGGTACCTATAGATTTACTTATTTAAAACACTAAAATAACAGACCGCCACAGCCATTGGAGTGTATTATTATTAAAAGAGGCTCTTGCCATTAAAATCAGTAACCCATCTTTAAATCATGGCTTACATACCTGTCCCCAGTTCCATCATATTTGTTTGATTTATTGACCATTCCCGACCGACTTAATAATGATCTTATCTTTAGTGAGGTACCTATAGATTTACTTATTGAAAACACTAAAATAACAGACCGCCACAACCATTGGAGTGCATTATTATTAAAAGAGGCTCTTGCCATTAAAATCAGTAACCCATCTTTAAATCATGGCCTAAAGGCATCCAAAGAATTAATTGCGTTTAGGTAATATGCATATATACACCTATGTTTTATAGATATTTCTCAATTCCATATTATTTTTCTGTTCATTTTATTTTACTTGCCATTTGAATTTATACTTACCACATGTTTCTATATTTAATCATTTATTGTGCATATTTACCCTACCCTACTCTTTTGTCTCTATAAGCAGATTATATCAAGCCCATTGCTAGATTAACCTTTCCAACTCACACAATGGGAGCCTGACTTCAGATGTTTGTTAATATTCTTAAAATCCGGCTGATAGTAATTTTACATCCTGTTCACTTTATCTGTTATGTAACCCATGTACCTTTTTTACGTTTTTTATGTCTGTTGTTTTCTTTCTTGTATTATATTCCTGATACAGTCTTGTTCCAAGCTTAAACTGGCACGAGCTGCCAAAATTCGCATTTTCCCATAAATTCTGAATTTTACGAAAGTACGAGACTTTAAAAGTTGTCGAAAAATTAAATGATTGACATAGGAATTAGTCTCGAGAATTCAATGTACGACAAAGTATTCATGCAAACTAACTTGAGCTTAGATTGAATGAACGTTCAGCCCAGTTCATTAAATTTTGTTTACTTTTCGAATACTATTTAAGTTCGCATGGATACTTTGTCGTACATTGAATTCTCGAGACTAGCAGAACTAAAGAGCTTCTGAAATGTACGTCTTGAGAAAAATAGTCGATAATTTCAACATTCTGTTTTAACCAAAAACATCGACATTTTTGTAGCTCATGCCACAATGAAGCTACATTTAATTAACATTCCGTCTGATTAGAATGAGAAAACTCTGCATTTATGGCGGATTTCCATTCGTATTTCTTTATTTATACATTCAATTTGTAAAAGTGGAGGAACCTGTCAGAAATTGTTCCAAATATCATGGCTTTATCTCAGCGATAAAATACGCTCAATTTAGTTCAACTATAACAAGTGAGAAAACAGATATTATAAAAAACTAGAAAATACACAAAATCATACCTCACAACATTTACATGCACACAATATATAAATATTAAAAATATAACAAAAAATAAGTTTTAAATATCACATGACAATAAAATTGTAACTATGATATTTATGAGTACATGTTATTGTTATGATATGGAATGCTACGTACAGTTCATATATCACAAATTTCATATATATATATATATAGTTCAAGATGTAGTTTCTAGCAAAACATATACCCTCAGTCAATGGCTATGATATTTCAAACATAAAGCAGATATTGGCGACATTATGTTTTTTGTGTACATTAGTCAGGTTTTGTATAAATGTTGGCGACAAAAAATAAATACTGAATACGTTTCTAATAAAAATCTAGTCTGGTACCATGTCCCTAAACTCGTACAGGATAGCTCGTACCTAATAACGAGCTATCCTGTACAAGTTTAGGGGCAGGGTACCAGACTAATCATCGTCGAAACCCACGGTTAAAACTTACGCTTACGCTCACATTAAGAGGTGAGCTTGTCGAGAATTTAACCCTGGGTATCGAAGGATGCAGACTAATAAAATCCAATCTCAATCGAAAGCGGTAAAAAATAAAAAGCGCCTGGACCCTGATGTCCTGTACACCAGGTAGTAAAAAAACTATAACAAGCATAGCTGAAGCCGAAAAGAAAGCAATTCAACTTCTAACTAGAGGTTTGTACAGAACATTTACTGAGCTAAGTTGACGAGTAAGTCAACCAGTAAAATATGAAAACTGAAAAACATCCCAATTTTACCGATGAGTTCAAATGCCTATCCTATGGTCATTTTCCCATATGTAGTTGCCATGAACGAATTTAACAAAGGTTCTCGTATATATGTTGGACTACAGTTCGCAAAATGCTATACCTTGATATTATTCCTTTTTGTTAAACACTTTGAAAATGTCTCCAAACAAAATAGTTTCTTATCATTAGATTCCATTGGATATGTTTTACTTGGCAGTTTGAGGTAAAGATATGTTCCGTAGTTGTCCGTATAAACCCATTCTCAGTATTTTTATTTTGGCAAATCTGGCTGGTTTTTAAGAATGGTATCATACTCGTTCTCTGTAAATAAAAATATAACATTGGAGAGAAAGACAAGACAAGGTATAAGTACAGAGTTTGGATATTTCCGAATAACCCAGACTTAATGAGACATAATTAAGCGTTTGTCACAATAACTGACGTCGAGGCGATGCCTTAATTATTTGTGTTCACATAAAGTTGTGAATTATTTCTCATTAGAAGGGAGTTTCAAACAGCTTCAAGACCAGAACCTGCTAATAGATATAGAAAAGGGGACATTGCATGAACCGTTATATATTGTTTAGTCATTTCCGTCGCACACACCTAAAGATCATTTCACTGTAATAAACGGAAATGATGTTATTACAATAAATGAATTATTTCTGTGGAATATATTTAGTCCCCACCTTTAATAGTATCCATGTCAGATGTGATTACAATAAATGGGTTTTTCTGTGGAATATATACTCTCCCAAAAAAGAAACTCAATATCTTATTTTTTTTCTTCAAAATATGAATTTTCAACATCTTTTTTTGGGAGAGTATATTTAGTCCTCACCTTTGATAGTATCCATGTCAGCAATTTCATACAAAGATTCATAATCAGAGAAAGCGTCATTACTGTAGATATGTACAGAATTCTTTCGTTTCTCCAGTAAAATCTCACATAGAGTGTTGTGGATGAATACATACTGAGCCTAAATTCCACATATCAAATAAAGATAAATCAAGATTAGAACGATTCGAAACAGTCTGTTTTCTTAATTTAATTTGATTAGAAGAACAGATGAACCCAAAACAAGTGATATACAGGGCAGCTCGGCAAAGGTGCTACTGTTAAGGGTTTTTATAACCTTGGATTGATATAATGGGTCTTACGAGATTCTTAACCTTCTGTATCAGGACTCCTGATCCCATAAGCACCGATAGAATGCATTTTCCCAAGTGTCTAATATAACATATAGGTAATACATAAGGACTTATGGTTTTGATATATTTCAAAATAACAAAGCATCCAAAGTTTCGGTATAGTTGATCTTCATTCAGTGATCTTCATTGAAGCGCCTAATGGAACAGTATTTTATGCATTGAATCGCCATATATTTTACATGTATTCTTTGAAAATAGTTTTCTAGTACCTCAGTTTGAACCATACGTGCTCTATGGTGTCTCATGGTCAACACGATGTTGTAGATGTCAGTAGAGATATCTTTCCCAGCGAGTGGATCACAGATACTTTGGCAAATCTGATCCAAAGCGATAAGAGTACCTGTTCTGCCAGCGCCATCACTACAACAAGAATAGGCCTACTACAGTCATAAATATACCTGTATATCATCTCTACAACTATTTTCTATCCAAGTTTAAAACTTAAAGGCATAATATACTTTTGCTTGCAGGTATATGCCTACGCTTACATATAAACATAACTGCTCCATGATCATGGGGTGTTATTAGGTTGTGAATTAACCATGGTGAAGGGATTTCCGTCGTTTAGGTGATCCTAATGAGAAAAGTTACCTGCAGTGAACCAAAATCGGCTCGGTCATTTCAGGACTGATATTATTTCTGAATTCACGTAAAAAAATCGCCATCTCTTTTCCTGCAGAAATTCCATAATCCGGCCATTTCACCAACTGGAATTGTTTCACATGGCGTACAGAAGAACCCTATAAAAAACAAATAATCACAGTATTGTCATTACCAAATATCCATTCGTGTCCGAAAAACCCGGTGTTTCAAATTTTAAATTTGTTGACATTTAAACATTCGAGAACTGGTAGACTTATGGCTATTGGGAATGATTTCAGCTCTAAAACTGTCATACATTGTACATCGTATTATTATGATAAAAAGAATACCTTTGAAATCTTAAATTCTCTCAAGAAACAGGATCGTATGGAAGATGTTGAAACAGTCTCAATGATGATATCCCCATACTGAAGCGATACATCGAAGCCATCTTTAGGCCAATACACCTCTTCCTGTCAATATAGGAATGTATCAATTTTTTTTTATTAAATTGAGCTTTATTGCCTTTTTTTCTTATTTCAGGTCACATGCAGACTTTCTAGGAGTATCATATTAAAACATCAGAAATAATGTGAATAGTTATATAAAACATTTGTGGACATATTTTTTTCAGCAAGAGCGAGTTACCATGAGTAAATGTTAGACATTAACAAATAATTACGAGATCTAAGTGTAAGATTCATGGACAACACTACTAGATTTTATTAAGAAAGAATCCATTTAAGCTGACAATCTTTTAATAGTAACTGTGACTGTATATATAGTTGACTACCATTTATGATTGTATATTGTCGGATGAAACTGGAAGCATATCCAGCGAAACGTCGTGTATAATAAACACAGAAGTAGTAACCCAGAAAACCACTCTTATGTTATTATCTTTTAATAGTGTAAACAATTTCTCAAGTTCAATAACATTTTTAAGCTCAAAACAGATAATGTTTGAAATCTGTCTTTTTGTCACTCAATTTGCATTTGTAGATAAACAAGAAGTAAAAAAATCTAAAGCTATTCCTGCTTGCATTGGAATGTCCGCACATGTTAAAAATTTGATATTAAAAATAATATAAAACTGTTTGTTTGGTCGTTTGTAATTAACTGTTTTGTCGAAGATACAGAACAAGTCCATTGTTATGACTTTGCATTAGAAATACTAATGATAGACAGCACAAAAAACCCCAATAAAACAGAATGGATACTTACTGATTCCGTTTCCTTCAAGTTGGTCAACATTAAGATTATTTGTATTTTCTGTTCCCAAACCATTCTCCAGAAGTCATTTATTGTATCAAGCAATGGTCCTTGAGAGGCAATGTATTCTCGTTTGAAGTTATAACCCTAAACCATAACACATAATTACGGTAAATAGAGATATATGTTGCCTATAATATTTAAAGTGACAGGGTTTCGATTTTTTGTCATTAATTCTGATTGTGAAGAGCATCCAGCCAATCAAAAAGAGCATTCTTAAGCAGCTTAATGTAATAAAATCCCTTAATATAATCATGATTACTATAAGGGTTGCATTTATATTCAATCTGACAAATTGTAAAAATGTTTTTTACAGTAAGGGTTAAATATGGGTGCATTTGTAGCCCTAAGTGTAACGATCATGGCAGAAATGGTTGCCATCTCGTATAATTATCCTTCCTGTAAAAAAAAAAACATTTTGGCAATTAGTCAGATTGAATATTTATAAACAATGTTTGAAATGGCAATATTTTCAATTCATTCTTTGATAATATGATTACTCTATTATGTAATTAAACAACCATGAGTAAAATGTATTATGGCTATTTCACGCCATTCTATTAACTTGAGTAAACACGGGCTCGCAGTTTTTGCCCACTCCATATGTATGAAATTATTTTAGGATTTCGCGAAAGTGACGTATGTTTTATGACTGTACAATTCATCCAATAATAAATTAGGCATATTGCTGGCGCCTTTTTCCAGTCGAAGTCATTTGAACGTAGGCCTACTGACTTCTTCAACAGGCAAATTTCTACCTAACATTGTTCTTATGTTTGTAGTATGTCGGATTAAAAACTATTTTGGTTTCGGTTACTAAGTTAAAATCTATTGATATATTAACTAAATTTATTGAATTTTGGAGGCATCTTAAGTTCCAAGTTGCCATGGATAAGCTACTGTGCTTATAACGCAATTAGCTCTGTGTTAACGCCCCTGACTTAACAGAAAATATACACTTGATTATAACTGCTGAGTTAATAGCTGAACGAACACCCGAATATGCAACTGGGGAAATTATTACACTAAGAGTTAATGTCTTGCATATGTGCCACTTACTCTAATAACTGTTGTTACTTCAAAATAAGGGGTTAAAATGCAACCCTTAATGTAACATCATTACATTAAGGGATGAAATTGCAACCCTTTTGTGATAATTATTACATTTAGGAATTTTATTTCATTAACTGACGTAACAGACCCTTTTCATTTCCGTATATTCTCGTGAGGAGTATCAGCACAAAGTTGATCATGTGACATTTTTTAAAAAGGCCGCAAATTTCGGAATTGCCTTTAAAACGAAGATAAATTATTGTTTGTTTGTATGTTTATTCATTCACCAAATATAAACAAAACAGACACTATAATAGACAATAAAAATTACAGATAATATTAAACTTTAAAAGACTTTAAAATAATATTTGATTGTTGACGGAAATAAGACTTCCAAGAGGCGGCTAAATGCCAAGTTACTAAATTGTATAAAAAGAACGACTCGCTAAAGAAAATCTGGATTTAAAATTTCTAAAAAATCACTTAATAACAATAATTAACTTATAGAAGCAAACTCTCACCGGAATGTAACTGGCGTTGATATAGTCAGAACCATCTTGGCCCACCATTGCAAGTAATTTGACTCGGGTTTTATCAACTTTAAAATACAAAGACAAAAACATAATGCATGCAAGAAACTTTGAGCCCATTTAGTTAGAGGTCATTGTCGTGAAATTATCGGGTACTTTTATGTCTAAATAAACGTTGTATATTTGAGAATTCATAATAGCTTTTACAAAAACTCTTTCTACAATTATAAAAATCAAGGCATTAATGGCCAAGTTTAATGGGTATCACACACTCAGTGTTATGATGAACTGGTCAATCTTACATTGCTCAACAAAGAGCTAAAACATAAACTTGTAAATTAATGGAGGTGGAGACATGAGCTTAAATATAAAATAGTAGTAGGGGTGTCTATATATGAAGCCTTTCACAGCAGGGGTCCTCCAATCGACATATAAAAAATCTATATTTGCACAGCAGGGGGGTACTGACATAAACGTAAAAAAATCGATAGGATGACGTAATAGATGACAGATGGTGTGTGTCAGATGTCGAAAGAGATCAAAAGCATTCTCGCACTATAGCATGGACACAAAATGTGAACTTTGATCAGGAAAATTGGAAGAAAATGAGTAAAAATGAAAATAGCGAATAACATTAAGAAAGTGATTTTAGGTAGAGAACAATAGAATGAAGGCGTTAAGACGTTGGGCGATAGCGTTAAGACATAAAGAAAATTGTTAAGAAAATGAGCCTAAAATCATAATTTGTTATTAAGATCATGTCATTAAATCAATTGCATTCATCGATAGGATGACGTAATAAATGACAGATGATGTGTGTCAGACGTCATGAAAATCAATAGCAATTTCGTACTATAGTGCGGGCACAAAATGTGAACTTTAATCGGAAAAATCCTTTGAAATAGTTTTTTAAAAGTCACAAACAAGAACGATAAATATACAACCGAGGTGACACGTGCTAAATGCAAAGTTTCGGCAAAGTGACGTATTTGATCGATAAAACTCATAGTTTGCCAGCGAGTCAATGCCATGTCAAAACTTGTTCAACTAGCATGTGTTACAACTGTTTGAAACGCAGTCCTCTACAGTTTGCCAACGAGTCAGGTACTTGTGAGAACTCGTTTGACTATCACGTGTTAAATCGATTTTTAAAAGAGTATAAACACTTGATCTTTGTTCAGTCTAGGCATTTAACATCAAGTCATACACCATTTACCACCATATTCCACCACAAAGTATCAGCATATCAGGAAAACATGTTTTGCGTCAGTTCTAGCCTGAGAGTAAAAGTGGTAAGCTTAATGAGACAAGCCCGTGTGTCCTTTCATAAGTTTTTTCAGTTATGGCAGTGTGAAAGAAGTCTTAACGTTAACAGAAACTGGTTGGAATGGAATAATGCCTTTAGCCTCTAGAATTGACGGAATGCTTTCGATCGAAGAACCATCAGAGAGACCATACAGTTTGGAGGACAATATGTATATCAGCTGCAGTAGATTTAACGGGAAGTTCTTAATTCACATAAGGAAATGGTTTACACCTAGAAGATCATGAACAGACCAATTGCCATCGTTAAAGGCCACCAAGACGGGAATTGCGATGAACGAATTTGGATGGCAAAAATTAAAGGAGAATTTTCGCAAGATAGACAATGCCCTTAGACGTATGCAAAATGTGATAGACATGGCTGAAGAATTTACAGAGGACATGAAAGAAGACATGAAAGATTTGGACATTGTAGAAGAAAACCAAAATGGCACTCAATCTTGTACATCATATCAAATAGAGGAGCTTCAATGTAACAAGTGTAGCCCCGAAGACTATACAAATTGGTGACACATGCATGTTAGATTTACGAATTGAATAAAAATTAGTATTCATTTATAGCGCTGTTGTAACGATGTGGTTTCATTTTATACGTTAACCACCATGAACAAGGAAGGTCGCAATGAAAAACTCTTTCATAAGTTAAATTATTATTTTTGTAGGAGAATTCTATTGATTTTTTTCGACATCTAACATACACCACCTGCCACTTATTACGTCATCCTTTCAATTTTTTTACGCCTACGTCAGTACCCCCAGCTGTGCAAATGTCAATTTCTTTGCACGCCGATTGGAGGACCCCTGCTGTGTAAAGTTTCATATAAAGACAGCCCTACTACTTAAAACAATTCCTTTATGCAGTAAGAAATGAAAATTCATGACATACAAGGCAGAACTTCGGTGTTTCTGTTCTTTTTCCGGTTTAGCTTCTGTGATGCGGCAGTAACAGGTAAGTTTGGGCTCAGCTCCTCTAACGTCTGATTCAACATAAACATGTTATAATAGGATCCATCTATTTTTAGAGTAGTCAAAGTACATGTAGTCTTTCCCAGTTTAGCTACAATTTAATGTGAATTTCAACTTCCAAACGGCAAACTCCTTAACAGACCATTGTGTTTACTTTACCCCATCGAGTGTCCACTAACTACTGATTATCAGGATTCCTGCACTTCAAGTGTAAACAGTCATGAATCAAACCAGCAAAAATGTCTTCCCAAGAGACAAGCAGCTATTCATGCAAGAGAACTTATTTCCCATCAGTTACATTAATTGGTGTGCTGGGAGTGTCGTGAATTTCACCACGAATTTTATGAACTCGTTGACTTTCTAATAAATAAATAAAAAGTGAATTAATTTTATTCAAATTTATGATGTAACCGGTCGGAAACTAGATGTAAGGTAAACTGTAAAGTAAATTATAACGTTAAACCTAAACAGGTCCATTCTTTCCTTTTTGTATAATAATAAAATTGGACCTCTATTTTTTGCACACGGCCTTATTTTTTTACCTGGACACTGGTCAGTGAGATAGTCAAACCAGTCGTAATTCAGTCACCAAAGGACTCAGAACTAGAACTACAGTAACTATATTCAGCACGTGTTTTCTACAGTAACGAAGCCTAAGTTAACTATTTAGCTATTTTATTTATCTACGTTTCCGACCAACCCTTTCCTTCAAAAACATTATTTTTCCTTTATCTGCGGCCTCTGTTTGCATTTCTTCATGTAGTGAAAAATCACTACAATATGAATAGTTCAAATAAAAGTAAAGCTTATGTATAAGGAAAATGTCACGCCTTTGAGGTACAAATTTATCAAAATTGGTGTGCTGCTTGAATTAATGGATAGTATTATTAGAATGGGACCAGTCACACAATTCCGGTGGTATTTTATTATAGAACTTACTGAATATTGCTCGGAGAAAACGTTGTTGTCATTCTTGTGCATTTCTTCAATTCTTGATATGAACTGGGACAGTTTTACTGGACTGGAATTAACACAAATAAAATGACCTAGTTTATCATATCATGAAACGTTAGGAAGCTGACATTGTAGGCCTATTTACAGTCTAATGGTCAGTTGATAGTGTAAAAATAAATCACAAATCATTGAATTGTTTCTCTTTGGCATTGTCCATCTCTAGGCTGTTTTCTGACAAATATTAACGCACCATAGTATCAAACGCTTTAATTCAAGCACATATTATTGAAACAGAAAATGTAATAGTTAGATCATCTGCTAAGAATGATTTGTGTAACTGTATAATTCATTGTATTATAAGCGAATCTTAAAACAAAGCAAATCTTTAAACACAGAAAACTGAAAACACTTAAAAAACTGAAAACCACAAAACAGAAAACTTACATGGAAGTAGGATATCCGAAATCTGACAGTTCGTTGTTCATACCAGGGGCATAGGTTGGAACCCTGTATATAAAAATAGTTGAAAAAAAACGGCCTTGATTCATCATTTTTTGATAGAGCAAATTCGTTTGAAATTACAATACAATATTATGAAAAAAACGCAATGTTTTCTAAAACTCTCAATGAACAGGTAAAATCTGTTCTATCTCTTATAACTTTACCAAGGAGGGGCTTCACTTGGCGTTTTCCATAACGTCAAAATCACATATCTATGTCCAACTTATCCAATCCCAATGAAATAAATAATAATAATAATATAAATAGTAATACTAATAATAATAAAAAAAAAGAGAAACAGAGTTTTACTTTTGTCGCGTTCTCAATCGACGTTTTCGAAGAACAAACACAACAACAACTGTCAAGATTAACACACAGATGATTCCACAACATAAACCAACAATTAGACCAATGTCGCTTCCATTTTTGGTGTTCTGGTTTTCTGCAAGTAAATTAAAAATCTTTGATAGAAGTAATATGAAGTTCAATAAGTGTTTCTAAAAGTAACGATGTGTCAACATATACGCTTCAACACACTGGGTTTAAGAAATAAAAGATTGACTAAGATATGATTACAGTTTGTGTAAAGCATACTCACCCACAGGTTGTGGGGCTGCCAAGTATTCGTACATATACGGTGTCCCCACAAAAGAAAGACTGCGGGCTGAGATCTGAATAAAGAAAGAAACTTACAAAGCTCTGATACGCACTGAAGTTGAGATTCGTATTCAAAATACTATACATTACCATGGGATTAATTGTATTTTAAAATCGTGAAGTTAAGTCTGCTGAAACTTTAACCAAATCTGGAAGACTGAAAAGCTACAGTATTTCATATAAATAGAACAGGTTCTTCTGCACGATATAAATCATGTTGTATAACCAGGGAAAACTTTTGAAAAGAAGCACAGCTGCATGTAAATATACTCTCCCAAAAAAGAAACGCAATATCCAATTTTTTTTTCAAACATGAATTTTTCCAAAACAGTGCGTGATTGACACATGACAACAGGATCATGTTATAATGTAAATGTCCGATAATTGAATGTAAGCCCCTGATAGTGGCTGTTGATCACACGTGACTTTCGGGTCAGCCTTTGTGTAACGCTACACGAGGAAGGCGTAGGGAAAAACGTAGGGCAGTTGCACGTGCGAATCACGTCTTATCTTTATGCGGGTTTAATGGGTATAAAAGACACACAACCGTTCAATTGAATTCAGTCGTTAAATTGGTTCACGGAGTTGCTACATAATGCCAAGACTAGACGCAGCTACACAGAACGTCGTCATTGGTCGTCTCCTGGCCGGCGAAACACAGAATGCAGTCGCTAGACTATAATGTTCACCGGAGCACGATTTCCAGACTGTTGCAACGGCACCAGCAATCCGGTTCAACAGCTGATCGTCAACGTTATGGCCGACCTAGGATCATATCAGCAGCCCAAGATCGCTACATCCGGTTACTTCACCTGCGAAACCGGACCAAAACAGCAACAGAAACAGCATCAAATATCCCAGGTCTCCGTCGAATATCGGCACAGCCAGTCAGAAACCGTCTCCGTCAAAACGGCTTACGCGCCAGACGTCCTTACTTTGGCGTAGTACTGAGACGCCAGCATTGACATAAAAGGGTCCGATGGTGCAACAGGTGAAGGGACTGGAATCAGCGAAACTGGATGCGAGTGGTTCAGCGATGAATCAAGATTCCAGTTGCAGAGAAGAGATGGTCGTACACGAGTTTACAGACGCCGGAATGAGAGGTTCGCTAGGAACTGCGTCCTTGAGGTCGACAATTTCGGCGGAGGAAGTGTGATGGTGTGGGGTGCCATATCGTGTGCGCGAAAAACTCAACTGGTGCACATTCCCGGCAACCTTAACGCTGTTCGATACACAGATGAGGTTTTGACACCACATATGCTGCCCGTGATGGACATCCGTAGGGAAATTTTTCAGAAGGACAACGCTCGGCCACACACAGCTCGTGCTACAGTTGAATTTCTAGCCAAACAGAACGTAATGGTGCTCCCCTGGCCGTCCCAAAATCACCAGATTTGAACCCAATAGAACATTTGTGGGATGATTTGGATAGACGCGTGCGCAGTCGTCATCCAGCGCCGCAAACTCTGCAAGAACTGCAGCAGCCACTTGAGCAAGAATGGAGGAGAATTCCGCAAAACCGTATTCGTCAATTGATTGTGTCTATGCCGAGACGGGTCCGTGCTGTGTTACAGGTTAATGATGGGCACAGCAGATATTGACGTTGCAGTGACGTCATCTGAGCGCTATGAACTTTAATGTGATAAATTTTACATGTGAATGAACTTTAAAGTCTGTACAACCAGTCTGTCAAATTTCAGTGTAATGTGATGCTTATTTCTGTATTAAAAATGATGTTGAAAATTCATATTTTGAAGAACAAAACTTGGATGTTGCGTTTCTTTTTTGGGACAGTATACCTTGTATGGTTGTTTCCCGAGTCAAACAGCTTAACTTAATGCAACCCAATCCATCCTTTTTCTTACAAATATTGAAACAGCAGCTCATATTTACAGGGTATCTACATTGTTCTCAATGGACTACATCATTCGATCGTCTTACATAAGGAATCAATAAACAGTTTCCCCACTTCACGTAGTTTTGTATATTTTTTCCGATGCCCGTGAAATATATTTTCTGGGCATATTATACCTTTTGGGAAAGTCAACTGTCTGAATTCAAGACTGAACTGTATTGGATGTGTAATGAGAACAGGTTAGGTGGATGAAGATCTGAAGGTTGGATGTGATTCGGTCTGTTGACATAAATAGGACTAGAAGTAATAGTATCATTGAGTATTCCCCCTTTGAAGAAAGGTGTTGTTTGGAGGGATGTGCATTAATTATCACTGAAGGCGATACATGCCCCCGTCTAACAAGTACAAGTTGATCATGAAGTAGTAAAATAGATTCTGAATAATCACTACATTCAAAGAATATACCAGTTACTGAGATGCTATAATGAGCAGACAACCATTGTGGTATACCAGTAAAATTTTTGAATTTATTCACAGTGGAAGTGTGAAGCCATAATATACAGTTTTGTCATGTTAACAAAAGGCACACATGTTTGTTAACTTTTATAAAACAAAGTGGTTTTAGTGTCCTGCAAGATGGGCCTTCAAATCATAGTGCTAATGTTTTACAAATCGCCATACCAAAAACGATAAAGGGTAAATATTGAACTATTATAAGACATACTTACAGTAAAGTGATATTTCTTTTCAGGAACTACATTAATTGTGTGGAAATACAGCGTTGAGTCTTTAGACCAAGGGAAAGAAATGTTATTCACATCATCCACACCACCTTCTGTTGTCTGGATGGATAAAGACACACAAATAGGACGCATGAAAACCATTTCAACGTTATTCGATTGACAATGGAATACACAAACAGTTGAATTTGTGGCTCTAAAATATTCAAATTTAGACTGAAAAGTTTTTTCTGTAAAAACGTTTTAAGAGCGATCTCGATGCAGGTTAATACTTAAGCTTTGCAGGTGTGTAAGACGGGACTCTCTGGTTGATATATCTTATAAAAGGGGCATGAACTTTCAAAATTCTGACTTCATAAATTCCGATTGCCAAGAGAAGTGCATCATTTGAAGTACCTTGAAAAACTAAATAATTGATGTTGGAAAAAGTATCAATGGTCAATAACTCGTGCAAACCGGAGACTGACATCAACAGAAGCTCTTATTTTGTTCTGCTTTGTAAAAATTACGAACAATTAGCTTAATCTGTTTCAAGGAAACTTCCCCTATACTTGGCAGCTCATGCCACATTAATTAGTTGTTCATATGTATTTAGTACATTTACAAAGGGGGGGGGGGGGGGGGAAACCAATATCAATGTAAGGAGTAGCATGAAATCTTTCACTGGTATTTAGATGTTAAAAGGTTACAATAAGGTGAAGAATTACTTATGGATAACAACGTTTTGGTTTATTGGGTGACGACGTTTCGATGTAGTTCTTACATCGTTATCAAAGTCAATGACAAACAACAAAATTATTCTTTTATATAGCAGATGAGAGAATTACAAGTTGGGGCAGGTACATAATAGTATAAATTAATTAAGAAAAGTAACAATAGAATTAAGTATGGTGAGTTAAGATCGCTGAGGGTTTTCTTGGAGGATAAAAAGGTCATAGCAGTTGGGGATATATAATCATTGGTTTCCGCTAATGCCGGGCTTGGTTTTCCTAATGTGAATGGCTTCCTGTAGTTTTCTCTTCTTCCAATGGTGCTGCTGACAGATAGTGTTGTAGTGGTTTCCCATTTGCTGTGGCGAGTAGGGTTATGGAGATATTACCTTGGCTCGGGATGAATAGAGGTTGCAAGACACACCATGGATTAATCATAATCCTGATTTGGAATTAATATATTAGAAGGAAAACCGTTTGAAATGAACAGAATGTTATTGTTACGAAAACGCTGGTGTGTGCTACATGTATAACATACCTGAATGGTCAGGATAAAACCAGTGATGTTCGCATTACGGTCCCTTGGAGCCGGTGCTTGCCACTGGACACTTGCCATTAAGGGGCTATTGTCAACACTAGCTACAATGAAACCTCTTACCAGGCCGGGCACTGCACAACATAGTGATATATTCAAAGTTAAATGCATTTTCAAAATACTTAGAGCAACACTATTCTCCAAAATCAAGATCTCCGACGATAAACTTAGAATACAACTTCCTGCATGACAACTTTATAGTTAGAGCAGGTTCAAATTGCCAGTTGTTTTCCAATGGAATAGTTAAGCGATATCACAATAGTAGTAAAAAACGCACTAAGGTGGAAGACCAGATATCAGTATATGTTCCAATGACTCTGGTAATTTGAAAACCCTATGTCTAAATTCAATTGGACAAGAAAGATTTCAAAATCGCCTCTACTGGCCCGAACTGAAACGCCACGACGTTGTGCAAAAATCTCAAATAGAATATTGAAAACTTTTCTATAGTATTGAAAACATATTAAATGATCCAATATACCTACTTTGATTTTATCTGCCCTTTGCTTGATACATATACACGGTTACTTTAACATAACGCTTGGTTTTATAAATGTTTACATTGAAAGTCTGGTCATGTCCGAATTAGTTGGCATCGCATTAATAAACTGTTTAACAGTAATTTTGAAACATAAACTATCTTCTTGTTAATTCAGTGACTAAAACAAGGATGAATACATTTGTTCAATCTTTCCATTTCCTCCCGTACCTGGCAACTCTCCCACATACGGCGTGACAAACGCACTGAGAAATTAAAAAAATTTGTTTGGCGAGAGTGGGATTAGAACCAGCGCCGGGTCGATAGGAGGCCTGTGTCGCACTGAGGGACTATCACTCTAACCGACTGAGTCACCAAGGCTCCACGCACAAAAAGACACGTAAAAAAGGGTGCAAGATGTAAGAAAAGTGAAGCCTAAACAATCCAGTTGGTTCAGGTAAAGTTGTCATATTCCTACCCGACTCCTTTGTTCTGAATACAATAGACTCTGTTACTGGACTGTCTCCAGCACTTGTGCTCGCCAAAACTTTAACTGAGTAAGGCCAGAATTCTTCTAAACCACTCAGCTTTTTACAGGTCTGGTTAAAACCTAAAATACAATACCAAATATATAATTTGATACATTTTACAAACACAGCATTTTCACTTCTAGATGTAGGTTTATTTGATAGAAATATATATTCTTCACAAAAGCCAAATATATAATTTGATATACTTTACAAAACACAGTATTTTGACGTTTAGGTGTATTTGATAGAGATCAGTTCTTAATCTACCGTGACATTTAGTTGTATTCCGAAATCTGAAATGAAGATAATGGATTCATTATACAGTGGTGTTATTGCAAATAAAAGAGTCATTTGTTTGTCCCTACAGAAGAGGAGTAGAGGATGTTAGGGAATGCTAATGAATCCCCGGTGAAAAACAAAATATTGCAGAGACATAACAGAGAAAAGTTTATATTGTCCTTATCTGAATATGATAAGGTGAATGGATTGAGGGTGTACGCAAAACCTTTTAGCATAAAATAGAGTCGAGAATTAATAATGGTAAACTGTTATATAAATAATTTACTATTGGTGTAATTTTTGCTGATTGCTTAAAAAAATAATAGTAGGGCCTAATTATTATAAATTTGTTTTACCAATGAGTACAGAGCTGATGTCCTGTAGTTTTGGGTCTCCTTGATCCACAACTGTGATCTTATACTCTGTGGGACCAGGGAATGGATCAGGGCGTGTCCAACATACTGTAGCATTCTTAGAACCATCCACAGACACACGTGTGATATTCAACTTGGAGGGAACTGCAAATGAAAACCACAGCCAACACATTTAACATTAATACATACATGAATTGTCAAGCTTTTGCCTTATCGGTGCCTCCTTCAGTTTCAGTCCTTTTAGACAATGTACTGGGCTCTGGTTTCTCAGGTATATCTCATTGTTTGAAGGTCAATTGAAATGAATATGAAACCTTACCTTCAGTTTCAGTCCTTTTAGACAATGTGCCGGGTTCTGATTTCTCAGGGATACCGTCACTCTTGATATATATTGCCAAGCCATAAAGAGTATAGGGAAGGAGTTGTGTAATGTTGTAACTGATGTCAGTTGTAGTTTCTTCAAACACAAGAGAAGATTGTGGACATCCATTATTAGACAGGCTTCTCTGAAATAAAATTAAAACTAAGATATAGTCTTCTACAGTTAAGTTTTCTTGTAACTTAAAGCATCTTTCTAGAATGTTACAGTTTAATTACAGTTTTATTCCAGCCAAACAAGGGAGAATATCGAAAAAATATCTAACAAAAGATCCAACTTTCTTTGTTTATGTAATAGACTTTAGCGTAAGGCCCAAAAAATAATATACCTGATAATTTCTTTCGTTAAGGTAAATTTCCTGCAAACATTTTGTAGATTCAGTTACCACCAATCTAAAGCTCTTAACATTTAGGTCTTCTCTGCGCCAATTCAGTTCCAAACTTCTGGATGTCCTAGATTTAACTGTGACACTCACAGGGGGAGGCTCTAACAGAGAAAAAAATGTAACTTTGTAACTAGTGGCGGTGTAATGAATGTTAAAGGTACATTTATCTATAACAATTATACCCTTGATTCGCAAGAAAAGAAGCGCATTGTCCTATGTGGTTTCGCGTTTAAATAAAGTTCATTATTATCATTATACGGTACATTAGACTTATCTTATTGGGTGTAAATCTTTAAAGAAACTACATGCTTAGTTCAAGATGGGTTCCATTATGAGACTGCAAAGCAACACGTGGTGTGAATACATAATGTTGTTTAAGTTATAATATATTGTAGAACATTCTTCTATATAACGTATGATTGTGCAATAAAAAGGCCTGTTCACATAGAGTTGTTATTAGCAAAAGTAACCTTTGTATATACATGTAAAATAAAGTTCAGTTTCAGTTCTATTTCAGATTACACCACTGGAAGAGTCAAGAAAAGTACTTAAAAGTACGAATTCGTTTGATATTTCTTACCCAGTGGTATGGTTGTGGTAGAAGTTGTAGAGGTGAGATTGCCTCACTGAGATTTAGCAGTAACATGGTAATTTCCAGACTCCAGTTGTCCAAAGCTGTGTTCGGCTTTACCGTTATTTTGAACATCTAAACGAGTTTCACGTGACCAGTCTGATCCTCTACTAAAACTTACAAGGATGAAAGGAGTGATTCCTGGCCCTTTCTTAAATACAACACGTATGCTCATATCACCAGTCAATGCTTCTGCAGACTCAATGCTGGGAGTTGAAGGAACTGGGGGAATAACAAATATGAACAGTTGCAAGTATTTGAATTCAGTGAAATGAATATGGAACCTTACCTTCAGTTTCAGTCCTTTCTAACAATGTGCTGGGTTCTGGTTTCTCAGGGATACCGTCACTCTTAATATATATTGCCAAGCCATAAAGAGTATAGGGAAGGAGTTGTGTAATGTTGTAACTGATGTCAGTTGTAGTTTCTTCAAACACAAGAGAAGATTGTGGACATCCATTATTAGACAGGCTTCTCTGAAATAAAATTAAAACTAAGATATAGTTTTCTACAGTTAAGTTTTCTTGTAAATGAAAGCATCTTTCTAGAAAGTTACAATTTAATTACAGTTTTATTCCAGCCAAGCAATGGAGAATATCGAAAAAATATCTAACAAAAGATCCAACTTTCTTTGTTTATGTAATAGACTTTAGCGTAAGGCCAACAAAATAATATACCTGATAATTTCTTTCGTTAAGGTAAATTTCCTGCAAACATTTTGTAGATTCAGTTACCACCAATCTAAAGCTCTTAACATTTAGGTCTTCTCTGCGCCAATTCAGTTCCAAACTTCTGGATGTCCTAGATTTAACTGTGACACTCACAGGGGGAGGCTCTAACAGAGAAAAAAATGTAACTTTGTAACTAGTGGCGGTGTAATGAATGTTAAAGGTACATTTATCTATAACAATTATACCCTTGATTCGCAAGAAAAGGGGCGCATTGTCCTATGTGGTTTCGCGTTTAAATAAAGTTCATTATTATCATTATACGGTACATTAGACTTATCTTATTGGGTGTAAATCTTTAAAGAAACTACATGCTTAGTTCAAGATGGGTTCCATTATGAGACTGCAAAGCAACACGTGGTGTGAATACATAATGTTGTTTAAGTTATAATATATTGTAGAACATTCTTCTATATAACGTATGATTGTGCAATAAAAAGGCCTGTTCACATAGAGTTTTTATTAGCAAAAGTAACCTTTGTATATACATGTAAAATAAAGTTCAGTTTCAGTTCTATTTCAGATTACACCACTGGAAGAGTCAAGAAAAGTACTTAAAAGTACGAATTCGTTTGATATTTCTTACCCAGTGGTATGGTTGTGGTAGAAGTTGTAGAGGTGAGATTGCCTGACTGAGATTTAGCAGTAACATGGTAATTTCCAGACTCCAGTTGTCCAAAGCTGTGTTCGGCTTTACCGTTAGTTTGAACATCTAAACGAGTTTCACGTGACCAGTCTGATCCTCTACTAAAACTTACAAGGATGAAAGGAGTGATTCCTGGCCCTTTCTTAAATACAACACGTATGCTCATATCACCAGTCAATGCTTCTACAGACTCAATGCTGGGAGTTGAAGGAACTGGGGGAATAACAAATATGAACAGTTGCAAGTATTTGAATTCAGTGAAATGAATATGGAACCTTACCTTCAGTTTCAGTCCTTTCTAACAATGTGCTGGGTTCTGGTTTCTCAGGGATACCGTCACTCTTAATATATATTGCCAAGCCATAAAGAGTATAGGGAAGGAGTTGTGTAATGTTGTAACTGATGTCAGTTGTAGTTTCTTCAAACACAAGAGAAGATTGTGGACATCCATTATTAGACAGGCTTCTCTGAAATAAAATTAAAACTAAGATATAGTTTTCTACAGTTAAGTTTTCTTGTAACTTAAAGCATCTTTCTAGAAAGTTACAATTTAATTACAGTTTTATTCCAGCCAAGCAATGGAGAATATCGAAAAAATATCTAACAAAAGATCCAACTTTCTTTGTTTATGTAATAGACTTTATCGTAAGGCCAAAAAATAATATACCTGATAATTTCTTTCGTTAAGGTAAATTTCCTGCAAACATTTTGTAGATTCAGTTACCACCAATCTAAAGCTCTTAACATTTAGGTCTTCTCTGCGCCAATTCAGTTCCAAACTTCTGGATGTCCTAGATTTAACTGTGACACTCACAGGGGGAGGCTCTAACAGAGAAAAAATGTAACTTTGTAACTAGTGGCGGTGTAAAGAATGTTAAAGGTACATTTATCTATAACAATTATACCCTTGATTCGCAAGAAAAGGGGCGCATTGTCCTATGTGGTTTCGCGTTTAAATAAAGTTCATTATTATCATTATACGGTACATTAGACTTATCTTATAGGGTGTAAATCTTTAAAGAAACTACATGCTTAGTTCAAGATGGGTTCCATTATTAGACTGCAAAGCAACACGTGGTGTGAATACATAATGTTGTTTAAGTTATAATATATTGTAGAACATTCTTCTATATAACGTATGATTGTGCAATAAAAAGGCCTGTTCACATAGAGTTTTTATTAGCAAAAGTAACCTTTGTATATACATGTAAAATAAAGTTCAGTTTCAGTTCTATTTCAGATTACACCACTGGAAGAGTCAAGAAAAGTACTTAAAAGTACGAATTCGTTCGATATTCCTTACCGAGTGCTATGGTTGTGGCAGATGAAGTTGTAGAGTTGAGATTGCCTGACTGAGATTTAGCAGTAACATGGTAATTTCCAGGCTTCAGTTGTCCAAAGCTGTGTTCGGCTTTACCGTTATTTTGAACATCTAAACGAGTTTCACGTGACCAGTCTAATCCTCTACTAATCCTTACAAGGATGAAAGGAGTGATTCCTGACCCTTTCTTAACTACAACACGTATGCTCATATCACCAGTCAATGCTTCTACAGACTCAATGCTGGGAGTTGAAGGAACTGGGGGAATAACAAATATGAACAGTTGCAAGTATTTGAATTCAGTGTACATGTAAAGGCACTGAAGTTTTTACAAGTTGGTGAAAAATATATGTCTTCTTATGAACTTAATTAGTTAAAGCAAGACTGGATATGAACAACATGCATATTGAATAAAAAGGACATCTACATTGTATAACATTTCATTAAAAACAGTAAAGTTGATTGATGGGTGTTTTTCGGCGCACTCAAGTTATAACACTTATATCGTGGCATTAACAGGTTAGGTGGGGGTGGACATCAGGCTCTTTGTCAAGAACTCTTCCAGCTCTCCAGAAGAAAAAAAAACCAAACTAACCAATCCTGAGAGAGTTGCTGGATTCCTTCTGGTCACTGACTTTGTTTCCTGATGATTGAGCTTGAACTTTCACAGAATAATTGTTACCAGCCGTGAGGGACAAACCATTCACAGTTACGTCCTTTGTAACAGACCCAGTGTTGGAAACAGCTTGAGACATGTCAATTTTCTTCTCATCTGTTCCATGCAGTTCTAGCTTTATCCCAGAATATTCTCCAGTACCAAATGTAATTTCTAAAGTGACACTTAAGGTGGTGATCGCTTTCATGGACACAGCCTCAGGTGTAGATGGTCCTAAAATTAAAAAAAAAGACACTCAAATGAGAATGATAATAAATAAAAATATAATTACATTGCAAACCTTTGATTTGGGGAAAATTAGAGTGTTTATTTGAACAATTTCCAAATTATGCCACAAAATTAAAAGACCATTTACAACATTTGTTAAAAGAACTATTTGTAAAAAGCACATTAATACAATTAAAGATACAGATATACATTTAGTATTTCGTAATGATAATGACATTGTCATGGTAATGACAATTTTTTTTTACCATTTTGCAATTACAGGTTCAGTTCTATTTCATGGAAATCTTACCATTTTGTAGTTACAGGTTCAGTTCTATTTCATGAATAATTTACCATTTTGCAATTACAGGTTCAGTTCTATTTCATGGAAATCTTACCATTTTGCAATTACAGGTTCAGTTCTATTTCATGGAAATTTTACCATTTTGCAATTATAGGGTCAGTTCTATTTCATGGAAATCTTACCATTTTGCAATTACAGGTTCAGTTCTATTTCATGGAAATCTTACCATTTTGCAATTACAGGTTCAGTTCTATTTCATGGACTTTTACCATTTTGCAATTATAGGGTCAGTTCTATTTCAAGGAAATCTTACCATTTTGCAATTACAGCTTCAGTTCTATTTCATGCATATTTTACCAATTTGTAATTATAGGTTCCATTCTATTTCATGGAAATCTTACCATTTTGCAATTACAGCTTCAGTTCTATTTCATGGAAATCTTACAATTTTGCAATTACATGTTCAGTTCTATTTCATGGAAATCTTACCATTTTGCAATTACAGGTTCAGTTCTATTTCATGGAAATCTTACCATTTTGTAATTACAGGTTCAGTTCTATTGCATGGAAATCTTACCATTTTGCAATTACAGCTTCAGTTCTATTTCATGGAAACCTTACCATTTTGCAATTACAGGTTCAGTTCTATTTCATGCATATCTTATCAATTTGTAATTATAGATTCCATTCTATTTCATGGAAATCTTACCATTTTGCAATTACAGCTTCAGTTCTATTTCATGGAAACCTTACCATTTTGCAATTACAGGTTTATTTCGATTTCATGGATATGTTACCAATTTGTAATTATAGGTTCAGTTGAATTTCATAGAAATCTTACAATTTTGCAATTACAGGTTCAGTTCTCTTTCATGGATATCTTACCAATTTGTAATTATAGGTTCAGTTTTATTTCTCGGAAACCCAACGAAGTTGCAATTACAGGTTCAGTCAAAACCCGACAAGGTTGCAATCAATTCGTGGAAACCCCACAGTTACAAGTTCAATTTACAATCCTGCAAACATTTGCAATTAGATGCATTGTTAAGTTTATTTGGGCGAGTTAACTGTTTTCTGCGCCCAGTGGGAACCGCCAAAGTTTGATGGACACAAGAATTACCATGTTTTTAGATTGAGTATGCTTCTACATGTAGCCCTATAGAGCTATTAGTACACAAAATGTATCTACTGAGCCACATAGTCCCCTGCATCATTATCATATCACTCTGTATTACTTACTAACTGTACTCCTCAGTGCAGCATCTCGTGATGAACTCTCTTTGGTCCCAGACCTTGACTTGACTCTAACAGAGTATTGTCGTCCTGATACCAATGAACGATTTAGGTCAATTGTATACACCTTTTGTTGAGAGGAAACTACAGAGAAAACTTGTCCAGAAGAAGACCCGGATGATTCTGTACTCCCACCATTGTAAAGTTTTACAGTGATCCCATCATAGTCTCCTTTTGGTAGTTGGACATTGACTGTAATCTGAGTGGTGGTGATGGATGAGACAGTAACGGATGTTGGACGAGCAGGGGCTACATGGAAAACAAGAATGAAAAAAAAAAATTATTAGATTCAGGACAGATTTGGCAGCTTTAGGGTCCTAGACTGTGAAAGATACATTTTGAACAATTTCCTAGAGTGAACTAGGGAGAAATATTTTCCGTCAACTGTAACCTTTCACGGATTGAAGCTATTCGCCACTGTGTATGTTTGGGAAGGTTCTTCATAAGGTGAGGGTCAAGGGACTGCCCAGACCCAGAAAGCTACATTGTATAGGATTCAAGATGATGAGAAATGCTCATTAAGAAAAGCAAGATCTAATAGCCATTTTGAATTTCAAGGATTGGACATTTTAAGTTAAAGGGGAAGACAAGGAAAAAACTAAGTAAATACAGTACAGGCGCGACACATTTTCCTTTCTAACGGTACCAAAACCAAATTTCTACGATTTTTCCTGGCTCAACTGTGCTATAAGAAAGTTAACAATCGTTATCAGAGAACGTCTAAACTGACTCGGCAGCCATATTCACAGCAGAGCTTAGCTGTGTGTCTCGACCGGCCAATCAGCATACGCCTGGCCACCTGTCACTCGCTAGCGTAAGAGAAATTGGTCAACTCTGAAAGTCTCCCATTTAAACCTAGGTTAATTTTGATCATTTCGACGCGCTAATAAGAGAAGATAAACACTCTAACAGCTCTGAAATGTACACTGGCTAGTAAATCAACCTTTTGGGAAGACGTGACAGGCTGCTATGTTGTCTACGCGACTTGTGGAGATCGTTGTAGAATTTTAAAAAAAGGTAGTCTTACCGCTGAAATTGCAGGTTATAACCATACAAGATATGATAAGCTCGCAAGGGAAGTAATCTACTAATACTTTTTCCGGTCAATTTCAAACCGTCAATGGCGCGCTCCACTGACGATCGAGCACGAGCTTGTCGGGTAGATTCATTTTCATTGTATTTTCACACCGTAAACCACGTGCAAGACTCACACACATGAATATGATGGTCTATGGGAGCCCGTTCGACACGATTGCATGTTGTTTTTTTGTTTTCTCCTCCTTTAACTCATTGGTCCCGGCGACAGCGCAGGGTCGTCAGTACGGCAGCCAAGGGTGCATCACGCTTACCGCTTACTCCCGGCCCACTGTAGTGGGAAATATGCCAGCAGTCGGATATTTCTTGATAAGTTCGCTTACCGTTGGAATTGAATGTTGAAGTATATATTTTTAAAATTATTGATGTTTTCAGTTGGTCACTTTTTCAAATGCTTTGTTCCCCACAATATTTGATTTTGAACGATAAGAAACCGATCAATTTGAAAAAAAATAAAACGGAATCGGGCTGTTCATGTTTTTACATGTACGAAAAAGTTTGTTGTCGTCTTGTTTTATTTTGCAAGGACCCAACTTGTACTCATAAACCATTGTCTGTAAGTTGAGGGTGTCCAGAAACATTTTTTTTAGATAACCAGGGTTAATTTTCACTGAGATTGAAGTTATCAAGACGCTGATGCAGATCTAAAATGTCCGTCAACAGATAGAATGCCGGCAGTTTATGCCGTGACACGTGTGTGAAAAAGCCCTTACCTCAACTTCTTAGAAGGCCGTTTGTAAAAAAAATAACGTAACCTCTAAAAGAATGTTGTATCCAGTATCCATTTATCTATTCAATGTTGAGTAAAGAATAAAAAATCGTCATTAGAAGACTGTCTGTTTTGCACTGATTCTACTGATCTTTCGAATTGCTTTCCGCCATTTCGCGAAGCTACTTGCTGATTGGCCAATGCAGTCATGTTTTACATCACGTGACACACTCAAGTGTTTTCAATGGCTGACCCAGGTTTGACATTTCGAAGCACTTTTGTTTGTTTTTACTGAATATTTGTTGTGATATACAGGTAAATACATATATTTTAAAAAAATCATTTTCGCCCGTTTCTTATTCATTCTGTCTCTAAAATATGTGCTCTTCCTTACATAACATTCGTTACATTATTTTTATTTATTTAGGGTAAATTAATGATATTACTATTTTTTCATTGTTTTTTCCCATTATTACTTCTTCATTTGCATCAAATAAGTGTACATAATACAAATTATTATTTCACAAAGTGTTTCAGTGTCAGAAAGAAAATAATAATGATATTTGGAATGAAAATTTCATAGAAATGTACAGAGTAAGGGGGTGTGGGACCTTTATGATTTTTATTTGTGCAAAAAAGGAAACATTCCTTTTTGTTGAAAGTTTTGTCCTGAAAACAATTTGCCCCTTCTGCTCGTCTGTTGGTGGATGGACGGTCCTCGCATCAAGATGAATATGTATAACACAGCTGAATCAAAAAGAAACCACGATGTGGCCAACTTGTTCCCTTTCAGGAAAGATTATGATTTTCCCTTCAGTTTTGGCAACCAAATTTTGTGAAGTCTATCCGGCCAGCTATTACGACACGTTCCACTAGCATGAATTCTGTCCTCGAACTGCTCTTTGAACTATTACGGGCTTGAAAAATGGTTATCCATGTAAATATAATGACTTTAGCAGTTCACACCAAACCGACCTCTCAATCACTCATTATTTCTCATTTTCTGTGTACACTTGGAGCGGATAAACATATACTGATATAACCATTTGTATGTACTAGTATATGCCATCTCACACAATTTTACACCAAATTTGCAGGGATTTACAGGTAAGTAGGCACCTATTGTGGATAGCTAATGATAATCATACAGTGTACCTCTCAAATAGATCATTCCTACCAAACGGACAGAATAAAGTTATAATTTTTCATGACCGTTCTCGACTTTACCTCGGCACATTCATTTCAAAGATAAATATGTGGCACGGGTTCGAATCCGACTCAGACCAAATGAAAAAATAGAAAAATTTCTGAGTGGATAATTGCCGAAGGTCGGGGGTTTCATCTGGGCAATGAGCCCGGTTTCCTCTCCGACTAAACCTGTATTGATTGTATAAAGCCAATCGAATCACTGAATCCCAATAAAAGCTTTCATTTCGGTTACACTTACTTCTTATTATTCGCTATTCGGTTTTACAAATAATGCATTGCATGTGTGGCATTCAAGTTGGTTTGACGAGTCCAAAAAAAGTTTGTCCTGAAATAAGAAATTTAGAAATCTAAATTCATTACTGTCGGTGTTTAAAATGTTGTCAGGCCCTGTCAGTTCTTTGAATTCCACCACGGAGATGTTATTCAGATCGGTGCACCATTTCAACGTGCCATTCGCACTCGCGGTTGTTGTTGCACATGTCACCAGAAAACAACTCAAACGAATATCTTCTTCCTCAGAATCAGTATCTGATACACTTAAATCGCCGTCAGAAGCACTTTTAACTCCAAAAATATCGCCTTCAGTGAAGCTTAAGAACTCCTTGCTTTCACTCCGGTTTGTACAATCCGCCATTTTGTCGAGACTGTCCATGTTAAACTGAAAGTGCTTCCGCTAAAATTTAGCAGAATATCGATTCAACCAATGGAATGTTACCAAAATTGCGCTTAATTAAACCCGAAGACACTTAATATAATGAATTTCATTGGCTATTGTGTCAAAATAAAATATTTATTCCATAAAACAGACTAATCGAGAGTGATGTTATATCCTCGGGAAATGGGACTGCCAGACGAAGAACGGATAAACCCGCTCGCCGGGAGCAATGGGTTAAAGGACAACATTCCAAAAACCTTATCAGTAGAGCGATGGTGATTAAAATAAACTAAAAGGTAACAAAATGTTCATTGAATTTTGATTTCTGTAAGGATTTAACAGATTTATTACTTTTGACATAAATGTACCAATCGTTGTATTTTTTTAAAAGTCTTTGTTGGATTGGACATGCCTGTACATGAATGACATGCACTATAAATACACTATAATCCTGGCTATAAACACTTCTTACCAACAGTACTCCTCCCTGCAGCATCTCGTGTTAAACTCTCTTTGGTCCCAGACTGTGACTTGACTCTAACAGAGTATTGTCTTCCTGGTACCAATGAACGATTCAAGTTGATTGTATACACCTTTTGTTGAGAGGAATCTACAGAGAAAACTTGTCCAGAGGAAGACCCAGATGATTCTGTACTCCCACCATTGTAAAGTTCTACTGTGATCCCATCATAGTCTCCTTTTGCTAGTTGGACATGGACGGTAATCTGAGTGGTGCTGATGGATAAGACAGCAATGGATGTTGGCTGAGTCGGGGCTATATGGAAGACAAGAACAAACAATCATACAGTTTAAACAGTTTTCTAATTAAAAACTATGTAGTACATTTAATAATCATTATATAACTATACACAACAATGACAGGGATGAGTGTAACAGTTCAGAAATTATTTTGTTCACAGCAAGCGGGGATAGATTTTGACCTAAATGTAACTTACAATTATTATACCTCATTAATATTCATTAGGCATTACTCTTATTCTATTGGTCAATATGTACAACATGCCAGGTCTCAGTTCTTATCAGTTTGCAATTACAGGTTCAGTTCTATTTCAATGAAATTTTACCATTTTGCAATTACAGGTTCAGTTCTATTTAATGGAAATTTTACCATTTTGCAATTACAGGTTCAGTTCTATTTAATGGAAATTTTACCATTTTGCAAATACAGGTTATGTTCTACATGTATTTCATGTAAACCCCACAAGTTAAATCCCCTGCATCATTATCATATCACTCTGTATTACTTACTGACTGTACTCCTCAGTGCAGCATTTCGTGTTGAACGCACTTTGGCCCCAGACATTGACTTGACTCTAACAAAGTATTGTCTTCCTGGTACCAATTCAGGATTTAAGTTGATTGTATACACCTTTTGTTGAGAGGAATCTACAGAGAAAACTTGTCTAGAAGAAGACCCAGATGATTCTGTACTCCTACCATTGTAAAGTTCTACAGTGATCCCATCATAGTCTCCTTTTGGTAGTTGGACATTGACTGTAATCTGAGTGGTGCTGATGGATGAGACAGTAATGGATGTCGGCTGAGCAGGGGCTATATGGAAGACAAGAGCAAACAATCATACAATTTAAACACTTTTCTAATTAGAGAGGATGTAGTACATTTTATAGACGTTTGGAAAAAACGCTTTAAATACAGACGTATCCAAGAAGTCACCAAAACTTTCAACAAGTACATCACAGACTTAATGATAAAGTGAATTGGAAAAGATATAGTATATACATGTAGACAGGTCCTGACATTGAAGTGACTTTAACTGAGTATTGTCTTCCTGGTATGAGGAGTGGTGATATTGGGAAATAGAAGGTTTCTTCACGGCCTGTGTCAATTAAAAATCTTCCTCTAGCAGAAATCCCTGTTGACACCATTGTTTGTCCATATACTATGTCAGCAGTTATATTGTCATAGTGTCCCTTTGGCATAAAAACACTGAGGCCAATGTGAGTGTTGGAGATGGATGTTACACTGACTGTTGTCAGATCAGAGAGTGCTATAATGAAGAAAACAAAGTAACGAGTCAGTTGCCTTACCCATTCGGATTAATCTCAGTTGTTTTGCGGAGTTGATTGTTCAAATGTTACATGTATTTCAAAGCAAACACACTCGCTAAAATCCCAAAATCCTCTTTACATTAAAACCTTAAAAAGAGTATTTTTGCCAGACAGAATAAGTTAGGAACTATTTAATAAAAAAATTAAAAGTTGTCAATTTGGACATTTTAAACATAACTGGACCAGAGCCGGTATGTAGTGACTTTACTCTTAGCAGGCTTGAGTAAAGCCCCTTTCACAATTGAGATACGGTGGGTTTACGGCTCTTGCGGTCATGAATTTTGGCCTTCCGTACGATGGACCGCAGCCTTCCTTGCGGGCAACCGCACCTTACCGCGCGGAATTTTTGTGCCGCAAGAGCCGCAGAAAAGTTTGGTGTGCACATGGAATCCAATTTTCGGCCGTGCGAATTTTTTTATTACCTCTGATCCGTGCGGGCGCCAGTACGTTCACCGTAAACCGTTGTATCTTGACGCGCTGTTGTTGCACGATTTTTTTGTGTCGTAAGATGCTCCGTACGGTGAAATTTCTTGTTCCGCCAACCTTGCGGCAGTCGTAAACCGTTGAACGATTCGCCGTCTCGGTCTTGCACCGCCTTGCGTTCACCGTGCGAAAAATACCCTCAGGTGTCCTACATGTATATATTTTTGAGTGCTTCATTTTATCTCACAACAGTTGAAGCTTTTGCCTCGGTCTGCTTCTTGGCGGGCATCGTGGTGATCTTCCTCAATGGATTGACGTTCTTTTTCTTACAGTTTTTTGGATCTATGCGCCTTTTTATAATGCAATTACGTCTGCGGAGCCCAAAATCGCCGCACGATTTGACAAAACGCCGTAAGGCGCCCGCTCATTGGTGCGCGGCGAAAAACAATGACGCACGATGCATCTTGCGGCACGCCGCACGTTCCAACAAATCACGTAGCACCTCCGCGCAACTGTCTCACGGATCACGTGGGCTAGACGTGCGTTGCTTGCGTCACTCGCGCGGTTCGCCGCAAGAGATTCGTGGATTAAAACGTGCGGGAACCTTGCCACGCCCTTACGATGCCCCGGCCAATCCTAAAATGGATTATTTTCTTGCGGTAATTTTTCCGATTCTACTGCGGCCCGAAAAATTTTATCTCCACCGTGCGGTCGATTTCAGTATTTTGACCGTGCGGCGAAAGTCTCAATTGTGAAAGCCCCTTTAATTTACAGTGGGAAAGGCTACGGTAGACAGTGTGCCGTGTTAATCTTGGCTATATATGTGAATTCTATAGTGAAAATATAATTGAAAAAAAAAACAAACAAAAAAACAATGCATACGCTGTACATGTTACCAATCAATTCATGCAAAATCTGGTCTAGATCTGTACAAGAAGTTGTGTTCTAACTTCTAGCAAATCAGCGAATTAAACGACATTCCCTTTATAAGTTTGATCTTGGGCACTCCAACACTTGAAAAACTGAGTGTATAACTCAAGTATCAATTTGGCTCGTTTTCAAATTTTGAATACGGCATCATATGACCACAAAGCTCGTTCCTATTTAAAACTGTATCATTCTGAATTAAATTGCTGTCTTCAGTATAAACAAATGTCCAAATATTCACCAACAAATTACATGTAGTCAAATATCGACATTACCAGCATAAACTCCAGAATCGATTAAAATTAGCCCGGATTATCGGTCTTACGGCGACTGGTATTATATGGCTGCTAATGTGTCTTGTCGCTTTAGCCCGAATCACTAGGGTAAAATAATATGGACATAACTGTTGAGAAATATAGGTCTATACATCTAGTATTTATTACTCCACGAATATTTCATATTCGACCTAGTTCATTGGTCATGACACAAGATATCCGAAGATTACGAGTAACCTATTTCTAAGATGCCCCAACCAAGTTTTTAGGTCGGTTAATGTTTTACAATGGCGGTTACGTCAGGTTGAAAGTCAGTGGACTTTGAAGCAAATATTGACTGCATAAAGGAAAGCTTACCACATTACAGCCGCGTAAAGTTGACGAACTCTTTCTTCTAGGTCTATGCTATCGGAATGTAGAAGCAAACACTTTATTCTTTGCTTATTTGTTGTGAAATTTGCGCCGCCGATTTTTTTCAGCGGGTCTCCGTAAAAAATATCACTTTTTTTTACTATGGAAGTGATCTGGGCTATGACGAACACGGAGAGAAAAAAAAATTCGCCAGAGCCCAGATTTCTCGGCTAGGATTAAAATATGATTTTGGGAAACAAATTCACATGGCCAAACCACATGTTCTTATTTATACTTAAAACTGGGGTGAAATAACGCAAATATTTATTTCTAATCTTTATGAACAGATAGCGTACGTGAAATACGCTTTAGAAATTAGCAATCTTATTAGTAATTCTACAACAAACCTCAAGTAAGTATGAATACAAATTATTGACATTCCTAAAAAATTGTTCTTATGAAATATTTTAGCAAGACAGGTGTCTTATTAGAAACAAAAGCTAAGTAAAGCCTTAGCCTCCAAATGTTGCCAGTCTTGGGGTGGCAGCCACTGCGATTTGCGCTTGTGTAAAGTGGCATGAGCTGCCAAAATGTTGATATTTTTACGTTAAAACAGAATGTTGAAATTATTGGCTATTTTTCGCAAAAAGTATAATTCAGAAGCTTTTCAGTGCTTCTAGCCTTGAAAATGTACGATAAAGTATTGTTTTGAACTAACTTTGGCTTAGAATGAATGAATGGTCGTCCTGGTTATTTCAATTTTGTTAACATTTCGAACACGTTTTCGATTCATACAGGCCACATACTGTATGGATTTTCCTCATTCCAACGCCAATCATTTAGTTTTTCGATGGCCTGCAAAGCCTCTTACTGTTGTGACGATCAGAAATTATGAAAAAAAGTGTGAATTTTGGCAGCTCATGCCACTTTAATCATAAGTGCATAGAGCTCATAGACTTACGGACAGTATTCTTCCCTGTAGCTTCCAGTGCAGTACTGGATGAAGTCCCCGACACTGTCTTTACTCTAAAGGGGCTTTCACAATTGAGACTTTCGCCGCACGGTCAAAATACTGAAATCGATCGCACGGTGGAGATAACATTTTTCGGGCCGCAGTAGAATCGGAAAAAATACCGCAAGAAAATAATCCACTTTACGATTGGCCGGGGCATCGTAAGGACGTGGCAAGGTTCCCGCACGTTTTAATCCACGAATCTCTTGCGGCGAACCGCGCGGAGTGACGCACGCAACGCACGCCTAGCGCACGTGCTCCGTGAGACAGTTACGCGGAGGTGCTACGCGATTGGTTGGAACGTGCGGCGTGCCGCAAGATGCATCGTGCGTCATTGTTTTTCGCCGCGCACCAATGAGCGGGCGCCTTACGGCGTTTTGTCAAATCGTGCGGCGATTTTGGACTCCACAGACGTGATTGTAGTATAAAAAGGCACAGAGATCCAAAAAACCATTAGAAAAAGAACGTCAATCCATTGAGGAAGATTTTGAAGCACCCCAAAATATATACCTGTAGTACACCTGAGGGTATTTTTCGCACGGTGAACGCAAGGCGGTGCAAGACAGAGGCGGCGAATCGTTCAACGGTTTACGACTGCCGCAAGGTTGGTGGAACAAGAAATTTCACCGTACGGAACATCTTACGACACAAAAAAATCGGGCAACAACCGCGCGTCAAGATACAACGGTTTACGGTGAACGTACTAGCACCCGCACGGATCAGAGGTAATAAAAAAGTTCGCACGGCCGAAAATTGGATTCCATGTGCACACCAAACTTTTCTGCGGCTCTTGCGGCACAAAAATTCCGCGCGGTAAGGTGCGGTTACCCGCAAGGAAGGCTGCGGTCCATCGTACGGAAGGCCAAAATTCATGACCGCAAGAGCCGTAAACCCGCCGTATCTCAATTGTGAAAGCCCCTTTACAATGTATTGCCTTCCTGGTACAAGGTCTGGTGTTATTGTGACTGTGAACTAGTTGTTTGTAGCCTGGTTTATTGTTGTAGACCATGTTGATACCGGATTCACCCCATCAGAAAGTTCCACAGTTATACCACTGCGGTCACCAAATTGGAAATCCATTGTAACTTCTATTTGACGTGTACTGATGGATGTAACTGTGGCAGAGCTTGGAGGGGCAGGTGCTTTAAAAAAGGGAAGAAAATCAGCAATTTCTAACGCATTTAAAAAAAAACAACAGATTTATGAACCTCACAGGCTTTATGAGAAAAATAATTGATACACTCAATAACATCTTAGAATCAATTATCTAAATCAATTATCTAATTGCATGTTTTTATCAATCTGAGTTTTTTCCATGGTTATATTTGGTGTGAGTGGCTAAATAGATTGACAAATGACTGATTTTGATGATCAAAGCGTTTTCAGCTATTGAACTGCTTGAATTAGAAAAAAATCAGAGAAATATAATGTGATTCTCAGAAGGAAATTTACAGGAAAGGAGTTGCACATTTCAACTCTAATGGCCAGCACATCAAAAGATATTTAGACCACTGAATATCTCCATTTTGAGCAATTGCACTGCTTGAATTAGAAGAAAATCAGAGAACTATTAAGTGATTCTCAGAAGGAAATTTACAGGAAGGGGGTTACACATTTCAACTCTAATGGCCAGAACATCAAAAGATATTTAGACCACTGAATATCTCCATTATGACTCATTGTTTCAATGTAGAGGCGAAGTGATTACGTCAGTGCCCGACATTTTGGTTTGAATGCCCTACTTTACATGGGCTATATACAAATATTCTGTAAAAAAGATTGGGGGGGGGGGGGGGGGGCAGGCGTTTTGAAAAAGAGAGAAAGAAATCCATCATACTAAACAAAAGAAAAAAATAGCATAGTTTCAACACATACACATATTGAAACTTTATGTTTGGTACAGTTTTCATAATTTAATATGATATTTAAGCTGTTGGTGTCCTGTAAACCTCCATCAGATATAAAGTACAGTCCCATACACATTAAGGTACAGTCCAATGGGAGGAACCAGCTGGCCTTGGTGCTAATTCGCGATGCTGTACTTTGAGGTCTAGACAGAGCGATTGCCTACTGTTTTAAATGCAAAACCGTGCTTAAGTTATTGTTTTCTTTTAGTGCTATAAAAGATGTGTAATCTTATGAAAGTAAATACACAAAATAAGAATAAAGGTTAAATTCTGGTAAATTTTGTTTCTTTTTTTTCTTATTTTAAACGATGAATTGAACAACTTTATTTCCCCACTTTATAGACATATATGCCTACCTGTATGTAAGAGGGTGCGGTTTTGAGATTGTGTTTAAATAATATGCATTAACTGTTTTATATGGCGTTTGCAGACAAATACACTGATTTTTTTTACCCTGATGATTGTCTATTAATGGCAAGACAAATTAAAAAAAATATATATATTTATTATTTTGTCCATTTTTACTACTCAATTTTTTGTCCTATTTTCTATCATCATATGTGATTTTGAAATTATTAAGATGGAAAAACTTGGTATACGCATTGCAGGTTTTTTGTGAAATCCAATTAAAGTAGTTTGGATAGCGTATTATATCTTATTAATCGAGTGTTTTCGTATTGCCTTGGTATTGGCCTGAGGGTCAATACAACCACCCGAAGGCCAATACCAAAGCAATATGAAAACACTCGATTCATAATATTTTTATTAATAGACTGTGGAAGTTATTTCCATTCGTTTGTTGGATGCCTTAAACAAATTGACGTCCGACCTTGTTTTTCTTTCTGTGCTTTTGTTCTTGTATGGATAAGTAGAGAAGTTTCTTCCTCTTGAGCTGTACTAAAACGGCAATCGGATTCACTTACAGTAGTTTTTTCTTCCAACTCTAATATCCTGTTAATAAGACCTTTTACAACGCTCTCTGGTGTAGACATTTCGATATCAACATCTGTCGTCTGCTTCTGTCTAACTCTGAGACGTCACATGTTAATTGCGTCTTTCAGCCGCACTCCGTGAACTCGGCCAATATGACTTGAACTTGGCCAATACAGCCCTACGGCTAATACGAACTTGATTCGTCTGCTTATATTACCCGGCAGCGAAGGTCGTATCCGAGTATTAATAACTTGCACAGTCAATTAATAAATACTTAATATAACATGAGATGTAGACAAATATCGTATCTAACCTCCAATTCTCTTTGGTAGTAGATATAACTTTGGGGGTTCGAGCACAGTGGCCACATGTGGCAACATTTTACTGGTCACTGCTGCCCAGTTGGTCAATAACTAGCACATCTCATTAACATCTAAGCTCCCGGCTATTGGTCGCGCTTGACTTCACATCTAATTAAAATCTCCTAACAACGTGAGACAATGGCTTGAACTGTGAGGTCGAGGTCAATAACTAGCACAACTAATTAAAATATTAGCCCCCGGTCATTGGTCACGGTTCGCCGCATGTCTAATTATAATCTAAACTCGCGGCTACCAATATTAAAGCACATGTGCACCTATTCTTAAAAAAAAAAATATGCTGAATAATACACTCCCGACCTCGGGGATCTGTTCGTCAGATGGACGGAAAAAATATGCTTAGTAATGCAATACTGGTCTAAAGGACCAATTAAACCGACTGACACTGGTGATAGACAATATATAATAAACGAATGTATAAATAACCTTGGACTGTATTAACTCAACGTATAGATCATATCGGTAAGTATGTGTACATCAGTTAGCTGGCGGATATTGTTTCGCGCTCCACTGCACATCTCATTAAAATCTTAGCTCTCGGTTATTGGTCACGGTTCGCCGCATGTCTTATTAAAATCTAAGCTCGCGGCTATCGGTTCACTACGGTACACATGTCATTAAGAGTAGAATCTAAGTTATTTATTAAATTATCTCAGTGGCATTGCATATCAAAAATATACTACGTATAATACTTAAGTCTTAACCACTGGTCATCAACCCGGAAGTCACCGGAAGTTACCCGGAAGTGAACCGGAAGTGACCGGAAGTGAACCGGAAGTGTACCGGAAGTGACTGGAAGTAACCTGAAGTGAACCGGAAGTGACCCGGAAATGACCGGAAATAACCCGGAAGTCACCGGAAGTAGACCGGAAGTGACCGGAAATAACCCGGAAGTCACGGGAAGTGGACCGGAAGTAACCGGAAGTGTACCAGAAGTGACCGGAAATAGACCGGAAGTGACCGGAAATAATCCGGAAGTGGTCGGAAGTAACCGGAAGTGACCGGAAATAACCTGAAGTGAACCGGAAATAGACCGGAAGTGTCTGGAAATATTCCGTAAGTGGCCGGAATTGAACCGGAAATAATCCGGAAGCGGCCGGAACTAACCGGAAGTGACCGGAAATAACCTGAAGTGGACCGAAAGTGACCGGAAATAGACCGGAAGTGAACCGGAAGTGAACCGAAAGTAACCGGAAATGAACCGGAAGTAGCCGGAAGTGACCGGAAATATTCCGTAAGTGGCCGGAAGTGACCGGAAATAATCCGGAAGCGGCCGGAACTAACCGGAAGTGACCGGAAATAACCTGAAGTGGACCGGAAGTGACCGTAAATAGGCCGGAAATGGACCGGAAGTGACCGGAATTGAACCGGAAATAACCAGAAGTGAAGTGATTGAGCCAAAAATAAGTTCCAAGCCCGGAAGTAGCCAAATTCTAACCGAATTCGGTCGTGTTACATATCAAAGGAAAGGCTGTAAAGATGTCTGCAAGACTTACTATAGCTCGTGGTTTTCTCAATTCTGGTTTTACACAAATCGATTGAAACGTTCAAATCTAGCATTAGTCGGAGAGCTTAGGGACTAACGCCATTCACCTTTAAACGGTCCGACTTCGAACCGGAAGGGACGTTATCGAACCGGAAGTCGTCCGTAATTTCGTTACTTTTTGTTTTAGAGCTTAGGGACTAACGCCATTCACCTTTAAACGGGCCGACCTCGAACCGGAAGTGACGTCATCGAACCGGTAGTTGTCCGTAATTTCGTTATTTTTTTTGTCCCACAGCCTAGGTACTAACGCCATTCAATCCGTTACGACATCATATCCGCTATTGTGCGGCGTAAAACACCAAACAATCAATGACTCTAAGCAGTCGTCCTACATCAGGCGTTTTTCACCCCAGAACTGTATTGTGAAAGTCTCAACCAATGCCTTAACATAAAGAAACATAAGACATCGTTCGTTCTGATGAACATTTTATTATCTTCATGGTGAACATTCTTCAAGTACATCGTTTCCGGTTTTCGTAAGGGTATTCGTCCGGTAAAACCTTATCAAATAACATATAGCGTATTTTGATCGCGTTCGCTAATGCCTCGTCAATAGGTAGGCCAATTACTCCGCGTAAAAAATCCCTAGTTTTCACAATTTCTCGGTGAAGCGGGTCTCCCATTAAATGCATCCAAATAGTGTTGTACTGTCCGTATATAGTCATCAAGGTTTTCTTTATTTCCGGCCTGCGCCGTCGGTATTCCTCCTGCAAACTGCAGCCGTCAACAGACATATGAGTTTGAATAGCTTCCTTCACAATGTCGTCCCATACGTCGGAAACTGTATCAGCCATACCGCTAGCGGGCGTAATGATCCTCGTTAGAAAAACTTTACGGTCATCTTCTAAAGTATTTTCATCCGAGGGATGCCCTCCATAAACAGTCATCTCAGTATTCTGCGAATCGGTTTTGTGTTTATTGAAAACGTGCCGCTTCATGTCATGTCGGCGACTAAAAGTCTTGTTACAAACGTGACAATTGAATCTCATTTTGTTTCACCCACTGTGGAATATAATTTATAGCGCTATTTCAGCGGTCGGTCTAATCCAATGTGAAGGACGCGCCGCCTTTTATACGCTTATGTCTTGCCTTCAATTCCGACTTAGCCATTTCCACCGCTTGCTGTGCGTTAGATACGGCAATAATCCGCGGCAAATCCGCCTTTTCACGGTTGGGGGAGCTTTCGCGATAATAGGGCTCGACAGTTTTTCTTCGTTTAAAGGCTTGACTTTGTGGCGTACCACTTTTTCTGCGTTCCTGTCTGACCTCCGATCTGGTCATTTCCACCACTTGTGCGGGAGACACCACATCTATCTGCGGTAAATCCGCATGGTCGGCGTCAATTTGCGGCGGATCCATCTTTTCACGGTCTGGAGAGATTTCACGGCAATAGGGTTCCAGAGGGATGAGCGTGTTTCTGCTTCTGAATGCTTGGCCGAGGGGCGAGCCTCTCTTTCTCATTGCACCTTCGTTCATGGGTATTTTACCCTTTTCCATATTGCGGTAAAAACGCACCAATTTATCCACGTTCGACATGTTTAAACGTTACAAACACCGTCTGCGTAAGGAGTGTTGTCGAAGTACGATGATAGCTCGTTATATAAAGCTTTATGATACGCGCCCGCTGAACGCCAGAAGCGACCGTTAACGCAGCTAATTGTGAGTGAATGATAATATTGTTTTACGCTTAAGGCTGCGTTAACGGTCGCTTCTGGCGTTCAGCGGGCGCGTATCATAAAGCTTTATATAACGAGCTATCATCGTACTTCGACAACACTCCTTACGCAGACGGTGTTTGTAACGTTTAAACATGTCGAACGTGGATAAATTGGTGCGTTTTTACCGCAATATGGAAAAGGGTAAAATACCCATGAACGAAGGTGCAATGAGAAAGAGAGGCTCGCCCCTCGGCCAAGCATTCAGAAGCAGAAACACGCTCATCCCTCTGGAACCCTATTGCCGTGAAATCTCTCCAGACCGTGAAAAGATGGATCCGCCGCAAATTGACGCCGACCATGCGGATTTACCGCAGATAGATGTGGTGTCTCCCGCACAAGTGGTGGAAATGACCAGATCGGAGGTCAGACAGGAACGCAGAAAAAGTGGTACGCCACAAAGTCAAGCCTTTAAACGAAGAAAAACTGTCGAGCCCTATTATCGCGAAAGCTCCCCCAACCGTGAAAAGGCGGATTTGCCGCGGATTATTGCCGTATCTAACGCACAGCAAGCGGTGGAAATGGCTAAGTCGGAATTGAAGGCAAGACATAAGCGTATAAAAGGCGGCGCGTCCTTCACATTGGATTAGACCGACCGCTGAAATAGCGCTATAAATTATATTCCACAGTGGGTGAAACAAAATGAGATTCAATTGTCACGTTTGTAACAAGACTTTTAGTCGCCGACATGACATGAAGCGGCACGTTTTCAATAAACACAAAACCGATTCGCAGAATACTGAGATGACTGTTTATGGAGGGCATCCCTCGGATGAAAATACTTTAGAAGATGACCGTAAAGTTTTTCTAACGAGGATCATTACGCCCGCTAGCGGTATGGCTGATACAGTTTCCGACGTATGGGACGACATTGTGAAGGAAGCTATTCAAACTCATATGTCTGTTGACGGCTGCAGTTTGCAGGAGGAATACCGACGGCGCAGGCCGGAAATAAAGAAAACCTTGATGACTATATACGGACAGTACAACACTATTTGGATGCATTTAATGGGAGACCCGCTTCACCGAGAAATTGTGAAAACTAGGGATTTTTTACGCGGAGTAATTGGCCTACCTATTGACGAGGCATTAGCGAACGCGATCAAAATACGCTATATGTTATTTGATAAGGTTTTACCGGACGAATACCCTTACGAAAACCGGAAACGATGTACTTGAAGAATGTTCACCATGAAGATAATAAAATGTTCATCAGAACGAACGATGTCTTATGTTTCTTTATGTTAAGGCATTGGTTGAGACTTTCACAATACAGTTCTGGGGTGAAAAACGCCTGATGTAGGACGACTGCTTAGAGTCATTGATTGTTTGGTGTTTTACGCCGCACAATAGCGGATATGATGTCGTAACGGATTGAATGGCGTTAGTACCTAGGCTGTGGGACAAAAAAAATAACGAAATTACGGACAACTACCGGTTCGATGACGTCACTTCCGGTTCGAGGTCGGCCCGTTTAAAGGTGAATGGCGTTAGTCCCTAAGCTCTAAAACAAAAAGTAACGAAATTACGGACGACTTCCGGTTCGATAACGTCCCTTCCGGTTCGAAGTCGGACCGTTTAAAGGTGAATGGCGTTAGTCCCTAAGCTCTCCGACTAATGCTAGATTTGAACGTTTCAATCGATTTGTGTAAAACCAGAATTGAGAAAACCACGAGCTATAGTAAGTCTTGCAGACATCTTTACAGCCTTTCCTTTGATATGTAACACGACCGAATTCGGTTAGAATTTGGCTACTTCCGGGCTTGGAACTTATTTTTGGCTCAATCACTTCACTTCTGGTTATTTCCGGTTCAATTCCGGTCACTTCCGGTCCATTTCCGGCCTATTTACGGTCACTTACGGTCCACTTCAGGTTATTTCCGGTCACTTCCGGTTAGTTCCGGCCGCTTCCGGATTATTTCCGGTCACTTCCGGCCACTTACGGAATATTTCCGGTCACTTCCGGCTACTTCCGGTTCATTTCCGGTTACTTTCGGTTCACTTCCGGTCTATTTCCGGTCACTTTCGGTCCACTTCAGGTTATTTCCGGTCACTTCCGGTTAGTTCCGGCCGCTTCCGGATTATTTCCGGTTCAATTCCGGCCACTTACGGAATATTTCCAGACACTTCCGGTCTATTTCCGGTTCACTTCAGGTTATTTCCGGTCACTTCCGGTTACTTCCGACCACTTCCGGATTATTTCCGGTCACTTCCGGTCTATTTCCGGTCACTTCTGGTACACTTCCGGTTACTTCCGGTCCACTTCCCGTGACTTCCGGGTTATTTCCGGTCACTTCCGGTCTACTTCCGGTGACTTCCGGGTTATTTCCGGTCATTTCCGGGTCACTTCCGGTTCACTTCAGGTTACTTCCAGTCACTTCCGGTACACTTCCGGTTCACTTCCGGTCACTTCCGGTTCACTTCCGGGTAACTTCCGGTGACTTCCGGGTTGATGACCAGTGGTTAAGACTTAAGTATTATACGTAGTATATTTTTGATATGCAATGCCACTGAGATAATTTAATAAATAACTTAGATTCTACTCTTAATGACATGTGTACCGTAGTGAACCGATAGCCGCGAGCTTAGATTTTAATAAGACATGCGGCGAACCGTGACCAATAACCGAGAGCTAAGATTTTAATGAGATGTGCAGTGGAGCGCGAAACAATATCCGCCAGCTAACTGATGTACACATACTTACCGATATGATCTATACGTTGAGTTAATACAGTCCAAGGTTATTTATACATTCGTTTATTATATATTGTCTATCACCAGTGTCAGTCGGTTTAATTGGTCCTTTAGACCAGTATTGCATTACTAAGCATATTTTTTCCGTCCATCTGACGAACAGATCCCCGAGGTCGGGAGTGTATTATTCAGCATATTTTTTTTTTTAAGAATAGGTGCACATGTGCTTTAATATTGGTAGCCGCGAGTTTAGATTATAATTAGACATGCGGCGAACCGTGACCAATGACCGGGGGCTAATATTTTAATTAGTTGTGCTAGTTATTGACCTCGACCTCACAGTTCAAGCCATTGTCTCACGTTGTTAGGAGATTTTAATTAGATGTGAAGTCAAGCGCGACCAATAGCCGGGAGCTTAGATGTTAATGAGATGTGCTAGTTATTGACCAACTGGGCAGCAGTGACCAGTAAAATGTTGCCACATGTGGCCACTGTGCTCGAACCCCCAAAGTTATATCTACTTTTGGTTTAGTGATTTGTTTTTGTGATTCTGTGTAGTCTTTTGGACATTTCATTATTACAGAGAGTTTTGAACTAATAAATTGGTCAAAATGAAAAAAATACTTCATTATAGTGGTTATTGATAATTGATGCACTTCAATAGGTTTTCAATGATCCATAATTTGAAGAAAAAAAATACAATATATCCAAGATAAGATAGTTATCCAGAACCCATGTTATATGACAGCGATCGTTGTTTAAAACCCAAGATGGTTTGTTGTTAAAGAGAGTAACTTCATAATTCGGCTCCGTATTTCTGCACTTGAGACTTGAATTCACAACCTGTAAATTTCTTACCTCACTTCTTGTTTTGTAATCAGGATCTCGCCAATCAGTCAATATCAGAATGGAAACAACTATAGAGATTTTAACTCAGTGAATAAATGGAAACTCAAAACTAGATTATCAGCAGTGATTTATACAGTCCACAGGCAGGATTGTTACATGTATCTTAAAAGTAATTTTCACTTACGAACAGTATTCTTCCCTGTAGCTTGTACTGCAGTACTGAATTCATTCCCCGACACTGTCTTGACTCTAACAGTATATTGCCTTCCTGGTACAAGGTCTGATGATATTGGGACAATGAACTGGTTGTCTGCAGCCAGGGTTGTTGTTGTAGACCCTGTTGATACCAGATTCACTCCATCAGAAAGTTCCACAGTAATACCTGTACGGTCACCAGGGTTGAAATTCACTGTAAGTTCTATTTGATGTGTACTGATGGATCTAACCGTGGCAGAGATTGGAGGGGCAGGTGCTTTGAAAAAAAGAGAAATCCAACATACTAATCATTAATCAAGACAGTAAAAACAAAGCATAGTAATGTCCTGTCACAGATATGGACGGGACTAATTATACAGCTAAAGCTTACCTAAACTGATTGCCATAAGCAGTTTTGGTCAAACAAATACAGTTTAATGTTAATTTGAGACTTATTAGTTCCACATTGAGAATATTCTGGAATTTTGCCGACCAATGTAGGTTTGGGAAATTTTGGAGTGTTTGGTAGAATGCAGTCGGAACTCCCTTCGGCTATCTTCGCTCACTACCGGTCGGCTTTGACACGCCCCGGGCAGTCTGCGCTTTTTATACGGTAAATCACCGTATTTTTGGGCTGAATAAAAATTACGTCGAAAGTAAATATCCATATGTTTCACTGCAGACGACAAAATAAAATAATTATAAATTTATTAAATTCTAATATCATTTAGAAATATATTTGTTTATATATTTTATTTAGCCCGGTAAACCACATGTTGTACACAGACGCAGTTTCGGTACATATCAGGAATCCTCCAATGCTTCAACTATATAACTGATCGAGGCTGAAAGTTAACAAACCGAGTGTTTCGGTCCCTTACATTATCACGGGGACACTTTTGTGGGCTCATCAAGAAGATTTGGAAATTGTGCGCTTCACGGCTACCTATTTGGTAACCATATTCAAAATGACCGCATGCACGTAATCCCCGAAGTTTCAGAGTGAGGTAGAATGAAGAAACTTGAACTTCGGGAGTGGCGACGGTGACCTGCTTTCATGGACAACAAAGGGAAGACGGCTTAGGTATTTTCCAGTCCTGGGGGGTATTTCATAAACCACATATAGCCGACTACGGTCAGATAGTCGACTAAGCAGTAATGTTAAAGCAGTGCTATTCTAGTCGGCTAGGTCAGTTTAGCCTTCTAAACATGTTTATGAAATACCCCCCCTGGGCCCACTTGCACAAAGCGTTCTTGACTTAAGAGGACTCTTAGCATATCTCTACAACATCGAAAGTTTACGAGCACTCTTAAGTCCCATGTTATAGACATACACTAAGAGTACTCTTAGTTCAGAGCGCTTTGTGCAAGTGGGCCCTAGTCATTTCTAAGTCTCATTAGACTATTTCCTGAAGTTTGGTTTGCCACCAAAAGTGAACTTCTGATTAGTCAAAAAACGTATAAATGTCTCTTACTATGTAATGCTTAGACATATCTACTTGAAACATAAGTAGTGCTAAATTAAAAGAGAGTGTGAACTTATTTGAAATTTCATTAGTTCGTTATATGTAATAAATAAAACAGATTTCTTAACCGATCTTACATGTATGTAAGCAAAAATGGGCTATACCATAGCTTCAGCTGGGCTCATGCATTTGACAGTTGCTTAAGAAAAAATATCTTAAGCACGGGTTGTATTCTTATTGTACATAATGGCAGCTGAGCCACAGAAAACTTTGATTTGTTGCTGTTTTAAAGTCTTATAAATCAGCAGCCCATTTAGTCGTATATATAAGCCAGTTTATCGGACCAAAATTCTTTTTGGGTCAAGCCCCCCTTCCCTTTGTCTGCTACGTTACTGTGCGCACACAGCACACAAACGTGTACTTATTTATGTACCTCAAAGATATTAAATGACATCTTTGAGTCGATTGTCTAACTACATTGACATTTTTTTAGCAATCTGAGTTTTTCCATGGATATATTTGGTGTGAGTGACAAACTAGATTGACAGATGATTGATTTTGATGGTCAAAGAATTTTCAGCTATTGAACTCCTTGAATTAGAAGAAAATCAAAGAAATATGGCATTAAACACAAAGCATTTAAATATACAATAAAAGGAAAGCGTGTCTACCGACAGTTTTTTCTCTGTATTCTTCATCTGTGAAAGGATGAACACACAGATATGATCAGATATTATTTATCGCCTACCAAGCAATACATAAATCAGGAATTGTCAAAATGAACCACATATTTGACATTTTAGATACCTATTTGCAAGAGAAAAGAGAAAAGACGATCCTAACCTGCTGTTAGATATTCCAGTAATCCAACAATCAGCTAAAAAAAAAGAAGAAACGTTACATCCAATAGTCTTGAGGAAACTAACCAATCATTTGGAATAATACATAATACAATTTAAATTTTAAATTTAAAGGAGTTCTAAATACCTTTCCCAATCCCTCCCAAATTTCACTCTTTCCGAAAAACAACTTTGTAAATAAATATTACTGCAATAACAAAAAAATGGCAACACTAAATAACTACCAAATATCTACCCAAAATACTCATAACATCATATTTGGTATAAACAAGGACGTAATTATGGTCTCATTTGAAAAGAAATATTCTGAAATATTTTTTAAAACCTAACTTTTTTTACTTCGGCTTAAGGACTTACCAATTCAGAAAAGACTATCTTTTGTAACATATTCATTTCCTCTCTCCAGAGCATCTGTAAATAATTTATATTAAAATATTATTAAACACACAAAGAAAAATATTAAGCACCCCCCCCCTCCCATGGAAAGTCTGCACCGACCGATAAAATCATTGGTGTAGGAAGAGTGTTGTCAAACTGATGTTGCAGTATTGTGATCATAATGGGCAACATTCTGGCGATAAGAAATCACCATTATTTAATGGCAATAAGCTATACAATTTATTCAGGATAACTTTAGCCAAATCATTTGTGTATTTTAACAAAATAAAAAGATGTTTGTATAGCCTCCATTAGCTTCCAGGGGCCTCCGTGGCTCAGTAGGTAGAGCGTTGGACGCTCAATCCAAACAGCCTTCCACCAATGGGCCGTGGGGTTCGAATCCCACTTAGTCCAAAAAAATTGGAAAATTTTCTGACTGGGTTTTCACTCGAACGACCTATGTGGGATGGTTGCCAGTTACCAGCGGAAGGTCGTGGGTTTCCTCCGGGCATAGAGCCCGGTTTTCTCCCACAATAAAACTGGCAACGCCGCCATATAAGTGAAATAATCTTGAGCGCGGCGTAAAACACCAAACAATCAATCAATCAATCCATTAGCTTCCAGCCTGCGTCTCACCCCTCCAGTGAGACGTCGGATCTGTTGAAGGGGTAACTGTGCCGATTTGAATCCTTTAGAGCACATTTGGGATAGGATTGGCAGAAACATCCAAGCACTAGAACCCCCTGTACAAAATCTGCAGGAATTGGATGACATAAGCAAAAATGTTTAATGTTAGGAATTTAAAGCCGCATTACATCGGTATTGGTGGCAGTTACCCTTTCAATAGATCCGACGTCTCACTGGAGGGGTGAGACGCAGGTTGGAGGCTAATGGAGCTATATGTAAACCTTCTGTTCAGTGAACAATAGGTGAGACAAGTTCATGTAACCATCGAAAATTTTAACTGAAATATAATCAGTCAAGTGCTAAAAAAGATGAACATCGTTCATAACAGAAAAATTATATAAACGGACAAAGAAGGAGGCATCAACATTCAACAGGGATGTTCAGTTAGAAGGCGAATGGACAACCACGAGATGCGGTGCACCATTTCTGATTGCTTGTGATGGAGACGACGAAAAGATTGTTCTGTTCGCATCATCCACAAACGTTGCATACCTTTGTCACATTCTACATAACACCAGGTATTTTCGACCAAGTTTACACATTACACGGCGTTATTGAGGGGAAATCGTTTCCTTTGGTATACGCACTGCTGCCAAACAAAAGACAGGCCACCTACGAGCGGATGCTAAGATTGATTCAGACTTATGCGGAGTCTCGTTACCTCGAGTTTACTCCATCGTCGATACAGGCTGATTTTGAAGCATCATTCCACGCAGCTGTTAGAACTGTATTGCCAGACACCATTATGAAGGGCTGTTTTTTTCCATTTTACGCAGTGTATTTGGAGAAACGCACAAAAACATGGATTACAAACGCTTTACAGAGATGACGCCGAGGTTCGATGTCTGGTGCGACGAGCTGCAGTTTTGCCTCTAGTTCCAATAGCTGATGTAGATGATGTTTGGCTGAACGCAATAGCTGAGTCTCCAGCGACCACCGAATGTACCAGGTTTATGGACTACGTGGCAGAAAATTAGCTAGAAGGGCAATGGAACCGAGAAATGTGGAATCATCATGTAACAGAAGGTGCCAGAACCAACAACAATCTAGAGGGGTGGCACAACAGAATGAAATCCATTACAGCCAAGGCACACCCAAATCTTTTTGAGTTCATCACAATAATTAAGAGGGAACAATCAGTGACAGAGACTAGAATTGCCCAGGCAGAGAATGGGGCCAGGTTTGCCCCCAAAAGACTGAAATACAGGAAAATAGAAGAGCGTCTCCAACATTTGAAGGACGACCTATTACGGGGAGACTTATCCGTTATTGAATTTTCTGATAGTGCTTCGTATTTGTTACATGTTGGTCAGTGATATTTCTGTCAGTTGCTTGTTAAATTAACTATTACAATAAAGTCCAATATTTAATGTAAACAAAAAATTGTGTTTGTTCCCTGTTACTTACAATTTAATCTTCCCGATTTAACTGTTAATCCCTCTTAATCCCTGTATTGATCTAAGTTTACTCACCGGCACTAGTCCCGATTCGCCTACAAGTCAAAATGTACAAAATCACAAATTAGGCGAATCGGGACTAAACCGTTCTACACTGACTCTGAAATCTCTTTTTCCTTCATTCATGAATAATGCGACTGAGCTTTTTAATGTGTCCCATGTTAAATACCATAATGGTTGTTTTCCACCAACATGGCTGATATATCAGAGGTTGCAATTTACTTCAAGGTTAACTATAGCATTGAATGCCAAATATAGCTACTCGAAATTTGATTTCTATGTCAAACTTAGCTTGAAACATTGCATGGATAATACAAAGAGATTTCCTCTAAGACTAAGACATTTTTTATCAGCTTCTCAACTTTCGATTTATTATGTGTAATGGGAAATAATTTCAAACCTAAATTGACAATCGCTGGTTAAAAACAGAAAATGGTTTACATGAACAAGACGTTGGCTTTCTGTATATTTTCTAGATCGGTCTGATAAAGTTAAAAACAGTTCATTAGTGCCAAATGCATGCAAATTTATGCGATTGGGCATCATTTTGTATTTTAAATTTGTAGTTTTTAAAAAGTTTTATTCCTTGAGTAGGCCATATTGTAAACAAACGGTGAGGACATGGCTGCACACACGCATCCCAATTATAATCAAACGGTGAGGACATGGCTGCACACACGCATCCCAATTATAATCAAACGGTGAGGACATGGCTGCACACACGCATCCCAATTATAATCAAACGGTGAGGACATGGCTGCACACACGCATCCCAATTATAATCAAACGGTGAGGACATGGCTGCACACACGCATCCCAATTATAATCAAACGGTGAGGACATGGCTGCACACACGCATCCCAATTATAATCAAACGATGAGGACATGACTGCGCACGTGTAAGACCTAGACAGTAATATATGTGATGGACTAAATTAGAAAAATTCTGAAAAAGGATTCGGTTTGAGATACTCTGTAAGAAATTAAAACAAAACAGAATGAGATGAAACAATTCCAACAAAGAATTTATACGGTTTGTAGTCCATCGGTTGATGTTCAGTCTACAGTTTTACTTTTGATTTTAATAGCTCATGCCATTTTAAGCAATGTTTTCAGTGGTCGGAAGCACGTCTAAATCCATTTGCTTACAAATAAGCAGTAAGGTTACCCTGGCGAGTTTGTCTTTTTGAAATTTCATTTTTTCTGAAAAGTTTTGTAAGTCAAGAAACTTACTTAACGTGACCTTATCTGGTTAGCATTGCTTGGTTGACATAGCTACCATTCTACCTGGCTAACATTACCCTAACGTGTACATGGTAATATAACTTAGACCTAAATGTCTAAGTATGTTGGTTGGCCTACTTAAACACAACAGGTATATTGGGCCCACGTCGTTTTTAGATCATCGTGGAGGAGGTGATCAACCGATGTATAGGACAGGAGAACAAAACATTGACTCAAATATAAGCCCCACGATGATTACTCTGATAAATTAAAAACCATTAGTTCCACTGATTAGTTTCCCATAATATTCAAGTTGAGTTACTACTTGTGTAGAACTGGTAACTTAGTTCTTAAATTAGTTTAACTGGGGATCGTTTCACAAAGCAGTCGCATCGCAAACTGAGCGTAGACCTAGTTGCCAATAAGAGATACGGAGTCATGGCAACTGCGATTGATCGCACTTTGCGACGGCTTCGTGAATCGGCCCATAGAGTTGTACTACCTGAGTACAACCAGATAAGCAGCTTATTCATTTAGTCGCTAGCAGTTTTAAATCTTTCCTGAAATCAAAACCTTTCAAAAATCACATTAACATGCTTAATGGATTATATACAGAAAGCCTCATTTAACCATTCTTTCAGATACAATTTCTGAAATAAAAATGATTCGTTTTAGTTGAAAACTTAAAGGTTTGGGGAATAAAACCCATATTAAATGCTACATAGGCCTTTTTTTATAAACATAGATAATGTTAAATTTCAAATGAAGAAATAAGTACATAACTCACCAACACTTTTCACTGAAGTATTTAGAATCATTTGACTCCCAGGAAAACGACTACACCCTTATCCTTCAACAAATACATAACCTAAATAGACTATATAGGTATGCATGTGTGCATGGGTACGGAAGCCAGTTAGTGCCACTGTGAAAGAAATAAAAATTGAATTTAACGCGAAATTACGACATAATGATCTCGAAATTTCGCGATACGTAACTCGAAATTTCGCGATACGTAACTCGAAATTTCGCGATACGTAACTCGAAATTTCGCGATAATTATCTCTTAATTTCGCCATATTACCGCCGAGCCTGATGACGTCACATCGAATCACGCAAAGCTTTCTGGGTAAAATGTACCTCAGTTCGCCATTTTGTTTATTGGTACTTAGCAAGGTGTTACTTTTTTGGAAAACATTGATGACATAACCGGTTTTTATCCACACATTTTTCTGGTAACTTTACGTCTTCTGTTCGACACAGTATTATTTCTTCCGCCATATTCAAAATTATTTTAACATCCCTCAATCCCCCGAAATGCTTTGCCCGTAATTTCTAAGTGACGTCATCAAGCAATCGGTCAATTTACGGGATAAAATTGACAAGAGAAGAAGCAAAGGCAATTCAGGATTTAGCAATTCATTCCATTCAAATTGAAGCTGGATAACATTAGGAATATTGAAATAATATCTAGCAAATTAACAAATTTGGTTTATCTGTGAGAACGCTACGTACCGCATTCTTTTGACATATATACTCTCCCAAAAAAGAAACGCAGCATCCAATTTTTGTTCTTCAAAATATGAATTTTTCAACATCATTTTTAATACAGAAATTAGCATCACATTACACTGAAATTTGACAGACTGGTTGTTCAGACTTTAAAGTTCATTCACGTGTAAATATTTATCACATTAAACTTTCTATCGCTCAGATGACGTCACTGCAACGGCAATATCTGTTGTGCCCACCATTAACCTGTAACACAGTACGGATCCGTCTCGGCATAGACACAATCAATCGACGAATACGGTTTTGAGGAATTCTCCTCCATTCTTGCTCAAGAGCCTGCTGCAGTTCTTGCAGAGTTTGCGGCGCTGGATGACGACTGCGCACGCGTCTATCCAAATCATCCCACACATGTTCTATTGGGTTCAAATCTGGTGATTTGGACGGCCAGGGGAGCACTGTTAAGTTCTGGTTGGCTAGAAATTCAACAGTAGCACGAGCTGTGTGCGGCCGGGCGTTGTCGTGCTGAAAAATTTCCCTACGGAGGTCCATTACGGGCAGCATATGTGGTGTCAAAACCTCATCTGTGTATCGAACGGCGTTAAGGTTGCCGGGAATATGCACGTTGAGTTTTTCGGGCACAGGATATGGCGCCCCACACCATCACACTTCCCCCGCCAAAATTGTCGACCTCAAGGACGCAGTTCCTTGCGAACCTCTCATTCCGGCGTCTGTAAACTCGTGTACGACCATCTCTTTTCTGCAGCTGGAATCTTGATTCATTGCTGAACCAGACTCGCCTCCAGTTTCGCAGATTCCAGTCCCTTAACCTGTTGCACCATCGGGCCCTTGCAAGTCCATACTGGCGTCTCAGTACTACGCCAAAGTAAGGACATATGGCGCGTAAGCCGTTTTGACGGAGACGGTTTCTGACTGTCTGTGTCGATATTCGACGGAGACCTGGGATATTTGATGCTGTTTCTGTTGCTGTTTTGGTCCAGTTTCGCAGGTGAAGTAACCGGATGTAGCGATCTTGGGCTGCTGATGTGACCCTAGGTCGGCCAGAACGTTGACGATCAGCCGTTGAACCGGATTGCTGGTGCCGTTGCAACAGTCTGGAAATCGTGCTCCGGTGAACATTATAAAGTCTAGCGACTGCATTCCGTGATTCGCCGGCCAAGAGACGCCCAATGACGACGTTCCGGGTAGCTGCGTCTAGTCTTGGCATATTAATTGTAGCAGCTTCGTGAAACAATATAACGACTAAATTCAATTGAACAGTTGTGTGTCTTTTATACTCATTAAACCCGCATAAAGATAAGACGCGATTCGCACGTGAAACTGCCCTACGTTTTCCCCTACGCCTTCCTCGTGTAGCGTTATACAAAGGCTGACCCGAAAGTCACATGTAGTCAACAGCCACTATCAGGGGCTTAAATTCAATTATCGGACATTTACATTATAACATGATCCTGTTGTCATGTGTCAATCATGTGTCACAACATAAGACTTATGTGACAATCAGAAATTATGGAGAAAGTGTGAATTTTGGCAGCTCATGCCACTTTAAGATATGCTATATTAAACCTGTTGTTATTCAAGGAATTTAACAAGATTTTCAATTGAAAATCGTAATACATGTATCAAGATCACAAAACCCTCAAACTGTTAATTAAAATATTATCTATATTTATAAAAGAGAAAGTTATGTTTGTTGTCTGTGAAGTATTTTTGCTTTAAGTTGTATGAGCTTTCCTACCCAGATAAACCTTGCAACGCCGCCATAAACGGGAAATTATTTTGAGTGCGACGTGAAACATCGATAAGCCAATCAATGTACGAATCGAAATAGTGTTAAAAAGTAAACAAAATAAATAAAAGGGACAAAAGTTGAATAATTTTAGGCCCAAGATACTTAAAAAAACTTTTTTAAAACTGACATGAGCTGCACAAAATATCGACTTTCTATCATAAAATCCGATTGTAAAGATCATTTTGAAATTACGTCTGTTGAAAAATCAAGTTTCTATATTCTGCTTGGGAAAGCTTGGGTCTGGGAAGGCCTGTTAAAAGCGAAGATATTTGTGAAATGTAAACAAAATTTGAATAACTGGGATGGAAGTTTCGGTCTTGAATCTTTTTTTTTTTTTGGGGGGGGGGGAGCAAATGGGTTTTATTGGTAGCTTTGTTAGGTCAAACTATCGATACACTGATCTGCGATGATTTGTGACGTATAATTTTCATCCAATCATATGATGGTTTACATGTGGCGACCATTGTCCAATAAACAGTGCTCTCGTGATTCAGTACCCGCGATTTATGCAAGACTTATAACACACTCAAATTGCATTCGAACCAAACGGAGTGTAGAATTATGTACAATTTTCTATAATGTGTTACGGAAAATGGATTGTCAGACGAATTATACAGATTCAAAAAATCTAAATTGTTTCTCCGCCATGAAGATAATGCTTTTTTACAGTTCAAAAATAATCCAGTCTTCAGAAAAGGTTTATGGATTTTCCCCTCAAAATTAATTTAGTTTATATCATGGCAATCATCTTGTACTTTAGAATTTAAAACCCGGTAAACAAAGACGTAAGACAATCAACGAACTTTATTTAAAGTGGCATGAGCTACCAAAATTCGGACTATTTTCATAGATGCTGATTGTTACGACAATAAGAGGCTTTGGAAGTAATCAAAAACTTAATGATTGGCGTTGGAATGAGGAAAATCTATACAGTATGTGGCCTATACGAACCGAAATAGTGTTCGAAAAGTAAACCAAAATTTAAATAACCCGGACGACCATTCATTTATTCTAAGCCTGAGTTAGTTGAAAACAATGCTTTATCGTACATTCTCGAGACTAGAAGCACTAAAAAGCTTCTAAATTGTAGTCTTGAGAAAAATAGCAAACAATTTTAACATTCTGTTATAATGCCAAACATCTCAATTTTGGCAGCTCATGTCACTTTAATACAAAAACTATTCGCTGTTTATTCCTGATCGGATTTTCACTCATCGATCCCGAAGGGCAAACGATCAACCCTGCATTGTACATCCCTGATCAACGAGATTTAAATCCATTCTATGTCTTCAGATTAAATTGGTAGATTTCAGGGAGGAAACTCGACAGGCACTAGTTTCCAGGGCGGCTTATCTCCCTTTCAATGTTTGATTGACAACACGGAAACAGAATCTCCAACCCTTCAAACGCTAAATCCAATACTGAAAACCTAGGGACAAAACAGACATAACATTATTGGAAAGTCGCAAAAGTTTATGATATCAAGATTAAATAAAGAAATGTTGAAGAGAAGTTGAATTGCCTTTTTGACTGATTAGAATTCTAATGGCAAAGTATAGATTGAAGCTTGTATTTAAATGGCGAAGTTTACTTGAATATAAAGAGAAAAAAAGTTAATAATTATTCTTTGTTTTTCATAAGTTCGCTAACACAGATTGAAATGTACATGTAGCTTCTACGGAGCGATACTTGTAAAGTAGTTTGAAAACCCAAGTCCTCATCGTACGTAAAGTAGTTTGAAAACCCAAGTCCTCATAGTACGTCCTCATCGAACGTACGTCGAAGAAATGTTTTGAACTAACTTAACCTTGAATGAATGAACGCTTCCCCATTTTAATAGGGATCATGGGATCCAACCTGAAGCATACATGCGGTACTCAGTGCACTCTAGATCTTACCAGCCCTGAAGTACATGTATACATACGGCACTCAGTGCACTCTAGATCTTACGAACCCTGAAGCATACATACGGTACTCAGTGCACTCTAGATCTTACTTAGCCTGATCAGCATACATACGGTACTCAGTGCACTCTAGATATTACTAACCCTGAAGTATACATAAAGTACACAGTGCACTCTTTATCTTACTAACCCTGAAGCATGCATACGGTACGCAGTGCACTATAGATCTTACTAACCCTGAATTATGTATGCTGTATACAGTGCACTCTAGATCTTACTAATGAAATACTGGAAATTGTTCAAAATTCTAAAATCTCATCTGCTGGAGTCGATGGAATACAGACGTCTATTGTTAAATCTACAATTTCTGATATATTAGCCCCCCCCCTATCGCACATTATATAATTATCTCTAGAACTTTGTTTCCCGATACCCTTAAGCTGTCTCAGCTGATGTCCATGTTCAACTCGGTCAACAAACACTTGTTAGTAATTATTGTGCATTATCAGTACTCATACTTAAGCAAAATATTATATGCCATATCTTATCTTGAAAACCACAACATAATATTCACAAACCAGTTTGGATTCCGAGCCAATCATTCCACTAGCATCTCAGTAATATCGTTACATGAGTAACTTACACAATCTAAGTCACGTGATAAATTCTGTATGACGGCCTTTTAAGATCTATCTGAGGCGTTTGATACGGTGAACCATGCTATACTTCTAGACAAGCTACAGTACTATAGATTTACCAGAACAACATTTGTGAAATGGTTCGTGGGTTATCTATCTTCAAGATCACATTGCTTATCATATAATCAAACTCTCACTGAATACAATATTATCGCATGTGGCGTGCCCCAAGGCTCAATACTAGGATCCAGAATGTTTTACTATACATAAATGACATCAATTATATAAGTAACATTCTCTGTTATCTTACTATCTGACTAACAGAAACTTGTCCATAGGGGCTCTGCTTTAAAGGGAAAGAAAATCGAAGCTTTAGACTAGTTTACATGGAAAGAGTAGAGTTCATTTAGTCCAAAAACAACTGTCCAATGTATGTTTTATCCCCACGTAAGCGAATAATTGAAATTTGAAGGTGGCGTTACAATAGAGAATTAGCTCCATAGGTCATCCACAAGGTCGCCACCATTTTTTCATTAGTTTTATTCATTTACTGTTGAATAAAAATTTAAGTGCGTTATAGAGTAGTCATGTGATGCAATTTAGCCTATAGCGGGGCTAAGAAATGACGTGCGGTTGCATACTGATCTATATATTCCGAGACAATCTTCCCACTTCAAGTTTGTCGCCATGTTTTTTTGGATCTAAATCTACCATCATACACTAGAGAGCGGTAAAAATATGTCGTTATGGATCTAAAAATAGCTACTGCAACATCACGTCATCCTAAAACGGAAAAATGGCTACACAGATAAGCCACTGAAAGGATATACTTCTGTGTGTTTTATTAGCTTGAGGGTCACTGGCGGTAATTGCCGTGAAATGTTATAAGTACTTTGAAAGTTGTTATCGACGATAATCCCTATGTATTTCTAGAGATTTCCTATCCTTTAAATGAACTCTTAGAGTTATATACTCTATATACTGTAAGTTAATCTGGAAAAAATAAGTATTTATCAAACCAAAACGAACTTCCTCGTTTATTCTTTATTTATCGTTAAGTGGCCAACCAATAGAGTATGTCACATCCTATAAACTATTTGGTGTATATATGACCAACTTTGAAATTATCCCGAAACGTTGGAATTATAATAAATATTAGAAATAATTTATATAGAAAAACTTGATGCATTCTTCATTATCATCCTATTTTTCGTACGTTAACTGAAACAAACACGTCATTAACATACCAAGTTTGATATATTTGCATTTAAGGTATATTGCGTGTATTAATTTATTTACATCTCTTGAGTTTTGCTCGTCCTATTTTCTTATTTTATTGTTTTCGTAAACCTTTTGTGTTTCATGTTAAAGTCCACAGATCCTCCTCGTATGCTATTATTTTTCTCACATCGCACAAATACAGTGTTAATATAACTGTCGTTTCGCCTAGACTATTCTCTAAGCTTAAATGTGTCAAGATTCATAGCTACAGAACTATGTGTGTTGGTTGGATTGTTCTGGAATTTTTTAGGGGCTTCGGTGGGTTAGAGTGATTGAATCCCACTCAGACCAAATAAAGATTGAAAAATTTCCGAGTGGATTTTTCACTCAGTCGCCGTATGTGAAAGAGTACTCGTCGAAGGTCGGGGGTTTCCTCCGGGCAATGAACCCGGTTTCCTCCCCCACGAAACCTGGCAACGCCGCCATATATTAAAGTGAAATAATCTTGAGTGCGGCGTCAAACATCAATCAGGAATTTTTTAAAGGCGAATTATTTCTATTAGGGGGCGGGGGCAGTTAGTTCTGAACTATAGTGGGCATGATGTGAAATGTGATATAATTTAGATACGATTTTTGTGTTTATATTCGGCTTGCTATAACTTATGAAGTGATATTTATTTGATCTGTAGATTCTTCTATCTGTTTACCAGTGTGTTCCTGAGATTTTATTCTGTTGATTATCCAGTGTTTTTATTCTATAGATTTACTAGTGGTTGTTTGGTTGTTATAGCTTATCAACCGCGTCCATTCTGAGATTTATCAGTGTGCTTCGAAGACTTTGTTCTGTGGATTTATATTTCTTGATCATCGGATCTATACTGCTATACCAGAGTTCTTTGTGAGTTCTCGCATTGTGGTTCTTGGTTTTTAAAAAAAGGTAATTTTGATTTATCTTATCTTTCTACTGTTTGTATAATATTTGCATGTAAGTACGTAACTTTATTTAATATTTTTTAAAATATAAATCAAAACTTGTACAGGTCTTTTTGTCACTTCTAATTCATTTATTTTTTTTGTCTCGTAAAAGTTGATGGAAGCCGATCAAAAATTCCAAATGACATCAAGTTCGTCTGATGGGATACGCACTACATATATACAAATATACGAATTCTAAGAAAAAGTTTGAAGTATCTGTATGGAAAAACAAAGGGATATGAGCATCCCCAGCTTTTCCCTAAAGCGTCATCGGTCGATGACAATACAATATCTTGATTGTCAGGTGATAATGTTGCTTATCGTCGTTTTGCTATTTCCATAATTACCTTTTATGTTCAATTTACACATTGGTTTGAAATAAAGCATTGTTTGTGTGGAAGGAACAGGTTTTGTGTTAAATCACTGATGATAATGAACAGGTCATTCAAAAGTAGGGTTTCTGTATTAGTTTTCACATGATGTATCCAAACAAAAATCAGACAACCAAAAAACTTTTGAGTTTTTTAAAATAAGATATTGATTGTAGTTCACAATGTTTGCAAATTCAGTCAGCTGTATTTGAGCTTGATCACAATAATAAACACCCTAAACAGCCACTAAACGCATCAGTTCACGCTTAATGGCTTATGTAGATAATGAGATAACCACACCTTTTCTGCTTATCACTTTCCCGCTTAGGGGGTTTCTAACATTGATAAGGTTTGTTTAACTTAAACATTGTTAATATTTATAGGATATCATTAGATATGACCTATTTTATCGTATTTTCCTTGCTGGAAAAAAGTGAAGATAGATGCTTGTTTTTATGTTTCCCCTATCTACGTATACTGATTAATATATACATATCTAATATTTTAATATCAAATGATTCCCTGAAATCTTTTTCGAAATATGTATCCCGGTATCTATGCTTCAAATGTAGACCTTTTGTTGGTATAGCTACCCGGAAACGTGTATTATCGCTAAATAGAACCCGTGGGCTGGTAAAGTGTCACCTAGGAAACATTTTCCGTACTGTATAGTACAATTTCCGTACATGATGGTGGACATATCTCTCAACTCTACTTTCAACACAAGAAGAGAACTTGATATATGGACGGAATCTTTTAACTCTACTTTCAACACAACAAGAAGAGAACTTGAAATATGGACGGAATCTTTCAACTCTACTTTCAACACAACAAGAAGAGAACTTGATATATGGACGAAATCTTTCAGAACGTTATTTATCACAATGGTTACTCTACTTATTATTTTAAGTAACATAGTAAACATTACCGTTATGAAAGTTACCAAACAGATTCCGCCAGTGACTCGTATCTGCTTGAGGAACTTAAGTGTGTCAGACTTACTGACTGGTTGTTGTTCCTGTCTACCGTGTATTCTGTCTTCAGCCTTAGACCAATGGCCGTATGGTGCGGCATTTTGCCAACTTAGTGGCATTTGTCATTCTGTGGTTGTCAGCGTGTCTATCTGGAGCTTGGCAATGGTAAGTGTGGACCGTTATATTGCTACCAATTACCCCTTTAAATATGTTGCCATTGTAACAGAGTTGAAGGCGAGAGTAGTGATGGGCGTGTTATGGCTTGCCGCCGTGTTAATATACTCTATACCCGTCTTCGTCTCCGAAAACTTCATCTATTACCGATATTCTTACGCAGAGGTAATGTGTGGTTTATATTGGGGGTTTCGAGAACTTTGCTGGTTTACAGCTGTCTGTGTCCCTTTGTTATCAGGGGCTCTTATCATTGCAACAAACGTTAAAGTGTTACGTTTGGTGTTTCGTCTAAGAAATGCGGTACAGTCCTCCCCATTAGATTCCGATCAGCCAGTTACAGCGGAATATGGACCCACCCAGAGAAGTTACAAAGCTGTGAAGGTTCTATTAATAACATCATCAACATATTTTTTGATGTGGGGCCCATATGTATCAATTCACGTGTTTCTTAAAGAAATAGACCCTGGTGTAAACATTCGTGAAGAAATATCATTTTTTATAGTCTGGTTGGCAAACTGTAACAGTTTTGCTAATGTGATCATTTACTCCTGTTTTTACGCTTCTTTTCGCTATGAAGCCCGTCTGATGCTAGTTAGATGGTTTTCAATTTGTTTGTTTAGAAAAGAAGAAGCATCATCACGCCTTACCTAGCGCTGCGGGTCTATTAAGTAAGGTCTAATTAGCGTTTGATTAACCTTTTAATTAGTTTTGAAATATCTTCGAATAATAATCTAGAGATCTTGCACTGGGAATACGTCCCTTTCATCAAGCGTTGCTCACTGGAGGAGATCACTGATTCGTCGCAACATCAGCAACTGGAGAAAGTCAGAAACGCCACTGATTCGTCGTTCCATCAACCACTGGAGAAAGTCAGAAGCGTCACTGATTCGTCGTTTGATAGGTCATTGGAAGAATTCAGAGGCCTTAGGCTACGTTACACTACCCTCCGCTAGAGGAGTTCACAAACCCCACAGAGTCACAGAAAACACACACCTTTCTTAATTGGCCCAAAATTTGATAAAGGAATACCATTTTCTCTACAATTGTCAAGTAAGGACATTAAGGGACGTGAACTGTTATAATCCTGAACATTTTTCATTGAAACAATTTTTTCAGCTTTCTCTTAAAAAGAGCAAAAAGAAGATGACAGTAACTGTACGATTTCAAGGTCACAGATGAATGTTACCATTTGTTTGTCAGAGGTTACATGGATAAATTTGTGATTCGACGCCAATGATTTTTTTGTGATCTTTAAAGCTTTGTAGTTTATTGACCTTTGGAATTCAAAAAACAAATAATTTTTTGCAGCGTACGCCATTTTACGTTTTATTTTATATTTGTTATCCATTCTGTTTAATACAAATTATCTGAAAAGCCTTTCATCTGTAGGTCGCGAATCCCACTCGCTCCCAAAAAAATCTGACTGGGTTTTCACTTGATTTTATTATACCTCATTAATATTCATAAGGCTTTACTCCCATTCTATTGGTCAATACGTACCACATGCGAGGTCAACATTTTTCGATGTATGACCTGGGGCTCGTTCCACTTAACTGGGGCAAAGTTACGTTTAGGCTTACAGCACAGAGTTGCGCCTCCAGACTTACGACCAGGCGCAAGTTCATATAATTTAACACGAGTTTGCGAGTGGCGCAACTTACGCCAGCTTAGTAGAACGAGCCTCTGGAGAGTAGTCCGAAACAGATATTTTATAAGACGTCATTAAACGCACAGTCAGGAATGGATATACCCGATCACGTGATATCTGTTTCATTACCCAAGCATGGCGCAAAGTTATCGCTTCGCCGCGAACTATCTGATCCAGTGTTGCAGATACTCAGACAGTGGGAACATTAATAAACACCGAAAATACTTCCAATCTGAAGAAATCGGTTTAATACAACACTTAACAATTAACTCGCATCGGGATCATTATCATGCTCTCCATTCGCTGTCAGTTAATAAGTGTGTACTGTAATTGTTGGTTGAGGTTGAGGGTGGGATGGTTGCCAGTTACCACGACCTCCCCATATGGCGGGGGTGGCTGTTTGAACGATTGAGAGATTCGGGAGACATCGATCATGATTTATGACAACCTATATCAAACAATTTTTCCTGAATATATGTCCATTAACAAGTACCAATTTACATGACGTCTAGAGTGTTATATTTGCTTCCAATGTAACTTGTCTTAATGGCATTTTACCTGTAAACGCAAAATAGATGACTAATTTTGATGCTATTCTATTGAAATGGGTTTCCACTCAAACGACCTATGTGGTATGGTTGCCAATTACCACCGGAAGGTCGTGGGTTTTCTCCCACAATGAAACTGGCAACGCTGCCATATAAGTGAAATAATCTTGAGCGCGGCGTAAAACACCAAACAACCAATCAATCAATCTATTGAAAAGCTTAAAAGAAAATCAGAGATTGTAATATCTTTCAGAGTTGTAAACACCCTTTCCATCATTAATTACAGAAGTCGTTAGTATTGCTTCTTGAGATGAATTATACCAGACACGCAATATGGAGAAATTCCTTTTTCATTTAAATTCGCATGGACAGACGAGGTCACCATAACGTTACAAGTCTCTGCCGTTTTATTAGTGAAGATCGCTGTAGAATATACCAAAGTCGGTTGCCTCAAACCGCATAGCCAATACGCTAAAATGGGAAATAAGGCCTTTTATAGTTTGTTTATTCTCGATGTAGAGGTCGTCTTTCTGTAAACGGTAAGACATAATGCAGACACTGCCTCATCTTGGTTATTAAATATATTGAGAATCTGCTCACTGTCAATCACAGCCCCTCTGCCCCCCTCCCTGCTCAAAAACACAAATACACTGTAGTTAATAAAAGTCTTCGTTGCCTTGTATAGTTATGAAGCAAAATAAGATGTTTAGATTGTATAGTAATGATTATCAAACCGTCCACATCTTATCATTTTGAACAACTATGTAATTGAGTGGTTGTTTTTTTGTTGTGGTTGTTTGTTACCGCCGCACATAACAGAAACATTTCACTTATATATACCGGTGGCACATGTATAACGGACATTTCTATAGGCCTACTTGAATGTGAAGTCTTGTATGGGTTTCAGTCCACCTCCTCAGTCACTTGCAATAACCCTTTTGAGTCCAATCAGAAAATTACATAGTACCCTGAATGGACTTATTTTGGTATAAACCGCGTTCGCGGTATTCGCACATGTAATTGACTGTCTAGCGTTTAATTATTATGGCGTGACTGTTAATATTTTTTGTCAACATGACGTACCCAAATTGTCGACGATTTTTCTACAGAGGTGGGGGCTACCATCGACTTGCTGCAGTTTGGCGAGACATCTGATCCAGATAGAATTCCCAAAGCATTTAATAACCATTTCAGTTTTCCAGCTAATAAACTATCTTCTAAAATTTCCAATGCAGATGCATGTTTTTCAGATTATCGTACTGGTTTTTATGCGCTTAGATTAAATCCAACCAATGTATCACGTATAACTAATCGGATTCAAGGCTAGTAAATGCGGCATAGGGAATAGATGATGTTAAAATGTCAATTGTTATACTTGTATCTGGATATATATGTGACCCATTAAGTCATCTTATAAATTTATCCTTTACTTCTAGCATGGTACCAACTACCAGAAAAGTAGCAAAAGTGACACGGATTTATGACAGGTAATGAATCCAGTATATCAAATTATCAGCCCATTTCAATTTTCGCAGCCTTCAGTAAGATCAAGGAAAAAGCGGTAGCAACGCGAATGTCTTCCTTTCTTGACGAAAATAATATTTTCAAATTCATTTCAATTTAACTTCCGCCCCAATCATTCCTCCTCGTTGACAATAGGCTCATTGTTTGAAAACCTATTAAAAAAAGACAAAAATGTAGAATTGTTTGCTTTTTTGATACGATGAAGGTTTTATATATCCCTTCTTATACAACCCAGAGGATAACTATATCTCGTCCAATAACCAGAGTTACGCAATACAATTCACGAGCTGGGCCCAACCCTCATAAATTATATACCAACCCAGGTAGACGAACGTATCTTAAATATAACTAAATAAACTACTAATAAAGTGAATCGTAATAAGTCCAAACAACTCAACTCCTCGTTCAGTATATATGATAAGTTTTATATATAAACACGTATATACTTAATTAATATGAATATAAAATAAATGTCTACTTACATTCAGACATATACGAGTGGCTCTCCAAGGTGGTTTTCGCTTATCTTAACACTAATGCTATACTTATCTCAATGAAACCCGAAAATGCAATAGAATCCCCTGTTGATCAATTACTGACTTTAAAATAGACTTATAAATCTCTCTAAATTCCCTTACTATTATAACTATCAGTACTTTCCTCAGTCTTATGAATATCCCTTCTCTCTCTTTCCTGTTTTTTCTTTCAGTCCTCCCCTTGTTTCCTTTCCAATGATCGTTTTCTATAATTCGAATTTCCCCCCTTTTTATACCGTGATCCTAAAGTCTCTATCCACGTAGACCAACCCACGCGATGATTTACACGTCCCAACCGAAAACCCCCTTGTAGGTGCCACGCATGCATGTCTCAGTTAAAGGATGTCACGCCCACCCTAAAACTGGTTTTGCCACTTTAACCAAACTTAGCTCATACTAACCAACATAGAACTAACATATTAAAAGTAACTATTTGCTGCACATATATATACATTCTACAAATATTACATCGTTACAATACTCCCCCCTTTGTATTCTCATGCCCACATGAGATGATCAACATTAAACAATAAAATACATAATAAACAATTATTTCATACAATGGCAAAACAAAACCCTAGTCTAAATTCATTTGAAGACATAAACGTTCTTCGTTGGTAGGCATCAAAACTCTTACGTGTTCGTAGACATACGCGAAATTATCGAAAGGTCGTAAGAGAAAGCTTTACCGCGTGACATGAATTATCTACAATATTTTATACCAATTATTAATGACTTGATTTCACAAAATCAAGCTAAAACCCTAATATCCCTAATCTACAAAAGTAACTTTACGACAACATACACATATATATATATACATACATCTGCATATACTAATTCAATCAACAACATATTTATAAAACATATAACGCGCCTGAAAAAAGAAGGAAAGTCCACGGTCCACACAAATTGTAAATCAAAAGTTCCAGTATATAATCGCATAGTCCATATGTTGCTGCATTTTGTTTAAAGAAAGTCCGTTAAGTGATTTTAAAGAATAAAAGTCCATAAAAGATCCATGTCGATGAAGAAGGTTCCGTCACATCCTATGTATATCCGAGAATTCCTTCCAATAAGCACTTTGGTTCCTAACGAGGGGTAAACTTCCTCAACTAATCAGTTCTCCTGTCGCTCAACGCTGTACTAAGTCCGCCGATGACATCTTCTGTGAGCAAAAAATTTTATAAAAAAATATAAGCAAACATTAGCGGAGCTGACGTATACGGGAACATGACTATTTTCCATTTTAAAAACTTTTGGAAATTAAGAATCGAGGCTTCGGCTTTTTCAATTTCTATCTCTTCGTGTTAAAAGCCTCCTTATATTTCGACTTCATAAAAACTTCTTCAATAGATAGACCCAGGACATTACTTAAGTTTATTCTTCATTAGTAGAAATCCCACCACTGGAAAAAAACGTACTTACTGAAAAACAGATGATTGACGATACTTACAATCTCTATTTTATATAGTTCTTTAGACTTATGATAGATTTCAAAAACGCATACTTACAGGAACATACTATTTCGATATAAACAAACCTATCTTAATACATATTTATTAACATCGTGGACCAGCGGTAAACCTACAACAGAAACTCAAAAACAAAAAAATTAAACATCAAGATATCATCATCACGTATAATACTATTTACATTACCTTAAACTTACATGTGGTACAATTCACAACCCGTCAAAAAAAATACTTTACGGACTACTTTCGGAAAGTATTTAGTTTTCTTTTTCTCACATTTTCTTTGAGTACCATTACTCAAAGAAAACTTTGACATGTGGTATTTCATATCAAACATCCATATATGGGGCGTTGGGTGTAATAGGTGTGGGCGTCGCCACACGACAAGGATTCATGGGGATCAAAGTTTGTATCATACCGTCGTGTTCTATGAGAAGTCGAGCGTCATGAGTAGTCTTTAATAGTCGTCGTAATACCATATACTGTCTGACACCTAACCTTACAGACTTAGGTAAATGATAAGGTCGACTATTGACATTATCGAATAACATCAGGGTACTATCCCAATCTAAATATACATACGGAATTACTAAATACGAAAAATGCAAAAACAAGTAAATCTTATCAGTCTGTTGGGTTAGGAGAATATTGGATGGACAGCCTGGGACGGACTTCAAATCTAAATAACAACATTGCTGTTCATTATATACTCTTAAAATGAACTTAGAGCGACACCGAGTATACAAAGTAATTCCTCTAATAAAACGATGTAGACCTCGTACAAACTTGAACAAACTGACCAAAACAAGAGGAAGATGTACTAGTAATAACAGGACAATCAAAAGATATAACATATGAATTGGAGCACTGACTTTAAAATGGGAAATAACCGTCTCTGTAGTTGTCGGAGTACCCGTAGTCATAACCAAAGGTTTAAGGGGTTCTTCTAATACATCCTTATATGCTTTAACTCCGGGTATTTGAGTGGAGATGGGTATCAGACCTAAAGTATTGTGTACCTTACATAAAGTATACATCGAAACCAAAAACGACAACGCAGCAAAACCCATCGTCACGTAAGGAGACACAGAAGAAAATACCTCATGAGTAGACATACCAACCTCTTCCTGATCCATTAGGACATCAGCTTGTGTTGCGTACACTTTAGCTTCCGAAGCTGTCTGTCGAGCCAACTTCTTAAAATCTACCGAAAACGATTTGTCCGCAGAAACCACGGAAGACCAATTTTGAGATAATAAATTGATCTCAGGAATTTGAACCTCAGGAATGTCTCTAAAAGTTGCAGTGCCACGCAATTTTGACCTTTTATCATTAGGATAGAAACTTAAGAGAACTGGAAGGTTAACAGTATGCAGATACGTAGGTTCGGACAAACTATTGTTACAACCTGTTATCCGGTAGGGTATCTGAAAAGTATTACTGGTCACACTACAACCACAAGGAAGTTCTATAATACAAAACACACAACTATCAATTGCATGGGATACATGACCATTAATACATGTCATAGTCCACGATTTCTGATGTCCACTGACTAAATGGTGCCCATTGTCTAATCCAATGGCTCCCTCAAATAACCCATTTGACTGAAACCTTATATCACATAGACGTAATACATCATCCGGACGGTCATAAAAGATAGCAGCTAAACATGTAAGTGTCGTACTGGACCTCATCGCCTGACTAGTTGGACAACTTATTACCTCAGAACCCTTACAAGTACTGAAAAATTCTTCTCCAAACTGTGTATAAAACAACTTATCAGACGTGACCCCAAAATAACGAGGAATACCTGTTATCAAAGTAGTATGTGGACTAGAATTGTTCACTGGAACAGGCAAGGTAATGACATTGTATAAATTGAAAAACGTAGAACTCGCCTGTAAAGGAATCTTTATTGCAATATACAAATATTTATCAGATTTAGTGAAAGCAATATTTTGAACTTTATAATAATAAGATGGTTCCATATGGGAAACTGAAAAGGCAGGAAAATTATTTCTTAAAACTGTCTGTATTTGATGAATCACTAAAAGTACTTTCTGAGGAGGTACAAAGGAAAGAGGCAAATAGCCATCTAATAAGACTTGGGTTGCTCCAAGCCAAGATTGGAAAATGTCCTCTATCTCAGTAACTCTATTTACATAATTCATGAAACCTATTACATAGTCAGTAAGAAATTCCATTCTTTCCATAAGTTGATGGGTTTGGTTTCGATTCTGCCTGACAGCATCTACGACCGCTTTCGTTGTCTTTTTCAAACTCTCTAGTCCCTTCCTGGTTATAACCATGCCTTCAATGGCGTTACTCAACCTTTCATCCGTACAGTTTATATAGGAGGATAATTCTGACCCTAGCCGTGAGATTTCATGAGTGGCTATTTTTTCCCTTTTCTCGATATTCCTGATATGTTTCGTCAGTATCGAGATATCTTCGCTGGTAGCCGTACCGAAAAGGGAGGACGATATATCACCAATGAAATTCAATAACCCTCGTTTCTGTCTAAAATTCCCATTATTATAAAGTTGCTTACCGTGTTTTGACGGAATCATTTCTTTCACCTGATCAATAATAACTCGTATGCGATTAATAGACACCATATGCTGGTTATTAACAGCTCCGAGCATTTGCCTTAGCTTAACACACAGGTATGAACTATCATAACACTTGGGAATAATCAAGTTAGGAGTTGACAGATTAATCCAGGGTAAAGCAAACGTGTGGAGCCAATAGCTTGCTCCATTGTCTACCGCACCGACACGCCTGAAGAGTGTCCCGTAGTTGGGTCGCATGACCAGGTCTCCATCCTGGGCCGCCTCAACCTGGATACTCCAAAGTCGAATCACAGAGAAAACAAACAGGCAGAGATTCGTCTGAAACAAATTAATTTAAATATTGAAATTCGGAATCAATGATTTATCGAGTATGTTTGTTTCCGGTTCCCATGTATCATATTCAGATCCAAAACCCAGCCATCGGATCTTATAAAAGATTTTTCCTCTTACCTTTTTAGACTCTAATATTTTTTCAACAGTGAATATTGAATCGTCCCCCTCGACATCAGGAGATTCGTTTTGAGAAAAAGCTTGACTTACCCCTGTAACTCGGTCATTTGGATGAAGGCAAGGCTTTAGTCGATTGACGTGTATGGAAGTCGGCAACATTAAGCCTATTACACTTACCACAAGAATTTACCCAATGTTTCACATCGGTAAACATACCATGCCAAAAATACTGTTGACTTACCTTTCCGTAGGTCTTGGCAATACCAAAATGGCCGCCAAGAGGGTCGTCATGACATGAAAACAAAATCTCTTCACGTAATGGTCTGGGAACCGCTAATCGTAAACTAAGCTCACCTTTATTTTTCGAATCCTTGATATCCACATGGTACAATATACCATTTCGATCTAAGTGATACCTATCATTGTCTAATAAAATCTTACGAGCCTTAGTATCATCTTGAGGTAACACACCGTTCTCAATATACTCAATGTATTGTGTTAATTCTAGGTCTGATCTCTGACATTCAATTACCTTATCTTTCGTGGGAATCATTGTAGGAGTAATTCCTATTGCTCCCACTTGTATTGGTAGGGACTCTTCCTTACTAGGCGTTTGTGGGTGCACAATCCTAGACAAACAGTCAGCATTACCATGTATTTTCCCTGGTCTATGTACAATTTCGAAGTCATATTCTTGTAACGCTAACCCCCATCGAGCTAACCTACCTGTTGGAGCTTTCATAGTTAACACGTACTTCAAAGCTAAATGGTCACTTACTATGGTAAAATGGCGATCAACCAAATACGGTCGAAAACGTTTTACTCCTTCCACAACGGCGAGAGCTTCCAGCTCTGTGACACTATAATTTACCTCATGGCGATTCAAAGTACGACTTGCGTAAGCAACGACACACTCTCTATTACCTACCCGCTGAGCTAATATCATACCAATTGCAGTCCCGCTTGCATCCGTTATAAGTTTAAAAGGCTCTTCAAAGTTAGGGTAGATTAGTATAGGTGGATTAGTTAGGCGTCGTTTGAGTTCATCAAACGACTGTTGACATTCCTTTGTCCACTCAAACTTACGATCTTTCTTCGTTAACTGTGTAAGAGGTAGAGCTATCTCAGCAAAGTTCTTTACAAATTTCCTATAATAGTTAGCTAAACCAAGAAAACTACGTACCTGAGTGACTGTTTTTGGTTCGGGGAAATTTCTAACACATTCACAATTTTTAGGATCCGGACGAACTCCGTTTTTTGAAACAACATGACCTAAGTATTTGACCTCTGACCGAGCAAAATGACACTTCGTAGGCTTAAGGCGTAAATTAGCACCCCGCAACCTATCAAAAACTGCCGTGAGATGTTTCAAATGTGCATCGAAAGAATGACTAAATACAATGATATCATCCAAATAAATGAGACAAACTTTCCAGTTAAGACCTCTCATGACATTTTCTAAAACTCTCTGGAAGAGACTAGCGCTATTAGAAAGACCCATCGCAAGTCTGCGAAACTCATAGAGACCAGCATGAGTGATAAAGGCTGTTCTATCTGCTGTTTCTGGATCTAAGGCTAATTGAAAATATCCTTGTCTCATATCTAAAGTTGTAAAATAACAAGCATTACCATTTCCTAAACTATCTAATGCTGTTTCAACTAGAGGTAAAGGATAAGCATCCTTCTGAGTTACTTTATTAACAGCCCTGTAATCGACACAAAACCTAGTTGAGCCGTCAGGCTTCTTCACTAAAACAACCGGAGAACTCCATGCCGACTTACTCTCTTTGATAATTTCCGCATCCAACAACTTATCTATGTGATCCTCTATGAGCCGTCTCGAATGAGGACTGACCCGATATGCTCTTTGTCTAATGGGTTGGGCATCTCCCGTTTCAATACGGTGTTTGATTTCCGTGTAATGCCCCAGTTGAGCGTCACTGTGCGCAAAAATATCTTTGTAATCAAAAAGTAACTGTGATAATTGAGATTTCTGCTCAAGAGTTAGATCGCTATCACTAAGATCTACATTCGGAAATTCCCTATTAATCTGACCTGAAGGGGGCGTATGATCTTCCTCTAATTGAGCCACAATTTCAAACCCGTCCGTTGAAAAGTACCCGAAGTTCAACTTATCTCTAATAACAACATCATCGTTATTAGGATTAATCACCTGAACAGGGATTAAACCATCTGAGACTGACACTATAGCTTTGGCCGACATAACCTGCTGTTTTGCAAACAACGTTTTATTCGGTTCGAAGATACCACTAGTTCCATCGGGAAATACACCATGAACCTTTGCCATAAATGTGGAGCAACTTTGAGCTGGAAGAGTCAAACACTCAAATGCACAAACCTTAGCACCTTGATGGAGACCTACTTGTTTTTGTAAAGTTACAGACTCTGAACCCTCCATGCTAAACGTTAAATCATCAAAGTTCAAGATCCCCCCATTGTCGATAAAAAAATCAAGTCCTAAAATAACATCATAAGATAACTCTTTTGCTACATATACCTCAACAAACACTACCTTTTTCCCAATTTCGACAGGTAGATTAACTTTACCAAGTGTGGGAATACTTGTTCCAGATGCCGACACTAATGGATGAAGTCCTGTTTGATTCAATTGTTGAGAACTAAGAACCGGTGAACGATTCCTAAATGCCTCGCTAATTACTGAGATGAAAGCACCTGAATCCAATAAAATATCAACCTTTTGATTTCCAACCTTAGCATGTATAGTGCTAGCTACAGAATTTAAAATTACCTTAGCGTTCATCTTGTTTGGTGCTTCGTAGTTAGGCTGAAACGAATAGCTAGGTCGAAATAAAATTCCGATTGAGGATAGAGTCTCACTACCCTTAGTATAAATACAACCTAAGTTACTTCGTAAACGACCAATCACGTCCAGTAGGAGGTACACAAACATACAAAAGGCGTGGTACGTGCCACATGGGATGGATTGGTAACAGATTTTAGGTTTTGTCTCGATTGTTACGCAATCATTAAGACGGTCCCCACGATCTAAAGAGTACCCTATTGTGTTATGTAGACGTGTTGTCGGTGCTTTACCATTTCCTGTTTCTAATTCTTTGTTAACTTTGTTTTCCATTGAGCCTTTGTCAAAATAATCTGATTCCGTGTGAATAGAATTGGAGTTAAGTTTTAATTGAAAAGGTTTCTGTATAGTTTTCTTACCTCTTCTAGTTTTCTTAACTCCGTTGCCATGTCTGTTATGTGACTCTTCATAACAGACAAAATCTAGTTTTTTGGCTGGTTACTTGGTCTTGACCTGTCGTTCTGTCTTCGATAGTTAGGTGCAGCATCTCTCCTATCATTCATTCTCTTCCTGCACTGATCTATCGAATGCCCTTGTCGCTCGCAATACCTACAATATGGGTTTCTCATCTGTCTCTTTTCAGGGCAATATCTTGCAAAATGGCCGATACGACCACAATTATAACATACAGGGTCTCCAATATCGGTCCGCGCATTTCTGTTAGGGCGCATACGCGTCTCTTCTTCGCGAACATAAAACTGCTTCGGTGTCTCCGTTGGTGATTTCGCTAATTGCATAGCCGATATCTGTATAGAACTCGGATACGATATCTCGGCTAACTTCGCTTTCGACAGTGCGTCTTCTAGCGATGTCGGTTTCTGAAAAACCACATGCGACCTGAGAAATGGGTTCAAGCCGTTCATAAATATGCCGAAAGTGAATTCGTCATTTTTCTTGGCTTTCCTACAAAGTTCGACCACATCATCCGCATAGTTTTCTAAACTTTCACCTGGGAGTTGGTGACGTGTATAGATAAGCGAATCTGTTGCCCAACGTAATTCTGAAGTGTCATATTTCGTCAGAAACTCCTGTTTAAGAACTTTATAATTGTTCTTGGTATCTGGCGAAAGTTTTAAATAAAACGTTCGTGCAGATCCTTGAATTAAGAGTGGTAACATCTTTGCTCTATGCAATTCTGACCACCCTGTAACCTCTGCGTATTCGTCCAGCTTTTCAAAAAACTGTTCCACGTCATCTTCAGATTTACCAGAAAATGTCGGGGGGTTAGGCACACCTATCCCGCTATGGAGTTTTTGAGGAATGTTGGGGCTTTGACTGCGTACATTCAAAGCTGATAATGCCTCAGTATTTTGTTTCAAAATGTCCACAAGCACATTTTGAATTTCTGGTATAACCGGAGTTTGTAAAGGTTTGCTCTCTGGTTTTTCTGGTGCGGGCACAACATTACCCGACCGCAGCTGTTTGCCATTATCAGATGGAGAGGTTACACCACGGAATGCCATCTTTGTTGTTTGTTAATGTTTCTCTAAATATATACTAATAAATAACTGAACAAGGACTTTGTGTTTACTGTTTGGCCTATTAAAAACCACGCTCTCGCGACCAATTGATACGATGAAGGTTTTATATATCCCTTCTTATACAACCCAGAGGATAACTATATCTCGTCCAATAACCAGAGTTACGCAATACAATTCACGAGCTGGGCCCAACCCTCATAAATTATATACCAACCCAGGTAGACGAACGTATCTTAAATATAACTAAATAAACTACTAATAAAGTGAATCGTAATAAGTCCAAACAACTCAACTCCTCGTTCAGTATATATGATAAGTTTTATATATAAACACGTATATACTTAATTAATATGAATATAAAATAAATGTCTACTTACATTCAGACATATACGAGTGGCTCTCCAAGGTGGTTTTCGCTTATCTTAACACTAATGCTATACTTATCTCAATGAAACCCGAAAATGCAATAGAATCCCCTGTTGATCAATTACTGACTTTAAAATAGACTTATAAATCTCTCTAAATTCCCTTACTATTATAACTATCAGTACTTTCCTCAGTCTTATGAATATCCCTTCTCTCTCTTTCCTGTTTTTTCTTTCAGTCCTCCCCTTGTTTCCTTTCCAATGATCGTTTTCTATAATTCGAATTTCCCCCCTTTTTATACCGTGATCCTAAAGTCTCTATCCACGTAGACCAACCCACGCGATGATTTACACGTCCCAACCGAAAACCCCCTTGTAGGTGCCACGCATGCATGTCTCAGTTAAAGGATGTCACGCCCACCCTAAAACTGGTTTTGCCACTTTAACCAAACTTAGCTCATACTAACCAACATAGAACTAACATATTAAAAGTAACTATTTGCTGCACATATATATACATTCTACAAATATTACATCGTTACATTTTAGATTTATCTAAAGCATTTGACACGGCCAATTATGTTCTATTTGCTAAACTTACTCATTACGGCTTCACTGGTGTCCCTTTGGCTTGGTTCCGCAGCTATTTTACATCACGTTATCAATGTGTTCTTTACAATGACGTGCTTACTGACCGACGTGACGTCAAGTGTGTCGTTTCCCAAGGGTCAATGCGTTTCCTATATTTAGAAATAGTGTTGTTTGCTGACGACACTAGTGTCATCATGTCGGACAAAACACAGTCATTGGCTATTGAAAAAATTACCAAGGTACTCGGTTCTCTGTCTACCTAGTTTAGCTGTCATAATTTACCGCTGAACGTGGAGAAAACAAAATGTATGCTATTCAAGCCTTTTAAAAGTGAGTAAACAGTGTAACAGTATATAAACTAGAGATTAAGTGATTAAGTGCACGCAATCACTGGAGATGGCTCCGCGAGGGAGGGGAACTGATGGACAAGGGTATTAGAATCGGCAGTGTGGTTTGAGAGGTGACATAAAGAAGAAATGAAACAATACAGATGATGTATGATATTCTTGGCATTAATTATTTTAAAAGATGGCTGCCATCTTTAAAAATCAAGATGGCTGAAAACCTATAACAAATAATGCCTTATCACATAATCTAATATGCTTCATGGCAGCCATATTGTATTGGGCACATGGCTGAAAATTGATCCCAATCGCCCTTTCCTCAATGTCAAGGCACACCCCAGGTTTGATATTGGATTGCGCAGATAGCTGAAAATCAATCCCAACCGTCCTCTCAATAATGGCAAGGCACACCCCAAGTTTGAAGTTGATCGGATCAATCATGCACACGTTATTGCCCGGACAAGAAAATCATGCTCATAATCTAATATGATGGAAAGCGGCCATATTGAACTGCGCATATTGCTGAAAATCAATCCCAACCGTCCTGATAATCTAATATGGCCGATAGTCGGATGAATCATCCACAAGTTATTGCCTGGACAAGAAAATCATGCTCATAATCCAATATGATGGATAGCGGCCATATTGGATTACGCACATGGCTGAAAATCAATCCCCACCGTCCCCTGCCCGATGTCAAGGCACACCCCAAGTTTGAAGTTGATCGGATGAATCATTCATGAGTTATTGTACGGACAAGGATTAAAAGACGGACGGACGGACGAACAGACCAACGGCCATATTGGACTGCGCTCATTGCTGAAAATCAATCTCATCCATCCCATCACCAATGTCAAGGCACACCCCAAGTTTGAAGTTCATCCGATGAATCATCCACAAGTTATAGCCTGGACAAGAAAATCATGATCATAATCCAATATGACGGATAGCGGCCATATTGGATTACGCACATGGCTGAAAATCAATCCCCACCATCCTCTGTCCGATGTCAAGGCACACCCCAAGTTTGAAGTTGATCGGATGAATCATTCATGAGTTATTGTACGGACAAGGATTGAAAGACGGACGGACGGACGGACGAACAGACCAACGGCCATATTGGACTGCGCACATTGCTGAAAATCAATCTCATCCATCCTATCACCAATGTCAAGGCACAACCCAAGTTTGAAGTTCATCGGATGAATCATCCACAAGTTATTGCCCGGACAAGAAAATCATGCTCATAATCCAATATGACGGATAGCGGCCATATTGGATTGCACACATTGCTGAAAATCAATCCCAACCGTCCTCTGCCCGATGTCAAGGCACACCCCAAGTTTGAAGTTGATCGGATGAATCATTCATGAGTTATTGTACGGACAAGGATAGAAAGATGGACGGACGGACGGGCGAACAAACGAACGAACGGACGGAAGACCCGAAAACATAATGGCTCCGCTTTCGCTTTGCGGAGCCATAACAAAACATATTAGAAATAACAATGGAATTAGCAGAGTAAAAAGTACTTTGATGTTATATTAAATAGCTAGCTAAACTAGACAGATCATATCAATTCGATATCCAGTAAAATTTCTCGCAATATTGGCCTAATATATTATTTTTGTGTTAGTGCAAAACCGATGCTTGTTCTGTGTTATACTCTCATTTTTCCATATTTTCCCATTGCCGTTTCATTTTTGGAAATACTGTCACAACTCAAATGAGACTCATTGTTACATTACAAAGGAGAATTGTTATAATAATTATCAACTCTGGCAGATTCGGTCATAAAGAACCTTTATTTGCCCTATTGGATATATTGTCCGTGTGTCAGTTAAATGATCCGCAGATTCTACTGTTTTGTCATAGATTTATTCACGACCTATTATCCACATGTGTTACTCAAGAGGGGCTGTGTTAAACGTTAGCCCGGATTATCGGTCTTACGGCGACTGGTATTATATGGCTGCTAATATGTCTTGTCGCCTTACGAACACAGAGAAAAAAAATTCAGCAGAGCCCAGATTTCTCGGCTATGTTTAACGTATACAGACCATACTATCGAACCCGTCTCTCGCTTTACACAACCAAAATTAAAGGACGAATTTGGAATATGTTGCCATATGGAATAAAACATTCAGTCAATATCGTTTCATAAACGCAAAGCAAAGAAACGCCTGCAAAATAGGCTGCCAATAAATTAGATTTCTGTTTTGTCCCAAACCGCCACGAGTTCATATAGATACTTAACTTAGCTTTTGTGGGGTTTATTTTTTATTCTCTTTGTTAGATTCATAGTTAACTATATCTGAAAATCCCCAAATCATCGATAAATATTTGCATCTACCTTTATAAGGCATATCTCAAACACACAAAGGTTTACATTCCCGCTATAGTTAGCTTTAATTTCTCATTTTACTTTTACTCTTGACTTCCATATATTGTTATATGAACCCTATATTTTATTGTAATATTTATTCAAACTGTTGAATAAATAAATAAAAAAGCGATATTTTTGTGTAGTGATACTATCTCGTGTTTTCCATATGCTGCAAATGGTGATGTAAGATCAACTCAACCTTAGTCCAAACCACATTTCATTAATATCCAATAATAGAAATAAAGCTTGCATAGTTATTTGATAACATCAGATATAAGATCGATGTTAAATGACTTGTTATTTGATACCCCCTATTAATTCGTATTGCTGTTTGATTTCTATACGACATTCATATATCGTCGCCCTGTTGCAGACTCAACATGACGTCCATCGGGTTGTCAAATAGAAATACCACTTGGCATTGCATATCCACTGTAATTGTAGAGACCTCATTTAACAATATCTCTAAGAGAATTGGACGGATGGACAGCTGCCCGTAGTTTTGTGTATGTACTTAAAGATACCATTCATTACCATCCCTGTGGTTAAGAATCAATTCGTCAGCTAACCAATTCCTGTAGTTTCTTATAGCTCTGTTAATAGATATAATGCATCCGTGCATCGTGCTTGGCGAATTACATCAGTAGGCTTAATGCACAGTTCTTAACCGCCGTAACACAGGTGATATAACAGACATGCGAGGACTTTACCGGGCCGTACATCGGAAAGAAATATTACATATAGGAATATGGAGAAATGCCTCCTGCCCGGGTGCAAATGTAGTAATTTTACTTGATTGATTAGTTGGTGTTTTACGCCGCACTCATGATTATTTCACTTAAATATAGATGCGTTGCAATGTAAGTCTAGTGGGGGAGGAACAATAGGCTCTTTGCCCAGAGCAAACCCCCGACCTTCAGTGAGTTCACTTCAATCTATTTATTACACTTCGTTATCATATATGTATTTAGTTACTTTCTTTGTAATTGGCTTTCTTGTACCATGTGAAGTGTATTTCAATAATACTACGGTCTGCTTGGCTCTGTAAAGAATTGATATATGAAAGACATTGATTACAGGTCATTATTGATTTCGATAAAGCTTTTGAACATCTTCAAGTCATACTTTAGACCAAAAACCTCCGGTATTCATTGATGAACAACCCCACTGAAAGATGTGAAGCACTGAACATGCATATTCATAAAAGACAGCAGAGTGCATTGTGGGTCTAACGGTTACCAAGAGGAGACGGTCATTGAATGTTGGCGAGTAACGACTGAAGCATGGATGGACTCGGACCATTGATTCTTCCAGCGGCAGACATCTCAACAAACCACACTATGAACATCAGCATTGTATATTCTAAAGTGTCGTTTTTCGGAGTTCCTTCAGTGGCTATAGCAGGAGTTTTACTGAACACATTAGTATTGGCAGTGATGGTCAAACGCCCAGTAATAAATCGGATTCTGGCACCACTGGGAATATTGCTTTGTGTATCTGACGGTGGATTTTTACTCGTTCTTCTAGTAACGTGGGCGGGTAAGAACTATTTAGATATTTACCAAATTGCAGGAGTTTGTCAATTATCTGTTTTTACAAGTCATATGTTTGCTTTTATGTCGAGCTGGTCAGTCGTGGGAATTACAGTAACGTCAATGTATTCAATACTCTGCCCGATGAAGTTTATCCACCTGTGCTCACCGACAGCCTCCAAGTTAGCGACTAGCGTATTTGCTGTATTTATTTTCTCCTCTTACCTGTACAAAACCTGGACCCACGGCACCATAGACACAGAGTCGGGACTGTTATGTACCGTCATTCCACAAAACCGATCCGCAATGTATATTTTATCTACAATTGACGTGCTATTGATTGTCTTTGTTCCATGTGTGATTATTTTGATCATCGATATATCCATTTTAAACTTTGTTGCTTTTCGGGCTTTGAAAGGAATACATGATAACAGACGAGGCGAAGTAAATCTCCATAAACCTTCTCGGATGGCTGAAAAGGGCCCAAGGACTTGCTATTCAAAAGTGCAAATGGAGACAAAAGACGACTTTTGCGAAAGTTTTGAGCCAGAATTGATAAATATTAATCTCCAACATGTGACTGATATATTCATAGAACCAATTAAACCAGTGGTAATCAGTGAATCGAACAGTCGGAGTGTTAATTTTCTGGAATCTACTGGCGATATATCTCCGAGAGAAAACCAGATATTGAGTCCGTGTTCAGTACCCGCGCCCACTTGGAAAAATATTCTCTCTTTTAATGTTTTTTTTATGTGCATGGTTTTACCGGGAGCTGTGGAGAACCTTATTTTTCTAACAGACACTGAGAAAGTTATGGCTAATTTACCCATTTACTATAGCTCTGCTCATCAATTCGTGCAGTTAATGTTTTATTGTCATTTTGCCTTTGAGGGTGTGGTTTATGTGACTATTACAGGGTCCATTTTGCAATACCTACGGGGAACAATCATATGTCCATAAAAGACACAATCGTCAGCTCTTCGTAAATCAATTCACCACGGGTTTAGATGTACATAGAGTTTGTGAACAATTCTCGCTTAAACATACCTCAATATGACTGGATTTGTTCTTGCATCAAGTATTTTTCATCACTTAATGACATATTTCCATCCGCCCTACTTTACCAAAATCAAGAGAAGTTATGTTTCATGTGTAAAGTGCTGTTTTTTCTTTCTGTAACTTATTATTTTCTGAATCTAGATTGCGCTCAAAATGTGTATCTGTCGTCGAACACAATTCTGATAATACTTTATCAACGTCCATTTAATCTAGGACCTGTAGTGATTGTGGCCCGACTTTCATTATCCATATGAATAAAAGAGTATTAATAATACTGAGCAGGTGGTTTTTGTATTTCAATATTCATCACTGTCCCTAACAAGTAACCTGATCATATAAAATGCTTTCGTTTATATGACGCCTTTGACACAATTACTTAAGCGGCATCGAGCCAATGCGACTCTTTGCGGCTTTTATGCCACTATGTTAAAGAACTGGTCAACCCATGCAATTGTTTCTAGTATCCATACGTTACAGGTCTGCTGATGCTACTAGCCCCGATTTTCAGCCTGAAGGGCGACTTGTTTTATATTTGGCTGGTAATGTGAATCGACGAATACGGAAAAAAAATTCCAGATTTTTCGGCTAGTGATGCTACATTTAACAGATCACTTACATTTGCCGACAATGAAAATAGTATTCTATATAAAACGGACAAGTCAGATGAAGTAGATTGTACAAAGACATTTAGAACTCAACTTACTCTTTTTGGCAAATCATTTCACACATTTTGTAGATGGTTAGGAATTTTACTCGATATTTTTAATATTAGCTTGCCTGATATTTTATTATTTATTCTTCAAGGAATTTCACTGTTACATCAAATATCGATTTTTCCAAACAAACTTTTTTTGTTGTTTATCGCCAGTGTATACCTTGTGGCATGGTTGAGTTGTCCACATATCTTAGTTTTAAAGATGTACCTTAAGGTATTTTTAATATAACATCAATAGCTCATAAATACACTCACCCCGGCTATTTGAATTTTGTCAGTTATTAACATACATATACAGTTCGTCTGGCAAACCACCTTTACTGATATTTGTTTTCTATCAAGGCCAATTCTTTAGTTTTAGATGGTCCCTCAAAGGCTGAACTTTCCGATTAAATTTAAATTTCGTGTTACAGATTTTTGAGTAATACAAAAACTTGTAAGGGGCTTCGGTGGCTCAGTCAGTTAGAGTGACAGTCCCTCAGTCCGACGCAGGCCTCCCATCGATGCGGCGCGGGTTCGCATCCCACTCAGATCAAATAAAAATTGAACATTTGCTAATATATTTCCATATAAGTGAAATAATCTTCAGAGTGACGTAAAACATCAATCATTCAAAAACTTTAAAAAGTTTGACCAACAGTTTCACACCATTGCAAAACCCAAACCACATAATTCGTAGGCAGTAATTTACCTCGTCCATTGGCAGGTGAATACAGTAACGGATTCTGGAGATGGCCTATTATATATATCGGGTCATATCCGTTCTGTTATTTGTTTGTCGTTGGACAGAGGATTCTCGGGTTATTTCTATTCATTGAGAGAAATAATAATGGAGATACTCATAAACATTTTGAGAATTCTTTATGCAGTTGAAAAGTTCCATTAGTAACTGAAATGTGTGGAGTAAAGCCTTGGCTCGGGCTATTAGTCCAAGTTTCTGATTCACAAATGACTTTTTATACTGACCACACATGTTGGAGTCAGGGTTCATTGCAATAAAAAAGCCGTAGTAGAAGGCCCGCCTCTGAGCGCTGAGTATGTGGTCAGATTAAGACATTGAAATAATAGATTAAGTTGCCCAGTCACGTCAAACAGCTTTCTTTAACAATTTAGCCTTCTGTAAGAGTTTAGTTAAAGTGGCATGAGCTGCCAAAATGCACACTTTTTTATAACTTCTGTTAGTCACGACAGTAAGAACCGAAAACGTTTTAGAAAAGTAAACAAAATTTAAATAACCGGTATGACTATTCATTCATTCTAAGCCAACATCAGTTCAAAACAATACTTTATCGTACATTTTAGAGACTAGAAGCACTAAAATCTTCTGAATTATAAGTCTTGAGAAAAATTGCCAATAATTTCAACATTCTGCTTTAACGTCAAAATATCAAAATTTTGGGAGCTCATGCCACTTTAACGTTTTAAACATTTCTTATGTTCTTTCATATTCGAAACAAGTACGCAGCTAAGCTATTCATAACAACAATTATAGTCCGGGAGCCCAGAGAGTTTATTGAGCCGAAAAAACATAGAAGGTTTGATGGTTTGATAGTGTTGGTAGGGTCAAAAGTAGTAACTTATTGTATTGCTGCCTGGTACCAGCCTGTACAAAAGGGCCATTGGGGCTTAACATTGGGGCCCCATAAATGGGTTTATAGTAACTTATTGTATTGCTGCCTGGTACCAGCCTGTACAAAAGGGCCATTGGGGCTTAAAATTGGGGCCCCATAAATGGCTGCCAACTTTCTACCGTAAAAATAAGGGTAGACCGTAAAATCAACTAGCCACATTCTTAATCAGTGAATGTGAAAAAACATTATGAAATCAGCAGGCTAAGAAATACAGGACTTTAAATGGTCAACCCCAGCATGGATCTGTTAATGTAGATTTTCAAATGTTATGTACCCCCAACGAAATAGTAAAACTGACTACTTCTGCAAGTTGACAAACATATATTTATTTGAAAAAATGCTGATGAAAATTCTCCCTTAGGGCAGGTATCGCAATCTACGCTTTCAAATACAGCTATGTTAAATTAACTATCTTAGCCTATAATGACACATTTATCTTATATTAAATCGCCTACGGCGGGATTCGAACCTCTAACCTCCCATACAGGAGCTGCGCAGAACTATATGCGCACTAGCCGTAACCGTAGCCTTTAACCACTACACTAACTACAAATATGAAGGGATGGTGGCCACATTTCCATGCCTTACTAGCGCTTCGGTGTGCGCATGCGCACTTCCATTTTTTCGCACCCTTTGATCCGCAATGACGTATTTTGGACGAATCCTTCACGGAAACAACCAAGGAGATCAGATCTCGTTAGCTCGGAAACGACAACTCTGTCTCAAAGTTATTTTACGGTACACGACCGTAAAGCTTCCACTGAAGTATAAAACGGCAATTTACCGTTAATTTTAAAATATTCTACTGTAGAATTGACGGTAAACGGTTACAGTGTATGTTTGGCTATCTGATGAGTTCAGCATGGAAATAGGAAATAGGTGCCCAGAGAAAATCCGCTGCCTGGTAACGATCTGGTATCTGGTAACCATCTGCCTGGTAACTGGTAATGATCCCCATTTCGGAAAACGTAAAATATGCCAACGCAAAAATATCTTACTCAAGAGGATAATCTAAGCTAAAAAAATAGATGGCAATCCATGTATTTTTTGAAAGATTAATTAACGGATTTCCAATTACCTATACGCTATGGCAAAAAACTTTCCTAAAAAGACAAAAGGCTCAAGACGTTTCATTTAGAATCAGTGTAGAAGAAGATTTGCTAACTTCTACATTTATTTCTACCAAGTCATTCCAAAATACAAATGTTTGAAATCAAAACAGTCTTGGTTTTGTTACAAAGGTACGGCGGATTTCGACTGAATGAATCATGATCTATATATCTTTATCTTGTTCATAGTCGCTTTCGGTGTCGTCACTCCAGGGTTCTCCATCAGACAAAGTATCATCATCGGTTCTGGTATCGACACCCATCTCTTCCAAAACAGTTCGTCTGGTAGACACAATCCTTCAAACCACCTGGGAACATAGTGTCCGTGGGCATCAAAGATCCATCCATCGCGGCAAGACCTAGAAGTATTACCAGTACATCTGTATCGGAAGACCTTATTATCATCCGACCACCAATGTTTTTAACATGTAATGCCAAAAGTGTGTCAGCTTCCTCGTGGTTTCCCTGAAATTCCAGTGGCTTTTCAACAACGAACTCCCCGACGAATGGACTTCAAATCTCAAGCAATTGCCACCATGTGAAACATAAACAGTCTTGTCTCCAATTATGTGTGCAAAGTTTTCTTCTTTAATCTCGTTTAGCAGAAACTGCGATAGTGCTTCATTAAAGGCTCCGTTTTGGGACAACTCAGTGCCTTTCCTTTGTTGCCTTTGTTCCATGCCAGTAATATTACATCGGCTGAAATCATTTCGCTCTGCACCTCTGTTCAAGCGCTCAAGATCCTTAATTGATGAGTTAACATACTTATCGAGCACTAGATGCACTGAGTGGCCACTTCCGGAACAAACTTTGATCATAATATCTCTGATAATTTTTCCATATGTTGATGTAACATCGATAAAGGAGTTCGAGGCTTCCTCATAGCTGGTTGTAGACTGCATTGTTTCCAGAAGCCTCGAACTCCTTTATCGATGTTACATCAACATATGGAAAAATTATCAGAGATATTATGATCAAAGTTTGTTCCGGAAGTGGCCACTCAGTGCATCTAGTGCTCGATAAGTATGTTCACCCATCAATTAAGGATCTTGAGCGCTTGAACAGAGGTGCAGAGCGAAATGATTTCAGCCGATGTAATATTACTGGCATGGAACAAAGGCAGCAAAGGAAAGGCACTGAGTTGTCCCAAAACGGAGCCTTTAAAGAAGCACTATCGCAGTTTCTGCTAAACGAGACTAAAGAAGAAAACTTTGCACACATAATTGGAGACAAGACTGTTTATGTTTCACATGGTGGCAATTGCTTGAGATTTGAAGTTCATTCGTCGGGGAGTTCGTTGTTGAAAAGCCACTGGAATTTCAGGGAAACCACGAGGAAGCTGACACACTTTTGGCATTTCATGTTAAAAACATTGGTGGTCGGATGATGGTAAGGTCTTCCGATACAGATGTACTGGTAATACTTCTAGGTCTTGCCGCGATGGATGGATCTTTGATGCCCACGGACACTATGTTCCCAGGTGGTTTGAAGGATTGTGTCTACCAGACGAACTGTTTGTCTGTGATGATTCCGAACAGAACAATATCAGTAATGGACAACATGAGGAAGAGATGGGTGTCGATACCAGAACCGATGATGATACTTTGTCTGATGGAGAACCCTGGAGTGACGACACCGAAAGCGACTATGAACAAGATGAAGATGTATAGATCATGATTCATTCAGTCAAAATCCGCCGTATCTTTGTACCAAAACCAAGACTGTTTTGATTTCAAACATTTGTATTTTGGAATGACTTGGTAGAAATAAATGTAGAAGTTAGCAAATCTGCTTCTACACTGATTCTAAATGAAACGTCTTGAGCCTTTTGTCTTTTTAGGAAAGTTTTTTGCCATAGCGTATAGGTAATTGGAAATCCGTTAATTAATCTTTCAAAAAATACATGGATTGCCATCTATTTTTTTAGCTTAGATTATCCTCTTGAGTAAGATATTTTTGCGTTGGCATATTTTACGTTTTCCGAAATGGGGATCGTTACCAGTTACGGCCCGGAAGGCAGCGGATTTTCTCTGGGCACCTATTTCCTATTTCCATGCTGAACTCATCAGATAGCCAAACATAGAACCCGGTTTCATTCCGGATAAAACCATACCGTCACATTATGGATAAAATGATTTGGATGGCAGGGTCAAAAACACCAAAAATTCTCATCATTTCTGAATTCTTATCATATAGCCTGCATTGCCTTAGATTTATCACGGGTCATTGTGTGTCTACTGTTTGGGACGAAGTACAGGGCAATGTTGTTGTCAGTTGTTTTTTTGAGCTCCCAAGTGTTTGTAGTTTCCAGAATAAAGCGAATTATTTGTATATCTTTTCGCTCGAATAAACCTGTTTCTGGATTTGGGGCCTTTGTGGCCTACTGTCAGAGCAAACGTACAAGGTAAAGTTGCTGTCGCATGTGTTTTTGATATTCTCAATATGTTCTCAGTCCAACACAAAAAGATTTTTCCATATATTTCTTCGGTTAATTAACTGGTTACCTTGGGGGGCCTTTGGGGCTACTGTCTGGGGCCCAGTACAGCCTTAAGTTGCTGTCATTGCTAATGTGATCATTGCAACCTCTTGGCCAACATATTCAGCAAGTTTTATCCGTATGTTTGTTGGGCGGAATAAACCCATTTATGGGGCCCCAATTTTAAGCCCCAATGGCCCTTTTGTACAGGCTGGTACCAGGCAGCAATACAATAAGTTACTACTTGTGACCCTACCAACACTATCAAACCATCAAACCTTCTATGTTTTTTCGGCTCAATAAACTCTCTGGGCTCCCGGACTATTATGGCTCTTTTGACACGATGGTAACAGTTTTTCTAATTATTTCACTGTCTAAGCCTACCACATATTGACCGCTCAGAAGCGGGCGGGCTACTTCGGATTTTTGTTTGCTATGAACCTTGACTCTAAAATACGACTGCCAGTATCATAAATAGTTACTTTGGAATCAGAAGTCCGGACTACTCGGCGATATATGTTATGCCACGCACACCAATTCATTCCTACTAGCAAGTGTCAATTGTTTACATACTTGTTTGACAGCACTCTTAACTTATCGGCATGAAAACAAATTTGCTGGTGTGTTTTGTTCTCGGTTAATATAGACATTCAGGTGCAGAAGTTCCGTGTCACTTTGATTGACGTGGGATAATTGACTTAGCCACAATCTCAGGAAATGCTTTGACTCGACATCAGATACATATCGTTACCATCCTGACTCGTCTAAACATTCTCTAACTTTATCTTATTTTATATGTTTTATCTGGGATGAATATCCCAGGTTTTATATTTGCATTTCACCTTGTGCCATTTTCTTGAAACCGACATGTAGCTGCCGATCACTTAATTACATATTACAAGACTTTAAGCTAATCATGTGCATGTAAAATTAAGAAGAACTATGTTTTGTAAAAAACCCTCTTTAAAATCAAATCGCAATCGAATGTAAAAAAAAATGACTGTGAACAGAGAATGTGGCAAAAAATAAATGATCAATTGGTTCCAATATCAAAGTGAAATAATCTTGAATCAAGCAAAGTGCACAGCTGAGTGTTATAAGACCATAGCTTTAGTCTCTAAAGTGTCCACAAACCAATGCTCCCTAGAACATAGATTCTGATATCACCGAAGCATAAATGAGTAAATTTAATTGTTAGTGTTAGCACCTAACAACAATACTTAGAACGTCCACATAAACTATAAACTCTAGTTAAGGTGGTGGTCAGTGGATGAAGGTGTAACCTTAGTTTAAAGATGATGCTACAATTTGAAACCGGCACTTACGCAATGAACAACGTTTAAATCAACCCCGTCTATAAAGACACAATCGCCGTCGTAACCTTTCTGACATTTGTTATGAAATACAATTTACACTAGTTACTCTACGAATAAAACCACTAAAATTAAACATTGGACACAGTGTGTATGTCCAGTTATGCTTAAAATGTCTAAATGGGAGCCAAAACATAAACAACAGCAATCAGTAACCAGTGAAAGAAAAAATACAAAAACGAAAAGTCTGTTTTTTATTCTGGATTGTTTCGACAAGTGTGCCTTAAAACTGTGGTAGGTTGATTGATGCTTTACGCCGCGCTCAAGATTATTTCACTTATCACCATTCAGATTAATTTCTAAGCATTTCATTGGTCGAAATGCCCAGAATGTGAGCCTTTATAAACCGGGCTTTTTATCCGGAGGAAACCCCCGTTATTACGGATTAATAATGCGTTATTACGGACTTTTTGATTGCAATGAGCCTTGACTCCAAAATTCGACCATCAGTATGAAAAAATAGTCATTTTGGAGACAGAAACCCGGACTAGCTTGGCGATACCGGCGACACCGGTGCTGGGCGATATTCGGTGTTGGGCACACAGAATGATCGAAGCTGACCATACATATCGGGTAATGCACTTTAGTTCCATACCAATTATAAAGGGATATTTGCACCAATAAAGAGTTAAACGGCATCTGCAAGTATAGCTATGAATGAGATAAGTGACGCCATTCTCGCGTCTACAAAATACGCGCCTGACGTATAAGGGCTGACAGTCCGGTGCTTTACTATGACGATCTGTATATCTGATTTTTTATATGCTCATAATATTCAGTATTTCATTACTTGGCGTATAAAACCAAATCCAGTCGTATACTATGTAGTGTAAAATGGGTCATGAACAGTAGAATTAATTTAAAAAACACCTCAACTATGGAATATGGCCAATTTGGATTTAGCGCTAATGTATTTCAAATGGAGAATAGCAATCAGTGCAGCCCTTCACTTGAAGTGGATTCAAAGTCAGCTTGGGCTGAAGTGAGACACGTGGCTGACACTTACACTTTTGTTGGCCCTCTCCGTCAGCAGGTGGCCTGTCGAAATCAACATGGCTGATCTACTGTTATTGTCGTTTGTACTGGTAAAGTTGAATTAAAAAATCTCTCAAAAATCAGCAAAAAATCGTACGAATAAACTGCACACTTCTATCAAAAGCTATTAGGCTGCTCTATTTAATGAATGTACACGTTTGGCTGGATTTTCTTTTCTTTTAACCCCATCGTCGCACAACCGGTGTTAATTTCAAACCAGTATTAACACCGTTGTCTGTTCCGACCGTGAATACAAGGCATGCGGTTTCTGCCTTCAGCTAGACACTGGCACTTACACCGACATACAGCACCCAACACTGACACTATATACTTTTAAAATGACCCAATGTATTTCCTAAATCTGTCGCCCGATCATCCTGGGGTCAGAGTATAAATAAATATAGTATAGTATAGTATAGTTCTAGATATATAGAGATTATATGACGAAAGCCAGTGTGTTAAGCGGCCTACACACGATCAAAATGTTTGACCAAAAAGTTGACATCAATTTTTTGACGGGTTTTTTGACCGTCTGTAGGTGATATTGACGGGCGAAAAAGGTTGACAGCAAATTTTGATGAGATCAAATTCAGTAGATTTTATTTGCGCAAACTAGTGGTTTTGAAACCTGTTTTGACCCGTGTGTGTCAACCCGTCAAAATATTGCGCAATCTTTCATTTTCCGCCTGGACAGAGTCGCGTGCACATCGGCATGGCTCCAACAAAAGAAGAGAAAAAATTCCTACTGGAGGTTATTGATCAGTACAGGCAGCTCCCCGCATTATGGATACCATTTTTTAGACCATTTTGTCCGATGCAATTTCGCCTTTTTCCGGATCCAAAGCTAGTGCAAGGGCCAAGGCTGTAGGTCCATCCATGTCGAAAGTTTGGCGTACACTGAATATTGCATCAATAATTTTGTGTCGTGTGTGGCTGTCAAAAACTGTCAAAAAAATTGATGTCAACTTTTTGGTCAAAAATTTTGATCGTGTGTAGGCCGCTTTACGATGAACATTACTCGAATCTATTAATTTCCGAAGTTATAAGCCTCAGGCGAATGGCTTTGGAAATTAATAAACGAGTTGGATAATCTTTTTTCTCACACTACACAAACAATGCAGCGTTTTATTATTTATACAGAAGTGAAAGTAAGGGATTTTCTTCACTCAGAAATTTCATAATTCGCTGCAGTGCAATGACACTTTTTGTTATTTAACTGCATGCGAAGCCAAATGACGCCGTCGGGCTTACTTCTTTCTTGTGTAGGCTACTGACGTCTGCTGTACAACTACAACAATATATATAATTTCGATAAGAATATGTAGCCTTTTCAGTCATATTTAGCATTAGCTAATTAATTTACAACTGAAAAAACTAGAGATCGATTTAATTTCGTTTTACATGAAATAACGCCAAACACTTCAGAGACAAAATGGTCAATCAAATGCCTCTGACAGTTGAGAGTCAAGTGAGAAGAGCAGAGATGCTGTCGTTTCATTGGTCAGTGATATATATATCCCTACGCTTGATAAAAACCTAATCCGTCATAAGTTTGTGTATATTTTCTTGTGTATAAAATTTTTTTTTTGTATTTTATAAATGTATACTTAATGAATGATTTCCAGCGTAAAACACGATAGTATAAATAATAAACAGAATATTGTACAGTTGTGTTTGATTAGCATTTCTATTTTTTCTCTTAAAAGGCGGAGGGATAACCGACTCGACGCTTCGCGTCTAGTAGGTTATTCTCCGTCTTTCACTCGAAATAAAAGTGCTATTCAAACACAACTGTTCAATATCCTCTATTTATTAAAAAAAACGCTACTTACTTTAAAAATATGTGATGACTGATGACATAATTCTCTTGACACGTCAGTTTTGACCGTTCTTTCGCGAGGTCATGCCTTTGTTTGGGCCATAATTTCACACACTGTCTGGTAGTGAAAATATCGGGGTTGTAGTGTGAGAACTCTGCAATAACACTTTCTAAAATGATTGAGAATTAGCGCTAAACTACATGTACCTACTCAACAAGAGGTCCGTGCTATTGTTTAAATGCTTCATCTTTATTATCAAGTGGGCTCATTTTTTATCACGAATAATCCGAAAGTGCATGGTACCTTTACGAAATGTGGCACACACCATCCGCAGCCAATAAGCCCCTTTCGGGTTTGGCGGAAGTCTCAAGAGATCACGCGAGACCCGTGTTTAGGAGTATAACTTTCACCGATCGGCTGTCCGATTAACATTAGTGCTTATGGAGATCGGCTGTAACCCTGTTGTTATGTCTGTGATTCTCAGCTTACAATCTATACTTTTTACAAAAGTCTTTTTCTGAGACATATCAAGATATATACAAAGCCATTAGATACTTCTATTTGACGGACAAAAAAATAATATTATTACTAACACAAAAATAAGACGTCGTAGATGTGTTTTCACCGTTGGTTTTTGACAACTTCGAAGCGTATCCACGCGATATAAATATTTGTATTGACTGTCAAATGAAAAAAACGCAACTGACAGCTTCTGGTGAGTTTAATAAAAAAAATTGGATTAAAGAAATGATTTAGAAATAAAGAATCAAAGACAAAACGACACGATAACCGCCGATCACCATAGACGCTAATGTTAAATGAACGGCTAGTCAGTGAAAGTTATACCCCTTAACTCATTTCTCGCGTGATCTCGCGGGGTTTTAGCCAAACTCGAAAGAGGCTTATTGAGATCAAAGAACTCTTTTGCAAACCCCCGAGTCTGGGCATGCGGTACATGCCTACATACGAAAGATCTAGTTTGAAGGACTCAAGAGGCATACCGATAACGCTAAGACTGTAAATATAGATAAAAATACCTTAAAGCGGCATGAGCTGCCAAAATGTTGATATTTTGACGTTAAAACAGAATGTTGATATTATTGTCTATTTTTCTCAAGACGTATAATTCAGAAGCTTTTTATTGCTTCTAGTCTCGAAAATGTACGATAAAGTATTGTTTTGAACTAACTTTGGCCTAGAATGAATGAATGGTCGTCCCGGTTATTTAAATTTTGTTTACATTTCGAACACGTTTTCGGTTCGTACAGGCGACATACTGTATGGATTTTCCCCATTCCAACGCCAATCTTTTAGTTTTTCGATGGCCTTCAAAGCCTATTACTGTCGTGACGATCAGAAATTCTGAAAAAAGTGTGAATTTTGGCAGCTCATGCCTCTTTAATGAGGGTAATGCAACAGTGAAAATAACGTGTTGATAATCGTTGTTGTTTGATTTGGACTTCAATTCAACTACTTTTACACCCTTATTCCGACATTTTAAACATAGCTGGACATATATATTGTGTCCAATGTTTACATTTAGTGCTTTTTTTTAAAGTAAACTTGTGCAAAATGCCTTTCTTAACAAACGTCAGAAAGGCTTGGGCGGCGAGTGCTTCTCTAAGAGAAGGCACAACACTAACCATGCATTGATATAAAACTGTAAATAGGTTAAAAATATATGAGATTCATTTCTATTTATTATAATGTTAACTGAATCTTAATCACCAGTTACTAAGCAGCTCGATTTGTCAATCAATTAACTAGTTCGGTCTTTACAAATAATGGCTGAATCATTGAGTACAGTAACAGTTCCCAATTAGTTAGTCTTAACTTCTGCGATTTACCTCTAATGATGTGTTCAGGGCATCAACGCGTCAACTTGGAATTGATATTTTGATCATTAGCTAATGAGTTGCATCGTTTGTGCCTGGTGGCGGATGTGATGGTTGTTCTCGAGAGCCATTGGCGCGATTGTTACCCAGTGTTAAATCATTCTCTCGCAGACTAGAATAGTTTGATACTCGATGGTGTTTTCAATGAGGCAACAAGTAAAAAGATTCTACATTTAATGCGACAGTGAACACACATGTCACTTATATGTATGTATTTATGGACACTAAAACACACGGGCACAGGGAAAATCTTCTTGTCTAAAATAACCACGGAGACAAGTTTCTAATTGTGTTAAAAAGAGGTATATCATTTAGACCTTTATACCCCATCATAAATTGTTGTAATAAAGTAAACCTATGATATTTCATTAGGTTGACGACTGACAGGACTTGGCCTTAGTCAGTAGAATTTTCTGGAGCACTTTGTATTACATTGACAATGCTTACGCATCTTAAGCTATAGTAAGAATATCGTCAGACTATATATTTAGCCCCCCCCCCATACCCTTTCCCAGAAAACCTAGGTAGAAGGCCGACAGGGGAGTTTAGCCCTGACCAGTATGTCTTTCAAACTCTTGTTCTTTTTATAAGCAATGACTGGCCTTTGGGTCAGAGGTCGAGCAAGTAGTTTGTATTCTTCTACTATAATCTTGGCCATAGCGATGCTAGCTTTGTTATACTGAAACACAAATGGTATTATAGTTTTTTCACGACATCTTCCGGGGTCCAAGTTCAAACCCAAAGGATAAATAGTTTGTAATGTTTGAATCCAAAAACTTTCCCTTTCCAAACGGTTGTGCTTCGTATCTGCAGCGGAAGTGAGAAATGGGATTTTCTCAATAGGCATGATTTCAAAATGGTCCTTGACCGAATGACCTTGAGTATTGAAATGTTGTGCCACGGGTACATCATGTTTAAGTCTTATACTAGATAAATGGTTGGCTGCTCTTTGTCGTAGAGAATTCTGAGTTTCTCCGACGTACTGTTTGCGACATTTTTTGCACGTGATTACATACACGATATTAGAGGAGTCACAATTAAGATTCTCTGCCATTTGATATTTGTTGCGAGTTTGTTCTCCGAAAAAGGTTCCGCGATCGGGTACGTATATATCGAGTTTGCATCGCGTCTTAAGGCATTTCATTGATGTACCTGAGAGAAATGTTGGACGGTAGTGGTACACTCGTGAAGGGGAGGTAAGCGTATCGGGGGATGAAGGGGGAAACATGATTTGTCTTACTGTGTTAGATTTAATCCTTCGGAGTAATCTAATAGAATACTTCCTAGGGAGGAGAGCTTTAAAAAGAACAGAACAAGCCTGGTTAAAAAAATCTAAAGAACTACAGTTTCTATAGAATCTAAAAATCTGAGATTTAATGACTCCCTTGGAAGTGTGAGGAGGATGGTATGACCCAGCATGTAGCAGCTGATGCGTGTCAGTAGGTTTGAAGAATACTTTGTAATCTAGATACCCAGTAGTATGATATGTATGACCCTTGTAAATAGTTACATCCAAAAAATCCACAGAAGTGTGATCAATAGTAGGCTGTAATTTAATGCTTGAGTCGTGAGAATTAAGAGTATCAATGAAAATATGAAGGTCTTCCAACGTATGTTGCCAAATGATAAAAATGTCATCCAGTTATCGAAGGTAAATAAAAGGTTGTTGGTGACATTTGTGAAGAATATCACTCTCCCACTCAGCCATAAAAATAGAGGCAAAGTTAGGACTAAAACGATTCCCCATAGCACACCCTTTAATTTGCTGAAAGATCTCCCCATTGAATTCAAAATCGTTACCTTTTAAGCTAAGTTCCAGCAATTTTAATATGTCTTTATCCGGACAACGGTGGTCAGGATATCTTTGGAATGCTGATTGTATGGATTTAAGACCCAAATCTATGTCAATGTTTGTATACATAGACTCCACATCCAGAGTAACCAAAATCACATCTTGTGGGATGGATTTCTCAGACAATTTGGCCAATAAATCATCCTCAATCAATTAGCTCTGAAATTCTATAACTTTCGCTGCCACAATCTGAGATAATAGGACGCCCAGGGGGCATTGTAGGCTTCGGCCATTTTTCAATGGGTTTGTGAATTTTCGGAAGAATATAGAAGACCCTGTTTTTAGAGTTAGGATCAGATTCCAAATAGCGATACTGTTTTTCATTAAGTAAGCCTTTATCTTGAAGAGAAACAAGAATTTTATTAAACTTCCTAACATTTTCAGGCCAAATTTCCTTATCAAGTTTTTGGTAATGAAGAGTGTTGCTTAGCTGCCGTTCTATCTCTTCAATATAATCCTGTTTTGACATAATACCTGTTGGATTTCTCCTTGTATGTATGTGTGTGCAACCTGTCTTGCAAGACAAAGGAGCTTATTTTCGGCTCATACTTAAGACGTAAGAGAACTTGGTCGGTTTATATAAACTTTTTCTTTTCTCTATGGACATCAATACATTAAACGTGTCTTTCCTTTCTTATAAACACTCATGAACAGTATTTAAGGTTAATGTAGATCGATGAAGACAAGTATAGTCTAAATAGCTTTTCTGGTTAAACGATGTAGTGGTACTTCAAAAATATATTAAAAATACTTTTATTTATGAACACTAAAACACACGGGCATAGGGAAAATTTTCTTGTCTAAAATAATTATGGAGACAAGTTTCTAATTGTGTTTAAAAGAGGGATATCATTTAGACCTTTAGATCCAATCATAATTTTATATCTTTACAACTATATATAGAAAACTACCGAATATGTCTGTTACGAATTTTGATTTATTTGAATATACAAAAATGGTCTATTAATAAACCATGCATTAGATTCTGTCCGAGACGCTCTATATTTTTTTCAGATACAGTGGATGTGTTACCTAGATACCTTTTTGGCTGGTTGGCTGGTTGTTTTAGCTTATTGGCGCGTCCATTCGTATGAATGATGTACGCCAATTTAAGAGAAGGGTTTTCCTTGAGAATTGGAAACAGGATCATTTCGTTTTCTTGGTGAAACTGTATGCAAACACATCACTTTCATTAGAACATGGAGCATGGATCAAACTGAAAGTTCCAACACAAAATGCGAACTAAAATGGAATGGCCAAAATGGGGCGTGCATTTAGATCTAGTGGAAGAGGTTACCAGGCTCTTTGTGCTGAGGGAATCCTCGACATTCTGTGTGTACCTCTCAATTATTCAAAATAGGGGGATCTTGCTTTAAAGTGGCATGAGCTGCCAAAATGTTGATATTTTGACGTTTAAACGGAATGTGGAACTTATTGGCTATTTTTCTCAAAGCGTATAGTTCAGAAGCTTGTTAGTGCTTATGGTCTCAAATATGTACGATAAAGTATTGTTTTGAGCTAACTTTGGCTTAGAATCAATATATGGTCGTCCCGGTTATTTAAATTTTGTTTACTTTTCGAACACGTTTTCGCTTGGCACAGGCCACATACTGTATGGATTTTTCTCATTCCAACGCCAATCATTTAGTTTTTCGATGGCCTTGAAAGCCTCTTACTGCGGTGACGATCAGAAATCATGAAAAAAAGCGTGAATTTTGGCAGCTCATGCATTTTTAAGGCACATCTTATAAGACATTTGATCGAGGGACGGACGGAATAGCTCTCTTATGACCCGTTATTAATTATTCTATGGGTCTTGTGGATAAATGTCTATCTCAAGGGATTAAACAAGCCCAGATGGGTTTTATTCCCACCTTTACCCCTGTATGCCTTCTACCTAGGTTTTTCTGGGAAAGGGGTGGGTTGGGGGTGGGGTGGGGTGGGGGGCAAGTTTCCTCTGTCTTTTCCCATGACCCTATAATATATAGTCTGACGATATTCTTACGATATGCTTAAGATGTGTAATCATTGTCAATGTAATGCTAAGTGTTCCAGAAAATTCTACTGACAATTAGAAACTTGTCTCCATGGTTATTTTAAAGAAGATTTTCCCTGTGTCCGTGTGTTTTAGTGTTCACAGATATTTATTTTATGAAGATTATTATCCTTATTTTGGTGAAATTAATTTTGAACTTGAACTGGAAATCAATCAAAATTATTGATGAATACTATATCATTACCAAACTCACATTTAATGGTCAACAATAGCGTAAATTTGTTAATTTTACGCCTTTTTGTCGATATAGTAGAAGCACGTGGTATTGTTTTTACTACCGTTGAAAGCGTATCAATTGATTTCTCCCATATATCCGATTACTAGGCTTTACTTGTTTCCACTAAGCTTACAGGTAACTTTTCCATTGTCTCGAAATTCAGTGCCAGGAATCTACATTATCTGGCCAAGGTCCTTTCGCATGCAGAGATCACTTGGTGAGTCGAGTCTTCCGTTACTTTCCCCTTCTTTGTCACGACCTACCTGTGTTACAAGATCCTGTAATGAGATATGCTGTCATCTAATAATGAAAGAAAAAGTGACGTACCATGTGAATAGTTAAGATCAGCTAAAATCAAATGGCCGAATACATGTACCTGTACGTTGGTATATGTATGTATGATATTTTACTAGGTTAAAACATAGGAATTCGACTGGATGATCAGTATTTGATACAATGGTTTGACATTCTAATAACAAAAATAATATAGTTAATTTACTGCTTTAAGTTTTTGTTTCACTGCGTTTATAAACCAATGTTATATTTGAATATCCATCACAGATGTATAACACCATTAACACTCTGATATATTAATCTTTATCGATCGGGAGGTTCAACAAAGTCGTTGATGAGATGAGGAGCAAGATAAAGAGGAAATGAAATATTGTCATCTTTGTTATTATCCAGAATGCGTCAACCGATCCTGGACACTGTAGTGCAGAACGTTATGGTAGCAGATATAATACTATGGAACTAAGCCTACGACAGGTGAAGGGAGTGTAGACAACAGCGTTGAAAACGCACCAGTTGTAAATTTGCAGGTTTTGCAATGTTACAAATAGCGCCCAAGAGCTCTAAAAATGATGCACATAGCTAAGATTGCTAAGCATATCTGAAGATTGAGGGAGGTGAGGGGGGGGGGGGGGACAGGGCTGTTGCAGCTAACTTGGTTGAAGAATAATGACGCTGTTTATCCTTGGAATGGTGGAGCACGCGTCAACTCGCTACGGTGTGCGGTAGGTATTACCATCTGTTTTCACAGAAAAACGTCAAAATAGACTAGAATTTGACAGTCGTCGTTAATGATTTTTACATTTAAAGGACATGCCAACACAGAAGAATTTTGTATAAAACAAAAGAAATGCAACTCCGCAAACTGAGGCCGTAGTTGAATGATATTCTATATTTCGGCAGATCTACGAAGCCAACAAAATCTGCAGGAATTGGAAGCCGCATTACATCGGTATTGGCGGCAATTACCCCTTCAGCAGATCCGACGTCTCACTGGAGGGATGAGACGCAGGTTGGCCTTCCCTATTGTCCTTCTGCTCTAGCGATGTGTTATACACACTCAAAGTGACATTTTTACTTCAATATGTTCGCTTTGTGAAGCCAGATGGACTCTGAAGTTTCATACTTACAAGCATCTTTTTAATTTGATTAAAATACACTTTTGATTCGGCTAACGATATCCTGAATAAATTGTATAGCTTATTGTCATTAATGGTGATTTCTTATCGTTTCGGCAACATCAGCTTGCCAACAATCTCCCTACACCAATCGGTTGGTGCAGACTTTCCAGGGGGGGGGGGGGGGTGTTCAACTTTGTTCTTTGTGTATAGATTGTTCACCAAGAGGATCTCACAGAAGAAGTACTAGTTTTTCCGTTGACATTACTTATGTTTTATTTGACACCACCTTTGAGAAGTCCATTTTTCTTTAGAATTCACCTACCGGCGGATAAGAATTAGTTCGTGAAGCCTGTTTTATTCGCTTCAATTTCAACCCACAGCCGTTAAAAACAACATATGTATTATGAATCAAATGTATTTTCACGTGAACACTTCAACACTCGGCCTCGATTGTTGCGTTAGAATTGTCGGGAAGAGGAGTTATTAGACCGAAGCAAATGTTAAAAAAATAAACCCCAACTTTTTTAAAAAGCCGGGCAAATGCAGGTTAATAAGTTATAATCAAGTGCTTCATAAAGAGATGTTTAAGTTATAATGGTTATTATTTAGTATCTCAAATTTCGGAACGAACCTGAACGATACAGATTTCAGCGTATGACATATGAGTGGGACAAATTATCCGTTCGCAAATCCGTAAGAAGAGATAGTTACAAACTTTTTAGCAATAGCAGACCGATGGATATATTACCATGTACACACGAAAAAGCCTGGCAGATGGCAATGGGATACTATTAGTTACAGGGTTTGTTCGAGGGGGGATACGGAAATATATCGGGTCAGTAAACCGATATTGGGCGAGGCGTTAGCCGAGCCCAATATACTGTTTACAGACCCCATATATTTCCGTACCCCCCCCCCCCCCCCCCCCCTCGAACAAACCCTGTAACGAATTTATCCCACCGAAGACCTAACTTGTACGGTATTCAAGCCTTCTTTCTGAAAATTGGCTTTCATAAAAGGCAGAAAGTGAACTCCGAAAGGTATTTTCTAATGTGTATGGCACGAACAGGTGTGCGCGTAAATTTTGGTGAGATTTTCGCCTCTCGAGGCGGTGAGGAAAGTATTTAGCATGTTTGATATTTTCTGCCTCTCGTGGCAAGAATCTCACCGTGTGCGCACAACATAAGCTGCCGGCTGAGCTGAGAGGAGGGATAGTCCAATCGCGCGTACTTATTCAATCATGTGACCACTTAGAATATTACGTAACACGGGTAGTGACACTTGTGCAGGTCAGTGAACTTGGGTGACAAGGAACTGGCCTCAGCCGAGAGCTCACCGTCTGCGCTGAAATTTGTAGCTGCTTCCTTGGCCACGCGTGCCTTGTAGCTCAGCCGGCGCCTCTCGTCTGCGCTAGGCTTTACTGTGTATTTTTTAAAACATTGAATGGTTTTGTTGGGAAGGGATTGTGTTATAGTCCACACACTACCAATCTCGAAAACTTCCTTTATAACGTCAATACTCCAACTCTGTACCACAGAAATGATGACGTTGATGATTTTTGGACTGTACTGAATACTCTCAGTATAGTACCATGCTAGGAGAATGTTCGTCGTAATCTTCGGATCGACCCGGTTCAATTTACTTCTAATCCACCTTTTTTATATTGACATTTACAATGAGGGTCGGTGTAATCTGTGTTGATCTTGGTGCCGAGTTATCGGACACTGACTTGGTATTGATAATACCGCTGGGAAGATGAAGGATGTTTAACCCGTCTAATGCTTCCCTTGGAGACGGGTAATATATCTCAGTTACCCCAAGGTCTACAAATGGCCCAACAACAAGAATGGCACTTAATTACGTGCAGTGTTGTAGAGATGGAGTATTTGGTACATATACAGTTTATATTTTAAGTTATCAAGATTTTTCTAACGGGTTAAATCTAATTGAAATGGAATAAACTGTTAGAGTTTCGATGAAATCAATGTCTCGCGGGGATGAGATGTGACATTAACAAGTCAATGACATATTCCAATCAAGTAGAAATCGGGAACTTTAGCTGCTTTATGTTTGTTCAATTGCCAAACGTCTGCTGTGAAGGCTATGGCTAACTAAGCTATCCCTAGTGAGAAAATACTGGATTGCGGTCAATTGATCCTTCGATCTATAGAGTGTTCAATTTACCCGTGAACTACTTCCACTCTTTCATTTGTCTTTTATTACCCGACCCAGTGAATTGTGGGTAATCTGTGTTGATCCGGGACATCTCAGACTGATTTGATATTGATAATTAACGCAGTATAAAGACGGACGTTGTTTATATCTCGACCCACTTCACGCTAAGTGTGTCATTCGATTCATAATAACTAAACAGTATATATAGAGCTTTATTTTGTTTTCCCCTTATCCATCTTTGTTGGAGTCATCAAGGCGTTTTTTCTTGTTTAAAACAGATTGCAAACTTTTATTTAATTGTTGACGTTGACGGTTTTATTGTTTTTAACAAGGGTGGAACTACTTACTGTCAGACAACGGAAATAATATAACTTGGACAATTTTGATCGACCGAAACTATTTTGTTATGGTAACACCGGATTAGCTGAAAAATCACGTGACCGGCATGGAACTTTTTTTTTAAATTTCGCTGTAACAAAATATCAAACATTTATAGTCAATACGATTTTTATACAGTTTAAACGTTGTTGTATTGATATCTTTTAAATTTATATTATTCAAGTTCTAATTTAATATCACTCTTTAGCCACTCAGGAGGGCCTCGGTTGCTCAGTGGGCAGTGATAGTTTTACAGTATCAATGCGTCGCGGGTTCCAATTTTACACAGACCATATAAAATGGACAAATTCTGAGTGCGGGTTTCACTGGATCTGGATTGATTGATGTTTTACGCCGCGCGCAAGATTATTTCACTTATATGGCGGCGTTGCCAGATTTATTGTGGGAGAAAACCGGGCTCTATTACCGGAGGAAATCCACGACCTTCCGCTGGTAAATGGCAACCATCCCACATGCATGTAGGTCGTTAGAGTGAAAACCCAGTCAGGCCCTATCTGGAAGTGTTGCCAAGTACTCGCCAAAGATCGGGTGTATCCTTTTTAAGATAGGGTTCGATAATTCAAGTCGACACGATTAAAGTGAATACCTTGACAGAGTTTGTTTGTGTTTTTCTATGTTAAATGCAATAAGGGATGTTTTCCACCAACACGATTGTATTGAGTGACGTCAAATTTATTCCAAACAAGAGGTGAGAGCAATATGGTGGCGCGTTACTCTTGTCGTTTTCCTGGAGAGCGTTATTGATACCCATAACAAAACTAAAGGTTTCTAGATTTACAAAAACATTCCTAAAACTGGATTTCATCATTACATGTAGTCCAAGTTAAAAGTAGCTAATATTGTAACGTATGTTGTTACATATTCGCATGTTAATAAAATTGAATACATTCCATTTTCCTACGGACATAGAGCACGGGTTCCTGCTACAATAAAACTGGCAACGCCGCCATATAAGTGAAATAATCTTGCGTAAAACACCAAACAATCAATCAACCAACCAAAGGTAATGACTGCATAAATGTTCATGTTTCCGTATAAACCCTAAAACACACGAGCACAGCTAGGGAAAATCTCCTTGACTAAAATAACCATGTATATAAGTTTCTATTTGTGTTTTTTTTAAAAAAAAAAAGGGGGGGGGGGTATGTCCTTTCGACCTTTATACCCAAGTCAAAGGTTGTTGTAATAAACCAAAACCCTTGGTATTTCACTAGATTGAAGAGAGACATTATTTAGCTTTAGGCAGTAGTATTTTCAGCAATACATTGAGCAGGTTTTACGGATCTTCAGCTATGGCAAGAAGTGGGGTAAACTGAAATTGAACACAATTTGATCTTTTGAAAAGAAAGTGAAAATATGTAATTTGGTTCCTAGGTAGAAGACAGACAAGGGCGTTTAGTCCAGACTAATAGATCTTTCAAACTCTTGTTCTTTTTATAAGCAATGTCTGGCCGTTGGCTCAGATTGATTGTTTGGTGTTTAACGCCGCGCTCAAGATTATTTCACTTATATGGCGGAGTTGTCAGTTTTATTGTGGGAGGAAACCGGGCTCTATGCCCGGAGGAAACCCACGACCTTCCGTTGGTAACTTGCAACCATCCCACATAGGTCGTTCGAGTGAAAAGTAGAGGGCAAAATGGGCATTCGAAGACACTTCAAGTGAGTCAAATGACGTCACAATACCTTTATAAAAAATTTGCCGCGAGGCATTGACCTAATTACGTATGCACCCAGTCCTCCCACATGCCTACTTGATGTAGTAAAGGTCTATTAAGGGACGTGCGCATCAGCCAATATTAAAGTACATGTGCGCCTATTCTTAAAAAAATATGCTGAATAATACACTCCCACGGAAAAAATATGCTTAGTAATGCAATACTGGTCTAAAGGACCAATTAAACCGTGACACTGGTGATAGACAATAGATAATAAACGAATGTATAAATAACCTTGGACAGTATTACCTCAATGTATAGATCATATCGGTAAGTATGTGTATATCACAGCCGAACGGCCTCGGGGGGCAGATGCATCGGACCGTATCCAATTAAGTCGACTACCAAAGAGACGTGTGCGTCCAACCGTAACAAATTAATGGAATAGAATATGTCGAGTAATGCAGTCAAATGATTGCGCCTTCCCAAAAAAAAAAAATATGCTGAGTAAAAAGTGTCAGCCTTAGGGCTCAGCCAATCTGTATAAATACGGGTGTAAATCAGATCCAGTCATCATTGGAAAACAGGACTGGCCGGCGACACTCTCAACACTATCCAACATCGTTTAACATTGGACAACCACTAAAGTTTGAGAGGGTAAGTTGAAAACTTTTTTATACATATCAAAAATATACTATGTATAATACTTAAGTCTTGACCACTGGTCATCAACCCGGAAGTGACCGGAAGTGACCGGAAGTGACCCGGAAATAACCCGGAAGTAACCGGAAGTGACCGGGAATAACCCGGAAGTGGACCGGAAGTAACCGGAAGTGAACCGGAAGTGACCGGAAATAACCCGGAAGTGGACCGGAAGTAACCCGGAAGTAACCGGAAGTAACCGGAAATAACCCGGAAGTCACCGGAAGTAACCGGAAGTGACCGGGAATAACCCGGAAGTGGACCGGAAGTAACCGGAAGTGAACCGGAAGTGGACCGGAAGTAACCGGAAGTGACCGGAAATAACCCGGAAGTCACCGGAAGTGGACCGGAAGTAACCCGGAAGTAACCGGAAATAACCCGGAAGTAACCGGAAGTGACCGGAAGTGACCGGAAGTGAACCGGAAGTGACCGGAAATAACCCGGAAGTCACCGGAAGTGGACCGGAAGTAACCGGAAGTGACAGGAAATAACCCGGAAGTAACCGGAAGGAACCGGAAGTGAACCGGAAGTGACCGAAAATATTCCGGAAGTGACCGGAAGTAACCGGAAGTGACCGGAAGTGAACCGGAAGCAACCGGAAATGACCGGAAATAGACCGGAAGTGACCGGAATTGAACCGGAAATGACCGGAAGTGAAGTAATTGAGCCAAAAATAAGTCCCAAGTCCGGAAGTAGCCAAATTCTAACCGAATTCGGTCGTGTTACATAACAAAGTAAAGGGTGTAAAGATATCTGCAAGACTTACTATAACTCGTGGTTTTTTCAATTCTGGTTTTACACAAATCGATTGAAACGTTCAAATCTGCACCAAATCCCGGCACTCTGGTTTGGCTAGTATCTACATGTGAATGATCGCAGGAAGAGATGGTTCGATGCAATATAACTTCCGCTTAATCAAATAAAGTTGTTTTAAATGGCTCAAGATCCACTAAAATTCATTGTTTTTACGTTTTGGGTAAGATTTTATCACTTTCCATTTAATAATCGCCTTTTTAAGTGACAGTCTGTCGATAAATAATTGTGTTAAACGGAATTTAACCTTGTCTTGGTTTTTCATTTAGATGGATAAGTCATTTGAAGGAAACGGTTTAACGGTAGAAGACAATCTCGACAGAATCATGGAGCTTGCCAATCAACTGTGTGGTTTGACCTGTGAATTCTGTCAACGGACATGGGAGACCAAAGAGCTTCTCGAAAGCCACAAAAGACGTGAACACAAACACGAAAAAAGGTGTCCCCACTGCGACAGAATATTCACCAAATCATGCAACCTCAACCGTCATATAAAAACCGTACACAAACTTGGTAAGTTGCTTCTCAGTTATTGTTCAGCCTGACTAAATACAAAGCTGATAGATGCCTATAATATAAAAAGAAGGACAACTAACCAAACTTTTTATTATTTCTTCCAGACGAGCCGCGCCCATCCACCTCGATCGAAGGTGAACAATGTAACTGGTGCGGAAAACAAACAATTCTTCTACCGGACAAGTCTTTTTGCGGTGTATGCGCACAGCGAGGAGTGGAATGCTCCGCCTGCAGACGACCTCTTCCCCAACGGTTTTACACGCAGGATGAATCAAAGTGTGACACCTGTCTCCGCAAACAACGAAAGCAGGCCGGACGAGGACCTCCGAATCACACCACCCTGGAGGGGCGTGCAGAGACATTCGAATTAAAGCCCGATAACACGAACAATGGCGACCTTTTATTATTTTTTAGAGATAACGAGGCCTCCGTGTCGAATATTCTAAATGCACAGCTTCTTCAGCACGGGGGCTTCAAATTGTATTTAGTGGTTACACTTCGTCTGGTTCGATACACATCCGACGGCGATGAAGTGACTTCGGAGCCATCTTTTCGTAGTATAAACGCTATTATAACTAACAACAGTCAGTTTGAACTAACTTTAGCCGACGCCTTCCACAAAATTTACGAAGCTTTTCAGAGCTATCAAGGAGAAGGGTCTGGGTGGTCACTGGATGAAATCGTTAAGATGGAAGTGAACGTCGCTAAATACAATCCGCTACACGGGTCTACATTTGTTCCTACCCCACCAGCATTGGTCAAGAAAATGGCTATAGTAAACGTTAAAAACTCTGACGATTATTGTTTCGTATGGAGCGTCTTGGCCGCTTTACATCCCGCGGATAAGCAACCCAATCGCGTAAGTAAATACACTCCCTATTTCGACACGTTAAACCTCGAAGGTCTTAAATTCCCTATGACGTTAGACCAAATACCTCGATTCGAAACCCAGAATAATATATCCGTGAACGTCTTGGGATACGATAACGATGTTTTCCCGCTTTACGTGACCAAAAAGCGTTGCGACTCGCACGTCACACTCATTCTTATATCGAAAGGCGACGTCCGACATTACTGTCTCGTCAAATCTATGAGTCGTCTGTTGGGTGATCGCACCGCTCACCACGGTACAACCTATTACTGCGACTATTGCCTACACGGTTTTAGCGCCGAACATCTTTTGGAAGAGCACCTTCCAAAGTGTACACCATTAGGGATACAGAAAACGGTAATGCCGAAAGACGAGTTTCTTGAATTCAAGAATATAAAAAATCTTTACCGAGTTCCTTTCATCGTGTACGCCGACTTCGAATGTTTTACTGAGAAAACTCATGAGACTACCGCTAAAACTGAACGGTATGAGAAGCATCAACCTTCCGGCTTTTGCTACGTAGTTGTCAGCAGTGTAGACGCTTATAGTAAACCGGCCACCGTGTATCGCGGGCCTAACGCAGCGGAAAAGTTCCTGCAAGAATTGAAAAAAGAGAATGACTACATTTGTAAGATTCTCAACGAAAAACGAGATATGGAAAAACTAACGTTCGAACAGGAGCGTGAATTTCAATCGGCTACCCATTGCCATATTTGCGAGAAAGAGCTGGGAGCCGATCGACATCGAGATCATTGTCACTTGACCGGCCGTTTTAGAGGGCCTGCCCATGAGCAGTGTAATTTGCAGTTTCACTTTAGAACCACCACTAGACAGGAAGCCAATCGGTTTTTTATTCCCGTCGTCTTACACAATTGCCGAGGGTATGACAGTCATTTAATATGCAGCGAATTGGGCAAGTTCAAACATTTGAAAGTTAATTGCATCGCTAATAACATGCAGAAGTATATCAGTTTTTCTCTCGGGAATCTGCGCTTCATCGATTCCCTTCAATTTTTGAACGCTTCGTTAGACACCCTAGTGACGAATATGGCCAAAGAAGGCTCCGACAAATTCCATATGTTGAAAACCCATTTCCCCGACCCAACGCACCAAACACTGCTATTGAGAAAGGGCGTGTACCCGTATAGCTATATGACCGATGACTCTAAATTTGCTGAAACACAACTCCCTCCTATTCAAGCCTTTTATAACTCTTTGAAAGAAGAAGCTCTAACACCGGATGATTACGCTTATGCCAGGTCGGTGTGGTCGCGCTTTAACATCTCCAATCTCGGAGATTACCACGATCTATACCTCAAGTCTGACGTCTTGTTATTGGCCGATGTATTCGAAAATTTTCGGAACATTTGTCTTTCGTACTATAAGCTAGACCCCGCCCATTATTACACCAGTCCGGGCTTGTCCTGGGACGCCATGTTAAAAATGACTGACGTACGACTGGAGTTGTTGCAAGATATCGACATCCACTTATTCGTGGAGAGAGGTATAAGAGGCGGTGTATCTATGATAAGTACTAAATACGCCAAAGCCAACAACCCGTACTCTAAAGAGTTTGACCCCTCTATGCCTACGAATTACATAGTGTATTTAGACGCGAACAACTTATACGGTTGGGCCATGTCGCAATATTTACCTCTTCAGGATTTCGCGTGGCTGACGGAACAACAAATACAAACCCTTGACATCGCATCCGTCTCGGACACCGCTGACACGGGGTACATCCTCGAAGTGGATATTGAATACCCGGAACAGTTGCACGATCTACATACCGACTATCCACTCTGCCCGGAACGTCTGGTAGTAACTGATGACATGCTGTCCAATTATTCGACTACTTTGAAACAACTACTGGACTTAAAAGGTAAGCCAGCGGAAAAACTGGTGCCTAATCTCCACCACAAAACGAATTACGTCGTTCACTATAGGAACTTGAAATTCTACTTGGCCCAGGGCATGGTATTGACGAAAATACATCGGGGAGTCGAATTCACACAATCCGCCTGGTTGAAGTCGTATATCGATTTCAACACCGAGAAACGTAAAGCGGCCAGGAACGATTTCGAAAAAGATTTTTTTAAACTCATGAACAACAGCGTGTTCGGGAAAACAATGGAAAACCTCCGGAATAGAACCCGCATCGAATTAGTGCGAGATGAGGCGAAACTGGAAAAATTTGTCGCAAAGCCCTCATTTCAGAGTTTTAAAATATTCAGCCCAGACCTTTGCGGGGTACATTTAAAGAAAACGAAGTTGACACTGAATCGACCCATTTACGTCGGTCTCGCCATATTAGACGTTTCGAAAGTATTAATGTACGACTTCCACTACAATTTCATTAAAGCCAAATACGACCAAAACGTTAAACTTTTGTTTACCGATACAGACTCTTTCTGCTACCAGATACAGTGTCCCGATTTTTATCGCGATATGGCGGGGAACTTCCATCTGTTCGATACTAGTAACTATCCCAAAGACCATCCCCTATATAGCTCTGGTAATGCCAAAGTTCTCGGCAAGTTTAAAGACGAGGTGGGGGGTGCAATAATCGACGAGTTCGTAGGATTACGGCCAAAAATGTACTCCCTCACTTACGACGGCCACGAAAAGAAAACCGCTAAAGGTATATTAAAGTATGTAATTAAGAAAAAGCTAAAACATCGGATGTATAAAGAGTCTTTATTTAAAAAACGTTCATTTACAAGTACGATGAATTGTATAAGAAGTTTTGACCATCAGCTGTACACAATTAGACAAAGTAAGATAGGCTTGTCACCTTTCGATGACAAGCGCTATGTGTTAGACAACGGTTATGACACGTTAGCGCATGGACATTACAAGACAGAATACAACGAACTGTTTAACAGGACATCCATCTAACTCCGAAATAAATGTGACACTTGTTTATTATATGCCCGTGTAAACGGAAAATTGTTATTTCAAAATATATATGTTATATAATGATCAATCTCTCTGTATGGCCTTTGGGCTACTGTATATATACTGTGAATAAACTTTCTACATTTTTTATTCTTTGTCTTCCGCGTACAATTTATCGAATAAATGGTTTCCTAGAGAAATGCTTTCCTTCAAAGCTTCGACAGAGTTCATATTATAGAGAGTTTCAAGCGTCCGACATGTTCTTTCAATGTTGCGATGAATAGAGTCGTTCTCGAGAGCGGTTCTGTTTATGAACCAATTCATATATTTCTGGCGTAACAAGTCTCTCATCTCGTCCGAGTGCTCGTCTTCTGCGAGTTCAACGGCTTCTGACGTATTATATCCTTCCAATTCGTATGCCTTAGCTGTACGGTCAATAGCATTCCTCATCTGCTCGCGAGCCGAATTGGCGAACATCGTCTTCCACTTATCGTACTCAATTGTATACCCTCCGCCATGTTGTTTGAACCAAGGTGGTCTGACAGTCGTGTAAAGACCTTCACCATTTTGGGTAAGAAAGTTTTTCCTGAGACGCTGATTTTCCGGTGTTGTGGGTTTCAAATCGATTAGGAGCGAGCCGTAAGGCGTGCTGGTCATAGCATCGTTATATTGTTCCATGAAGTAATCTCCCTTACCGGGGAATATACGCCGCCCGAGTAGAGCTACTTGCTGTCGATCCACCGGGTTGTTGAAGAGCACGATGTATTGCGAGTTCAGTTCAATGTCTCGACTTGCCTTACCTCCGTGGAACATGTTTTGCACGATGTATATGACCGATGCGTTGTCGTGATGAGACCCCTTGCTGAATAGGTCAGCTATCCTGGTATCTTTTTTAATGTCGGTCATCAGATCGTCAAACACGATAATCGAGCGAATAGTCGGATCGAAGAAATCATCATCTCCCAAATTGGACGGCAAACCTTTGACGAATTCTATGTCGGCTATCGATTCTTTCATTTCCTGGTAGAGCGGCTGCCACTTACTATAGCAGAAAATAATTCTGTGGGGGGTCGGCTGAATTTTTCGTTCCTGGAGCAGGCGTTTTACCCACATGGTTTTCCCGACGCCCGTAGAACCTATAACCCTCATCGTTAGAGGGTGTTGGAGTGCCATGTTGAGTGTCCGTAGTCAACTGATGACCATGACACTACGGCATCCTTTTTATAGGGTGTGGATGTCGTCGGCTCTAACCCAGCTGTTAAATTTGGTAGGCCACCCGACGTATTGGACTAGTTTTTCGACGCGACCTCCTCGTCGTCTAGTTTTTAACACTTTCTCAATACGCCACAAAGCATCGACGTCTTTTTCCACCTTTTGGAGTTCGGGTTCGTAAAACGTTCCTTGAATAGGATCTTCCGTGAAATCTATCAGTTTATATACGGGTATCGAACGTCTACGCCAGCGCTTGGCGACTTTAAATAGCTCTTCCGTATAAGTGGACATATACGCTCGTTGATATATATATCTCAAATGGGAGATTCTGACCGTGTCACCTACTTTGAATTTTTGATCGGCTTGGCCGTGTCTACGTATAATTCTTTCCACACACCGGCTTCGTTGCGCGGGACGATGTCGATCGGGGCTCTTTGTTTTAACGACCTATGTGGTCGACGGTTGTAACTTTTAATCAAATCGACCAGTACTTCTACATATCGGTAGGTCTGGTTATGAGTGAAATACCGGTAAAGATGGGTCTTGATGGTACGGATAACTCGTTCCACGTAATTAGCCTTCGTCTCGTTGTGCGTCACGTAAAATTTAATGTCTTTCTTTTTCAAATAGGATTTCATCCATCTGTTATTAAATTCAGATCCTTTATCCCACCGAATTAGAGCCGGTCGTCTTCCTTCGTTCAAAACCTTATCGAGCGCCGATATGACGGTTTGATGTCGTTTATTAGGGAGTGGTTCGACCCAGAGATATCTGGAGAAGACATCGATGGCGACTAAGAGAAAGCGTATACCGTCATTATGCTCGGCTATATTGGAAACATCTGCCAAATCCACATCCCATAAATCGTCTAGGCCCGTGGTGATTACTCTATTACGTTTGAATTTGTATTTCACCGACTTCTGTAAACTGTAGGCGTCTTGATCGCTCAACCACTGTCTCAATTCACTGGGGCTTACTTTATATCCGTTTGACTTTAACCACATCCGGACTTTTGTAGGACCGGTAAATGCGATGGGATGCTTCGGATCGAAATATACCTCCGTTAGTCGGTCCTGCCAACCGTTGCTCGCCATGGCTCATATCAACAATGGTGATCTACATAATGCGCTACTTATATATAAATACACACAAAAACACTCGATTGGTGGTATGAATACCTTTTTATTGACAGACTAAGTGAGATAGAGTAGACGATATACAATGATTAAAATAGTTTAAAACGAAGCGATATACGAAACAATCATTATGACAATAATTCTGGCTAAAGTCAGATATAACGTCTATTAACGAAAACCCTCTGACGAGTTGAAGAAGGAAGAATACACAGTAATGTCCACACGTTAAGCTTAACTCTCCCTGTAGTCTCGTAGTAGTAAACGATGCATGCCGACAATTTGTAAGGAGAAACGCCTCGAACTGTGCACCGTAAAAAGCTGGAGGATTACCCAAAGAGTCGATAAAATATCCTTCTTCTCCATTAAAATAAAACGCAGTCCAATGGAGGCCCGAAAGAAAGGAAAGGTCTGTGTTTACGATATAGGCCGCCGGTTTTCTGGATACCCGTCTCGGTAGGGTGTCGGCGGAGTAAATCCCCCGTACTTGAGCTTCTAACTCTTTATCGGCCTGGATAATGCATCGTAGTTCGTCCGAATTCATGGTGTATTTAGTAGAATTCTTCGGCTTTTGTCAATCTCGAACATCGCAGGAAATTCTCCCAGAATCACGCAGTTCACCGTTTCCGGGAGCGGCTTGTTGAAAGTAGCTTCTATTCTAATACTCCCTTGCTTAAGAAGATGGATGTACTCGCCAGTCGAGAATGCTGGATCTAACTCGAAGACGTATAGAGCGTATCCGTGAGCGAAATCGAATAGAGATATATCGTTGCCAAAGTTTTCTCCCAACTTGCCAGTGCCTCTGAACAAGTTTAAATAGGCAGTGCTGCATAGATCAAATCCATCTTCTTTATATAGCGTTCTCACCGTCGACCCCGGAATCGTGGATCCATCTACGTGTACGGCTAGGTTAACCAAGTCCCAGTGTTTGAAGTTGAACGGGTTTTTGGAATAATCACCCGCCATAGCCTTAGACGACACGAATCCTATGATTAGTCTACTCGGGTATATCGACGGCCAGATGTTTTCCCATCGAAACAAGACTTCACCCTTTGACAACGAACTCGTTTTTATCTCGGTTCTCACGTAGGGGTATTTCGCTGTAGCCTGTTCGAGAGCTTTGGCGTGACCTAACTCTACTCCAGCATTTAGACGTACTTTACACGCCTTTAAAACTATATCCTCGATAACTAACTTATAGTTTTTATTTTCCTCCGCCGACATGAAGATGAACTCCGGAGGTGATCGATATAATTTGACGTGGACATCGACGTTGTTTAGTACATAGCGATCTTGCTGGAAGATGTCTTGCAGCATGCGACCCTCCATTTCAAACGAGTTGCTCTCTTTCGTACGATCATAACGTGTGGCTAGCCCCGGGTTATTACCTCCTACGGGGTCGGATTCGCCGATGTCGTTGCCTACGTCTTTGTCGTATAGCTGGGCTTCCAATTGAGTCGTCGTAGCCTCATAACCCGTATTTAGAACTGTTTGAATATAAGCTTTATACGGGTATTTGTTGTCCATTACAGTCATGAGCGATCCCAGCATCGATACATCGATTTGTGACCACATGCTCGACAATAGTAAATTGGTGGGCGCGCATTTTTCATCCTGTACTAGTGGGCTATTATCTTTGTGCACGATTTTCGCTTTAACGTATAAACGAGACGATTTCAAGTCCAAATAGTCCGATCCCTGTCCGGGGATAAGAAATTCCACCGGTGCTTCGTCCGTTATTTGGGAAAATGGTCTTATGTCGACGTAGTATCTACCCTGAATAGCGGTTTGAACGGGAGGTAATTCGAAGAGGCTAAGTTCATCCGGTTGTCCCTCGTCAGCGTCTCTATCTTGCAGAAGGTGTGCCATGTTTTAATCGGAATATCTGAGGAGCCGTCCGTTTCCTTCGTTTGCTTAGACTCGGAATGTCGGAATTGTGAGAACGTCTTCTATTTATATATTTTTCGGGGTTAGCTTTTATCTCCGACTTCGCCCGTTCCACAGCCGCTTGGGCGGGGGTCACGAGTTGTATAACGGGGGTCTTTACTCGGGCGATATGCCTTTTCGCTCCACCCCACTTCGTCTTCCTCTTTTTAGGTCTTTTGCACGTCGGATTTGCGGCCATATTCTGATAAAAGGCGATCCATTTATTTACGTCCGGTACATATCGTCTCCTCTGTATCATGATTTAAGGTGGAGGGTTACGGTTACCGGCTCTGTGATGAAGGTAGCTAACGATCCTCGCTCGTCTAAAATACGGATTTCTAACACTTCGACTTCGCCTAGGATGACGGGATGATAGTATGGCCGTATAAAGACTTCGGCAACCCTTTTCCTACCAGAAACGTCTACTTTTCGTAAAAGCGGTAAAGTCGTTTCTCCTACCAGTGAGTGAGCGCAAATATTGGAGCAGATACTCAAAACTGCCCTGGGCTGGAACTTCGGCTGTTTCTTTAAGATGATTTCCGTTAGCGCGACTGTACTGGAATCTTCGAAGGTTATGCTTCTATTCAAACGTACTCTAAAGTGGTATGGCTTGTTATCCGGATAGTGTTCTACCGAATCTGTACTGCTGGCGATAATGAAGTTTACCATAACACCGTTTGTACGTAATGGTCGGTTATATAGCGTAGGACAGGCTTTTATAGTATTCCCAGATCTCACGTCTCGCCGAGGGAGATAGTTTGTCGCAAACCGCTGACGTGAATGCGTAGAGCGTGATTAACCGTCCAAAATTGATGATTCCATCGTCGAACATGGAATCTACTATGGCTTCGTAAGCATCCAGGTTCACGGCCGAGTCGACCATCTCCTTCCATCTCGTTCTATCCGTCGAGCACATGGCTAATCGCCTTATCGATGAGGTGTGACTTCGTTTTCAGAAGGGACCACTGATTATAGTTAAGGACCACGCCTTTCCTAGTAGCCGTGTCGTCGATGAAATAGCGTAAATCCACTCTGAGCTTGTTCCCGTATTTACACGCTGTAGCTCGTAAACGTCTATCTATACGGATTTGTTGCATAGGAGTACAAAGAGTCCGATTGGGGATAGTGGTGATGATAGATTCGACCTCTCGATTACAACTCGCAGCTAACGTTACGATGACGATGAGTGATATGACGAACAGAATGATCAAGACGATGGTTACTATTTTCGTTTTGTGATAGTTATCCATCCTCTGCCAAAGCCTGTGTGGAAATGAAGACGGTCCACGTTTAAACGTAGTTATATAGACAAAAGTATCTGACGTGTAAGAATGTAGGTTTTCAAATTACCCCAACAGGCTGGGTAATCCGGCTGTACCGACATCGACAGATTGGTTAGACAGCGTTCTTTCGTAGAAAACCATTCATCAGCTTCCGCTATTACTAGTTCTTCTTCTAACCCGTGTTGAGTCACGCTTCGTGGGTCTGGTTGCACTGTTATTACCCACGAATATTCTATAAATACACTTCGAATGCACCCTTCACCCGTTTTCTGCATACTGGACATTTTAGAGAGTCGTTGTATTCCTCCAGCTTATATAGACAGTCAAGGCATATGCATACGTGATTACAGGGATGAAATACCGCTTGACAGACTTCGATGAGGCAAATTTTGCATAGGCCCGCTATATCGCTGTCTGATCTTCTAGACCGACTACCTACATTACCCATTATATTAGGGATGGAATGATTGACACTGGTGCGTTAACGGTTTGACATATGTATGAGAACGTAGAAGAACTACTCGACTATATATATACAAAGAACAAAAAGATAAGTGGTAAGATTCATTCTGTTTATTAGGGTCCAATATAGTATTTTAATAGTAGATATAATGTTTATGACGTCACCAGTTGACGTAGTCCCCGGGATTGCAACGTCTACACATCATTGCTCCGAGTTGATTAGCGTGGTCGTCTCTGGCACTCCAATCTTCATCGTCCTCTTCTTGAGTTTCTCCCTCTGCACGGTCGGCCATTTTAAATACGGATTCCATTTCTCCTATATCTCGGTCTATGTCCGAAAAATGCTTTCTTAATTTACGCCATCCAAATTCGTTCATGGCATACCCCATCTTGGTAGGCTTCAGGTTAGTCGAAAGTGTTTTGTCTTCAATCCATTTCCGCAGATGAATAAATTGTTTCCCATTGTATTGACTGCAACTTAGATATATGTCATCCTCTAGGTTGTATGGTCTTTCTAGCGGCTCTCCCATCTTTAACATCTCGTCAATCCTATATGCAAGCGTGGTTAGTTCACTCCATGCAGTAGATGATAACGTTATGGGTATACTGCTTGGTCTGCTTTCATCTGTTTTGCTCTGAATCCTTTGGAAGGATACTCTGGCCTGTCCATCGAGACTAATGACTCCCACACATAGACTGGAGCTGATGTTATACATTTCGAGGAGCTTCTCAAACTTTAGTGGTTGTCCAATGTTAAACGATGTTGGATAGTGTTGAGAGTGTTGCCGGGCAGTCCTGTTTTCCAATGATGACTGGATCTGATTTACACCCGTATTTATACAGATTGGCTGAGCCCTAAGGCTGACATTTTTTACTCAGCATATTTTTTTTTGGGAAGGCGCAATCATTTGACTGCATTACTCGACATATTCTATTCCGTTAATTTGTTACGGTTGGACGCACACGTCTCTTTGGTAGTCGACTTAATTGGATACGGTCCGATGCATCTGCCCCCCGAGGCCGTTCGGCTGTGATATACACATACTTACCGATATGATCTATACATTGAGGTAATACTGTCCAAGGTTATTTATACATTCGTTTATTATCTATTGTCTATCACCAGTGTCACGGTTTAATTGGTCCTTTAGACCAGTATTGTATTACTAAGCATATTTTTTCCGTGGGAGTGTATTATTCAGCATATTTTTTTAAGAATAGGCGCACATGTACTTTAATATTGGCTGATGCGCACGTCCCTTAATAGACCTTTACTACATCAAGTAGGCATGTGGGGGGACTGGGTGCATACGTAATTAGGTCAATGCCTCGCGGCAAATTTTTTATAAAGGTATTGTGACGTCATTTGACTCACTTGAAGTGTCTTCGAATGCCCATTTTGCCCTCTACTGTGAAAACCAGTTAGAAAATTTTCCAATTTTTTTTGGACTGAGTGGGAATCGAACATGGGACCCATTGGTGGAAGGCTGTTCGGATTGAGCGTCCAACGCTCTACCTACTGAGCCACGGATGCCCCGCCGTTGGCTCAGAGGTCTAGCCAATTTACTTTGAAGCAGTTTGTATTTTGCTCTTATATTCTGGGCCATATTCATGATGGCCTTATTATACTAAAACACAAATGGTATGATCTTATTATATTCTTTTCACGACACCTCTAAGTGTTTGTAACGTTTAATTCTCCCAAAAGTCCCTCTCCAAACGTTTGTGAGACGAGGGATTTTTCAATGAGCCTAATTTTGAAATGGTCCTTAACCGAATGACACGGTGTATTGAAATGCTGGTGGCACAAGCACAACATGTCCAAGTTAAATACTAGTTTCGCCTACGTATTGTTTGCGGCATTTTTTGTACAGGATAATATACACGATGTCAAAGGATTTGCCAAAAATCGTACAATTCAAAAATGTATCCCACGTGGTAGCACTTCGCAGCCTCAAGAGAACGTTTGTCACGTCATTTTAAGTCAGTATTTTGTTTGTGACATCATTCTTACAGCGCTTTGATTGATCGTTACACGAAATTCGCCACACTTGGCGAATTCATCGTTGGCAATGAACTTCGCCACGAAAGTATCAAACATTTTTGATGTCTGGGAATGCATATTCGGGCGAGCTTCGACCGAACCTCGTCAACATGAATTTGCCTCGAAATTACCAGATAAATTCACCCAGTGTGCCAATCTTGCTGATGTTCGTTAAATTAAGTAAAACACCCCTAAACGCACCTTTAAACTCCGATCTTTTTAATTCTGTAGTTTATTTGGATACATCTACGAGTTACTGCCGATACGTGTCTTGCCGATATTTTTATTTCAACGTTCAGCCTTTAGTAGTTCAAGGTACTTCAAACGCTCAGCTTCTCTTGACAATCAAAATCTATAAAATAATCCGAGATTTGGCAGCTCATGGCACTTTAAAGAAACAAAACCAAATCGATTACCTGTGTATTGCAGTCAGCTAACCCTGTTGTCACTTTTTAACAAATATTTTGTCAAATTTCAAATTTAGCTGGTTGTCATTTGTATTTAAAAAGAAATTAGTTAAATGCTGTCTTCAAAGATCAGTGTCCTGGAAACAATGCTTTAAGATGACTCTTGTTTTGTCATCGGATAAATGTGATATCGAATGCAAATGCAAAAGACGGATCTAAATCTGAGCTTACAGTTATAGGCAACGTTTCGAGTGAAAAAAAAACCTCGGAAACCATTGGAAGGTCTATGAAATTGATTGATTATTGTTTTAAGCCGCCCTTAAGATTATTTCACGTATATGGTGGCGTAGCCAGGATTAGTAGGGGGGGGGGGGGAACTGAGCTCTTTACTCGGAGGAAACCCCAACCTTCGGCGAGTACCTGGGAACTTTTCCACATACGGCGATCGGGTGAAAAATTGAAAGGTCTATGAGACATTAGTGCTCTGCCGACTGAGCCATCGACTTACAGTTATGGAATTGCGCGAGAGGACATATTTTCCACGCTGGTGCACCACGCCATTAAGAGGAATTTTACAGTTAAGTGCAAACTGCAAATGTATTAGATTGTCAAAGAACAATGGCTTTTACTGGAATTGAATCTCGCTTGTATCTGAATATCGATACAAGAAAACATTAAGATCAAAGGAAACACCCGTCTTATAAGCTCCAGGGTTGTCAAAGACAGAGACGTGAACATATGAGCAGATTCCCATCACTTCTTTGAAAATGTCTCTGAGTGATGTTATGAAATTCTATCGTTGTGGTTATGGTGTTTTTTTTCGAAATGGCTTGAACTGCCAAAATGTTAAGATGTTCCCCTTGATGGAAAATTTTGAAATTATCCGCAATTTTTCTCAAGAAGAACTGGAAGATGGTTATCTCTTTGATTAAACCAAACGATTTACAATGCATGTATTATTTTGTTCGGCGACCTTGACTGTGATACAATATTCTCAATCATGTGTCGAGTAGGTTAGATGACCAATTTTAAAATGATCGTATTTCGGTTTCATGAACAGATGATGCAATATATATTGTATAATCTACAACGGAGCATACTTTGTAGACTAAAACAACCAGGAAACGAAACTCCCCAAAGCTGGGAGGAAACCGGGCTCTGTGCACAGAGGAAACCCACGACCTTCCGCTGGTAACCATCCCACATAGGTCTTTCGAGTGAAAACCCAGTCAGAAAATTTTCCAATTTTTTGGACGGAGTGGGATTCGAACCCGCGACCCGTTGGTGGAAGGCTGTTCGGATCGAGCGTCCACGGAGGTCTCTGTAGTAAATGACAGAAACAGTGTTGTGGCAAATAAAGGGAATCTATCTGTGTAGTCAAGAGGATATAATATACTTTGTGTGCGAATGACGATGACAGTCCAATGTAGTTGACCTTGATAGATACATGAGGCAACTTCAGATTTATAATACTGCTGGGACAAAAACTATCTTAGGACCTTAATACTGTGAGAGATTCAAACACGTTTTATCTTGTCCGTTTCAAGTTATACCATTGTGTGTGACAGAGGAATTATTTAGCGAGTATCAAACATCAGAAAGGTATTGCATAAAGCCAGCATTCCAGAAGCAATTGCATGCACCAGGTCAGTGATAGCAGTTTCAAACTTATATAAAGGATTTAGATTAAACACGAACCCTATTATTAACTTTAAATCTTGCAGAACTGAAACATCTAACAATTCGCTTTTGTTGTACTATATATCAATGGCGTTTGAATCCGCCAATGCTTCGGTATGATTAAAAATACTTGTTTATGGGAAAAAAAATTGCCGTCAGCATTGGTATATCTATTATTGCATATCGTGGTTCAGTCCTCAGGAGTTTAATAAGCCTGTCGCATAATGACGTACACCAGAAATTATGACATTAATAGTTTTTTGGCTATCCCTGAATATATTTTGTGTTTGATAATAATACTCTCAGTATAGTACCATGATAGGAGAATGATCGTCTTAATCTTCGGATCGACCCAGTTCAATCCACGCTTTTTTCTTTATTGCCATCTACAATGAGGGTCAGTGTAATCTGAGTTGATATTGGTGCCAAAGAATCTGACATTGACTTGATAATACCACTGGCAATATGAAGGATGGTTAACCCGTCTAATGCTTCCCCTGTAGACAGGTAATATATCTTAGTTACCACAAGATCTACAAATAACACGGTAACAAGAAAAGAGCATATCTACGTACAGTTGTGTATATTTTTTAACACTATAGCACACGGGCACAGGGAAAATCTTCTTGTCTAAAATAACCACAGAGACACAGTTGTGTATACGTGTATTGGGGCTGATATACACGTTTCTCCTATGCCTCTGTTCTTTAGAGTTCATATATATTATTAAAAAAGCAGTATTACTCTTTGGAATCTGACTTTAATTTAAAAAAACCGGGTCCTCAATCCACGTTTTTTTTCTATATTGCCATCTACAGTGAGGGTCAGTGTAATCTGAGTTGATATTGGTGCCAAAGAATCTGACATTGACTTGGTAATACCACTGGGAATATGAAGGATGGTTAACCCGTCTAATGCTTCCCCTGTAGACAGGTAATATATCTTAGTTACCACAAGATCTACAAATAACACGGTAACAAGAAAAGAGCATATCTTATCACAGTTGTGTATATTTTTTAACACTATAGCACACGGGCACAGGGAAAATCTTCTTGTCTAAAATAACCACGGAGACACAGTTGTGTATACGTGTACTGTGGCTGATATACACGTTTCTCCTATGCCTCTGTTCTTTAGAGTTCATATATATTATTAAAAAAGCAGTATTACTCTTTGGAATCTGACTTTAATTTAAAAAAAACGGGTCCTCAATCCACGTTTTTCTTCTATATTGCCATCTACAGTGAGGGTCAGTGTAATCTGAGTTGATATTGGTGCCAAAGAATCTGACATTGACTTGGTAATACCACTGGCAATATGAAGGATGGTTAACCCGTCTAATGCTTCCCCTGTAGACAGGTAATATATCTTAGTTACCACAAGATCTACAAATAACACGGTAACAAGAAAAGAGCATATCTACGCACAGTTGTGTATATTTCTTAACACTATAGCACACGAGCACAGGGAAAATCTTCTTGTCTAAAATAACCACGGAGACACAGTTGTGTATACGTGTACTGTGGCTGATATACACGTTTCTCTTATGCCTCTGTTCTTTAGAGTTCATATATATTATTAAAAAAGCAGTATTGCTCTTTGGAATCTGACTTTAATTTTAAAAAACCGGGTCCTCTATATTTCGAAAATACACAAACCCATTTAAAAATGACCCAAGCCTTCAACGATCCCAGGGCGTCCTATTACCTCGGATTTTGGTAGTGAAGGTTAAAGAATATCACAGCTAATTGATTACTATCTAAAGCCTATACAAAATCGGCATGTTAGCTTTACCAAAAATACTGATGATTTGTTGCCAAATTATCTTTTCCAGAAAATTCTACTGACTATGGCCAAGCTCCTGTCTGTCGTCAACCTAATGAAATAGTATTGGTTTAGTTTATTATAACAATTTATGATTGGGTATAAATGTCTAAATGATACACCTCTATTAACACAATTAGAAACTTGTCTCCATGGCTATTTCAGACAAGAAGATTTTCCCTGTGCCAGTGTGTTTTAGTGTTCGTAAATATATATTTAGGCTTACCCTTTGCTTCTGTTCTTTAGTGTTCACACATATATATTTATGAAGAGTGTACGGAGCCTTTTGTCGACAACAAACAAATGGAGAATTGCCTCAGATTATTTTCTCTCTTTGTAATACTATTGAAGTGAGAAAAGCTGCCAGAGTTTCCATGAAATCAATTTCTCAATGGCATCGAATTTACCGACTGAAGATAGCTAATTGTGGAGATATTTACTTATAGTTGTACTTCTTCATCAGGTATATGTTGCCAATCTTAAAAACTCTGTTTAAAAACACTAAAACTTCGTTTGTTAAAACAGAAAGAGGTTTGAGAATTTGTGAAGATACACTGAAATTTTTAATAGCCGTTTTTTTTTTTTACTTTTTTTTAACAATTTGGCTTTATCATTAATCTGTTCAGCATGGGTGATACAAATAACCCGAAACAAGCAGACCTCTAAGGTTTCGTTTTAAACAACATGGTTCACACCACTGGTGTGAATTATTATTCAGAGAAACCTTGGAAATGAAAAAGAATACAACCGAATCTGAAGATGAACTTAAAAGAAAACACACAGAGCGATCGAAGCTGACCATACATATCGGGTAATGCACTTTAATTCCATACCAATTATAAAGGGATATTTGCACCAATAAAGAGTTAAACGGCATCTGAAAGTATAGCTATAAATCGGATAAGTGACGCCATTCTCGCGTCTACAAAATACGCGCCTGACGTCACTCGGAACACCATTCGGCTATCTTCGCTCGCTACCTGTCGGCTTTGACACGCCTCGGGCAGTCTGCGCTTTTTATACGGTAATTCACCGTATTTTGGGGCTGTATGTATGACTGACTATGACGATCTGTATATCTAATTTTTTATATGCTCATTATATTCAGTATCTCATTACTTGGCGTATAGAACCAAATCCAGTCGTATACTATGTAGTGTAAAATGGGTCATGAACAGTAGAATTAATTTAATAAACACATCAACTATGGAATATGGCCAATTTGGATTTAACGCTAATGTATTTCAAATGGAGAATAGCAATCAGTGCAGCCCTTTGCATGAAGTGGATTCAAAGCCAGCTTGGGCTGCAGTGAGACACGTGGCTGAAACTTACACTTTTATTGGCCCACTCCGTCAGGTGGCCTGCCGAAATCAACATGGCTGATCTACTGCTACTGGTAAAGTTGAATGAAAAAATCTCTCAAAAATCAACAAAAAATCGTACGAATAAACTGCACACTTTTATGAAAAACTATTAGGCTGCTCTATTTAATGAATGTACACGTTTGGTTGGATTTTCTTTCCTTTTAAAGTGGCATGAGCTGCCAAAATTCACACTTTTTATTCCCGCCAGAAAAAAAATCTGGGTCCTAATTTTCTGTCTGTTTAATCTTCTTCTATCTCTGGTGAATAACAATCAATCAATCAATCAAAAATCAATGTAACGGTAACATTACAAACTATTTATCCTTTGGGTTTGAACTTGGAGCCGGGAAGATGTCGTGAAAAAACTATAATACCATTTGTGTTTCAGTATAACAAATCGAGCATCGCTCTTTTTATCTCCGTGGTTATTTTAGACAACAAGATTTTCCCTGTGCCCCTGTTGTTTCTGTCTTGACATATTTACTGTCATAGTTGGTCATTTATTGTTAACTGTCTTCGTATCAGTCAGTTCATTACCGTATCCTAATACCGTACTTGTATAAATATTGTTGCACTCCCTGTACATGATTGAACAAATAAACCGAAATATTCAGTCAATATGAGTTACATGTCATTCTTCGGATTCTTCACTGAGTTTTATTTCGGTAAACTTATCGGTAGAAATTCTAACTCTCTCAGCCGGAAAATGTTGTCTCTAGAAAATTACTTTTTGTTCGCCGAGTCGGACATTTGAAAACAAATCTAATTTCATGTCCCTGTATAACATCCATTGATATTGAATTGGGTGGAAGAATTCAAAACATGGGATGAGTGTAGAATAATATCAGTCCTCATCGCACAATCTAGACGGTTCGATTCAGCCGTGAACTACTTTCCATCGTCTGTTTGACCGTCAATAGATCATCACAGTGTATGGTTTGCAATCTGTGGTGGTCATCAAGTTCTCAAACAGATTTACTATAGATAATTCCAACAGCTAGACGAGGTTGTTAAAAGCAGCTTTCAGTGCGTTCACCCATGTACTTCCACTGTAGAGAAATAGTAATCTCAGCGGATGTCATTATAAACAAATGTGTGATCTTTTAATAATTGAGTGGTACGAAAGCGTATTAGGAATACCTGTGATATCATTTTAAAGTCGTTCACTCGCTCTTTTTTTTTACGAAAAACAATTTCGTTACAACGAGAACGAAATATAAGAACTCTTTGAAACTCTCTTTAACGGATTTATGAACAGTACTTAAAGTTGGTTTGTGTTTGTATATGGACTAATTGTATATTTCGAAAAAACATCAGATTAAACGAAGAGACCCTCACATAATTTCCCCTGTAATCAAAACTACTGTGAGAAACTAAATTGTACTTGGCAAAACTCGTCAAAAGTGACGTCGTACTTTAAAGGTACTTACACAGCGGAGGTCGTGTTTGACTTCATGTGTCACTGAGCTATTAACTTTCCTAACCATCGTACAACGGTATTTTCGTTATTTTTGGGATTAAACTTTCTTGTAAAATGGCAGAAATTCTTCTACCGATTTTGGTTGACGCCCGAAACGGGAATCGAACCCGGGTCCCAGAGTATGGCACCTATCGCCAGCACTAAATGCCGGTTGTCTTATTTTCGAATGTGCTGCGCCCGAAATTTTCTTTTCTTTTAGATCAGGCTGGTAAAGTACATGTTTTACAAAACACGTAGCGCGAAAGGATGATGTTGTCCAAGATTGTTCATAAAACCATTAAACATGGATTCCATCCTAATGTGGAATAATTAAGGCATCACAACGAAGTGTGTTTTTGTGAAAAACACGAGCTTTTGACACCTGTGCCGGTGTCTTATCTATTGCACTTGATAGTGCCACCGACACGGGTGTCGAAAGCACATGTTGTTCTCAAAAAACTTACTTGGTGGTGATTCCTTAATTATGTCTCGTGAGAACGAGACACATGTAGCCAGATAAATAAAATCATACCAGTCCTTAGCACGCTTTCGTACAATATGATACGAATGTTTATTACATTTTATTACCGAGACTGTACATGTTTACATGTATCCAATATAAGACAGATCTCATATGTTATGACAATGTGCGTTACTCGTATCATATATAAGGATGGCGTTATGACATTACGTTTGGTAGAAGAAACAAGAAACAAGTATCAAATATAGCTTAGTTCCGTAGTTGCCTATTTCCGTATTCCTAACCCCCTTATAGGGCCTGGGATCTACCGAGAGATTTCGCGATATCCGGTGACAGATTACGTTTTTTGATGACGTTGCTCGATTGACGTTCTTTGTTCTACCACGTCTGAACTGAGCGATAAAGGCTCCCCACATGCGCAATGACAGCGCCCGTGACAAGAAATTTGAGGAATTCTCACGATACTCTCGCTCTCTATTCTCAGTTTTATTAGCAAGGTATATTCTAAAGTTGAAACAAAGTAAGTATATCATATGCTGTTACATAAATAATTACGAAACCAAAGGCATAATAGTTATAAGCACTATTCTCTTTCATATGAGGTCAGAAACATTACGAAATCGTACACATAATAGATCAGATTCCATAAGTAATTAGAAAGTGGAGGTCCGAGCTCAAAAAGTTTTGACACTTCCTTTTTTCTAGGAGTTATCACAGCGTATACACAGAGAATCAATCCATTATTTCTTAATTCTAAGCCGAAAGGGTCAAATTTATTGGAATATATCACGAAAATAAGATAATCTGTAACTGGTTCTTTGTTGTGCCAGTTAGAATGCAATCCATTAAATGACATCTATATCTATCTATTTTTTCCATGACGAGTCTTGGTGATTATTCTAATGTACATGCCTGTCCATTAGAATAATTGACAATGTAGAATCGATTTTTATATTATAAGTTTCTCATGTTACACACAAAAAAACATGGCTTCATTACATGTATATGTTTTCCCGACAGATTCATTTTAACGACAAGGATATCTATATAACCTAGTTTGTACTTGTTGGCCAACTCCATGACGATCATTTAAAAGGATCTGTTATTTCGTTTGCAGTACTGCAACTATATTTATCAGAAGAAAAAAAAATTTGAAAAGATAAATCGTCCGTTTTAGTTTTTGGTACAACTATATGCATGTGGGTTGGCGAACATTTTCGAAATTTGGTGCTGAGTGTTGTCTCTGGTCGAGTTGGATTATATGTGGTTGCCATGACTACTTGTTTATTTGGATGTGAATAACATGGGCGCCATATTAAAATCCGAGTGCACCCTGGCTACTTGGGGATTACGTAGCGCGGATAAATCGGTCACGTGATACACAAATTCCTCGCCGAAGAAAGTCGTTCGGTTTACAATTTCCAGTGTTCCGCGTACGCCGAATGCATAATCGAACTCAACCTATGAGTTAACCATTCAGTTATCTTGGAAATATTACTGACCACGAATACCATTTTGAAAATAATACTTATTTTTACAACATCTTGGCCCAGGTCCGTTACTTGATTATTTAGAAAATTGCACTTGGTAGTTTCGTACAGAAATATTTTCGATTGGCCGGACATTAAATACTGTTCGCTCAGATTTTCTCAAATAATATAACAGCTGACACTGACGACAAATGGCATTTGTATCATGGTTGCGGCGTTTTTCTTTTGATGAGCAGTCTTCGACAAATCCGATACCCAGTGGACAGAGAGTGGGCGGGGCTTAAGCGTTGAATAATTTTCCGATTTTGGAAGTTGTTGTATGGCTCTCCTGACTGGGTATCAGAGAGTAAACATTTGCTAGTTGATTGACAACGTCAATCACTAATACCATGATACAAGGACGTTATTGAATGGCTCCCTCGAGTATGGAAGAAATTCTAAGAAGTTTGGCCTCGTGCTTCGCTTTTGGCCAAACCTCTCAGAATATCTTCCATACCCTCGGGAAGCCATTCAATAACTCTAACATATTTTACCTGAACCTTTCTTCTCTCGATATCCGATCACTCTCCAGGTGCCGATAATTCATGTATTGATAATGATTTCAGGCTGAATTTCTTCAGCCCTATGAAAGTATGACTATTGACTAGTCGGCATCTAGTGTTTTTGACGATAGAATTCAATTGGGAATTTATACAATTTTGTTTGGACAAGGTCCAAATTCTTGATTGCATGTATTTTTTATTATCAATAAAAAGCAAGTGGCATGCTGTTTAGTCTTGAGTTTGAATGCTCACATTTCAGGTGTTGAAATATTTTATACTCATATCCAAGTTGGTTCAGCCATCACTAGAACGAGAGATTGTTTAGATCAGTCATAAGACATATCACGATCTTTCACATCATGGAAAAGCATTAACACTTCCCCGTGTGGAGAAAATGTCAAGATATTTCTTCCATTTTACACAATGTAAAATGTGTGAAATACAGAAGTATTTTGGGTGAGATGATGCACACGCATGGTGCTTAGAAATACGTACATCTGACTGCACTTACAAGGTGCTGCTTTACAATATGTAACGCATTTCGTAACACATATAACAAAATCATCTCAGGGTCTAACACCATGCACTTCTGACTATACTGTTATATATCGCAATAAAACAGAATGATCGGTTCAAAGTAACCTATGTTAAAATATGCATCAAAGGTTAGAATACATGAATACTTGGCTACAGGAAAACATATTCTCCTCCATGTGTATTATCAGATAGAGTAATGACATGAGGGTATTGTACGAAAGCTTTTTATTGTTTCCGTCCTAGTTTAAGTGTGAAACATCAAGAGAACAAGATTGATATACCATCAAGTCAAGTTCAGAGCGACCTTTTCATAGGTGTCAACTCCCAAAGGAGATACATGTACTTTGTACATTTGGTAGTCTACGTAGTCGTCAGCTTTGCCTGTCATAGGTGTCAACTCCCAAAGGAGACAAATGTACTTTGTACATTTGGTAGTCGACGTAATAGTCAGCTCTGCCTGTGAAAGCCCCATTGGACGTTATCCCATTTGGTCCGTTGTTTATAATACCCCTCTACCTATTTCAGCAGGTCGATGTTTCTAGAAAATAATTCTGCTGAAGTGCTTGCATGAGATACACTACAACTACGTGTATATAGGCTCTACTGTAATCAATCTATGCCTTAAAGTTCAATCTCGACTTAAAAGATTTATGAACAGCATTTAAAGCTGGTTTGTGTTTGTTTATGGACTAAATGTTTATTTGAAAAACATAAGTTGAAGCAAAACAACCTTCGCGTTAGTTGCCCGGTAGTCAAAAACAGAACGGGGTGGAAATATGCATGTTTTCCGTATTTTTCGTAACTATGACGTCATACACGACCTTCGATGTGTACAAACTGCAACGAAGGCGTACTGAGATAGCAGGAGCTAAAAAGTGGCGTAGCGTAAGTTTTTACTTAACTGTCTTGGTAACCCATACTGTAGATACGTTGCTAAGAAAGCTACGCAAAAATACATCTTCGCCGTTTTGTGAAACAGGCTCCTGAAATCGTTTATTACCTCATCGCTGTGAGAGTACCTGAGATAATTAACTATCGTAAGAATTGTAGATGGGCAAATATAGCTTAAATTTTGTATGTGCTGCGACAGAAATTTTATTTTCTTTTTGGTCAGACTTTTAAAGTACATGTTCTACAACACACTTAACGCAAATTAGAAAATATTGAGTTAATGCAATCTTATGACAATATATAACCTTTCATTCATATGAACTGCTTGAGTTAATACATTCATTTGACAATATGTAACCTTTCATTTATATGAACTACTTGAGTTAATACAATCTTATGACAATATATAACCTTTCATTCATATGAACTACTTGAGTTAATACACTCTTATGCGATATATAACCTTTCATTCATATGAACTACTTGAGTTAATACAATCTTATGACAATATATAACCTTTCATTCATATGAACTAGAGTTAATACAATCTTGTCGTCGTCTGAAGTAGGCCTAAATGTAATCCAGTGGAATTGCACGGTTTCTGATCGATGGACTGCATGGCGTTTGAACTTCATTTCTACGTGTGCGCTTAAGACTCGATTTAGACATTGTTTATAGTATTATATTTATTATATTGCGAGTCCAATACTACCCGTGTTTGATTTTAGCGATTTCAATAATATATGCTTGTGTACATTCGTATCCTTCAGAGATGTCTGAGGGGGTATGGCGGCGAGTGTACCCCTAAGCTCATTACTTCAACATTCTGTGCTGTGTTTGGGTTTGAGCGTACAATACAACCAAATATTTTTTTTCTGTAAGAAACTTTCTGTAAACTTCTAATTTAATATATAAGAATATGTGTCATTTTTCCAGCAAGTGAAATTACGATAGCTTTTATCTCTAAAACTGTTCTTGGAAAACTTTTGCATGTATTTGCAAAGTTTTTGTTTTTCAAACTAATTTATGTCAGAAATGTTTGAAACTCTCTTTAAACGTGTGTTTCAGACTAATGATAACAAATTTTCACACACACAAAAAAATTCCCAAACAACTAATTACGTGGTGATGTCCTAATGTTTTATCATTAATTTACTGTTAACGGGAATTAGGGGTTGTCAAGGATCTGTTTTTTTATATTTTTTAAAAATATTCTATGCACATATATATAGCTGACGTAAGATCCGTACAACTTCGTCAATATATTGCAAAGTATTTCAGAAAAAAAAATTACTGACTAAAGCCAAACTCCTGTCTGTCTTTAACATAATGAAATATCATCGGTTTATTGCAACAACTATGATTGGGTTTAGAAGACTAAGAGACATACACCCTCTTTTAACACAACTAGAAACTTGTCTCGACGGTTATTTTAGTCAAGAAGATTTTCCTTGTGGCCCTGTGTTTTAGTGTCTATAAATATAAAGCTGACGTATACAACTGACGTTATATTTCGATGTATTTATTTCCAGGCACTCGATTGAGTTTTTCTTTTGGATTGGTTGGGTGATAATGTTCATCAAGGTAGAATTTCTATTTTGGTTTTATATAAAGGCTCAATTTATATACTAGCATAGGATTGTTTGTGAGCTTGAATCATTTACTGCATATCGTCCACATAAATCTTGTGACAATATATAACCTTTCATTCATATGAACTAGAGTTAATACAATCTTGTGACAATATATAACCTTTCATTCATATGAACTACATGTACTTGAGGTAAAACAATCTTATGACAATATATAACCTTTCATTCATATGAATTACTTGAGTTAATACAATCTTATGACAATATTTAACCTTTTATTCATATGAACTACTTGAGATAATACAATCTTGTGAGAATATATAACCGTTCATTCATATGAACTACTTGAGTTAATACAGTCTTATGACACGCTTTTGGATACCACCAGGATAAAACTTGTGGTGTCATTTTTTCACAATTCACAATTTTCCCTCGTGATTACAGTTTATCAAAATGCAAGCCTGTCCACCAATTTCTAGAGGGAACTGCAAAAAGAAAGCTTTGTCGTTAGGTTTTGACATATAGTATGTCGGAGCTTATACTGGGTTTGACCTGTATTCAGTAAACTGTTTTTGAAGTCAGCTGTTGTAGTATTACATCAGGTATTAATGTAATACTTTTTGAAGAAAATTAATTTCTGTTTTTAGTACAACGGAAAAAATTTGGACGTCAATTCGCAACAATTTTCTCAATTCGTGTCCAAATTTAAAACAACAAACAATTTTACAAATAAAATGCATTTAATATAAAAGACAAATAAACACACATTTGTCCAGATACCTGAAAGTTTTGACTTTTAGGAAAAAATGCAGATTCTGACACCTCAGGTTTTCTGCGTTGAGGTCTTCATATCGATTCGACTTTGCACTTTGTGGACGTCAGTAAGAAATAACCAATCGCAGAACCAGTACTTTAAAACGACGGGCACTAAGATAATTGCGCTGCTCAGAGACAGCCGATTTCAACTCCCCATTCCAGATTAGAGGTATCTTTGCAACGCCGTGGGGTATTTAACTGGAATTGGTATCCCCAGATACTGCCATCATATCTAACAAAGAATGGGCTGTTTTCCACGCACACACATTCTTTTCACAACGGTTAAAAGGATTGGATAGGCCTACTCAGTCTTCAACGGAATCTATTAGAATAATGTTTATAATAAGGATTAAAGGCACACTTGCTTCTCGAGTGCGGAATACTGTGCATTAAAAAAATGATTTTCTGTAATTTCCCAGATAGCAGAAGTTTGAAATATACCTTTTTTTCGAAAATGTAAAAGATTTGGGATTCGTTCATATTTTTAATTAGAAAACTTGTTTTGATAGGTACGCCGGCTATGTCAGCAAACGCGTGCACGCACCACGATCATGATGTCGTCTGAACGAGTTCTGAAGTAGGCCTATATGTAATCCAGTGGAATTGCACGGTTTCTGATCGATGGACTGCATGGCGTTTGAACTTCATTTCTACGTGTGCGCTAAAGACTCGATTTAGACATTGTTTATAGTATACCTGCGCGAGTCTAATACTGCCCTTGTTTGATTTTAGCGATTTCAATAATATATGCTTGTGTACATTCGTATCCTTCAGAGATGTCTGAGGGGGTATGGCGGCGAGTGTACCTTTAAGCTCATTACTTGCACATTCTTTGCTGCATGCGGGTTTAAGCGTACAATGCAGCCAAATATTTTTTTCTGTAAGAAACTTTCTGCAAACTTCTAATTTAATATACAAGAATATGTGTCATTTTTCCAGCAAGTGAAATTACGATAGCTTTTATCTCCAAAACTTTTCTTGGAAAACTTTTGCATGTATTTGCAAAGATTTTGTTTTTCAAACTAATTTAGTGTCAGAAATGTTTGAAACTCTCTTTAAACGTGGGTTTCAGTTTAATGATAAAAAAATTTCACACAAAAAAAATTCCCAAACAACTAATTACGTGGTGATGTCCTCATTTTTATCATTAATTTACTGTCAACGGGAATGTGGGGTTGCCAAGGATCTGCTTTTATCTAATATCTTTTTTAAAATATTCTATGCACATGTACATAGCTGACGTAAGATCCGTACAACTTCGTCAATATATTGCAAAGTATTTCAGAAAAAAAATTACTGACTAAAGCCAAACTCCTGTCTGTCTTTAACATAATGAAATTGCAACAACTATGATTGGGTTTAGAAGACTAAGTGACATACACCCTCTTTTAACACAACTAGAAACTTGTTTCCACGGTTATTTTAGTCAAGAAGATTTTCCTTGTGGCCCTGTGTTTTAGTGTCTATAAATATAAAGCTGACGTATACAACTGACGTAATATTTCGATGGATTTATTTCCAGGCACTCGATTGAGTTTTTCTTCTGGATTGGTTGGGTGATAATGTTCATCAGAGTAGAATTTTTATTTTGGTTTTATATAAAGGCTCAATTTATATTGTAGCATAGGATTGTTTGTGAGCTTGAATCATTTACTGCATATCGTCCACATAAACTACTGTTGGCTGAATTGAGACTAGGAGTTGGGCTTCAATCGCTGTCAGCCACAGTCCTTTATCCAGGCTGCGTCATTTTAGCAGCCTTATTTAAATAGGCTAGGTTTATTTCGGAAAGAATACTGATTGAACCGTCTTACTAAAGGTTTGTCAGGGGCAATTCAGCCTGTATATCATAAATCACCTTTTAAGATACTCGAATCCCCCTTAAGACATCTATTTTGGATGTCACAGCTAGGAATTCGAAAGGTTAGAGTCATTAACCCGAGGGAATATCCGTCATAAACTTCCGCTGCAATGTTGATCTTATTCCTAAGTTGCCTCACTATACTTCTTTGTTTAACCTTTTACGATTTGCAGAGTGTTTTTTGATATAAGCCGGCCGACCTTAATGCTGGAAAAGGTAATCCATACGTAAGATGACACGACAATTCTACTAGGAAGTAGACAGATGATTACCGCTGTTTTCTTAGAATTATTTCCTCTAGATACATATCATCAAGCTGGTAACGTCGTCATATAATTATAAAATTAAACGAGACTTACCTGTAAGTTGAAGTTTGATTGGAATTCTATCGATCTTATGGTTTCACGTAGGGATTAAACGAGAGAGGGCGAGAGCTTACCGAAGGCATTCTTTAAAGTAGTTGCGTGTCAATAATGTGCATCTGGGAGGGAAATAATGAAGAAGTTTACAATTATAAACCATAAGTATTTCTGGACAAAACCAGTGGCCCAAAAATAAAGGGTGGGCGTTTAATCCCTACGTGAAACCATAAGATCGATAGAATTCCAATCAAACTTCAACTTACAGGTAAGTCTCGTTTAATTTTATAATTCTATCTCACTTTGGTTTCACTACGGGATTTCACGAGATATTTAAAGAAAATTGACACACAACTGAAAAGGTCAAAGCACAGTGTTTCACTCTATTTATTTCATCTATAGCTATATAAATCACAGTTAATCATGATAGCAAAGTAGTAGAAAACTGGCCTGGGCCATAAATAGGCTTGTTGTAGTAAACAGAGAAAGTAGACTCTCTATTCCAACCAGCCGTCTTCAACACAGTGTCGATTGGAACCGAACCCTGAACGGCTGCCCTAGTGGAGGCCGATCTAACACTGTGGGGAGTAAAGATAGACATGTCGACTCCGGCGTTATTTAAGACACAACGTAACCAACGTGAAATAGTTTCTTTAGAAACAGAATGGTGCGGTTTCACATATGAAATGAAAAACATGGTTTCTGTACGTCTAAGGTTTTCGGTTCGAGCTAAGTATTCCTTTATACAAACAACAGGATAAAGATCGGCATTTGATGGGAATGACGCTAATTCAAGTTCTGATAAATGATTAGAAGGCTTAGTTTGTTTTAACAAATCACCGATACGGAATTTACACAACTGATCTGTCAGTGACATGTTCCTAATATCTAAGAAACTTAAAGTCTGGACTCTCTGTCCACAAAGCAAAGCAATTAACATAGCAGTTTTCAAACTTAGCATTTTCAATGATACACATCCCAAAGGGGATAGAGAAGATAAATATGTTAACACAATAGAAGTATCCCAAGTCACTTTATATTTAGGTAAGGACGGCTTTAACTGAAAAATACCTCGCAACAGTCGCACAACCAAAGGATGACTACCAGCTGGTTGTCCATTTATCATGACAATAGTTGAAATTGCAGATCTAGCAGTATTTATAGCACTATAGCCTAGATTAGAGTCAGAGAGAATTACATTTTCCACAGTTGTATCGTAGGGATCCGCTGACCGAAGACTACAAAACTGTACCCACCGTCTGAGGTATCCGCGGTACTGTCGCTGTGTCGATGATCTCCAGGATGATTCGATGATGTCAATAGATCTTTCCGAAAGTCCTGTGGTTTGCAAGAATTCCCGGACAACCGGCAAGCCATTAGCCGGAGCTGCTTCATCGGGACAATCCGGCGAGTGTCTCCGGGATAAATCAGCGTATCCTTCCCCCTTGGTAATAGTACAGGAAGAGACGTTAGCATTCTGAGGAGAGTGGCAAACCAAACCTGTGTGGGCCAGACCGGAGCAATCAAAATAACTTCCACTTTTTCTCTCTGGATCTTGTTCAAGACTCTTGGTATGAGACTGAAAGGACAAAATATATAGTTCAAAAGATAATTAGCCCACGAATTGGAAAACGCATCAATAGCAGTTGCTTGTGGATCTGGTCTCCAGGCAATATAACGTTCTAACTGATGGTTCAGACGAGACGCAAATAGTTCAATTGTAGGTGAACCCAGTAATAGACATACTTTATTGAAAAGAGTTGGATTGAGTTGCCATTCTAGATCACTATAATCCACACGACTGAAAATCCGCCTCTAAATTATCCCGAGAAGGGAGATAACTGGCTGTTAACCAAATGCTTCTTTCTTTACACCATAGCCAAATATCTTTTGTCACGTTAAAGCAATTCTGCTTTTTACCTCCTTGTTTGTTAATATAAGAAACAGCTGTTGTGTTGTCAGACTGAATATGAACACCAGCGTTAGATAAATTACAACAAAAACACTTAAGTGTCAAAAACACGGCCAAAAGTTCAAGATAATTAATATGATTGTTAGCTTCATCCTCTGACCAGTTACCCCCCGTAGAAACCTCACCACAAACACCTCCCCAGCCAGTTAGGGAAGCGTCGGACTGTAATTGAATTACTGGTGGCGGACGTTCGATGAGACGATATGAATTGTAAACATGCTCTAACCACCATTTCAAATCGAGACGAGAAGCGTTGGATAGACACATCATGCAAAGTTACCTTTATTTGCCTTTAAAGAGAGCGATTTGTCAATATCTATATGCCTTTTAAACAAAAGGCCATATTCTACAGCTGGGCAATTTGAATTAATTAAACCGACCAGCTCGGCCACTTGTCGGATTTTCATTGAGTCAGCCTTGTTCAGAGCTGCTTGGACTTTACCTATAACTTTATCCACCTTATCAGATGGTAACCTAACAGTCATGTTTACCGTGTCCAATAGAAACCCAAGGTAACGGATAGTTTGACATGGATACAATACAGATTTCTCTGGATGGACTACGAATCCCAGGTCCTGAAACAATTCTAAGGCAAGATTAGTACTGGAATGGTTATCACTGAATGAGTTACCGATGATTAAAGCATCGTCAATATACATAATAATTATCACCCCTTGTGATCTAAGAACAGCACAAGGCACTTTTAACACTTTAGTGAACACTCTAGGTGCTGAGGCCAAACCATTCGGTAAGCAAGTATACTGGTAGAAAGTATCATTCCAACAGAATTTTAGGAACTTTCGATCTGCCAAAGAGACTGGGATAGAATAGTAAGCATCTCTAAGATCAATACTTGTAAGAAAACAGTTTTTAGTCATTAAATGAATTGCCATGTTAATCGTATCCATTTTGAAGTGGTGATATTGCACAAACTTGTTAAATTTGGATAGATTGAGAATCATTCTGTATGTGCTATCTTTCTTTTGTCTCAAGAAAATATTTGAAATAATATCTCCCGGTTCTCGATGACATATATCCAAAACACCTTTGGCCTTTAATTTAGCTATTTCAGCTATAATTAGATTAGATTCAGTTGAAGAGAATTTACACTGAAAAGGTGGATATAGCTGAACAGGGGTTCTAGATAATTCTATCTGATAGCCTGAAATAGTGGAAAGTATCCATTTATCAGTTGTTTTCAGCTTCCATCGATTTAAACGTGTGGATATAATACCAGCAATAATATCGGGGGTAGGCCTAATACTAACCTCAGAAATTCGTCTGCCAATTGACACAGAGTTTAGTTCCTCCGTCCCCCCTTCCTTGAGTTGGACGCTGAGAATCTCTGTTGAGACTGATTGCCGAGTCGGCTTCGTCTCCGCCAAGTTCGCTTGTCTAAAAAACCCTGGCGATATGAAGCTGGCTTATCATTTCGGTTTTGACCTAGATTGCGAGGTTGCACAGATTGTCCAACTCTATTAGATTCGGTAATGTCTCTGAGTCGTTTGGCCAAGTCATTACCGAACAAAAGTTCAGTTACGGGAGTCTCCCTGGTACATAAAGCCTGGTAGGGTTTATTCAGAAACGGTTTCATCATATCCTGACGGCTATAATTCAGCTCAGTATTGCCTTGAGCCAAAATTGCCAAAATGTCAGTGGCCCGCAAAATATTTTCTTTAAGGGAGGTATCATTGACACCAGGATTGGCCTTAGATTTTACCAGACTGTCTAATAAAGGTAAAACAGCAGATATGGCTTTAATCATATGGTTTTGGATCACCTGCATATATAAATCACGTGACCGAACTAGTCTGTCCAGTCTGCCCCATATTTCAGGGTTTACCTTAGTGACGATCAGTCCCTCACAATTACTTGGCCTGTCATATTTTTGAAAAATTTGCTTCATCTTATCATCTGGAAATTTAGATTTCATAATTTTGGATTGCAAATCTGCGACTCTGTTGCTAACTGGGTCAGATGTTTTAACATCGGAGCAAAATTCTTGAGAGAATTCCGTAATTATATTGAGGTAAGGGGAGTCTGATTCAGAATCATCCTTACGAGTGTCCGTTGCTGCTTCCGGACTACTGATAGCCAACGTATCTAAATCAACAGGTGAGTCACCTTTGGGAGCGCTTCTAGGCTTCTTACAGAGCGGCTCAGTATCTTCCTCTAAAACAGGTTCAGAAGTGAAGGCCTCGATAAAGCTGGTCAAATTTTTAGACATTACAGACACTGAATTTAATAACTGGTCCTGAATATCAACCTGGCCTCCCGTATGATTATCTAACCTACGCTTACCTGATATGTTGTCTGTGTTGTCTGTGTCTCCACGAGTTTGAGTACAAATAGCCGAGTCGGCTGCATGATTTTCACGTGCGGCTCGAGCCGCGTGGGCTTGCGTCAAGCCATTAGTGGTAGTTTTACGATTCGCATTACCGTTACTCATACCGTAACATATTCCTACTGATTCCATATCGTCATCCAGGGATAATGTCACGTCCATATCCTCGATGGGCAAAATCGGTTTCGCCATATCCTGAAAATAAAAACACGTCTGATGCCTAGCAGAGTAAGTTCGCTCAATGCCTTCGGTAAGCTCTCGCCCTCTCTCGTGAAATCCCGTAGTGAAACCAAAGTGAGATAGAACTGGACTTATCTCTGAGACGACTATGGTGTTAAACGTCAATGAATCAATCAAGCAAGCAAACAAACGAGCAATCAATCAATCAATAAATAAATCAATAATGCCAGCAAGCAAGCATGCACTCAAAAGAGCAATCGAGCAAACAAGCAAGCAATCAAACAAACAAACAAGCAAACAATCAAGCGACCAATCCAGCAAACAAACAAACAAAAAAGCTATCAAATAAGTGAAGAAGCGCCTCTCAAATTAAAAAAATAACATGATTCGATATAGGGTCATGTTAGCGATATAAAAAGTATATATTTGAGATTGTTTGAGACAACACAGGCAGTATAAGTATAAAACCTCTCATTACAAAAAAATGAAAACTATGCTAACTTTCATGAATGACAATGTTAACGAATGGCAATGTTAACAAATGCCAATGTTAACGAATGGCAATGTTAACGAATTACAATGTTTACGAATGACAATGTTAACGAATGGCAATGTTAACGAATGGCAATATTAACGAATGACAATGTTAACGAATGGCAATGTTAACGAATGGCAATGTTAACGAATGGCAATGTTAACGAATGGCAATGTTAACGAATGGCAATGTTAACAAATGGCAATGTTAACGAATGGCAATGTTACCGAATGGCAATGTTAACGAATGGCAATGTTACCGAATGGCAATGTTAACGAATGGCAATGTTAACGAATGGCAATGTTAACGAATGTCAATGTTAACGAATGGCAATGTTAAATAATACGAGCGTATAAATAAACGCTAAACACGTATACAACGTGATGCTTTTGTTGTTTTTTTAAAATCCCGTCAGAAGTGTCTTTCTCATTGTCAATTTGTACCACGTGGAAGCTGTAAGAGTGTGTCAACGTTAGGTTTTTCCTGGAGGATATAAGCTTTATCGTTCTGCCTGATTACGTATACACATCCAGGAGGCAAACAGATTTCTTGCTGCGGGATATAGCTATTGATCAAACAGACATTTCCCTGTAGAGTCTTAGCACTTGTTGATTATTCTGATAATAGTCATTTGTTTTGGCCTGTCAATTGAAATAATAGATACAGCAAAACTGATTTGTTTATAGTTGTTTTTCTGGCGAGGTCAGAGTCTCTGTAAATATTGATTTTAAAAAATGACTGCACAAACAATTTTCCTGAATAAATATAAAACAATCCAATCTTTTATTACGGACGGTTAACTTGCTTGCATCAACTGTTTTTAAGTAGCATGAGAAACATTTTTTTGTGATACGCCAACATAATCATATTCTAAAGAGGTCGCTTATATAATTTGGAGTTTTTGTTTTTTCTTGTTTTTGCACTTTTATTTATGATTTAGCCTCATTTTTTGTTAACTGTCATTCTGTATCATTCTTCCACATTAATTTTATTTGTAGGATTTAATTATTATTTTTCTTGTTCTAATTGTACAACAATTTCATCCTACTTTACTGCCTTATTAGGTATGTCCTTCCCCCGGACTATTTAATCACATTGTACTTATATATTTAACCATTAAGGAAAAAACTTTATAACTTTCTTACGTTATAACTGCTGTCTCTAGACACATTTTTTATCTTTGCCTTTTTTAGAGTCTCTATTTTCCAAACTCCGGTTTTTGGTTATTCGATCAGTTTCCATTAGGTTCTTTTATGCTTAGTTTTTATCAATTCCATTTATTTACGGACATATTTTCTCATTTTATATCTGCCTTATTTTCTAAACTCCAGTGTCCGTTTTTTATCGTTAGACGGTTTAGGTATATTAACATCTACTCAGAATGGCAAAACAAAGGCGTGATAACATTTTCCGTTAACAATAGACATGGGAATTCTAAACGTAAAAGTCCCAAGTAGTTCTCGGCTCTAGCTCTCGGCTCTTTTCAAAATGTTGCGATGTCTTCATCACATTGGCATCCTTAAGGGACATTTACGTGACCAAATCTCCCAAATTCCTTAAATAATGAACTAAAAGAGCTAAGGTTTTCTTTTGTAAGTCCCACTCAACGCAATCAGGAAGATGGCATTGCGTTTCGACCGTGTACACAAACATTTGGCCCTTAAGATGATTTCCCATCAAAATTTAAAGTATCCATGGTCAAGATTCACTGTATCGAAGATACAACAAATTGTTTGTATACCCACTGGCTTTAAAGGGAAATCTAAGCTTTAGACTAGTTTAGACGGAAAGAGTAGAGTTCATTTAGTCCTAAACAACTGTCCAATGTATGTTTTATCCACTCTTAAGCGAATAATTGAAATTTGAAGGCGGCGTTACAATAGAAAATAAGCTCCATAGGCCATTCACAAGGCTGCCACCATTTTTTAATTAGTTTTATCCAATTATTGTAGAATAAAAAATGTGATGCAATTTAGCTAATGGCTTGGCTAAGAAATGACGTGCGGTTGCATACTGACCTACATATTCCGAGACAATATTCCCACTTCAAGTTTGTCGCCATGTTTCGTGGACCTAAATCTACCATCATACACTAGAGCGCGGTAAAAATACGTCATGTTTGATCTAAAAATAGCTACTGCAACATCACGTCATCCTAAAACGGAAAAATGGCTACACAGACAAGCCACTGAAAGGACATACTTCTGTCTGTTTTTATTAGCTTGAGGGTCATTGGCGGTAATTGACGCGAAATATTTTAAGTACTTTGAAAGTTGTTATCGACGATAATACCTATATGTATTTCTAGAGATTTCCCATCCTTTAAACTAAATTTTGGACAGGGCATGTGCCACCCTACTTCCCGCTTAGGAAATAATATTTCTGATATTAATAACGAGGAGCTAATTTCTGATGATATATCTGTACTCATTAGAGGGCTTTCATTTGTACCTTGTCCTAAATCATTATGTGATAGGACTGTTTCAAGTGGAGTACACAAGCCGTTTTCATCTAAAAGCGGCTACATGCCCCTTATCGCAGGGATGACCAAAAGTAAACGTAAGTCGTGGCGCTGTAGCAAGAAAATACGATATTAAATCCGATAGAACACTTGTGGGACGAGATTCAGAGGAGGCTCAATCTCGTGCGGCCAAGGCCGACAAATGCAGCTGAACTCACTCAGGCGTATCACAGAGTTTGGGCCCAAGTTCCTATCATCTTTATCAACCGTCCCATCCAATCAATGTTCAGACGATGCAACTCTGTAATAAACGCCCAATGGTGGCCATACACAATATTGACTTCCAGATCGTATTGTAGCGCCACCTGTCCTCACTTGAAATTCTCTAAAATTTGTCTCCCAATGATGATGATCTATCATGTCAAATTTGGAATCATTCCGTTTATAAGTGTGTTGTTTACATCTATTTGAAATACACTGATTATCAATATCCAAAAAGGAGTGACCTTTTTTTTTGCGGTTCAGTATAGATTGATTTATTGATTGATGTTTACGTCGCACTAAAGATTATTTCACTTATATGGCGGCGTTGACAGGTTAAGTTGGGGAGGAAACCGTGCTCATTGCCTGGTGAAACCCCTCGACCTTCGGCGAGTACCTGGCAACTCTCTCACATACGGCGGGGCCTCCGTGGCTTAGTAGGTAGAGCGTTGGACGCTCAATCCGAACAGCCTTCCACCAATGGGTCGAGGGTTCAAATCCCACTCAGTCCACAAAAATTGGAAAATTTTCTGACTGGGTTTTCACTCGAACGACCTATGTGGGATGGTTGCCAGTTACCAACAGAAGGTCGTGGGTTTCCTCCGGGCATAGAGCCCGGTTTCCTCCCACAATAAAACTGGCAACGCCACCATATAAGTGAAATAATCTTGAGCGCGGCGTAAAACACCAAACAATCAATCAATCACATACGGCGATCGAGTGTAAAATCCACTCATATTATTTTTAAAATTGAATTGGTCTTAGAGGGATTCGAGCCGGCGCCGCATCGATGGGAGGCCTGTGTCGGACTACACTCTAACAGATTATAACAGGAGAATACACACCACCTCAGAGTAAAACGGCTCGACCTCTGAGCCAACGGCCAGGCAATCAACAAAGTTGGCTGCTTGATGCATTTAGCTTATTGGCGCGTCCATTTGTATACTGTGTCGAAAAGGGTGAATAGGTGTCCTTTAGCAGTATACAGTACAGGAATTAAAAAATAACTAGAGTTTGAAAGATCTACTAGTCAGTGCTAAACTCCCTTGTCTGTCTTCTATCCAAATGACCAGCCCCGATAGCTCAGTCGGTAGAGCGTCCGCTTCAGGCCTGGGAGATCCGGGTTCAAGCCCGGCCCGGGTCGAGTCAGACCAAAGACTTTAACAGTGGTAGCTGTTACTGCTTCGCTTGGCGCTCAGCAATAGGAGTTAGAGCAGCGACTGGTTGGCCCGGTGTCAGTATACTGTGACTGGGTGAGGGGGCTTGCTGGTTGTCTTCGGCAAGTCGTCTCGGTGAGACAGCACCTAAAAGAGCGGTGGAAATCCGCCCTGTCACAAGGAGACAACGTCTTCATATAACCGAAATACTGTTGAGCAGAACGTAAAACCCCAATCACTCACTCACTCACTCTATCCAAATGACATCCTTTCATTTTTTACCCGACTTCTTTCCAAAACTAATCCATACAACTTTGTCAATATATTACAAAGTATTCCAGAAAATTTTACTGACCACAACCAAACACATGTCTGTCTTCAACCTAAGGGAATATCATGGGTTTATTACAACAACGTATAATTGGTATAGAGGTCTAAATAATAAACCTGCTCTATTTTTTAACACAAATAGAAACTTGTCTCCATGGCGATATTAGCCAAGAAGATTTTTCCTGAGCCCGTGTTTATAAATAAATATGCATTAAAGATACATGACGTTTTTGGGTTGATTATATATAATTAATTGTTATAAAGGCCCGTTCTCACTGTGCGAGTTGTCGTACCGACTACTAGGATGCGATTAAAATGGATGCTTTTAATTGGTCAACATGATTTATCAACCAATCAAAGGTGTCCATTTTAATCGCATTGTACAAGTCGATGCGACAAATGGAACAGTGGGAACGGGCCTTAAGGCAGGGCTTTCAACTTAAGAATGCAATAAGAGTCGTCTGCCAGACAACATCACAACTAATGGATTTGTTAGAAAGGACTCATGGGAACCAAACTGTAACCAACAATGCTTTTCTTTGCATTCCCATATTTCTCAATTGTCTCTTTAAAACTATCTCCGGGTTATAGGTTGCTGAGATAAAGATCACTATCAGTTCGAGGAACTACATGGGCAGGCTGAACAGAAGATCTGCCTTTATTTAGACCATGGGCAATACATTTCACAAATTCACAAATAGGGAGTAATATATACAAGTAACTCCTGAAATATATCTGCGATGTGGCATATAGCTCTGTTACAGTACAAAGGATCCCTTGACTAAGTGCAAAACTATATAGCAATGATTTCAACTCAATTTAAACAGTTTCATTAAATCACACAAATGTTACCGTTTACTCTTTCTTAATATAATGGGGCTAAACAATTAATAAGCTAGCTGTTGAGTCACTGAGTGTAATAAAAGCCATTGGTGTAATAATTATTACACTAAAGTACTAAGGCATAATAGTATGACATTTAGGCTTGAAATTGCAACCGTAAGTGTAATATAACAATATTATCACTGAAATGTTATGGCAACTGAGTAGTTTTTTAATCGATGGACTGCATGGCGTTTGAACTTCATTTCTACGTGTGCGCTAAAGACTCGATTTAGACATTGTTTATAGTATACCTGCGTGAGTCTTATACTGCCCGTGTTTGATTTTAGCGATTTCAATAATATATGCTTGTGTACATTCGTATCCTTCAGAGATGTCTGAGGGGGTATGGCGGCGAGTGTACCTTTAAGCTCATTACTTGCACATTCTTTGCTGCATGCGGGTTTAAGCGTACAATGCAGCCAAATATTTTTTTCTGTAAGAAACTTTCTGCAAACTTCTAATTTAATATACAAGAATATGTGTCATTTTTCCAGCAAGTGAAATTACGATAGCTTTTATCTCCAAAATTTTTCTTGGAAAACTTTTGCATGTATTTGCAAAGTTTTTGTTTTTCAAACTAATTTACTGTCAGAAATGTTTGAAACTCTCTTTAAACGTGGGTTTCAGTTTAATGATAAAAAAATTTCACACAAAAAACATTCCCAAACAACTAATTACGTGGTGATGTCCTCATTTTTATCATTAATTTACTGTCAACGGGAATGTGGGGTTGCCAAGGATCTGCTTTTATCTTATATCTTTTTTAAAATATTCTATGCACATGTACATAGCTGACGTAAGATCCGTACAACTTCGTCAATATATTGCAAAGTATTTCAGAAAAAAAATTACTGACTAAAGCCAAACTCCTGTCTGTCTTTAACATAATGAAATATCATCGGTTTATTGCAACAACTATGATTGGGTTTAGAAGACTAAGTGACATACACCCTCTTTTAACACAACTAGAAACTTGTTTCCACGGTTATTTTAGTCAAGAAGATTTTTCTTGTGGCCCTGTGTTTTAGTGTCTATAAATATAAAGCTGACGTATACAACTGACGTAATATTTCGATGGATTTATTTCCAGGCACTCGATTGAGTTTTTCTTCTGGATTGGTTGGGTGATAATGTTCATCAGAGTAGAATTTCTATTTTGGTTTTATATAAAGGCTCCATTTATATTGTAGCATAGGATTGTTTGTGAGCTTGAATCATTTACTGCATATCGTCCACATAAACTACTGTTGGCTGAATTGAGACTAGGAGTTGGGCTTCAATCGCTGTCAGCCACAGTCCTTTATCCAGGCTGCGTCATTTTATCAGCCTTATTTAAATAGGCTAGGTTTATTTCGGAAAGAATACTGATTGAACCGTCTTACTAAAGGTTTGTCAGGGGCAATTCAGCCTGTATATCATAAATCACCTTTTAAGATACTCGAATCCCCCTTAAGACATCTATTTTGGATGTCACAGCTAGGAATTCGAAAGGTTAGAGTCATTAACCCGAGGGAATATCCGTCATAAACTTCCGCTGCAATGTTGATCTTATTCCTAAGTTGCCTCACTATACTTCTTTGTTTAACCTTTTACGATTTGCAGAGTGTTTTTTTGATATAAGCCGGCCGACCTTAATGCTGGAAAAGGTAATCCATACGTAAGATGACACGACAATTCTACTAGGAAGTAGACAGATGATTACCGCCGTTTTCTTAGAATTATTTCCTCTAGATACATATCATCAAGCTGGTAACGTCGTCATATAACTGGACTTATCTCTGAGACGACTATGGTGTTAAACGTCAATGAATCAATCAAGCAAGCAAACAAACGAGCAATCAATCAATCAATAAATAAATCAATAATGCCAGCAAGCAAGCATGCACTCAAAAGAGCAATCGAGCAAACAAGCAAGCAATCAAACAAACAAACAAGCAAGCAATCAAGCGACCAATCCAGCAAACAAACAAACAAACAAGCTATCAAATAAGTGAAGAAGCGCCTCTCAAATTAAAAAAATAACATGATTCGATATAGGGTCATGTTAGCGATATAAAAAGTATATATTTGAGATTGTTTGAGACAACACAGGCAGTATAAGTATAAAACCTCTCATTACAAAAAAATGAAAACTATGCTAACTTTCATGAATGACAATGTTAACGAATGGCAATGTTAACAAATGCCAATGTTAACGAATGGCAATGTTAACGAATGACAATGTTTACGAATGACAATGTTAACGAATGGCAATGTTAACGAATGGCAATGTTAACGAATGACAATGTTAACGAATGGCAATGTTAACGAATGGCAATGTTAACGAATGGCAATGTTAACGAATGGCAATGTTAACGAATGGCAATGTTACCGAATGGCAATGTTAACGAATGGCAATGTTACCGAATGGCAATGTTAACGAATGGCAATGTTAACGAATGTCAATGTTAAATAATACGAGCGTATAAATAAACGCTAAAACATGTATACAACGTGATGCTTTTGTTGTTTTTTTACAATCCCGTCAGAAGTGTCTTTCTCATTGTCAATTTGTACCACGTGGAAGCTGTAAGAGTGTGTCAACGTTAGGTTTTTCCTGGAGGATATAAGCTTTATCGTTCTGCCTGATTACGTATACACATCCAGGAGGCAAACAGATTTCTGGCTGCGGGATATAGCTATTGATCAAACAGACATTTCCCTGTAGAGTCTTAGCACTTGTTGATTATTCTGATAATAGTCATTTGTTTTGGCCTGTCAATTGAAATAATAGATACAGCAAAACTGATTTGTTTATAGTTGTTTTTCTGGCGAGGTCAGAGTCTCTGTAAATATTGATTTAAAAAAATGACTGCACAAACAATTTTTCTGAATAAATATAAAACAATCCAATCTTTTATTACGGACGGTTAACTTGCTTGCATCAACTGTTTTTAAGTAGCATAAGAAACATTTTTTTGTGATACGCCAACATAATCATATTCTAAAGAGGTCGCTTATATAATTTGGAGTTTTTGTTTTTTCTTGTTTTTGCACTTTTATTTATGATTTAGCCTCATTTTTTGTTAACTGTCATTCTGTATCATTCTTCCACATTAATTTTATTTGTAGGATTTAATTATTATTTTTCTTGTTCTAATTGTACAACAATTTCATCCTACTTTACTGCCTTATTAGGTATGTCCTTCCCCCGGACTATTTAATCACATTGTACTTATATATTTAACCATTAAGGAAAAAACTTTATAACTTTCTTACGTTATAACTGCTGTCTCTAGACACATTTTTTATCTTTGCCTTTTTTAGAGTCTCTATTTTCCAAACTCCGGTTTTTGGTTATTCGATCAGTTTCCATTAGGTTCTTTTATGCTTAGTTTTTATCAATTCCATTTATTTACGGACATATTTTCTCATTTTATATCTGCCTTATTTTCTAAACTCCAGTGTCCGTTTTTTATCGTTAGACGGTTTAGGTATATTAACATCTACTCAGAATGGCAAAACAAAGGCGTGATAACATTTTCCGTTAACAATAGACATGGGAATTCTAAACGTAAAAGTCCCAAGTAGTTCTCGGCTCTAGCTCTCGGCTCTTTTCAAAATGTTGCGATGTCTTCATCACATTGGCATCCTTAAGGGACATTTACGTGACCAAATCTCCCAAATTCCTTAAATAATGAACTAAAAGAGCTAAGTTTTTCTTTTGTAAGTCCCACTCAACGCAATCAGGAAGATGGCATTGCGTTTCGACCGTGTACACAAACATTTGGCCCTTAAGATGATTTCCCATCAAAATTTAAAGTATCCATGGTCAAGATTCACTGTATCGAAGATACAACAAATTGTTTGTATACCCACTGGCTTTAAAGGGAAATCTAAGCTTTAGACTAGTTTAGACGGAAAGAGTAGAGTTCATTTAGTCCTAAACAACTGTCCAATGTATGTTTTATCCACTCTTAAGCGAATAATTGAAATTTGAAGGCGGCGTTACAATAGAAAATAAGCTCCATAGGCCATTCACAAGGCTGCCACCATTTTTTAATTAGTTTTATCCAATTATTGTAGAATAAAAAATGTGATGCAATTTAGCTAATGGCTTGGCTAAGAAATGACGTGCGGTTGCATACTGACCTACATATTCCGAGACAATATTCCCACTTCAAGTTTGTCGCCATGTTTTTTGGACCTAAATCTACCATCATACACTAGAGCGCGGTAAAAATACGTCATGTTTGATCTAAAAATAGCTACTGCAACATCACGTCATCCTAAAACGGAAAAATGGCTACACAGACAAGCCACTGAAAGGACTTACTTCTCACTCAGGCGTATCACAGAGTTTGGGCCCAAGTTCCTATCATCTTTATCAACCGTCCCATCCAATCAATGTTCAGACGATGCAACGCTGTAATAAACGCCCAATGGTGGCCATACACAATATTGACTTCCAGATCGTATTGTAGCGCCACCTGTCCTCACTTGAAATTCTCTAAAATTTGTCTCCCAATGATGATGATCTATCATGTCAAATTTGGAATCATTCCGTTTATAAGTGTGTTGTTTACATCTATTTGAAATACACTGATTATCAATATCCAAAAAGGAGTGACCTTTTTTTTTGCGGTTCAGTATAGATTGATTTATTGATTGATGTTTACGTCGCACTAAAGATTATTTCACTTATATGGCGGCGTTGACAGGTTAAGTTGGGGAGGAAACCGTGCTCATTGCCTGGTGGAACCCCTCGACCTTCGGCGAGTACCTGGCAACTCTCTCACATACGGCGGGGCCTCCGTGGCTTAGTAGGTAGAGCGTTGGACGCTCAATCCGAACAGCCTTCCACCAATGGGTCGAGGGTTCAAATCCCACTCAGTCCACAAAAATTGGAAAATTTTCTGACTGGGTTTTCACTCGAACGACCTATGTGGGATGGTTGCCAGTTACCAACAGAAGGTCGTGGGTTTCCTCCGGGCATAGAGCCCGGTTTCCTCCCACAATAAAACTGGCAACGCCACCATATAAGTGAAATAATCTTGAGCGCGGCGTAAAACACCAAACAATCAATCAATCACATACGGCGATCGAGTGTAAAATCCACTCATAATATTTTTTAAATTTGAATTGGTCTTAGAGGGATTCGAGCCGGCGCCGCATCGATGGGAGGCCTGTGTCGGACTACACTCTAACAGATTATAACAGGAGAATACACACCACCTCAGAGTAAAATGGCTCGACCTCTGAGCCAACGGCCAGGCAATCAACAAAGTTGGCTGCTTGATGCATTTAGCTTATTGGCGCGTCCATTTGTATACTGTGTCGAAAAGGGTGAATAGGTGTCCTTTAGCAGTATACAGTACAGGAATTAAAAAATAACTAGAGTTTATCTGTCTTCTATCCAAATGACATCCTTTCATTTTTTACCCGACTTCTTGCCAAAACTAATCCATACAACTTTGTCAATATATTACAAAGTATTCCAGAAAATTTTACTGACCACAACCAAACACATGTCTGTCTTCAACCTAAGGGAATATCATGGGTTTATTACAACAACGTATAATTGGTATAGAGGTCTAAATAATAAACCTGCTCTATTTTTTAACACAAATAGAAACTTGTCTCCATGGCGATATTAGCCAAGAAGATTTTCCCTGAGCCCGTGTGTTTTAGTGTTTATAAATAAATATGCATTAAAGATACATGACGTTTTTGGGTTGATTATATATAATTAATTGTTATAAAGGCCCGTTCTCACCGTGCGAGTTGTCGTACCGACTTCTAGGATGCGATTAAAATGGATGCTTTTAATTGGTCAACATGATTTATCAACCAATCAAAGGTGTCCATTTTAATCGCATTGTACAAGTCGATGCGATAAATGGAACAGTGGGAACGGGCCTTAAGGCAGGGCTTTCAACTTAAGAATGCAATAAGAGTCGTCTGCCAGACAACATCACAACTAATGGATTTGTTAGAAAGGACTCATGGGAACCAAACTGTAACCAACAACGCTTTTCTTTGCATTCCCATATTTCTCAATTGTCTCTTTAAAACTATCTCCGGGTTATAGGTTGCTGAGATAAAGATCACTATCAGTTCGAGGAACTACATGGGCAGGCTGAACAGAAGATCTGCCTTTATTTAGACCATGGGCAATACAATTCACAAATTCACAAATAGGGAGTAATATATACAAGTAACTCCTGAAATATATCTGCGATGTGGCATATAGCTCTGTTACAGTACAAAGGATCCCTTGACTAAGTGCAAAACTATATAGCAATGATTACTACTCAATTTAAACAGTTTCATTAAATCACACAAATGTTAACGTTTACTCTTTCTTAATATAATGGGGCTAAAAAATTAATAAGCTAGCTGTTGAGTCACTGAGTCTAATAAAAGCCATTGGTGTAATAATTATTACACTAAAGTACTAAGGCATAATAGTATGACATTTAGGCTTGAAATTGCAACCGTAAGTGTAATATAACAATATTATCACTGAAATGTTATGGCAACTGAGTAGTTTTTTAATCTATTTGTACCACTGATAAGTTTAACATAGTACACAAGTAGCGTAACTCCGAAAAACGTAAGACCCATATTTGACTGAACGTTTCGGCCCTTTATTTCGCCATCATCAGGAGTCAATTAATCAATTAAATTCATACTTGTCAATATTCGTAGAGCAATTGACCAATAAGGTAAGATGTTTTCTTTATTATTTATACATAAGTGAAAACTAGTGATTTCCTTCACTCAGAAATGTGATAATTCACTGCAGTGCAATAACACTTTTTGTTATTTAATGCACGCGACGAAGCCGATGACGTCGTCGGACCTACTTCTTTCTTGTGTACTGACGTCTGCTGTACAACAACAACAGTACATAGGATTTCGATAGGCTAAATGAAGCCTTTTCAGTCATATTTAGCATTAAGATAAATAAATTACAGCTGAAAACACTAAATTGATTCACTAGAGGATCGGCTTACCACTCTAAGTCAAAGCGATAAAACAAAACTTCATAATCTGTTGGCAGCGTTGTGTGACCTGCAGCACGGCTTCGGAGAATCGGACCACTGCGTGTAACGAGTAACTGTACTTGCCATTCATTGACGCGTTTAAACAATGTAAAGTAATTTCAAATATCATTTTTTATCCTGATGGCTGGTGCTCTGCAGAGTTAAAATCCATGGAGTTCGATTTAATTTCTATTTACATGAAATATCGCAAAAAACTTCAGGGAGAAAATGGCCATTTAAATGACCACAAATCTGACAGTTGATAGTCACGTGAGAAGAACAGACATGCTGTTGTTTCATTGGTCAGCGATATATATTCCTACGTTTGCTGAAAACCTAATCCTTCATAAATTTGTTGATACTTTCTTTTTTATAATTGAGAAATTTATACTAAATAAACAATCTCCAGCCTAAAACATGATAGTATAAATAATAAACAGAATATTGTACAGTTATGTTTGAATAGCATTTATATTTTTTCTCTTGAAAGGCGGAGGGATAACCCACTCGACGCTTCGCGTCTCGTGGGTTATTCTCCGACTTTCACTCGAAAAAATATAAGTGCTATTCAAACACAACTGTTCAATATCCTCTATTTATGCTTTGAATTTGCCTTCACTTCCTAGGTATACCCGCTTCAATATATCATTATAATGTACATAAAAGTTACCTATAGTCTATTTTTTAATTGGTCGCACGTTTAAAACCTGATCAAAAATAGTTTTTTTAAAGTGAAATCTGTTTCTCTGTAATATATCGAACGACGTCAAAATTTGTTCAAATCCATGAGCTCAAATGCCAAGGTAAAAGTTTGTGCCACGTCGTCTCATAGCGTAGTCATATGCTTAGTAACATCACGGGATCGTTTTGTTTCATATATCGTTTTTACTCTTCGATCGATTGAAAAAGTACTCGGTAACAAGAGGATGGAAATAATATTTAAAATGTTTTTTTTTTGTTAAATCAAAACTATTAAACAAGGTTTCCTTTCCAATGGTAGGGGTTTCCTTTGTGCAACATGCCCGGTTTCCTTTATACCTGACAATAATAATCTTGAGCGCGGCTTAAAACATCAACCATTGCATTGTAACTGACCCAGATCGTACCAACTACGTTGATCCAAAGTCGCACGTACATTGTTTGGAGGATCCATTAAGACCGATGCCAAAACGTTCTTATCATAAAATACACCCAGTTGTCCTATGCATGGAGTCTCCATATCAACAAATCACCTGCAGCATAAATTCTACTGATTGGCAGATAACCATTGGAGTAGCAAGTTTTAGACATTATCTCCACGACTATTACTCAGAGCCTAATCAGTTCATTTATCAATGTTCGTATTTTAGGAGAAGGAAACAGTTACCGAAATGGGACAATCCTGGAGTCCTTGCACAGGCCAAAATATCCCACTCCTGGAAGAGTTGTCAGGTACTCGTCGAAAGACGAAGGTTTCCTCCGGGCAATGAGCCAGGTTTCCTCCCCCGCTAAACCTGGCAACGCCGCCATATAAGTGAAATAATTTTGAGTGCGGCGTAAAACATCAGTCAACCAATCCAACTGAAATTCATTCCACAAATTCGGATCATGTGGAACGCAAGTTAGACTTTTTCTATTGTTTTGGACTAACCTCACAACGACTGAGTGGGTGCCATAAATGAATTGATGGATTGTTTGGTGTTTTACGCCTCGCTCAAGATTATTTCACTTATATGGGCGCCTTTCCGGTGGTAACTGGCAACCATCCCACGCCATACATTCAAGTGGCATGAGCTGTCGAAATCCACACTTTTTTCATAATATCTGATCGTCACGACAGTAAGAGGCTTTGAAAACCATCGAAAAACTAAATGATTGGCGTTAAAATGAGGGAAATCCATACGTCTACGGCCTATACGAACCGAAATAGTGCCCAATAGGTAAACAAAATTTAAATAACCGGGACGACCATTCATTCATTCTAAGTCAAAGTTACAATGTAGTTCAAAACAATACTTTATCGTTCATTCTCGAACCTAGAAGCACTAAAAAGCTATTGAATTATACGTCTTGAGAAAAATAGCCACTAATTTCAACATTCTGTTTTAACGTCAAAATATCAACATTTTGGCAGCTCGTGCTACTTTAAAGGCCCACCTGCCGTCGTAGCTTGTCGAACATTTGTTAAGAAAACCAATTTACATGAGCTTACTACGACTAAAACCACTAAAATTAAACATAGGACACATAAAACATGCTCAGTTAGGTTTAGACTGTAGAAATGGGGGTGAAAAAATCGAAGCCGGAAGCAGTGTTGGTTAGCCCGGATTATCGGTCTTACGGCGACTGGTATTATATGGCTGCTCACATGACTAGAAAATTAGGGCGCTTGTGCGCATGTTCAGATTCGAGGCCACTGTGTTCTGGATTTTCGCGGCAAGTGTGCCTTTAAGGAGCGACACCAATTAGAGGTTACTGATTGGTTTTTGTCTTCCCACACATACTTATGTTTAACTAAATAGAAATGCGTCTGTCACAAGTGTTATCCTTAAGACTGTGAATAAAGTCACTTAAGGGCTTGGGATAGAATTACCGTACAAGTGCTGCTTCTAAATAGTTTCTATATTCTGGAACTATGAAACTCAATATCGCCCCGTTAGACAATTAATGCCATTGTCAAAAGGAAATAGACAATCAGGAGTGATCAAATCACAGAATATTTAATATAACAGTAATTACTGTGTAGTGGTTCAAGTCTGATTGACAGCCGCGAGGAATAAATTACATCAATGTCAAAATGATGTTAAGATATGTAATTGACTGAAAAATGGCTTCCCTTGACGATTTTTTCCACAGTCAAATGAAGATGTTGTTTATGCCTTCTTGATCTCAAAATAAGAGAATATATATATATATATACTTTGTAGCCAATTGACAATGTTGGAAAAGTAAACTTTTCATCCCTCGTAGAATCTGCGCTCATATGTTATCCAAAATAGTATCGTTCAGCTTGAAGTGGGATGTTATTGCTGTTGGCCAAGCTAACGACGATTAGCGTTGATGCGATCTACCATTTCATACGGGTAGGGTTTTTCGAACATAGATGCCGCGTCCAATGAAGACATCTGTGAAATACAAAAAAACGGAGAAGGATTCATTTTAATAGTATTTGTCCCAAGCACATGTAATATTTGGGTATATTGATTTGTAAAGACACCATGCTGAGTTAAAAACCCATACCTGCTGAGTTAAAAAAACCCATACCTGCTGAGTTAAAAAACCCATACCTGCTGAGTTAAAAAACCCACACCTGCTGAGTTAAAAAAAAACATACCTGCTGAGTTAAAAAAACACATACCTACTGAGTTAAAAAACCATACCTGCTGAGTTAAAAAAAAAACCATACCTGCTGAGTTTTAAAAAAACCCATACCTGCTGAGTTAAAAAACCCATACCTGTTCTGACGTCAACTCCCATCCATTGGCAGCATCGATATTATTTTCAAGCTGTGTCATTTTAGTTGCTCCAATAATAACTGACGGTACAAGGTCTTTCTGCAGTAGCCAGCGAATGGCAACCTGGGGCAAAGATTTTCCTAAAAAAGATTGAAGTTATTGGACAGCTAATTGATAAGAACACAAAGATGTTGAGAAGGTCTGGATACTTATTCTCTAAGGATAATGCATACCTGTTGGAATAGGAATATGAGAAGTATCCCCCACCCCCCACAAAACTTCGTAGGGCCTATTCACTGAGGGGCAAAAACTATTTTGGTAATGGGGGCGGGTTGGTTGAGAAGGCTATATGGTTTTAACTGCTTTATGAGACGTTAAATCGCAGTTAAACTATTATGTTTTTCATATAAACACAGGTTTTTCCAACCTCTTGTGAAATTTAAAAACCAATATTTACTTTCCAAGAAACGCAATACTTCCTGTTATTTCTTCCATTAACTGTCGCATTCATGGTGTTCATAGATTCCAATTACAAATCAACGAGTTACTTATGGATAACAACTTCTTAATTTTATTTCTGGTGACGTTTCGATGTCGATTCTAACATCCTTATCAAACCTGTTTGATAAGGATGTTAGAATCGACAACGAAACGTCACCGGAAATAAAATTAAGAAGTTGTTATCCATAAGTAACTCGTTGATTTGTTATACCACTAACTTCTAAATGCCACTCAAAGAAGTTAGATTCCAATTGTCAAGACAATATAAGGAAACAAACTGCATCGATGACTAAATCATTGGCATTGGTCTATACTGCCTGTGAGCTGTATAAACCGAGATAGAGCTCGAAAAGTAAAAAAAAAATAGCTGTGACTAACGTCCACTTCTTGTACACTTTCAAATTATATGTACATTCTAGAGAATAGTTCCAAAAAAAAAGCTGTGAATGACGTCCAGTTCTTAATACGCTTTAGTTGCGAAATGCTAAGTCAAATTATATGTACATTCTAGAAAATAGTTCTATTAAAAAGGTTCTAAATATATTCATAAATATAGATAAAATTGCCGACATTTTAAAATTTTGGCAGCTCATGCCACAGCTAATGCTTTTTTTGGATTCCAAACAATCCCATACATACCATACTGTTGAGAGATATCAGACATCAAGTCAATCAATGACCAGTACTTTTCATTGCTGTTATATTTCTCCCAGGATGGATGACTCTGCATGGATATTCCTTTGGAAGCCGCCCAGCCAATTCGATTGTCTTTCCCAATGTCTGTATCACGCATGAATTTTCCAGTCAACAAGCCCCTAAAAGACAGTTGGATTTAATATCGGGGTACGATTTGTTTGGCACTAGAATTAAACAGTAACTATATTTTGCAAAATTCTCTTTTGGACGTTTAACGAACTGTTTTGAATACGAGTAAATGGACATTCCTAATGGTTGCTAAAGAGACATGATCCGCCAAAGATAGGGATTTCTTCGTTAAAACAGAATATATTAAATGTTCATCATATTTATCAAGAAGTAGAAGTATTGAATGGGAGTTTGTAGTATAGTTTTTTGTCCGCCTGTGTATGGTGCAAGATCTGCCAGAGTTTGTTTATTTCTTAGCCCCCAAACATCAGATTATAAGCCGAGGCTTAAAGGGGCATACCGCCTAAGTTTACTGCCATTTTTCGTTGACCTTCAAATTAGTAGAAATAGAAGAAGCAACGAATCTCGGATGAACGTCCGCAAGTCGATTTTCTCCAACAAATACAATACATTTAAAGTGTTATTTAAGAAATTCCCTTTTTGCTATTGTTTTCTATCAGACAGTCAGTAAACAAACATCCGAGAATGTACCAGATGCTCAGCTAAAGAGGCTTAAGCAACTAAGCCGACAGAGGAATTATCAAGTAAAACTCGCAACCCACAGGTCTATAGAAGCTAAGCAAGTCACCAACGGTCATCTAGATGGGGGCGGGGATGATCGTTTGGTCGGTTGATACTTTTGTAGCTATATAACCGTAGCTGTTGAGAGCGACGTTAAGCCCCAATCAATCAATCAACGAAATTGTCCATAGATTTGGCAGCCAACGCCAATTTAACCGTTTCAAGTCACGAGGCTAATTTACTGACGAGAACGACGTATTGCAAATTTATTCAAGATTTAGATAAACTGTACCACGTCCTAACTCTGTAACAAGTAGATCATGCCTCGACTGTAAAGCACTGCCATTATCCATCAACTATTCTCTGTTGTTGCGGCTTGTTGAACGACGCTGTGTGGCCAGATTCATTACCTTGTTGGTCTTTTACTCAAGGATAAAGTTTATCTACCGTGTTCTTTGGTGATTAAACACATATCACGAGTCATGACGAGTGAGTGTCATTTATAAAGAGAAGGGACCTCTTGGTTATGAATGTCTTTCACGCCGATAGCATGTTAAATCCGATGCAAATCACACATTCACATGATTATCTAAATTTCTAAAATAAACTGGTTTTGAGAAACTCCTAAAATATTAAAAACTGACCCTTTTAAAGGACTCCATGGAAGGACGCCGATTCCTTCATTTCGGCAAACATCAAAGACTTCCAGCTCCGATTCACGACTCAATAGACTATATTGTTGCTGTAAATATATGACAAATATAAATAACCATTAATATTAGGGTCTGACTCCGAAGAAAGAAAGCATATTTAATGTTCAATATTTCGGTTTATTAAATCATTATCAGGAATGAAGATACAATATTTACACAGGTGTGTATATAGCTAGAATGAACAGGCACAGGTGTCGAAAGCTCGTGTTGTTCAAAAACAACTGACGACGTGGTGATGTCTAAATTTTCTATCATTAGCATGAAATAGTTGGGGAATACACAAAATAGATAATGAAAACAGTTTGTTTTCTAATTACCTAGGTAGAATTAACATTTTGTTTGTGAACATGCAACATTTAATAAACCGAAATTTTGAACATTAATTATGCTTTCTTTCTTCGGAGTTGTGACTGTGGTCTATTATGTCAAATTATTCAGTGGGAATCATAGTATTAGGGTCTGGTTTTGGTTATTTTTGGAACCACAGGTTGGTGTATTTACATGAAGCTAGTATCATTTGTACAAATAAAACAAGTTCAAAGTGCAGAGTTGTGTATAAGCGACAGAGGCTAGGGATAGACTAGAGAAACTACCTGTAAAGTTATGAGTTTGTTTAGGCCCATGCTCCGACAACGTTCAGCTATCAGTTGAAGTTGCCAACCCTTAACGTTGCTGGCTCCGACATACCGAACTTTCCCACAACGTACTAAATCATCTAAGGTCCTGAGCGTCTCTTCGATAGGAGTACCGACGTCCCAAACATGAGTCTGTAAACAAAATCGGAATTTTCGTCAGGATTCTCAAAAATTCTTTTGATAAAAAGAGCATATATCCGAAAAATTGCCGTCGGTGCATTTTGTAGACCTAATCAAATTACTTGCGCAACCCATACTATTTTCGAAGACTCACAACAAGCTTTAAAGGAATTAAAAAATCTTACTCAAGCGTCATTAAATGGTCTACCAGGAGAAAGAGGATTAGCAGAGATCATCTCTATAAATTCCTATTTGTTGCCAAATTATCTATTCCAGAAAATTCTACTAAGGACAAACTCATGCATGTTGTCAATCTAATGAAATATCATGGGTTGGGGTTTATTATAAGTGAGTGAGTGAGTGATTTGGGTTTTACGTCCTGCTCAACAGTATTTGAGTTATATGAAGACGTTGTCTCCTTGTTGCAGGGCGGATTTCCACCGCTCTTTTAGGTGCTGCCTCACCGAGACGACTTGAAGAAGACAACCAGCAAGCCCCTCACCCAGTCACAGTATACTGACACCGGGCCAACCAGTCGCTGCTCTAACGCCTATTGTTGAGCGTCAAGCGAAGCAGCAGCAGCTACCACTGTTAAAGTCTTTGGTCTGAATCGACCCAGGCTTGAACCTGGATCTCCCAGGCCTGAAGCGGACGCTCTACCGGCTGAGCTATCGGGGCTGGTGTTTATTATAACAACTCATGATTGGGTATAAACGTCTAAATGGCATTGCCTTTTTTAACACAATAAGAGACTTGTCTCCTTGATAAGTAGGGACAGTAAGATTTTTTTAAACCTCTAATTTTTGTCAGACGCACAGTTCCCTTTTAAGCCACCTTTAATGATACAGTGATGCCACGCCTTTAAAATTAGTTAATTATGTTTTAACAATTTACATTTATTTAGATTTTAACCGAGAACGCATTCCTTTTCTTTTTATTGGTGGTGGGGGGGGGGGGGGGGGGGGGTCACGTGGTAATTTCATCCAATGAGAAGTGGTATGGAATTTTGTATCTTTTTTAATTGGCCAGATGGCGTATCGTCTTTGAACTGAGCAGCGGGTATGTGGAACGAGAGAATGTACCCGCTGCTTACCATATAGATAGTCTTTTTTGGGGTCCTTGGTATGTTGATGAAACGAGTATATAGTATAAAGTGTTTACAGAATAATTGAGGTATCTACTGTAGATTGATGTTTAAAGTCCCTTTGAATTTAATGGGGACGCAGTTACTCCGTCTAAAGGGCAATACACTGAGCCCAACCAAGCCTGCCGTCGATGGCTTGAATCCCACTCAGGGTTAGGAAAATCGAATGAGATTATCACTCGATCACCATTATGTTGAAGTTGTGAAATATCCGCCGGAAAAGCCTGGCAACGCCGCGTGAATGAATCAATCAACTTTTACGTCATCGTTATTTTACTCAGACGCACTATATACTGTGATCTTTAGCAAATATATATCCATTGGAAGACATCATATTTTAGACAACAAAACTCAGTTTTTACCTGAAATAACCTGGAGGAAAGAAATAAACATGAATTATAGAAACCATTCAATGCAGTTTGCAATAAATGCTATTCACTCAAGTCCAAAACAAATATCTTTTTGACTTTTGTGTAACTGATGCAACTTGAAGTTTTTGTAAATCTCTTTAGCTTCCCTTTCTGGATAGAAACAATTAGTCAAACCATACTTTGAATGCCTGATGCAAATCGTTTCGTATTAAGACCACAAACCTCTAACGAATCGACTTCTTCGAAAAGGTAACCAAAATCAATAAAATTCATATGGATCCAATCTTAACTTGTACAAAGCAATTCGTCTGAATTTTTTAAATACCTTTTTTTTTCAATATCTCATGCAAATCGATGTAATTCGTCTGAAGTCTTACTTTTTTAAATGCGTCATATAAATTGACGTAATTCGTCTGAAGTCTAACTTTTTAAATGCGTCATATAAATTGATGTAATTCGTCTGAAGTCTCATTTTTTAAAATGCGTCATATAAATTGATGTATTTCGTCTGAAGTCTAACTTTTTTAAATGCGTCATATAAATTGATGTAATTCGTTTGAAGTCTAATTTTTTTACATGCGTCATATAAATTGACGTAATTTGTCTGAAGTCTGACTTTTTTAAATGCGTCATATAAATTGATGTGATTCGTCTGAAGTCTTATTTTTTTACATGCGTCATATAAATCGATGTAATTCGTCTGAAGTCTAACTTTTTTAAATGCGTCATATAAATTGATGTAATTCGTTTGAAGTCTATTTTTTTACATGCGTCATACACATTGATGTAATTTGTCTGAAGTCTAACTTTTTAAATGCGTCATAAAAATTGATCTTCTTCGTCTGAAGTCTAACTTTTTAAAATGTGTCATATAAATTGATGTAATTCATGTGAAGTCTAACGTTTTAAACGTGTCATATAAATTGATGTAATTTGTCTGAAGTCTAACTTTTTAAATGCGTCATATAAATTGATGTAATTCGTCTGAAGTCTAACTTTTTAAATTCGTCATATAAATTGATGTAATTCGTGTGAAGTCTAACTTTTTAAATGCGTCATATAAATCGATGTAATTCGTCTGAAGTCTAACTTTTTAATGCGTCATATAAATTGATGTTATTTGTCTGAAGTCTAACTTTTAAAATACGTCATATAAATTGATGTAATTCGACTGAAGTCTAACTTTTTAAATACGTCATATAAATTGATGTAATTCGTCTGAAGTCTAACTTTTTAAAATGTGTCATATAAATTGATGTAATTCGTCTGAAATCTAATTTTTTTTAATGTGTCATATAAATGTATGTAATTCGTGTGAAGTCTAACTTTTTTAAATGTGTCATACAAATTGATGTAATTCGTCTGAAGTCTAATTTTTTTTAAATGCGTCATACAAATTGATGTAATTCGTCTGAAGTCTAACTTCTTTCAATACCTGATATAAATCGATGTAGTTCGTCTGAAGTCTCTCCAAGCTCTTTTCCACCTGATCTATAATATGTTTTCTGGACAAACCAACGTCATTACATCCGGGTCCTGTTACCCCTCGGACTTTCGTTGCCAAGATTATTTTCTCTCTTTGCTGCCTGAAACACACACACACGCACACAAATATTTGTGAAAAAAGCTAATTTTCTAATAAAAAAATTATTTATTTCGCCCCATAACACAAATTTTACTTCGATCTAAACTCTACAAACAAGAATACAATCACATAGATTCTACATTTGACGAAGAATAAAGTTAGCCTTTGTGAGGCTTTCAGTGATTTAAATCGTGAAGGGGGTGGTTAAAAAGTAATATAGTTACTTTTGGCCCAATATGTTGCAGTGAACAAACAGTAGTGTGATGTAACAAACTTAGCAGGATTTTGAAGTGAAATAGAGATCAACTATTCGAAGTAAACTAGTATAGGGCCGTCCAATAATACTAAAACAAACGAATTAATACATGTATAGGCACACTCGCCGCGAAAATCCAGAATACTGTTTACATAGAAAATAGTTAGCGGTTTTCTGTATTTTTCCCAGAAAGAAGAAGTTAGGAACTTTCCATTTTTACCAGAAATGTGAAGTTATGGCATTATTTAGTATTTTTATTTTGAAATTTTGTAGGTACCCACAATGTAAACAAACTCCGAAGAACCCTAATGTTTTGAGTCATGTGAGCTGTATTTTTAAAATGACGTTTTTAGAAAAGGTTGAAAATCTTCGTTTTATTTTTAATTTAATCCCAAAATTTTTTGTACAATGTACACGGAAAACCAAAAAGACGAATCTTACATTTCCGTATAATGCTATATACTCACTTTTTAAGCCACGAGCCTACGATCTCCTCTGATTTTCCCGCCGAATAAATATTGGCTGTATCGATAAAGTTTCCACCTAGTTCGACGAATCTGTCCATAAGAGCGTGGGACTGTTCTTCATTCAACTGACCGGGGGCATCCTATTACAATGGAAAAAACCAAGGCCAAAAATATAAATTTAACCACAAAGACTAATACTTTCTTTAGCATTATTTAAAATGTATCTACTTATAGCGTATACGTTTCTGTATGGTCTGGTTTCAAAGCGTTTTTTATCATTGAACCCACACTGTAACTTCGGGGATTTACGTACCTGTCAAAGCCGACCGGTTAGAAGCGAAGATAGCCGAAGTGTGTTCCGGCTGCATTGAACCATGTCAATAAGCATGGATGTCATTTTGAACAATTGAAAATATGAACAACAGGTCCGGTGTAGATGTTTAAGTTGCGTTCTATGTTAAAGTGGTATGAGCTAAAAAAAATTCATGAATTAAAATTGTAAAGAGAAAGATGGAATTTGCAGCTCATTGAAAACAGAACCAGCCAGGCAGAATAACAATTATTCAATGAATATATAGTATGTATTAACTCTAAGAAATGTATCGCTATTTCTTTCGAAGCTGAAAGTAGGCGGGTCATTTTAATTTGCTTCGTAAGTACTAGGCAATGTGACTGCGTCCACTTTTATGAAGCCTCCTTAAGCCAAGGAAACCTTAATTTCCCCTTAGGAAGAACTTAAGTGAGTGAGTGATTTGGGTTTTACGTCCTGCTCAACAGTATTTCAGTTATATGAAGACGTTGTCTCCTATTTGCAGGGCGGATTTCCACCGGTCTTTTAGGTGTTGCCTCACCGAGACGACTTGCCGAAGACAAGCAGCAAGCCCCCTCACCCAGTCACAGTATACTGACACCGGGCCAACCAGTCGCTGCTCTAACTCCTATTGCCGAGTGCCAAGCGAAGCAGCAACAGTTACCACTGTTAAAGTCTTTGGTCTGACTCGACCCAGGCTTGAACCTAGATCTTCCAGCCCTGAAGCGGACGCTCTACCGACTGAGCTATCGGGGCTGGTTAGGAAGAACTTAAAACTTCGATGCTATTTTACGAAACCCCCGTTAGCTTATTGGCACCTTTTTAAGGGTGCCTCAAAGGCACACTTAACGTCTCTTCATTTCTTAACTTCTAAACACAATTAATATTTTGAAAACGGCGAGAAGACTTTTGAAATCGTATAGAGAATCTCTTCCGGTTTAACACGACATTCAAAATTCAATACCAGTGCATTTTACTATTTTACGATATTAGAGTGAGTGAGTGATTTGGGTTTTACGTCCTGCTCAACAGTATTTCAGTTATATGAATACGTTGTCTCCTTGTTGCAGGACGGATTTCCACCGCTCTTGACTTTTAGGTGCTGCCTCACCGAGAAGACTTGCCGAAGACAACCAGCAAGCCCCCTCACCCAGTCACAGTATACTGACACCGGGCCAACCAGCCAACTCCTATTGCTGAGCGCCAAGCGAAGCAGCAACAGCTACCACTGTTTAAGTCTTTGGTCTGACTCGACCCAGGCTTGAACCCGGATCTCCCAGACCTGGAGCGGACGCTCTACCGACTGAGCTATCGGGGCTGGTTACGATATTTGAGTTACTCCCCTTTGTGAACTTCTTATGCAATCACAACACACTTCATCTGAGGAAAGTTTGTAGCTGTCCTATCACCCAAACAGTCTATGCTGTAGAAAATTACTAAAAGAAATTTTTTTTTAGTCTTATACTCAAACCTTGTGGTCTGCTAGGAAACATCGGTATCTGAGGAGTTTCCCTCCTCCACTTGAGGAGAGTTCCCTCTTAAGTTATCGCTACGGTCATAATCTTAAGATTCGGTTAAGGGTGTTTCGTCAAAATGACGTAGGTCCATCTCAAAATTCCCCCTAAGTTTTATCCTTAGCCATTAAGTTCGTAAAACTGGGCCCAGATCTTTTTCAAGCAGTTTTATCTGGAAGTCCCGTGTCTACCCCTTGGAAGCGCACATACCGTAACATACTTTCTTATTCCTGGAACATTAATCCGGGATTTCTTACTGATTCTAAAGCCTTGCTTTCGTCAAATGACTGGAGTTGATATGCTTAAGGCGAGGCTGTTGTTGTAATCTCGAAGCCTTATAGTTTTGCGGTGATACATATATATTTGGAGATCGGCATGCCCCCTGGTTTTTAAATGTCTAACTCAGCCGGGATACATTAGTTTATTTTAGGGTGTTTGCCATTTCTAAACAACTACTTGAGGCTGATATTAATTACAAAAACTTCTTTATTTGTATGGTTTGTGAAAAATAGCCATTAATTTTGAAAGTCTGTTTTAACGGAAACCTCTAAATTTTTTGGAAGCTCGTTTGATATTTCGTTTTCGTGGATGTTCGATGTGTCATCAACGAACACGACTGAGAACCTTACTCGGTAGCAGCCAAACTGATATTTTTCAGTTACAGCAGAATGACGGTATGGGATGTGTGCTCATATAAATACACCACAATACTTGCTAACAAAAACAAAACAACAAAAATTGGCGTAAAATACATACCCTCATAAGTCTTTGAAATAAGAAAGTGGCATGTTGATACAATAAATAATCCATAGCGTTTATATTTCTAAATACTAAAACAGAGGCAAAATCTTCTTCGCTAAAATAGCCATAGAGACAAGTTTCGAATCCTGTTTTAAGAAAAAAAAGGGGGGGGGGCATATATTTCTATGAACACTAACACACACGCGCACAGAGAAAATCTTCTTGTCTTAAATAACCATGGAGACAAGTTTCAGGACAAGTTTTTAGCTACACCGTCAAACGTCCTTGATACAGAGTCATGACTTATGTTTATTTCTTTGTCATACATGTGAGAAGGGGGCATATAGCCGCTACTGGGGAAGTCTCTAACATGCACTTATTTGCTAATAGATAAGTTCCTATCAGATAATGATTTTTGGCAAGGCACAAAGGAAAATCCTCTATTGAGTAGAGATATATCATCAGCAGTGAGTTCATCGTTACTAAGATTAACAATATTACTTCCTAAGCGGAAAGTAGGTTGGCACATCCCCTGTCCCAAATTTAGTTTAAATCAAGTGTCTGAAGCCAATGGGTATACAAGCAATTTGCTGTATCTTCGGTCCAATGAGTTTTGTTCATTGATACTTTAAATTTTGAATGGGGTAATTTTGGTATGACCATAGCTAACTTCATCTTGGAAGCAGTAGAGCTAATAGGTTCAGGTTCGAAACTTCACTGGCCGGTAGTAGGTGACTGGCTCTCTACAAAGTGGATGAGCGAGTTGGAAAAAGTCTTCCTAAGCGCTGTCATCATATTGCTCATCTGATTTAACGAAATGTCAAACGAAATTCAAGGTAACTTTCTCAGGTTAGGGACCTTGATACTCTTGAATTAGCGTCCGAAAGGAATTGAAGTTGGCACCGGGAAAACATTGTACCTGCATATCAGGGTGGGTGGGTCGGGTCAAGGTTAATTCTAGATAGATTAGAATCCCCATGTAATAGAACTTTCTTAGTTAAATTAAGAGGGTGTCATTTAGATGTGGTGTACCGAAATTTCCAAACTTTGGAATTAGCTAAGTTATTCCGAGGGTTGCGCTGACCCCACGGAGGGGTTCTAACTGCATCTGAATATCTCAGGGTAGTGGCCCGACAAAACTGGGGATGGGGAGGAGGAGAGGGACTAGATGTACTAGGTCTAGGAGAGGGGATCGTAGTAGAAACTGAGGAAGGGGATGGACGAAAGGGAACAGAGGTACTAGGTCTGGGGGAGAGGGGCTGCGGGGGTGGAAAAGAGAGGACAGAGGTATCAGATGTAGGCCCAGTAGGGAAAGGCGAAGGGGAAACAGAAGGTGGAGTTACATGCCTGACTGCACAGTTGTGGGCGAGAGGGTGTATATATTTATGATCACTAAAAGACACGGGCACAGGGGAAATCTTCTTGTCTAAAATAATCATACATGTGCCCATTCAATTCTTTTAAATCGCGTTTTAGATCCCATTCTGAATTTCACGTTGACTTAGTTGATACATGTTGGTATTTTACTGTTTATATGACACGTCAGTAGGCATATATGGCACACAGTCAGTTCATATTATGTCAGTATATAGCACACAGTCAGGCAAACGTCTACCTGAAAACAAGGAAAGAGTTTATCGACAAACTTACTCGTTCAGGATTTACACCAAACGTCATTGCACCCAGGCAGATGTTCGATACTCTCAAACCACTGCAACCCAAATAATTGTACACCATCTTCGGGTCTTGTACGGCTGACATGGTTGATTGTTTTACCTAACTGGCTATGTGAACCCACCCAACTAAACCATCAGCTTTGTGAAAATATGTTGGACCTACTTCGTTCATATGTAGGTCATGTATCACGGGAAACCCGTATTGATATGGGAGCAGATAGACAGTCATGTGTTTTATATCTATAGAGGAGAAGATAACCTGCAATCCATACACCCTTTGTTCATGTCATAACTTGATATTGTTACACACTGTACATCTGTATGGAAGCCGTATACAGACTATTTTATTCCTGTGCTTCGCAATCCCACCAGACCGCCAAAGTATTCCCATTTGAGACTATCTCCACCCCTTCCAACTAGTCAAACGCGTCAACCACGTTTTGGCGTGATTGACGACTTTTGTGATCCTTGCGCCTTTGTGACCCTCGTAACCCGGCCAAGAACTCGAAGGTCGCAATTCGGTATTTAAAAAAGTTTTTTGGAGTGTTTGGCGAACCCGTTAAAGTGGCATGAGCTGCCAAAATGTTGATATTTTGACGCAAAAACAGAATGTTGAAATTATCGGCTATTTTTGTCGAGACGTATAATTCAGAAGCTTTTTAGTGCTTCTAGGCTCGAGAATCTACGATTAAGTATTGTTTTGAATTAACATTGGTTTAGAATGAATGAATGGTCGTCCCGGTTATTTAAATTTTGTTTACTTTTCGAACACGTTTTCGGTTTGTACAGGCCACATACGGTATGGATTTTTCTCATTCCAATGCCAATCATTTAGTTTTTCAATGGTCTTTAAAGCCTCTTACTGTTGTGACGATCTGAATAAAGTGTGAATTTCGGCAGCTCACGCCACTTTAAGGTCGAGAAAGTCGAGAATGTAAAGAATTGCGACCTTTTTACCCCCGTCAGTCACATCAAGCAAAGGACTCGATTAGAAATATGAAAAAAGCAGTAATTTGTTTATTAGAGTATGCCGCAAGTAGTGCTTTGGTGAGTCCTCAAGCGTGCGAACTAAAATGTGCATATTCGGCTTCCATAATCTGTATTCTGAACGATATCTTTGCTTTCCAAGCATCCTATATACATTCTGTACTTGTTTTCATTTTTTAACAATTTCACAAAACTACATAAGATGTGGGAATATTTTATATTGCTCAAATAATGTTAGTGGCCTCAGTAGGTAGAGCGTTGGACGCATAATCCGAACAGTCTTCCACCAATGGGTCGCGGGTTCAAATCCCACTCAGTCCCAAATTTGGAAAACAAATCTGACTGGGTTTTCACTCGAACGATCTTTGTGGGATGGTTGCCAGTTACCACCGTTGGTTTCCTCGGGGCATAGAGCCCGGTTTCCTCCCACAATAAAACTGGCAACGCCGCCATATAAGTGAAATATTCTTGAGCGCGGCGTAAAACACCAATCAAACTATGTGAATTTTTAAGTTTACCGACGTTATCAGTGGGGCTTTCTTTTCTTATCTGGTTCCTATGCTCTTGCAGTATTATATTTCTGAAAATTGAGGTACAATGGCCCTGGCTCATTAACAATAATTATATTTTTTTATAAGGAAAGCTAGCATAGACAACTGACTCTTGAGCTGGTAAGTCTATAAACCTTAGATTGATTGATTGTTTGTTTGGTGTTTTACGCCTCGCTCAAGATTATTTCACTTATATGGCGGCGTTGCCAGTTTTATTGTGGGAGGAAACCGGGATCCATGTCCGGAGGAAACCCACGACCTTCCGTTGGTAACTGGCAACCATCCCACATAGGCCGTTCGAGTGAAAACCCAGTCAGGAGATTTTCCAATTTTTTTTGGACTGAGTGGGATTCCACCTACTGAGCCACGGAGGCCCCCATAAATACTTTGACCGTAGGGCCTGTCTTCTGTTTTCTGTACAATTCCTTATTCATCAAACACAAGGCCGGTCCCAGAAATCTCGCGAGAGTGGGGAAATTCTTCCTCCTTTTAATAGATAGCACAGGGGGGGGGGGGGGCTAACTATTCTTTAATGGAAATAGAACGTATTGGTAGGCTAACCCCTCCACATCTATACAACGAGTCAGTGTCGGTAATAGCCACAATCTGCTCCTGTTGTCAAAACCCTAGTTTATATTAGCTTAAAAAACAAACTGTTTTTGGTTATGGTAGATAATGAGTAACCGCGATTCACAGATTCATCTTTGTGATTTTTGGTTAAACCGGTTATCATATGTGAACATACATATTTTCTACATCATATCGTACTACATCTTGTATAACATGACGGGTATGACTCGGGTATGATCTTTGATCCTTTAAAGGCCAATATAAATGTACTATTCAACGGGAGATGTAGTAGATTGATCTCGTCATAGAATACATGTACATATAGATAGATTCTTCAGATGGATATACCGTTATAGGATTGTAACATTGTAATAGCCGGAGAATAGAGACATAAAGATAGATGTTTTCACACAGATGTACCGTCATAGGATTGCAACATTGTAATAGCTGGAGGAAAGAGGCATAAAGATAGATGTTTTCACATAGATGTACCGTCATATGATTGCAACATTGTAATAACCGGAGGAAAGAGGCATAAAGATAGATGTTTTCACATAGATGTACCGTCATAGGATTGTAACATTGTAATAACCGGAGGAAAGAGACATAAAGATAGGTGTTTTCACATAGATGTACCGTCATAGGATTGTAACATTGTAATAACCGGAGGAAAGAGGCATAAAGATAGATGTTTTCACATAGATGTACCGTCATAGGATTGCAACATTGTAATAGCTGGAGGAAAGAGGCATAAAGATAGATGTTTTCACATAGATGTACCGTCATATGATTGCAACATTGTAATAACCGGAGGAAAGAGGCATAAAGATAGATGTTTTCACATAGATGTACCGTCATAGGATTGTAACATTGTAATAACCGGAGGAAAGAGACATAAAGATAGGTGTTTTCACATAGATGTACCGTCATAGGATTGTAACATTGTAATAACCGGAGGAAAGAGGCATAAAGATAGATGTTTTCACATAGATGTACCGTCATAGGATTGCAACATTGTAATAGCTGGAGGAAAGTGGCATAAAGATAAATGTCTTCACATAGATGTACCGTCATAGGATTGCAACATTGTAATAACCGGTGGAAAGTGGCATAAAGATAGGTGTTTTCACATAGATGTACCGTCATAGGATTGCAACATTGTAATAACCGGTGGAAAGTGGCATAAAGATAGGTGTTTTCACATAGATGTACCGTCATAGGATTGTAACATTGTAATAACCGGAGGAAAGAGGCATAAAGATAGATGTTTTCACATAGATGTACCGTCATAGGATTGTAACATTGTAATAACCGGCGGAAAGAGACATAAAGATAGGTGTTTTCACATAGATGTACCGTCATAGAATTGTAACATTGTAATAACCGGAGGAAAGAGGCATAAAGATAGATGTTTTCACATAGATGTACCGTCATAGGATTGTAACATTGTAATAACCGGAGGAAAGAGACATAAAGATAGGTGTTTTCACATAGATGTACCGTCATAGGATTGTAACATTGTAATAACCTGAGGAAAGAGGCATAAAGATAGATGTTTTCACTTAGATGTACCGTCATAGGATTGCAACATTGTAATAACCGGAGGAAAGAGGCATAAAGATAGATGTTTTCACATAGATGTACCGTCATAGGATTGTTACATTGTAATAACCGGAGGAAAGAGGCATAAAGATAGATGTTTTCACATAGATGTACCGTCATAGGATTGTAACATTGTAATAACCGGAGGAAAGAGACATAAAGATAGGTGTTTTCACATAGATGTACCGTCATAGGATTGTAACATTGTAATAACCGGAGGAAAGAGGCATAAAGATAGATGTTTTCACATAGATGTACCGTCATAGGATTGTAACATTGTAATAACCGGAGGAAAGAGGCATAAAGATAGATGTTTTCACATAGATGTACCGTCATAGGATTGCAACATTGTAATAGCCGGATGAAAGAGACATAAAATAGATGTTATCACATAGATGTACCGTCATAGGATTGTAACATTGTGCGTTATTGTTGATCTATGTTTTTTGTTCGCTTTTTCTATAATTGTTATAAGAATTAAAAGTTTTACATAAAATGTGCTAGTAGTTTGTTATTTTTATATTTAAACTTCTGTCACGTGGCATAAGGAAAATCTTGATACATAAGTTGACCTTCGGTACCATAAGCAAGGCAATCTTGTCGAAGGCTATATCACTATTTTCTAATTCAAAGCAAAATGCCACAAGGAATACCGTCGGCACTAATCGATAAGCAAATGTTGGTTTCAAAACCCTAGCACAATATTCAAATATTCTACTTTAATCAATATAATTTTTTTGTAAAATCTAAAAAACAGGTCGTCTGTCGTTGTTTTCTACACATCTCACATTGACAACAACAAGGCGTCTCTAATTCGGTGTTATTGTTTTAGATATCATATGTTTTTTTATTGATTAGTATCAACGAAATAACTTTCAATGAGCCTTTTGTCCAGAGCTATCGTACCTGACTGGCCAGGCAAGGTTAAATCTTCATTAGCCTGCTTACCAAGTAATTAGAGTTAACAGCAATACAAAGCTTATTCGGGCGAGTGGATTTCTTCAAGATGAATTGGAGTCTGCGGAATTAGCTTGTATGTATAAGAGCAAAACCAACTTGACCTCTACTTTTAATGGAGCTACTTTGTTATCGTAGACCTAGGCAATAACACATATGTCTGAGTTTCTGAGGGTATCAAATAAAAGGCATCTCATGACATAGTGTTAAATACAACCTTGACTTGAGATTTACAGTTAATGTGGCTGACAGGCCATTATGCAGAATACTGTGTGAGCCGTTCACCTTTCCTCTGTATACGCTCTCATGCATAATACAGGCCCAAAAGAAGGCACACCTGTTTTCTAAAACAAAGCGTCTGATAACGTGTTTTTTCTTCTTCACTTTAATATCTAAAATGTAGATGTACTCCTAAAGATGATAAAAAGATATTTTCACTATAACAATATTTTGAAATTGTAGGTTATTTTCCTCAAGAAGAACCATTTATAAGTGTTTTTCTCTCTCGATAAAGTGCGTTGAAGTAACTATTCGGTCTAAAATGAATGAACGTTCGTCTTTCATGGTTATTAGGGATCCCCAACTTGGTGGGGATACCTATTGAAATCGTTCTGCTTTTTCCGTATTATTAGATTCAAAGTGTAAACTTTGAATCTATTGTTTTCGTTGTGTTTATTCTTATTATTAGTTTTTTTTCTTCCGCGAAGTTGAAACCTTATTTCTCGATATCTACAAATCGCGACGTTATCAAATTTCGGATTTGTTGACAAAACTTCAATAGATTATGCATGCGCCTATTTTTATTGTGTCTCTACGGATACGTTGGCGGCCATCTTGGCACCGCACTAAACCTCCAAAGGCCTTCTTCTCAAAAAGTACTCAATGAAATTACTTCAAATTAGATACATAGGTAGGATTTACTCCAGCGCATTTAATTTGTGTTTTTCAAGTATCTCAGTTGAAAACTCTAGAAGCTCGCTATTGGTCGAAATTTTGACGTCATCACTTAAATTTTCAAAAGTCAATAACTAAAAAACTAGTTAACTTAAAGTAACAAAACTTTCTATATCTATAGATTGCATCATTCTGAGTAATATTCTAAAGTTGTAAAATCCAAATCAAAGTCACGTGACCATGACGTCATTTTTAATTTTTAAAATCTGTAAATATGCTAATTTCGCCAATAATATAGATAGAGAGAAACAGATTTCAAATTTAAACAGACAAGGAAATTTGTTGATCACAAAATGCCAACGGTTTTTTGATTGGACGAATAGTTTGGCCGCCATATTGGATCGTGTTCCAAATACGTAAAACCCTTTTTCTTCCTAAAAAGAGAAGTATTTGCTCTGATTTTGTAACATTAGATAGTTCAGTGTATAATCTATTATGAAAGCAAATTTGAAGTTTATATTATAAAAACCTTAGGAGATATTTTGTATTTAAAATTGATGACGTCATCAATAATAGTGTGAATTTTTCTAAAACTGATTTTAATTACTTTTATTATTTATCACCTCAAAGCCCTTAAAATGACGAAGAAAAACATACCGCCAAATGAGTTCTATCATTTTGATAAGTACTTTTAATCTTTGTTCCAAAATTTGAATTGTTGGACTTAGTCGTTTTCAGCTGTACTATTGGACTTTCTCACATATGCCGAGGAAAAATGACGCATTATAGAGTAAAACCGTTAACATATATCAGTGTAAACACATAATATGCATAAATAAAACTAGTTTCAACGATCAAGAAATTAAAAACACTGGCTCTATAAGTAATAAACGAACATTTAGATTTGATGACGTCACACATATTTAAAAGCCTTATAACTTAAAAACTGTTTATCCGAATGAATCCAAATTTAACAGCTAAGATGTACTTCATACAGTTTATCAGTAAACGTCTTCCGTAAATTAAATCTTTAAAATTTAGAAAATGTTTTCTTTCAGGTCCGCGCTTTTTCCTTTAATGATAATAGAAAATCCTGTATTCAGAACGCAATAACTTAAAAACTCTTTAGCCGAATGAATCAAAATTTCTCAGGTAAGATGTAATAGATACAATTTATCTGTCAACGTCTTCCGTAAATTAAATTTTCAAAATTCAAAGAATGTCTTCTTTCACGTCCGCGCTTTTTCGTTTGGTGATTAACGAAAATCCTGTATTCAAAACGTTATAACTTAAAAACTGATTAGCCAAATGAATCGAAACTTCACAGCAAAGATGCAGTAGATACAGTTTATCAACCAACGTCTTCCGTGAATTAAATCTTTAAAATTTAAAGAATTTTTCTTTCACGTCCGCGCTTTTTCTTTTGCCGATTAACGAAAAACATGTACATCTTTTCGGCGCTTTAATTACTTTTCGGAAAAAAGTCAAGGAGTATGTGAAACTCTTATCTGTTCGGATTCACACTTTGAATCGCAATTGCTTCAGCAATTTCTAGTTAGGGATCCCCTACTTGGAGGGGATACCTTTTGAAATCGTTCTGCTTTTTCCGTATTATTATTATTATTCTTATTTGTTTTCCACGGTTTTTGTAGGTGATATAACTCAAACAGTTTTCTAGAGCAGACTCTCATCTTTCACATACATATTCTTAAACAAATTATCTAGGTCCATTTTTTCTGAATTGTCGTTACGCTACGCCGCTTGTCCGCCATTTTGAAAAAGGCGTATTTGCCCAAAAATTTTCTTCTCTGAAACCGTTCATCCGATTTAGCTCAAATTTCACATACACTTAGTACAAGTCGGGGGACTACTAAGTTGTCCAAATCAAGAATCTCCGCGAAAATTCATAGCAGACTTTTATTTGTTAAAGTTATGATCTTTTTAACTTTTAAAAAAAATGCAATATCTAGAAAACCATTTATTGGATCTTAACTATAATTCTCATGCTTGTAGACCTATTATAGATCTATGAAATTCCAAAGTTTTATGAATGTGCGACAAGTCACGTGACCAGGACGCCATTTTGAATTATTGAAAACTTTAATGAGTCATATCTCAGATAATTTTTCTAATAAAGCAATCGGCTTTTTAAATTTAGATAGACAATATCTTTCTTTATCTTTGAACTGCTAGTTAATTTTTGATTGGATCAACGGTTTCGCCGCCCTATTGAATTTTATTTAAAAATTAAAAACTTAAGTTTTTCAAAAGTGCTTCAAGGTATCAACTTTAAATTCAACATACCTATAGTGTTGATCAAGGTCTATGTCTTGTGTAAAAAACGACTGCTTAAAAATATGATGTTAATAAAACTATGTTCAAATATTCATTAGAAAGATCTTCGACCACACAGACATAAACCCACATCAAGTAAAGGACAAAAACCTAGGATGTTAATGAAAGATGTGCATTTTATTGATAGAATCTTGGTAAGTAACATGATAGACGGATATTTTCACCATAGAGGATACAAATACACCAACATTGTAGGAAAAGAAATAGCAGACAGGGTCTCAATCAATCGCCCATTAGTTTAAGACCATAATAGAACTTTTGCGCAATAATTCCCGTATAGAGATTAATTGGTCAACAAAACCACAACTGGCTTATTGACTAATAGAATGTCATTTGGCGCTAACACGCAAACTTACCGCAATCTGTAAGTTATCTTCGCGACTGACACCAATTATACTTTGAACATCGAGGGCGATATTGATTTAGTGACCAGCGCCATAACTGATATGTTCAAGTGGACAGACCTAATCTGGATGTGACATTATATAAATAATATATATAGTATGTCGCAAAACTGAAAATATCAGAGACAGTACTAAACATGTTTAATACAAATTATGATTGAAAAATGTAACTAAATAGATATTCAATTTCCTAGTTTTAGCTTTTATTTCAGATATTTCTGTCTCAATGTCGCGAATTATTACGATTTAACGAAAAACCAACAGATAAAAACTTAACAGGGGATCCCGGACCTTGAAGTTGCCCCGCTGCAACTTCATCAACCTCTAGTTATTATTATTATTCTTATTTGTTTTCCACGGTTTTTGTAGGTGATATAACTCAAACAGTTTTCTAGACACGACTCTCATCTTTCACATACATATTCTTAAACAAATTATCTAGGTCCATTTTTTCTGAATTGTCGCTACGCTACGCCGTTTGTCCGCCATTTTGAAAAAGGCGTATTTGCCCAAAAATTTTCTTCTCTGAAACCGTTCATCCGATTTAGCTCAAATTTCACATACACTTAGTACAAGTCGGGGGACTACTAAGTTGTCCAAATCAAGAATCTCCGCGAAAATTCATAGCAGACTTTTATTTGTTAAAGTTATGATCTTTTTAACTTTTAAAAAAAATGCAATATCTAGAAAACCATTTATTGGATCTTAACTATAATTCTCATGCTTGTAGACCTATTATAGATCTATGAAATTCCAAAGTTTTATGAATGTGCGACAAGTCACGTGACCAGGACGCCATTTTGAATTATTGAAAACTTTAATGAGTCATATCTCAGATAATTTTTCTAATAAAGCAATCGGCTTTTTAAATTTAGATAGACAATATCTTTCTTTATCTTTGAACTGCTAGTTAATTTTTGATTGGATCAACGGTTTCGCCGCCCTATTGAATTTTATTTAAAAATTAAAAACTTAAGTTTTTCAAAAGTGCTTCAAGGTATCAACTTTAAATTCAACATACCTATAGTGTTGATCAAGGTCTATGTCTTGTGTAAAAAACGACTGCTTAAAAATATGATGTTAATAAAACTATGTTCAAATATTCATTAGAAAGATCTTCGACCACACAGACATAAACCCACATCAAGTAAAGGACAAAAACCTAGGATGTTAATGAAAGATGTGCATTTTATTGATAGAATCTTGGTAAGTAACATGATAGACGGATATTTTCACCATAGAGGATACAAATACACCAACATTGTAGGAAAAGAAATAGCAGACAGGGTCTCAATCAATCGCCCATTAGTTTAAGACCATAATAGAACTTTTGCGCAATAATTCCCGTATAGAGATTAATTGGTCAACAAAACCACAACTGGCTTATTGACTAATAGAATGTCATTTGGCGCTAACACGCAAACTTACCGCAATCTGTAAGTTATCTTCGCGACTGACACCAATTATACTTTGAACATCGAGGGCGATATTGATTTAGTGACCAGCGCCATAACTGATATGTTCAAGTGGACAGACCTAATCTGGATGTGACATTATATAAATAATATATATAGTATGTCGCAAAACTGAAAATATCAGAGACAGTACTAAACATGTTTAATACAAATTATGATTGAAAAATGTAACTAAATAGATATTCAATTTCCTAGTTTTAGCTTTTATTTCAGATATTTCTGTCTCAATGTCGCGAATTATTACGATTTAACGAAAAACCAACAGATAAAAACTTAACAGGGGATCCCGGACCTTGAAGTTGCCCCGCTGCAACTTCATCAACCTCTAGTTATTATTATTATTCTTATTTGTTTTCCACGGTTTTTGTAGGTGATATAACTCAAACAGTTTTCTAGACACGACTCTCATCTTTCACATACATATTCTTAAACAAATTATCTAGGTCCATTTTTTCTGAATTGTCGCTACGCTACGCCGTTTGTCCGCCATTTTGAAAAAGGCGTATTTGCCCAAATTTTTTCTTCTCTGAAACCGTTCATCCGATTTAGCTCAAATTTCACATACACTTAGTAGAAGTCGGGGGACTAATAAGTTGTCCAATCAAGAATCTCCTCGAAAATTCATAGCAGACTTTTATTCGTCAAAGTTATGATGTTTTTAACTTTAAAAAAAATGCAATATCTAGAAAACCATTTATTGGAACTTAACGATAATTATCATGCTTGTAGACCTATTATAGATCTATGAAATTCCAAAGTTTTATGAACGTGCAACAAGTCACGTGACCAGGACGCCATTTTGAATTTTTGAAAACTTTAATGAGTCATATCTCAGATAATTTTTCTAATAACGCAATCGGCTTTTTAAATTTAGATAGACAATATTTTTCTTCATCTTTGAACTGCCAGGTAATTTTTGATTGGATCAACGGTTTCGCCGCCATATTGAATTTTATTAAAAAATTAAAAACTTGAGTTTTTCTAAATTGCTTTCAGATATCAACTTTAAATTTGACATACCAATAGTGTTGATCAAGGTCTATGCCTTGTGTGAAAATCAACCCGTTTCAATAAAAACTCAATAAAATATGACTGTTTAAAAATAGGATGTTAATAAAACTATGTTCAAATATTTATAAGAAAGATCTTCGGCCACACAGACATAAACCCATATCAAGTTAAGGACAAAAACCTAGGATGTTAATGAAAGATGTGCATTTTATTGATAGAATCTTGGTAAGTAACATGATAAACGGATATTTTCACCATCGAGGATACAAATACGCCCAATATTTTAGGAAAAGAAATAGCACGCAAGGTCTCAATCAATCGCTCATTAGTTTAAGACCATAATAGAACTTTTGCGCAATTATTCACGTATAGAGTATAAATGTTCCAGAAAACCACAACTGGCTTAATGACAAATTTCAATGTCATTTGGCGCTCGCAAGCAAACTTACAGCAAACTGTAAGTTATTTTAGCGACTAACATCAATTATGGTTTTCACACCAAGGGCGACATTGATTTAGTGACAAAGGCCGTAACTGCTATGTTCAAGAAGACAGACCTATTCTTGTACAATTTGATGTGACATTATATAAATAATACATAGTACGTTACCAAAGTGAAAATATCAGAGACAGTGCTAAACATGTTTAAGACAAATTATGATTGAAAAAAAAACAACCAAATAGATATTCAATTTCCCGGTTTTAGGTTTTATTTCAGAGCTTTCTGTCTCAATGTGGCGAATAATTACGATATAACAAAAAACAAACTGATAAAAACTTAACAGGGGATCCCGGACCTTGAAGTTGCCCCGCTGCAACTTCATCAGCCTCTAGTTTAACTTGTTTTGCGTGTAGAACACTATGCTGGCTCTTCCAGACCACAGATTGCTTGGATTTGAATTTTTTGACAGTCATTCATTTAGTTTTTTGATGTAATAAGAATTCAGTCATTGTCAAAATTAATAATAAAAGTGAGTTTTTTGCCAGAACATATCTCTTTATACGGTGGCTTGAATAGAATATTTGAGTCCTTTTAGTTTTGAATTTTTGGGGTTGATTACATTTTTTTAGTTTTAATTTTTTTTTCAAATTTTAATTATTTTTCTTCTTATTTTAATTTTTTTCTAATTTGAATTTTTTACTAAATAATGTTTTACCGGGGTCATTTCCGACAAACTATCACCGCAACTTTAACTCCTTAACCTTTGCATCTACGAAGTGGACATAAAATATATTAGTGGGAATGAGGCTTCATATTGGATTCATGCTAATAGCCGTCATAAGTGGGGAAGTTGCCAGAAACTAAAAGAAAATTGAGCATTTCTAGCTCTCCTGCAATTTGTGTCACTGTACAACTTATGTAATCTATGTGTGGTGTAAATCAATCAATCATGGGTAAATATTTCGCCCCTAACTAATGATAGGGCAAGGGCATTTGAGATTCTACCAGTAGATACATTTTGCTGTGCCCGTGTGTTTTAGTGTTCATAAACAAGTATATATGTATATATAATCCATTATTAGAAAAATCGTTTGGGCCTGTAGGTCATTTCCTATTAAAACAACAAAGTCCATAATTGTCTGCATATGCTTATCATGTGACAAATTTTAACAGGTCCGGGTAGTTATAAAACTTGGCTTATATAATATATATTTCATAAATTTATATATTTTTTCAGGTCACCCACTCTTACTATGGGCTGGAGACGGCCAAAATTAGCACTGGACTTTAATTTTGAAGAATAATAGAATGGTTGAAAATGAGCAAGCCAAAAGTCTTAGATATATCATATAGGACACCGCAAAGTGAAATAGTCAAAACACAAGTTTATAAGGTCAAATTATTTGCTTTACATAATGCAGAGGGAGACAAAGTTTTATTTAAAAATAACAAACTTAATTGTCTTTTAATTTGGCAGCTCGTGTCTCTTCAAAAAGGCAGAGCTGCCAAATATAGTGAAAATGGCGTATTTAAAGGAATGGAAAAGCAGAACCACATCACCAAGGGAGTGACTTATCGTTACTCGACTCGTCCACTTTCCTGTTGCTATGATTTGAGGCTTTATTTCCAATTAGTTTGGAAAGGATTTGAAGGTCGCCCAACACAGACGACGGACAAAAACTGTCTGCGGTTATGAGCATGGTTGTCAAAATCTAGAAACTAAGACCAACTACACAGACTAAGACAAAATACACAGACTAAGACAAAATAATACAGAGTCTAAGACAAAATGCATAGACCAAGACAAAATGCACAGACTAAGACAAAATACACAAAGACAAAATACACAGACTAAGACAAAATACACAGACTAAGACAAAATACACAGACTAAGACAAAATACACAGACTAAAACATAATACATAGACTAAGACAAAATACACAGACTAAAACAAAATACACAGACTAAGACAAAATACACAGACTAAGACAAAATACACAGATTAAGACAAAATACATAGACGAAGGCAAAATAGCCACAAGATATCCGATATATAACTCTTGTTTTGTAATGATGGCTTTTGCAGAAATCCATAATCTAGTGTTCTATAAATAGCAAAGCTTATTATTCAATAAATTTTCTGTGAGATAATGAGCATGTACACCCTGATTTAATACCAAACAATCTAGCAGGTAAACCAATAACAGCATTACATCACGGTCAAGATGAAATATATTTGTTTCTTTATTTATGAATAATTCAAATGCATGGTTTACGTTGCTCATAACAGCGGCTGGCCAACTAAAGTTAAAAAATTTAGATTGTTTCACTGATTCTTTATCTAAGGTTATTTCACTTATATGGCGGCCTAGCCTGGTTTAGTATGAAAAGAAATCGGGCATTGCGTCCACAGGAAACCCTGGATGTTTCTCTGCTGGCTGACAACCATGAACAATAGAAGGAACTTTAAGCCAGAATTTCCATTTTGTTTTGACTCAGCGATTCATGGATGAAGAGTTAGTGTTTACGTGAGGATGGACATTGATTTAAATAACTGAGACACAGAGGCCACCTCTTAAATCAAATAGATTACCTGGGAATTAAAATTGCCTGGACATTATTTTGGAGAAATGTATTCTTTCAAGGTGGAATCTGCGCAGTTATCTGCTTTATATAAGAACAAAAACATCCCGACCTCTACAGTTAATGGAGCTGCTTTGTCATGATCCAGCTAATAAGGCACCTGTCTGAGTTCATGCCGGTATCAGACAAAAGTTATTGAATTGTACTGACTTCAACCCAGCCGTGAGATTTACACAGAACCTGGTTGACAGGCCATAAAGAACAGGTCTGTGTAATCCGCTCTTCTTTTATTGGTGCGAACTCTCCGAGGCAAAATACTGGTCCTAAAGAGGAGACACTTGGCTTCTACGATCAAGAGTCCAAAACTCTCTAGGGCATCTTGTCGGGTACAATACTGTCCTCTCCGCTAAAACTCCCAAAAAGGTTTTATCAAAATCCACTTTACCAAATCAGCTTTTTTCTCCTAACCAGTAAAGTGGACTGAACTGTAAAACGTCTACTTATGGAATATGACTGCCAAGATGGAAATGGTACTGACAGTTTATTAGAGGACTAAAGTGATGGCAATAAACTGAAAAAAAATCCTAAAGTCCTTGAAATGAAAATGTGAATCATTAGGTCTATCGGACAAAATTATAGTTTGTACTATATACAATTTAAATTTAATGGTCTTGATTATTCATTCAAAACGTTACATTATAGACATTTCTCGTGCTTTCAACGGAAACATATTGTATTTGAACCTTTTGTGAAAGGAAAAATGAGCACTGCCAAGTCAAAAGTCTTAGATATAGGACACCGCAAAGTTAAATAGTCAAAACATAAGTTTAAAAGGTCAAATTATTTGCCTTACATAATGCACAGGGAGACAATGTTTTATTTAAAAATAACAAACAATGCGTAAATATATATAGTACTAGGTCTTGGTAACACATGCAGTCCGCATCAAAATAAAATAATTAACTGTCCTTTATATTCTCTGTGTGTCTAAACTATGAGTATAATTATTTTATTTACAATAAACTTAATTGTCCTTTAATTTGGCAGCTCGTGTCTCTTCAAAAAGGCCGAGCTGCCAAATATAGTGACAATGACGTGTTTCAAGGAATGCGAAATGCAAAAGCAGAAGAAATATCGTCATGGGAGTGACTTATCGTTACTCGACTCGTCCACTTTCCTGTTGCTATGATTTGAGGCTTTATTTCCAATTAGTTTGAAAAGGATTTGAAAGTCACCCAACACAGACAAGACGACGGACAAAAAACTGTCTGCAGTAATGAGCATGGTTCTCAAAATACACATAGTAAGACAAAATACACAGACTAAGACAAAATACACTGATTAAGACAAAATACACTGACTAAGATAAAATACACAGACTAAGGTAAAATACACAGACTAAGACAAAATACACAGACGAAGACAAGATACACAGACTAAGACAAAATACTCTGACTAAGACAAAATATATAGACTAAGACAAAATACACGGACTAAGACAAAATACACTGATTAAGACAAAATACACTGACTAAGATAAAATACACAGACTAAGGTAAAATACACAGACTAAGACAAAACACACAGACGAAGACAAGATACACAGACTAAGACAAACTACTCTGACTAAGACAAAATATATAGACTAAGACAAAATACACGGACTAAGACAAAATACACATACTAAGATAACATGCACAGACTAAGAAAAATACACAGACTAAGACTAAATATACAGACTAAGACTAAATACACAGACTAAGACAAAATACATATACTAAGAAATAATACATATACTAAGACAAAATATACAGACTAAGACTAAATACACAGACTAAGACTAAATACACAGACTAAGACAAGATACACAGACTAAGACAAGATACACATACTAAGACAAAATACACAGGTTAAGACAAATACACAGACTAAGACAAAATAGCCACCAGATATTCGATATATAACTCTTGTTTTGTAATGGTGACTTTTACAGAAATCCATAATTTACTGTTCAATAAATAGCAAAGCTTATTATTCAATAAAATTTCTGTGAGATAATGAGCATGTACAGCCCGATTTAATACCAAACAATCTAGCAGGTAACCCAATAACAACATTACATCACGGTCAAGATGAATGAGATTTGTTTCTTCTTGTTATAAATAATTCAAATGCACGGTTTACGTTGCTCATAACAACGGCTGGCCAACTAAAGTTATATGGCGGCCTAGCTTGGTTTAGAAGGAAAAGAAATCGGGCATTGCGCCCAGAGGAAACCCTAGATGTTTCCTCGCTGTCTGACAACCATAAACAATAGAAGGAACCTTAAGCCAGAATTTCCATTTTGTTTTAACTCCGCGATTCATGGATGAAGAGTTAGTGTTTACGTGAGGATGGACATTGCTTTAAATAACCGAGACACAGAGGCCATCTCTTAAATCAAATAGCTTACCTGGGAATTAAACTTACCTGGACATTATTTTGGAGAACTGAATTCTTTCAAGATGGAATCTGCGCAGTTATCTGCTTTATATAAGAACAAGAACAACCCGACCTCTACAGTTAATGGAGCTACTTTGTCATGATCCAGCTAATAAGGCACATGTCTGAGTTCATGACGGTATCAGATAAAAGTTATTGAATTGTACTGACTTCAACCCAGCCGTGAGATTTACACAGAACCTGGTTGACAGGCCATTAAGAACAGGTCTGTGTAATCCGCTCTTCTTTTATTGGTCCTAACTCTCCGAGGCAAAATACTGGTCCTAAAGAGGAGACACTTGGCTTCAACAATCAAGAGTCCAAAACTCTCTAGGGCATCTTGTCGGTCGTGTCGGGCACAATACTGTCCTCTACAGTAAAACTCCAAAAAAGGGTTTATCAAAATCCACTTAACCAAATCAGCTTTTTTCTCCTAACCAGTAAAGTGGACTTAACTGTAAAATGCCTACTTATGAAATATGACTGCGAAAATGGAATTGGTAGTGACAGTTTATTAGAGGACTAAAGTGATGGCAATAAATTGAAAAACATTCAAAAGTCCTTAAAATGAAAATGTGAATGATTAGGTCTATCGGACAAAATTATCGTTAGCACGATGTACAATTTAAATTTAATGGTTTTGGTTATTCATTCAAAACGTTACATTATTACACATTTCTCATGTTTTCAACGGAAAAGTATTGTATTTGAACCTTCTGTAAAAGGTACTTCATCTTTCCGTTTTTAATTCTAAAAGCTGATATAATGGTAAACCGATATTCAAAATAATTTATTCACGCACCGGGGAATGAAACAGTGAAGATAACGAGAAAAGGTGATGTTTTAAGGAGTTTGTGGATTCATTTAAGAGAGAAATCCTTGTCTATTAAAAACGGATAAGAAACTAAACCTAATCATAATGTGGCTATCACAATGCATCCCGCTAATTCGTTTTTTTCCTAAGTCAATGGCTGATCCATAGATCCATTGGTCAAATTGTGTTTATAGTGAGCTTGCAAACTGACCCCTCATTCGATTGACTTTAATACCCTAATAACAATATGGTAAATGCCATGGTACTTTGGAAGGTAGAGTAAGCTGGGGAACATGATTGTAGACAAGTTTAGGGAATTGAAATCCATCTCATATTGTGACCAGTTCTTGTATAGATGGAAGTAACACACATTACTATCACATGCGATATCGGCACGAGATGCAACTTCCAGTTCGCCTTCTTAATGGAAATAAATAAACAAAATTATTGACTCGTGCAAGTTATCTTTATTCTATAGTTTTGTTTTAGTGAACCAGTTGTTTCGAATTCAACTGATATTCAACTGATATTCAAATTGATATTCAAATTGATATTCAAATTGATTCCAGATAGAAGCAAGATAATATTGGCGATGAGATCGGCTATAATAAGACAATCGATTGACCGATTAGAAAATTGAACATATCAATATGAACGTAACAGACAGAATGGTCCAGCTTTCTTTATAAGGGCATGGGTTTAGATTAAGTGTGATCCAGATTAAAATGGTAAGTCACATATGGTCAAGGGGGACTGAGCATTACTCACACGGGGGTTTATAGGCTAGGCTAACATTTACAAAAGCTGAAGAAATTTCAGTTTTTGACAGATTTCTGACATCTGTATAAAACAAATTTTATAGTTGGATTTATTTGAAAAGGCTTATCGTTAAACCGTTTTAAGTATATTTTTTGTGAAAATAAAGTCATACTGTCATCTTTTCCTTAGGCAATTCCTACCATTTTTTTATCTTGAGCTTTCGTGCCATTTTATACATTTGGACACTGGAGTTATAGAATTCGAAACAACTGGTTATTTAATTAAATTAAGAAGGCGAACTGGAAGTTGCATCTCGTACCGATATCGCATGTGATAGTAATGTGTGTTATTTCCATTTAACAAGAACTGGTCACAATATGAGATGGATTTCAATTCCATAAACTTGTCTGCTCTGGTTTTCATTTGACCAAAGGCAGTACAACTGACAGAGACACAAAGTCGCCACATAACAATCGGGTTTTCCTTAATAGCCATCTGTAAACTGACAAAAAATACGAAATTGTTTGGTCATTTCAAACATTTTACAGCATGCCCTTGGGTTATCTTAGGCCAGCTATTATTCGGAGAAAAAACACCTCATTTCTAAGGACAAATGGCTGGATATAACCATGCCAACTCATAAACACATTGTCCTTCTGGGACCTTGATAACAGGACATTTCTTTAGAGATCTGTATTGAACAGTAAAAAAAACAGTATAACTTGCGAATTTAACTCGAACTATACACCACAAATACATGATTTTCATTCGAGAAATAAACATTCATCCTAGGGAATCGCGATTTCGCTTACATGTTTTTTTATTCAGGTGACGTTTACTATTCCTGCGACCTTCAAAATGCTGTCAATTTATTTTAAACATGCTGTGCAAAAATACGACGAAAAGAATCGTCCTGCAAACACATACATTGTTGTCAACAGCTATGGCTTTCGTAAATTTTATCAAATGTTTTTCTTGGCGATAAGAATACTCTTGAATAATACGTGTTCAATTCCGAAGATAAAATCTCGCGATGGACTTTGTAACTCTGGTCACGCCTTTCATTCAGTTGGCAACTTATCGAGCCGACTCCAGCATGGAAATCCATTAGGTTTTTGTCAGATTAGCTCCGCAGGACTCATTGTAACAGAGGGAAATTTGCACAAACAAGATTGTTGGGACACAGACAAGACGACGGACAAAAGCTGTCTGCGGTAATGAGCATGGTTGTCAAAATCCAGAAACTAAGACCAAATACACAGACTAAGACAAAATACACAGGCTAAGACAAAATACACAGACGAAGACAAAATACACAGACGAAGAAAAGATACGCAGACTAAGGCCAAACACAGAGAATAAGACGAAATATATAGACTGAGACAAAATACACCGACTAAGATAAAATGCACAGACTAAGACAAAATACACAGACTAAGACCAAATACACAGAATAAAACAAAGTACACAGATGAAGACAAAATATATAGACTAAAATACACAGACTAAGATAAAATGCACAGACTAAGATAAAAAACACAGACGAAGACAAAATACACGGACTAAAACAAAGTACACAGATGAAGACAAAATACTCAGACAAAGATCAAATAGCCACAAGATGTCCGATATATAACTCTTGTTTTATAATGATGACTTTTACAGAAATCCATAATTTAATGTTCTATAAATAGCAAAGCTTATTATTCAATAAAATTTCTGTGAGATAATGAGCATGTACACCCCGATTTAATACCAAACAATCTAGCAGGTAACCCAATAACAACATTACATCACGGTCAAGATGAATGATATTTGTTTCTTTATTTATGAATAATTCAAATGCATGGGTTACGTTGCTCATAACAAAGGCTGGCCAACTAAAGTTAAAAATTTGCATTGTTTCACTGATTCTTTATCTAAGGTTATTTCACTTATATGGCGGCCTAGCTTGGTTTAGTAGGAAAAGAAATCGGGCATTGCGCCCAGAGGAAACCCTGGATGTTTCTGTGCTGTCTGACAACCATGAACAATAGAAGGAACTTTAAGCCAGAATTTCCATTTTGTTTTGACTCCGCGATTCATGGATGAAGAGTTAGTGTTTACGTGAGGATGGACATTGCTTTAAATAACTGAGACACAGAGGCTACCTCTTAAATTAAATAGCTAACCTGGGAATTAAAATTACCTGGACATTAATTTGGAGAACTGAATTCTTTCAAGATGGAATCTGCACAGTTATCTGCTTTATATAAGAACAAGAACAACCCGACCTCTACAGTTAATGGAGCTACTTTGTCATGATCCAGCTAATAAGGCACATGTCTGAGTTCATGACGGTATCAGATAAAAGTTATTGAATTGTACTGACTTCAACCCAGCCGTGAGATTTACACAGAACCTGGTTGACAGGCCATTAAGAACAGGTCTGTGTAATCCGCTCTTCTTTTATTGGTCCTAACTCTCCGGGGCAAAATACAGGTCTTAAAGAAGAGACACTTGGCTTCAACGATCAAGAGTCCAAAACTCTCTAGGGCATGTTGTCGGTCGTGTCGGGCACAATATTGTCTTCTACACTAAAACTCCAAAAAAGGTTTTATCAAAATCCACTTAACCAAATCAGCTTTTTTTCCTAACCAGTAAAGTGGACTTAACTGTAACATGTCTACTTATGAAATATGACTGCCAAGATAAAAATGGTACTGACAGTTTATTAGAGGACTAAAGTGATGGCAATAGACTGAAAAGTTACAGTTAGTTCATATTTTCGTTTTTAATTCCGAAAGCTGATGTAATGCTAAACCAATATTCAATATAATTTATTCACAGACCATGGAATAAAACAGTGAAGGTAACGAGAAATGGTTGCGTTTTTTTAGCAGTTTATGGATTCAACTGAGAGATAAATAGTTGTTTACTGAAAACGGATAAGAAACAGCTGAAACCATCTACAAGGTGACTATCACAATCCATCCCGCTAATTCGTTTGTTTTTTTTCCTTATTCAATGGCTGATTCATAGATCCATTGGTCAAATTGTGTTTTAGTAAGCTTGCACACTGACCACTCAGTCGATTGACTTTCATACCCTAATAAAAATATGGTAAATGCAACGGTATTTTGGAAGCCCAAAACCATTACAGAATAATGATGGAGTAAGCTAGGGAACATGATTGCATACATGTAGATTGAAAATTTAAATGATTGATTTATTGTTTGGTGTTTTACGCCGGGCTCAAGATTATCTCACTTATATGGCGGCGTTGCCAGTTTTATTGTGTGAGGAAACCGGGCTTCCGCTGGTAACTGGCAACTACCCCACATAGGTCGTCCAAGTGAAAACCCAGTCAGAAAATTTTCCAATTTTCGGACTGAGTGGACCCGCGACCCATTAGTGGAAGGCTGTTCGGATTGAGCGTCCAACGCTCTACCTACTGAGCCACGGAGGTCCCCAATGAAAACAACGCTGAACATGCACTCGAGTGATCTAATGATATGAATCGTCTTAACCAGCTGACGGTGAAGTATTTCAGAGGCATATTCTGAGACATACAATCACAAGGATTTGTTTTGGGGACAAAGGAAAGTCATAAGTTAAATACTGTAAACAACAGACAAAAACACCTCGAGTGCAATGCAACAAGTTCTGCGATTTATAATCGATCTATTGGTGTTCAGGCTTAGTTTTTACATATGTTTTACATCCTCATTTAGGCATTTTAAACTTAACTGGAAAAGCATAATGTGCCAATGTTTAATCTCAGTAGTTTTACTTATAACAAGCTGACAAATAGTCAAAAAAGTCTGAAAAGCCACAGGGGTGAGTCAACATCGGAACCAAGGATAAGTGAGAGTCCTTTTAAGACTCGTTCCTTCCCTGTTAATCGAAGGAGGAAACTGTGATATCTGTCCTATAGGACATCAACAGCTTTTTACAATTGATTTATATTTATAGCCTTAAATAAGTCATCTTCTCACGGAAAATGGTAATCTGCATGGAAACCATTTCGTGTTAAAAAAAACACGCAAGGGGTTTACGTGAGGATTTCAATTTGGCTCGAGAAGATGTAAATAAATATACATGTACATCTATTTTGTCGGATGCAATGATACATGCTTGCCATGAAAGTCGAAAAGTATCCATTGAAATTTGACCAACAATATGGCGTAAAATCAACTTATGTCTAACATATCCCTTTTTATTCAGTTTATGTATCGACTGAGTTGAAATATTTAAGAAATTGTTTTTAATCTACATCTTATCATTACTCAGTTGCTCTGTTGAAATAGCTGTTGTGCTTGCCCGGTCAAATCCTACTATGATGACATCACGATGTTGTTGTTGTCAAAAGTTACAAATATAGCCTACTATTTGTCCTAAAATCGTGCTATCTGGGGAACCGGGGGGAAAGCCTTTCCGTGATTTTTGGTGAGATGTCAAACCATACACTTAAATTACCTAATGATATATTGTGTTGAGTGCAAAAATTACTTCATGACTACAGATATGTATATGTGTTAATTTATTGTGTTTTAGCTAAATTAGAATTTGCACTTTAGAGGGCCTCAGTCGGTGGCTCAGTCAGCAGATCGTATGTCTCTCCGTTAGAAAACGGAGACACAAAAATTGAGCAGGCGTATTGCTTTATCGTCAACTACACGCTTAACTCACGCCTTTTCGTTGAGTGCTTAACTGAGTGTTTCCAAGAGTTCTGTTTGAGAAGTTCTGTCTTTGATCTTATAGAATCGATCACAGTAAGTGGGCAGTTACAGCTGTCTATAAACTCTTTTGTCTGTTCGATTAGATTTTTCCCGGCTCATGAAATTGACAAGAGTTTAAAAAGGGGACTTCGCATACCAATTCAGATTTGCCAAGGAAACATTGGCGGTTATAGCTCAGATAAGTCTCTGTCACCTAGTTAATTGGAAATTGTTTAAGACTGTATCAAAGTTTCGGTTAGGTTACCAAGATCGAAAAGGGTCGGTACCTTAAAATTCCAAAAGAACAAAGGATATGTGAAAAATGTAGTATGCGTGCCATAAAAGATGACTACATGTACCATGCACTGCTTTGCTGTCCAGCTAACCTAACTCTTAAGCAAATTTACCAAAATTATACCGTTCTTGGCCTAATATGTTTAAGTTCAGGAAGCTTATGAATCCTCAGAGCATAAAATCATTCACGTCTCTTTCTAAATATATTATTGCTATCACTGAATACAGGTCTTGTCAAACATTTGATAAAAATGTAACTCATGATTTGTATATTGTGTATGCATGTATTTTGGGAGAGTAGCCTATAGGCTTATCATGTAAATAAACTCACTCACTCACTCACTCACTCAACTCACTCAACTCACTCACTCACACTCATTGCTGAGACACTAAATTATTCACATTGGAATTGTAATATATAAATTATGAAACCATATATAGCCTTGAAATAACCACCAAATTTCTTTCACCAGAGACCACACCAATACATCATCTAAGGGATTAGTCCGATGATGCCCTGTTAATCTCATATTTTGGCAGCTCTTGCCACTTTAAGAAACCAAATGGTATAAAAACGACCAGAGATTTAAGAAAAAATAATACCCCAAAAGAGTATAACCAGATGCGAATTGCTTTTTGTGATTTCCAAGGAAACGGTGCTTCCATCAAAAGCAGTTTTCATTTGCTTTTATCTTTGAGTTGTCTCTACATTGATCAATGGTATGTGGTTCTCGGCTAATTTCCCTACAACCCTCCCTTAGAAAAAACTATTAGACGCTGGTAGGTTTAGTTTATGAAAAACAAATTATAAGATTCGTTAAATTAACGTATGGAAGTATCCATCGTTATACGCAGTGGGTGGGTTTCATCAGATTCCAAATGCTCGACAGAAACGTGGTATTGATATACTTAAGACGACCAGCTGTTCATTTGTTAGACACAGCAGCTACAAGATGTATCCAGTTATTCATAACCCCTGCTTTCAATAACAGTTGGTAATTATAAGAATGATATGTTATTGTGTACTGGTATATTGTTTTGCGGAGGTAGACACTGTTCGTGTCCAAATCAACTCAAAGGTGGACACGTGTATGAACTGGTTTCTATTAATGAACTTCTAAACCGGATTCAACTGATAGTCAAATTGATTCCAGAAAGAAGCAAGATAATATTGGCGTTGAGATCGACTATAATAAGACAATGGATCGATTGACCGGTTAGAAAATTGAACATATCAATATGAACTAAACAGACAAAATGTTCCAGCCTTCTTTATAAGGGCATGTGTTCAGATTAAAACGGTAAGTCAGATATGGTCAAGGGGTGACTGAGCATTTATATTCACACGAGGGTAAATAAGCTAGGCTAACATTTACAAAAGCTGAAGAAATGACAGTTTATTACAGATTTCTGACATCTGTATAAAACAAAGTTTATAGTTGGATTTATTTAAATAGGTTTATGGTTTAACCCTTTTTATTTATTTTTTTTTTGTTTTTTGCTAGGATCATTTCTACCATTTTTTTTATCTTGAGCTTTCATGCCATTTTATACATTTGGACACTGAAGTTATAGAATTAGAAACAACTGGTTCACTAAAACAAAATTATAGAATACAGAAAACTTGGATGAGTCAATAATTTCGTTTATTTATTTACATTAAGAAGGCAAACTGGAAGTTGCATCTCGTACCGATAACTCATGCGATAGTAATGTGTGTTATTTCCATTTATACAAGAGCTGGTCTCAATATGAGATGGATTTCAATTCCATAAACTTGTCTGCTCTGGTTTTCATTTGACCAAAGGCAGTACAACTGACAGAGACACAAAGTCGCCACATAACAATCAGGTTTTCCTTAATAGCCATCTGAAAACTGACAAAAAATACGAAATTGTTTGGTCATTTCAAACATTTTACAGCATGTCCTTGGGGCATCTTAGACCAGCTATTATTCCGAGAAAAAACACCTCATTTCTAAGGACAAATGGCTGGATATAACCATGGCAACTCATAAACACCTTGTCCTTCTATGACCTTGAGAGTAAGAAGATTTCTTAAGAGATCTCTTTAGAACAGTAAAAAAAATAGTAAAACTTGCGAATTTAACTCGAACTATACACCACAAATACATGATTTTCATTAGAGAAATAAACATTCATCCTAGGGAATCATGGAAACTGTATACAGAAGGCGATTTCGCTTACATGTTTTTTTATTCAAGTGACGTTTGCTATTCCGGCGACCTTGAAATGCTGTCAATTTATTTTAAACATGCTGTGCAAAAAATACGCCGAAAAGAATCGTCCTGCAAACACATAAATTGTTGTCCACAACTATGGCTTTTGTTAGTTTTCTCATATGTTTTTCTTGGCGATAAGAATACTCTTTGGCTGAAACTTGACGGAATACTGTGAATAATACGGGTACAATTCCGAAGATAAAATCTCGCAGGGGACTTTGTAACTCTGGTCACGCCTTTCATTCAATTGGCAACCGACTCCAGCATGGAAATCCATTAGGTTTTTGTCAGATTAGCTCCGCAGGACTTATTGTAACAGAGGGAAATTTGCACAAACACTTTTTGGGGCACCATTCAATCTTACGCCCTTGTCATTTTGATTTGCTAATGTCTTTCATTTACGGAAGGTACAAAAATGTTCCTTCCAACATTTTGACTAAAACAAGGGAAACAGTTTCCGGGTAACGTTATTTCTGCTATAGGACAGGTTATATTATTGAGATCAAATGACTCCTTAAGACAAGAAACAGTATTCTTGTGAAAAGATGACAGAGTAATTCAAACCTGTTTTGAAACCAGGCTAATATTAGCTCTGAAAGAATGTTTGGTGTTGGTATTTTAACTGAAGTCTTCAATTTGATTAAATTTTTAAAAAAACATTTCCAACACGTCTAAATCCATATTGGTCAATAATAACACACATAAATATGGTTTCTGTCTTTTAATAGTGTAGTTAAAGGCTATTTTGTTACGTTGTCAGATCTGTATCTTTAAGTTATAGACTGTTAGATGAAGATTTTCTGTATTCCAGTATGCGTTTGAACTTTCCAGAAAATACCAGCTTATTCACAGGTCAGTTAATCGAACGGACAAGATACAGGTCACAAAGCGAGTCGTTTCTAATTTGGAAAATGAACTCAGTGGTAGTTGAAAGCTGTTGGAGACATAATGGAAATTTACACCGGACACGCCTTAGCAAGTAGTTTAGATAATGGAAGATTTGACTCTTTTAGAATAACAAAAGTAAACAGGACAATTTATGTAGCATTAGACCTATTTGAAAACTTATAAAATCGTATTAAGCCAATACTTGAATCCAGATATTTTATTCCGCTATAATCCCACGTATAAAGCTTCAACCTTTATGGGAATCAGCCTGCATACTTTTTTACACAATCAATATAATCCCATCTCATCTAACAAATCATGAGCTTAAATAGCTGCTCGGCAAGAATTGATTGATTGATTGATTATTTGTTTGGATAATCGATTGATTGGTTGATTAATTGGTAGGTTCTTGGGCTGGCTGGTTGGTTGACTGGCCATTTGATTGGTTTGTTGGCTGTTGTTTTGTACCGCGCTTAATATTATCTTCCTCACACGCATGGCGGCGAGTCAACAGAAATTCATGCAAATAAAAATCGTGAGTCAGGAATTACCTCGAGCACGTTATAAAATACGAACATATCGACCGATCACATTGTCATTGAACTCTCTTTGTTATGACTTCCAGTTCTCCTTTAATTCGATTAATATCACCAGCTTAGAAGTTATAGGTCTTAACCCTTTTGTGTATTTGGTTGATTCAGTGAGGTCTCTTTAGCTGGGCCATTGAAACATGAAGCTTTATTTACATAGTGTAATAAAATGTACAAGGTGAGAGATTATATATTCAAACAAATTCTTTGTCTTATGTAAGACCTTTATGTGGTATGTTAAAGGACACGCAATGTCGTGTCAGCTTAATCAGAACCAAATGAAAGGAAAGGAATTTCTACGGTTCATAAAGTCTTCTTCTTGCTTCTTCTTGAACAATAGAATGGTAGAAAATGAGCACTGCCAAGTCAAAAGTCTTAGATATAGGACACATCAAAGTTAAATAGTCAAAACATAAATTTAAAAGGTCAAATTATTTGCTTTACATAATGTACAGGGAGACAAAGTTTTATTTAAAAATAACAATCAATGTGTAAATATATATAACACCAGGTAGTGGTAGCACATACAGTAAGCATCAAAATAATTTAATCAACTGTCCTTTCTATTCTCTGTGTGTCTAAAATATGAGTATAATTATCTTATTTTCAATCAACTTAATTGACCTTACGCGACGCTCCGCCTACTTATGCTTATGAGGTCACCTCGGACAAACCTTGAGAGAAACATGGCCGCTAGTGTTGTTGTTGGTTGAACTGTGCACGGTTCTTACCGTTAACTTTCTGTCTGCAGTTCTCCAGAAGCGCACGATTGTATTATAGTATAACAAAACTGTCTGGGGAATATGTATATGCACGATGTACTGGTGAAAATATCGTTCACAGCGAGTGAAATCCATGTGCCTTCGAGTATTTCGGTATTTGTAATCCTGCGAAGACATGCCTCGTAGACCTGCTGTCATCAGTTTTTCCTCTTACTAATCAAGTGTTTTGTAAGTCATTTGGTCTGCATAGTAAATAGATCATTTTCGTATTATGAGAACTAGGTCGTTCAGCGGTTAGTGTTACTGTTAGTGTTACTGTTAGTGTTACTGTTAGTGTTACTGTTAGTGTTACTGTTAGTGTTGATGTATAAAACTTATAATTGAATGAATACTCTCAACACAACATTTGTTAATGTCAGTCATAATTTAAAAATTAATACTCCAAAATGATATATTATTGTCGATATGTGATATTACAGAATAATAACTCCAAAGGATTAAATTCACAAAGTTGCTGAGCCCAACTTAGAGAAAAAAATTACATGTCGGAGCACACTTGTAATTTGCTTATTTTGCTTTTTATTTCCATATAGGCCATATTGGTATTGCCAAAAGACGACGTTTCCTTAAAACAAGAGGTGCCTCGGCCCAAAGTACAATATCGTAAAACACGGAGACTGGCAGGAAAGTGGAGGAAAATACAACTTACAAGTGTTCTTTGATACCAAAAGAGGTCTGAGACTTTGACGGTCTCGAGTTTTCCAAAATTTAAAACCCCAAAGCTAATAGGGATTGAGTATCAACATAAACTCCCTTTTGATGACTAGTTTATGGAACGCTTACAGATAGAATCACCGGCGAGGTGTTCTTCTAGGAAACTCAGAGTAGGCATCATGTTCATGACTGGCCTCAAGATATAACCTGACTTTTAATTTCTATGAACGTTTTTTGATGCAAAAGCCATAATTGTGAAAACCAGATTCTGCACAATTCATAAAGAAATCCCTGTCTGAAAACTGCTCCCAAATATTTAAAAGACATTTTGCCAACAGAATAAATAAGGTGTAGAGCTGATTCAACATCCTGAACATTTCACATAAATACTCGTCAACTTGTACTTACTGTTCTCCATTCTGTGATTGAATTGTTTACCAGTATTGAAATAATTCAATCTAATCTCGATTTTATGCAAAATATATTTTTGTTTTGAATTCACAGATTTTTTTTTTGACTTTGTTGGCATGAAATAAAGTCGAGCAGGATAAATTAAAATACCATAAATCCAATCAGGCAGATATGCATTAACCATGCTTAAGTAAGTATGTCTTTATATATGTACCATGGCGTGGTGATATGCTTTTCTTTTAATAAATTTGTTGGTCACCAGTTTGAAAACTAGTGCTTACAGCATTGTATCCAGAGTGTAGATTCCATAGATGAAATCTAACTGAGGTGACAGACCTACAATCTGAAAAGCTACTTGACTTCCTGAAGTTCCTGGTATATTTTAATTGGCCGCCATCCTGTCAAGCTTTAGATTGATGGACAGATTTATTGATAGATGTTTTATTTTCGGCATGCTGAAGATTATTTCCCTCTAGATAGTGTTTGCCAAGTTTAATTAAAAGTGGCATGAACTGCCAAAATGTTGATATTTTGATGTTAAAACAAAATGTTGAAATTATTGGCTATTTTTCTCAAGACGTATAATTCAGAAGCTTTTTAGTGCTTCTATTCTCGAGAATGTAAGATAAAGTATTGATTTGAACTAACTTAGGCTTAGAATGAATGAATCAATGGTCGTCCCGGTTATTTAAATTTTGTTTACTTTTCAAACACTATTACAGTTTGTATAGGTCACATACTGTACGGAATTTCCTCATTCCAACGCCAATCATTTAGTTTTTGGATGCCCTTCAAAACCTCTTTCTGTGGTGACGATCAGTAATTATGAAAAAAGTGTGAATTTTGGCAGCTCATGCCACTTTAATTTAGGCCACTAAGTAATACTAGTACCTTCTCGGCATGCCCAACAACAAAACAAAGTATTGAAAAACCTCACAATCTGAATCAGTGAATGTTCGTATAAACGGTATATATTTGTACAAATTGTGTACCTTTCATGTACTGGTATGTGATATCCACAGTCCATAGGGAAAATGGCAACCTCACCAAAACTTACTCTTCCATTCATATGAAATTAGCCTTTACTTAGTCCAAGCTGAATCTTTTTTTCAATGACGACAGATTTTCGTTTAAACTTAGTTAAATCTAACTCGAAGTGCCATTTTTTTACCGTAGGCCGTCACGTCTTCGCATTTTGGGGTATTCTAAAACTTAGTAAAACTAAAAGTATTTATCCACTTTCGACAGCGAAAAATAGGCAATATAAAATGTGGCTTTAGCTACGGGGTGGGGGTGAAAATAAACTACCGTACCCTAAGTATAATTACTAAAATAGACTATCTATCTATACTCCTTGATCGTACCGGTACCCTATGATACGGTCGGAATATATCGACTGTCCGAGGATATCAACCGTTAACAACAGTGTGTAATCGTTCTTTTTGGTGTGGAAATGATCAATGATCATCATCCGACTAAATACTTTGCCGTGTCAAAAAGTAAATAGCAGATAAACGTAATTTCAGAAGAATCCGTTTGACACGCATAGCATTATTCGATCGCCATATTTCGTTTTTGTTTGTCTGAGGTCGGTCAGGAGCTGGAGGTGGGGCGGAATTCCGGCAAGCTGATTGGTCGATTCGCTCGTGAGGGGCGGAGTCTGCGTAGGGTCAATTGTCCTTTAATTTGGCAGCTCGTGGCTCTTCAAAAAGGCTGTGCTGCCAAATATAGTGAAAATGACGTGTTTCAAGGAATTCGAAATGCAAAAGCAGAAGACTTATCGTCATGGGAGGGACTTATCGTTACTCGGCTCGTCCACTTTTCTGTTGCTATTATTTGAGGCTTTATTTCCAATTAGTTAGGAAAGGATTTGAAGGTCACCCAACACAGACAAGACGACGGACAAAAAACTGTCTGCGGTAATGAGCATGGTTCTCCAAATACACATAGTAAGACAAGATACACAGACTATTAAAGACAAATCCATAATTTAGTGTTCTATAAATAGCAAAGCTTATTTTTCAATACAATTTCTGTGGGATAATGAGCATGTACACCCCGATTTAATACCAAACAATCTAGCAGGTAACCCAATAACAACATTACATCACGGTCAAGATGAATGATATTTGTTTCTTATTGTTATAAATAATTCAAATGCATGGTTTACGTTGCTCATAACAACGGCTGGCGAACTAAAGTTAAAAATTTGCATTGTTTCACTGATTCTTTATCTAAGGTTATTTCACTTATATGGCGGCCTAGCTTGGTTTAGAAGGAAAAGCAATCGGGCATTGCGCCCAGAGGAAACCCCGGATGTTTCTTTGCTCTCTGACAACTATGAAATATCGAAGGAACTTTAAGCCAGAATTTCCATTTTGTATTGACTCAGCGATTCATGGATGAAGAGTTAGTGTTTACGTGAGGGTGGACATTGCTTTAAATGACCGAGACAAAGAGGTCACCTCTTAAATCAAATAGCTTACATGGGAATTAAAATTACCTGGACATTATTTTGGAGAACTGAAATCTTTCAAGATGGAATCTGCGCAGTTATCTGCTTTATATAAGAACAAAAACAACCCGACCTCTACGGTTAATGGAGCTACTTTGTCACGATCCAGCTAATAAGACACATGTCGGAGTTCATGACGGTATCAGATAAAAATGATTGAATTGTACTGACTTCAACCCAGCCGTGAGATTTACACAGAACCTGGTTGACAGGCCATTAAGAACAGGTCTGTGTAATCCGCTCTTCTTTTATTGGTCCTAACTCTCCGAGGCAAAATACTGGTCTTAAAGAGGAGACACTTGGCTTCTACGATAAAGAGTCCAAAACTCTCTAGGGCATCTTGTCGGTCGTGTCGGGCACAATACTGTCAACTACACTAAAACTCCAAAAAAGGTTTGATCCAAATCCACTTTACCAAATCAGCTTTTTTCTCCAAACCAGTAAAGTGGACTGAACTGTAAAATGTCTACTTATGAAATGTGATTGCCAAGATGGAAATGGTTCTGACAGTTTATTAGAGGACTAAAGTGATGGCGATAAACTGAAAAAAGTTCTTAAAGTCCTTAAAATGAAAATGTGAAAGATTAGGTCTATCTGACAAATTTATCGTTTGCACTATATACAATTTAAATTTAATGGTTTTGATTATTCATTCAAAACGTTACATTATTACACATTTCTCGTGTTTTCAACGGAAACGTATTGTATTTGAACCTTTTGTGAAAAGCTACTGTTAGTTCATATTTCCGTTTTTAATTCCAAAAGCTCATAAACCAATATTCCAAATAATTAAGTCACACACCGTGGAATGAAACAGTGAAGGTAACGAGAAATGATGATGTTTTAAGGAGTTTATGGATTCAATTGAGAGATAAATAATTGTTTACCAAAAACGGATAAGAAACTTAAACTAATCACAAGATGGCTATCACAATGCATCCCGCTAATTCGTTTGTTTGTTTTTTCCTAATTCAATGGCTGATTCATAGATCCATTGGTCAAAGTGTGTTTTTAGTAAGCTTGCAAACTGACCACTCAGTCGATTGACTTTCATACCCTAACAAAAATATGGTAAATGCCATGGTATTTTGGAAGTTAAAAACCATTACAGAATAATGGTAGAGTTAGCTGGGGGAACATGATTGCATACAAGTAGATTAAAAAATTTAATTCATCAGGAGCCATGAAAACAATGCTGAGCATGCGCACGATTGATCTAAGCTGACGATGAAGTGTTTCAGAGATATATTCTGAGGATTAGTTTTGCGGGACAGAGGAAAGTTAAATACTGTAAACAACAGACAAAAACACCTCAAGTGCAATGCAACAAGTTGTTTGATTTATAATCGATCTATTGGTGTTCAGGCTTAATTTTTACATATGTTTTGCACCCTCATTTAGGCATTTTAAACTTAACTGGAAAAGCATAATGTGCCAATGTTTAATCTCAGTAGTTTTACTTATAACAAGCTGGCAAATAGTCACAAAAGTCTGAAAGGCCACAGGGGTGAGTCAACATCGGAACCCAGGATAAGTGAGAGTCCCTTTAAGACTAGTTCCTTCCCCGTTAATTGAAAGAGAAAACTGTGATATCTGTCCTATAGGACATCAACAACTTTTAACAATTGATTGATATTTATAGCTTTAAGTAAGTCATCTGCTCACGGAAAATGGTAATCTTCATGGAACCCATTTCGTGTTTAAAAAAACACAGAATGGGTTACATGAGGATTTAAATGTGGCTCGAGAAGAACTATTTTGTCGGATGCAATGATACATGTTTGCCATTGGAAGTCGAACAAGTATCCATTGAAATTTGACCAAAAATATGGCGTAAAATCAACTTATGTCTAACATATCCCTTTTTATTCAGTTTATGTATCGACTGAGTTGAAACATTTAAGAAATCGTGTGTTAATTTATTGTGTTTTAGCTCAATTAGCTCAATTTGCGCTCCCCTTGCACTTTAGAGAGCCTCAGTCGGTGGCTCAGTCAGCCGATCGTATGTCTCTCCGTTAGAATTCTGCTCAGTGCGAATTAAAACGGAGACACAAAAAATTGAGCAGGCTTATTGCTTTATCGTCAACTACACGCTTAACTCACTCATTGTACTAGAGTAAGAAAACAACAGAAAAACTGCTTCACGCCTTTGTGACGAGCCTTCCCTAAGGCTTTTCGTTGAGTGCTTAACTGAGTGTTTCCAAGAGTTCTGTTTGAGAAGTTCTGTCTTTGATCTTATAGAATCGATCAGAGTAAGTGGGCAGTTACAGCTGTCTATAAACTCTTTTGTCTCTGTTCGATTAGATTTTTCCCCGCTCATGAAAATGACAAGAGTTTAAAAAGGGGGCTTCGCATACCAATTCAGATTTGCCAAGGAAACATTGGCGGTTACAGCTTATTGCTGCGACACTAAATAATTCACATTGGAATTGTAATATTTAAATTATGAAACCATATATAGCCTTGAAATAACCATCAAATTTCTTTCACCACAGTCCACACCAATACATCATCTAAGGAATTAGTCAAGATTATTTAACGTATATGGTGGCGTTGCCAAGTTTAGAGAGGGGGGGGGGGGAAACGAGCTAATTGCCAGGAGAAAACTCCCGACCTTCGGCGAGTACCTGGCAGCTCTCTCACATACGGGATCATAATGGAAGGAACTAGCGAACACGTCAATACAATATGTCACAATATCTACCAAAGTCTTAAAATGAGCTGACTATCTGAAGATATAACGCAACGGAAATATAGAGAAAAATGTGCAGCACAATGTGGCATGAACTGTTAAAAATCAAAACTCTGCTCCACTAATATTTAACTCGTTGTATTCGTCAAAGTACAACTTTTTCAATGACGAATTTTTTAGGTATATAACTGATGAGTTGTTTAAGAAACCAAATGGTATAAAAGCGACCAGAGATTTAAAAAAAAATAATTCCCGAAAAGAGGATAACCAGATGCGAATTGCTTTTTGTGATTCCCATGGAAACGGTGCTTCCATCAAAAGCGGTTTTCATTTGCTTTTATCTTTGAGTTGTCTCTACATTGATCAATGGCATGTGGTTCTTGGCTAATTTCCCTACAACCCTCCCTTAGAAAGAACTATTAGACTCTGGTAGGTTTAGTTTATGAAAAACAAATTATAAGATTCGTTAAATAAACGTATGGAAGTGTCCATCATTAGACGCAGTGGGTGGGTTTCAGAAGATTCCAAATGAACACAGTAAGGTGGTATTGATATACTTAAGACGACCAGTTGTTCATTTGTTAGACACAGCAGCTACAAGATGTATCCAGTTATTCATAACCCTTGCTTTCAATAACAGATGGTGATTATAAGAATGATAGGTTATTGTGTACTGGTATTGTTTTGCGCAGGTAGACACTGTTCATGTCCAAATCAACTCAACGGTGGACATGTGTATGAACTGGTTTCTATTAATGAACTTCTAATCCGGATTCAACTGATTTTCAAATTGATTCCAGAAAGAAGCAAGATAATATTGGCGATGAGATCGGCTATAATAAGACAATGAATTGATTGACCGATAAGAAAATTTAACATATAAATATGAACTTAACAGACAGAATGTTCCAGCTTTCTTTATAAGGGGATGGGTTCAGATTAAAACGGTAAGTCAAGATATGGTCAAGGGGTGACTGAGCAAATATATTGACACGAGGGTAAATAAGCTAGGCTAACATTTACAAAAGCTGAAGAAATGACAGTTTTTGACAGATTTCTGACATCTGTATGAAACAAATGTTATAGTTAGATTTTGTTTGAAAAGGTTTATGGCTTAACCCTTTTTATTATATTTTTTGTGAAAATAAAGCCATACTGACATCTTTTACTTAGGCCATTTCTACCATTTTTTTTATCTTGAGCTTTCATGCCATTTTATTCATTTGGACACTGGAGTAATAGATTTAGAAACAACTGGTTCACTAAAACAAAAATATACAATACAGAAAAATTGGACGAGTCAATAATTTATTTACACTAAGAAGGCGAACTGGAAGTTGCATCTCGTACCGATATCGCATGTGATATTAATTTGTGTTATTTCCGTCTATGTAAGAGCTGGTCTCAATATGAGATGGATTTCAATTCCATAAACTTGTCTGCTCTGGTTTTCATTTGACCAAAGGCAGTACAACTGACAGAGACACAAAGTCGCCACATAACAATCGGGATTTCCTTAATAGCCATCTGTAAACTGACAAAAAATACGAAATTGTTTGGTCATTTCAAACATTTTACAGCATGGCCTTGGGGCATCTTAGGCCAGCTATTATTCCGAGAGAAAACACCTCATTTCAAGGACAAATGGCTGGATATAACCATGGCAGCTAATAAACACCTTGTCCTTCTATGACGTTGATAACATGACATTCCTTTACAGATCTGTTTGGAACAGTAATAAAACAGTATAACTGGCGAATTTAACTCGAACTATACACCACAAATACATGGTTTTCATTCGAGAAATAAACATTCATCCTAGGGAATCATGGAAACTGTATACTGAAGGCGATTTCGCTTACATGTTTTTTTATTCAAGTGACGTTTGCTATTCTGGCGACCTTGAAAAGCTGTCCATTTTTTTAAACATGTTGTGCAAAAAAACCACGAAAAGAATCGTCCTGCAAACACATACATTGTTGTCCACAACTATGGCTTTTGTTAGTTTTATCATGTTTTTGTTGCCGATGAGAATACTCTTTGGCTGAAACTTGACGGAATACAATTCCGAAGATACAATCTCGCAGGGGACTTTGTAACTCTGGTCACGCCTTTCATTCAGTTGGCAATTTATCGAGCCGACTCCAGCATGGAAATCCATTAGGTTTTTGTCAGATTAGCTCAGCAGGGCTCATTGTAAAACAGGGAAATTTGCACAAACACTTTTTGGGACACCATTCAATCTTACGCCCTTGTCATTTTGATTTGCTAATGTCTTTCATTTACAGAAAGTACAAAAATGTTCCTTTATGAACAAAATAAGGGAAACAATGTCCAGGCAACGTTATTTCTGCTATAGAACAGGTTATATTATTGAGATAAAAGGACTCCTTAAGACAAGAAACGATTGGAAGCCATACTTTGTTATTAAAGTGCATACTTTAGATGAAAGAAATTAAAGTTGATGTTAAAACAGTATTCACGAAGTCCCAAAATACGATTCGAGTCATTTGAATCATTAATTTAAAAAGCGAACTATGATCAACTGTTTTTTGCAGACCAGGGGGCCGTTTCACGAAGCTGTCACACAGTGCGACAAATCGCAGTTGCCATGACGACGTATCTCTTCACTATGGTATCCATTGGCAACTGGGCTTCGTTTGCGATGCGGCTGCTTTGTGAAACGAGCCCCTTCAAAGTGGTCACGTCAGGCCATGCATTATGGATAATAAACGGATGCAGTGGGATGCAATGATTTGTTGCTGATGTAGGGGAACTATGTTTGTTGGTTGAATGTATTAGTGTGGATAATGAGTTTAATTGCTTGTTGAATAAATTGCTCTTGTCAAGAGAACACGAACAATTGTAAGTGAATGGTTGACGTTGAAATAAAAAATATCCTCAGACAATGTGACATGTAGGCCTACCAAGGTAGGGGTTTATTCTGTGAGTAAACAAAATTTAACTTTTGTTTTTACGCTAATTATTTGACGGCTCTAGTCGTCCCAAATAAAAACTTTATATACAGTATTTATGTGAAAAGATGACAGAGTAATTCAAACCTGTCTTAAAACCAGGCTAATATTAGCTCTGAAAGAACAGTTGATATAGGTATTTTAATTTAATTAAAATTTTTAAAGCATTTTCAACAAGTCTGAATCCAATTCTATTTACCGTACACGCGAATATATAACTTTATATATAACTATACTTTTTAGGCTTATATTGGTCAATAATAAGACACATAAATATAGGTTCTGTCATTTAATAGTGTAGTTAAAGGCTATCTTGTTACTTTGTCAGATCTTTATCTTTAAGTTATAGACTGTTAGATGAAGATTTTCTGTATTCCAGTATGCTTTTGAACTTTCTAGAAAATACCAGCTTATTGACAGGTCCGGTAATCGAACGGACAAGATACAGGTGACAAAGCGAGTCATTTCTACTGGTAGTTGAAAGCTGTTGGAGACATAATGGAGATTTACACCGGACATGCCTTAGCAAGTAGTTAAGATAATGGAAGATTTGACTCTTTTAGCATAACAAAAGTAAACAGGACAATTTATGTAGCATTAGACTTATTTGAAAACTTAGAAAATCGTATTAAGCGAATACTTGAATCCAAATATTTTATTCCGCTATAATCCCACGTATAAAGCTTCAACCTTTATGGAAAACGGCCTGCATACAATCCGATCCAACCTAACAAATCATGAGCTTAAAGTGGCATGAGCTGCCAAAATCCACACTTTTTTCATAATTTCTGATCGTCACGACAGTAAGAGGCTTTGAAGGCCATCGAAACTAAATGATTAGCGTTGGAATGAGGAAAATCCATACACTGTAGCCTATACGAACCGGAATAGTGTTCGAAAAGTAAACAAAATTTAAATAACCGGGACGACCATTCATTCATTCTAAGCCAAAGTTAGTTCTAAACAATACTTTATCGTACATTCTCGAGACAAGAAGCACTAAAACGCTTCTGAAATATACGTCTTGTGAAAAATAAACAATAATTTCAACATTCTGTTCTTACGTCAAAATATCAACATTTTGGCAGCTCATGCCCCTTTAAATAGCTGCTCTGTAAGAATTAATTGATTGATTATTTGGTTGGATGATCAAATGATTGGTTGATTATTTGGTAGGTCTTTTTGGCTGGCTGGTTGGTTGACTGGCCATTTGATTGGTTCGTTGGTTGTTGTTTTGTACCGCGCTTAATATTATCTCCCTCACACGCATGGCGGCTAGTCAACAAAAAATGTCATGCAAATAAAAATCGTCTGTCAGGAATTATAAAATACGAACATATCGACCGATCACATTGTCAGTGCACTCTCTTTGTTATGACTTCTAGTTCTCCTTTAATTCGATTAATATCACCAGCTTAGAAGTTATAGCTCTTATCCCTTTTGTGTCTTTGGTTGATTCAATGAGGTCTCTTCAGCTGGGCCATTAAAACTTGAAGCTTTATTTACATAGTGTAATAAAATGTACAAGGTGGGAGATTATATATTCAAACAAATTCTTTGTCTTATGTAAGAGCTTTATGTGGTATGTTAAAGCACATACAATGTCGTGTCAGCTTAATCAGGGCAGATAAGAGGAATTTCTACGGTTAATAAAGTCTTCTTCTTGCTTCTTCTTGAATAATAGAATGGTTGAAAATGAGCTAGTCAAAAGTCTTAGTCAAAATAAATAACTGTCCTTTCTATTCTCCGTGTGTCTAAAATATGAGTATAATTATCTTATTTTCAGTCAACTTAATTGTCCTTTAATTTGGCAGCTCGTGTCTCTTCAAAAAGGACAAGCTGCCAAATACAGTGAAAATGACGTATTTCAAGGAATGCGAAATGCAAAAGGCTTATTGTCATGGGAGTGACTTATCGTTACTCGACTCGTCCACTTTCCTGTTGCTATGATTTGAGGCTTTATTTCCAATTAGTTTGAAAAGGATTTGAAGGTCGCCCAACACAGACAAGACGACGGACAAAAACTGTCTGCGGTAATGAGCATGGTTGTCAAAATCTAGAAACTAAGACCAACTACACAGTCTAAGACCAAATACACAGACAAAGACAAAATACACAGACTAAGACAAAATACACAGACTAAGACAAAATACACAGACTAAGACAAAATACATAGACTAAGACAAAATACACAGACTAAGACAAAATACACAGACTAAGACAAAATGCACAGACTAAGACATCATACACAGACTAAGACAAAATACATAGACTAAGACAAAATACACAGACTAAGACAAAATAAACAGACGAAGACAAAATACACAGACGAAGACAAAATAGCCACAAGATATCCGATATATAACTCTTGTTTTGTAATGATGGCTTAAACAGAAATCCATAATCTAGTGTTCTATAAATAGCAAAGCTTATTATTCAATCAAATTTCTGTGAGATAATGAGCATGTACACCCCGATTTAATACCAAACAATCTAGCAGGTAACCCAATAACAACATTACATCACGGTCAAGATGAATGATATTTGTTTCTTTATTTATGAATAATTCAAATGCATGGTTTACGTTGCTCATAACAACGGCTGACCAACTAAAGTTAAAAATTTGGATTATTTCACTGATTCTTTATGTAAGGTTATTTCACTTAAATGGCGGCCTAGCTTGGTTTAGTAGGAAAAGAAATCGGGCATTGCGCCCAAAGGAAACCCTGGATGTTTCTGTGCTGCCTGACAACCGTTGACAATAGAAGGCACTTTAAGCCAGAATTTCCATTTTGTTTTGACTCCGCGATTCATGGATGAAGAGTTAGTGTATACGTGAGGATGAACATTGTTTTAAATAACTGAGACAAAGAGGCCACCTCTTAAATCAAATAGCTTACCTGGGAATTAAAATTACCTGGACATTATTTTGGAGAACCGAATTCTTTCAATATGGAATCTGCGCAGTTATCTGCTTTATATAAGAACAAAAACAACCCGACCTCTACAGTTAATGGAGCTGCTTTGTCATGATCCAGCTAATAAGGCACATGTCTGAGTTCATGACGGTATCAGATAAACGTTATTGAATTGTACTAACTTCAACCCAGCCGTGAGATTTACAGAGAATCTGGTTGATAGGCCATTAAGAACAGGTCTGTGTAATCCGCTCTTCTTTTATTGGTCCTAACTCTCCGGGGCAAAATACTGGTCCTAAAGAGGAGACACTTGGCCTATACGATCAAGAGTCCAAAACTCTCTAGGGCATGTTGTCGGTCGTGTCGGGCACAATGTTGTCATCTACACTGAAACTCCAAAAAAGGTTTTATCAAAATCCACTTAACTAAATCAGCTTTTTCTCCAAACCAGTAAGTTGGACTGAACTGTAAAATGTCTACTTATGAAATATGACTGCCAAGATGGAAATGGCACTGACAGTTTTATTAGAGGACTAAGGTGATGGCAATAAACTGAACAAAATTCAAAAGTCCGTAAAATGAAAATGTGAATGATTAGGTCTATCGGACAAAATTATCGTTTGCACTATTATATATACAATTTAAATTTAATGGTTTTGATTATTCATTCAAAACGTTAGATTATTATACATTTCTCATGCTTTCAACGGAAACTTATTGTATTTGAACCTTTTGTGAAAAGCTACTGTTCGTTCATATTTCCGTTTTTAATTCCAAAACTGATATAATGGTACACCAATATTCAATATAATTAAGTCACACACCGTGGAAAGAAACAGTGAGGGTAACAAGAAATGGTTATGTTTTTTTAGCAGTTTATGGATTCAACTGAGGGATAAATAGTTGTTTACTAAAAACGGATAAGAAACTAAACCTAATCATAAGTTGGCTATCACAATGCATCTCGCTAATTCGTTTGTTTGTTTTTTTTCCTAATTCAATGGCTGATCCATTGGTCAAATTCAGTCGATTGACTGTCGAAAAATAATAAAAAAATAAGGTAAATGTCACGGTATTTTGAAAGCCCAAAACCATTACAGAATAATGATGTAGTAAGCTACATGTAGGAAACATGATTGCATACATGTAGATTGAAAATTTGATTTATCAGGAGCAATGAAAACAACGCTGAGCATGCGCACGAGTGATCTAATGATTTGAATCGTCTAAACCAGTTGACGGTGAAGTGCTTCAGAGGCATATTCTGAGACCATCGTCGGAACCCACGATTATAACTTACGCTCACGTAAAAGGTGAGCTTGTTGAGAATTTAACCCTGGGTATCCGAGGATGATTCTGAGACATACAATTACAAGGATTGGTTTTTGCGGGACAGAGGAAGTCATAAGTTAAATACTGTAAACAACAGACAAAAACAACTCGAGTGCAATGCAACATGTGCGATTTATAATAGATCTATTGGTGTTCAGGCTTAATTTTTACATATGTTTTACACCCTCATTTTGGCATTTGAAACTTAACTGGAAAAGCATAATGTGCCAATGTTTAATGTCAGTAGTTTTACTAATAACAAGCTGGCAAATAGTCACAAAAGTCTGAAAGGCCACAGGGGTGAGTCAACACGGAACCCAGGATGAGCGAGAGTCCCTTTAAGACTCGTTCCTTCCCTGTTAATCGAAGGAGAAAACTGTGATGTCAACATCAACAGCTTTTTACAATTGATTTATATTTATAGTCTTAAATAAGTGATCTGCTCACGGAAAATGGTTATCTTCATGGAACCTATTTCGTGTTTAAAAACACACAGAATGGGTTACATGAGGATTTGAATTTGGCTCGAGAAGATGTAAATAAGTATACATCTATTTTGTCGGATGCAATGATGCACGCTTGCCATGGAAGTCGAAAAAGTATCCATTGAAATTTGACTTCCCCATTGCATTAATCGGATGTATACAAATGGTAAGAAATGTGCCAGGATAACGTCTCTTGGAATATGGACAGCTCTTACGCTTTACATTGTTTAACATGAATCGTATGTGTTGTTTTAAATTCTTTTCTTCTGCCTATATCTACTGTTATTTTCATTGTAATCACTACTCCTGATGATGGTTTGAGAATAAACCGAAATATTGAGTTAAACTGTCTTACATGTCTTTCTTCTGTTCGCTCTACTTTATTATGTCAAGCTAGTCAGTGGTAATTGTAATATATGAATTGTATGCTTTCACTGGGCCCTTGGCAGCAATTTAACTGGACAACTTCCTACTAAACAGTTTCCTCAAACAACGTACACCAAAAATATGGCTTAAAATCAACTTATGTCCAACATATCCCTTCTAATTCAGTTTATGTATCGGCTGAGTTGAAACATTTAAGAAATCGTTTTAATTCACATCTTATGATAACGAAGGTTAAAATAAGGTGAAGAATTACTTATGGATAACAAACTCTTGGTTTATTGGAATACGACGTTTCGATGTAGTTCTTACATCCTTATCAAAGTTATCATTGACTTTGATAAGGATGTAAGAACTACATCGAAACGTCGTCACGCAATAAACCAAGAAGTTGTTATCCATAAGTAATTCTTCACCTTATTTTATCATAACTCAGTTGCTCTGTTGAAATCGCCGTTGTGCTTGCCCGGTCAAATGCTTCTATGATGACGTGACGATGTTGTTGTTGTCAAAAGTTACAAATATAGCCTACTAATGGTCCTAAAATCGTGCTATCTGGGGAACTGGCGGAAAAGCCTTTCTGTGATTTTTGGTGAGGTGTCAAACCATTCACTTGAATAACCTAATGATGGGGTGTAGGGGTTTAAATGATGTTCCTCTTTTTGACACAATTAGAAACTTGTCTCTGGTTATTTTAGACAAGAAGATTTTCTCTGTACCCGTTTGTTTTACTGTTCATAAATATAATTATATATGAATATCTTCCTGGTTGTGTGCCCAAAATTATTTCATGACTACAGATATGAATATGAGTTAATTTATTGTGATTTAGCTCAATTAGAATGTGCGCTCTACATGCACTTTAGATGGCCTCAGTCGGTGGCTCAGTCAGCCGATCGTATGTCTCTCCGTTAGAATTCCGCTCAGTGCGAAGAAAAACGGAGACACAAAAATTCAGCAGGCTTATTGCTTTATCGTCAACTACACGCTTAACTCACTCATTGTACTAGAGTAAGAAAACAACAGAAAAGCTCCTTCACGAACTTTGTGGCGAGCTTTTCCTGAGGCTTTTCGTTGAGTGCTTAACTGAGTGTTTCCAAGAGTTCTGTTTGAAAACTTCTGTCTTTGATCTTATAGAATCGATCAGAGTAAGTGGGCAGTTACAGCTGTCTATAAACTCTTTTGTCTCTGTTCGATTAGATTTTTTCCCGGCTCACGAAAATGACAAAAGTTTAAAAAGGGGGCTTCGCATACCAATTCAGGTTTGCCAAGGAAACATTGGCGGTTACAGCTCATTGCTGCAACACTAAATAATTCCCATTGGAATTGTTATATATAAATTATGAAACCATATATAGCCTTGAAATAACCATCAAATTTCTTTCACTAGAGACCACACCAATACATCATCTAAGGGATTAGTCCGATGATGCCCTGTTAATCTCATATTTATTTTGTCTGTCCAAAGATAAACATATATTGATTGATTTTGATTAATTGATGTTTTACGTCGTACTCAAGATTATTTAACTGATATGACGGCGTTGCCAGGTTTAGAGGGGGAGGAAAACGGGCTCATTGCCAGGAGAAAACTCCCGACCTTCGGAGAGTACCTGGCAGCTCTCTCACATACGGGATCATAATGGAAGGAACTAACGAACACGTCAATACAGTAAGTCACAATATCTACCAAAGTCTTAAAATGAACTGACGATCTGAAGATATAACGCAACGGAGATACAGAGGAAACGTACAGCACAATGTGGCATGAACTGTTAAAAACAAACTCTGTTCCACTAATATTTAACCCAAGGAGTTGTATTCATCAAAGTACAACCTTTTCAAGGACGAAATTTCTAGGTATATATGTGACGAGTTGGTATAAAAACGACCAGAGATTAAACAAAATAATACCCCAAAAGAGTATAACCAGATGCGAATTGCTCTTTGTGATTCCCGAGAAAACGGTGCTTCCATCAAAAGCAGTTTTCATTTGCTTTTATCTTTGAGTTGTCTCTACATTGATCAATGGCATGTGGTTCTCGGCTAATTTCCCTACAACCCTCCCTTAGAAAGAACTATTAGACTCTGGTAGGTTTAGTTTATGAAAAACAAATTATAAGATTCGTTAAATAAACGTATGGAAGTGTCCGTCGTTAGACGCAGTGGGTGGGTTTCATACGATTCCAAATGCGCGACAGTAACGTGGTATTGATATACTTAAGACGACCAGCTGTTCGTTTGTTAGACACAGTAGCTACAAGATGTATCCAGTTATTCATAACCCCTGCTTTCAATAACAGATGCTAATTATAAGAATGATATGTTATTGTGTACTGGTATATTGTTTTGCGGAGGTAGACACTGTTCATGTCCAAATCAACTCAACGATGGACGCGTGTATGAACTGGTTTCTATTAATGAACTTCTAATCCGGATTCAACTGATATTCAAATTGATTCCGGAATGAAGCAAGATAATATTGGCGATGAGATCGGCTATAATAAGACAATGAATCAATTGACCGATTAGACAATTGAACATATCAATATGAACTTAACAGACAAAATGTTTCATCTTTCTTTATAAGGACATGGGTTCAGATTAAAACGGTAAGTCAGATATGGTCAAGGGGTGACTGAGCAAATATATTGACACGAGGGTAAATAAGCTAGGCTTACATTTACAAAAGCTGAAGAAATGACAGTTGACAGATTTCTGACATCTGTATGAAACAAATTTTATAGTTAGATTTATTTGAAAAGGTTTATGGTTTAACCCTTTCTTTTATATTTTTTGTGTGAAATAAAGTCATCTTTTCCCTAGGCCATTTCTACCATTTGTTTTATCTTGAGCTTTCATGCCATTTTATACATTTTGACACTGGGGTTATAGAATTAGAAACCACTGGTTCACTAAAACAAAAATATAGAATACAGAAAACTTGGACGAGTCAATATTTCGTTTATCTATTTACATTTAGAGGGCGAACTGGAAATTGCATCTCGTACTGATATCGCATGTGATAGTAATGTGTGTTATTTCCATCTATACAAGAGCTGGTCTCAATATGAGATGGATTTCAATTCCATAAACTTGTCTGCTCTGGTTTTCATCTGACCAAAGGCAGTACAACTGACAGAGACACAAAGTCGCCACATAACAATCGGGGTTTCCTTAATAGCCATCTGTAAACTGACAAAAAATACGAAATTGTTTGGTCATTTCAAACATTTTACAGCATGTCCTTGGGGCATCTTAGGCCAGCTATTATTCCGAGAAAAAAAAACACTTCATTTCTAAGGACAAATAGCTGGATATAACCATGGCAACTCATAAACACCTTGTCCTTTTATGGCCTTGATAGTAAGAAGATTTCTTAAGAGATCTGTTTGGAACAGTAATAAAACAATATAACTTGCGAATTTAACTCGAACTATACACCATAAATACATGGTTTTTATTCGAGAAATAAACAGTCATCCTAGGGAATCATGGAAACTGTATACAGAAGGTAATTTCGCTTACATGTTTTTTTTATTCAGGTGACGTTTGCTATTCCGGTGACCTTGAAAAGCTGTCAATTTATTTTAAACATGTTGTGCAAAAATACGACGAAAAGAATCGTCCTGCAAACACATACATTGTTGTCCACAGTTATGGCTTTTGTTAGTTTAAGAATACTCTTTGGCTGAAACTTGACGGATTACTGTGAATAATACGGGTAGAATTCCGAAGATACAATCTCGCAGGGGACTTTGTAACTCTGGTCACGCCTTTTATTCAGTTGGCAACTTATCGAGCCGACTCCAGCATGGAAATCCATTAGGTTTTTGTCAGATTAGCTCCGCAGGGCTCATTGTAAAACAGGGAAACTTGCACAAACACTTTTTGGGACACCATTCAATCTTACGCCCTTGTCATTTTGATTTGCTAATGTCTTTCATTTACAGAAGGTACAAAAATGTTGTTTTTTTTATAGAATAACGGCAACAGTTTCCAGGCAACGTTATTTCTGCTATAGGACAGGCTATATTACTGAGATAAAATGACTTAAGACAAGAAACGATTAGCAGCCATACTTTGTTATTAAAATACATACTTCAGATGAAGTATACTCTCCCAAAAAGGAAACGCAACATCCAATTTTTATCCTTCAAAATATGGATTTTCAACATCATTTTTAATACAGAAATAAGCATCACATTACACTGAAATTTGGCAGACTGGTTGTTCAGACTTTAAAGTTCATTCACATATAAAAATTTATCAATTAAAGTTCATTGCGCTCAGATGACGTCACTGCAACGTCAATATCTGTTGTGCCCACCATTAACCTGTAATACATCACGGACCCGTCTCGGAATAGACACAATCGGCGAATACGGTTTTGCGGAATTCTCCATTCTTGCTCAAGAGCCTGCTGCAGTTCTTGCACAGTTTGCGACGCTGGATGACGACTGCGCACGCGTCTATCCAAATCATCCCACAAATGTTCTATTGGGTTCAAATCTGGTGATTTGGACGGCCAGGGGAGCACTGTTACGTTCTGGTTGGCTAGAAATTCAACAGTAGCACGAGCTGTGTGCGGCCGAGCGTTGTCGTGCTGAAAATTTTCCCTACGGAGGTCCATTACGGGCAGCATATGCGGTGTCAAAACCCCATCTGTGTATCGAACGGCGTTAAGGTTGCCGGGAATGTGCACCAGTTGAGTTTTTCGGGCACAGGATATGGCACCCTACACCATCACACTTTCTCCGCCGAAATTGTCGACCTTGCAGTTCCTTTCGAACGTCTCATTCCGGCGTCTGTAAACTCGTGTACGACCATCTCTTCTCTGCAGCTGGAATCTTGATTCATCGCTGAACCAGACTCGCCTCCAGTTTCTCAGATTCCAGTCCCTTAACCTGTTGCACCATCGGACCCTTGCAGATCGATGCTGGCGTCCAGTACTACGCCAAAGTAAGTACGTCTGGCGCGTAAGCCGTTTTGACGGAGACGGTTTCTGACTGTCTGTGCCAATATTCGACGGAGACCTGGGATGATGCTGTTTCTGTTGCTGTTTTGGTCCGGTTTCGCAGGTGAAGTAACCGGATGTAGCGATCTTGGGCTGCTGATTTGATCCTAGGTCGATCAGAACGTTGACGATCAGCTGTTGAACCGGATTGCTGGTGCCGTTGCAACAGTCTGGAAATCGCGCTCCGGTGAACATTATAAAGTCTAGCGACTGCTTTCTGTGATTCGCCGACCCGGAGACGACCAATGACGACGTTCTGGATAGCTGCGTCTAGTCTTGGCATATTGTAGCAACTTCGTGAAACAATTTAACGACTGAATTAAATTGAACGGTTGTGTGTCTTTTATACCCATTAAACTCACATAAAGATAAGACGTGATTCGCACGTTCAACTGCCCTACGCTTTTCCCTACGCCTGCCTCGTGTAGCGTTACACAGAGGCTGACCCGAAAGTCACGTGTGATCAACAGCCACTACCAGGGGCTTAAATTGAATTATCGGACATTTACATTATAACCTGATCCTGTTGTCATGTGTCAATCACGCACATTTTTGGAAAAATTCATGTTTGAAAGAAAAAAAATTGGATGTTGAGTTTGTTTTTTGGGAGAGTATACATTAAAGTTGATGTTGAAACAGTATTAACAACGTTCCAAAATATGATTTGAGTCATTTTCAAAAAGCGAACTAAGATCAACTGTTTTTGCAGACCAGCCGTTTAATTATGGACAATGAACGGATGCATTGGGATTTAATGGTTTGTTGCTGATGTAGGGGAATTCTGATTGTTGGTTAAATGTTCCCGAGGAAAATATTAGTGTGGATAATGAGTTTTCGTGCTTATTGAAGAAATTCCGATTGCCAAGAGAATACGAACATTTGGTTGACGTTGAAATAAGAAGATATTCGCAGACATTGTGGCATGTAGGCCTACCAAGGTAGGGTTTTATTCTGTAAGTAAACACAATTTAACTTTTGTTTTTACGCTAATCATTTGACGGCTCTAGTCGTCCCAATGGGAAACTTTATATACAGTATTTTTGCGAAAAGATGACAGAGTAATATTAGCTCTGAAAGAACGTTTGATGTTGGTATTTTAACTAAAGTCTTCAATTTGATTAAATTTTTAAAAACATTTTCAACAAGTCAGAATCCATTTTGGTCAATAATAACACACATAAATATGGTTTCTGTCAATAATTATGTAGTTTAAGGCTATTTTATTACTTTGTCAGATCTTTATCTTCAAGTTATAGACTGTTAGATGAAGATTTTCTGTATTCCAGTATGCGTTTGAACTTTCCAGAAAATACCAGCTTATTGACAGGTCCGGTAATCGAACGGACAAGATACAGGTGACAAAGCGAGTCGTTTCTAATTTGGAAAATGAACTCAGTGGTAGTTGAAAGCTGTTTGAGATATAATGGAAATTTACACCGGACATGCCTTAGCAAGTAGTTTAGATAATGGAAGATGTGACTCTTTCAGAATAACAAAAGTAAACAGGACAATTTATGTAGCATTAGACTCATTTGAAAACTTATAAAATCGTATTAAGCCAATAATTGATTCCAAATATTTTATTCCGCTATAATCTCACGAATAAAGCTTCAACCTTTATGGGAATCAGCCTGCATACTTTTTACACAATCAATATAATCCCATCTCATCTAACAAATCATGAGCTTAAATAGCTGCTCGGCAAGAATTGATTGATTGATTGTTTGGTTGGATGATTGATTGATTGGTTGATTAATTGGTAGGTTTTTTGGCTGGCTGGTTGGTTGACTGGCCAGTTGATTGGTTTGTTGGTTGTTGTTTTGTACAGCGCTTAATATTATCTCCCTCACACGAATGGCGGCGAATAAACAGAAATTCGTGTAAATAAAAATCGTGAGTCAGGAATTATCTCGAGCACGTTATAAAATACGAACATATCGACCGATCACATTGTCAGTGCACTGTCTTTGTTATGACTTCCAGTTCTCCTTTAATTCGATAAATATCACCAGCTTAGAAGTTATAGCTCTTAACCCTTTTGTGTCTTTGGTTGATTCAATAAGGTATCTTCAGCTGGGCCATTGAAACATGAAGCTTTATTTACATAGTGTAATAAAATATACAAGGTGGGAGATTATATATTCAAACAAATTCTTTGTCTTATGTAAGAGCTTTATGTGGTATGTTAAAGTTACACACAATGTCGTGTCAGCTTAAAGTGTCATGAGCTGCCAAAATGTTGATATTTTGACGTTAAAACAGATTGTTGAAATTATTGACTATTTTTCTCAAGACGTATGATTCAGAAGCTTTTTAGGGCTTCTAGTCCCGAAAATGGACGATAAAGTATTGTTTTGAACTAACTTTGGTTTGGAACGAATGAATGGTCGTCCCGGTTATTTAAATTTTGTTTACTTTCCGAAAACGTTTTCGGCTCGTTCAGGCCAAATACTGTATGGATTTTCCTCATTCCAACGCCAATCATTTAGTTTTTCGATAGCCTTCAAAGTCTCCTACTGTCGTGATGATCAGAAATTATGAAAAAGTGTGAATTTTGGCAGCCCATGCCACTTTATTCGGGAAAGATGAGAAGAATTTCTACGGTTAATAAAGTCTTCTTGCTTCTTCTTGAATAATAAAATGGTTGAAAATGAGCAAGTCAAAAGTCTTAGATATAGGACAGCGCAAAGTTAAATAGTCAAAACATAGGTTTAAAAGGTCAAATTATTTGCTTTACATAATGTACAGGGATACAAAGTTTTATTTAAAAATAACAATCAATGTGTGAATATATATAGTACCAAGTAGTGGTAGCACATACAGCACGCATCAAAATAAAATAATCAACTGTCCTTTTTATTCTCTATGTGTCTAAAATATGAGTATAATTATCTTATTTTCAATCAACTTAATTGTCCTTTAATTTGGCAGATCGTGTCTCTTCAAAAAAGGCCGAGGTGCCAAATATAGTGAAAATGGCGTGTTTCAAGGAATGCGAAATAAAAAATCGTCATGGGAGTGACTTATCGTTACTCGACTCGTCCACTTTCCTGTTGCTATGATTTGAGGCTTTATTTCCAATTGGAAAGGATCTGAAGGTCACCCAACACAGACAAGACGACGGACAAAAAACTGTCTGCAGTAATGAGCATGGTTCTCGAAATACACATAGTAAGACAAAATACACAAACTAAGATAAAATACACAAACTAAGGTAAAATACACAGACTAAGACAAAATACACAGACGAAGACAATATACACAGACTAAGACAAAATACTCAGACTAAGACAAAATATATAGGCTAAGACAAAATACACGGACTAAGACAAAATACACATACTAAGATAAAATGCACAGATTAAGAAAAATACACAGACTAAGACTAAATTTAAAACTAAGACAAAATAGCCACAAGATATTCGATATATAACTCTTGTTTTGTAATGGTGACTTTTACAGAAATCCATAATTTAGTGTTCAATAAATAGCAAAGCTTATTATTCAATAAAATTTCTGTGAGATAATGAGCATGTACAGCCCGATTTAATACCAAACAATCTAGGTAACCCAATAAAAACATAACATCACGGTCAAGATGAATGATATTTGTTTCTTCTTGTTATAAATAATTCAAATGCACGGTTTACGTTGCTCATAACAACGGCTGGCCAACTAAAGTTAAACATTTGGATTTTTTTACTGATTCTTTATCTAAGGTTATTTCACTTATATGGCGGTCTAGCTTGGTTAAGAAGGAAAAGAAATCGGGCATTGCGCCCAGAGGAAACCCTAGATGTTTCCTCGCTGTCTGACAACCATGAACAATAGGAGGAACTTTAAGCCAGAATTTCCATTTTGTTTTGACTCCGCGTTTCATGGATGAAGAGTGAGTGTTTACGTGAGGATGGACATTGCTTTAAATAACTGAGCGACAGAGGCCATCTCTTAAATCAAATAACTTACCTGGGAATTAAAATTACCTGGACAATATTTTGGAGAACCGAATTCTTTCAAAATGGAATCTGCGCAGTTATCTGCTTTATATAAGAACAAAAACAACCCGACCTGTACAGTTAATGGAGCTACTTTGTCATGATCCAGCTAATAAGTCACATGTCTGAGTTCATGACGGTATCAGATAAAAGTTATTGAATTGTACTGACTTCAACCCAGCCGTGAGATTTACAGAGAATCTGGTTGACAGGCCATTAAGAACAGGTCTGTGTAATCCGCTCTTCTTTTATTGGTCCTAACTCTCCGGGGCAAAATACTGGTCCTAAAAAAGAGACACTTGGCTTCTACGATCAAGAGTCCAAAACTCTCTAGGGCATCTTGTCGGTCGTGTCGGGAACAATACTGTCCTCTACACTAAAACTCCAAAAAAGGTTTTATCAAAATCCACTTTACCAAATCAGCTTTTTTCTCCTAACCAGTAAAGTGGACTGAACTGTAAAACGTCTACTTATGGAATATGACTGCCAAGATGGAAATGGTACTGACAGTTTATTAGAGGACTAAAGTGATGGCAATAAACTGAAAAAAAATCCAAAAGTCCTTGAAATGAAAATGTGAATCATTAGGTCTATCGGACAAAATTATAGTTTGTACTATATACAATTTAAATTTAATGGTCTTGATTATTCATTCAAAACGTTACATTATAGACATTTCTCGTGCTTTCAACGGAAACTTATTGTATTTGAACCTTTTGTGAAAGGAAAAATGAGCACTGCCAAGTCAAAAGTCTTAGATATAGGACACCGCAAAGTTAAATAGTCAAAACATAAGTTTAAAAGGTCAAATTATTTGCCTTACATAATGCACAGGGAGACAAAGTTTTATTTAAAAATAACAAACAATGCGTAAATATATATATTATCAGGTAGCGGTAACATATGCAGTCCGCATCAAAATAAAACTGTCCTTTCTATTCTCTGTGTGTCTAAAATATGAGTATAATTATCTTATTTCCAATCAACTTTAAAATTCTCCTTTAATTTGGCAGCTCGTGTCTCTTCAAAAAGGCCAAGCTGCCAAATATAGTGAAAATGACGTGTTTCAAGGAATGCGAAATGCAAAAGCAGAAGAAATATCGTCATGGGAGTGACTTATCGTTACTCGACTCGTCCACTTTCCTGTTGCTATGATTTGAGGCTTTATTTCCAATTAGTTTGAAAAGGATTTGAAAGTCACCCAACACAGACAAGACAACGGACAAAAAACTGTCTGCAGTAATGAGCATGGTTCTCGAAATACACATAGTAAGACAAAATACACAGACTAGACAAAATACACATACTAAGATAAAATACACAGACTAAGGTAAAATACACAGATTAAAACAAAATACACAAACGAAGACAATATACACAGACTAAGACAAAATACACGGACTAAGACAAAATACACGGACTAAGACTAAATATACAGACTAAGACTAAATACACAGACTAAGACAAAATACACAGACTAAGACAAAATACATATACAAAGACAAAATATACAGACTAAGACTAAATACACAGACTAAGACTAAATACATAGACTAAGACAAGATACACATACTAAGACAAAATACACAGGTTAAGACAAATACACAGACTAAGACAAAATAGCCACAAGATATTCGATATATAACTCTTGTTTTGTAATGGTGACTTTTACAGAAATCCATGATTTAGTGTTCAATAAATAGCAAAGCTTATTATTCAATAAAATTTCTGTGAGATAATGAGCATGTACAGCCCGATTTAATACCAAACAATCTAGCAGGTAACCCAATAACAACATTACATCACGGTCAAGATGAATTATATTTGTTTCTTCTTGTTATAAATAATTCAAATGCACGGTTTACGTTGCTCATAACAACGGCTGGTCAACTAAAGTTATATGGCGGCCTAGCTTGGTTTAGAAGGAAAAGAAATCGGGCATTGCGCTCAGAGGAAACCCTAGATGTTTCTGTGCTGTCTGACAACCATAAACAATAGAAGGAACCGTAAGCCAGAATTTCCATTTTGTTTTGACTCAGCGATTCATGGATGAAGGGTTAGTGTTTACGTGAGGATGGACATTGCTTTAAATAACCGAGACACAGAGGCCATCTCTTAAATCAAATAGTGTCAAAGGTTTTATCAAAATCCACTTAACCAAATCAGCTTTTTCTCCTAACCAGTAAGGTGGACTGAACTGCAAAATGTCTACTTATGAAATATGACTGCCAAGATGGAAATGGTACGGACAGTTTATTAGATAACTAAAGTGATGGCACTAAACTGAACAAAATTCATAAGTCCTTAAAGTGAAAATGTGAATGATTAGGTCTATCGGACAAAATTATCGTTTGCACTATATACAATTTAAATTTAATGGTTTTGATTATTCATTCAAAACGTTACATTATTACATATTTCTCATGCTTTCAACGGAAACGTATTGTATTTGAACCTTTTGTGAAAAGCTACTGTTAGTTCATCTTTACGTTTTTAACTCCAAAAGCTGATGTAATGGTAAACCGATATTCAAAATAATTAATTCACACACCGTGGAAGGTAAGGAGAAATTGTGACGTTTTTTTTTTAGCAGTTTATGGATTAAATTGAGGGATCAATAATTGTTTACTAAAACGGATAGGAAACTGAAACTAATCACACGATGGCTATCACAATGCATCCCGCTAATTGGTTTGTTTTTTGGTCAAATTGTATTTTTAGTAAGCTTGCAAACTGACCATTTAGTCGATTGACTTTCATACCCTAATAAGAATATGGTAAATGCCATGGTATTTTGGAAGCCCAAAACCATTTCAGAAGAATAATGGAGTAAGCTGGGGAACATGATTGCATACATGTAGATTGAAAATTTGATTGATGAAAGAGGAATGAAAACAACGCTGAGCATGCGCACGGGTGATCTAAGCTGACAATGAAGTGTTTCAGATACATATTCTGAGATTTTCAATCACAAGGATTTGTTTTGCGGTACAGTGGAAAGTTAAATACTGTAAAACAGACAAAAACACCTCGAGTGCAATGCAACAAGTTGTGCGATTTATAATCGATCTATTGGTGTTCAGGCTTAATTTTTACATATGTTTTACACCCTCATTTAGGCACTTAACTGGAAAAGCATAATGTGCCAATGTTTAATCTCAGTAGTTTTACTTAAAACAAGCTGGCAAATAGTCACAAAAGTCTGAAAGGCCACAGGGGTGAGTCAACATCGGAACCCAGGATAAGTGAGGGTCCCTTTAAGACTCGTTTCTTCCCCGTTAATCGAAAGAGAAAACTGTGCTATCTGTCCTATAGGACATCAACAACTTTTTACAATTGATTTATATTTATAGCCTTAAATAAGTCATCTGCTCACGGAAAATGGTAATCTTCATGGAACCCATTTCGTGTTTAAAAAACACAGAATGGGTTACATGAGGATTTAAATTTGGCTCGAGAAGATGTAAATAAATATAGATCTATTTTGTCGGATGCAATGATACATGCTTGCTATGGAAGTCGAACAAGTATCCATTGAAATTTGACCAAAAATATGGCGTAAAATCAACTTATGTCTAACATATCCCTTTTTATTCAGTTTATGTATCGACTGAGTTGAAACATTTAAGAAATCGTGTGTTAATTTATTGTGTTTTAGCTCAATTAGCTCAATTTGCGCTCCCCTTGCACTTTAGAGAGCCTCAGTCGGTGGCTCAGTCAGCCGATTGTATGTCTCTCCGTTAGAATTCCGCTCAGTGCGAATAAAAACGGAGACTCAACAAATTGAGCAGGCTTATTGCTTTATCGTCAACTACACGCTTAACTCACTCATTGTACTCTAGAGTAAGAAAACAACAGAAAAGCTGCTTCACGCCTTTGTGACGAGCTTTTCCTAAGGCTTTTCGTTGAGTGCTTAACTGAGTGTTTTCAAGAGTTCTGTTTGAGAAGTTCTGTCTTTGATCTTATAGAATCGATCACAGTAAGTGGGCAGTTACAGCTGTCTATAAACTCTTTTGTCTCTGTTCGATTAGATTTTTCCCCGCTCATGAAAATGACAAGAGTTTAAAAAGGGGGCTTCGCATACCAATTCAGATTTGCCAAGGAAACATTGGCGGTTACAGCTTATTGCTGCGACACTAAATAATTCACATTGGAATTGTAATATTTAAATTATGAAACCATATATAGCCTTGACATAACCATCAAATTTCTTTCACCACAGTCCACACCAATACATCATCTAAGGAATTAGTCAAGATTATTTAACGTATATGGTGGCGTTGCCAGGTTTAGAGGGGGGGGGACGAGCTAATTGCCAGGAGAAAACTCCTGACCTTCGGCGAGTACCTGGCAGCTCTCTCACATACGGGATCATAATGGACGGAACTAGCGAACACGTCAATACAATATATCACAATATCTACCAAAGTCTTAAAATGAGCTGACGATCTGAAGATATAACGCCACGGAAATATAGAGAAAAATGTGCAGCACAATGTGGCATGAACTGTTAAAAATCAAAACTCTGCTCCACTAATATTTAACTCAACGAGTTGTATTCGTCAAAGTACAACTTTTTCAATGACGAATTTTTTAGGTATATAACTGATGAGTTGTTTAAGAAACCAAATGGTATAAAAGCGACCAGAGATTTAAAAAAAAATAATTCCCCAACAGATGCGAATTGCTTTTTGTGATTCCCATGGAAACGGTGCTTCCATCAAAAGCGGTTTTCATTGGCTTTTATCTTTGAGTTGTCTCTACATTGATCAATGGCATGTGGTTCTCGGCTAATTTCCCTACAACCCTCCCTTAGAAAGAACTATTAGACTCTGGTAGGTTTAGTTTATGAAAAACAAATTATAAGATTCGTTAAATAAACGTATGGAAGTGTCCATCGTTAGACGCAGTGGGTGGGTTTCATAAGATTCCAAATGCTCCACAATAAGGTGGTATTGATATACTTAAGACGACCAGCTGTTCATTTGTCAGACACAGCAGCTACAAGATGTATCTAGTTATTCATAACCCCTGCTTTCAATAACAGATGCTTATTATAAGAATGATATGTTATTGTGTACTGGTATTGTTTTGCGGAGGTAGACACTGTTCATATCCATATAAACTCAACGGTGGACACGTGTGTGAACTGGTTTCTATTTATGAACACTAAAACACACAGGCACAGGATTCAACTGATATTCAAATTGATTCCAGAAAGAAGCAAGATAATATTGGCGATGAGATCGGCTATAATAAGACAATAAATCGATTGACCGATAAGAAAATTTAACATATAAATATGAACTTAACGGACAGAATGTTCCAGCTTTCTTTATAAGGGCATGGGTTCAGATTAAAACGGTAAGTCAGATATGGTCAAGGGGTGACTGAGCAAATATATTGACACGAGGGTAAATAACCTAGGCTAACATTTGCAAAAGCTGAAGAAATGACAGTTTTGACAAATTTCTGACATCTGCATGAAACAACATTTATAGTTGGATTTATTTGGAAAGGTTTATGGTTGAACCCTTTTTATTATATTTTTTGTGAAGATAAAGTCATACTGACATCTTTTCCTTAGGCCATTCCTGCCATTTTTTTAATATTGAGCTTTCATGCCATTTTATACATTTTGACACTGGAGTCATAGAATTAGAAACAACTGGTTCACTAAAACAAAAATATAGAATACAGAAATCTTGGACGAGTCAATAATTTCGTTTATTTATTTACATTAAGAAGGTGAACTGGAAGTTGCATCTCGTACCGATATCGCATGTAATAGTAATGTGTGTTATGTCCATCTATGCAAGAGCTGGTCTCAGTATGAGATGGATTTCAATTCCATAAACTTGTCTGCTCTGGTTTTCATTTGACCAAAGGCAGTACAACTGACAGAGACACAGAGTCGCCACATAACAATCGGGTTTTCCTTAATAGCCATCTGTAAACTGACAAAAAATACGAAATTGTTTGGTCATTTCAAACATTTTACAACATGTCCTTGGGGCATCTTAGGCCAGCTATTATTCCGAGAAAAAAACACACTTCATTTCTAAGGACAAATACGTGGATATAACCATGGCAACGCATAAACACATTGTCCTTCTATGACCTTGATAACATCGCATTTCTTTAGAGATCTGTTTGGAACAGTAAAAAACAGTATAACTTTATACAATAGAACTATACACCACAAATACAAGATTTTCATTCGAGAAATACATATTCATCCTAGGAAATCATGGAAACTGTATACAGAAGGCGATTTCGCTTACCTGTTTTTTTATTCAAGTGACGTTTGCTTTTCCGGCGACCTTGAAATGCTGTCAATTTATTTTAAACATGTGCAAAACTACGACGAAAAGAATGGTCCTGCAAACACATACATTGTTGTCCACAGTTATGGCTTTTGTTAGTTTTATCATATGTTTTTCTTGGCGGTAAGAATACTCTTTGGCTGAAACTTGACGGAATACTGTGAATAATACGGGTAGAATTCCGAAGATACAATCTCGCAGGGGAATTTGTAACTCTGGTCACGCCTTTTATTCAGTTGGCAATTTATCGAGCCGACTCCAGCATGGAAATCCATTAGGTTTTTGTCAGATTAGCTCCGCAGGGCTCATTGTAAAAGAGGGGAATTTGCACAAACACTTTTTGAGACACCATTCAATCTTACGCCCTTGTCATTTTGATTTGCTAATGTCTTTCATTTACAGAAGGTACAAACATTTTTTTTTTTGAATAGAATAACGGCAACAGTTTCCAGGCAACGTTATTTCTGCTATAGGACAGGTTATATTATTGAGATAAAATGACTTAAGACAAGAAACGATTAGCAGCCATACTTTGTTATTAAAATACATACTTCAGATGAAATATACTCTCCCAAAAAGGAAACGCAACATCCAATTTTTATCCTTCAAAATATGGATTTTCAACATCATTTTTAATACAGAAATAAGCATCACATTACACTGAAATTTGGCAGACTGGTTGTTCAGACTTTAAAGTTCATTCACATGTAAACATTTATCACATTAAAGTTCATAGCGCTCATATGACGTCACTGCAACGTCAATATCTGTTGTAATAGACACAATCGGCGAATACGGTTTTGCGGAATTCTCCATTCTTGCTCAAGAGCCTGCTGCAGTTCTTGCACAGTTTGCGACTTTGGATGACGACTGCGCGCGCGTCTATCCAAATCATCCCACAAATGTTCTATTGGGTTCAAATCTGGTGATTTGGACGGCCAGGGGAGCACTGTTACGTTCTGGTTGGTTAGAAATTCAACAGTAGCACGAGCTGTGTGCGGCCGAGCGTTGTCGTTCTGAAAATGTTCCCTACGAAGGTCCATTACGGGCAGCATATGTGGTGTCAAAACCCCATCTGTGTATCTAACGGCGTTAAGGTTGCCGGGAATGTGCACCGGTTGAGTTTTTTCGGGCACAGGATATGGCACCCCACACCATCACACTTTCTCCGCCGAAATTGTCGACCTCGCAGTTCCTTTCGAACATCTCATTCCAGCGTCTGTAAACTCGTGTACGACCATCTCTTCTCTGCAGCTGGAATCTTGATTCATCGCTGAACCAGACTCGCCTCCAGTTTCGCAGATTCCAGTCCCTTAACCTGTTGCACCATCGGACCCTTGCAGGTCGATGCTGGCGTCCAGTACTACGCCAAAGTAAGGACGTCTGGCGCGTAAGCCGTTTTGACGGAGACGGTTTCTGACTGTCTGTGCCAATATTCGACGGAGACCTGGGATGATGCTGTTTCTGTTGCGGTTTTGGTCAGGTTTCGCAGGTGAAGTAACCGGATGTAGCGATCTTGGGCTGCTGATTTGATCCTAGGTCGATCAGAACGTTGACGATCAGCTGTTGAACCGGATTGCTGGTGCCGTTGCAACAGTCTGGAAATCGCGCTCCGGTGAACATTATAAAGTCTAGCGACTGCTTTCTGTGATTTGCCGACCAGGAGACGACCAATGACGACGTTCTGGATAGCTGCGTCTAGTCTTGGCATATTGTAGCAACTTCGTGAAACAATTTAACGACTGAATTAAATTGAACGGTTGTGTGTCTTTTATACCCATTAAACCCGCATAAAGATAAGACGTGATTCGCACGTTCAACTGCCCTACGCTTTTCCCTACGCCTGTCTCGTGTAGCGTTACACAGAGGCTGACCCGAAAGTCACGTGTGATCAACAGCCACTACCAGGGGCTTAAATTCAATTATCGGACATTTACATTAGGCGTATTCGACTGGTCGTTTTCTGAGGAGTAAATTTAAGCTCCGCCCACCTGCGCAGCAGCTCAAACTAACTGCTAGGGGAAGTACCAGTCGAACGAATTTGAGTAAATTGAGGAACGTTTGGGTCATTTGCTTGGCAACATAAATCGCCCACCTAGCAACATAAAATATTCATCAAGTGACGATCAACTGGTAGGCGTGGGTGCGTGGAGGGCGAACACGGACTTGAGAAAATAAATATTTGCATTTCAAAATTAAATATTTCTGTCAATAATCTAGGAAAACTGCAAATATTTTTTTAGACCTATAACAAATCGATTTGGGTAAATTCGGCTAAGTAGACTTCCGAAGCGTGATTGGCCTATTTGCATAGAAAATAAATAACATTTATTCGTTGAGATTAAGGGTGTCAGAGTTAAATTTTATGTAATTTTAGTTTCGGAATACAGGAATGCTTAGAAATAGTCAAAACACATCAAGAATTATATAATTGGAGTCATGGAAGTACTAATATTTTGCCACGTGACCAGCTCCCCTCTCTCTGCTCTTACGAAATCAGCGAGCACTTCGAGCGTGCACGCGCGAGGAGTTTGTGCAAATCAAGCGACCTGTCGAATAGAAATTGTGTAGTTTGAGAAGAATGAGCTCCTCGAAAACGACCAGTCGAATACGGCTAATATAACCTGATCCTGTTGTCATGTGTCAATCACGCACATTTTTGGACAAATTTATGTTTGAAAGAAAAAAAATTGGATGTTGCGTTTGTTTTTTGGGAGAGTATACATTAAAGTTGATGTTGAAACAGTATTAACAACGTTCCAAAATATGATTTGAGTCATTTTCAAAAAGCGAACTAAGATCAACTGTTTTTGCAGACCAGCCGTTTCATTATCGACAATGAACAGATGCATTGGGATTTAATGGTTTGTTGCTGATGTAGGGGAATTCTGATTGTTGATTAAATGTTCCCTAGGAAAATATTAGTGTGGATAATGAGTTTTCGTGCTTATTGAAGAAATTCCGATTGCCAAGAGAATACGAACATTTGGTTGACGTTGAAATAAGAAGGTATTCTCAGACATTGTGGCATGTAGGCCTACCAAGGTACATGTAGGGTTTTATTCTGTAAGTAAACACAATTTAACTTTTATTTTTACGCTAATCCTTTGACAGCTCTAGTCGTCCCAATTGAAAACTTTATATACAGTATTTTTGCGAAAAGAAGACCGAGTAATATTAGCTCTGAAAGAACGTTTGATGTTGGTATTTTAACTAAAGTCTTCAATTTGATTAAATTTTTAAAAACATTTTCAACAAGTCAGAATCCATATTGGTCAATAATAACACACATAAATGTGGTTTCTGTCAATACTTATGTAGTTTAAGGCTATTTTATTACTTTGTCAGATCTTTATCTTCAAGGTATAGACTGTAAGATGAAGATTTTCTGTATTCCAGTATGCGTTTGAACTTTCCAGAAAATACCAGCTTATTGACAGGTCCGGTAATCGAACGGACAAGATACAGGTGACAAAGCGAGTCGTTTCTAATTTGGAAAATGAACTCAGTGGTAGTTGAAAGCTGTTTGAAATATAATGGAAATTTACACCGGACATGCCTTAGCAACTAGTTTAGATAATGGAAGATTTGACTCTTTCAGAATAACAAAAGTAAACAGGACAATTTATGTAGCATTAGACTCATTTGAAAACTTATAAAATCGTATTAAGCCAATACTTGAATCCAAATATTTTATTCCGCTATAATCCCACGTATAAAGCTTCAACCTTTATGGGAATCAGCCTGCATACTTTTTACACAATCCGATCTAACAAATCATGAGCTTAAATAGCTGCTCGGCAAGAATTGATTGATTGATTGATTGTTTGGTTGGATGATTAATTGATTGGTTGATTAATTGGTAGGTTTTTTGGCTGGCTGGTTGGTTGACTGGCCATTTGATTGGTTTGTTGGTTGTTGTTTTGTACCGCGCTTAATATTATCTCCCTCACACGCATGGCGGCGAATAAACATAAATTCATGTAAATAAAAATCGTGAGTCAGGAATTATCTCGAGCACGTTATAAAATACGAACATATCAACCGATCACATTGTCAGTGCACTTTCTTTGTTATGACTTCCAGTTCTCCTTTAATTCGATTAATATCACCAGCTTAGAAGTTATAGCTCTTAACCCTTGTGTGTCTTTGGTTGATTCAATAAGGTCTCTTCAGCTGGGCCATTGAAACATGAAGCTTTATTTACATAGTGTAATAAAATATACAAGGTGGGAGATTATATATTCAAACAAATTCTTTGTCTTATGTAAGAGCTTTATGTGGTATGTTAAAGTTACACACAATGTCGTGTCAGCTTAAAGTGTCATGAGCTGCCAAAATGTTGATATTTTGACGTTAAAACAGATTGTTGAAATTATTGACTATTTTTCTCAAGACGTATGATTCAGAAGCTTTTTAGGGCTTCTAGTCCCGAAAATGGACGATAAAGTATTGTTTTGAAATAACTTTGGTTTGGAACGAATGAATGGTCGTCCCGGTTATTTAAATTTTGTTTACTTTCCGAACACGTTTTCGGCTCGTTCAGGCCAAATACTGTATGGATTTTCCTCATTCCAACGCCAATCATTTAGTTTTTCGATAGCCTTCAAAGTCTCCTACTGTCGTGACGATCAGAAATTATGAAAAAGTGTGAATTTTGGCAGCCCATGCCACTTTAATCGGGAAAGATGAGAAGAATTTCTACGGTTAATAAAGTCTTCTTGCTTCTTCTTGAATAATAAAATGGTTGAAAATGAGCAAGTCAAAAGTCTTAGATATAGCACACAGCAAAGTTAAATAGTCAAAACACAAGTTTAAAAGGTCAAATTATTTGCTTTACACAATGTACATGGAGACAAAGTTTTATTTAAAAATAACAAACAATGTGTAAGTATAAATATAGTACCAGGTAGTGGAAACATATGCAGTCCGCATTAAAGTAAAATGATTAACTGTCCTTTCTATTCTCTGTGTGTCTAAAATATGAGTAAAATTATCTTATTTTCAATCAACTTAATTGTCCTTTAATTTGGCAGCTCGTGTCTCTTCAAAAAGGCCGAGCTGCCAAATATAGTGAAAATGACGTGTTTCAAGGAATGCGAAATGCAAAAGCAGAAGAAATATCGTCATGGGAGTGACTTATCGTTACTCGACTCGTCCACTTTCCTGTTGCTATGATTTGAGGCTTTATTTCCAATTAGTTTGGAAAGGATTTGAAGGTCACCCAACACAGACAAGACGACGGACAAAAAACTGTCTGCAGTAATGAGCATGGTTCTCGAAATACACATAGTAAGACAAAATACACAAACTAAGATAAAATACACAGACTAAGGTAAAATACACAGACTAAGACAAATATATATAGGCTAAGACAAAATACACGGACTAAGACAAAATACACATACTAAGATAAAATGCACAGACTAAGAAAAATACATAGACTAAGACTAAATATACAGACTAAGACAAAATAGCCACAAGATATTCGATATATAACTCTTGTTTTGTAATGGTGACTTTTACAGAAATCCATAATTTAGTGTTCAATAAATAGCAAAGCTTATTATTCAATAAAATTTCTTTGAGATAATGAGCATGTACAGCCCAATTTAATACCAAACAATCTAGCAGGTAACCCAATAACAACATAACATCATGGTCAAGATGAATGATATTTGTTTCTTCTTGTGATAAATAATTCAAATGCACGGTTTACGTTGCTCATAACAACGGCTGGCCAACTAAAGTTAAACATTTGGATTTTTCTACTGATTCTTTATCTAAGGTTATTTCACTTATATGGCGGTCTAGCTTGGTTTAGAAGGAAAAGAAATCGGGCATTGCGCCCAGAGGAAACCCTAGATGTTTCCTCGCTGTCTGACAACCATGAACAATAGAAGGAACCTTAAGCCAGAATTTCCATTTTGTTTTGACTCCGCGATTCATGGATGAAGAGTGAGTGTTTACGTGAGGATAAACATTGCTTTAAATAACTGAGACACAGTGGCCACCTCTTAAATCAAATAGCTTACCTGGGAATTAAAATAACCTGGACATTATTTGGAGAACCGAATTCTTTCAAGATGGAATCTGCGCAGTTATCTGCTTTATATAAGAACAAAAACAACCCGACCTCTACAGTTAATGGAGCTACTTTGTCATGATCCAGCTAATAAGGCACATGTCTGAATTCATGACGGTATCAGATAAAAGTTATTGAATTGTACTGACTTCAACCCAGCCGTGAGATTTACAGAGAATCTGGTTGACAGGCCATTAAGAACAGGTCTGTGTAATCCGCTCTTCTTTTATTGGTCCTAACTCTCCGGGGCAAAATACTGGTACTAAAGAAGAGACACTTGGCTTCTACGATCAAGAGTCCAAAACTCTCTAGGGCATCTTGTCGGTCGTGTCGGGCACAATACTGTCCTCTACACTAAAACTCCAAAAAAGGTTTTATCAAAATCCACTTTACCAAATCAGCTTTTTTCTCCTAACCAGTAAAGTGGACTGAACTGTAAAACGTCTACTTATGGAATATGACTGCCAAGATGGAAGTGGTACTGACAGTTTATTAGAGGACTAAAGTGATGGCAATAAACTGAAAAAAAATCCAAAAGTCCTTGAAATGAAAATGTGAATCATTAGGTCTATCGGACAAAATTATAGTTTGTACTATATACAATTTAAATTTAATGGTCTTGATTATTCATTCAAAACGTTACATTATAGACATTTCTCGTGCTTTCAACGGAAACTTATTGTATTTGAACCTTTTGTGAAAGGAAAAATGAGCACTGCCAAGTCAAAAGTCTTAGATATAGGACACCGCAAAGTTAAATAGTCCAAAACATAAGTTTAAAAGGTCAAATTATTTGCCTTACATAATGCACAGGGAGACAAAGTTTTATTTAAAAATAACAAACAATGCATAAATATATATATTATCAGGTAGCGGTAACATATGCAGTCCGCATCAAAATAAAACTGTCCTTTCTATTCTCTGTGTGTCTAAAATATGAGTATAATTATCTTATTTCCAATCAACTTTAAAATTCTCCTTTAATTTGGCAGCTCGTGTCTCTTCAAAAAGGCCAAGCTGCCAAATATAGTGAAAATGACGTGTTTCAAGGAATGCGAAATGCAAAAGCAGAAGAAATATCGTCATGGGAGTGACTTATCGTTACTCGACTCGTCCACTTTCCTGTTGCTATGATTTGAGGCTTTATTTCCAATTAGTTTGAAAAGGATTTGAAAGTCACCCAACACAGACAAGACGACGGACAAAAAACTGTCTGCAGTAATGAGCATGGTTCTCGAAATACACATATTAAGACAAAATACACAGACTAGACAAAATACACATACTAAGGTAAAATACACAGATTAAGACAAAATACACAGACGAAGACAATATACACAGACTAAGACAAAACACACGGACTAAGACAAAATACACGGACTAAGACTAAATATACAGACTAAGACTAAATACACAGACTAAGACAAAATACACAGACTAAGACAAAATACATATACTAAGACAAAATATACAGACTAAGACTAAATACATAGACTAAGACAAGATACACATACTAAGACAAAATACACAGGTTAAGACAAATACACAGACTAAGACAAAATAGCCACAAGATATTCGATATATAACTCTTGTTTTGTAATGGTGACTTTTACAGAAATCCATAATTTAGTGTTCAATAAATAGCAAAGCTTATTATTCAATAAAATTTCTGTGAGATAATGAGCATGTACAGCCCGATTTAATACCAAACAATCTAGCAGGTAACCCAATAACAACATTACATCACGGTCAAGATGAATGATATTTGTTTCTTCTTGTTATAAATAATTCAAATGCACGGTTTACGTTGCTCATAACAACGGCTGGTCAACTCAAGTTATATGGCGGCCTAGCTTGGTTTAGAAGGAAAAGAAATCGGGCATTGCGCCCAGAGGAAACCCTAGATGTTTCTGTGCTGTCTGACAACCATAAACAATAGAAGGAACCGTAAGCCAGAATTTCCATTTTGTTTTGACTCAGCGATTCATGGATGAAGGGTTAGTGTTTACGTGAGGATGGACATTGCTTTAAATAACCGAGACACAGAGACCATCTCTTAAATCAAATAGTGTCAAAGGTTTTATCAAAATCCACTTAACCAAATCAGCTTTTTCTCCTAACCAGTAAGGTGGACTGAACTGTAAAATGTCTACTTATGAAATATGACTGCCAAGATGGAAATGGTACGGACAGTTTATTAGGGAACTAAAGTGATGGCACTAAACTGAAAAAAATTCATAAGTCCTTAAAGTGAAAATGTGAATGATTAGGTCTATCGGACAAAATTATCGTTTGCACTATATACAATTTAAATTTAATGGTTTTGATTATTCATTCAAAACGTTACATTATTACATATTTCTCATGCTTTCAACGGAAACGTATTGTATTTGAACCTTTTGTGAAAAGCTACTGTTAGTTCATCTTTACGTTTTTAACTCCAAAAGCTGATGTAATGGTAAACCGATATTCAAAATAATTAATTCACACACCGTGGAAGGTAAGGAGAAATTGTGACGTTTTTTTTAGCAGTTTATGGATTAAATTGAGGGATCAATAATTGTTTACTAAAACGGATAGGAAACTGAAACTAATCACACGATGGCTATCACAATGCATCCCGCTAATTGGTTTGTTTTTTGGTCAAATTGTATTTTTAGTAAGCTTGCAAACTGACCATTTAGTCGATTGACTTTCATACCCTAATAAGAATATGGTAAATGCCATGGTATTTTGGAAGCCCAAAACCATTTCAGAAGAATAATGGAGTAAGCTGGGGAACATGATTGCATACATGTAGATTGAAAATTTGATTGATGAAAGAGGAATGAAAACAACGCTGAGCATGCGCACGGGTGATCTAAGCTGACAATGAAGTGTTTCAGATACATATTCTGAGATTTTCAATCACAAGGATTTGTTTTGCGGTACAGTGGAAAGTCATAAGTTAAATACTGTAAAACAGACAAAAACACCTCGAGTGCAATGCAACAAGTTGTGCGATTTATAATCGATCTATTGGTGTTCAGGCTTAATTTTTACATATGTTTTACACCCTCATTTAGGCACTTAACTGGAAAAGCATAATGTGCCAATGTTTAATCTCAGTAGTTTTACTTAAAACAAGCTGGCAAATAGTCACAAAAGTCTGAAAGGCCACAGGGGTGAGTCAACATCGGAACCCAGGATAAGTGAGGGTCCCTTTAAGACTCGTTTCTTCCCCGTTAATCGAAAGAGAAAACTGTGATATCTGTCCTATAGGACATCAACAACTTTTTACAATTGATTTATATTTATAGCCTTAAATAAGTCATCTGCTCACGGAAAATGGTAATCTTCATGGAACCCATTTCGTGTTTAAAAAACACAGAATGGGTTACATGAGGATTTAAATTTGGCTCGAGAAGATGTAAATAAATATAGATCTATTTTGTCGGATGCAATGATACATGCTTGCTATGGAAGTCGAACAAGTATCCATTGAAATTTGACCAAAAATATGGCGTAAAATCAACTTATGTCTAACATATCCCTTTTTATTCAGTTTATGTATCGACTGAGTTGAAACATTTAAGAAATGTGTTAATTTATTGTGTTTTAGCTCAATTAGCTCAATTTGCGCTCCCCTTGCACTTTAGAGAGGCTCAGTCGGTGGCTCAGTCAGCAGATCGTATGTCTCTCCGTTAGAATTCCGCTCAGTGCGAATAAAAACGGAGACACAAACAATTGAGCAGGCTTATTGCTTTATCGTCAACTACACGCTTAACTCACTCCTTGTACTAGAGTAAGAAAACAACAGAAAAGCTGCTTCACGCCTTTGTGACGAGCTTTTCCTAAGGCTTTTCGTTGAGTGCTTAACTGAGTGTTCCCAAGAGTTCTGTTTGAGAAGTTCTGTCTTTGATCTTATAGAATCGATCACAGTAAGTGAGCAGTTACAGCTGTCTATAAACTATTTTATCTCTGTTCGATTAGATTTTTCCCCGCTCATGAAAATGACAAGAGTTTAAAAAGGGGGCTTCGCATACCAATTCAGATTTGCCAAGGAAACATTGGCGGTTGCAGCTCATTGCTAAGACACTAAATAATTCACATTGGAATTGTAATATATAAATTATGAAACCATATATAGCCTTAAAATAACCATCAAATTTCTTTCACCAGAGACCACACCAATACATCATCTAAGGGATTAGTCCGATGATGCCCTGTTAATCTCATATTTATTTTGTCTGTCAATAAGATCAACATATATTGATTGATTGATGTTTTACGACGCACTCAAGATTGTTTAACTTATATGACGGCATTGCCAGGTTTAGAGGGGGGGGGGGGAAACGAGCTCATTACCCGGAGAAAACTCCCGACCTTCGGCGAGTGCCTGGCAGCTCTCTCACATACGGAATCATAATGGAAGGTTATGTCACTTCTGTATATGAATGTACATGTGTTGCCCGAGGGGGGCATAAATACAGTTATACAGTTTGAACAGTTGTTCTGGAATTTGTCTGTGCTTTCATTTATTCTAAACGTAGTATCAATTGGTAGCAGAGCGTGGTTCCGATCCACGGACCTCTGGGTTATGGGCCCAGCACACTTCCACCGAGGGCTTTAAGAAAACAGACAAGGCCTTTCACGGCAAAATATTCTACTGGTGATAAAATTTACTACAAACGCCCGGACAATAATGAGTGGAAAGGTCCTGCCACTGTGATTGGCCAAGATGGTCTTGTGGTATTCGGCAGACATGGTGGAATGGTTGTTAGGGTGCATCAGTGTAGATTGAGAACCAATTGATACTACGTTTAGAATGAATGAAAGCACAGACAAAGTTTAGAACAACTGTTCAAACAATATTACTGTATTTCAGTCCCCCTCGGGCAACACATGTACATCCATATAGAGAAACGACATAAAACTGTCTTTCAAGCAGTTCCCGTGCCCAGGCGCAGGGATAATATTTTGACCTCCACCAACTAAAGAGTTATACATGTACATGTATGCAGTATGGGGTTAACAGAAGGAACTAACGAAAACAATATCACAATATCTACCAAAGTCTTAAAATGAGCTGACGATCTGAAGATATAACGCAACGGAAATATAGAGGAAAATGTGCAGCACAATGTGGCATGAACTGTTAAAAATCAAAACTCTGTTCCACTAATAATAAACCCCACGAGTTGTATTCATCAAAGCACAACCTTTTCAATGACGAAATTTCTAGGCATATAGCGGACGAGTTGTTAGTTGTTTAAGAACCGAATGGTTTAAAAACGACCAGAGATTAAAAAAAATAATACCACAAAAGAGTATAACCAGATGCGAATTGGTTTTTGTGATTCCCAAGGAAACGGTGCTTCCATCAAAAGCAGTTTTCATTTGCTTTTATCTTTGTGTTGTCTCTACATTGATCAATGGCATGTGGTTCTCTGCTAATTTCCCTACAACCCTCCCTTAGAAAGAACTATTAGACTCTGGTAGGTTTAGTTTATGAAAAACAAATTATAAGATTCGTTAAATAAACGCAGTGGGTGGGTTTCATGAGATTCCAAATGCTCGACAGTAACGTGGTATTGATATACTTAAGACGACCAGCTGTTCATTTGACACAGCAGCTACAAGATGTATCCAGTTATTCATAACCCCTGCTTTCAATAACAGATGCTAATTATAAGAATGATATGTTATTGTGTACTGGTATATTGTTTTGCGGAGGTAGACACTGTTAATGTCCAAATTAACCCAACGGTCGACACGTGTATGAACTGGTTTCTATTAATGAACTTCTAATCGAACATGCCCATACATTTTTTAGTTCCCATAGAAAGGGAACTCTGAAGCAGTTACACTTTGTCAGTAGTAATGTTCTTTGGATAAAAAGCAATATTTCATTTCTTCTTTTCACCTCTCCCCCTCTAATAGTAGAAATAAAACTACTAAGCCAACCAGATTGTAATAATTCCAAACGAAATTTTCTACATTGGAAGCTAAAATCCGTCATACATTTCAACTGATATGCTTTATTTTTCTAAACATTTTATTTTCTATTACTGTACACCTTAAGCCAGAGGCTTATACTGTAACATTACAATGTTTTTCAAATGGAAACGCAGCTGAGATTCATGCTTACTGGTTGGGTTATTGAAGATGTGGTTCATCAGGGAGGCCCGTATTCAACTGATATTCAAATTGATTTCAGAAAGAAGCAAGATAATATTGGCGATGAGATCGGCTATAATAAGACAATGAATCGATTGACCGATTAGAAAATTGAACATAGCAATATGAACAGATTGATTGTTTGGTGTTTTAAGCCGCGCTCAAGATTACTTCACTTATATGGCGGCGTTGCCAGTTTACTCTGGGAGGAAACCGGTCTCTTTGCCCGGAGGAAACCCACGACCTTCCGCTGGTAACTGGCAACCATCCCACATAGGTAGTTCGAGTGAAAACCCAGTCAGAAAATATTCCAATTTTTTTTTGGACTGAGTGGGATCCGAACCCGCGACCCATTGATGGAAGCAATATGAACAGACAAAATGTTCCATCTTTCTTTATAAGGGCATGGGTTCAGATTAAAACGGTAAGTCAGATATGGTCAAGGGGTGACTGAGCAAATATATTGACACGAGGGTAAATAAGCTAGGGTACATTTACAAAAGCTGAAGAAATGACAGTTTTTGACAGATTTCTGACATCTGTATGAAACAAATTTTGTAGTTTGATTTATTTGAAAAGGTTTATGGTTTAACCCTTTTCATTATATTTTTTGTGAAAATAAAGTCATACTGACATCTTTTCCTTAGGCCATTTCTACCATTGTTTTTATCTTGAGCTTTCATGCCATTTTATACATTTGGACACTGGAGTTATAGAATTAGAAACCACTGTAAAGAACAAGGAGTCAATAATTTATTTAAATTAAAAAGGCCACCTGGAAGTTACATCTCGTACCGATATCGCATGTGATAGTAATGTGTGTTATTTCCATCTATACAAGAACTGGTCACAATATGAGATGGATTTCAATTCCATAAACTTGTCTGCTCTGGTTTTCATTTGACCAAAGGCAGTACAACTGACAGAGACACAAAGTCGCCACATAACAATCGGGTTTTCCTTAATAGCCATCTGTAAACTGACAAAAAATACGAAATTGTTTGGTCATTTCAAACATTTTACAGCATGTCCTTGGGGCATCTTAGGCCAGCTATTATTCCGAGAAAAAACACCTCATTTCTAAGGACAAATGGCTGGATATAACCATGGCAACACATAAACACCTTGTCCTTCTATGACCTTGATAGTAAGATGATTTCTTAAGAGATCTGTTTGTAACAGTAATAAAACAGTATAACTCGAACTATACACCACAAATACATGATTTTCATTCGAGAAATAACCATTCATCCTAGGGAATCATGGAAACTGTATACAGAAGGCGATTTCGCTTACATGTTTTTTTCTATTCAAGTGAGGTTTGCTATTCTGGCGACCTTGAAAAGCTGTCAATTTATTTTAAACATGTTGTGCAAAAATACGGCGAAACGAATCGTAACACATTTATTGTTGTCCACAGTTATGGCTTTTGTTAGTTTTATCATATGTTTTTCTTGGCGATAAGAATACTACTCTTTGGCTGAAACTTGATGGGACTTTGTAACTTTCACGCCTTTCATTCAGTTGACAACTTATCGCGCCGACTCCAGCATGGAAATCCATTAGGTTTTTGTCAGATTAGCTCCGCAGGGCTCATTGTAAAAGAGGGACATTTGCACAAACACTTTTTGGGACACCATTCAATCTTACGCCCTTGTCATTTTGATTTGCTAATGTCTTTCATTTACGGAAGGTACAAAAATGTTCCTTTTTGAATAAAATAAGGGAAACAGTTTCCAGGCAACGTTATTTCTGCTATATTATTGAGAGATCAACATGATTTGAAGCCATACTTTGTTATTAAAGTGCATACTTCAGATGAAATACATTAAAGTTGATGTTAAAAATATGATTTGAGTCATGTGAATCATTTTCAAAAAGCGAACTATGATCAACTGTTTTCTGCAGACCAGGGGGCCGTTTCACGAATCCGTCACACAGTGCGATCAATCGCAGTTTCCATGACGACGTATATCTTAACTATGGTATCCATTGGCAACTAGGCTACTTTTGCAATGCGACTGCTTTGTGAAACGAGCCCCAAAGTGGTCACGTCAGGCCATGCATTATGGATAATAAACGGATGCATTGGGATGTAATGGCTTGTTGCTGATGTAGGGGAATTCTGTTTGTTGGTTAAATGTATTAGTGTGGAGAATGAGTTTTCGTGCTTATTGAATAAATTCCAATTGTCAAGAGAACACGAACATTTGGTTGACGTTGAAATACAAAAATATCATCAGACATTGTGGCATGTACCAAGGTAGGGTTTTATTCTGTAAGTAAACACAATTTCACTTTTGTCTTTACGCTAATCATTTGACAGCTCTAGTCGTCTTAAATGAAAACTTTATATACAGTATTTTTGTAAAAAGAGTAATTCAAACCTATTTTGAAACCAGGCTAATATTAGCTCCGAAAGAACGTTTGATGTTGGTATTCTTATTTAATTAAAAATTTTAAAACATTTTCAACAAGTCTGAATCCAATTCTATTAAACATACGCGCAAATAAATAACTTTTAATAGAACTATAATTTGTTGGCTTATATTGGTCAATGATAAGACACATAAATATGGTTTCTGTCATTAAGTATGTATTTAAAAGCTATTTTATTACTTTGTCAGATCTTTATCTTTAAGTTATAGACTGTTAGATGAAGATTTTCTGTATTCCAGTATGCGTTTGAACTTTCCAGAAACTACCAGCTTATTGACAGGTCCGGTAATCGAACGGACAAAATACAGGTGACAAAGCGAGTCGTTTCTAATTGGAAAAATGAACTCACTAGTGGTTGAAAGCTGTTGGAGACATAATGGAGATTTACACCGGACATGCCTTAGCAAGTAGTTTAGATAATGGAAGATTTGACTCTTTTAGAATAACAAAAGTAAACAGGACAATTTATGTAGCATTAGACGTATTTGAAAACTTATAAAATCGTATTAAGCGAATACTTGAATCCAAATATTTTATTCCGCTATAATCCCACGTATAAAGCTTCAACCTTTATGGGAATCAGCCTGCATACTTTTTTACACAATCAATATAATCCCATCTCATCTAACAAATCATGAGCTTAAATAGCTGCTCGGCAAGAATTGATTGATTGATTGATTATTTGTTTGGATAATCGATTGATTGGTTGATTAATTGGTAGGTTTTTTGGCTGGCTGGTTGGTTGACTGGCCATTTGATTGGTTCGTTGGTTGTTGTTTTGTACCGTGCTTAATATTATCTCCCTCACAGGCATGACGGCTAGTCAACAAAAATTCATGCAAATAAAAATCGTGCATCAGGAATTATCTCGAGCACGTTATAAAATACGAACATATCGACCGATCACATTGTCATTGAACTCTCTTTGTTATGACTTCCAGTTCTCCTTTAATTCGATTAATATCACCAGTTTAGAAGTTATAGCTCTTAACCCTTTTGTGTCTTTGGTTGATTCAATGAGGTCTCTTCAGCTGGACCATTGAAACATGAAGCTTTATTTACATAGTGTAATAAAATGTACAAGGTGGGAGATTATATATTCAAAGAAATTCTTTGTCTTATGTAAGAGCTTTATGTGGTATGTTAAAGGATGTCGTGTCAGCTTAATCAGGACAGATGAGAGGAATTTCTACGGTTAATAAAGCCTTCTTCTTGCTCGGACTGGTATATTAAAATAGTACTGTGGCATACACAATGGCATAACAAGAATGATGCTCCAGGAGAACGCAAATTTTTCTTTTCCGTAATTGACTATATTGTGAGGTAAACGGGGAAGACAAGCATGGTGATAAAATACACACACTAAGACTAAATACACAGACTTAGACAAAATGCACAGACTATGACAAAATACATAGTCTAAGACAAAATACACAGACTAAGAAGAATACACAGACTAAGACAAAATACACAGACGAAGACAAAATACACAGACGAAGACAAATACACAGGTTAAGACAAATTAGCCACAAGATATCCGATATATAGCTCTTGTTTTGTAATGATGACTTTTACAGAAATCCATAATTTAGTGTTCAATAAATAGCAAAGCTCATTATTCAATACAATTTCTGTGAGATAATGAGCATGTACATCCCGATTTAATACCAAACAATCTAGCAGGTAACCCAATAACAACATTACATCACGGTCAAGATGAATGATATTTGTTTCTTATTGTTATAAATAATTCAAATGCGTGGTTTACGTTGCTCATAACAACGGCTGGCCAACTAAAGTTAAAAATTTGGATTGTTTCACTGATTCTTTATCTAAGCTTATTTCACTTATATGGCGGCCTAGCTTGGTTTAGAAGGAAAAGAAATCGGGCATTGCGTCCAGAGGAAACCCTGGATGTTTCTGTGCTGTCTGACAACCATGAACAATAGAAGGAACTTTAAGCCAGAATTTCCATTTTGTTTTGACTCAGCGATTCATGGATGAAGAGTTAGTGTTTACGTGAGGATGGACATTGCTTTAAATAACTGAGACACAGAGGCCACCTCTTAAATCAAATAGCTTACCTGGGAATTAAAATTACCTGGACATTATTTTGGAGAACTGAATTCTTTCGAGATGGAATCTGCGCAGTTATCTGCTTTATATAAGAACAAAAACAACCCGACCTCTACAGTTAATGGAGCTACTTTGTCATGATCCAGCTAATAAGGCACATGTCTGAGTTCATGACGGTATCAGATAAAAGTTATTGAATTGCACTGACTTCAACCCAGCCGTGAGATTTACACATAACCTGGTTGACAGGCCATTAAGAAGATGTCTGTGTAATCCGCTCTTCTTTTATTGGTCCTAACTCTCCGGGGCAAAATTCTGGTCCTAAAGAGGAGACACTTGGCTTCTACGATCAAGAGTCCAAAACTCTCTAGGGCATCTTGTCGGTCGTGTCAGACTCAATATTGTCCTCTCCACTAAAACTCAAAAAATGGTTTTATAAAAATCCATTTAACCAAATCAGCTTTTTCTCCTAACCAGTAAGGTGGACTGAACTGTAAAATGTCTACTTATGAAATAAGACTGCCAAGATGGAAATGGTACTGACAGTTTATTAGAGGGCTAAAGTGATGGCAATAAACTGAGAAAAAAATCAAAAGTCCTTAAAATGAAAATGTGAATGATTAGGTCTATCGGACAAAATTATCGTTTGCACTACATCGGTTTAAATTTAATGGTTTTCATTTTTCATTCAAAACGTTACATTATTAAACATTTCTCTAGCTTTCAACGGAAACGTATTGTATTTGAACCGTTTGTGAAAAGCTATTGTTAGTTCATCTTTTTGTTTTTAATTCCAAAAGCTGATGTAATGGTAAACCAATATTCAATATAATTTAGTCACACACCGTGGAATGAAACAGTGAAGGTAACGAGAAATGGTGATGTTTTATAGCAGATTATGGATTCAATTGAGAGAGAAATAATTGTTTACTAAAAACGGATAAGAAACTAAACCTAATTATAAGATGGCTATCACAATGCATCCCGTTAATTCGTTTGTTTGTTTTTTTCCTAACTCAATGGCTGATTCATAGATCCATTGGTCAAATTGTGTTTTTAGTAAGCTTGCAAACTGACCATTCAGTCGATTGACTTTCATACCCTAACAAAAATATGGTAAATGCCATGGTATTTTGGAAGCTAAAAACCATTACAGAATAATGGTAGAGTAAGCTGGGGGAACCTGATTGCATACAAGTAGATTAAAAAATTTAATTCATCAGGAGCCATGAAAACAACGCTGAGCATGCGCACGATTGATCTAAGCTGACGATGAAGTGTTTCAGAGATATATTCTGAGATTTTCAATCACAAGGATTTGTTTTGCGGGACAGAGGAAAGTTAAATACTGTAAACAACAGACAAAAAGACCTCAAGTGCAATGCAACAAGTTGTTTGATTTATAATCGATCTATGGGTGTTCAGGCTTAATTTTTACATATGTTTTACACCCTCATTTAGGCATTTTAAACTTAACTGGAAAAGCATAATGTGCCAATGTTTAATCTCAGTAGTTTTACTTATAACAAGCTGGCAAATAGTCACAAAAGTCTGAAAGGCCACAGGGGTGAGTCAACATCGGAACCCAGGATAAGTGAGAGTCCCTTTAAGACTCGTTCCTTCGAGGAGATCTATTTTGTCGGATGCAATGATACATGTTTGCCATGGAAGTCGAACAAGTATCCATTGAAATTTGACCAAAAATATGGCGTAAAATCAACTTATGTCTAACATATCCCTTTTTATTCAGTTTATGTATCGACTGAGTTGAAACATTTAAGAAATCGTGTGTTAATTTATTGTGTTTTAGCTCAATTAGCTCAATTTGCGCTCCCTTTGCACTTTAGAGAGCCTCAGTCGGTGGCTCAGTCAGCCGATCGTATGTCTCTCCGTTAGGCCAATGCCACACCACAAGCGGCGCTTTGGAGAAGCTTTGGCCAAGCTGTAGCCGAGCTACGAGCGACAAGCTTTGGGTGGCCACACCACGAGCTGTAACAATAAGCTGTCAGCTAGCGGCCAACTAGCTAAAAGCTCCTAAAAGCTGGTATGGCCACATTGTAAGCGGTTATTGCTTGATAGGCTGCTAGCGTACAGCTAGCTCGAACATGTATCTCATATCCTATTCATACAGATAAGTTTAAATAAGATGTAAAACTAATTACATGACGATATCATGGCTACTTGAACTGGTACCACATTATCGTTGAAAGATTGTCAATTTTTGAGTGTTTAATGATGTTGTAAACCGACAAATACTTCTGATCAACATGTTTGAGTGGAAGAATGGTCCTAGCGGTGCAATTTTTTGTCTATGTCTGTTCTACTATTTCAATTTGTAGCAACGCTAATTAAGATTGAAATTGAAATAAAAAAATAGTGGTAAAGTCAGTAGCCTGTGCGAACCGAAGACGTGTGATAATAACGTACAAAATTCAAATAGTCGGGATAATTTAAAATCGTATGAGCTGCCCAAATTCGGACTTTTTGTCATAAATTCCGATTGCCAAGAGAATTCCAACGTTTGTTGAAACTTGAAAATTAAAGGATTGACGTTGGTATGAACAGTATTGGTAAAGTCAGTAACACGAACGAACCGATGAAGAGTGCAAATGACTGACAACATTAAAACAGTCGGGGTGTATGAGTACATGTTGGTATTTGTCGTTCCTTATAAAACTACCTAAACATACATCTGCAAGATTTGCATCAACGGATTGCCTCTATCTTAAACTTTTTGATAAAAATAACGAAAAACGAATAAATCTGTTTCTACGAAATTTTCTCCATAGCTCATGCCTCGATAAATATATTTTTCATCATAGTAAAATTGTATATTTGGAATAATTGTGTCGCCTTTGACACCCAAAGGATTGTCCCTTCTTGTTATTCAATCCCAGGGCTTCATACTTTTTCTCAATGGAGACTGGTTGAATTTAAAACTGCATGAATACTATTTAGGAAGTATAACAAGGCAAGGTTAGGTGCAGGGTGGAGATCTAAAAAAAATATGGGATTCGGTCTGTTGACAAAAGACCGATAGATGTAAGATGTTTTTGTCTGGGGGACAAAATTTGTCCAGTGATCAAATTCTGTTCGAGACCCCCACAACTGCAGAGGAAAGCATGAGTTGATTGATGTTTTAGGTACCCCCGATCTTCCTATGGCAACGAGTTCATGTTCAAGGGCTAGCAAATGAAAATCGAGTCAGAAATTTTTATTGGATTGAACGACATTTGAACCCATTTACCGATCGATGTAAGGCATCATAAAATGTCACCTCAAACAACTAACAGCAGGAAGCCACGAAATATAATTGAAGACAATAGAATAATTCAATGTCGATCCGAACTTGTACCTGTCTACATATACAAGCTGCAATTTGCAGGAACAAGAAAGTTATTGTATCATGAATAATTCTAGTGCTTTGATTAATAAATTAATAACATTTCACTCCAAAATACGATGATTAAAACATTTCTTGAAGCCGATCGTAGCAATCCAAACCCCCCACCCACCTATGGTCTTTCTGATTAAAGAAAGGCACCTTGGTTCGTTCGCAAATATTCGTGAATTATCGTTGCTTTCCGCCAGATTTCTAAAAATAACCTTTAAAAGTACGGCTCGAGCTTTGAGCGGCGATAAATGTAGGGAAGTAAAGCGCCGCTCAATGCTCGCTTGCGGCTAGCACCCACTGCTAGGCTACTGCCCACAGTATGGCCGGTTCAGTGTAAATCTATACAATGTTTTTCACGGCGCGGCTACAGCGCGGCTACGGCGCGGCTCAACGCTCATAGTGTGGCCTCGGCCTTAGAATTCCGCTCAGTGCGAATAAAAACGGAGACACAAAAAATTGAGCAGGCTTATTGCTTTATCGTCAACTACACGCTTAACTCACTCATTGTACTAGAGTAAGAAAACAACAGAAAAACTGCTTCACGCCTTTGTGACGAGCTTTTCCTAAGGCTTTTCGTTGGGTGCTTAACTGAGTGTTTCCAAGAGTTCTGTTTGAGAAGTTCTGTCTTTGATCTTATAGAATCGATCAGAGTAAGTGGGCAGTTACAGCTGTCTATAAACTCTTTTGTCTCTGTTCGATTAGATTTTTCCCCGCTCATGAAAATGACAAAAGTTTAAAAAGGGGGCTTCGCATACCAATTCAGATTTGCCAAGGAAACATTGGCGGTTACAGCTTATTGCTGCGACACTAAATAATTCCCATTGGAATTGTAATATTTAAATTATGAAACCATATATAGCCTTGAAATAACCATCAAATTTCTTTCACCACAGTCCACACCAATACATCATCTAAGGAATTAGTCAAGATTATTTAACGTATATCGTGGCGTTGCCAAGTTTAGAGGGGGGGGGGACGAGCTAATTGCCAGGAGAAAACTCCCGACCTTCGGCGAGTACCTGGCAGCTCTCTCACATACGGGATCATAATGGAAGGAACTACATGTAGCGAACACGTCAATACAATATGTCACAATATCTACCAAAGTCTTAAAATGAGCTGACTATCTGAAGATATAACGCAACGGAAATATAGAGAAAAATGTGCAGCACAATGTGGCATGAACTGTTAAAAATCAAAACTCTGCTCCACTAATATTTAACTCGACGAGTTGTATTCGTCAAAGTACAACTTTTTCAATGACGAATTTTTTAGGTATATAACTGATGAGTTGTTTAAGAAACCGAATGGTATAAAAGCGACCAGAGATTTAAAAAAAAATAATTCCCCAAAAGAGGATAACCAGATGCGAATTGCTTTTTGTGATTCTCATGGAAACGGTGCTTCCATCAAAAGCGGTTTTCATTGGCTTTTATCTTTGAGTTGTCTCTACATTGATCAATGGTATGTGGTTCTCGGCTTATTTCCCTACAACCCTCCCTATTAGAACTATATTAGACTCTGGTAGGTTTAGTTTATGAAAAACAAATTATAAGATTCGTTAAATAAACGTATGGAAGTATCCATCGTTAGACGCAGTGGGTGGGTTTCATAAGATTCCAAATGCTCCACAGTAAGGTGGTATTGATATACTTAAGACGACCAGCTGTTCATTTGTTAGACACAGCAGCTACAAGATGTATCTAGTTATTCATAACCCCTGCTTTCAATAACAGATGCTTATTATAAGAATGATATGTTATTGTGTACTGGTATTGTTTTGCGGAGGTAGACACTGTTCATATCCAAATAAACTCAACGGTGGACACGTGTGTGAACTGGTTTCTATTTATGAACACTAAAACACACAGGCACAGGATTCAACTGATATTCAAATTGATTCCAGAAAGAAGCAAGATAATATTGGCGATGAGATCGGCTATAATAAGACAATGAATCGATTGACCGATAAGAAAATTTAACATATAAATATGAACTTAACGGACAGAATGTTCCAGCTTTCTTTATGAGGGCATGGGTTCAGATTAAAACGGTAAGTCAGATATGGTCAAGGGGTGACTGAGCAAATATATTGACACGAGGGTAAATAACCTAGGCTAACATTTACAAAAGCTGAAGAAATGACAGTTTTTGACAAATTTCTGACATCTGCATGAAACAACATTTATAGTTGGATTTATTTGGAAAGGTTTATGGTTTAACCCTTTTTATTATATTTTTTGTGAAGATAGTCATACTGACATCTTTTCCTTAGGCCATTTCTGCCATTTTTTTAATATTGAGCTTTCATGCCATTTAATACATTTTGACACTGGAGTCATAGAATTAGAAACAACTGGTTCACTAAAACAAAAATATAGAATACAGAAATCTTGGACGAGTCAATAATTTCGTTTATTTATTTACATTAAGAAGGCGAACTGGAAGTTGCATCTCGTACCGATATCGCATGTAATAGTAATGTGTGTTATGTCCATCTATGCAAGAGCTGGTCTCAGTATGAGATGGATTTCAATTCCATAAACTCGTCTGCTCTGGTTTTCATTTGACCAAAGGCAGTACAACTGACAGACGCAAAGTCGCCACATAACAATCGGGTTTTCCTTAATAGCCATCTGTAAACTGACAAAAAATACGAAATTGTTTGGTCATTTCAAACATTTTACAACATGTCCTTGGGGCATCTTAACCCAGCTATTATTCCGAGAAAAAAACACACTTCATTTCTAAGGACAAATACGTGGATATAACCATGGCAACGCATAAACACATTGTCCTTCTATGACCTTGATAACATGCCATTTCTTTAGAGATCTGTTTGGAACAGTAAAAAACAGTATAACTTTATACAATAGAACTATACACCACAAATACAAGATTTTCATTCGAGAAATACACATTCATCCTAGGAAATCATGGAAACTGTATACAGAAGGCGATTTCGCTTACATGTTTTTTTATTCAAGTGACGTTTGCTATTCCGGCGACCTTGAAATGCTGTCAATTTATTTTAAACATGTGCAAAACTACGACGAAAAGAATGGTCCTGCAAACACATACATTGTTGTCCACAGTTATGGCTTTTGTTAGTTTTATCATATGTTTTTCTTGGCGGTAAGAATACTCTTTGGCTGAAACTTGACGGAATACTGTGAATAATACGGGTAGAATTCCGAAGATACAATCTCGCAGGGGAATTTGTAACTCTGGTCACGCCTTTTATTCAGTTGGCAATTTATCGAGCAGACTCCAGCATGGAAATCCATTAGGTTTTTGTCAGATTAGCTCCGCAGGGCTCATTGTAAAAGAGGGGAATTTGCACAAACACTTTTTGGGACACCATTCAATCTTACGCCCTTGTCATTTTGATTTGCTAATGTCTTTCATTTACAGAAGGTACAAAACTTTTCTTTTTTGAATAAAATAAGGGAAACAGTTTCCAGGCAACGTTATTTCTGCTATAGGACAGGTTATATTATTGAGATAAAATGACTTAAGACAAGAAACGATTAGCAGCCATACTTTGTTATTAAAATACATACTTCAGATGAAATATACTCTCCCAAAAAGGAAACGCAACATCCAATTTTTATCCTTCAAAATATGGATTTTCAACATCATTTTTAATACAGAAATAAGCATCACATTACACTGAAATTTGGCAGACTGGTTGTTCAGACTTTAAAGTTCATTCACATGTAAAAATTTATCACATTAAAGTTCATAGCGCTCAGATGACGTCACTGCAACGTCAATATCTGTTGTAATAGACACAATCGGCGAATACGGTTTTGCGGAATTCTCCATTCTTGCTCAAGAGCCTGCTGCAGTTCTTGCACAGTTTGCGACTTTGGATGACGACTGCGCACGCGTCTATCCAAATCATCCCACAAATGTTCTATTGGGTTCAAATCTGGTGATTTGGACGGCCAGGGGAGCACTGTTACGTTCTGGTTGGTTAGAAATTCAACAGTAGCACGAGCTGTGTGCGGCCGAGCGTTGTCGTTCTGAAAATGTTCCCTACGAAGGTCCATTACGGGCAGCATATGCGGTGTCAAAACCCCATCTGTGTATCGAACGGCGTTAAGGTTGCCGGGAATGTGCACCGGTTGAGTTTTTTCGGGCACAATATATGGCACCCCACACCATCACACTTTCTCCGCCGAAATTGTCGACCTCGCAGTTCCTTTCGAACATCTCATTCCAGCGTCTGTAAACTCGTGTACGACCATCTCTTCTCTGCAGCTGGAATCTTGATTCATCGCTGAACCAGACTCGCCTCCAGTTTCGCAGATTCCAGTCCCTTAACCTGTTGCACCATCGGACCCTTGTAGGTCGATGCTGGCGTCCAGTACTACGCCAAAGTAAGGACGTCTGGCGCGTAAGCCGTTTTGACGGAGACGGTTTCTGACTGTCTGTGCCAATATTCGACGGAGACCTGGGATGATGCTGTTTCTGTTGCTGTTTTGGTCAGGTTTCGCAGGTAAAGTAACCGGATGTAGCGATCTTGGGCTGCTGATTTGATCCTAGGTCGATCAGAACGTTGACGATCAGCTGTTGAACCGGATTGCTGGTGCCGTTGCAACAGTCTGGAAATCGCGCTCCGGTGAACATTATAAAGTCTAGCGACTGCTTTCTGTGATTTGCCGACCAGGAGACGACCAATGACGACGTTCTGGATAGCTGCGTCTAGTTTTGGCATATTGTAGCAGCTTCGTGAAACAATTTAACGATTGAATTAAATTGAATGGTTGTGTGTCTTTTATACCCATTAAACCCGCATAAAGATAAGACGGAATTCGCACGTTCAACTGCCCTACGCTTTTCCCTACGCCTTCCTCGTGTAGCGTTACACAGAGGCTGACCCGAAAGTCACGTGTGATCAACAGCCACTACCAGGGGCTTAAATTCAATTATCGGACATTTACATTATAACCTGATCCTGTTGTCATGTGTCAATCACGCACATTTTTGGAAAAATTTATGTTTGAAAGAAAAAAAATTGGATGTTGCGTTTGTTTTTTTGGAGAGTATACATTAAAGTTGATGTTGAAACAGTATTAACAACGTTCCAAAATATGATTTGAGTCATTTTCAAAAAGCGAACTAAGATCAACTGTTTTTGCAGACCAGCCGTTTCATTATCGACAATGAACGGATGCATTGGGATTTAATGGTTTGTTGCTGATGTAGGGGAATTCTGATTGTTGATTAAATGTTCCCGAGGAAACTTATGTAGTTTAAGGCTATTTTATTACTTTGTCAGATCTTTATCTTCAAGCTATAGACTGTAAGATGAAGATTTTCTGTATTCCAGTATGCGTTTGAACTTTCCAGAAAATACCAGCTTATTGACAGGTCCGGTAATCGAACGGACAAGATACAGGTGACAAAGCGAGTCGTTTCTAATTTGGAAAATGAACTCAGTGGTAGTTGAAAGCTGTTTGAAATATAATGGAAATTTACACCGGACATGCCTTAGCAAGTAGTTTAGATAATGGAAGATTTGACTCTTTCAGAATAACAAAAGTAAACAGGACAATTTATGTAGCATTAGACTCATTTGAAAACTTATAAAATCGTATTAAGCCAATACTTGAATCCAAATATTTTATTCCGCTATAATCCCACGTATAAAGCTTCAACCTTTATGGGAATCAGCCTGCATACTTTTTACACAATCCGATCTAACAAACCATGAGCTTAAATAGCTGCTCTGCAAGAATTGATTGATTGATTGATTGTTTGGTTGGATGATTAATTGATTGGTTGATTAATTGGTAGGTTTTTTGGCTGGCTGGTTGGTTGACTGGCCATTTGATTGGTTTGTTGGTTGTTGTTTTGTACCGCGCTTAATATTATCTCCCTCACACGCATGGCGGCGAATAAACATAAATTCATGTAAATAAAAATCGTGAGTCAGGAATTATCTCGAGCACGTTATAAAATACGAACATATCAACCGATCACATTGTCATTGAACTCTCTTTGTTATGACTTCCAGTTCTCCTTTAATTCGATTAATATCACCAGCTTAGAAGTTATAGCTCTTAACCCTTGTGTGTCTTTGGTTGATTCAATAAGGTCTCTTCAGCTGGGCCATTGAAACATGAAGCTTTATTTACATAGTGTAATAAAATATACAAGGTGGGAGATTATATATTCAAACAAATTCTTTGTCTTATGTAAGAGCTTTATGTGGTATGTTAAAGTTACACACAATGTCGTGTCAGCTTAAAGTGTCATGAGCTGCCAAAATGTTGATATTTTGACGTTAAAACAGATTGTTGAAATTTTTGACTATTTTTCTCAAGACGTATGATTCAGAAGCTTTTTAGGGCTTCTAGTCCCGAAAATGGACGATAAAGTATTGTTTTGAACTAACTTTGGTTTGGAACGAATGAATGGTCGTCCCGGTTATTTAAATTTTGTTTACTTTCCGAAAACGTTTTCGGCTCGTTCAGGCCAAATACTGTATGGATTTTCCTCATTCCAACGCCAATCATTTAGTTTTTCGATAGCCTTCAAAGTCTCCTACTGTCGTGACGATCAGAAATTATGAAAAAGTGTGAATTTTGGCAGCCCATGCCACTTTAATCGGGAAAGATGAGAAGAATTTCTACGGTTAATAAAGTCTTCTTGCTTCTTCTTGAATAATAAAATGGTTGAAAATGAGCAAGTCAAAAGTCTTAGATATAGCACACAGCAAAGTTAAATAGTCAAAACACAAGTTTAAAAGGTCAAATTATTTGCTTTACATAATGTACAGGGAGACAAAGTTTTATTTTAAAATAACAAACAATGTGTAAATATATATAGTACCAGGTAGTGGTAACATATGCAGTCCGCATCAAAATAAAACAATTAACTGTCCTTTCTATTCGCTGTGTGTCTAAAATACGTGTATAATTATCTGATTTTCAATCAACTTAATTGTCCTTTAATTTGGCAGCTCGTGTCTCTTCAAAAAGGCTACGCTGCCAAATATAGTAAAAATAACGTTTTCAAGGAATGCGAAATGCAAAAGCAGAGGCTAATCGTCACGGGACTGACTTATCGTTACTCGACTCGTCCACTTTCCTGTTGCTATGATTTGAGGCTTTATTTCCAATTAGTTTGGAAAGGATTTGAAGGTCACCCAACACAGACAAGACGACGGACAAAAACTGTCTGCAGTAATGAGCATGGTTCTCGAAATACACATAGTAAGACAAAATACACAAACTAAGATAAAATACACAGACTAAGGTAAAATACACAGACTAAGACAAAATACACAGACGAAGACAATATACACAGACTAAGACAAAATACTCAGACTAAGACAAAATATATAGGCTAAGACAAAATACACGGACTAAGACAAAATACACATACTAAGATAAAATGCACAGACTAAGAAAAATACACAGACTAAGACTAAATATACAGACTAAGACAAAATAGCCACAAGATATTCGATATATAACTCTTGTTTTGTAATGGTGACTTTTACAGAAATCCATAATTTAGTGTTCAATAAATAGCAAAGCTTATTATTCAATAAAATTTCTGTGAGATAATGAGCATGTACAGCCCGATTTAATACCAAACAATCTAGCAGGTAACCCAATAAAAACATTACATCACGGTCAAGATGAATGATATTTGCTTCTTATTGTTATGAATAATTCAAATGCATGGTTTACGTTGCTCATAACAAAGGCTGGCCAACTAAAGTTAAAAATTTGGATTATTTCACTGATTAAAATTACCTGGATATTATTTTAGAGAACTGAATTCTTTCAAGATGGAATCTGCGCAGTTATCTGCTTTATATAAGAACAAAAACAACCCGACCTCTACAGTTAATGGAGCTACTTTGTCATGATCCAGCTAATAAGGCACATGTCTGAGTTCATGACGATATCAGATAAAAGTTATTGAATTGTACTGACTTCAACCCAGCCGTGAGATTTACATAGAACCTGGTTGACAGGCCATAAAGAACAGGTCTGTGTAACCCGCTCTTCTTTTATTGGTCCTAACTCCCCGAGGCAAAATACTGGTCCTAAAGAGTAGACACTTGGCTTCTACGATCAAGAGTCCAAAACTCTCTAGGGCATCTTGTCGGGCACAATACTGTCCTCTCCGCTAAAACTCCCAAAAAGGTTTTATCAAAATCCACTTAACCAAATCAGCTTTTTCTCCTAACCAGCAAGGTGGACTGAACTGTAAAATGTCTACTTATGAAATATGACTGCCAAGATGGAAATGGTACTGACAGTTTATTAGAGGACTAAAGTGGTGACAATAGACTGAAAAAAATTCAAAAGTCTTTAAAATGAAAATGTGAATGATTAGGTCTATCGGACAAAATTATCGTTTGCACTATATACAATTTAAATTTAATGGTTTTGATTATTCATTCAAAAGTTACATTAATATACATTTCTCATGCTGTCAACGGAAACGTATTGTATTTGAACCTTTTGTGAAAAGCTACTGTTAGTTCATATTTCCATTTTTAATTACAAAAGCTGATGTAATGGTAAACCAATATTCAATATAATTAATCCACACACCGTGGAATGAAACAGTGAAGGTAACGAGAAATGGTGATGTTTTAAGGAGTTTATGGATTCAATTATAAGCTTGACTAAAAACGGACAAGAAACTAAACCTAATCATAAGGTCGCTATAACTATGCATCCCGCTAATTCGTTTGTTTGTTTTTTCCTAATTCAATGGCTAATTCATAGATCCATTGGTCAAATTGTGTTTTTAGTAAGCTTGCAAACTGACCACTCAGTCGATTGACTTTCATACCCTAATAAAAATATGGTAAATGCAATGGTATTTTGGAAGCGAAAAACCATTACAGAATAATGATGGAGTAAGCTAGGGAACATGATTGCATACATGTAGATTGAAAATTTAAATGATTGATTCATTGATTGTTTGGTGTTTTACGCCGGGCTCAAGATTATTTCACTTATATGGCGGCGTTGCCAGTTTTATTTTGGGAGGAAACCGGGCTTCCGTTGGCAACCCCACTTCCGTTGGCAACCACCCCACATAGGTCGTCCAAGTGAAAACCCAGTCAGAAAATTTTCCAATTTTCGGACTGAGTGGGATTTGAACCCGCGACCCATTGGTGGAAGGCTGTTCGGATTGAGCGTCCAACACTCTACCTACTGAGCCACGGAGGCCCCCAATGAAAACAACGCTGAGCATGCGCACGAGTGATCCAATGATTTGAATCGTCTTAACCAGCTGACGGTGAAGTATTTCAGAGGCATATTCTGAGACATACAATTACAAGGATTTGTTTTGCGGGACAAAGGAAAGTCATAAGTTAAATACTGTAAACAACAGACAAAAACACCTCGAGTGCAATGCAACAAGTTCTGCGATTTATAATCGATCTATTGCTATTACATCCTCATTTAGGCATTTTAAACTTAACTGGAAAAGCATAGTGTGCCAATGTTTAATCTCAGTTGTTTTACTTATAACAAGCTGGCAAATAGTCACAAAAGTCCGAAAGGCCACAGGGGCGAGTCAACATCGGAACCCAGGATAAGTGAGAGTCCCTTTAAGACTCGTTGCTTCCCTGTTAATCGAAGGAGGAAACTGTGATATCTGTCCTATAGGACATCAACGACTTTTTACAATTGATTTATATTTATAGCCTTAAATAAGTCATCTTCTCACGGAAAATGGTAATCTGCATGGAAACCATTTCGTGTTAAAAACACAGAATGGGTTACATGAGGATTTAAATTTGGCTCGAGAAGATGTAAATAAATATACATCTATTTTATCGGATGCAATGATGCATGCTTGCCATGGAAGTCGAAAAAGTATCCATTTAAATTTAACTTTCCCATTACATTAATCGGATGTTATATACATATGGTAAGAAATGTGCTAGGATAACGTCTCTTGAAATATGGACAGCCCTTACGCTTTACATTGTTTAAGATGAATCCTATGCTTTCGCTGCACCCTCGACAGCACTTTAACTGGACAACTTCCTACTGAACAGTTTTCCTCAAACAACGTTCACCAAAAATATGGCGTAAAATCAACGTATGTTTAACATATCCCTTCTTATTCAGTTTAAATATCGGCCGAGTTGAAACATTTAAAGGCCCACTTGCCGCGAAAATCAGGAATATTGTTTACATTAAAACAGAAAGACCGTTTTCTGTATTTTTCCCAGGCAATATAAGTTAGGAACTTTCTATTTTTACCAAAATTTAAAAGTTTGGACGTCATTTTGTATTTTTAATTTGAATTTGAAAAGTTGAATTGTTAGGTGCCCGTAATGTCAACAAACTTCGAACCGGGTCTTGTGCAAAAGTGCCGTAATGGCTTGAGTCGTGTGGGCGATCTAACGACAAAGTATAATTTTACGAACTTTATCTAAGAAATACATACTAACGATCGAGTAAGAGGGACTATAAAAGCCTGCCGAGTGCAAACCACAGACAAAAACGCTTGGATGAGGGTAATCCAACACTTAAGTTAACAAACACTGATCGGTGTTGTTGTTGTAATCGAGCTTCGATTCTTCGTTTGTTTTTCACCCTTATTTATACATTCTAAACCTAATTGGACATGCTTTATGTGTGCTATGTTTAACTTTAGTGGTTTCAGCTGTGGTAAGCTGGTGCAAATTGGTTTTCTTAACAAATGTCAAACAGGTTACGGCGGCAAGTGGGCCTTTAAGAAATAGTTGCTCTGTTGAAATCGCCGCTCAAATGCTTCAATGATGACGTCCGGATGTTGTTCTTGTCAAAAGTTACAAATATAGCCTACTATTTGTCCTAAAATCGTCCTATCTGGGGAACTGGGGGAAAAGCCTAATGAATATGTTCCTGGTTGTGTTCCAAAAATGATTTCATGACTACAGACATGTATATCTGTTAATTTGTTGTGTTTTAGCTCAATTAGAATTTGCGCTCTACTTGCACTTTAGATGGCCTCAGTCATTGGCTCGGTCAGCAGATCGTATGTCTCTCCGTTAGAATTCCGCTCAGTGCGAAGAAAAACGGAGACACAAAAATTGAGCAGGCTTATTGCTTTATTGTCAACTACACGCTTAACTCACTCCTTGTACTAGAGTAAGAAAACAACAGAAAAGCTGCTCCACGCCTTTGTGGCGAGCTTTTCCTAAGGCTTTTCGTTAAGTGCTTAACTGATGTTTCCAAGAGTTCTGTTTGGGAAGTTCTGTCTTTGATCGTATAGAATCGATCACAGTAAGTGGACAGTTACAGCTGTCTTTAAACTCTTTCGTCTCTGTTCGATTAGATTTTTTCCCGGATCATGAAAATGACAAAAGTTTCAAAAGAAGGCTTCGCATACCAATTCAGATTTGCCAAGGAAACATTGGCGGTTATAGCTCATTGATGCGAAATTAAATAACTGACATTGGAATTGTAATATATAAATTATGAAACCATATATAGCCTTGAAATAACCATGAAATTTCTTTCACCAGAGACCACACCAATACATCATCTAAGGGATTAGTCCGATGATGCCCTGTTCATCTCATATTTATTTTGTCTGTCAATAAGATCAACATATATTGATTGATTGATGTTTTACGACGCACTCAAGATTATTTAACTTATATGACGGCATTGCCAGGTTTAGAGGGGGGGGAACGAGCTTATTACCCGGAGAAAACTCCCGACCTTCGGCGAGTGCCTGGCAGCTCTCTCACATACGGAATCATAATGGAAGGTTATGTGACTTCTCTATATGGATGTACATGTGTTGCCCGAGGGGGGGCATAAATACAGTTATACAGTTTGAACAGTTGTTCTGGAATTTGTCTGTGCTTTCTTTCATTCTACACGTAGTATCAATTGGTAGCAGAGCGTGGTTCCGATCCACGGACCTCTGGGTTATGGGCCCAGCACACTTCCACCGAGTGCTTTAAGAAAACATACAAGGCCTTTCACGGGAAAATATTCTACTGGTGATAAAGTTTACTACAAACGCCCGGACAATAATGAGTGGAAAGGTCCTGCCACTGTGATTGGCCAGGATGGTCTTGTGGTATTCGCCAGACATGGTGGAATGGTTGTTAGGGTGCATCAGTGTAGATTGAGAACCAATTGATACTACGTTTAGAATGAATGAAAGCACAGACAAAGTTTAGAACAACTGTTCAAACTATATTACTGTATTTCAGTCCCCCTCGGGCAACACATGTACATCCATATAGAGAAGTGACATAAAACTGTCTTTCAAGCAGTTCCCGTGCCCAGGCGCAGGGATAATATTTTGACCTCCACCAACTAAAGAGTTATACATGTACATGTATGCAGTATTGGGTTAACAGAAGGAACTAATGGAAACAATATCACAATATCTACCAAAGTCTGAGCTGACGATCTGAAGATATAACGCAACGGAAATATAGAGGAAAATGTGCAGCACAATGTGGCATGAACTGTTAAAAATCAAAACTCTGTTCCACTAATATATAACCCCACGAGTTGTATTCATCAAAGTACAACCTTTTCAATGACGAAATTTCTAGGCATATAGCGGAACGAATGGTTTAAAAACGACCAGAGATTAAAAAAAATAATACCACAAAAGAGTATAACCAGATGCGAATTGGTTTTTGTGATTCCCAAGGAAACGGTGCTTCCATCAAAAGCAGTTTTCATTTGCTTTTATCTTTGAGTTGTCTCTACATTGATCAATGGCATGTGGTTCTCTGCTAACTTCCCTACAACCCTCCCTTAGAAAGAACTATTAGACTCTGGTAGGTTTAGTTTATGAAAAACAAATTATAAGATTCGTTAAATAAACGCAGTGGGTGGGTTTCATGAGATTCCAAATGCTCGACAGTAACGTGGTATTGATATACTTAAGACGACCAGCTGTTCATTTGACACAGCAGCTACAAGATGTATCCAGTTATTCATAACCCCTGCTTTAATAACAGATGCTAATTATAAGAACGATATGTTATTGTGTACTGGTATATTGTTTTGCGGAGGTAGACACTGTTAGTGTCCAAATCAACCCAACGGTGGACACGTGTATGAACTGGTTTCTACTAATGAACTTCTAATCGAACATGCCCATACATTTTTTAGTTCCCATAGAAAGGGAACTCTGAAGCAGTTACACTTTGTCAGTAGTAATGTTCTTTGGATAAAAAGCAATATTTCATTTCTTCTTTTCACCTCTCCCCCTCTAATAGTAGAAATAAAACTACTAGGCCAACCAGATTGTAATAATTCCAAACGAAATTTTCTACATTGGAAGCTAAAATCCGTCATACATTTCAACTGATATGCTTTATTTTTCTAAACATTTTATTTTCTATAACTGTACACCTTAAGCCAGAGGCTTATACTGTAACATTACAATGTTTTTCAAATGGAAACGCAGCTGAGATTCATGCTTACTGGTTGGGTTATTGAAGATGTGGTTCATCAGGGAGGCCCGTATTCAACTGATATTCAAATTGATTTCAGAAAGAAGCAAGATAATATTGGCGATGAGATCGGCTATAATAAGACAATGGATCGATTGACCGATTAGAAAATTGAACATAGCAATATTAACAGATTGATTGTTTGGTGTTTTAAGCCGCGCTCAAGATTACTTCACTTATATGGCGGCGTTGCCAGTTTTACTCTGTGAGGAAACCGGTCTCTTTGCCCGGAGGAAACCCACGACCTTCCGCTGGTAACTGGCAACCATCCCACATAGGTAGTTCGAGTGAAAACCCAGTCAGAAAATTTTCCAATTTTTTTTTGGACTGAGTGGGATTCGAACCCGCGACCCATTGATGGAAGCAATATGAACCGACAAAATGTTCCATCTTTCTTTATAAGGGCATGGGTTCAGATTAAACCCTAATGAAAATGTACTATAGTTTACTATAGCAAAAAACTATAGTTTACTATGGTACTTTTGCCACTTTACTATAGCCTGTTTATATCTCGACTATAGTAAACTGTAGCGACTATACTATTGGTATGGTAAACTTAAGTAAACCATGGTGACTGTAGTAACATAAGCTATAGTGACTGTAGTAAACTATAATGACTGCTGACTGTCTTCAGTTAACATACAAAATAATAAGAAAAAATCTTTAGTTTAAGACAGATAATGCTGTTTATTACAAATACTGTTGAAAAATCTGTACACAGAATCTGATAAAACCGACATTTGATATTTGGGGGGGGGGGTCCTCTGATTTCTGTTTGGGGTTGGATCGCTGTTTTGAGGCCAGACTGCTTTTATGGTTCTGGTAAGTGTTTGGTGTATGACTCTCTGTGATCAGGATATCGTTCTTCAGTTTATACTACAAGAAAACAAAAGAAATATAAATAAATAACATCAACGGGGAAGGCCTGTGCTTGACTGAGCAAGATTAAGCCGATGTATTACATATATTATTGAAACAAATTTTGCACTGTGACCATGAAGTATTATCTTGATTTCAATAATTTACCTCATAGAAATCCACTGTGTGACGTCATCCCAGGCTTTGTTACCTCACTTTGCTTTGAACCTCCGTTGATTTGGGAATAAATGGAAGAAAAAAATTTACTCCGATATGTTATTTCCAATTTCCTGCAAAAAAAAAAATTAAACTTAAGTATTGTAAAGAAAATAAAGTTTCCAATTATTAACCCAAGTTAGACTTTTTATCTGTCCTTACAGCCGAAATGTGATTGTTTTCCATTCATTGCCATGTTATATTTCACCAACCAGCAGACGACCAAAAGGGGCCTTTATATTATACTGTAATACATGTACATGTATGTTTGATGCACTAAACTGATAACCTACATGTATACATAGTAAAACCGGAAATTCCATGCAAATATTTTGTTTTCCTACCTCGCATATATGCTTTTTTTCTTAATATACAGCATTTGTTAAACCGGTTACCGTTATGATTTTAAAGTCTACCCTGTAACTATACATATAATAATAAAGCCTACAGGCTTTGAGATTTTGCGTTATCCGGGTAATCATAAAAACTTAAATGTTAATCTACCTTTTTCGATTATGTATCCTAATTTTCAGAAAGACTCTGGTTTTCGGTGAAAGGATTCTTCAACTCCTGTAGTTGTAGGGTGTCCGATGTTAACTGTAGTATAGGTTGATTTTCATTTCTGGGAGCCGATTTACTGTACATCGCCTATTGTCATATTTGAAGAGATATGTGTGAGCTCTGAAAATAAAATTGTGGTATTATAAAGGATGCAAGAATGTTAATCTTTATCAAAAGACATACTGCCTACTGGGGCAGTTTAATATACAATTACATTTTAAGTGCACTTCACCCTTTCACACGTACGTAGACATGCATATAGATACATACACAACTGAATGTGTTTTATTTTGGAAGTGTTGGGCCTACTACTAGGGCGAAAAAAAGGGCTTATTATTCAGAGTTACTCCAAATTATTAGTATTGTTTGTTTATCCACCATATAATATGTACATGATGGTTGTCATGAAATTTGAATGGCAGGAATAAAGTCCGAATTAAGCGCTCTAAATTTAATTCAGAGTTAGTACAGCCAACTGTAACTTTGTAAGTCCTAATTTTCTAATTGTATGGAATATAGAAGTTAGAACTGGTCCATCACTTTCAAGGTTAACAATTTTTGCTACAGCTGATTTTTACTTGTTTTGTTCTTCAAATAAATAAATTTGCTGTACCAAGACAATCTCATAAAACCACTATTTCACCTTTTCCCCTTTTTGGCAACTAATAAGTAATATGAATAAATGTATTTTTGAAATGGAATACCGAAAAGGCACATTCTTTTTGGTGTAAACATAAGCTGTAGCCTATGTGACATACCATTACCAGACAAATATTCATACGGTAAATAAAAAGTCAAAACCTACCCAGACCGTCAGACTCAGTCAGTGTCACAGCCAGCCTGTTTCTCAGTTTGGTGTTTGCTTTTCTTCAGCGGACATTACGGCGTACAACATCCACCAGACACACGTCGGTCAACTTCAAATCCAATGTTCCGGATCTGTAGGCCCCTACGTCTGAGGTAACTCCCAACTTCGGACCATTTCACCAGTCATGTGTAGAAATGGTGTTGGACAGGTTGATCAGAAAACACACCAGAATGCAATCCTAAATAGTTCTCAATCCTAATATAAACACGGGTACAATTTTCGTTGACAGAGTCCCAGTGAACAAGATGGCGGTTGACACGTACGGCCGTAATACTTGACCTCGTAATCATAATACCCGGATGTCTGGGAAACAACGTCGATCATTCCGAATCTTACACTACAGCTACTTTAATCTTTTCATTTGGTGGAAGTGACAAAATCAAAGACGGGAACTTTTTCTTAGGAGAAATAAACTGCTTGTTTTATTGCAATGCTGACTATTCCAGATGGGGAAGTGTTAAAAAGTTGTAAAGCCGTATACATTTACGGCCAGTCCACATGTTGACAAAATACTTTGTTGACGTGTTGTCATAACTCATATATATATCGGCACAGAAGTCGTAAAATAAACTAGCTATAAGTAGTTTAATACACCTATCAATGAAAACTTTATGCCTGTCAATGAAATCTTTATAACCCTACTCATACAACTTGAAAATCTTTAAAGTCAGCCCTAAAATTTTATAACACCTCAAAGCAAGCTTTGCAATCAGCTGTGACTGTCATTCTGTCCGCCCAGCCACACCCCCTCCCCTCTGTCTCACAGCCTGCACAGTTGAACTTAAAGTCCTTTTTATTCGACTGGATTAGGCCCTACTTCAATAAAGTAGGCTAATTGAAAAACAAATTTGAGCTATTTGCACCAAGACTTCATAGTAGAAATACAGATTTTGAATGAATTTTTAGAAAGATTTAAGGAATTATAGACATACTTAAAAAATCCCTTCTTTATGTAATATAATTTATTGCATAGTAGATGACCTCGTAGATGACTTTTGGCAGGCAAATAAAATATCACGTTCGGCTTGTAAATAATCCCATCAATTATAAAAGGGACGGTAGACTGAAAAACGGTAATTTCAAACATAGGCCTATACATATTGTTGGTCGCTTGAAACGGAAATAGTAAATAATACTTCATAATCACTGTGTAGTCATAGCCCTTACTGTCAAAGCCATGACAAATGAGAACATTATAACTACATCTTGTCCTCATTACAATCCGTTCAAATCACATTATCGCCCCCCTCCCCCGCCTTCCCCCCAGTATTACTAATATTCTTCTTAATGTTTATACAACTTTTTGAGTAACATCCACAGCAAAATTATTTGTTTTATATGTTATTTAGCCATGATGTGCTGGTGTGACCTAATTAATTTTCCCCAATTATCACATCTATTGCAGGAAAAAAACAGAGTATTTGAAATAAAGAAATGAAAAAAAAAATTACAAATGGTACAAATCCGGACAGACTTTTTGTAGCAAAAATTTGACGCAAATCTTGTAAAAAGAGATCAGTAATAAGTTAGTCCTATATTGAGTGAGAACATATTATTTAGATACTCTTAATAGTACGTTCGTTTAAAATAGATATAATATAGAGTGCAATATTTGGAGAAGTTTATTTCATTTTAATATAGATATATACTATAGTGAGCCGTCTACAGTTTACCATACTTTACTACAGTTTGACTATAAACTTGTACTATGACAGTTACCTATAATTTACTACAGCACCGTGCAGTTCATTTCAGTTTGAGTACCGGTATATAATTAGCATGATTCTCCATAGTAATCTATTACAGTGATCTATAGTTTACCATACTTGACTATTAACTTATTTATCATACTTATCATTTACTACAGCACATAGCAATATACCACCGTTTACTTCAGCTTGGCTATATAATTACCATCATTCTCTATTGTACCTACCTATCATATACTACAGTAAACTATAGTTTACCATACTTGCTACAGTTTGACTATAAACTTACTGTGTTGTACTATAGTAACCAGTAATTTACTAGAGTACAGGCCATAACATTTCACTGGCAGTCAGAAACATTGAATCGGTTCCGTATATTGAAATGCTGGGAACCAACCAATACCGATTGCTAGTTTCGTTATACATCATACCATATATTGGCTTTCATGATGGTAACAGATTTTTGTTTCCGTAGTTTTAGAGCAACAGTAGCAGCAGGCTACCAGAACCGATCGTTGCCGTGAAATCCTATGGCCTGAGAGTAGACTACAGTTATCCCAGTTTACTACAGTTTTACTATAAAGGATCTATCATATACTATAGTAAAAGGTTATGTACTATAGTCAACTATAGACTGACTACAAAAGTCTACAATACACTATAGTAAACGATAGTGTACCATAGTATATTATAGTAAGCTATAGTTTACCTCAGTTTTACTATACAAGATCTATGGTATACTATAGTAACAGACAATGTACTATAGTCAACTAAAGTTTCCTATAGAACTACTACAAAAGTCTATAATACACTACAGTATTCTATAGTATACTATAGTAAACTATAGTTTACCATAGTTTACCTCAGTTTTACTATAGTAAACTATGGTAAATTATGGTACATTTTCATTAGGGAAACGGTAAGTCAGATATGGTTAAGGGGTGACTGAGCAAATATATTGACACGAGGGTAAATAAGCTAGGCTACATTTACAAAAGCTGAAGAAATGACAGTTTTTGACAGATTTCTGACATCTGTATGAAACAAAGTTTGTAGTTAGATTTATTTGAAAAGGTTTATGGTTTAACCCTTTTCATTATATTTTTTGTGAAAATAAAGTCATACTGACATCTTTTCCTTAGGCCATTTCTACCATTGTTTTTATCTTGAGCTTTCATGCCATTTTATACATTTGGACACTGGAGTTATAGAATTAGAAACCACTGGTTCACTAAAACAAAAATATAGAATAAAGAACAAGGAGTCAATAATTTATTTAAATTAACAAGGCCACCTGGAAGTTACATCTCGTACCGATATCGCATGTGATAGTAATATATGTTATTTCCATCTATACAAGAACTGGTCTCAATATGAGATGGATTTCAATTCCATAAACTTGTCTGCTCTGGTTTTCATTTGACCAAAGGCAGTACAACTGACAGAGACACAAAGTCGCCACATAACAATCGGGTTTTCCTTAATAGCCATCTGTAAACTGACAAAAAATACGAAATTGTTTGGTCATTTCAAACATTTTACAGCATGTCCTTGGGGCATCTTAGGCCAGCTATTATTCCGAGAAAAAACACCTCATTTCTAAGGACAAATGGCTGGATATAACCATGGCAACACATAAACACCTTGTCCTTCTATGACCTTGATAGTAAGAAGATTTCTTAAGAGATCTGTTTGTAACAGTAATAACACAGTATAACTCGAACTATACACCACAAATACATGATTTTAATTCGAAATAACCATTCATTCTAGGGAATCATGGAAACTGTATACAGAAGGCGATTTCGCCTACATGTTTTTTTTATTCAAGTGAGGTTTGCTATTCCGGCGACCTTGAAAAGCTGTCAATTTATTTTAAACATGTTGTGCAAAAATACGGCGAAACGAATCGTAACACATTCATTGTTGTCCACAGTTATGACTTTTGTTAGTTTTATCATATGTTTTTCTTGACGATAAGAATACTACTCTTTGGCTGAAACTTGATGGGACTTTGTAACTTTCACGCCTTTCATTCAGTTGACAACTTATCGCGCCGACTCCAGCATGGAAATCCATTAGGTTTTTGTCAGATTAGCTCCGCAGGGCTCATTGTAAAAGAGGGACTTTTGCACAAACACTTTTTGGGACACCATTCAATCTTACGCCCTTGTCATTTTGATTTGCTAATGTCTTTCATTTACGGAAGGTACAAAACTGTTCCTTTTTGAATAAAATAAGGGAAACAGTTTCCAGGCAACGTTATTTCTGCTATAGGACAGGTTATAGTATTGAGATCAAAATGATTTGAAGCCATACTTTGCTATTAAAGTGCATACTTCAGATGAAATACATTAAAGTTGATGTTAAAACAGTATTCACAATGTTCCAAAATATGATTTGAGTCATGTGAATCATTTTCAAAAAGCGAACTATGATCAACTGTTTTTTGCAGACCAGGGGGCCGTTTCACGAATCCGTCACACAGTGCGATCAATCGCAGTTGCCATGACGACGTATCTCTTCACTATGGTATCCATTGGCAACTAGGCTACTTTTGCGATGCGACTGCTTTGTGAAACGAGCCCCAAAGTGGTCACGTCAGGCCATGCATTATGGATAATAAACGGATGCATTGGGATGTAATGGCTTGTTGCTGATGTAGGGGAATTCTGTTTGTTGGTTAAAGGCACACTTGCCGCGAAAATCAGGAATATTGTTTACATTAAAAAAGAAAGACCGTATTCTGTATTTTTCCCAGACAATATAAGTTAGGAACTTTCTATTTTTACCAAAATGTAAAAGTTTGGACGTCACTTTGTATTTTTAATTTGAATTTGAAAATTTGAATTGTTACGTACCCGGAAAGTAAACAAACCGATCTGCCCCCTATTGGCGATTTTATGTTTCAGTCGAGGGAGTGAACTAACGGCACAGTGTAATTTTACGTAGGCCTATTTATCTGAGAAATACAGACTGACGATCGGTTAACAGCGACTGGAAAAGCCTGTTTGAGTGTAAACCACAGATACAAAGGCCTGAAAGGAGGGTAATCCAACACGAAAGTTGACCGACACTGATCGTTGTTGTTGTAATCAGGCTTCGATTCTTCGTTTGTTTTTCACCCCATTTTTACAGTCTAAAGCTAACTAGACATGTTTTATGTGTCCTATGTTTAAGTTTAGTGGTATTAGTCGTAGTAAGCTCATGTAAATTGGTTTTCTTAGCAAATTTAAACAGGCTACGGCGGCAAGTGTGCCTTTAAATGTATAAGTGTGGAGAATGAGTTTTCGTGCTTATTGAATAAATTCCAATTGTCAAGAGAACACGAACATTTGGTTGACGTTGAAATACAAAAATATCATCAGACAATGTGACATGTAGGCCTACCAAGGTACGGGTTTATTCTGTAAGTAAACACAATTTAACTTTTGTCTTTACGCTAATCATTTGACAGCTCTAGTCGTCTTAAATGAAAACTTTATATACAGTCATTTTGTAAAAAGAGTAATTCAAACCTATTTTGAAACCAGGCTAATATTAGCTCCGAAAGAACGTTTGATGTTGGTATTCTTATTTAATTAAAAATTTTAAAACATTTTCAACAAGTCTGAATCCAATTCTATTAAACGTACGCGCAAATAAATAACTTTTAATAGAACTATAAATGTTTGGCTTATATTGGTCAATGATAAGACACATAAATATGGTTTCTGTCATTAATTATGTATTTAAAAGCTTTTTTGTTACTTTGTCAGATCTTTATCTGTAAGTTATAGACTGTTAGATGAAGATTTTCAGTATTCCAGTATGCGTTTGAACTTTCCAGAAACTACCAGCTTATTGACACGTCCGGTAATCGAACGGACAAGATACAGGTGACAAAGCGAGTCGTTTCTAATTTGAAAAATGAACTCACTAGTGGTTGAAAGCTGTTGGAGACATAATGGAGATTTACACCGGACATGCCTTAGCAAGTAGTTAAGATAATGGAAGATTTGACTCTTTTAGAATAACAAAAGTAAACAGGACAATTTATGTAGCATTAGATTTATTTGAAAACTTATAAAATCGTATTAAGCGAATACTTGAATCCAAATATTTTATTCCGCTATAATCCCACGTATAAAGCTTCAACCTTTATGGGAATCAGCCTGCATACTTTTTTACACAATCAATATAATCCCATCTCATCTAACAAATCATGAGCTTAAATAGCTGCTCGGCAAGAATTGATTGATTGATTGATTATTTGTTTGGATAATCGATTGATTGGTTGATTAATTGGTAGGTTTTTTGGTTGGCTGGTTGGTTGACTGGCCATTTGATTGGTTCGTTGGTTGTTGTTTTGTTCCGTGCTTAATATTATCTCCCTCACAGGCATGACGGCTAGTCAACAAAAATTCATGCAAATAAAAATCGTGAGTCAGGAATTATCTCGAGCACGTTATAAAATACGAACATATCGACCGATCACATTGTCAGTGCACTGTCTTTGTTATGACTTCCAGTTCTCCTTTAATTCGATTAATATCACCAGGTTAGAAGTCATAGCTCTTAACCCTTGTGTGTCTTTGGTTGATTCGATGAGGTCTCTTCAGCTGGGTCATTGAAATATGGCGCTTTATTTACATAGTTTAATAAAATGTACAAGGTGGGAGATTATATATTCAAAGAAATTCTTTGTCTTATGTAAGAGCTTTATGTGGTATGTTAAAGGATGTCGTGTCAGCTTAATCAGGACAGATGAGAGGAATTTCTACGGTTAATAAAGCCTTCTTCTTGCTCGGACTGGTATATTAAAATAGTACTGTGGCATACACAATGGCATAACAAGAATGATGCTCCAGGAGAACGCAAATTTTTCTTTTCCGTAATTGACTATATTGTGAGGTAAACAGGAAGACAAGCATGGTGATAAAATACACACACTAAGACTAAATACACAGACTTAGACAAAATGCACAGACTATGACAAAATACATAGTCTAAGACAAAATACACAGACTAAGAAGAATACACAGACTAAGACAAAATACACAGACGAAGACAAAATACACAGACAAAGACAAATACACAGGTTAAGACAAATTAGCCACAAGATATCCGATATATAGCTCTTGTTTTGTAATGGTGACTTTTACAGAAATCCATAATTTAGTGTTCAATAAATAGCAAAGCTCATTATTCAATACAATTTCTGTGAGATAATGAGCATGTACACCCCGATTTAATACCAAACAATCTAGCAGGTATCCAAATAACAACATAACATCACGGTCAAGATGAATGATATTTGTTTCTTATTGTTATAAATAATTCAAATGCGTGGTTTACGTTGCTCATAACAACGGCTGGCCAACTAAAGTTAAAAATTTGGATTGTTTCACTGATTCTTTATCTAAGCTTATTTCACTTATATGGCGGCCTAGCTTGGTTTAGAAGGAAAAGAAATCGGGCATTGCGTCCAGAGGAAACCCTGGATGTTTCTGTGCTGTCTGACAACCATGAACAATAGAAGGAACTTTAAGCCAGAATTTCCATTTTGTTTTGACTCAGCGATTCATGGATGAAGAGTTAGTGTTTACGTGAGGATGGACATTGCTTTAAATAACTGAGACACAGAGGCCACCTCTTAAATCAAATAGCTTACCTGGGAATTAAAATTACCTGGACATTATTTTGGAGAACTGAATTCTTTCGAGATGGAATCTGCGCAGTTATCTGCTTTACATAAGAACAAAAACAACCCGACCTCTACAGTTAATGGAGCTATTTTGTCATGATCCAGCTAATAAGGCACATGTCTGAGTTCATGACGGTATCAGATAAAAGTTATTGAATTGCACTGACTTCAACCCAGCCGTGAGATTTACACATAACCTGGTTGACAGGCCATTAAGAAGATGTCTGTGTAATCCGCTCTTCTTTTATTGGTCCTAACTCTCCGGGGCAAAATTCTGGTCCTAAAGAGGAGACACTTGGCTTCTACGATCAAGAGTCCAAAACTCTCTAGGGCATCTTGTCGGTCGTGTCAGACTCAATATTGTCCTCTCCACTAAAACTCAAAAAAAGGTTTTATAAAAATCCATTTAACCAAATCAGCTTTTTCTCCTAACCAGTAAGGTGGACTGAACTGTAAAATGTCTACTTATGAAATATGACTGCCAAGATGGAAATGGTACTGACAGTTTATTAGAGGGCTAAAGTGATGGCAATAAACTGAGAAAAAAATCAAAAGTCCTTAAAATGAAAATGTGAATGATTAGGTCTATCGGACAAAATTATCGTTTGCACTACATACAATTTAAATTTAATGGTTTTCATTTTTCATTCAAAACGTTACATTATTAAACATTTCTCTAGCTTTCAACGGAAACGTATTGTATTTGAACCGTTTGTGAAAAGCTATTGTTAGTTCATCTTTTTGTTTTTAATTCCAAAAGCTGATGTAATGGTAAACCAATATTCAATATAATTTAGTCACACACCGTGGAATGAAACAGTGAAGGTAACGAGAAATGGTGATGTTTTATTGCAGATTATGGATTCAATTGAGAGAGAAATAATTGTTTACTAAAAACGGATAAGAAACTAAACCTAATTATAAGATAAGATGGCTATCACAATGCATCCCGTTAATTCGTTAGTTTGTTTTTTTCCTAACTCAATGGCTGATTCATAGATCCATTGGTCAAATTGTGTTTTTAGTAAGCTTGCAAACTGAACATTCAGTCGATTGACTTTCATACCCTAACAAAAATATGGTAAATGCCATGGTATTTTGGAAGCTAAAAACCATTACAGAATAATGGTAGAGTAAGCTGGGGGAACCTAATTGCATACAAGTAGATTAAAAAATTTAATTCATCAGGAGCCATGAAAACAACGCTGAGCATGCGCACGATTGATCTAAGCTGACGATGAAGTGTTTCAGAGATATATTCTGAGATTTTCAATCACAAGGATTTGTTTTGCGGGACAGAGGAAAGTTAAATACTGTAAACAACAGACAAAAAGACCTCAAGTGCAATGCAACAAGTTGTTTGATTTATAATCGATCTATTGGTGTTCAGGCTTAATTTTTACATATGTTTTACACCCTCATTTAGGCATTTTAAACTTAACTGGAAAAGCATAATGTGCCAATGTTTAATCTCAGTAGTTTTACTTATAACAAGCTGGCAAATAGTCACAAAAGTCTGAAAGGCCACAGGGGTGAGTCAACATCGGAACCCAGGATAAGTGAGAGTCCCTTTAAGACTCGTTCCTTCGAGAAGATCTATTTTTTCGGATGCAATGATACATGTTTGCCATGGAAGTCGAACAAGTATCCATTGAAATTTGACCAAAAATATGGCGTAAAATCAACTTATGTCTAACATATCCCTTTTTATTCAGTTTATGTATCGACTGAGTTGAAACATTTAAGAAATCGTGTGTTAATTTATTGTGTTTTAGCTCAATTAGCTCAATTTGCGCTCCCCTTGCACTTTAGAGAGCCTCAGTCGGTGGCTCAGTCAGCCGATCGTATGTCTCTCCGTTAGAATTCCGCTCAGTGCGAATAAAAACGGAGACACAAAAAATTGAGCAGGCTTATTGCTTTATCGTCAACTACACGCTTAACTCACTCATTGTACTAGAGTAAGAAAACAACAGAAAAACTGCTTCACGCCTTTGTGACGATCTTTTCCTAAGGCTTTTCGTTGAGTGCTTAACTGAGTGTTTCCAAGAGTTCTGTTTGAGAAGTTCTGTCTTTGATCTTATAGAATCGATCACAGTAAGTGGGCAGTTACAGCTGTCTATAAACTCTTTTGTCTCTGTTCGATTAGATTTTTCCCCGCTCATGAAAAGGGGGCTTCGCATACCAATTCAGATTTGCCAAGGAAACATTGGCGGTTACAGCTTATTGCTGCGACACTAAATAATTCCCATTGGAATTGTAATATTTAAATTATGAAACCATATATAGCCTTGAAATAACCATCAAATTTCTTTCACCACAGTCCACACCAATACATCATCTAAGGGATTAGTCCGATGATGCCCTGTTAATCTCATATGTATTTTGTCTGTCCAAAGATCAAAATGGATTGATTGATTAACTGATTGATTGATGTTTTACGACGCACTCAAGATTATTTAACTTATATGACGGCGTTGCCAGGTTTAGAGGGGAAAGGAAAGCGACCCCATTGCCCGTAGAAAAATCGCGACCTTCGGCGAGTACCTGGCAGCTCTCTCATATACGTGAGCATAATGGAAGGAACTAGCGAACACGTCAATACAATATGTCACAATATCTACCAAAGTCTTAAAATGAGCTGACGATCTGAAGATATAATGCAACGGAAATACAGAGGAAAATTTGCAGCACAATGTGGAATTAACTGTTAAAAATAAAAACTCTGTTCCACTAATATTTAACCCGACGAGTAGTACCACCTTTTCAATGACGAAATTTCTAGGTATATAGCTGACGAGTTGTTTAAGAAACCGATTGGTATAAAAACGACGAGATTTAAAAAAAATTAATACCTCAAAAGTTTATAACCAGATGCGAGTTGCTTTTTGTGATTCCCAAGGAAACGGTGCTTCCATCAAAAGCAGTTTTCATTTGCTTTTATCTTTGAGTTGTCTCTACATTGATCAATGGCATGTGGTTCTCGGCTAATTTCCCTACAACCCTCCCCTAGAAAGAACTATTAGAATCTGGTAGGTTTAGTTTATGAAAAACAATTATAAGATTCGTTAAATAAATTCGTATAGAAGTGTCCATCGTTAGACGCAGTGGGTGGGTTTCATGTGATTCCAAATGCTCCACAGTAAGGTGGTATTGATATACTTAAGACGACCAGCTGTTCATTTGTTAGACACAGCAGCTACAAGATGTATCTAGTTATTCATAACCCCTGCTTTCAATAACAGATGCTTATTATAAGAATGATATGTTATTGTGTACTGGTATTGTTTTGAGGAGGTAGACACTGTTCATATCCAAATAAACTCAACGGTGGACACGTGTGTGAACTGGTTTCTATTTATGAACACTAAAACACACAGGCACAGGATTCAACTGATATTCAAATTGATTCCAGAAAGAAGCAAGATAATATTGGCGATGAGATCGGCTATAATAAGACAATGAATCGATTGACCGATAAGAAAATTTAACATATAAATATGAACTTAACGGACAGAATGTTCCAGCTTTCTTTATGAGGGCATGGGTTCAGATTAAAACGGTAAGTCAGATATGGTCAAGGGGTGACTGAGCAAATATATTGACACGAGGGTAAATAAGCTAGGCTTACATTTACAAAAGCTGAAGAAATGACAGTTGACAGATTTCTGACATCTGTATGAAACAAATTTTATAGTTAGATTTATTTGAAAAGGTTTATGGTTAAACCCTTTCTTTTATATTTTTTTGTGAAAATAAAGTCATCTTTTCCCTAGGCCATTTCTACCATTTGTTTTATCTTGAGCTTTCATGCCATTTTATACATTTGGAAACTGGAGTTATAGAATTCTGGTTCACTAAAACAAAAATATAGCATACAGAAAACTTGGACTAGTCAATAATTTCGTGTATTTATTTCCATTAAGAAGGCGAACTGGAAGTTGCATTTCGTACCAATATCTCACATGATAGTAATGTGTGTTATTTCCATTTATACAAGAGCTGGTCTCAATATGAGATGGATTTCAATTCCATAAACTTGTCTGCTCTGGTTTCCATTTGACCAAAGGCAGTACAACTGACAGAGACACAAAGTCGCCATATAACAATCGGTGTTTCCTTAATAGCCATCTGTAAACTGACAAAAATACGAAATTGTTTGGTCATTTCAAACATTTTACAGCATGTCCTTGGGGCATCTTAGGCCAACTATTATTCCGAGAAAAAAACACTTCATTTCTAAGGACAAATGGCTGGATATAACCATGGCAACGCATAAACACCTTGTCCTTCTATGACCTTGATAACAGGAAATTTCTTAAGAGATCTGTTTGGAGCAGTAATAAAACGGTATAACTTGCGAATTTAACTCGAGCTATACACCACAAATGTATGATTTTCATTCGAGAAATAAACATTCATCCTAGGGAATCATGGAAACTGTATACAGAAGGCGATTTCGCTTACGTGTTTTTTATTATTCAAGTGACGTTTGCTATTCCGGCGACCTTGAAACGCTCTGAATTTATTTTAAACATGTTGTGCAAAAATACGAAATCGTCCTGCAAACACATACATTGTTGTCAGCAGCTATGGCTTTCGTAAATTTTATCAAATGTTTTTCTTGGCGATAAGAATACTCTTTGGCTGAAACTTGACGGAATACTGTGAATAATACGTGTTCAATTCCGAAGATACAATCTCGCAGGGGAATTTGTAACTCTGGTCACGCCTTTCATTCAGTTGGCAACTTATCGAGCCGACTCCAGCATGGAAATCCATTAGGTTTTTGTCAGATTAGCTCCGCAGGACTCATTGTAACAGAGGGAAATTTGCACAAACACTTTTTGGGACACCATTCAATCTTACGCCCTTGTCATTTTGATTTGCTAATGTCTTTCATCTTTCACAAAAATCTTCCTTCCAACATTTTGACTAAAACAAGGGAAACAGTTTCCGGGCAACGTTATTTCTGCTATAGGACAGGTTATATTATTGAGATCAAATGACTCCTTAAGACAAGAAACAGTATTCTTGTGAAAAGATGACAGAGTAATTCAAACCTGTTTTGAAACCAGGCTAATATTAGCTCTGAAAGAATGTTTATGTTGGTATTTTAACTGACGTCTTCAATTTGATTAAATTTTTAAAAACATTTTCAACACGTCTAAATCCATATTGGTCAATAATAACACACATAAATATGGTTTCTGTCTTTTAGTAGTGAAGTTAAAGGCTTTTTTGTTACGTTGTCAGATCTGTATCTTTAAGTTATAGACTGTTAGATGAAGATTTTCTGTATTCCAGTATGCGTTTGAACTTTCCAGAAACTACCAGCTTATTGACAGGTCCGGTAATCGAACGGACAAGATACAGGTGACAAAGCGAGTCGTTTCTAATTTGAAAAATGAACTCACTAGTGGTTGAAAGCTGTTGGAGACATAATGGAGATTTACACCGGACATGCCTTAGCAAGTAGTTAGGATAATGGAAGATTTGACTCTTTTAGAATAACAAAAGTAAACAGGACAATTTATGTAGCATTAGACTTATTTGAAAACTTATAAAATCGTATTAAGCGAATACTTGAATCCAAATATTTTATTCCGCTATAATCCCACGTATAAAGCTTCAACCTTTATGGGAATCAGCCTGCATACTTTTTTACACAATCAATATAATCCCATCTCATCTAACAAATCATGAGCTTAAATAGCTGCTCGGCAAGAATTGATTGATTGATTGATTATTTGTTTGGATAATCGATTGATTGGTTGATTAATTGGTAGGTTTTTTGGTTGGCTGGTTGGTTGACTGGCCATTTGATTGGTTCGTTGGTTGTTGTTTTGTTCCGTGCTTAATATTATCTCCCTCACAGGCATGACGGCTAGTCAACAAAAATTCATGCAAATAAAAATCGTGAGTCAGGAATTATCTCGAGCACGTTATAAAATACGAACATATCGACCGATCACATTGTCAGTGCACTGTCTTTGTTATGACTTCCAGTTCTCCTTTAATTCGATTAATATCACCAGGTTAGAAGTCATAGCTCTTAACCCTTGTGTGTCTTTGGTTGATTCGATGAGGTCTCTTCAGCTGGGTCATTGAAATATGACGCTTTATTTACATAGTTTAATAAAATGTACAAGGTGGGAGATTATATATTCAAAGAAATTCTTTGTCTTATGTAAGAGCTTTATGTGGTATGTTAAAGGATGTCGTGTCAGCTTAATCAGGACAGATGAGAGGAATTTCTACGGTTAATAAAGCCTTCTTCTTGCTCGGACTGGTATATTAAAATAGTACTGTGGCATACACAACGGCATAACAAGAATGATGCTCCAGGAGAACGCAAATTTTTCTTTTCCGTAATTGACTATATTGTGAGGTAAACAGGAAGACAAGCATGGTGATAAAATACACACACTAAGACTAAATACACAGACTTAGACAAAATGCACAGACTATGACAAAATACATAGTCTAAGACAAAATACACAGACTAAGAAGAATACACAGACTAAGACAAAATACACAGACGAAGACAAAATACACAGACGAAGACAAATACACAGGTTAAGACAAATTAGCCACAAGATATCCGATATATAGCTCTTGTTTTGTAATGGTGACTTTTACAGAAATCCATAATTTAGTGTTCAATAAATAGCAAAGCTCATTATTCAATACAATTTCTGTGAGATAATGAGCATGTACACCCCGATTTAATACCAAACAATCTAGCAGGTATCCCAATAACAACATAACATCACGGTCAAGATGAATGATATTTGTTTCTTATTGTTATAAATAATTCAAATGCGTGGTTTACGTTGCTCATAACAACGGCTGGCCAACTAAAGTTAAAAATTTGGATTGTTTCACTGATTCTTTATCTAAGCTTATTTCACTTATATGGCGGCCTAGCTTGGTTTAGAAGGAAAAGAAATCGGGCATTGCGTCCAGAGGAAACCCTGGATGTTTCTGTGCTGTCTGACAACCATGAACAATAGAAGGAACTTTAAGCCAGAATTTCCATTTTGTTTTGACTCAGCGATTCATGGATGAAGAGTTAGTGTTTACGTGAGGATGGACATTGCTTTAAATAACTGAGACACAGAGGCCACCTCTTAAATCAAATAGCTTACCTGGGAATTAAAATTACCTGGACATTATTTTGGAGAACTGAATTCTTTCGAGATGGAATCTGCGCAGTTATCTGCTTTATATAAGAACAAAAACAACCCGACCTCTACAGTTAATGGAGCTATTTTGTCATGATCCAGCTAATAAGGCACATGTCTGAGTTCATGACGGTATCAGATAAAAGTTATTGAATTGTACTGACTTCAACCCAGCCGTGAGATTTACACATAACCCGGTTGACAGGCCATTAAGAAGATGTCTGTGTAATCCGCTCTTCTTTTATTGGTCCTAACTCTCCGGGGCAAAATTCTGGTCCTAAAGAGGAGACACTTGGCTTCTACGATCAAGAGTCCAAAACTCTCTAGGGCATCTTGTCGGTCGTGTCAGACTCAATATTGTCCTCTCCACTAAAACTCAAAAAAAGGTTTTATAAAAATCCATTTAACCAAATCAGCTTTTTCTCCTAACCAGTAAGGTGGACTGAACTGTAAAATGTCTACTTATGAAATATGACTGCCAAGATGGAAATGGTACTGACAGTTTATTAGAGGGCTAAAGTGATGGCAATAAACTGAGAAAAAAATCAAAAGTCCTTAAAATAAAAATGTGAATGATTAGGTCTATCGGACAAAATTATCGTTTGCACTACATACAATTTAAATTTAATGGTTTTCATTTTTCATTCAAAACGTTACATTATTAAACATTTCTCTAGCTTTCAACGGAAACGTATTGTATTTGAACCGTTTGTGAAAAGCTATTGTTAGTTCATCTTTTTGTTTTTAATTCCAAAAGCTGATGTAATGGTAAACCAATATTCAATATAATTTAGTCACACACCGTGGAATGAAACAGTGAAGGTAACGAGAAATGGTGATGTTTTATAGCAGATTATGGATTCAATTGAGAGAGAAATAATTGTTTACTAAAAACGGATAAGAAACTAAACCTAATTATAAGATAAGATGGCTATCACAATGCATCCCGTTAATTCGTTAGTTTGTTTTTTTCCTAACTCAATGGCTGATTCATAGATCCATTGGTCAAATTGTGTTTTTAGTAAGCTTGCAAACTGAACATTCAGTCGATTGACTTTCATACCCTAACAAAAATATGGTAAATGCCATGGTATTTTGGAAGCTAAAAACCATTACAGAATAATGGTAGAGTAAGCTGGGGGAACCTAATTGCATACAAGTAGATTAAAAAATTTAATTCATCAGGAGCCATGAAAACAACGCTGAGCATGCGCACGATTGATCTAAGCTGACGATTAAGTGTTTCAGAGATATATTCTGAGATTTTCAATCACAAGGATTTGTTTTGCGGGACAGAGGAAAGTTAAATACTGTAAACAACAGACAAAAAGACCTCAAGTGCAATGCAACAAGTTGTTTGATTTATAATCGATCTATGGGTGTTCAGGCTTAATTTTTACATATGTTTTACACCCTCATTTAGGCATTTTAAACTTAACTGGAAAAGCATAATGTGCCAATGTTTAATCTCAGTAGTTTTACTTATAACAAGCTGGCAAATAGTCACAAAAGTCTGAAAGGCCACAGGGGTGAGTCAACATCGGAACCCAGGATAAGTGAGAGTCCCTTTAAGACTCGTTCCTTCGAGAAGATCTATTTTGTCGGATGCAATGATACATGTTTGCCATGGAAGTCGAACAAGTATCCATTGAAATTTGACCAAAAATATGGCGTAAAATCAACTTATGTCTAACATATCCCTTTTTATTCAGTTTATGTATCGACTGAGTTGAAACATTTAAGAAATCGTGTGTTAATTTATTGTGTTTTAGCTCAATTAGCTCAATTTGCGCTCCCCTTGCACTTTAGAGAGCCTCAGTCGGTGGCTCAGTCAGCCGATCGTATGTCTCTCCGTTAGAATTCCGCTCAGTGCGAATAAAAACGGAGACACAAAAAATTGAGCAGGCTTATTGCTTTATCGTCAACTACACGCTTAACTCACTCATTGTACTAGAGTAAGAAAACAACAGAAAAACTGCTTCACGCCTTTGTGACGAGCTTTTCCTAAGGCTTTTCGTTGAGTGCTTAACTGAGTGTTTCCAAGAGTTCTGTTTGAGAAGTTCTGTCTTTGATCTTATAGAATCGATCACAGTAAGTGGGCAGTTACAGCTGTCTATAAACTCTTTTGTCTCTGTTCGATTAGATTTTTCCCCGCTCATGAAAATGACAAAAGTTTAAAAAGGGGGCTTCGCATACCAATTCAGATTTGCCAAGGAAACATTGGCGGTTACAGCTTATTGCTGCGACACTAAATAATTCCCATTGGAATTGTAATATTTAAATTATGAAACCATATATAGCCTTGAAATAACCATCAAATTTCTTTCACCACAGTCCACACCAATACATCATCTAAGGGATTAGTCCGATGATGCCCTGTTAATCTCATATGTATTTTGTCTGTCCAAAGATCAAAATGGATTGATTGATTAACTGATTGATTGATGTTTTACGACGCACTCAAGATTATTTAACTTATATGACGGCGTTGCCAGGTTTAGAGGGGAAAGGAAAGCGACCCCATTGCCCGTAGAAAAATCGCGACCTTCGGCGAGTACCTGGCAGCTCTCTCATATACGTGATCATAATGGAAGGAACTAGCGAACACGTCAATACAATATGTCACAATATCTACCAAAGTCTTAAAATGAGCTGACGATCTGAAGATATAATGCAACGGAAATACAGAGGAAAATTTGCAGCACAATGTGGAATTAACTGTTAAAAATAAAAACTCTGCTCCACTAATATTTAACCCGACGAGTAGTACCACCTTTTCAATGACGAAATTTCTAGGTATATAGCTGACGAGTTGTTTAAGAAACCGATTGGTATAAAAACGACGAGATTTAAAAAAAATTAATACCCCAAAAGTTTATAACCAGATGCGAGTTGCTTTTTGTGATTCCCAAGGAAACGGTGCTTCCATCAAAAGCAGTTTTCATTTGCTTTTATCTTTGAGTTGTCTCTACATTGATCAATGGCATGTGGTTCTCGGCTAATTTCCCTACAACCCTCCCCTAGAAAGAACTATTAGAATCTGGTAGGTTTAGTTTATGAAAAACAATTATAAGATTCGTTAAATAAATTCGTATAGAAGTGTCCATCGTTAGACGCAGTGGGTGGGTTTCATGTGATTCCAAATGCTCCACAGTAAGGTGGTATTGATATACTTAAGACGACCAGCTGTTCATTTGTTAGACACAGCAGCTACAAGATGTATCTAGTTATTCATAACCCCTGCTTTCAATAACAGATGCTTATTATAAGAATGATATGTTATTGTGTACTGGTATTGTTTTGAGGAGGTAGACACTGTTCATATCCAAATAAACTCAACGGTGGACACGTGTGTGAACTGGTTTCTATTTATGAACACTAAAACACACAGGCACAGGATTCAACTGATATTCAAATTGATTCCAGAAAGAAGCAAGATAATATTGGCGATGAGATCGGCTATAATAAGACAATGAATCGATTGACCGATAAGAAAATTTAACATATAAATATGAACTTAACGGACAGAATGTTCCAGCTTTCTTTATGAGGGCATGGGTTCAGATTAAAACGGTAAGTCAGATATGGTCAAGGGGTGACTGAGCAAATATATTGACACGAGGGTAAATAAGCTAGGCTTACATTTACAAAAGCTGAAGAAATGACAGTTGACAGATTTCTGACATCTGTATGAAACAAATTTTATAGTTAGATTTATTTGAAAAGGTTTATGGTTAAACCCTTTCTTTTATATTTTTTTGTGAAAATAAAGTCATCTTTTCCCTAGGCCATTTCTACCATTTGTTTTATCTTGAGCTTTCATGCCATTTTATACATTTGGAAACTGGAGTTATAGAATTCTGGTTCACTAAAACAAAAATATAGCATACAGAAAACTTGGACTAGTCAATAATTTCGTGTATTTATTTCCATTAAGAAGGCGAACTGGAAGTTGCATTTCGTACCAATATCTCACATGATAGTAATGTGTGTTATTTCCATTTATACAAGAGCTGGTCTCAATATGAGATGGATTTCAATTCCATAAACTTGTCTGCTCTGGTTTCCATTTGACCAAAGGCAGTACAACTGACAGAGACACAAAGTCGCCATATAACAATCGGTGTTTCCTTAATAGCCATCTGTAAACTGACAAAAATACGAAATTGTTTGGTCATTTCAAACATTTTACAGCATGTCCTTGGGGCATCTTAGGCCAACTATTATTCCGAGAAAAAAACACTTCATTTCTAAGGACAAATGGCTGGATATAACCATGGCAACGCATAAACACCTTGTCCTTCTATGACCTTGATAACAGGAAATTTCTTAAGAGATCTGTTTGGAGCAGTAATAAAACAGTATAACTTGCGAATTTAACTCGAGCTATACACCACAAATGTATGATTTTCATTCGAGAAATAAACATTCATCCTAGGGAATCATGGAAACTGTATACAGAAGGCGATTTCGCTTACGTGTTTTTTATTATTCAAGTGACGTTTGCTATTCCGGCGACCTTGAAACGCTCTGAATTTATTTTAAACATGTTGTGCAAAAATACGAAATCGTCCTGCAAACACATACATTGTTGTCAGCAGCTATGGCTTTCGTAAATTTTATCAAATGTTTTTCTTGGCGATAAGAATACTCTTTGGCTGAAACTTGACGGAATACTGTGAATAATACGTGTTCAATTCCGAAGATACAATCTCGCAGGGGAATTTGTAACTCTGGTCACGCCTTTCATTCAGTTGGCAACTTATCGAGCCGACTCCAGCATGGAAATCCATTAGGTTTTTGTCAGATTAGCTCCGCAGGACTCATTGTAACAGAGGGAAATTTGCACAAACACTTTTTGGGACACCATTCAATCTTACGCCCTTGTCATTTTGATTTGCTAATGTCTTTCATCTTTCACAAAAATCTTCCTTCCAACATTTTGACTAAAACAAGGGAAACAGTTTCCGGGCAACGTTATTTCTGCTATAGGACAGGTTATATTATTGAGATCAAATGACTCCTTAAGACAAGAAACAGTATTCTTGTGAAAAGATGACAGAGTAATTCAAACCTGTTTTGAAACCAGGCTAATATTAGCTCTGAAAGAATGTTTATGTTGGTATTTTAACTGACGTCTTCAATTTGATTAAATTTTTAAAAACATTTTCAACACGTCTAAATCCATATTGGTCAATAATAACACACATAAATATGGTTTCTGTCTTTTAGTAGTGAAGTTAAAGGCTTTTTTGTTACGTTGTCAGATCTGTATCTTTAAGTTATAGACTGTTAGATGAAGATTTTCTGTATTCCAGTATGCGTTTGAACTTTCCAGAAACTACCAGCTTATTGACAGGTCCGGTAATCGAACGGACAAGATACAGGTGACAAAGCGAGTCGTTTCTAATTTGAAAAATGAACTCACTAGTGGTTGAAAGCTGTTGGAGACATAATGGAGATTTACACCGGACATGCCTTAGCAAGTAGTTAGGATAATGGAAGATTTGACTCTTTTAGAATAACAAAAGTAAACAGGACAATTTATGTAGCATTAGACTTATTTGAAAACTTATAAAATCGTATTAAGCGAATACTTGAATCCAAATATTTTATTCCGCTATAATCCCACGTATAAAGCTTCAACCTTTATGGGAATCAGCCTGCATACTTTTTTACACAATCAATATAATCCCATCTCATCTAACAAATCATGAGCTTAAATAGCTGCTCGGCAAGAATTGATTGATTGATTGATTATTTGTTTGGATAATCGATTGATTGGTTGATTAATTGGTAGGTTTTTTGGTTGGCTGGTTGGTTGACTGGCCATTTGATTGGTTCGTTGGTTGTTGTTTTGTTCCGTGCTTAATATTATCTCCCTCACAGGCATGACGGCTAGTCAACAAAAATTCATGCAAATAAAAATCGTGAGTCAGGAATTATCTCGAGCACGTTATAAAATACGAACATATCGACCGATCACATTGTCAGTGCACTGTCTTTGTTATGACTTCCAGTTCTCCTTTAATTCGATTAATATCACCAGGTTAGAAGTCATAGCTCTTAACCCTTGTGTGTCTTTGGTTGATTCGATGAGGTCTCTTCAGCTGGGTCATTGAAATATGACGCTTTATTTACATAGTTTAATAAAATGTACAAGGTGGGAGATTATATATTCAAAGAAATTCTTTGTCTTATGTAAGAGCTTTATGTGGTATGTTAAAGGATGTCGTGTCAGCTTAATCAGGACAGATGAGAGGAATTTCTACGGTTAATAAAGCCTTCTTCTTGCTCGGACTGGTATATTAAAATAGTACTGTGGCATACACAACGGCATAACAAGAATGATGCTCCAGGAGAACGCAAATTTTTCTTTTCCGTAACTGACTATATTGTGAGGTAAACAGGAAGACAAGCATGGTGATAAAATACACACACTAAGACTAAATACACAGACTTAGACAAAATGCACAGACTATGACAAAATACATAGTCTAAGACAAAATACACAGACTAAGAAGAATACACAGACTAAGACAAAATACACAGACGAAGACAAAATACACAGACGAAGACAAATACACAGGTTAAGACAAATTAGCCACAAGATATCCGATATATAGCTCTTGTTTTGTAATGGTGACTTTTACAGAAATCCATAATTTAGTGTTCAATAAATAGCAAAGCTCATTATTCAATACAATTTCTGTGAGATAATGAGCATGTACACCCCGATTTAATACCAAACAATCTAGCAGGTATCCCAATAACAACATAACATCACGGTCAAGATGAATGATATTTGTTTCTTATTGTTATAAATAATTCAAATGCGTGGTTTACGTTGCTCATAACAACGGCTGGCCAACTAAAGTTAAAAATTTGGATTGTTTCACTGATTCTTTATCTAAGCTTATTTCACTTATATGGCGGCCTAGCTTGGTTTAGAAGGAAAAGAAATCGGGCATTGCGTCCAGAGGAAACCCTGGATGTTTCTGTGCTGTCTGACAACCATGAACAATAGAAGGAACTTTAAGCCAGAATTTCCATTTTGTTTTGACTCAGCGATTCATGGATGAAGAGTTAGTGTTTACGTGAGGATGGACATTGCTTTAAATAACTGAGACACAGAGGCCACCTCTTAAATCAAATAGCTTACCTGGGAATTAAAATTACCTGGACATTATTTTGGAGAACTGAATTCTTTCGAGATGGAATCTGCGCAGTTATCTGCTTTATATAAGAACAAAAACAACCCGACCTCTACAGTTAATGGAGCTATTTTGTCATGATCCAGCTAATAAGGCACATGTCTGAGTTCATGACGGTATCAGATAAAAGTTATTGAATTGTACTGACTTCAACCCAGCCGTGAGATTTACACATAACCCGGTTGACAGGCCATTAAGAAGATGTCTGTGTAATCCGCTCTTCTTTTATTGGTCCTAACTCTCCGGGGCAAAATTCTGGTCCTAAAGAGGAGACACTTGGCTTCTACGATCAAGAGTCCAAAACTCTCTAGGGCATCTTGTCGGTCGTGTCAGACTCAATATTGTCCTCTCCACTAAAACTCAAAAAAAGGTTTTATAAAAATCCATTTAACCAAATCAGCTTTTTCTCCTAACCAGTAAGGTGGACTGAACTGTAAAATGTCTACTTATGAAATATGACTGCCAAGATGGAAATGGTACTGACAGTTTATTAGAGGGCTAAAGTGATGGCAATAAACTGAGAAAAAAATCAAAAGTCCTTAAAATAAAAATGTGAATGATTAGGTCTATCGGACAAAATTATCGTTTGCACTACATACAATTTAAATTTAATGGTTTTCATTTTTCATTCAAAACGTTACATTATTAAACATTTCTCTAGCTTTCAACGGAAACGTATTGTATTTGAACCGTTTGTGAAAAGCTATTGTTAGTTCATCTTTTTGTTTTTAATTCCAAAAGCTGATGTAATGGTAAACCAATATTCAATATAATTTAGTCACACACCGTGGAATGAAACAGTGAAGGTAACGAGAAATGGTGATGTTTTATAGCAGATTATGGATTCAATTGAGAGAGAAATAATTGTTTACTAAAAACGGATAAGAAACTAAACCTAATTATAAGATAAGATGGCTATCACAATGCATCCCGTTAATTCGTTAGTTTGTTTTTTTCCTAACTCAATGGCTGATTCATAGATCCATTGGTCAAATTGTGTTTTTAGTAAGCTTGCAAACTGAACATTCAGTCGATTGACTTTCATACCCTAACAAAAATATGGTAAATGCCATGGTATTTTGGAAGCTAAAAACCATTACAGAATAATGGTAGAGTAAGCTGGGGGAACCTAATTGCATACAAGTAGATTAAAAAATTTAATTCATCAGGAGCCATGAAAACAACGCTGAGCATGCGCACGATTGATCTAAGCTGACGATTAAGTGTTTCAGAGATATATTCTGAGATTTTCAATCACAAGGATTTGTTTTGCGGGACAGAGGAAAGTTAAATACTGTAAACAACAGACAAAAAGACCTCAAGTGCAATGCAACAAGTTGTTTGATTTATAATCGATCTATGGGTGTTCAGGCTTAATTTTTACATATGTTTTACACCCTCATTTAGGCATTTTAAACTTAACTGGAAAAGCATAATGTGCCAATGTTTAATCTCAGTAGTTTTACTTATAACAAGCTGGCAAATAGTCACAAAAGTCTGAAAGGCCACAGGGGTGAGTCAACATCGGAACCCAGGATAAGTGAGAGTCCCTTTAAGACTCGTTCCTTCGAGAAGATCTATTTTGTCGGATGCAATGATACATGTTTGCCATGGAAGTCGAACAAGTATCCATTGAAATTTGACCAAAAATATGGCGTAAAATCAACTTATGTCTAACATATCCCTTTTTATTCAGTTTATGTATCGACTGAGTTGAAACATTTAAGAAATCGTGTGTTAATTTATTGTGTTTTAGCTCAATTAGCTCAATTTGCGCTCCCCTTGCACTTTAGAGAGCCTCAGTCGGTGGCTCAGTCAGCCGATCGTATGTCTCTCCGTTAGAATTCCGCTCAGTGCGAATAAAAACGGAGACACAAAAAATTGAGCAGGCTTATTGCTTTATCGTCAACTACACGCTTAACTCACTCATTGTACTAGAGTAAGAAAACAACAGAAAAACTGCTTCACGCCTTTGTGACGAGCTTTTCCTAAGGCTTTTCGTTGAGTGCTTAACTGAGTGTTTCCAAGAGTTCTGTTTGAGAATTTCTGTCTTTGATCTTATAGAATCGATCACAGTAAGTGGGCAGTTACAGCTGTCTATAAACTCTTTTGTCTCTGTTCGATTAGATTTTTCCCCGCTCATGAAAATGACAAAAGTTTAAAAAGGGGGCTTCGCATACCAATTCAGATTTGCCAAGGAAACATTGGCGGTTACAGCTTATTGCTGCGACACTAAATAATTCCCATTGGAATTGTAATATTTAAATTATGAAACCATATATAGCCTTGAAATAACCATCAAATTTCTTTCACCACAGTCCACACCAATACATCATCTAAGGGATTAGTCCGATGATGCCCTGTTAATCTCATATGTATTTTGTCTGTCCAAAGATCAAAATGGATTGATTGATTAACTGATTGATTGATGTTTTACGACGCACTCAAGATTATTTAACTTATATGACGGCGTTGCCAGGTTTAGAGGGGAAAGGAAAGCGACCCCATTGCCCGTAGAAAAATCGCGACCTTCGGCGAGTACCTGGCAGCTCTCTCATATACGTGATCATAATGGAAGGAACTAGCGAACACGTCAATACAATATGTCACAATATCTACCAAAGTCTTAAAATGAGCTGACGATCTGAAGATATAATGCAACGGAAATACAGAGGAAAATTTGCAGCACAATGTGGAATTAACTGTTAAAAATAAAAACTCTGCTCCACTAATATTTAACCCGACGAGTAGTACCACCTTTTCAATGACGAAATTTCTAGGTATATAGCTGACGAGTTGTTTAAGAAACCGATTGGTATAAAAACGACGAGATTTAAAAAAAATTAATACCCCAAAAGTTTATAACCAGATGCGAGTTGCTTTTTGTGATTCCCAAGGAAACGGTGCTTCCATCAAAAGCAGTTTTCATTTGCTTTTATCTTTGAGTTGTCTCTACATTGATCAATGGCATGTGGTTCTCGGCTAATTTCCCTACAACCCTCCCCTAGAAAGAACTATTAGAATCTGGTAGGTTTAGTTTATGAAAAACAATTATAAGATTCGTTAAATAAATTCGTATAGAAGTGTCCATCGTTAGACGCAGTGGGTGGGTTTCATGTGATTCCAAATGCTCCACAGTAAGGTGGTATTGATATACTTAAGACAACCAGCTGTTCATTTGTTAGACACAGCAGCTACAAGATGTATCTAGTTATTCATAACCCCTGCTTTCAATAACAGATGCTTATTATAAGAATGATATGTTATTGTGTACTGGTATTGTTTTGAGGAGGTAGACACTGTTCATATCCAAACAAACTCAACGGTGGACACGTGTGTGAACTGGTTTCTATTTATGAACACTAAAACACACAGGCACAGGATTCAACTGATATTCAAATTGATTCCAGAAAGAAGCAAGATAATATTGGCGATGAGATCGGCTATAATAAGACAATGAATCGATTGACCGATAAGAAAATTTAACATATAAATACACATGTATGAACTTAACGGACAGAATGTTCCAGCTTTCTTTATGAGGGCATGGGTTCAGATTAAAACGGTAAGTCAGATATGGTCAAGGGGTGACTGAGCAAATATATTGACACGAGGGTAAGCTAGGCTTACATTTACAAAAGCTGAAGAAATGACAGTTGACAGATTTCTGACATCTGTATGAAACAAATTTTATAGTTAGATTTATTTGAAAAGGTTTATGGTTAAACCCTTTCTTTTATATTTTTTTGTGAAAATAAAGTCATCTTTTCCCTAGGCCATTTCTACCATTTGTTTTATCTTGAGCTTTCATGCCATTTTATACATTTGGAAACTGGAGTTATAGAATTCTGGTTCACTAAAACAAAAATATAGCATACAGAAAACTTGGACTAGTCAATAATTTCGTGTATTTATTTCCATTAAGAAGGCGAACTGGAAGTTGCATTTCGTACCAATATCTCACATGATAGTAATGTGTGTTATTTCCATTTATACAAGAGCTGGTCTCAATATGAGATGGATTTCAATTCCATAAACTTGTCTGCTCTGGTTTCCATTTGACCAAAGGCAGTACAACTGACAGAGACACAAAGTCGCCATATAACAATCGGTGTTTCCTTAATAGCCATCTGTAAACTGACAAAAATACGAAATTGTTTGGTCATTTCAAACATTTTACAGCATGTCCTTGGGGCATCTTAGGCCAACTATTATTCCGAGAAAAAAACACTTCATTTCTAAGGACAAATGGCTGGATATAACCATGGCAACGCATAAACACCTTGTCCTTCTATGACCTTGATAACAGGAAATTTCTTAAGAGATCTGTTTGGAGCAGTAATAAAACAGTATAACTTGCGAATTTAACTCGAGCTATACACCACAAATGTATGATTTTCATTCGAGAAATAAACATTCATCCTAGGGAATCATGGAAACTGTATACAGAAGGCGATTTCGCTTACGTGTTTTTTATTATTCAAGTGACGTTTGCTATTCCGGCGACCTTGAAACGCTCTGAATTTATTTTAAACATGTTGTGCAAAAATACGAAATCGTCCTGCAAACACATACATTGTTGTCAGCAGCTATGGCTTTCGTAAATTTTATCAAATGTTTTTCTTGGCGATAAGAATACTCTTTGGCTGAAACTTGACGGAATACTGTGAATAATACGTGTTCAATTCCGAAGATACAATCTCGCAGGGGAATTTGTAACTCTGGTCACGCCTTTCATTCAGTTGGCAACTTATCGAGCCGACTCCAGCATGGAAATCCATTAGGTTTTTGTCAGATTAGCTCCGCAGGACTCATTGTAACAGAGGGAAATTTGCACAAACACTTTTTGGGACACCATTCAATCTTACGCCCTTGTCATTTTGATTTGCTAATGTCTTTCATCTTTCACAAAAATCTTCCTTCCAACATTTTGACTAAAACAAGGGAAACAGTTTCCGGGCAACGTTATTTCTGCTATAGGACAGGTTATATTATTGAGATCAAATGACTCCTTAAGACAAGAAACAGTATTCTTGTGAAAAGATGACAGAGTAATTCAAACCTGTTTTGAAACCAGGCTAATATTAGCTCTGAAAGAATGTTTATGTTGGTATTTTAACTGACGTCTTCAATTTGATTAAATTTTTAAAAACATTTTCAACACGTCTAAATCCATATTGGTCAATAATAACACACATAAATATGGTTTCTGTCTTTTAGTAGTGAAGTTAAAGGCTTTTTTGTTACGTTGTCAGATCTGTATCTTTAAGTTATAGACTGTTAGATGAAGATTTTCTGTATTCCAGTATGCGTTTGAACTTTCCAGAAACTACCAGCTTATTGACAGGTCCGGTAATCGAACGGACAAGATACAGGTGACAAAGCGAGTCGTTTCTAATTTGAAAAATGAACTCACTAGTGGTTGAAAGCTGTTGGAGACATAATGGAGATTTACACCGGACATGCCTTAGCAAGTAGTTAGGATAATGGAAGATTTGACTCTTTTAGAATAACAAAAGTAAACAGGACAATTTATGTAGCATTAGATTTATTTGAAAACTTATAAAATCGTATTAAGCGAATACTTGAATCCAAATATTTTATTCCGCTATAATCCCACGTATAAAGCTTCAACCTTTATGGGAATCAGCCTGCATACCTTTTTACACAATCAATATAATCCCATCTCATCTAACAAATCATGAGCTTAAATAGCTGCTCGGCAAGAATTGATTGATTGATTGATTATTTGTTTGGATAATCGATTGATTGGTTGATTAATTGGTAGGTTTTTTGGTTGGCTGGTTGGTTGACTGGCCATTTGATTGGTTCGTTGGTTGTTGTTTTGTTCCGTGCTTAATATTATCTCCCTCACAGGCATGACGGCTAGTCAACAAAAATTCATGCAAATAAAAATCGTGAGTCAGGAATTATCTCGAGCACGTTATAAAATACGAACATATCGACCGATCACATTGTCAGTGCACTGTCTTTGTTATGACTTCCAGTTCTCCTTTAATTCGATTAATATCACCAGGTTAGAAGTCATAGCTCTTAACCCTTGTGTGTCTTTGGTTGATTCGATGAGGTCTCTTCAGCTGGGTCATTGAAATATGACGCTTTATTTACATAGTTTAATAAAATGTACAAGGTGGGAGATTATATATTCAAAGAAATTCTTTGTCTTATGTAAGAGCTTTATGTGGTATGTTAAAGGATGTCGTGTCAGCTTAATCAGGACAGATGAGAGGAATTTCTACGGTTAATAAAGCCTTCTTCTTGCTCGGACTGGTATATTAAAATAGTACTGTGGCATACACAACGGCATAACAAGAATGATGCTCCAGGAGAACGCAAATTTTTCTTTTCCGTAATTGACTATATTGTGAGGTAAACAGGAAGACAAGCATGGTGATAAAATACACACACTAAGACTAAATACACAGACTTAGACAAAATGCACAGACTATGACAAAATACATAGTCTAAGACAAAATACACAGACTAAGAAGAATACACAGACTAAGACAAAATACACAGACGAAGACAAAATACACAGACGAAGACAAATACACAGGTTAAGACAAATTAGCCACAAGATATCCGATATATAGCTCTTGTTTTGTAATGGTGACTTTTACAGAAATCCATAATTTAGTGTTCAATAAATAGCAAAGCTCATTATTCAATACAATTTCTGTGAGATAATGAGCATGTACACCCCGATTTAATACCAAACAATCTAGCAGGTATCCCAATAACAACATAACATCACGGTCAAGATGAATGATATTTGTTTCTTATTGTTATAAATAATTCAAATGCGTGGTTTACGTTGCTCATAACAACGGCTGGCCAACTAAAGTTAAAAATTTGGATTGTTTCACTGATTCTTTATCTAAGCTTATTTCACTTATATGGCGGCCTAGCTTGGTTTAGAAGGAAAAGAAATCGGGCATTGCGTCCAGAGGAAACCCTGGATGTTTCTGTGCTGTCTGACAACCATGAACAATAGAAGGAACTTTAAGCCAGAATTTCCATTTTGTTTTGACTCAGCGATTCATGGATGAAGAGTTAGTGTTTACGTGAGGATGGACATTGCTTTAAATAACTGAGACACAGAGGCCACCTCTTAAATCAAATAGCTTACCTGGGAATTAAAATTACCTGGACATTATTTTGGAGAACTGAATTCTTTCGAGATGGAATCTGCGCAGTTATCTGCTTTATATAAGAACAAAAACAACCCGACCTCTACAGTTAATGGAGCTATTTTGTCATGATCCAGCTAATAAGGCACATGTCTGAGTTCATGACGGTATCAGATAAAAGTTATTGAATTGTACTGACTTCAACCCAGCCGTGAGATTTACACATAACCCGGTTGACAGGCCATTAAGAAGATGTCTGTGTAATCCGCTCTTCTTTTATTGGTCCTAACTCTCCGGGGCAAAATTCTGGTCCTAAAGAGGAGACACTTGGCTTCTACGATCAAGAGTCCAAAACTCTCTAGGGCATCTTGTCGGTCGTGTCAGACTCAATATTGTCCTCTCCACTAAAACTCAAAAAAAGGTTTTATAAAAATCCATTTAACCAAATCAGCTTTTTCTCCTAACCAGTAAGGTGGACTGAACTGTAAAATGTCTACTTATGAAATATGACTGCCAAGATGGAAATGGTACTGACAGTTTATTAGAGGGCTAAAGTGATGGCAATAAACTGAGAAAAAAATCAAAAGTCCTTAAAATAAAAATGTGAATGATTAGGTCTATCGGACAAAATTATCGTTTGCACTACATACAATTTAAATTTAATGGTTTTCATTTTTCATTCAAAACGTTACATTATTAAACATTTCTCTAGCTTTCAACGGAAACGTATTGTATTTGAACCGTTTGTGAAAAGCTATTGTTAGTTCATCTTTTTGTTTTTAATTCCAAAAGCTGATGTAATGGTAAACCAATATTCAATATAATTTAGTCACACACCGTGGAATGAAACAGTGAAGGTAACGAGAAATGGTGATGTTTTATAGCAGATTATGGATTCAATTGAGAGAGAAATAATTGTTTACTAAAAACGGATAAGAAACTAAACCTAATTATAAGATAAGATGGCTATCACAATGCATCCCGTTAATTCGTTAGTTTGTTTTTTTCCTAACTCAATGGCTGATTCATAGATCCATTGGTCAAATTGTGTTTTTAGTAAGCTTGCAAACTGAACATTCAGTCGATTGACTTTCATACCCTAACAAAAATATGGTAAATGCCATGGTATTTTGGAAGCTAAAAACCATTACAGAATAATGGTAGAGTAAGCTGGGGGAACCTAATTGCATACAAGTAGATTAAAAAATTTAATTCATCAGGAGCCATGAAAACAACGCTGAGCATGCGCACGATTGATCTAAGCTGACGATTAAGTGTTTCAGAGATATATTCTGAGATTTTCAATCACAAGGATTTGTTTTGCGGGACAGAGGAAAGTTAAATACTGTAAACAACAGACAAAAAGACCTCAAGTGCAATGCAACAAGTTGTTTGATTTATAATCGATCTATGGGTGTTCAGGCTTAATTTTTACATATGTTTTACACCCTCATTTAGGCATTTTAAACTTAACTGGAAAAGCATAATGTGCCAATGTTTAATCTCAGTAGTTTTACTTATAACAAGCTGGCAAATAGTCACAAAAGTCTGAAAGGCCACAGGGGTGAGTCAACATCGGAACCCAGGATAAGTGAGAGTCCCTTTAAGACTCGTTCCTTCGAGAAGATCTATTTTGTCGGATGCAATGATACATGTTTGCCATGGAAGTCGAACAAGTATCCATTGAAATTTGACCAAAAATATGGCGTAAAATCAACTTATGTCTAACATATCCCTTTTTATTCAGTTTATGTATCGACTGAGTTGAAACATTTAAGAAATCGTGTGTTAATTTATTGTGTTTTAGCTCAATTAGCTCAATTTGCGCTCCCCTTGCACTTTAGAGAGCCTCAGTCGGTGGCTCAGTCAGCCGATCGTATGTCTCTCCGTTAGAATTCCGCTCAGTGCGAATAAAAACGGAGACACAAAAAATTGAGCAGGCTTATTGCTTTATCGTCAACTACACGCTTAACTCACTCATTGTACTAGAGTAAGAAAACAACAGAAAAACTGCTTCACGCCTTTGTGACGAGCTTTTCCTAAGGCTTTTCGTTGAGTGCTTAACTGAGTGTTTCCAAGAGTTCTGTTTGAGAAGTTCTGTCTTTGATCTTATAGAATCGATCACAGTAAGTGGGCAGTTACAGCTGTCTATAAACTCTTTTGTCTCTGTTCGATTAGATTTTTCCCCGCTCATGAAAATGACAAAAGTTTAAAAAGGGGGCTTCGCATACCAATTCAGATTTGCCAAGGAAACATTGGCGGTTACAGCTTATTGCTGCGACACTAAATAATTCCCATTGGAATTGTAATATTTAAATTATGAAACCATATATAGCCTTGAAATAACCATCAAATTTCTTTCACCACAGTCCACACCAATACATCATCTAAGGGATTAGTCCGATGATGCCCTGTTAATCTCATATGTATTTTGTCTGTCCAAAGATCAAAATGGATTGATTGATTAACTGATTGATTGATGTTTTACGACGCACTCAAGATTATTTAACTTATATGACGGCGTTGCCAGGTTTAGAGGGGAAAGGAAAGCGACCCCATTGCCCGTAGAAAAATCGCGACCTTCGGCGAGTACCTGGCAGCTCTCTCATATACGTGATCATAATGGAAGGAACTAGCGAACACGTCAATACAATATGTCACAATATCTACCAAAGTCTTAAAATGAGCTGACGATCTGAAGATATAATGCAACGGAAATACAGAGGAAAATTTGCAGCACAATGTGGAATTAACTGTTAAAAATAAAAACTCTGTTCCACTAATATTTAACCCGACGAGTAGTACCACCTTTTCAATGACGAAATTTCTAGGTATATAGCTGACGAGTTGTTTAAGAAACCGATTGGTATAAAAACGACGAGATTTAAAAAAAATTAATACCCCAAAAGTTTATAACCAGATGCGAGTTGCTTTTTGTGATTCCCAAGGAAACGGTGCTTCCATCAAAAGCAGTTTTCATTTGCTTTTATCTTTGAGTTGTCTCTACATTGATCAATGGCATGTGGTTCTCGGCTAATTTCCCTACAACCCTCCCCTAGAAAGAACTATTAGAATCTGGTAGGTTTAGTTTATGAAAAACAATTATAAGATTCGTTAAATAAATTCGTATAGAAGTGTCCATCGTTAGACGCAGTGGGTGGGTTTCATGTGATTCCAAATGCTCCACAGTAAGGTGGTATTGATATACTTAAGACGACCAGCTGTTCATTTGTTAGACACAGCAGCTACAAGATGTATCTAGTTATTCATAACCCCTGCTTTCAATAACAGATGCTTATTATAAGAATGATATGTTATTGTGTACTGGTATTGTTTTGAGGAGGTAGACACTGTTCATATCCAAATAAACTCAACGGTGGACACGTGTGTGAACTGGTTTCTATTTATGAACACTAAAACACACAGGCACAGGATTCAACTGATATTCAAATTGATTCCAGAAAGAAGCAAGATAATATTGGCGATGAGATCGGCTATAATAAGACAATGAATCGATTGACCGATAAGAAAATTTAACATATAAATATGAACTTAACGGACAGAATGTTCCAGCTTTCTTTATGAGGGCATGGGTTCAGATTAAAACGGTAAGTCAGATATGGTCAAGGGGTGACTGAGCAAATATATTGACACGAGGGTAAATAAGCTAGGCTTACATTTACAAAAGCTGAAGAAATGACAGTTGACAGATTTCTGACATCTGTATGAAACAAATTTTATAGTTAGATTTATTTGAAAAGGTTTATGGTTAAACCCTTTCTTTTATATTTTTTTGTGAAAATAAAGTCATCTTTTCCCTAGGCCATTTCTACCATTTGTTTTATCTTGAGCTTTCATGCCATTTTATACATTTGGAAACTGGAGTTATAGAATTCTGGTTCACTAAAACAAAAATATAGCATACAGAAAACTTGGACTAGTCAATAATTTCGTGTATTTATTTCCATTAAGAAGGCGAACTGGAAGTTGCATTTCGTACCAATATCTCACATGATAGTAATGTGTGTTATTTCCATTTATACAAGAGCTGGTCTCAATATGAGATGGATTTCAATTCCATAAACTTGTCTGCTCTGGTTTCCATTTGACCAAAGGCAGTACAACTGACAGAGACACAAAGTCGCCATATAACAATCGGTGTTTCCTTAATAGCCATCTGTAAACTGACAAAAATACGAAATTGTTTGGTCATTTCAAACATTTTACAGCATGTCCTTGGGGCATCTTAGGCCAACTATTATTCCGAGAAAAAAACACTTCATTTCTAAGGACAAATGGCTGGATATAACCATGGCAACGCATAAACACCTTGTCCTTCTATGACCTTGATAACAGGAAATTTCTTAAGAGATCTGTTTGGAGCAGTAATAAAACAGTATAACTTGCGAATTTAACTCGAGCTATACACCACAAATGTATGATTTTCATTCGAGAAATAAACATTCATCCTAGGGAATCATGGAAACTGTATACAGAAGGCGATTTCGCTTACGTGTTTTTTATTATTCAAGTGACGTTTGCTATTCCGGCGACCTTGAAACGCTCTGAATTTATTTTAAACATGTTGTGCAAAAATACGAAATCGTCCTGCAAACACATACATTGTTGTCAGCAGCTATGGCTTTCGTAAATTTTATCAAATGTTTTTCTTGGCGATAAGAATACTCTTTGGCTGAAACTTGACGGAATACTGTGAATAATACGTGTTCAATTCCGAAGATACAATCTCGCAGGGGAATTTGTAACTCTGGTCACGCCTTTCATTCAGTTGGCAACTTATCGAGCCGACTCCAGCATGGAAATCCATTAGGTTTTTGTCAGATTAGCTCCGCAGGACTCATTGTAACAGAGGGAAATTTGCACAAACACTTTTTGGGACACCATTCAATCTTACGCCCTTGTCATTTTGATTTGCTAATGTCTTTCATCTTTCACAAAAATCTTCCTTCCAACATTTTGACTAAAACAAGGGAAACAGTTTCCGGGCAACGTTATTTCTGCTATAGGACAGGTTATATTATTGAGATCAAATGACTCCTTAAGACAAGAAACAGTATTCTTGTGAAAAGATGACAGAGTAATTCAAACCTGTTTTGAAACCAGGCTAATATTAGCTCTGAAAGAATGTTTATGTTGGTATTTTAACTGACGTCTTCAATTTGATTAAATTTTTAAAAACATTTTCAACACGTCTAAATCCATATTGGTCAATAATAACACACATAAATATGGTTTCTGTCTTTTAGTAGTGAAGTTAAAGGCTTTTTTGTTACGTTGTCAGATCTGTATCTTTAAGTTATAGACTGTTAGATGAAGATTTTCTGTATTCCAGTATGCGTTTGAACTTTCCAGAAACTACCAGCTTATTGACAGGTCCGGTAATCGAACGGACAAGATACAGGTGACAAAGCGAGTCGTTTCTAATTTGAAAAATGAACTCACTAGTGGTTGAAAGCTGTTGGAGACATAATGGAGATTTACACCGGACATGCCTTAGCAAGTAGTTAGGATAATGGAAGATTTGACTCTTTTAGAATAACAAAAGTAAACAGGACAATTTATGTAGCATTAGACTTATTTGAAAACTTATAAAATCGTATTAAGCGAATACTTGAATCCAAATATTTTATTCCGCTATAATCCCACGTATAAAGCTTCAACCTTTATGGGAATCAGCCTGCATACTTTTTTACACAATCAATATAATCCCATCTCATCTAACAAATCATGAGCTTAAATAGCTGCTCGGCAAGAATTGATTGATTGATTGATTATTTGTTTGGATAATCGATTGATTGGTTGATTAATTGGTAGGTTTTTTGGTTGGCTGGTTGGTTGACTGGCCATTTGATTGGTTCGTTGGTTGTTGTTTTGTTCCGTGCTTAATATTATCTCCCTCACAGGCATGACGGCTAGTCAACAAAAATTCATGCAAATAAAAATCGTGAGTCAGGAATTATCTCGAGCACGTTATAAAATACGAACATATCGACCGATCACATTGTCAGTGCACTGTCTTTGTTATGACTTCCAGTTCTCCTTTAATTCGATTAATATCACCAGGTTAGAAGTCATAGCTCTTAACCCTTGTGTGTCTTTGGTTGATTCGATGAGGTCTCTTCAGCTGGGTCATTGAAATATGACGCTTTATTTACATAGTTTAATAAAATGTACAAGGTGGGAGATTATATATTCAAAGAAATTCTTTGTCTTATGTAAGAGCTTTATGTGGTATGTTAAAGGATGTCGTGTCAGCTTAATCAGGACAGATGAGAGGAATTTCTACGGTTAATAAAGCCTTCTTCTTGCTCGGACTGGTATATTAAAATAGTACTGTGGCATACACAACGGCATAACAAGAATGATGCTCCAGGAGAACGCAAATTTTTCTTTTCCGTAATTGACTATATTGTGAGGTAAACAGGAAGACAAGCATGGTGATAAAATACACACACTAAGACTAAATACACAGACTTAGACAAAATGCACAGACTATGACAAAATACATAGTCTAAGACAAAATACACAGACTAAGAAGAATACACAGACTAAGACAAAATACACAGACGAAGACAAAATACACAGACGAAGACAAATACACAGGTTAAGACAAATTAGCCACAAGATATCCGATATATAGCTCTTGTTTTGTAATGGTGACTTTTACAGAAATCCATAATTTAGTGTTCAATAAATAGCAAAGCTCATTATTCAATACAATTTCTGTGAGATAATGAGCATGTACACCCCGATTTAATACCAAACAATCTAGCAGGTATCCCAATAACAACATAACATCACGGTCAAGATGAATGATATTTGTTTCTTATTGTTATAAATAATTCAAATGCGTGGTTTACGTTGCTCATAACAACGGCTGGCCAACTAAAGTTAAAAATTTGGATTGTTTCACTGATTCTTTATCTAAGCTTATTTCACTTATATGGCGGCCTAGCTTGGTTTAGAAGGAAAAGAAATCGGGCATTGCGTCCAGAGGAAACCCTGGATGTTTCTGTGCTGTCTGACAACCATGAACAATAGAAGGAACTTTAAGCCAGAATTTCCATTTTGTTTTGACTCAGCGATTCATGGATGAAGAGTTAGTGTTTACGTGAGGATGGACATTGCTTTAAATAACTGAGACACAGAGGCCACCTCTTAAATCAAATAGCTTACCTGGGAATTAAAATTACCTGGACATTATTTTGGAGAACTGAATTCTTTCGAGATGGAATCTGCGCAGTTATCTGCTTTATATAAGAACAAAAACAACCCGACCTCTACAGTTAATGGAGCTATTTTGTCATGATCCAGCTAATAAGGCACATGTCTGAGTTCATGACGGTATCAGATAAAAGTTATTGAATTGTACTGACTTCAACCCAGCCGTGAGATTTACACATAACCCGGTTGACAGGCCATTAAGAAGATGTCTGTGTAATCCGCTCTTCTTTTATTGGTCCTAACTCTCCGGGGCAAAATTCTGGTCCTAAAGAGGAGACACTTGGCTTCTACGATCAAGAGTCCAAAACTCTCTAGGGCATCTTGTCGGTCGTGTCAGACTCAATATTGTCCTCTCCACTAAAACTCAAAAAAAGGTTTTATAAAAATCCATTTAACCAAATCAGCTTTTTCTCCTAACCAGTAAGGTGGACTGAACTGTAAAATGTCTACTTATGAAATATGACTGCCAAGATGGAAATGGTACTGACAGTTTATTAGAGGGCTAAAGTGATGGCAATAAACTGAGAAAAAAATCAAAAGTCCTTAAAATAAAAATGTGAATGATTAGGTCTATCGGACAAAATTATCGTTTGCACTACATACAATTTAAATTTAATGGTTTTCATTTTTCATTCAAAACGTTACATTATTAAACATTTCTCTAGCTTTCAACGGAAACGTATTGTATTTGAACCGTTTGTGAAAAGCTATTGTTAGTTCATCTTTTTGTTTTTAATTCCAAAAGCTGATGTAATGGTAAACCAATATTCAATATAATTTAGTCACACACCGTGGAATGAAACAGTGAAGGTAACGAGAAATGGTGATGTTTTATAGCAGATTATGGATTCAATTGAGAGAGAAATAATTGTTTACTAAAAACGGATAAGAAACTAAACCTAATTATAAGATAAGATGGCTATCACAATGCATCCCGTTAATTCGTTAGTTTGTTTTTTTCCTAACTCAATGGCTGATTCATAGATCCATTGGTCAAATTGTGTTTTTAGTAAGCTTGCAAACTGAACATTCAGTCGATTGACTTTCATACCCTAACAAAAATATGGTAAATGCCATGGTATTTTGGAAGCTAAAAACCATTACAGAATAATGGTAGAGTAAGCTGGGGGAACCTAATTGCATACAAGTAGATTAAAAAATTTAATTCATCAGGAGCCATGAAAACAACGCTGAGCATGCGCACGATTGATCTAAGCTGACGATTAAGTGTTTCAGAGATATATTCTGAGATTTTCAATCACAAGGATTTGTTTTGCGGGACAGAGGAAAGTTAAATACTGTAAACAACAGACAAAAAGACCTCAAGTGCAATGCAACAAGTTGTTTGATTTATAATCGATCTATGGGTGTTCAGGCTTAATTTTTACATATGTTTTACACCCTCATTTAGGCATTTTAAACTTAACTGGAAAAGCATAATGTGCCAATGTTTAATCTCAGTAGTTTTACTTATAACAAGCTGGCAAATAGTCACAAAAGTCTGAAAGGCCACAGGGGTGAGTCAACATCGGAACCCAGGATAAGTGAGAGTCCCTTTAAGACTCGTTCCTTCGAGAAGATCTATTTTGTCGGATGCAATGATACATGTTTGCCATGGAAGTCGAACAAGTATCCATTGAAATTTGACCAAAAATATGGCGTAAAATCAACTTATGTCTAACATATCCCTTTTTATTCAGTTTATGTATCGACTGAGTTGAAACATTTAAGAAATCGTGTGTTAATTTATTGTGTTTTAGCTCAATTAGCTCAATTTGCGCTCCCCTTGCACTTTAGAGAGCCTCAGTCGGTGGCTCAGTCAGCCGATCGTATGTCTCTCCGTTAGAATTCCGCTCAGTGCGAATAAAAACGGAGACACAAAAAATTGAGCAGGCTTATTGCTTTATCGTCAACTACACGCTTAACTCACTCATTGTACTAGAGTAAGAAAACAACAGAAAAACTGCTTCACGCCTTTGTGACGAGCTTTTCCTAAGGCTTTTCGTTGAGTGCTTAACTGAGTGTTTCCAAGAGTTCTGTTTGAGAAGTTCTGTCTTTGATCTTATAGAATCGATCACAGTAAGTGGGCAGTTACAGCTGTCTATAAACTCTTTTGTCTCTGTTCGATTAGATTTTTCCCCGCTCATGAAAATGACAAAAGTTTAAAAAGGGGGCTTCGCATACCAATTCAGATTTGCCAAGGAAACATTGGCGGTTACAGCTTATTGCTGCGACACTAAATAATTCCCATTGGAATTGTAATATTTAAATTATGAAACCATATATAGCCTTGAAATAACCATCAAATTTCTTTCACCACAGTCCACACCAATACATCATCTAAGGGATTAGTCCGATGATGCCCTGTTAATCTCATATGTATTTTGTCTGTCCAAAGATCAAAATGGATTGATTGATTAACTGATTGATTGATGTTTTACGACGCACTCAAGATTATTTAACTTATATGACGGCGTTGCCAGGTTTAGAGGGGAAAGGAAAGCGACCCCATTGCCCGTAGAAAAATCGCGACCTTCGGCGAGTACCTGGCAGCTCTCTCATATACGTGATCATAATGGAAGGAACTAGCGAACACGTCAATACAATATGTCACAATATCTACCAAAGTCTTAAAATGAGCTGACGATCTGAAGATATAATGCAACGGAAATACAGAGGAAAATTTGCAGCACAATGTGGAATTAACTGTTAAAAATAAAAACTCTGCTCCACTAATATTTAACCCGACGAGTAGTACCACCTTTTCAATGACGAAATTTCTAGGTATATAGCTGACGAGTTGTTTAAGAAACCGATTGGTATAAAAACGACGAGATTTAAAAAAAATTAATACCCCAAAAGTTTATAACCAGATGCGAGTTGCTTTTTGTGATTCCCAAGGAAACGGTGCTTCCATCAAAAGCAGTTTTCATTTGCTTTTATCTTTGAGTTGTCTCTACATTGATCAATGGCATGTGGTTCTCGGCTAATTTCCCTACAACCCTCCCCTAGAAAGAACTATTAGAATCTGGTAGGTTTAGTTTATGAAAAACAATTATAAGATTCGTTAAATAAATTCGTATAGAAGTGTCCATCGTTAGACGCAGTGGGTGGGTTTCATGTGATTCCAAATGCTCCACAGTAAGGTGGTATTGATATACTTAAGACGACCAGCTGTTCATTTGTTAGACACAGCAGCTACAAGATGTATCTAGTTATTCATAACCCCTGCTTTCAATAACAGATGCTTATTATAAGAATGATATGTTATTGTGTACTGGTATTGTTTTGAGGAGGTAGACACTGTTCATATCCAAATAAACTCAACGGTGGACACGTGTGTGAACTGGTTTCTATTTATGAACACTAAAACACACAGGCACAGGATTCAACTGATATTCAAATTGATTCCAGAAAGAAGCAAGATAATATTGGCGATGAGATCGGCTATAATAAGACAATGAATCGATTGACCGATAAGAAAATTTAACATATAAATATGAACTTAACGGACAGAATGTTCCAGCTTTCTTTATGAGGGCATGGGTTCAGATTAAAACGGTAAGTCAGATATGGTCAAGGGGTGACTGAGCAAATATATTGACACGAGGGTAAGCTAGGCTTACATTTACAAAAGCTGAAGAAATGACAGTTGACAGATTTCTGACATCTGTATGAAACAAATTTTATAGTTAGATTTATTTGAAAAGGTTTATGGTTAAACCCTTTCTTTTATATTTTTTTGTGAAAATAAAGTCATCTTTTCCCTAGGCCATTTCTACCATTTGTTTTATCTTGAGCTTTCATGCCATTTTATACATTTGGAAACTGGAGTTATAGAATTCTGGTTCACTAAAACAAAAATATAGCATACAGAAAACTTGGACTAGTCAATAATTTCGTGTATTTATTTCCATTAAGAAGGCGAACTGGAAGTTGCATTTCGTACCAATATCTCACATGATAGTAATGTGTGTTATTTCCATTTATACAAGAGCTGGTCTCAATATGAGATGGATTTCAATTCCATAAACTTGTCTGCTCTGGTTTCCATTTGACCAAAGGCAGTACAACTGACAGAGACACAAAGTCGCCATATAACAATCGGTGTTTCCTTAATAGCCATCTGTAAACTGACAAAAATACGAAATTGTTTGGTCATTTCAAACATTTTACAGCATGTCCTTGGGGCATCTTAGGCCAACTATTATTCCGAGAAAAAAACACTTCATTTCTAAGGACAAATGGCTGGATATAACCATGGCAACGCATAAACACCTTGTCCTTCTATGACCTTGATAACAGGAAATTTCTTAAGAGATCTGTTTGGAGCAGTAATAAAACAGTATAACTTGCGAATTTAACTCGAGCTATACACCACAAATGTATGATTTTCATTCGAGAAATAAACATTCATCCTAGGGAATCATGGAAACTGTATACAGAAGGCGATTTCGCTTACGTGTTTTTTATTATTCAAGTGACGTTTGCTATTCCGGCGACCTTGAAACGCTCTGAATTTATTTTAAACATGTTGTGCAAAAATACGAAATCGTCCTGCAAACACATACATTGTTGTCAGCAGCTATGGCTTTCGTAAATTTTATCAAATGTTTTTCTTGGCGATAAGAATACTCTTTGGCTGAAACTTGACGGAATACTGTGAATAATACGTGTTCAATTCCGAAGATACAATCTCGCAGGGGAATTTGTAACTCTGGTCACGCCTTTCATTCAGTTGGCAACTTATCGAGCCGACTCCAGCATGGAAATCCATTAGGTTTTTGTCAGATTAGCTCCGCAGGACTCATTGTAACAGAGGGAAATTTGCACAAACACTTTTTGGGACACCATTCAATCTTACGCCCTTGTCATTTTGATTTGCTAATGTCTTTCATCTTTCACAAAAATCTTCCTTCCAACATTTTGACTAAAACAAGGGAAACAGTTTCCGGGCAACGTTATTTCTGCTATAGGACAGGTTATATTATTGAGATCAAATGACTCCTTAAGACAAGAAACAGTATTCTTGTGAAAAGATGACAGAGTAATTCAAACCTGTTTTGAAACCAGGCTAATATTAGCTCTGAAAGAATGTTTATGTTGGTATTTTAACTGACGTCTTCAATTTGATTAAATTTTTAAAAACATTTTCAACACGTCTAAATCCATATTGGTCAATAATAACACACATAAATATGGTTTCTGTCTTTTAGTAGTGAAGTTAAAGGCTTTTTTGTTACGTTGTCAGATCTGTATCTTTAAGTTATAGACTGTTAGATGAAGATTTTCTGTATTCCAGTATGCGTTTGAACTTTCCAGAAACTACCAGCTTATTGACAGGTCCGGTAATCGAACGGACAAGATACAGGTGACAAAGCGAGTCGTTTCTAATTTGAAAAATGAACTCACTAGTGGTTGAAAGCTGTTGGAGACATAATGGAGATTTACACCGGACATGCCTTAGCAAGTAGTTAGGATAATGGAAGATTTGACTCTTTTAGAATAACAAAAGTAAACAGGACAATTTATGTAGCATTAGACTTATTTGAAAACTTATAAAATCGTATTAAGCGAATACTTGAATCCAAATATTTTATTCCGCTATAATCCCACGTATAAAGCTTCAACCTTTATGGGAATCAGCCTGCATACTTTTTTACACAATCAATATAATCCCATCTCATCTAACAAATCATGAGCTTAAATAGCTGCTCGGCAAGAATTGATTGATTGATTGATTATTTGTTTGGATAATCGATTGATTGGTTGATTAATTGGTAGGTTTTTTGGTTGGCTGGTTGGTTGACTGGCCATTTGATTGGTTCGTTGGTTGTTGTTTTGTTCCGTGCTTAATATTATCTCCCTCACAGGCATGACGGCTAGTCAACAAAAAGTCATGCAAATAAAAATCGTGAGTCAGGAATTATCTCGAGCACGTTATAAAATACGAACATATCGACCGATCACATTGTCAGTGCACTGTCTTTGTTATGACTTCCAGTTCTCCTTTAATTCGATTAATATCACCAGCTTAGAAGTCATAGCTCTTAACCCTTGTGTGTCTTTGGTTGATTCAATAAGGTCTCTTCAGCTGGGCCATTGAAACATAAAGCTTTATTTACATAGTGTAATAAAATGTACTAGGTAGGAGATTATATATTTAAAGGATAAGAAAACAAAGAAAATACTTTATGGTTCAAAACAAGCGCGCTTGTTTTTCCTTTCCAACTGTACCAAACACATATTTTTGAGATTTTTTCATGGGACATGATGCAGTTTATAAAATACCGTATTATGTTACACACACAAAACAAATTGGTCAACTTTCAAAATCTCCCATTAAAACCCAGGTTAATTTCACTCTCTTCAAAGTATTCCTATGTCCAGCAAATGGCTTTCAGTTTCACGAAACTTATATTGAATTACAAAAGAAGCTTTGAGGAAAATGTGACTAGCAAAAAAATGGTCTGCGTGCCATATTGGTGAATTACGAAGGCCTTGAAGAGGATGAATTTAACCTAGGCTTAAATGGGAGATTTTGAAAGTTGACCAATTTGTTTTTCTTATTGTGGAATTTTATTAACTTCACTGTTAGGAGTAAAAAAATCGCGAAAACATGTGTTTGGTACCGTTGGAAAGGAAAAGTTAGTGCGCTTCTTCTGAACCCTAAAGTGATTTTTGTTATCTCCCCCTTTAAACAAATTCTTTGTCTGGCGTAAGAGCTTTATGTGGTATGTTAAAGGACACACAATGTCGTGTCAGCTTAAGATGAGAGGAATTTCTACGGTTAATAAAGTCTTCTTCTTGCTCTTACTGGTATATTAAAATAGTGCTGTGGCAAACACAATGGCATAATAAGAGTAATGCTCAAGGAGAACGCACATTTTTCCGTAATTGACTATATTCTGAGGTAAACAGGAAGACAAGTATGGTGATATGGAATAACTGCCCGGGGTGCTCTACTCAGATATCGGCTATCAGAACATCAATGCCATATAACATCAATTCACTCAAGTAGTTACGAAAATGTGCATGTTTCTTCCTGACGCCTATTTTGACTAACAGGGAATTAATGCGAGATTTGGTTTGTTGTAAATTATGTTTTTCAAATATACAGTTTGTCCATTTACAAGCACAAACCATCTATAAACTTTGTTCAGGAAAATCCATACAGTATGTGGCCTGTACGAAGCGAAAACGTGTTCGAAAAGTAAACAAAATCTAAATAACCGGGACGACCATTCATTCATTCTAAGCCAAAGTTAGTTCAAAACAATACTTTATCGTACATTTTCAAGACTAGAATCACTAAAAAGCTTCTGAATCATACGTCTTGAGAAAAATAGCCAAAAATGTAAACATAGTGTTTTAACGTCAAAATATCAACATTTTGGCAGCTCATGCCACTTTAAGGGTTGAAGATCCGTCTCTCAGTTATGCGTCTCGTATATTGATAAATCTAGTTTATGACTGGCCTCAGGGGTTGTCAAGGCTTATCTGTCAACCTTCGTTTGCTCCTCCTGGCCACAGACTTCCTTTTTACTTGGGAGACTGGTGAGTCTTAGCTGGAACCAATTTTTGGCCGAAAGAACTGGTTATACTCGGATAAATATTCACTAAAATCATCAAAACACCGTTGTTGAGCATTTTGAACAATAAAGCCATGTGTTGCCAATCAATTCCTAAGAGTTAGCGTCTATCTTTGTAACCTTTAGAAATTTTTTAGGGTTATCCAAAGCTACCTAAGTCTCACTATGTTTTAGGGAGTATGTGAGTTGTGTTGATAAATGAAAATTACTTTGATCAGCTTTACCGGAGGGATAACTATACCAGGGAGCGTTATCATGGCTTAACGACGCTTTCCACATAGGGTGAAATATTGATTGATTGATGTTTTAAGCCGCATTCAGGATTATTTCACTTATTTGGCTGTGTTGGGAGGAAACCGGGCTCATTGCCAGGAGGAAACTCCCGACCTTCGGCGAGTACCTGGCAACTCTTCCACTTACGGCGACCGACTGAAAAAAAATGTATTTGGTCTGAGTGGGATTCGAACCGGCGCCGTCTCGATGGAAGGTCTGTGTGGGACTGAGGGACGATCACTCCAACCCATTGGACCACAGAGGCCCCGTGAAATATTGAAAGCCCAGTAACAAAGGTGGTTTAGTTGTTTTTTTTTTGATGCAAGTGATGGGATTTGAATCGATGGTTTGCTTGTAGGTCGTAAAGAATATGCTCTACAACCCCGGCTTCTGGAACGTCACCTTTTTACTCTTTAAAACAGTTATAGGTTCACTCATTGACTTTGTATTTATTCTGGTACCGTAAGAAGTAACCATTCGATCAGTTCAACTTTCAAGAGAACTCTATAAAGCAAAGACTGTCTGTAATCCCATAGCTTCGAGCGGCAGGACGGCCGCTGGAACCCTCCCAGACAGCACAATCACAATGAACCAACCTAGGATCGACGGTTGTTGTATTGTTGGCCCACGGTCGGCTGGCTGGAGGTGGGTTTTGATTATTTGCTCATCGTTATAGCGCTAGCCGAAAGGAGGGTTCAACGCTGTTAATTAGTTGGCCCAATATTGGCAAATGGTTAGGTTCAATATGTGCAGAGAATCGTCGGTCTATGGTGAGCTTATTGTTGTTAAGAGGTTGTATGGCTGTCGTCAAATCATTAAAATAAGAACGATTTTATCGCGGGTTCGAATCCCACCCAGTCAAAAAAAAATTGGAAGTTTCTGATTGGGTTTTCACTCAGACGACCTATGTGGGAGTGTTGCCAGTTACCAACGGAAGGTCGTGGGTTTCCTCTAGGCATTAAGCCCGGTCTCCTCCCACAATAAGACTGTCACAGAAGTGAAATAATCTTTAGTGCGGCGTAAAACCCAAAACAATAAATCTTTCGGCTCAGTTGGTTAGAGTGGTAGGCCTAATCCCTTAGTCAGACACAGGCTTGATCGATGCGGATTGGGTTCGAATCCCACTAAGACCTTATAAAAATTGAAAAAGTCCTCAGTGGATTTTCCATACGATCGCCGTACGTTTAAGGGTTTACAGGTACTCTCCGAACGTCGGGGGTTTGCTCCGGACAAAGAGCCCGGTTTTCTTCCCCACTTAAAGTGGCATGAGCTGCCAAAATGTTGACATTTGGACGTTAAAACAGAATTTCGAAATTATTGGCTATTTTTGTCAATACGTATAATTCAGAAACTTTTTAGTGCTCCTAGTCTCGAGAATGAACGATTAAGTATTGTTTTGAACTAACTTTGGCTTAGGATGAATGAACGGTCGTCCCGGTTATTTAAATTTTGTTTACCGTACTTTTCGGACACTATTTCGGTTCGTATAGGCCGTAGACTTTATGGATTTCCCTCATTCCAACGCTAATCATTTAGTTTGCCGATGGCCTTCAAGCCCTCTTACTGTCGTGACGATCAGAAATTATGAAAAAAGTGTGAATTTTGGCAGCTGCGAAAAACATCTTTAGTGCGTCGTAAAACATCAATCAATCTTTCGCCATAAACTTGCCGTCTCTTCCTAATAATTTGCTTAATTATTGCTCAAACAGCGTTTTTTATATTATTTTTTGTTTGTTTGAAGAATTGGTATGAAGGGAGAGGTCTCACGACGTCTCAATCTTCAAGTCCAATCAGATGTTACTTTCGACCCGTGGCAGACGCTCAGATTATGCTCAACCACCCAAAACGATAACATCTGTGCAAAAGATGCAGTTAATACCCAAAAAGAGTTGCAAATTTGATGCTAAATCGAGTTACATTATTTAGAAACACGGTATAACAGCACGGCCAGTAGAAACTTGACATATCAATTGTGACTTGCGCACACTGGACTTCCTTTAAGCGTGTTTTCTCACTTCCTTTAAACGTATTTCTATAAAAATACTTTTTTATTTATTTTTGCAAACGACACGGACATTTTTATATTCAATATTTTTTTTTTATTCAAAAATTTTATATATATTAATAAAAATCTTTGTTTGAATAAAGGTGCTAAATTTCTTAAAGAAACAAAAAAAAATTGCAGGAGGAAAAAAAATTGTGTGTGTTTTTTTTTTTTTTAACATTAGTTTAAAAAAATATTTTTAGGAATGAATTATATTTTAAGCCTAAACATATATTTATAACAAGTAAATTTATTTCCAGCATATATACAATATTGTACTAAACGGCAGCTTATACTCTGTAGCCCTCCCATTTACACCACCCTTATTTATTAGAACATAGCAATGACAATGACTGATGAGCTAAATAGGTTGAAAATGGTCGTATCTCTGGGAAAATACGTTTGAATTCGGTTAACTGTTTTGAAATCTACAAAAGGTGCCCGTCAGTTGAGAGAGATAGACATTTTTTTGGCTTCCTTAAAGGTACACTTGCCGCGAAAATCAGGAATATTGTTTACATTAAAAAAGAAAGACCGTTTTCTGTATTTTTCCCAGACAATATAAGTTAGGAACTTTCTATTTTTACCAAAATTTAGAAGTTTGGACGTCACTTTGTATTTTTAATTTGAATTTGAAAATTTGAATGGTTAGGTGCCCGGAACGTAAACAAACCAATCTGCTCGCATAGGCGATGTTATGTTTCAGTCGAGTGAGTGAACTAACGGCACAGTGTAATTTATTAGGCCTATTTATCTGAGAAATACAGACTGACGATCGGTTAACAGCGACTGGAAAAGCCTGCTGATAATTGTTTGAGTGTAAACCAAAGATAAAAAGGCCTGAAATGAGGGTAATCCAACACGAAAGTTGATCGACACTGATCGTTGTTGTTGTAATCAGGCTTCGATTCTTCGTTTGTTTTTCATCCCATTTCTACATTCTAAAGCTAACTAGACATGTTTTATGTGTCCTATGTTTAAGTTTAGTGGTATTAGTCGTAGTATGCTCATGCAAATTGGTTTTCTTAGCAAATTTAAACAGGCTACGGCGGCAAGTGGGCCTTTAACTAAAACATATTCTTTTTTTGACCTGTTGGATTATAAAATGAATAAATTCTACTCAAAATCAGTGTCCAAATTTGAACAACTTCATAAAAGAACGAGTGTTTTTTGTTTTCGTGCATTTCCGGTAAACTTTAGGCTCATAATTGGAATGGAAAGCTTAAAACCAAAGGAGAAAGTTCTTTGCCACAAGGTTTATTGTTGACCACATGTGAACAGATGGAAAAAAAACAGACAACATTAGGGGGTGAGTGAGGGTAAATATATGGCCGGTTTATATTAAAGAATACTGTATACTGCAAGTGAAAATTGTATGACAAATACAGGTACTGATTCAAATCAGGAAAGCCCAAGCCATGATAATCTGAGAGGTTTTATTCCAACTTTCAGTGTCATTTGGTATGTTATTTGGGGCGAATTTCTAATGTAATGAAGCAGTGCAGCCATGTCTATAGTACAATTGCATCTGGAAAATGTAGAAAGAGCTTCATTCCAATTCCTTTGATGCGTGAAGCAGGGAAATTTAATCACATATGGACCAGCAGCTCCATTCATCTTATACAGGGCCTGGAATTACCTGAAAGAGTATAAAGATATTCAGCTTGTCAATATTGAAGAAGATATTTATGAAAGAAAGGCATTTGGTAAGACTAAAATTCATTTCCCATTTGCGGTAATTTTATAGTGGCATGAGCTGCCAAAATGTTGATATTTTGACGTTAAAACAGAATGTTGAAATTATTGGCTATTTTTCTAAAGACGTATAATTCAAAAGCTTTTTAGTGCTTCTAGTCTCGAAAATGTACGATAAAGTATTGTTTTGAACTAACTTTGGCTTAGAATGAATGAATGGTCGTCCCGGTTATTTTGTTTTGTTTACTTTTCGAACACGTGTTCGGTTCCTACAGGCTACATACTGTATGGATTTTCCTCATTCCAACGCCAATCATTTAGTTTTTCGATGGCCTTCAAAGACTCTTACTGTCGTGGCGATCAGAAATTATTAAAAACGTGTGAATTTTGGCCACTTTAATGTCTGCACTCACAGTACATTCCCGTATCTCCATAGAACCACACCCTTCAGTAGTCCATCGGGAGTATTTTAAGAACAAGTTAACCAGACCATTAAGGTAGAAAATGTTCACTATTACCACAAACAACAGCTGATAGGGGTCACTTTGCACATAGTCCGCTGGATGTAAACAGACAAAATACGCCTAACTACCAGATCTCCATCCACCTTAACTGGTCCCATTCCACTTATTAAATCATTTTTAGACAGTAACTCAACCCCTGTCCTTTCATAAAAACTACACAAATGCCCAGATAAAAATGCAGGGGCCAGGAAAAAATAATACAAAAACACACACACAAACACACATCTGGATCTTCTACCAATTTTCGGAAATAGGTACATGTAACTGTGTCCTGCAAACTTCCGGAAGTACTGTGTCCTGCAAATTTCCGGAAGTACTGTATCCTGCAAATTTCCGGAAGTAGGTAACTGTATCCTGCAAATTTTCGGAAGTACTGTATCCTGAAAATTTTCGGAAGTAGGTAACTGTGTCCTGCAAATTTCCGGCAGTAGGTAACTGTGTCCTGCAAATTTTCGGAAGTACTGTATCCTGCAAATTTTCGGAAGTAGGTAACTGTGTCCTGCAAATTTCCGGAAGTAGGTAACTGTGTCCTGCAAATTTTCGGAAGTACTGTGTCCTGCCAATTTTCGGAAGTAGGTAACTGTGTCCTGCCAATTTTCGAAAGTAGGTAACTGTATCGTGCAAATTTTCGGAAATAGGTAACTGTATCCTGCAAATTTTCGGAAGTAGGTAACTGTGTCCTGCCAATTTTCGGAAGTACTGTGTCCTGCCAATTTTCGAAAGTACTGTGTCCTGCCAATTTTCGGAAGTACTGTGTCCTGCCAATTTTCGGAAGTAGGTAACTGCGTCCTGCCAATTTTCGGAAGTACTGTGTCCTGCCAATTTTCGGAAGTAAGTAACTGTGTCCTGCCAATTTTCGGAAGTAAGTAACTGTATCCTGCAAATTTCCGGAAGTAGGTAACTGTGTCCTGCCAATTTTCGGAAGTACTGTGTCCTGCCAATTTTCGGAAGTAGGTAACTGTGTCCTGCCAATTTTCGGAAGTAGGTAACTGTGTCCTGCCAATTTTCGGAAGTAGGTAACTGTGTCTTGTATCCACATTGAGTACTGGAATGTTCCCTTCAAGGACGATTGGCTCCAGATCAAGCTACGGGTATCCGATCAGTTATCGTACACTTTTGCCTGTTTTTCAATGCTAGAATGTACATTTAAATTGGCAAGAAATTTCAGAAGTGAAGCTGGGCTCAGCTGACTGTTGTTAAAATAGTTTCATTTCTCCCAAGACTCTTAAATCAAGTTTTAGGAACTGGCCATTCACCCCTTCGTCTGTCTGTTTTTTGTGGAGTCACGGGAACCAACGTTAACAGATTAACTATCATCTAAGAAGATTTACTGGGTGCAGTTCAAAACTGACTGCCTGGAATACAAACAAGGCATCTTTAAATAGATTCTCAGAAATTCCAGAACACTCCGACAAACATTAGAATAAATTAGCTATAGAGGCTTGGCATGTTCAAGGTTCGAGAACGTTCCTTGACGTTACCAACACTAGTCTTATGGTAAACAGGCCTAATCCCCCCACCCCCCAAAGTCGTTTATTTCAATCTCCACCAAGGCTTCTTTCATCAATTGACACCAAGGTTTTCCTTAATCAATTGCCATTAAGGCTGCTTATTTCTCAGCCACCAAGATTTTAAAACATGCCACCAAGGTAATTAAGCAACGCCACCAAGGCGTGAAATCAGCAAGTATAGATACTTACCGAAGGCTGATAGAACCACAACATCTGTTGACGGCGACCGCAGGTAGGAAAAGATGTAGTTCCAAGGTTCCGCCACTAGAGGGCAGTTGTGGTCTCATTACTTCTTTCCAATGGCTTTATGTAACATTATTTAATGTCAATGGGGCGATCCGGGAGAACTATTCAACTATAACTTTTTAAAGGGACTATTTGTGGATAATTGTTTAAATTTTTGCTAAAACTTCTGCTAAATAGATAAATAAGATTTGATTGACTTTGGATATAAGCTGGTAGGTCGCTTTTCAGCGGAAAATGTACAATTGACGAACAATTAGTGCCAATTCTGTGATACGTTGTTTTCTGTCTGACAGACGGTTTCGTGTTAATGTAAACAGAGGTTCTACATGGGTGAACCCTACTGTAGTGATATTCATCTACTAGTATATCATAAACTGTAACGAGCCGACATTCTATAGTTCATTTCAACATTATGTAATCAAGGCACATACAAGTCAGAAGACAACGAAACGATCGACCAGGCTGTCCGCGTGCAAAGGCTCACTCTGGAGCCTCTGTTAGAAACTTCACCCTGGGTGAAAATAAAAGTAAACATAGGTCTATCAGCTGCAAATTCAAAAATCGTTTTAAACTAGTCATTCAACTGTCTGTCCTGGGAAAGAAGTTTACCAGTGTAATATATGTACGACAGTTTTTATTATCTTTAATTTGCACCATATAGACGGTGGCCTTCTAAGTTAATGCGTTAGAATAGAACAAATGATGCAGTTTATCACAGCGTATACGTAGATAATCAATTCATTATTTCTTAATTAATACCAGAATCTAACCAACGTAGGCCATAAAATGACTGATCTTGACAAAACTGGGATAGCCGACCATACCGATATACAACTAACGGTGAACAGCGAACCGCTTGCCGTTAAGAGGCCAACTATGCCACCTGCTTATAGGTTACATAATACAGTTTCATTTCCCATTCGCGGTAATGTTAACGTTTTGATTTGTGGCTAATTACCTAAATCTCGTTAAGACTTTTCCTTACCATTTTCAAATAGATCAACACATGAGAAATCCTTGACAACCAAATGAAGTTGACATAGTGCATATCGGTTTCAAGCTACACATAATTTAACATGGGTACCGCCATTTTGACAGTTTTAGGCTTACTTATTCTAAGCCAAACTTGGTATTTTCAAAATTGGGTGAACGTTAAAAAAAACACACACAAAAATCTGTTATCAGGCATTGATTGAAAGCTTAAAGTATGTACAGTAGATCTGCGTTAGTTTCAATCCAATATTCAAATAACCCAGATACCAAACTATCACTATATAAGCCACCTCCTAGCTCTAGCCCGAAATCAATTTTCATTGGCTGAGAAAACACAAACTGGGTGTTGTGACCTATAACTTCAAAGAAATGTTGCTGTCTGCTGATTATCCCTTCGTAGACAGAGTGACTGTGATATAACGTTGGGCCAACTGTGGGTGACCAAAAAAATGATTGACGATGTTCTTCTGGAATAAACCAAGAATAATAAGACCACCCGAATGCCAACTAGTTACATTCGTTTGGTAAATGTTGGCAGGCTGGGGGCTGTTTCTCAACCCATTTACACCCGTCGTAACTTTACGACCAGGCTAGCGTAACGTTGAAGGTATATGTTGCCATGACGTTACGACCAGGCGCAAAGTTACGTCGGTGTCGAGAAACAGCCCCCTGATGATTAAAAAAAAACACTAATTGGACAAACATGGTAGCCTTGACCAAACATTGACTCACCGTTGACCAGCCATTCGTTTGCTAATTTGAACAAATACAACCTTGCCAATCAAAATCCAACGTTTACAAAATGCTGCTTACGCAACAATCGACTGACCCTAAATTGAACAACTTAATCGACAATATGCAAACGTTGTCCGGGTCTCGACACATATCATCTCCTGCATTTTAATTAACTTCAAGTCTAACTGAGGTTTGGCACAACATATCTATACCAGTTGCACATTTCTACTTCAGGGAAATTGCTCAGAGAGCATCTCCTGCAATTTAGGGTTTAAAAATGAGAGTTCAAGAAAACCGTTTTCTCAAAAGATACCAGAAGAGAAAGTGACAATAAAATGTGGATTGTTACTTTGCAACTCCATTTACTATTTAAATCGACATCGGAACGTCTAGCCGTAACATTTGACATTTTAAAAACGTGAGAGTGTGTAAACAAAATGTTGGCCTTTTGAGGTTCAAACAAATTCATGGACCTGATTGTCTGGTGGTTATATTTGTTGCTATACATTGTGCTGCAATCTAATCTATCCAAAGCTTACATATATATACTTCAAGTGTCTGACCAATGCACGATGCCACATAAGCCTGGAACTGTTATTGTATAGTCTGTGTACAGCCAGACGAAGAGAGAGGATGTCTGTCATTGGCGGTGTTAAATGACCTGCTTCACCCAGCCTTCAATACAATCTGGACGCATCGATCCGGTAAAAGCCATATCTTTTTTCCCATTATATTTTAATCTCGTTATAGTTTCAGTGTTATAAAATATCTAAGTAGATTTGAGCTTCATTACGTCAATTGATAGTTAAATGCACTAGAGGTTGATCATAAATGACGTATAAGCTCAGTGAATGGAAATCTGGGATACAATACAAAATTATTTTTCGTATAAATATTCACTTGCAAACTACATCTGAATAGTCCGGGCTGTGAAGCTAACAAATATGTTTTTAAGGATGATCTCTTAGAACAGCCATACAAAAAGATAAAACGTTGACAAAACGACAACCACATCATATAGTCTATCGGGAAGCTTGATGGTCAATGCAAAAGAAAACGCTTAGATTGCCAGCCTTACGAGACATCTTCCCGGCGCATTGAAATGTATACGGAGAGATGGTACCGTTAACACCATCCCCTAATTAAGACTACTGGTACGCAAATAAAGACTGGAACGATTGATTGCCACACTGTTCAGCTTTTCTGTTATGTGTTGAATTCGCCCTATGTACAAGCTCTTTTCAGATCCACCTATTTTTACATATTAGTCATCAAAACATGTTTTTGTTTTTCAAAATAATGTTAAAATGTGATGTTGCTATTCTAATCGGGCACATCCAGAATAAAAAGGCTTCTTGTATGATATATGTTGAAAAGTTCTCTCTTTATTTCATTTACTAATTTCTGTTTGAGAGGTATAATTTTATCTCTATAGTTAATTTCTGATAAATGTACATTTTATTGTAATGGTTTGTAGTAAAGCAAGGTTAGCTTCAGGTTAACGCCTGTTTACGAAGTCATGGTGATAACACCGTCATTATGAACTAATGAGGTACGTAGAAAGAAAAGCTGTATATGCATGATGAGGGTGTTAGTTTATTCAATCAGTTGTATGTGAGACTGGTAGGAAATCAAGTTAATTAGTGCGTGCATGGCATCTCAAATTTACACTTAGTATTTTTACTATACCAGCTATAATTTGGCTAAAGTTGTGCAAAACTTACCCTTAAATAGAAGTTATCTAACGACAGCCAGTGAGTTACGATGAATATCACGAGCCTCGGGCGGGAAACTAATCCATTATTTCTTAAATATATGACTGTTGCTTGACGCGTAAGGTCTTATCGCCCTACTTAAGAAATAAAGGACGTTCTGGTGACCTGTGTGTTGTTGAATACAGGGTCAGTCAGCCTATGCAATAAAATCGTGAAGGGGGGTGGGGGGGGGGGGGTTAAGGGCTTCAGCCAATCAGAACGCACAGCGTAAAACGTATAAACCTTAAAATTAAATGTACCTTCAGATATGTTTGCATGTTGAAGAAAGCCTTTTGGAAATTTCTGGAGATTAGGTTATCTGATAGAGTTGTTGGTTTGACATACATTTGTTGACATCGGTGTGTCTGTGATCATCTGCCCCCTGCAGCAACCGAGAGCGTGTGAGGCAGAAGCTGCCTGGGACGTCACTTGCTGAATGCAGGGTCATGTTGAGGGAACGTCGTTGATTCGTCGAAGGCCTCTGCAAATAGTCGCGTACACTGGCCTCGTTCCTAAGGCCGAGGCCACACTATGAGCTTTGAGCCGCGCTGTAGCTGCGCTGTGATAAACATTACATGTGTTTCAGATTGAACCGGCCACACTATAAGCAGTGGCCTAGCAGTGGGTGCTAGCCGCAAGCGAGCATTGAGCGGCGCTTTACTTCTCCATGTTTACCGCCGCTCAAAGCTCGAGCCGTACTTTTAAAGCTTATTTTTAGAAATCTGGAGGAGAGCAACGATAATTCACGATTATTTGCGAACGAACCAAGGTGCATTTCTTTAATCAGAAAGACCATAGGTGGGTGGGGGGTTTGGATTGCTACGATCAGCTTCAAGAAATGTTTTAATCATCGTATTTTGGGGTGAAATGTTATTAATTTATTAATCAAAGGACTAGAATTATTCATGATACAATAACTCTTTTGTTCCTGCAAATTACAGCTTGTATATATGTTATATATGTAGACAGGTACTAGTTCGGATCGATATTGAATTATTCTATTGTCTTCAATTATATTTCGTGGCTTCCTGCATTTAGTTGTTTGAGGTGACATTTTATGATGCCTTACATGGATCGGTAAATGGGTTCAAATGTCATTCAATCCAATAAATAAATTCTGACTCGATTTTCATTTGCTAGCCCTTCATGAAATTGTTGCCATCGGAAGATCGGGGGTACCGAAAACATCAATCAACTCATGCTTTCCGCTGCCGTTGTGGGGGTCTCGAACTGAATTTGATCACTGGACAAATTTTGTCCCCCAGACAAAAACATCTTACATGTATGGGTCTTTTGTCAACAGACCGAATCCCATATTTTTTTAAGATCTCCACCCTGCACCTAACCTTGCCTTATTATACTTCCTAAATAGTATTCATGCAGTTTTAAATTCAACCAGTCTCCATGAAGAAAAAGTATAAAGCCCTGGGATTGAATAACAAGAAGGGAAAATCCTTTGGGTGTCAAAGACGACAAAATTATTCCAAATATACAATTTTACTATGAAGAAAAATATATTTATCGAGGCATGAGCTATCGAGAAAATTTCGTAGAAACAGATTTATTCGTTATTTCGTTATTTTTATCAAAAAGTGCAAAATAGAGGCAATCCGTTGATGCCAACTTGCAGATGTATGTTTAGGTAGTTTTTTTAATGAACGACAAATACCAAAATGTACACATACATCCCCGCTGTTTTAATTTTGTCCGTCATTTGCACTCTTCATCGGTTCGTTCGTGTTACTGACTTTACCAATATTGTTCATACCAACGTCAATCCTTTAAATTTCAAGTTTCAACAAACGTTGGAATTCTCTTGGCAATCGGAATTTATGACAAAAAGTCCGAATTTGGGCAGCTCATACCACTTTAAATTATCCCGACTATTTGAATTTTGTACGTTATTATCACACGTCTTCGGTTCGCACAGGCTACTAACTTTACCACTATTTTTTTATTTCAATGTCAATCTTAATTAGTTTTCCTGCAAGTTGAAATAGGAGCACCAAAATGGGCAAAAAATGCCACCGCTATACCATTCTTCCAAGCAAACATGTAAATCAGAAGCATTTGTTGGTTTACTACATCATTAAACACAAAACATTTAACAACCTGTAAACTAGAATGTGGCACCAGTTCAAGTAACTATCATATCGTCATGTAATTAGTTTTACATCTTATTTAAACTTTTCTCTATGAATAGAATATGAGATACATGTTCGAGCTAGCTGTACGCTAGCAGCCTATCAAGCTATAACCGCTTACAATGTGGCCATACCAGCTTTTAGGAGCTTTTAGCTAGCTGGCCGCTGACTGACAGCTTATTGTTACAGCTCATGGTGTGGCCACTCAAAGCTTGTCGCTCGTAGCTCGGCTACAGCTTTGGTCAAAGCTTCTCCGAAGCGCAGCTCAGCGCGGCTCGTGGTGTGGCCTCGGACGAAGGCCGAGGCCACACTATGAGCTTTGAGCCGCGATGTAGCCGCGCTGCAGCTGCGCTGTGAAAAACATTATATGTGTTTCAGATTGAACCGGCCACACTATAAGCAGTGGCCTAGCAGTGGGCGCTAGCCGCAAGCGAGCATTGAGCGGCGCTTTACTTCTCCATGTTTACCGCCGCTCAAAGCTCGAGCCGTACTTTTAAAGGTTATTTTTAGAAATCTGGCGGAAAGCAACGATAATTCACGAATATTTGCGAACGAACCAAGGTGCCTTTCTTTAATCAGAAAGACCATAGGTGGGTGGGGGGTTTGGATTGCTGCGATCGGCTTCAAGAAATGTTTTAATCATCGTATTTTGGGGTAAAATGTTATTAATTTTTTAATCAAAGCACTAGAATTATTCATGATACAATAACTTTCTTGTTCCTGCAAATTACAGCTTGTATATATGTTATATATGTAGACAGGTACAAGTTCGGATCGACATTGAATTATTCTATTGTCTTCAATTATATTTCGTGGCTTCCTGCATGCAGTTGTTTGAGGTGACATTTTATGATGCCTTACATCGATCGGTAAATGGGTTCAAATGTCGTTCAATCCAATAAATAAATTCTGAATCGATTTTCATTTGCTAGCCTTTCATGAAATCGTTGCCATCGGAAGATCGGGGGTACCTAAAACATCAATCAACTCATGCTTTCCGCTGCCACTGTGGGGGTCTCGAACAGAATTTGATCACTGGACAAATTTTGTCCCCCAGACAAAAACATCTTACACGTATCGGTCTTTTGTCAACAGACCGAATCCCATATTTTTTTTAGATCTCCACCCTGCACCTAACCTTGCCTTATTATACTTCCTAAATAGTATTCATGCAGTTTTAAATTCAACCAGTCTCCATTAAGAAAAGTATAAAGCCCTGGGATTGAATAACAAGAAGGGACAATCCTTTGGGTGTCAAAGGCGACACAATTATTCCAAATATACAATTTTACTATGAAGAAAAATATATTTATGGAGCTATGGAGAAAATTTCGTAGAAACAGATTTATTCGTTATTTCGTTATTTTTATCAAAAAGTGCAAAATAGAGGCAATCCGTTGATGCCAATCTTGCAGATGTATGTTTAGGTAGTTTTATAAGGAACGACAAATACCAAAATGTACTCATACACCCCGGCTGTTTTAATTTTGCACTCATTTGCACTCTTCATCGGTTCGTTCGTGTTACTGACTTTACCAATATTGTTCATTGACCAACGTCAATCCTTTAATTTTCAAGTTTCAACAAACGTTGGAATTCTCTTGGCAATCGGAATTTATGACAAAAAGTCCGAATTTGGGCAGCTCATATGACTTTAAAGGGAAAGAAAATCTAAGCTTTAGACTAGTTTAGATGGAAAGAGTAGAGTTCATTTAGTCCACAACAACTGTCCTATGTATGTTTTATCCCTACGTAAGCGAATAATTGAAATTTGAAGGTGGCGTTACAATAGAGAATAAACTCCATAGGCCATTCACAAGGCCGCCACCATTTTTCATTAGTTTTATCCAATTATTGTTGAATAAAAATTTAATTGCGTTATAGAGTAGTCATGTGATGCAATTTAGCCAATGGCTGGCTAAGCAATGGCGCGCGGTTGCATACTGACCTATATATTCGGAGACAATCTTTCCACTTCAAGTTTGTCGCCATGTTTTTTTGGACCTTAATCTACCATTATACATTAGAGAGCGGTAAAAATACGTCATTATTGATCTAAAAATAGCTATACCAACATCACGTCATCCTAAAACGGAAAAATGGCTACACAGATAAGCCACTGAAAGGACATACTTCTGTCTGTTTTTATTAGCTTGAGGGTCACTGGAGGTAAATTGACGTGAAATGTTTGAAGTACTTTGAAGGTTGTTATCGACGATAATCCCTATGTATTTCTAGTGATTTCCCCTCCTTTAAATTATCCGGACTATTTGAATTTTGTACGTTATTATCACACGTCTTCGGTTCGCACAGGCTACTGACTTTACCACTATTTTTATATTTCAATATCAATCTTAATTAGTTTTCCTACAAGTTGAAATAGGAGCACCAAAATGGGCAAAAAATGCCACCGCTATACCATTCTTCCATGCAAACGTGTTAATCAGAAGCATTTGTTGGTTTACAACATCATTAAACACCAAAAATTTAACAACCTGTAAACTATAATGTGGCACCAGATGAAGTAACTATTATATCGTCATGTAATTAGTTTTACATCTTATTTAAACTTCTCTGTATGAATAGGATATGGGATACACGTTCGAGCTAGCTGTACGCTAGCAGCCTATCAAGCTATAACCGCTTACAATGTGGCCATACCAGCTTTTAGGAGCTTTTAGCTAGCTGGCCGCTGGCTGACAGCTTAATGTTACAGCTCGTGGTGTGGCCACCCAAAGCTTGTCGCTCGTAGCTCGGCTACAGCTTTGGTCAAAGCTTCTCCAAAGCGCAGCTCAGCGCGGCTCGTGGTGCGGCCTCGGCCTAAGGCCGGTTACTGTCAAGATACCTCGAACATCAACGCCTGCGTCGTTCAACACCGTTACACAGGTTTCTCTTACACAATGGTTTGTGTATCGCTGACTCAGATCAGTGTTATTTATTTTGAATGAAGCATTTGTTTTGATAGAAGCAGACGTCAACAAAGAAAGACCTGCCCCCCCCCCCCCTGTATATTTGCGCAAAGTGGTTGAAACAAGCAGGAACCCTTTATTGTATCAGATAATGGGTCCCTGGTTTCCCTATCTCTGTAATGTAAGACGAGTAGGAGGTGTATTAAAATGACTGATGCCGTAATTCTTTTGTGGCATCAGTTTTGAGAGTTCTTTCGTGCGTTTATTTGGGCCATAATTTCACACGTTGATTCAGCTAATTACACACTGTCTGGGAGTGAAAATATCGGGGTTGCAGTGTGAAAAGAAAAAAAATAACACATTGCTTGGGCGTGAAAATATTGGGGGTGTAGTGTTAGAATTAATCAGTAAAGTGGGTTTGTTTAGAAAATAGAAAGGCATCAAATGCTTGTACTTTGTCATCTTCATGAACCACGGTATAAATCTCCACAGCCAATACTGATTGGGATAAGGGTTTATTGTACTTTGTAATCTTGAACCACGTACGGTAAAATCTCCACAGCCGTCACGGTAAGGGATAAGGGTTTATTGTACTTTGTCATCTTCTTGAACCACATACGGTGAAATCTCCAAATCCAATACGGAATGGGATAAGGGTTTATTGTACTTTGTCATCTTCTTAAACCACGGTAAAATCTCCACATCCAATACGGAATGGGATAAGGGTTTATTGTACTTTGTCATCTTCTTGAACCACGGTAAAATCTCCACATCCAATACGGAATGGGATAAGGGTTTATTGTACTTTGTCATCTTCTTAAACCACGGTAAAATCTCCACATCCAATACGGAATGAGATAAGGGTTTATTGTACTTTGTCATCTTCATGAACCACGGTAAAATCTCCACATCAAATACGGAATGGGATAAGGGCTTATTGTACTTTGTCATCTTCTTGAACCACGGTAAAATCTCCACATCCAATACGGAATGAGATAAGGGTTTATTATACTTTGTCATCTTCATGAACCACGGTAAAATCTCCACATCAAATACGGAATGGGATAAGGGCTTATTCTTAGAAATATTTTATTAATTGTTATATCGATAGCGGAGTTCTAATGAAAAATAACACGAGCTGTTGACATTTATAACAATTGAAATTGCTCTTGGTAAAGACACCAGACCAGGTGTCGAAATATTGCGTTCGTAAAAACTTACGTTGTTGTGATGCCTTCTTTATTTCTCATTAGAATGGAACCTGCATGTACGTTTAACGAGAGTTTCAAGCAATTGCTGTATTGCAACGTAAACAGGTGGTATAATGACATTTTGTTACCACACTGACCACCTTGTAATTTCTTTGCCACACTTAGATCAAATAATACTGTCATCGCAATGATTGTAAATTGTTTGCCACACTCGGATCAAATAATACTGTTATCACAATGATTGTAAGTTGTTTGCCACACTCAGATCTAATAATAATGTTATCACTATAATTGTAAATTGTTTGCCACACTCAGATTTAATTATAATGTTATCGCGATGATTGTAAATTGTTTGCCACACTCAGATCAAATAATACTGTCATCACTATGATTGTAAATTGTTTGCCACGCTCAGATCAAATAATACTGTTACCACATTTATTGTAAATTGTTTGCCACACTCAGATGAAATAATTCTGTTATCGCAATTATTGTAAATTGTTTGCCACACTCAGATCAAATAATACTGTCATCACTATGATTATCAAGTGTTTGCCACACTCAGATCAAATAATTATTTTATCACATTGATTGTAAATTATTTGCCACACTCAGATCAAATTATACTGTTATCACTATGATTGTAAATTATTTGCCACACTCAGATCAAATAATTCTTTTATTACAATGATTGTGAATTGTTTGCCGCACTCAGATCAAATAATTCTGTTATCGCAATTATTGTAAATTGTTTGCCACACTCAGATCAAATAATTCTGTTATCACATTGGTTGTAAATTGTTTGCCACACTCAGATCAAATAATACTGTCATCACTATGATTGTAAATTATTTGCCACACTCAGATCAAATAATTCTTTTATTACAATGATTGTAAATTGTTTGCCACACTCAGATCAAATAATTCTGTTATCACAATGATTGTAAATTGTTTGCCACACTCAGATCAAATAATTCCTTTATCACATTGAGTGTACATTATTTGCCACACTCAGATCAAATAATTCTGTTATCACATTTATTATAAATTGTTTGCCACACGCAGATCAAATAATTCTGTTATCACATTGATTGTAAATTATTTGCCACACTCAGATCAAATAATACTGTCATCAGTATGGTTATCAAGTGTTTGCCACGCTCAGATCAAATAATACTGTCATCACTATGATTGTAAATTATTTGCCACACTCAGATCAAATAATTCTTTTATTACAATGATTGTAAATTGTTGGCCACACTCAGATCAAATATTTTAGTTATCACATTGATTGTAAATTGTTTGCCACACTCAGATGAAATAATTCTTTTATCACAATGATTGTAAATTATTTGCCACACTCAGATCAAATAATATTGTCATCACTATAATTATAAATTGTTTGCCGCACTCAGAACTTATAATACTGTCATCACTATGATTGTAAATTGTTTGCCACACTCAGATCTTATAATACTGCCATCACTATGATTGTAAATTGTTTGCCACACTCAGATATAATAATACTGTCATCACTATGATTGTAAATTGTTTGCCACGCTCAGATCAAATAATACTGTCATCACTATGATTGTAAATTGTTTGCCACACTCAGATATAATAATACTGTCATCACTATGATTGTAAATTGTTTGCCACACTCAGATCAAATAATACTGTCATCACTATGATTGTAAATTATTTGTCACGCTCAGATATAATAATACTGTCATCACTATGATTGTAAATTGTTTGCCACGCTCAGATCAAATAATACTGTCATCACTATGATTGTAAATTGTTTGCCACACTCAGATATAACAATACTGTTATCACTATGATTGTAAATTGTTTGCCACGCTCAGATCAAATAATACTGTCATCACTATGATTGTAAATTTTTTGCCACACTCAGATCTAATAATATTGCCATCGCAATGATTGTAAATTGTTTGCCACACTCAGATCAGGTAATACTGTCATCACTATGATTGTAATTTTTTTGCCACACTCAGATCAAGTAATAATATCATCACTATGATTGTAAATTGTTTGCCACACTGAGATCAAATAATTCCTTTATCACATTGATTGTAAATTGTTTGCCACACTCAGATCAAATAATTCTGTTATCACTATGATCGTAAATTGTTTGCCACACTCATATCTACTAATTCTGTTATCACAGTTATTGTAAATTGTTTGCCACACTCAGATATAATAATAATGTTATCACTATGATTATCAAGTGTTTGCCACACTCAGATCAAATAATTCTGTTATCACATTGATTGTAAATTGTTTGCCACAGTCAGATCAAATAATTCTGTTATCACATTTATTATAAATTGTTTGCCACACTCAGATCAAATAATTCTGTTATCACATTGATTGTAAATTATTTGCCACACTCAGATCAAATAATACTGTCATCACTATGATTATCAAGTGTTTGCCACACTCAGATCAAATAATACTGACATCACTATGATTGTAAATTATTTGCCACACTCAGATCAAATAATTCTCTTATTACAATGATTGTCAATTGTTTGCCACACTCAGATCAAATAATTCAGTTATCACATTGATTGTAAATTGTTTGCCACACTCAGATGAAATAATTCTGTTATTACAATGTTTGTAAATTTTTTGCCACCCTCAGATCAAGTAATACTGTCATCACTATGATTGTAAATTTTTTGCCACACTCAGATCAAGTAATAATGTCATCACTATGATTGTAAATTGTTTACCACACTCAGATTAAATGATTCTGTCATCACTATGATTGTAAATTGTTTGCCACACTCAGATCAAATAATACTGTCATCACTATGATTGTAAATTGTTTGCCACACTCAGATCTAATAATAATGTTATCACTATGATTGTAAAGTGTTTGCCACACTCAGATCAAATAATTCTGTTATTACAATGATTGTAAATTTTTTGTCACACTCAGATCAAGTAATACTGTTATCACATTGGTTGTAAATTATTTGCCACACTCAGATCAAGTAATACTGTCATCACTATGATCGTAAATTGTTTGCCACACTCAGATCTAATAATAATGTTATCACTATGATTGTAAAGTGTTTGCCACACTCAGATCAAATAATTCTGTTATCACATTTATTATAAATTGTTTGCCACACACAGATCAAATAATTCTGTTATCACATTGATTGTAAATTATTTGCCACACTCAGATCAAATAATACTGTCATCACTATGATTATCAAGTGTTTGCCACACTCAGATCAAATAATACTGACATCACTATGATTGTAAATTATTTGCCACACTCAGATCAAATAATTCTCTTATTACAATGATTGTCAATTGTTTGCCACACTCAGATCAAATAATTCAGTTATCACATTGATTGTAAATTGTTTGCCACACTCAGATGAAATAATTCTGTTATTACAATGTTTGTAAATTTTTTGCCACCCTCAGATCAAGTAATACTGTCATCACTATGATTGTAAATTTTTTGCCACACTCAGATCAAGTAATAATGTCATCACTATGATTGTAAATTGTTTACCACACTCAGATTAAATGATTCTGTCATCACTATGATTGTAAATTGTTTGCCACACTCAGATCAAATAATACTGTCATCACTATGATTGTAAATTGTTTGCCACACTCAGATCTAATAATAATGTTATCACTATGATTGTAAAGTGTTTGCCACACTCAGATCAAATAATTCTGTTATTACAATGATTGTAAATTTTTTGTCACACTCAGATCAAGTAATACTGTTATCACATTGGTTGTAAATTATTTGCCACACTCAGATCAAGTAATACTGTCATCACTATGATCGTAAATTGTTTGCCACACTCAGATCTAATAATAATGTTATCACTATGATTGTAAAGTGTTTGCCACACTCAGATCAAATAATTCTGTTATTACAATGATTGTAAATTTTTTGTCACACTCAGATCAAGTAATACTGTTATCACATTGGTTGTAAATTATTTGCCACACTCAGATCAAATAATACTGTTATCACTATGATTACCAATTGTTTGCCACACTCAGATCTAATAATATTGTTATCACTAGGATCGTAAATTGTTTGCCACACTCAGATCAAATAGTACTGTTATCGCAATGATTGTAAATTGTTTGCCACACTCAGATCAAATAATACTGTCATCACTATGATTGTAAATTGTTTGCCACACTCAGATCAAATAATTCTGTTATTACAATGATTGTAAATTTTTTGCCACACTCAGATGAAGTAATACTGTCATCACATTGGTTGTAAATTGTTTGCCACACTCAGATCAAATAATACTGCCATCACTATGATTGTAAAGTGTTTGCCACACTCAGATCAAATAATACTGTCATCACTATGATTACCAATTGTTTGCCACACTCAGATCAAATAATTCTGTCATCACTATGATTGTAAAGTGTTTGCCACACTCAGATCAAATAATTCTGTTATTACAATGATTGTAAATTTTTGCCACACTCAGATGAAGTAATACTGTCATCACTATGATTGTAAATTTTTTGCCACACTCAGATCAAGTAATAATGCCATCACTATGATTGTAAATTGTTTGCCACACTCAGATCAAATAATTCTGTCATCACTATGATTGTAAATTGTTTGCCACACTCAGATGAAGTAATACTGTCATCACATTGGTTGTAAATTGTTTGCCACACTCAGATCAAATAATACTGCCATCACTATGATTGTAAATTGTTTGCCACACTCAGATAAAATAATAATGTTATCACATTGGTTGTAAATTGTTTGCCACACTCAGATCAAATAATTCCTTTATCACATTGATTGTAAATTATTTGCCACACTCAGATCAAATAATTCTGTTATCACATTGATTGTAAATTGTTTGCCACACTCAGATCAAATAATTCTGTTATCACATTGATTGTAAATTATTTGCCACACTCAGATCAAATAATACTGTCATCCCTATAATTATAAATTGTTTGCCACACTCAGATCAAATAATACTGTTATCACAATGATTGTAAATTGTTTGCCCCACTCAGATCTAATATTATTGCCATCGCAATGATTGTAAATTGTTTCTAAAGTGGATTTTATAAAAACAAGAGGGATTTAAACTTGATTTCGAGAATACCCAATTATTTAAACATTTACTATGTAATTTCGGAAAATCCCCGCCCAACGTTTATACCTCATATATTCTAGAAATACGAAATGCTATGGCATCAATAATATTTTTCATTTTTTCTTCTCTCATTTTTCAGATTAATACCGACGTTTAAAGGCTATTCAATGAGATGGAGGACTGTAGCATGAACGATTCTCTCGGTCTACTGTGTGGTAACATTTCAATTCTCATGAATTATGGAGGCCCTATACCTTTAAAGGGTGTCCTTATTCAGTATGTACAGCCTTTGATATATTTTGTAGGTATTTTTGCAAACGTGGCCTTAGCTTACATCATCTGGGATTCGAAACTCGGTAAACATGCCTCGATGGTATATGTCTGCGGCATGACTCTAACTGATACGGGATATCTCCTATTCCAAGTCGTTACTTGGTTACAGTTTTATTTTAATATCAGAACGTATCATGTGGTTGGAATGTGTCAGTTGACCAACTACTCTGTAAAAGCCTTCACATTCTTGGCTCGGTGGTATTTAACAGGGTTTGCTTTAGAGAGATTTATTTGGGAATTACACCCGGAACGTAGAGCAGAGTTCTGTAACGTGTTTCGAACAAAGCTACTTTTGATAGCGCTGGCTGTTGTCGCCATGTTTGGACATGTTTATCTCTGTTGGTTTTCTGAAGTATCCATTGACACGAACTTCTTGTGTACGGTTCATCATGCCAATATAGAAGCCTTCAATCTTATGCTTAGAATTGATATGGTGCTAGCCTTCCTTACGCCGACTTTTGCTACACTGACTTTTGTCATTTTCACGACATCAAGAAAAGTACGCTCTCTCCGCAATAAATATACGGTTCGTGAATACGACGATAGCTTTCTGAGAAAACGTTACCGATCTCAAATTATTGATAACCGAGATAACCGGGACAGACATTTACACGCAACTGGAATCTTGATATCTTTTACTGTGTCTCTTCTAATATTGACCATCCCATCTGATATGGTGACATTTTTGGGCGTTATGTTCTCAGTGTTGCCATTGTCCCCTAAACGAGTCCATCATTTGAATGTAATGGCTGACATTTATTTCATACTGAAGCCATTTCTGTGTGTTCTCATTTCACCGGAAACAAGAAATCGAACAAGAAGAACAATTCGGGAACCGTGCAATAGATCGACCAAAGCCAGCTCTTGTCCCAATACCAATATCATTGAGATGGATGAGTGCCCTAGTTCTAGCCTGACTGCCTCTCTGTCCGATCTTCACACCGCCAGGAACCCAAATCAGTAAACAGTTCTATAGCTGTTAATCAAACAGCAGCTCAAGACAAGTATTATTTTCTTCAAATGAACCATAGATTCCAAATCTGTGTGAAACAATCCGCAAGGAGAGTCCGGTATGTATACAGATCCTAACTAGCTTTGTGATCTGGTTATAATTTAGACAAAATCATAAACTATAGTCATTTTCTGGGTAAAGTTCTTAATTTTAAGTAGCAGTTACATATCGTATAACCCGCTCTATCAAACATCTATTCGAGGAAAAACAGATATTGTCTGTGCAATAGGACCTATGCCGCATGATGCAATAGGATCTAATGTGCCCACTTGACAACCTCTGCTTCATGATACCGGATCTAATGTGCCCGCCTGACAACCTGTGCTTCATAATACAATAGGATCTAATGTGCCCACCTCCCAACCTGTGCCTCATGACGCAATAGGATCTAATGTGCCCACCTGACAACCTGTGCTTCATGATACCGGATCTAATGTGCCCGCCTGACAACCTGTGCTTAATGATGCCGAATCTAATGTGCCCACCTCCCAACCTGTCCCTCATGATGTGCCCACCTCCCAACCTGTGCCTCATGATGCAATAGGATCTAATGTGCCCACATTTTGTTAATATAGCTGTTTTTGTTTTTTATCACAGAAAACCCTTAACGTAACAACTGACAACGTGTATTCAATTTTATGCTCTTTTATGTATATATCTTATTTTGAAATGTATACCGAAACGGAAATTTGTGCATTTTATAAAAACATAAATTATACATAAAATTGCCTTTCCTTGAACTGTTTCCGTGATATGAAAAACAAACTATGAAAAGTTTTTGAAAAATTTGCATTTTGAACACTTTTACAAAATTGTGTAAGAAAAGTAAATAAAAGTTAAATAACTTTGATGTTGCATTCGTTTGCCGAGATTTCCCAAACTTTGTTTTAAAAATATTACTTTTCCGAACTGCTGTTTAACGTTGAAACATTGTAAAATCGATTCTCCTTAAGATCGCGAATCAATCTAAAATGTATGTGTAAAAGTATTGAACAAAATTAAAAAATACTCTTGTTATTTGTATTAACGAATATCGTTCAATTTACACCCAAGTTACTTTCACGTATACATTGTCGTCTTTGATATCAAGTTAAGTTTTTGTTTATATATAAGTCTTGAGAAAAAACAGTTAAGAGTTTTCTAATCTGGTTATACGCATGTAATATTTCATTTTGAAGGGCATGAAAAGAGAATGGACTCAACTAATCTTATTAAATTTATCAACGGGTTATGTTCAATTCTAGGTAAATTTCATTATACCATTTGTGTTTCTTATGTTTATTTTAATGTATATTATATCGCGTCTCCCGTCTTGTATTTTAGAATTTATTTTACGTGGCTTTCGCCCAGGAGATATTTATATATATGATTTTGTTTGTTTATCTTTATGTTTTATCCCATTGTCTTGAGATCATATGAGTGAAACGTCTCACCAAAATAAAGATTGATTGATTGATGTTTTACGATTATCCAAAATAAAGGTATGATCGTATGGAATAGCAGCTATTTAAAACTTCAACGAAGCTAGGAATATGTTCGAACAGCTCTTATATTATATTAAAGGCACATGCTTGTCTGTCTCAGATAATAAGTCGCATAATAAGGGCCTGATTACGGGCACGGTTGAATGAGATCAGTTAGTATGGCAGTTAATCAAGGGAAAATACAAAGCGCTCTGGGCGGTATTCACGTTTCAAATACCATTTTACAGTTAAACCATATGTAAAATTTTAATGTATGCTATAAAAAAGACAACATGTATTTCATTAAGGCCCGTTCTCACTGTGCGATTTGTCCTACCGACTTGTATGATGCGATTAAAATGGATGCTTTTAATTGGTCGATACGATATGTCAACCAATCAAATGCATCCATTTCGGTACGATAAATCACATAGTGAGAACGGGCCTTAAAGGTCACAACACCCAGTTTGTGTTTTCTCAGCCAATGAAAGTTGATTTCGGGTATACTAGAGCTAGGAGGTGGCTTACATAATGATAGTTTGGTATCTGGGTTATTTGAATATTGGATTGAAACTAACGCAGGTCTACTGTAAATACTTTAAGCTTTCAATCAATGCCTGATAACAGATTTTTGTGTGTGTTTTTTTAATGTTCACCCAATTTTGAAAATACCAATTTTGAAAGTTTGGCTTAGAATAAGTAAGAGTAAAACTGTCAAAATGGCGGTACCCATGTTAAATTGTGTGTAGCTTGAAACCGACATCCACTATGTCAACTTTATTTCGTTGTAAAGGATTTCTCATGTGTTGATCTATTTGAAAATGGTAAGGAAAAGTCTTAACGAGATTTAGGTAATTAGCCACAAATCAAAACGTTAACATTACCGCAAATGGGAAATGAAACTGTATCATGTAACCTATAAGGAAAGAAAATCCAGCCAAACATGTACATTCATTAAATAGAGCAGCCTGTTAAATAGCTTTTGATAGATGTGTGCAGTTTATTCGTACGATTTTTTGCTGATTTTTTTGAGATTTTTTAATTCAACTTTACCAGTACAAACGATAATAACAGTAGATCAGTCATGTTGATTTCGGCAGGCCACCTGCTGACGGAGCGGGCCCATAAAAGTGTAAGTTTCAGCCACGTGTCTCACTTCAGCCCAAGCTGGCTTTGAATCCACTTCATGTAAAGGGCTGCACTGATTGCTATTCTCCATTTGAAATACATTATCGCTAAATCCAAATTGGCCATATTCCATAGTTGAGGTGTTTTTTAAATAAATTCTAGGCTACTGTTCATGACCCATTTTACACTACATAGTATACGACTGGATTTGGTTTTATACGCCAAGAAATGAAATACTGAGTCTGAATATCATGAGCATATAAAAATCAGATAAACAGATCATCATAGTAAAGCACCGGACTGTCAGCTCTTACACTTCAGGCGCGTATTTTGTAGACGCGCGAATGGCGTCACCTATCCGATATATAGCTATACTTTCAGATGCCGTTTAACTCTTTATTGGTGCAAATATCCCTTTATAATTGGTATGGAACTAAAGCGCATTACCCGATATGTATGGTCAGCTTCGATCACTGTGTGTTTTCTTTTCTTTTAATGAAAACATAGTCTTTTTTATAGCATACATTAAAATAAACCAAGTTTTACATATGGTTTAAGTGTAAAATGATATTTTAAACGTGAATAACGACAGAGCGTTTTGTATTTTCCCTTGTTAACCGCCATACTAACTGATTTCAATCAACCGTGCCCATATATCCAGTGTGGTTACAGTTTATTAAAACCCCACGACATTGCCTCCATGTGACTAGCCGCACTCGTGTGTCTCTGTCCTGGTTTACTTACTTTGCCAGTCAGACCTATCGGTCATTTTTCTAACGTCATTGGCAAGAAGTCTTCAAACGATGATTACGTTGCCACACCCTACGTCAGTTGACCTGATTTAAATATGTTTTCACGTCATTCAATCCATTGCTTATGTTAAGGAAATAATCCTTGTGGCTGTTAACACAACACGCCATTATAAGCTTTGTCAAATCACTCGTGCTGTATGTAACAAATTGAAACTCAAACAATAGGTCAAAAGTTTCACTAGATGAAAAAAAATATATTTCGTTCCAAAAATGATGTGGAATCCCAAGCTTGAGACTAATTATACGAGAGAGACAATTGGTATCAACACACGCGTTTTTTCCGTTGGATAATGAGAAAACTGACATTTGAATTAAACTAAAAAATCTAGCCTGTGACAACCATAATCCAACCTTTATGACAAACATATATCTTAGTTTCTCAACATAAAAGTCTCCTTAACGACTTTTCAAGAACGATCGTCCGATTTGATCTTTATATATTGAGAAACTAAGATATATATGTTTGTCATATAGGTTGGAGTATGGTTATCACAGGCTAGATTTTTAGTTTATCGATGCGTCGCGGGTTCAAATCCCACTCAGATCAAATAAAATTGAAAACTTTCTCAGTGGATTTTTCACTCGATCGCCGTTTGTTGAAGAGTTGCCAGCAAATCGCCGAAGAGTCCAGGGGTTTCCTCCGGGAAAAGAGTCAGGCGTCCTTCCCAACTTTGCCTATCTTGTATATGGCGTAAAACACCAAACAGTATATTCCTGTATTTAGATTACACGAACCAATAATCGTCCTTACTGAAAGGTGTGTAGACCAGGGGCTCGTTTCACAAAGCAATCGCATCGCAGCGGCAAACGAAGCCTAGTTGCTAATAGATACCATATTGAAGAGATACGACGTCATGGCAACTGCAATTGATTGCACTATGCGACGGCTTCCTGAAACTCCCCCATGGTATCAATTGACCTGTAATGTATAAAGACTCAATCGGAGAACTCACAACAAAATAAACAAAGCGTTTTTAAGATTGAAATTAAAATTGTCTACAATAAAAAACAATTCAGTTTATGAAATTCAACAATCACAGGCCCGTATCCAGGTTTATGAATGAGGAAAGGGGGAGGGATATGCGATATACTGCCATAAAGGTAGTAGCTCAAAGAATCTTCTGCAATTCCTACGATTGTGATCTACACTGGTCTGTATTCAAATGTTCCAGGGAACAGGACAATTTTTTTTATGGAATTTTGACCGCAAGCACGTTAACAACAAGTTTGTACAAAATTTTTGACCAATATCGACTTGATGTGAGTGGGTGAGTGTCAAAGTCTGGCATTACTTTTTCGTACGTGTACATATAAACGAAATGGTCTTGGGTGAGTTGGGTTAAATTTGTTACGAGACAAAATAATAAACGAAAAAGTAACAAAAGGCCAACAAATTGTATGTACAAATTTTGATTTATTTTTTAAAGAACACAGAGCAACGCATTTACAAGCAAATATTATACAAACATTGTACAGAAAACATATATCAAAATGACTTACTTAGAACTGACAGCTCCGATAAAGATATCTGTAATCCGATCGAGAACATAAAGTTCACTGGTATATATCAGTATAGATCCGATGAACACGACATATAAATATCCACAGAATGAAATCTTGAAGACACACTGGTAAATCCACATAATAGAATCGTGATAGAACTCACAAATCAGATAAATGACTGACAAATGAGTAGGCCGATTATCATTCAAATAATAAGCAGGTTAAATAGCACCCAAGGAGCTTTACTGAGTGCAGTTCGAAACTGACGGACAAAATACCGTCTTTTAATAGATTCTCAGAAATTCCAGAACACTCCGCTAAAACACATTAGAATACATTTGCATATCTATAGACACTGAACATATACAAGATTCGAGAAAGTCACTTGACTTCAGCAATACAAAGTTCGAGAAATATCAAAGTTAGAGAAAGGTCTGTAGACTTATACATGGAACACAAACGACTTACAAAAACAATCAAATAAGACAAAAGAGTTTAATAATCTACACTATGCGTAGTAAGATTGCCAAGAGAAAGAGGGAATTTGCAGCTCATTGAAAAATTAAACCAGCCAAATATAATCAATGAGCATCTCGACTTTAGTCAGATTGAGTCTCGCCTTGATTTGACCGAGCGAAAAGAAATGGCATAAATCAGCCACCATAGAATTGAAACGATGTGTATAATATACATAGAAGTTTGTTAATCCATAGAATACGGATTTTATTTTTGTTGAATTTCCCGCAAGGCCTCGAAAAATATTTTCTTGAATTTAGCAATGGATGAACATAGAATCGGCGCCATAAACTGATCGCTCTTGCATTACGATCATAAAGGTTTTTTTTTTTCAAGAAACGCTCGTGCTAAATTCTCTTTGACACTTCACACAGATATGCATAGCCTGTGATAGAAAGCGAGAAGAGTTAACATACACATTATGTAATTCCTCTTGGTGACACATTTTTGTCTTATCCATAAACAGGGGAGTTGTGAAGGTTGTCGTTACCTTCGGTTTCCATTACAAGGTGAAAAGTTCATCAAGCAAAATTACTACGGTGGTAATATATAGCCAATTATACAGCAATGTAATAGTTCATGCTGCCTGTTTCTAAAAACAAACTACAGCCAACGAAACTGAATACATTGTTTGAAGTTAACGTTATTTTGTCTTCTTTTTGAAATTTTGACCATCATTTTGTATTCGCTATTTTGCAACTGAACACAACTGAAGCATATAAAAAGACGACTATCTGTACACGACGTTATATTGTTTACAGCATCAAGGTTTATGTCCATATGATATCTTCTAAACAATCACCATGGTATAATATAATGTATTTCAAACTGATTACACTGTACAACATTGGTTTGTAGCGTGTGGTTTTAAATGCCGAAAAAATCTGGATCCTTATATTATGCGTATATCACACAGTTTATTAGCAGATCTTTCCAGAAATGTATTATAACCGGCTGACCGCATATCCGTTTCCATTTATATTGAATTAGATTTGAGCCGGTGTTTGTCATTGAGGTCATGTTCTTTGTAGATGCTTGAAACGTCAAGTTTCTATATTTATGCAAATTTATGCTAACACACAATAACCAACTTTTTCTGGGAGTTCTAGAGGTCTATCTAAAGGGCGTAATCTATGTATTTATTCAATATTCATAAACATAATCTTTCTAGTTTCAAGGACGATAAAACGCCAGCAGGCTCCTGTATACGATCCGCCTCGGCCCAAAAATATTTAACATTTTTGTTATTGTCCGGAAACAAAACGCTTCTGAAGTTAAACGTACCTAAATGAATAAATGTTACCATGATACTCACATGAGCTGTGCATTCGCAATAGTTTGGTTAATTCTTAGTTTTATTTCAAAGTAAAATAGCCAGCTTTTCCTAAAGACTGTATTTGAATGCATAAACTACTTTTTCGAATATGTCAAATTATAATTTTTTTTCAGATGAAGAAATTAGAAGAAAACGTTTTTTAGCAAGCTACAATCATCTTCAGGAAAATTACTGAATAAGTAAATTAACCGCCACTGATTGACCCGGAAAAAAATCCGGACCAGGGTGTGAATCGAATTGACGACTTAGGGTTACCTTGCCACCCCTTTACCAACTGAGATACCCGGCCGGCAACCCTAGGTCTTGAGTTCAATTCTCACCCTGGCCCGGATTTTTCCCCGGGTCAATCAGTGTAGGTTTATTCACAAATTAAGTCCTTTTTAGTCACACGAAACTCAACTCTGATAGGAATTACATTACTTTCATGTTTAGGAGAAGTTTTCGATAAACTCAAAATGACTATTATATGTATTTATACATAAGGTTGACAAAAGAAGTTCTTGTGTTGCTTGCACAGAAAGTCCCTAAAAATTCCTCCCAAATGTAACGTATGTGCCATTTTTAGAAACAGTGAATAACATTAAAAAGCATGAATTGAAATACTATTCCATGAAATCAATTAATTCTGGAAGCTCAGATAGAAGTTGTCCTAGGTTTTTTATGGGTCTCGGTGACAGTCGGCAGAGCACTAGTCTCTCTAGTCCGCAATATGTTGAGTGGATTGAAGGATAAATCCTGATACGCCCGCACGGGCCTCTTCAATGGTATTGAAGAAGCGCGGGCGTATCAGAATTTATCCTTCAATCCATTCAACATATTGCGGACAATAGTCTCTCAGTCTGACGCAACTCTACCATTGATGGGTCGTGGGTTCTAAAACAAATTGAAACGGTTATGAATGGGATTTTTCACACGGTCACCCTACGTGTATATGGGAGAGTTGCCAGATTGGCAAACGTCGGGAGTTTCCTCTGAGCAAAGAGACCGGTTTCCTCGCCCACTAAACCTGACAGACGAATCGCCATGTCAGTGAAATAATCTTTTATGTGAGGCGAAAAACATCTATCAATCTAGGGCTGCCTATAAATTGATTTTAGTTTACGTCCCAAATGTTGACACCTCTTACAACTGATCAGGAACCGTCGGTATTTGACATATTTCTCTTAACAAAAGCATAGCTCTCCTTCTGCTCACCTTTTTCTTTTCCTGTACACTTTTTTATTTCCGCGCGTGATTTGCACGTCCTCACGTCAAGATAACGATAGTAAAATATTCTCTTAGTAACATATCAATTAGATATCGATACTTAGTAATCTTATAACAGTTGTATTAAAAGGGTCTTTGGCAACTGTGTTAAACATTGTTACAACACATTCATTTAATAGTTATATCCCAATAGATATACTATACTGATCATTGATTTCTGACGTTGCTGTTTCATAATATGTACACGAAATTGTCTCCGTGTATCAAACCAACTTTGTTACAACTTGTTTTAAAGATTCATATCGCTTGGTGGAGAAGAATGTATGATAAGCAAATCGACGTAGCCAATAGAAAAAAAACCCCACTAAATATTGTATTTTTAAGTCAATTCTGTTAAGTCATCAAGTGCAAGAGAATGGTAGCAGACCAGTTGTCTTCAAAGCTGACTGTAACCCGCGCTCAAGATTATTTCACTTATATGGCGGCGTTGCCAGTTATATTGTGGGAGGAAACCGGGCTCTATGCCTGGAGGAAACCCACGACCTTCCGTTGGTAACCGGCCACATAGGTCGTTCGAGTTGAAACCCAGTCGGAAAATTTTCCAATTTTTTGGGAGAGGGACTGAGTGGGATTCGAACCCTTGACCCAACGCTCTATATCTACTGAGCCACGGAGGCCCCTTTTTACCTTGATGTATATTGGCCTACGGTTGAGAGAGTAGTGTGACGGTGTAACTATCAAAATTTGTGCAAGGAAATCTTTGCAAGTCGATATTCGGTGTTTGTTGGTATACAGAAAAGATGATGCTATTCTCAGCGTAAGTTTCGAATAATAATTTTATCGAAAGAGCCATTTTCTTATATAAATTTAACACATGTAATGGTAACGTATGTATTTTCTGAGAATCGGAGAGCGGGGACAACTATCAGAATATACAGACTTGGTATAGGGGAGATTGGGGTAAAGTGGGCCATTTTGTTTACATTTTGTGGATTTTATAGAAGACATCTGGGTGAAGTGGAACAGTGTCTGGGGTTAAGTGGGACAATATAACATTAATCTTATATTCATAGAATAAATAAAAAAGAACTAGGGAATTTACTGGCCAAACAATATCTTATTTGAATTAATTTTATTTAAAAAAATCTCTTAGAATTAAAAAAAATCCCTTTGGAGGAAATGCAGAGCAGCTGGTGAGAGGGTGTGATTGAAATCTAATTTTGCCCCTTGACACGTATCACATTCCATATACCAAAAATACCGCAGATTTCACATATATATATATTGTGCTTGTTATAGATTCGGGAAATCCGCATTTTATAGATATGGAAAATAAATATCACGTTAGTTAATTTTAGATACGAAAACATTGAATACAACCTGGTGCAAAAACAAATGTATGTATCAAATCCAGGTGTTTTTTTCCAATAAGGCTGAATTGATACCAACAGCAGACGCCTATAAGTATATGGTCTATATGACCGTCACACATTATTTAGATCACACAGCATCCATTTTTAAATCACTGAACATCCTGCCCATAAGACAGATTCATGCATATAAGACCCTTGGGATTTGCCATAAGTTTATGTATACCCCCTGGCAACTACCCCATGACCTTCAAAGCTTATTTATGAGACAATCAGACACGCATTTTTATCAAACCAGAAACCATAACCTTGATTTATATAGACCTTTTTGTATCTGTAACTATACCGCTTTTTCATTACGATTTTCTGGACCAGATTGATTTCCTTACAAAAAGTATCCATTCACTTTCTCTATTTAATTCTACGGTAAGAAAATATATGGTATCTGAGATTTAAGATATTAGTATATGGGAAATACTGTTTGTGGTAAATAATTGAGTAACATTAGGCCTATATTCTAGCATCATTTATATTATATTCTAGCATATGCTGATATATCTAAAATACTTATCCCTCAGTTGTTTTCACTCAATTCGTTATTTTCCCAGTACTGAGAAAATGCGAATTCCGTATAAAATATCGAAAACACACAGACTCTTCAATGTACCTTCAATGTTTGATTCTATAACACATAATAAATAACTTTATTGAGTGTCATAGAACCAAACATGGAGGGTAGATTGGAGTGCCTGTGGATAACGCTTCAATTGAAGGGAGATAATCGAGTAGCATCAAATTTTTTCCACAAATTTGATTATTCTTTTTGTCCAATGAAATCTCGAGAAGTCCTTTAGTGTGACATACCTTCCAATATGGCGTCTTGGTAGCGTAAACAAATCCACAGGTGCGTGATAAATTGAAATGTGATAAATATTTTTGAGGTTATTGCTGTTCAGGAGCAGCCAAATTTATATATTGGATAATGACCACAAAAGTAACAACTCAAGCGCCGGATACAGTGTCTAATCCTGTGGGAAAACAGGTAAATGTCCCATTGATGAGAAATCGGCCACCGTTGCCGTTGTTACGGAATGGAGTGACTGTGAAATCCAAATCAGCTACCCATACAGGCAACAGCGATGCACGAAACTTCTCTAGGCCCCCTGTAAAGAACCACAGACAAACCATCCAAAAAAGGTAATTTTTGAAAACATTGATGGCATTTCGATGATGTTCGTTTTCTAAATTTGATTTTCACTACTTTCATAAATTCACATAGCTGGAGTCAGATGTATCCAAACACTGTGGACAAAGTATATTGATGTAACATCATGTGTGACCAGCCGAGCTGGAGGACGTGCTATATTGAAAAATGTAACTCTTTAGAATCATTATTCTCTGATTTTCTCCTAATTAAGCAACTCAGCCGACCCATACTTTACACACATCCCATTAGGTATTTTAGTTCGCCGTTCCACCCCCAAAAAAGTAAAAAAAACTCACTGTTGTGTCACATCCTCACGGTTGTCAGAGTTCAATTTCAAGGAAATGCTGAAGCAAGTCAGAGATTCCGGCGGTCTTCAAGCATGTAAAACAAAAGTGATTAATGAATGGGATGTGTGAAAAGTTTGAGTCGGTTATGTTGCTTAAAGTGGCATGAGCTACCATTTTGACTTTAAAACATAATGTTGAAATTCAGAAGCTTTTTAGTGCTTCTAGTCTCGAAAATGTACCATAAAGTATTGTTTTGAACAAACTTTGGCTTAGAATGAATGAATGGTGGTCCTGGTTATTTAAATTTTGTTTACTTTTCGAACACGTTTTCGGTTCGTACAGGCCACACACTGTATGGATTTTCCTCATTCTAACGCCAATCATTTAGTTTTTCGCTGGTCTTCAAAGGCTTTTACTGTCCTGACGATCAGAAATTATGAAAAAAGTGTGAATTTTGGCAGCTCATGCCACTTTTAATGAGAAAAATAAGGTGATTCTAAAGAGTTATATGTTTCAATATGGCACGACCTCCAGCTCTGATGACCAAACATCTGATCAATACTTTGGCTTTGGATTTCTCCAGCTAAATTCACCTGCTCCTGGGAAAAACTATACTAGAGCAACATCAGTTGGTTAAGAAGCTTGTAATAGTTAGTGTACAGCACTGCATACAATTAATACGAATTATAAGCTTGGAGCTACCGTATAATTAGTCATTTTGATATGAAATTTTTTTTTTATTTTTCATTTTATTAATTGTGACCATAAAGCGAAATGAATTATTTGAAGTTAATGCAAAACAAATTTCATGCAAACCAAAAACTTATGTACATTGTACTTGTGGGCATAGTTATGATATCGTCTTGAGGTAACTAAGATAATAATTAAAATTGATTATCATTTTTTATCCTGAGCTGAGGAACCCTGAAAGAACTTGGATATTAAGTTTGAAAAATTACGCAATCTATTTTATTTTTAGATTTTGCCAATTACCCATGCATGGCGTGCCCAGCATCCGGGAAAATATCATGTTAGTCTCTAAATAGAAAAAAAAGAAAAGAATGTGAGAGTTGATTCTGACATCACCACTTATACTTGCCAAGAGGTGCCATAGTCACAGTTGAAATCTGATTTCTGTGAAAATAGTACATTCCTTGAAAAATAGTATTTTCTTTGAGAAAGCTATGATACAGAACTACATGTAGAGAGAAAAATATATTTACATTTATATTACTATGACCAGTGTAAAAACTAATGTGAGTATAACCCTAGCTCATATATTTCAGTCCTATAAGTAATGGGGGAAAACGAGAACGAAGGAAGAGCTCTCCTAGTGCGACGAGACAAAATCTATGTTTGGAAAGCACAGATGATGACGAAGAACAGGATATTAAATTCATCAATATACCAGACAGTACCCCTGTCTCATCACCACTATCTGACCAGCCAAATGCTCCAACATATTCCATCGATCCAGAAGAACTTGTAAGTGTAAATTCATCAACTTTTCAGACAATAATCTTACTTGTAACCATGTTTTTTAAGTTCAGAAGGTACATGTAGCTATTATTTTGATCAAGTAGGTATTCCTGCACCAGTGGGCATTAAACGGCAAAATATAACCATGCACTATCTAGCCAGTCACATACTACAACAAGTGTCATAGAATGTGACAAATTTGTAATTGAACTGCCTTTACTCGGCCACAGAAATAGGGAGAGCTTTCATTCCAATATTGACAAATTGACACCTCATTCAAATTTGTGGCCAAAACTGTATGTATAGAAATTTCATGAACCTAATTAAGCTGATCAAAACCTTTTCTGAAAAAAAAAAAGAATTGTGTTTGATATTTCATCGTACAAAATTTTTGCCATTGTGTGGCTTTTCCAAAAATTTAAAGGCAAAGAAAACCCAACGGAGTGGTTGAAGTTGACCATAGATATTTGGTAAGGAACTTTAGTTCCATACCAGTTGAAACGTGACATTTGTACCCAAAAGAGTTATATCACCTGGAGGCTGGGATAGCGTATAAATCAGAGAGGTGACATCATTTGCGCGTCTACAGAATGCATGCCTGAAATAAAATCAATCGTGCGCTTTATTATGGCAATCTGTATATCTGACTTTGTATATGCTCATAATATTCAGTATTTCACTACTTTGTGTAATAATGTGTGGTAATATACAATGTTATCAGAAATGGCTCAAAAATAATAGAATTAATTTTAGAAACACTTCAACGATAGAATACTGTGTAGCAAGTTTAGATTTAGGGGTTATAAATGTATTTCAAATGATGAATAGAAAATCAGTGCAGACCTTTCGATGTGGCGTATTTAAACTTGCTGAAATCAACTATGATGATCAACTATCACTATTGCTTATACTTGTAATGTTAACGAATTTAAAAATCTCTAAAAAATCAGCAAAAAATCATAGGAATAAACCACACACACCGAAAGTTATTAAGTTGCCCTACAATAGTGAGTTTGGCTGGATTTTAACCAGATTAGTTTGGTGATTTTTTTCGTCTTTTACAGTTAAAGCAAAGTCAAGAAACAGACTACTTGAAGGTGTATGAAATCATTTTACATGCCTCGGATATTGCTGAAATAAAGAATTTAGAACTGGTTTGTACACTCTCTTTAACATTTAGCAAGAGCATGTAACTGACTAGCCGAAACTTTGACCATACTCAATAGCTCTTGTTTCATAACACGAGAGCTGTTGAGTATGGTCAAAGTTTTGGCTAGTAACATGTAACTGACCATTAATAAAGGCTAAGCTCCAGTCAGTCGTCAACCTAATGAAATATCATAGGTTTTGTTTATTACAACAATTTATGATTGTGTATAAAGGTCCAGATGATATACCTCTTTTTAACACAATTAGAAACTTGTCTCCATGGTTATTTTAGACAAGAAGATTTTCCCTGTGCCCGTGTGTTTTAGTGTTCATAAATACATAATAAGAAGTGAGGCAATGATTTGAGTCTTTCGTTACATTCAAAATTACCAGTACAGTGGCTTGTGTCCAAAGCCCTACAATTGTCATACTTCAGAATTCATTGTAACAGATAAAACATTTTTATTGTGTCATTCTGTTCTCTGTTATTAAGGAAGTTGGTGCACAGCAGAGATTTTCTGTAAAAAGCATTATAGTTTATATAAAAAGCAATATTGACATTTTTATGAAAAAGATTTTTTGTCAACACAGTTTAGTCAAAAGGGTGACGTCCAGTCCCTTATACATAATAGTAAAACACACAGAATAACAGCAGTGCTTCATATCATATGATGTTAAATCAAAACTTCTTGTACAAAAAAATCAGAAAAAAATAAATCCAAACCTGTTTTGAAATCAGAAGCATATTCTAATTGTCTCTTTCACTTTTCACTGTGAAAATATGTTATCAGAAACTGTTTTACTTGTAAAAAACGTAATAGAACAATTTTCATGTATAACAAACTTCTGATTATATTGATTAATTTTTCATTCCAGATATTGATGATTTTCTGACTTATCAACCATTAAATTTTCCTATTATCACTCTGATAATACTGACCCAATATTTACTTTTAGTTTAAGAAAATTCGGTCCCTGGATTTATCTTGCAACAAGATTGAACGATTGAAAAACTTAGAAAACAATCCGGTAAGAGCTTGATTTTGAATTGTATGGAATGATCCAGTTTGTTTTCAAGATTTAATTATTTCAGTTTAAACAGCCTTTAGTACTTATTATAATTTAAATCTTAATTCTCTACATTGATTAATCTGGAAACGGGTTTACTCCTCAGGCAAACTTGCCCAAACGTATTGTCAGTGCTTTGGTATTCTATTTTCAGTGTATCTGTCAGTTGCTTTTTATTTACACATTATTTGATAAAGTATTTGACTGACAACATTAAAACTTCACAAACTTGTTTAATACATGTATATCAGTTATGAGAAGCCTATCGGAAATGGGAATGGGCAGATCTCATTTTCAGGAGTTATTCTCTTGATTTTGATGCTTGTTTTATACAGCAAGTACAAGAAGCCCATTGACTTGAGCGGCTTTTTTGTTTTAAAAAGTTCTATCTAAAAAGTTTTATACTCATGTTTTTATCTTGTTAAGGCTTGCCGTTACCAGATGGTTTTCAAAATTCCTACCCATTTGATTGATTGATTGATTGATTTATTGATTGATTTATGTTTTATGCTGCACTTAAGATTATTTCACTTATATGGTGGCGTTGCCAGGTTTAGTGGGGGAGGAAACAGGGCTCTTTGCTCGGAAGGAACCCCGACCCTCGAGTACCTGGCAACTCTTCCACATTTTATCCATTTGAAATAGTCACAGAATCGTTTCCATATAAAGGAACTGACGAAAATAGCCTACTGTTCTCTATATTTAGAAATATATTATGTAGGCCAGTAAAACGTTATCAAACAGATATTTAAAGACTCATTACTTTAATTGAGGATTTTGGGTTTTTGTTTTGCAGGATTTAAGGGAATTAAAACTGTTTGACAACCAAATCAAAGCAATAGAAAACTTAGATAGGTAAGAGAAGATTATTCTTTTTTATTTAAAACTTGCTCTGATATCTTCATGCTATTTCCTGATAGATTTCTTGGCCTATCCGAAATAAAATGTATTGCAAAGTGTATACAATGTACCATTCATATGTGTGTGCATGGCCCATTAAAACCTATTCAGATCTGCCTTGTGAGTCCCATATCTTAGAATCTTAGAACATGCCATGCTGCTAGTTTATATAAACAAGATGAAGATCGTATTTGTTGTTTACCAGGTAATAGTTGATTAAACAGGAAAACAAAACTGCACGGATTTTAACTTCTGAATTTATTGGGCTGCGCTGTTTCGATGCTTTTGTCTTTTTGAAATGTTGATATTAACCAATAGTTGATTGGTTAAATATCGTTTTATCACAATCGTATGTAATGTATAAGTTTAATTGAAAATTTGATAATATTGTCATATCAGTGTTAATTTTTTTCCAGATTAAAAGAGCTAAGCTGTCTTCAACTACAACACAACCGAATCCGTAATATTGGTAAGGACTGTCTGCAATTTACTATTTTATAATATTTTTTATACAGTAGAACTTGCTGAGACCAACACATCTAAACATCGACATCTTGTCAACTGCGACCGGTTCAGGCGGTCCGGAAATATCTACAGGTTAAATAGATAGACAAACACCGACACTTGTCTATTCTGAACATCGACTTAGGTTTTAAGTCCAAACCCAATGTTTTCAATATTAATCCATCGTTTAGAATCCGACATGACATGCGTCTGACGGGCTTGTGAAAACATTCTGACCGTTTATCACCGCCAAGCAGAAAAGCTCTGAGAGGGAACTTAATCCGCGCACGCACAAATTATAAAACAAACGACGGTAAAGCCAAGAAACAACTGTCCACTCACATTACACCCAACACGAAGCCAATTTTTTTGCTCTAAAACGACAACAAGTTTGACAGTCGCCTATAAAAAGTCCAGCTCTTCAAATTGAATTTCATTTCTTGTGTGTATATCAGTTTTTAATTTTTAATATACCGACATAGTGTCTATACCGACAATTTCTCTTGGTCCCATGAGGTGTCGGTCTTAGCAAGTTTTACTGTAACACCAATCCTTAAGTTTTTCAGGGCACTTCAAACGCTGATCTTCTCTTAATAATCCCTTGAGTGCGGCGTAAAACATTAATCAATCAATGTCTTGATAATTCAAATGTAGGAAGAAACAAATTCTCAACTCATGCCACTTTTAAGCTATCACTCTAAGCTTAATGTTTACATCGTACAAATCTGTTTTTCCATTTATAGTTAATATGATTATTCAATTGTCTCAATACATCCACAGGTAAAGGTCTGAGTCAATTAAAGAAACTGAAGACATTACGTTTGGACAGTAATCAAATATTAAAGATAGAACCAGGAGAGTTGGCTGGATGTTCACAAATCACCACACTAGATATCAGTGCAAACATGCTAGAGAACCTCAATGTAAGTGCATGGCAAGAACAGGCTATTTACTAATTTGCCATTCCATCCCCTTCTCGGGGCCTCCGTGGCTCAGTAGGTAGAGCGTTGGGACTCTCAATCCAAACAGCCTTCCAGCAATGGGTCCGGGGTTCAAATCCCACTCAGTCCAAACGATTGGAAAATTTTCTGACTGGGTTTCCACTCGAACGACCTATGTGGTCATGGGTTTCCTCCGGACATAGCGCCTGATTTCCTCCCACAATAACACTGACAATGCCGCCGAATATGTGAAATAATCTTGAGTGTGGCGTAAAACACCAATCAATCAATCAATCAGCTTATTTTTATAATATCACTTTAGTATGTTAATTAAACTCTCGTCAATGTTAATTAGTTCTCGTCTGAAAATCTAATGAATGTGTTATTTGGTATTGGTCCGTCCAAACATAATCAATCAAACATACATTTAAAAATCCTTTCAGGGAATTAAAAACCCATAGTTTTTTGTCCAATCACAGGCCTTAAATAGCTTACCAAACTTAGAGGAGTTACATGCTACAAACAATCGTCTTAAAGCTATCGGAGATTTAGGTCGATGTAAAAAACTGAAGGAAGTAGATGTCTCCTATAATCGGTTATCAAACATCATGGGATTGAAAGGTCTACCAGTTTTACAGGTATTTTGTTCTGTTTTCTACCTTGATTGTATCTCTTTGATTTGTCTGACCCTTGTTACTGTGATACTTGAAAGCTGTCAAGAGTCATTATACTTGTACATGTAGTTCAACAATTTATTTTGCCCATTGATAAAATAGTCAAAATGTTACTAAAAATTGTTCATAAACTGATTTGAATAGTATTTACAAGCCATTGTTTTGATGTTTTAATTGAAATAACTTGAATGCTGAATTTGTGTTTTTGAAATTTTCTTTCCATTTTGTTGCAGAGTTTGAATGTTTCCAACAATCAGCTGACCTCTGTTAAGGAAATTGGAAAATTAAAGTAAGTATTTTAATGCTTGTTGGTTACTCAGTCAATACATTGTGACACTAAAGAGGACAATGCGAGGTAGGTGGAAGAGGGGAGGGTGTCTTTGTAGTATGGTTGATTAAAGTGTTAGATGCTCATCCAAACAGAAGCCTATTAATGGTTCCTTAAACACTGAGGTGGCTACGGTGGTCCAGTGGGTTAGAGTGACCGTCCTTCAGTCCAACACAGACCTTCCATCAATGCGACGCCGGTTCGAATCCCACTCTGCCCAAAATAAAAAATTGAAAAATTTCTGAGTGGATTTTTCACTCGGTTGCCGTATGTGGAAGAGTTGCCAGGTACTCACCGAAGGTCGGAGGTTTTCTCCTGGCAATGAGCCTGATTTCCTCCTCCACTAAACCTAGCAATGCCGCCATTTAAGTGAAATAATCTTGTGTGTGGCGTAAAACATAAAGTCTGACTGGTTTTATCTTGGCTTTGCCGGTTGGAAACCAAAACATTTACCTTCACCTTGTTTATTTTGTCCACTTAACCTATTAATGCCACATACATACATAAGTGAATTGATATGGAGTGTGAAGTAATACATCAATTCTTGAACCCGTCAGTCAATCAAAATGGAAAGTTTTCTTTTTTGTTCTTCTTGTACACAATAGAAAATTGGTGCACAATTTTGGATTGGAAACATTTTGGATTGATTGATTGTTTGGTGTTTTATGCTGCGCTCAAGATTATTTTACTTATATGGCGGCGTTGCCAGTTTTATTGTAGGAGGAAACTGGGCTCTATGCCCGGAGGAAACCCACGACCTTCCGACGGTAACTGGCAACCATCCCCCATAGGTCGTTCGAGTGAAAACCCGGTCAGAAAATTTTCGAATTTTTTTTGAGACTGTGTGGGATTTAAACCCGTGACCCATTGGTGGAAGGCTGTTTGTGTTGTGCGTCCAATGCTCTACCTATTGAGCCACGGAGGCCCCCCGAAAGATTTTGGACTGATATTACACATGACTTTTTAATATGTACTTAGTATTTCCATTTCAACATTTGCGGCTCATTTCAAGCTCAGAGGCCTCTATAGCATACTGACACAATCTCAGTTATCTCATCTTGTGCTTTACACTTACAAATTTATGGTGGTTTCCAATATTTATATTTTAGGAGTCTTCAAGAATTATTTCTAAATGACAATAGACTGGAGAGTATATCTTCATTCCCTGACCAGTTTCCTAACTTACAAATTCTCAATATAGCTGATAACAAACTGAAACAAGTCACCAATGTGGTAAGTTGACAAGCATTAACTAAATGTTAAGATATATTTTTGCGGTGTTTTTAGTTGAAACACTAAAATTAATTTGCATTATTGCCTTAAAACGAAACTGGATAAAGTAGATCCAAGTTTTCTGGAATCAGTCCCATATGTCCGCCTTATCACTTGTAAAGACTGACATATCATACTGTGCCCTTCGGTCTAGGGTAGGGTATACATTTAGGCACACTTGGTTAATTTACTGAAACTGTTCACAAGGTGTTAACATGTGGGCGAGTGGTGAAGCATAGGTAGAGTGAAGTAATGTCATGTCATATATCTGTCACCCTGTTTCACAAAGCGGCTAAGTGTAAGTTTTTATGTAAATGCCTAAGCAACCCATACTGTATAGATACGTTGCTATGGCAGTTACATGAAATCTTTACGATGTATTTTTTGTGTAACTTTTATACCAAAGTATCTCTACAGTGTGGGTGTGTGATGTCATCAAGGAATTGGTCGGTACATTTTTATTTCCCATCATATTATAAAAAAATATATGTATTTATGCATTTGCTGTGATAAAGTAAGTCCTAATTATCGAATCTTTCAATGGCATTTAGAAGTGGAAAGGTTACAATAAAGTGAAGAATTACTTATGGATGACAACTTCTTGGTTTGAGGCAGGTACGTAATTCTTGGTTTCCACATCAAGAAAACCAAGCCCAGCATGAACAGAGACCAAGGATTATATATCTCCAACTTTCTGCACTATGCTTTGGTGTATAGAATACGATCTTTATGTCTTAAATCCCCCTGATTTGTATGTGATTTGTTTCTTCGACATATCTTTTTTCCAGTTGGGTTTGGAAAATGTGCCATCTCTAGTGGAACTATATGTATCAGGGAATCCAGTTGCTGAAAATGCTACATCACTGGAGATTTCATCAAAACTTAAAGGTCTAGAAATTCTAGATGGAGTAAGTTGTATAACATTCATTATTATATTTACCAATGTCAGAGAACGAGACCAGTGGGGTCCAGATGGGCCAACATGGTTCAAAGTCTCATATGACAAGTAAAACAAAAATAGAAAAATATGCGTTGGTTTCAGTTGATTAATGATGTGGATTGGCTGCCAGGTAGAAGGGGAAGGTTGTGTGTTACATCCAGGACACAGAATCCACTTTCCCCCATACAAACCTGACAACAACACACAATATAAGAGAAATACTTTAAGGTGCAGCCTACAAAAAAACAATCAATCTGTCTATGTCTTGTCTGTTTTAAAAGAAAAGAAAACACACATAGTGATCGAAACTGACCATATATATCGGGTAATGCACTTTTGTTCCATACCAACTATAAAGGGATATTTGCACCAATAAAGAGTTAAACGCATCTGGAAGTATAGCTATAAATCGGATGTGACGCCATTCTCGCTTCTACAAAATACGCGCCTGACGTATAAGGGCTGACAATCCGGTGCTTTACTATAACGATCTGATTTACTATATGCTCATAATATTCAGTATTTCATTACTTAGCGTATAACACCAAATCCAGTCGTATACTATGTAGTGTAAAATGGGTCATGAACAGTAGAATTAATTTCAAAAACACCTGAACTATGGAATATGGCCACTTTAGATTTAGCACTAATGTATTTCAAATGGAGAATAGCAATCAGTGCAGCCCTTTACATGAAGTAGATTCAAAGCCAGCTTGGGCTGAAGTGAGACACGTGACTGAAACTTACACTTTTATTGGCCCGCTCTGTCAGCAGGTGGCCTGCCGAAATCAACATGGTTGATCAACTGTTATTGTCGTTTGTGCTGGTAAAGTTGAATTAAAAAATCTCTCAAAAATCTGCAAAAAAATCGTACGAATAAACTGCACACTTCTATCAAAACCTATTAGGCTGCTCTATTTAAAGGGGCATGAGCTGCCAAAATGTTGATATTTTGACGTTAAACCAGAATGTTGAAATTATTGGCTATTTTTCTCAAGCCGTATAATTCAGAAGCTTTTTAGTGCTTCAAGTCTCGAAAATGTACGATAACGTATCGTTTTGAACTAACTTTGGCCTAGAATGAATGAATGGTCGTCCCGGTTATTTAAATTTTGTTTACTTTTGAACACGTTTTCGGTTCGTACAAGCCACATACTGTATGGATTTACCTCATTCCAACGCCAATCATTTAGTTTTTCGAAGGCCTTCAAAGCCTCTTACTGTCGTGACGATCAGAAATTATGAAAAAAGTGTGAATTTCGGCAGCTCATGTCACTTTAATGAATGTACACGTTTGGCTGGATTTTCTTTCCTTTTATGTATTTGTAATTTTGCCTAAAAATAACCAATCAATCTATCTAATGTCCTGTCCGTTTAAAGTATTTGTAATTTTGCATAAAAACAACCAATCAATCTATCTATGTCCGGTCCGTTTTAAGTATTTGTAATTTTGCCTAAAAACAACCAATCAATCTATCTAATGTCTGGTCTGTTTTAAGCATTGCTAATTTGATATTCTCTAAATACTTGCAACAAGTAACGTAAACATTATATTTTTATAGATAGAAGGGACATTAACATTACAAAGCTAAGGTAAAATATTCATTAAACTACATGTAAACTATCTGTAGGGTATATTCCCATAGATATACCTACAAACTGTACAAACACATGCCTTTCGACCCTATGTAAAAAGGGTATTTCTATGAATGAGTATGATTGTATGTGTTATAGGTGAGCTTGAAGAGACTGAGTGGTAAATCTACTGTACCACTAATGAGGCCAATGTCAGCATCATCAGGTACATGTATATCCTTTCTGTGCTAGTGTGCTATAGTGTTAAAAAATATATCCTTTCTGGAACAGCATTCTAGAATTCTAAGACTGAATGTAAATTACAAGCTGTTAAACCTATCGTCAATCACCTAAAATTTCAACTATTTTATTTCCAACTGATATTTCCAGGAGCCTGTTTCACAAAGCGGCGTAGCGTAAGTTTTCACATAACTCCCATAGCAACCCATACTGTAGAGATACACATGTACGTTAGTATGAAAGTTACGCAAAAAAATACATTTACGCCGCTTTGTGAAACAGGGTCCAGGGATTGGTGAACAAAGAATCGATTAGTGACACTAACAAGCTCACTGCCGGTATCCATGATGGTCACTGGGTTGTGTTGATAGTAGCTTATACAACTAAATAAAGGTCAAATAACATATGTGCAACATTCAAATGACACTTTCCATGTGGGAGGGTTGCCCTAAGCCTAGGTACCCTCCGAAGGGTTGAGGGTTTCATCTGGTCTAAAAGCCTGATTTCCTCTCCAACTCAGCCTGGTATCACTGCCATATAGGGGAAATAAGTGTCGCATTAAATACCAATTAATCAAATACAAATCCAATACAGTACTTTATGTTTGGTAGCAAACATGGCATAAAATTAATTGTGTGTACAGAGAGGCGTCAGGGCATAATCTGAGGCAAAGAGTTTTGGCACCCATAGTACGGCTCGACAATACCATCCCAGGGCCCATGAAGGCTGCATGGAGAGAACTCCTACTTTAAACCACCATTTGTAAATATGTCCCTAATATTTATGTTTTAAATATTTTGCAGAGCAGTTTTTAATTGTATTCAATATTTAAAGCAACAATCACAACAATTTTATTCTCATACCCTGGTTTGGACGCCCAAACTGCAGAAGCCCAAACCCCATATATATATACCTTAAAGGTTCAAAATCAGCCTAGATTAGGCCCTGGTTGATTTGAACTAAACTATCGATAAAGGGTAAAGTGAATGTAAAAGGAGTTTGATAAAAAATGTTATCTTCATTTAGTACTCATTAGTACTGCTAGGAGGGACGATTATTTGACTCGCGCTGTTGATATTGTGCATAATTGTGATGTTTGTGTTGTAGTTGTTAGTGTCCGGTATATTGAGAACCAGATGAAATCAATGTCCGATGAACTTCAAGCCTTTCAAACATCGTTTTCACAAAGGTGAGTATTTCTTAAACTCTAAAATTAGAATATTCTGCTTGGATTTTGAACTTTGCATAATCAGGCGTAAAAAGGTGAACAGGAGATTTTTATCTGGGTTGATACCATCCAAACCATAACTTTACAGCCAAAGTTGCCTTTAGTTGAAGTTCTTCAAACTCTGTTGCGGAAGGTCGTGGGTTTCCTCCGGGCATAAATTTCCTCCCACAATAAAACTGGCAACGCCGCCATATAAGTGAAATAATCTTGAGCGCGGCGTAAAACACCAAATAATCAATCAATCAAACTCTGTTGCAAAAAGATCTTGCGGTTTGCCACCATCATCAATATCTTTTGGCAACAGAGTTTGAAGAAACTAAAGTTGCCTTGTGCTATGAAAATTTAGCTGAGCTGTGACGTCATAGAAGTACGGCTGTCTGCGAAGAAATACTGGATCCCATTTACACAACCTGCATTTCTAGCTCAGATATAAAGGGTATAACATCATAAGCTGCATTATCACATATCTTCTTTCGTTTGAATCATTGAAGACGATCATGACTCATGCATTATTAATGATGTTGATAACATGCCCAATAGCGGATGAAGAATCTAATGAAAAAAATATTTATGTTGTTGGCTGCTTTCACCCAAACACATCACGCCTGAAGATTTTTTTCATATAAGAGCTGCAATATCTGTATACCAACTATGTATGACATGCAAATATGTCAGTAGAAGATCTACTGTTTTAATCTGTGTAGTAATCTTTACACTTGTTCTATGTTTAATTTATTTTGTATCTGGTAACAGGCCTATTTTTGTTTATTTTAAGATTTGAATCCCTAAAAAGTGTGTATGAAAGTTTACCAAGTGAGTCACCTACTAGACCCCCATCTAGACCAAACTCTGAGGAACAAAGACCCAGTACTAGTAGATGTAGCAGGTATGTATAAATGATAGGGGTGGGGGGACCAAAATTGTCACTGTATTTTCCCATGACCCTATGGGGTTCAATCTCAGTCTGACGATATTCTTGTCCTAGCTTAAGATGCGTAAGTATTGCCAATGTATTACAAAGTGTTCCAGAAAATTCTACTGACTAAGGCCAAGCTCCTGTCAGTCGTCAACCTAATGAAATATCATAGTTTATTACAACAATTTAGGATGGGGTATAAAGGTCTAAATGATATACCTCTTTTTAACACACTTAGAAACTTGTCTCCATGGTTATTTTACACAAGAAGATTTTCCCTGTGCCCGTGTGTTTTAGTGTTCATAAATATAAATGATCATATAGACCATAAGATCGGGTCAACTTTACCATTAGATATGTGGATCGATTAATTTTTCACTCTACGAGGTTTCCACTTTTTCCGATCATTATTAATCTTTATTTGATTGAAAACATTAACCAGTCAATCCATCAATTATATGATGGCCTCTTGTATACGGAAGCCTACCATTGATCGTTTACAGGTCCTGATCCCACTAAGACCAAATACATGTAACATTAAAACATTTCTGATTGGCCTTTTCACATGGTCGCGTTGTGTGAAAGAGTTGCCAGGTTTCCCCTACCTATTGTGATATAATGAAAAATCATTTTGTTCCCATTTAGTGGCCCATTAATGTAAGGCTTGCGTTGGCCTTAGATTGATTGATTAATGTTTTACAATGCACCCAAGATTATTGCCCGCATGAAACCCCAGACCTTCGGCGAGTACCTGGCAACTTTTATTAGACATAACGCGACCGAGTGAAAAATCCACTCTGAAGTTTTTCAATTTTTTTTTTATTTGGTCTGAGTGGGATTTGAATCCGCACCTCGTCGAGGGAAGGTCTATGTGGTTCTTACCAAAATGGGCCCGTTTTGGGTGATTTGTGAAATTTAGTCAGTCTTATCCAACATCAAAAAATTTGCACAAACTTATTTTTGTTTACGTTCTATATTTTCAGTCGCAGTAAAATAAAATTGGCCCAAGAGTTTGCAGCAGCTCAGGAGATGGGGCTGTGAAAGAACTTAATCAGTTGCAGAAGACATAACAACTTGTGTACATAAATACAACCTTTTCTGTTTTCTGACGTGTTAAAAACCACTACAATTGGGTTTGTTGCTATTATTAAAGAAAACCACAAATTATACACAATTTGAAATCTACATACTTCCACGGAGATTGATATTATGTAAACTGTTTTGTCTATAACTGTCATGAGTGTTCACATTTTCTGTTTAAGATTCACAAATCTCATCTTTTTGGCAAAGTTTATTACAGTTTTCTTCTTGTTAAAACCCAAATACAGCTTGGTAACAGGTCAACAGTACAAAGTTATATTTTATTCCTGTGCATGTATCAAGCGCTTTGTGAGGTTATAAGCTAATTTTATCCAAGCAGTATTATATAAACAAGTTAACCAATACTGAAGAGTTTATTTTCCAATTTTGGCAATAACTGTCAACACTGTGCCAAGATGATAGAATCGGCAAAATAATAGGACATTTTCTGGTGATTTTACAGCAGAGAATAAGACACTGTATATATTTGAGAGGCTATTTTTATATGAAAAAAAAGAATAGGACGTCAAAATGGCTGCTGCACTTGGTCGGTCTAATACGGCTTTCTTGACATCATGTCATTTCTGCGTATAAAACTGGACTATTTGTTTGATTGTGAAAGTGTTCACCTTACCCAATACTGTTTGCCTAACTGACATCCTAAGATACATGTATATGCATTGTTAATACTATTTAACGTATACTAGTATTTGTAAATAAACAAAAATAAACTAAATTCCCTTTATGTTTTTTCGTGACTGTTTTAATTGATATATAATACAGGTTAGGTTGATCGATTGTTTAATCTGCACTTAATCTGTCAAGGGTTTCCTCTGGGCAAAGAGCATGGTTTCCTCAAACTAAACCTGCCAACACCACCATATAAGTGAAACAATCTTTAGAAATCTAAGTGGGTGATTTATAAATTTCATTTGAGCTACAAGCCTTCGATTTCATCTCAAGCAGATTGATTGGTAGATGTCAATTTAAGTTGATTGTTTGGCGTTTTACGCCGTGCTCAAGATTATTTCACTTATATGGCGGCGTTGCCAGTTTTATTGTGGGAGGAAACCAAGCTCTATGCCCAGAGGAAACCCACGACCTTCCGGTGGCAACCATCCCATATAGGTCGTTCGAGTGAAAACTCAGTCAGAAAATTTTTGGAGGGAGTGGGATTTGAGCCCGCGACCCATTTAAGTTGATAGCTTAATTAAAGGGAGTGATGAATCACTTTTCTGAAATGATTGTTTACGTATAGAGTGATCACTATCCCTGACGTTTGATTGATGTTTTACGCCGCACCCAATATTATTTCACTTGTATGGTGGCGTTGCTAGGTTTAGTGATGGAGGAAACTGGGCTCATTGCCGGGAGGGTACTCGCCAAAGGTCTGGTTTCCTCCTGGCAATGAGCCCAGTTTCCTCCATCACTAAACCTAGCTTCTGACGAAGCCTTTCATAGAGCATTTTTTGGGAGACTGAGTGGGATTCACTTGATGAAAGGCTGCTGTTGACATAACTTCAATTCCTTATCCCAACTGAGAAGCTTCCATCAATAATCCTCTGTGTGGATTCCGGGGAGATAAGAATAGACCCTCAGCCTTCACAAGGTGCTTGATCGTAAGAGGCGACTAACCTTTGGGTCCCGTGTGGGTTCCGGGGGATAAGAATTGGCTCACAGTTCCCAGGCAAGCTTGATCGTAAAAGGCGACTGACCAGACATTTGTAAATACATATTTACAAACTTGTATATTATAAAAATGGTTATTTTTATAAATTGTTTATTGTTGCTCTAACAGAGATAATTGTGATATTTCTTGTTTTTAATCTCCGAAAATGATTTACAGTGTTTTGCCAGTTTTTATTATTTCTGTTTCTGTCATTTTTCAGTTCCACTGTATTTTTGATCTAAAAAATGTATGAAGATTTAATTTCTTTTCGCCGCCCTATAAATGAAATAATCTAGAGCGTGGCTTTAAACTCTAATTAATCAGTCAATCCATCAATAATAGAAAACAAAATAAGGCTTCTATTCACAAATAACATTTATTTCAAGAAGAAACCATGGGCAAAAAATATATACATATAGACGGATACTATATCCAGAAATTTACCACAAGTAGGCTAAAGAAAAGGGCAATACTGTCTAATAGGTCATTCATTTAACAACAATCAATCTCAATATAGATACAAATAATGGATATTTAACAATATATTACAAAAACGCGGCTATAAATAATTCATAAAAATAACAGAACCGCTTATATATACATGTATATATCATTTGAACATACAGAGATCTAAATGAGACATTTAGCATTGATAAATTCAAGCTCAAAAATATAATTTAGTGAGATTTGCAACATTTTTAAGAGAGGGTCATAGATCAGTTAATTCTATAAATGTATCAATGCTACAAGAGCATGTTGCAAATCAAACACGAGACAGACTGAGTAAGGAAAAGGTGAACACACAAAGTTGAGAGAAGAGAAATGCAAGTCTTAAAACAAACCTCTTATAATAGACCCTTTCGACTTAAGAATGGAGGCTAACACAGTAGCCTTGTTGTATGGCAAAATGACACTACATTGAGGTTTTGGATCAATATGACATTGAAATCGTGTACATTTTGAATAGATAGATTATCGTCAATGCCATACAATTCGAACAACATCGTGAAAAACATCTTCTAAAGCGAAATGGTCCATTGTCAAGTGTTAGTTGGTGTAGGCTTTGGAATAAGCCTGATGGATGTTAGAGTTCAATTTTAAAGTAAAACGTTGGGTTGAGACGGCATACAAAGCATGATAGCATGTGATTACATGTGGAAAAACTTATATGTATAAGTTTGAGTTGTGAAACAATATGTTATAACAAGAAGGCTGAGTTAGATATTGTGAGACAGTATGTTATAACCAGAAGTAACGGGGTTAGATTTCATGAGACAATATGTTATAACCAGAAGGCTGGGTTAGATATTGCGAGACAGTATGTTATAAACAGAAGGCGGGGTTAGATATTGTGTGACAGTATGTTATAAACAGAAGGCGGGGTTAGATATTGTGTGACAGTATGTTATAAACAGAGGGCAGGGTTAGATATTGGGGTATCAAGGTAGAGGAACAAGATTATCTTTAGCCCATTTCTTCATTGTTCTCACAATATATTCAACCTGTGGATTACTTGTATTTCTCAGCATGCCCACAACATCTCGTAAAGTCTCCCTAAAATTGTAAGAAAAGAGAAATTCTCTCAAAATTACAAAAGGGTTGAAACTGATTTTTAAAAGGGGCAACATGTAAAATTTAAGAGCTGAAAATATATCAAGAAATCAGAAGTGGGCTGGGGGGGGGGGGGGGGGGGGGATTGTGCATCAACTGTCCGAGCAATGCTAATCTTGCATGTTTCAAAAAGTTTTCTACCATTCGTTGCCAAAATCTTCCCATGTTCCTTAAAAGGAGACATCTTTTAAGTTTGTTGTGATTCTCCGGTGACCTTAAGATTATTAAAAAAAAATACAGAGTGATCAATCTTGGATAAAAGGCTGCAATTAAGCCAACTTTCCGCCAAATATGTACATTTAACGACTTATTTAGGGATTCCTGTGCCGCTATTATTTTGTGTCTGACAGTCAGTAAACAAACAGCCAGAGGTAGACCAAACACGCAGTCAGAAAGGCCTCTAGTGCACACTCGATTCTTTTTACCACAAAAAAGCAGGCATTGGAATCCTCAAATAAAACTCCCAATCAAGTAGTCCATGAGCTGAGAAAGTTATCAATGGCTATCTGGAAACCTCATCATTATATAAACAGTAGAATAGCACACATTTTAACGATATTCGTTCCGGGCACGTCCCTTTAAAGGGTTGCAGCAATTGTTGCCAGCATCTGCCAATGTTCCTTATAGGGTTGCACCATTTGTTGCCAGAATCTGCCAATATTCTTTTCTATGGTTGCAGCATTTGTTGCCAGCATCTGCCAATATTCCTTATAGGGTTGCAACATTTGTTGCTAGAATCTGCCAATATTCCTTATAGGGTTGCAGCATTTGTTGCCAGCATCTGCCAATATTCCTTATAGGGTTGCACCATTTGTTGCCAGCATCTGCCAATACTCCTTTTAGGGTTGCACCATTTGTTGCCAGCATCTGCCAATATTCCTTATAGGGTTGCACCATTTGTTGCCAGCATATACCAATATTCCTTATCGGGTTGCACCATTTGTTGTCGGCATCTGCCAATGTTCCTTATAGGGTTGTACCATTTGTTGCCAGCACCTGTCAATATTCCTTAAAGGGTTGCACCATTTGTTACCAACATCTGCCAATATTCCTTATAGGGTTGCACCATTTGTTGCCAGCATCTGCCAATATTCCTTATAAAATGTAGTTGGTTGGTTGATTGATCCACTCAGAAATTTTTCAATTTTTATTTGGTCTGTGTGGGATTTGTACTCGCGCTGCATCGATGGAATGTCTGTGGCACTGAGGGACGATCACTCTAACCAACTGGACCACCAAGGCCCCCTTAATATATTCCTTATAGGGGTTGCACTATTTGTTGTCGGCATCTGCCAATATTCCTTATAGGGGTTGCACCATTTGTTGCCAGCATCTGCCAATATTCCTTATAGGGGTTGCACCATTTGTTGTCGGCATCTGCCAATATTCCTTATAGGGTTGCACCATTTGTTGTTGGCATCTGCCAATTTTCCTTATAGGGTTGCACCATTTGTTGGCAGCATCTGCCAATGTTCCTTATAGGGTTGCACCATTTGTTGCTAGTATCTGTATTCATTACCCATCAACAGACAAACATTTAAAATGCTTGGGGATGATGCCAACTGAATATTTGACAGTGCTAATGGATGGCTAAAAGGGTAATTTATGACGTAAAGAAATGGGAAACAGATGGAAAGAGTCTGACAGAGACAAAGAGTTATTCCTAAACATAATGAAAGAAAAGAAGTCTAATGAGAAACCGATTTGATAAGGTTGCTATTGTCTACAGAGTGAAGATGTATTTAGTTGTGTGTAAAAAGATCAGCTCACTTTATAGGAACTTTCTAGATTATACACAGAAATGTTTCTGGCCAGAAGTGTTAAATCTACATATCTTCTTGTCTAAAGTAAACATGGAGACAAGTTTCTTATTGTGTTTAAAAGGGGTACATCTATATCAGTTAGATGCTTATACCCAATGAGTCTAATCATAAGTTTGTTAAAATAAACAACAACCCATGGTATTTCATTAGGTTGACGACATACATATACTCCATGGTTATTTTAGACAAGAAGATTTTCCCTGTGCCCGTGTGTTTTAGTGATCATAAATATATATGGTTATAGACAAACTACATAGATGAATTCAGTGATAGAGCAAGTAGTTTTAGTCTTGCAAAGTCAAATTATATATAACTTGGAACTCCAATATCCCTCATCTTCGTTGACTGCGGGGCTAAGTTGTATACCATAACTATAGTTATCTATAAAATTCGTGACTGCCAACATATATCTGGTTGCTCATAAATATTTATCTGGTTGTGGGACAACTAAAAAAAGAGACAGTAACTATATTATTTCTTAAATTCTGACAAATTCTAAAATAAGCCAGGATTTGCAACAACAACATATTCCATCCACTATAGAATGGACATTTTGCAAGCCATGGTTAGAAAACATACACCAATCAATTAGACAGGCACTTTGTTTTCCCTGGCCCATTTTTTCATGGTGCGTGTAATATATTCCACTTGAGGGTTAGTAGTGTTACGGAGAATTTGAAGAATCTCATGCAGCTTGTCCCTGTCAAAAAAATAATTACAATTATCATATACCTATCAATAATATGTGGTCTATTGCATATGCGATATCTGTAGCGTGACAGCACCCATATCTCACCCGGGTACGAAAATCCATATCAGACCGGTTCGAAAATCCATATCAATATTAATGTGGGGGGGTCTAACAGTGATTTCTGTCTACTGGCTGTTTTTTCATGTTTTCTTCATTAAATTAATAGTGTCTCAACGGTTTTTCTTTTCATATCTTCACCAGTTAGAACAATAAAAACAACTTATCCCATAACATATACTATTTCTGTTGGGTTTATTTCCAATACATATTATGATATATGATAAAAAGATTATAACATGCCATTTTTCATACCATACCCCATATCAGGCCCTCTGGCTAATATGGAGATCTCGGGCTGATATGGGGTATGATATGAAAAAGGGCATGTGATAACCTCTAATTATTTCACGTATGTTATGGCATGGCCAGGTTTTTGGAATTAGGAAACCAGATGAATGCCTTGAAAAAAGCCCTGTTGGTAGTAAGAGTTAAAATGGATTTGAACCCACAACATCTTGGCGAAAGACGGTTCAGAGTAAAGTATTTCTGAGGAGGGGGGGGGGGGGGGGGGGGGGGGAGTGGGGGGGGTGGCATAAGAGGGCTCTTTGCTTTCTTCAGACTGAGTGGTATAGAAACCCACGCTGAGTGAGCCAGCAAAGTCAATTTTCATTTTGTCTGGGTGGGATTCGAAGTCGCGCCGCATCGATGGAAGATCTGTGTCTGGCTGAGAAATATAATTGATTGATTGATTGTTTGGTGTTTTACACCGCACTCAAGACTATTTCACTTATATGGCGGCGTTGCCATTTTTATTGTTGGAGGAAACCCACGACCTTCGGTTGGTAACTCGCAAACATCGCACGTAGGTCGTTCAAGTGAAAACCCAGTCAGAAAATTTTCCATTTTTTGGAGGGGGGGGGGGGGGAGGGGACTCAATGAAAGGCTTTTCGGATTGAGCGTCTAACGCTCTAACTTCTGAGCCACAGAGGCCCCCCGCTGGAAATAGAAAAAATCCATTGAACAATTCAAGCAGTGCACCATCAGCCTAGATGAATGATAATTAACTGACCTGGGTTCATGTCCTGCTATGATCATCTGAAACACACCTACACAGGCACCTCTTTTACCTTCCCAGTACTCAGGGTTAGGGTCCAAGCGCTCCAAAACATCAAACGCTTTGGCGGCATAATAAAACTGACCCATCTGGAGGCAGAAATAAATTTTAAAAATATACAGAAATATTTTTGCATTGTGTCATAGCAAGTTTTGTAACTTAACACTTCCAAAATATATTTCCTTCCTTCATGAAAACTTTACATGCAAATTTGTTAGCTTGTTTTTTACGAGACAAAAAAACATGGCTCCACAGATTCATTTACAGCCAGTGAAATTAATAGCAAAATCCAGCTACAGTAATTAGCTAGCTCTTTTGAACGAGAATTAACATTTTGTATAATAAGTAACTACAATGAAGCCTGTGTAACTGACCCCTTGATAACGCGAAACCCTGTCCTAACCATCAGTACGCCCAATTTCTTTTTGAATTAAAACACATGTTAAATAGCTTTAATAAACTGGCACCTCTCTAAACGGCATTTTTTTACTTTTCGGGAAATGTGGCGATATATAGTGGTTCCACTGTATATATGTATCTCAGATGATGTTTTATGTCACACTCAAGCTTATCTCACTTATATGGCCGCGATGGTAGGTTTAGTGGGCAATGAGCCCGGAGGAAACCCCGGACCTTCGGTGAGTACCTGCCAACTCTTTCACGTATGCCAACCAAGAGAAGAATCCACTCAGAAATTGGCGTTTTTGTTGAAAAAAAAAGAGACGATCATTCTAACCCACTGGACCACCGAGGCCCCATTTCAGTTAGATAAAAATACTACTGATAAGTTATTTTCTAATATATCATTTTCATTAAAGTATATACCTTATAACAGTCGTTAGCTACCAATTGAAGTAAACTGAAGGACTCTCCTGATGTTTCCATCTTCAAGTACAGTTCCCATGCTAAGCGTGCTTTACGATTCATTATGTCTGTCAAAAGTGAAAATCATTTGTCAGTTCAATCAAACATGATTAGATTGATTAATTGAAGTGGCATGAGTTGCAAAATATTGTAAAATTTGATGAGGCTGTCCTTAAAAATAAGTTTGCTTCGCATAGCCCAACTCTCTCTGTAAAGTTTGGGTAGATAGGTAAGATTCTTCTTCTTTTTATTTTTTTTTTATATATATTTTCTAATTTTTATACTGTGTGTAGATCTGATTATCCCAAGGAATTAAAGCCTTAATAATAATAAAAAAGGCCACACATACAGAATAAAATTTTCATGTTACTGTTCTATTCATTTTGAATTCATTATTTGAAAATTTGAGCAGAAGGTGGATAAAAACTTTTGAGTAGGCAGGTTTTTGGAAGGGGCGGGCGGGTTATGCGAAGCAAATAATTATTTGAGGACGGCCTGAAACAGATTTGGCTAATTGTTTGTAATTTTATCAAAAAGTACAAAAATAAGAGGTTTATGCAGATGCCAATCTTGGATGTGTACTTTCATTATGAGCTGCCTAAAAAACCACAAACGTAATCATACACCCAGGCAATTTGAATTTTGTCTGTTGTTAGCACACATCTTCCGTTTGTACATTTAACTGGCTTTACCAATATTTTTAAAGTCAAATAAATTCTTTAGTTTTTTAAGGTACATGTACTTCAAAGTTCTCTTGACGATCAGAATTTATGGCAGGTGATGCAACTTTAATGATTTACGTCAAGTCATGCTCAAGATTATTTCCTTTATCTGGTCACAGTGGCAGGTTTAGTGGGAAAGGAAACCGAAACCATCCGCCTTCAGAGAATACCTGACAAACATTTCACAGTGAAAATCCTACTTATTTTGACTGAGTGGTAATAAAACCTGACATATCAACCAAATATGAATAGAACACAATGGCATAATAACACCTGAACAATGTAATATAATAAGCCCCATGAAACAAAATCATATGGAGTTTAAAACGTAAAGATTGGTTGATTGATGTTCTACGCCGCACTCAAGACTATTTCACTTTATATATGGCGGAGTAGCCATGTGTGGGAGGAAACCGGCCTCATTGCCCGGAGGAAACCCCCGACCTTCGGTGAGTACCCAAAATTTTGCTATAAACAGGAGGACTGTTAAAAAATGTACTAGTAACTTACAGCATCGTGCCAACCAACTGAGGTAAGGATATTCTTGTTTCAGTTTCTCACTTTGAATCAGCAAAAATATCTGGAAATCAAACAATACGAAAGTTAAGCTTATGTGTTCATTGCTAGAGGGAAAGAAACAAAACTAGTGAATATCGTAGAAGCCCCGTAAAATTTCTTTTCCAAGGGATCCCAAACCCTATTTTCCAAGTTTTTTTTGCCAAACTGTGCTTACAAATGCTCCCTTATAAATCAATCAACCTTCTGCGTAAAATCCACACACATGAAATGGAGGGTCTGTTGGAAATCGATCGATGCAAATTTATGGGGTTTTCCTCCCATTTTAAACAAAAAGTATATGCATTTGTTACTGTAACTGGAACAAAATCAGATTTAGAAAAATACTAAATGTACAAATTTAGAAAAATTGGTTTGGATCTGTCTTGGGAAAAAATCTTCTTTTTTTTTTGGGGGGGGGGGGGGGGGGGGGTCATAAACACAAAGAAACCATAATAATATAAAACCATGACCTGTTTACAAAAAGATTTTGGTTGGATTTTGCATTCATAAATGAATTATATTAAATAATAAGTATATTATATTAAATATTTAAATTTATTATAGTATATTAAATATAATATATTAAATAATAATAATAAATAATTCCAAATGTAATTACCTCTTCTGCTTCTTTAAAATTGCCTACTGCTGCCTTTGCCTGGGCATAGTTGAAATTAAAACTGTCGTCATTGTAGAAATAACTCTGCAAGAAATTTATTAATTGATAAATTGGCAAGTATCTTAAAACTCACTCATCATTCCCCTTTAAATGAATGGCAAGCAATGAGCCCAGAGGAAACCCCCGACCTTCGGGTACCTGGCAACTCTTCCACATGCGACGACAGAGTGAAAAATCCACTCAGAAATTTTTCAATTTTTATTTGGTCTGAGTGAGATTCGAGCGTACGCCGCATCGATGGAAGGTCTGTGTGGGACAGAGGGACAATTACTCTCACCCTTTGGACCACATGTAGAAAAGAAAAGTGTATAATATTTTATATCATTTTAAACCGACTTTACCCAATGACAAATGTGTTCTTTTGCATCCAAAGATTGACAAGAGATGGATGATTTAAGATTACCTTGACTGAATTAAGGTAGATAAGGACGTCTTCAAACTGCTTCAGGAGAAAGAAGCAGGATGCCATGCATTGTCTGCCTGGGATTGTGTCTAAAAATATAAAAAGCTTCAAAATTTGAAACTCACATTAGGCTTATGACCTAAGAATGTAAGAATGAACAACTAAATTAGAGGGGGAGGGGGGGGGGGTGTAAGTTATTTTCCAAACAGAGACTACTATGATAATTTTAAAGGTAGCCCCACTTTCTCTCTCCACAATAATTTCATAACTTTCAGATTTAGTCACCCAACTTTCTTGCAATATCCTACATGTACCTGAATATTGCATTCGATGACAACTCATCAGGACTTATTTGGAAAATACAGTAAGAATAGAGAAAGCTCAACCTACCACATTCACTGGCAGAGCCTCCCACCAACTGGAAATATTGCTGAGCTATTTTCTGGTGTTCTCGCTTAAAAAAAAAAGAATATCATCAAAAACTAATGGGTGGACTCCTCACGAAGAAAAGAAAAATACATCAAGAAGAGTTTAATTTTAATAAATTCAAGAGTTGTACCCCTCCCCCCACCGCCACCCCTTCTCTATGAAACCAAAGAAAATACCCTCATAGGCTACAAATTATTGCTTAGCTGAATATGATTAATCTGCTCAGGGTTTTATCCAGGAGACGAATACAAAAAATGAGGGGGAAAATTTTGAATGGCGAGCTGGAAGACAGGCAGAAAAATTTGACTCAAATTCGGGGAGACTCAGCATAAAATCATACATTAGGCAGACTTCGACATCTTGGATGCGTTCATCAACATCATCGTTTAGCTGAAGGCACCGGGGCATGTGCAATCATCAATACTGAAATATTTCTGTTCCTTCTTTGTTGACCAGCTCGATAAATGAGGATTGCGCAGGAAATAATTTTTTTATTTAGTAGAATCTATCTTCTGAAAAAAACTTCGAAATTTCTGCATCGGCTTAGGAAGGTCGGTAGTTGTAGGTCAGTTTTGATCGAGCTCATACAGACAAATTTTCTGTCTTTCATCATTTAAACTCTGCATCTTCAGTCAACCGACATTACATTTTTCTTAGAATAAAGGCTATCCATGTGTTTCTCATATTTAATATAAATGAGCATAGACAACTTGTCCATTCACCAAGCAATGACTGATAGTATGCAGCAGTAAGGTAAAGTCTCTACAAGCGACTAGTTGATTGGCCCTAATTGACGGTATAACCAATTACAGCTAGCTTCTCTTAGTGGGCGGGGGGATTCCGTGAAAAGATTGCGGTTGGCAGATAATTTTTTGGAAAAAAAAACTTACTTGTCAAAAGAAGTTTCCTGTAAATTGGATGGCAAACAAGCAGGCGGTGCATGAACGCCATTCACAGTTTAGATTGACTATACATATACATGGCCCATGTTATCAGAGATTTTTTGAATTGATTTTGTTCTTCTAATGCGTGTGAAGGATAAGTAATAGTAATAGTTTTCACAAAAAAATTAAAATAGTAAAAAAAAAAAGTTGTTTTGTAATGACAACATGGGTTCAAAGGTTTTATTAATTTAAGACTTTAGAGCCCTCTTGCAGTGTTAGGACCTATCAGCCTGTGGTTGAGATAGAGTAGACAGGTAGTCTTAAAATCCTGCATGAAGCCCTGAGGCTGGTTCTACTTAACTGGCGTAAGTTACACCTGTCGCAAACGTATGTTGACAATATAGGAACTTGTGCATGTTCGCAACTCCATGCTGTAAGCCTATACGTAACTTTGCGCCAGTTTAGTAGAACCAGCTTCTGATTCTGCCAATACTTACTGAGGCCTGTTCTTGTCCTAAAGAAGCATTAACTACTCCCTTTAAGATGTATTCCTGGGGTGTACTGGGTTCCAAGTCTTTGATTAGACCATAGGCCTCATATACATCATCTGTAATAAAGAGAAACATTAATAGTATAACTTCAATAGTACTGTAATAATCAGGGTTGATTGTTAGTGTTTTACGCTGCGCTCAAGATTATTTCACTTATATGGCGACGTTGCCAGTTTTAATGTGGGAGGAAACCGAGGTCAATGCCGGAGAAAACCCACCACCTTTCGGTGGTAACTGTTCTTTTTGGGACTGAGTGGGATTCAAAACCGCGACCCATTGGTGGAAGGCTATTCGGATTGAGCGTCCACGGTCTACCTACTGAGCCCCCTGTAATAATTAGGGAGAGTCTGAAACAATAATATTTTTAATGTGGATAAATAATTTTATGGAGTACCCAGTAAGAAATTTCAAAACTGTTTTGTATTATGACCTAGTACTTACCTTGTTTGAGATAATATATGACTAAGTTTAGTCGAGCCTCAGGTATAACATCAATCAGGGGAGGTAACACCTGTAATGCACCTTCACCACCACGGAAAACCACCTGTGATAAAAGTACCAGAAGTCCAGGCATAATGAAAGATTGATTGATTGTTTGGTGTTTTACACCGCGCTCAAGATTATTTCACCAATATGCTGATGTTGTCAGGTTTTCTTTGCACAGAGCGGGATAGGTTGATTGATTGTTTGGTGTTTTACGCCGCACTCAAGATTATTTTACTTATATGCCACACTCAAGATTATTTAACTTTAATATACGGCGGCGTTGCCAGTTTTATTGTGGGAGGAAACCAGGCTCTATGCCCGGAGGAAACCCACATCCTTCCGGTGGTAACTGGCAACCGAGTGGGATAGGAATCTGTGACCCAACGATAGAATCAAGAACAATAAAGTGTGTATATTTGTAAGATGCCTGTGTGAAATGAATTCATTTCTAGTGAGGAAACCCTAATATTATGTTGCCAACTGGAAAGCATACCGGTTAATTAAAAAAACAGTAAAGCTCACAAAAGAAGGTTAGCTAGTGTAGAAAAAATATAGATGGCTCACCAGATTATGCTTGATAAGATCTCTAGCAAATAGAAAGGATGGGGAAGCCATTTCTTGAAGACTCTTCAACTCGGCCTGCATAATTATCAAATATATTTTAAAAACTGTTTGACAGTGAATTAAATGACAACTAATGAATGTTTGGTAAACTTATCTTTTTTGTAAAGATGCAAGAATCAACATCCAAACGTCAGATAGAATAAGAACAAAAGTGTGGAACTCAACAGGTACCTGGCAGCCATTCAACATAGCAGGATTAAGTGAAAATCTTGTCATAAAATATTTACATTTTGGGTGGACTGAGTGGGGCCAAAAATGAGTTTGTGTCACTTAATCCCTAGTTAACAAAAAACATAGCCTCATAAGTGTAATTAAAACATCTTATGATACAACATGCAAAATATCTGGAGTGTTGAGCTTATGTAAGTAGATACACTGTACCATGAAAAACTGACCTCTGCTGCTTTTCCATTGTAGAGTCTGAAGTGGTTACATGCTTTAAGGTTGAGGGCAATGGCACTGTCTGGTTGACTGTTGAGATATACAGCCAACACTTCCTGTTAATATAAGAAACAGATTTAATCAATATAGTATTCTCGTTATTTTGGGATTACACTGTCTTGAAAATATGGTAGAAATCCCTCTACCGATTTTTGGGTGACGTACGAAACGGGAATCGAACCCAGGTCCCAGAGTATGGCACCTATCGCCAGCACTACATGCCGGCTGCCTTATCCATTCAGCCAACCAGCTAAATGGATAAGGCTGAATGGATAATCGGTAGAGGAATTTCTACCATATTTTCAAACAAGGGTAATCCCAAAATAACGAGAATACTGTTATACCTACTTTCTAAAAGACACTAATGAATTAAACTTAATCAATATAGTAAACAGGGAAGATTTATTTGTTTGATCCGTTCAAAAAAATTCAGAACTACATCATGGTGATTTATTGAGGATAGGCATGATCTATTAACAAATGAAAATCTATCTTTGATTGGCACCTGTCAACAAACAGATTAATTCTAATGACAAGGAGATTAAACACACAGGTATAAGGTTTGTAAAACTTAATTACAAATGATTGATTGTTTGGTGTTTTACGCCACACTCAAGATTATTTCACTTATATGGCGGCGTTGCCAGTTTTATTGTGGGAAGAAACCAGGCTCCATGCCCGGAGGAAACCCATGACCTTCCGCTGGTAACTAGCAACCATCCCACATAGGTCGTTCGAGTGAAAACCAAATCAGAAAAAAATACTAATGAATTAATACTCATGACAAGAAGATTAAACACACAGGTATAACATTTGTAAAACTCATGACTCACTGAAGTTTAGAATAACAAAATTTCACAAGATTAAGCGATAAGCGCCGATAACAATGAAGTCCCGCTCAGGTCGAGTTAAGATTCGATCCGATCGTCGTTAACTCCAGTCTGTAGTGAATCTGCGACCAATCAGTCGAAGAACGTTTTTCGAGATGAGCAGCCTTAAGACTCTTCTCCCTATCAATCTCAATGTCGCAGCCAATAAGTGACCTAAACTTCATCACGTGATCACTTTTTCTAAGCGTTTTTGTGACGGTGTTTTGTTACGTCACTCCTAGCCCCGTGCCAGACTGCATAATACAATGATGAAGTTCCTTTACGATCAACGGATCGCAGCGACCTGAGCTTAAGATTTATCAGTCAGAAGTGATTTGGCTGAACGATGAAGTCGACATGAACGGTCTTAAGACTCAATCGCAGACAATCGGATCGGATTTCAACTCGACCTGAGCCGGGCTTAAGGTAGAAAATTAATCCAGTGACCTACACGTACCTGTGATACATCATAATAGTCCAGTTTATAATAGCACAGGGCAACATACACATTTAAAGCCAGGTAATCTCTGAAAAAAATAGTTTGTTATGAAAACATTATAGAGCTCTTTAAGAAACAAAATTGTGGGCTTTTTTGGGGTTGCCGTTAAAAGTTAATACAACCTGTTTTCTCTCGTGTTGTCTTGAATTCAGGGTAGATAGTTTCACATTAATTAATTACCTATTTGTAAAACGGATTAACTTTTACTGTAAAGTTAATCTGTTGCTAACCATACGGAAATAAGAAACAAAGAACCATTTATATTTATGAACACTAAACCACACCGGCACAGGAAAAATCTTCTTGTCTAAAATAACCATAGAGACAAGTTGTATTAAAAAGAGGTATATCATTGATTTATTTAGACCTTTATACCCCACCATAAATTGTTGTAATACACTAAACCTATAATATTTCATTAGGTTGAGGACTGACAGGAGCTTGGCCTTAGTCAGCAGAATTTTCTTCGTAATACATTGACAATGCTTACTCATCTTAAGCTATGGTAAGAATATCGGCAGACTGAGATTGATCGCAATAGGATCAAGAGAAAATAAAGTGAAAATTTTGGTTCGCCTCAGAAAATCATAGATGGAAGGCAGGTAGCCCTGACCAGTATATCTTTCAAACACTTGTTCTTTTTATAAGCAATGACTGGCCTTTGGGTCAGAGGTCGAGCAATTTTACTTTGATTGATTGATTGTTTGGTGTTTTACGCAGCGCTCAAGATTATTTCACTTATATAGCCGCGTAGCCAGTTTTATAGTGGGAGGAAACCGGGCTCTTTGCCCGGAGGAAACCCACGACCTTCAGCTGGTAACTCGCAACTTACTTTGATTGTAACCCCTGAAAATGGTGATGAAAACTCACCTATTGTCCAGAAGAATACGCTTGTAGATGTCAATTGATTCCTGATAATGACTCCTCAGATAATGGATAGAAGCTAATGACAGCTGATCCTCTATCATATCCTGTAGATTCTGGTGGTAGCTCATTAATCTCTTCTCATCATTGAACTTGTGAGATAAGTGAAAGAGAAGACGATTCTGTAATCGACTTTTGGGACCTTTAATAAAACCATAGACAAAATAAAATACATTAAAACCTGTAAATATATCAACAGGTCTCGGTGAAAGTTTTGAAATACCTTTTAATTAAGACCTGGACCCTGTTTCAAAAAGCTGCGTAACGTAAGCTTTCACGTAACTGCAATAGCAGCCCATACTGTAGAGATACGTTAGTATGAAAGTTACGCAAAAAATACATCTACGCCGCTTTGTGAAACAGGACCCTGATGTGTTATTAGATCATTTTACTACAGCAATAAGTTGAGTATTGGGTACGGTCATGGAAACCTTTTTGTTTATCAAGGTGTCAGTTTACATACGTTTCACATTATATATATTTTTGAACACTAAAACACATGGGCACAGGCAAAGACTGTTTCCAACTGAGTACAAATGTGGGTGATTTATATATATAATATCTGTGCTTCATACGGTAATTTAAACAGATTATATAAAGTAAGTGGTGTATTAAGACTGTTGCTGAGCTTAGCATCTATAATATGGTTGGTTGATTGACCGATTGGTAAGTGTTTTAGGTCATACTCAAGAGTATTTTCCCATATAGTAAAGTTGCCAGGTTTTAACGATGGAAGGAGGTTTTTTAAGAGGTTGCTTCGTTGTGTACAGTCATGTTATTTACAAATAAAGTGATCAGTGACAATGTATCCTTAGAGTCTATACCATTGGAGGGATGAAAGATGTCCTCTATACAGGGATTTACCGGACCCTTAAAACCTGCATCTCTGACCCTCATTTTCTCACTTGGACACCCAAATTGTAATGCCATGCAAATAAATAGCAAAATAATATACAATAATGTCTTTGTTTTTCCTATCTTTATAATGTTAAACGACTTGTAGGTGTATTAGAATAATTAATACTGATTGTACCTCGCTGTGCAGCTTGATCCGCCTCGGGGTACATGCCCAAAAAGAAATAACAACACCCCAGGTTTGTCCACACATCAGGGTGGCAACTGTCCCGATTTGTCATTCTCTCATATTCCTGTTAAAAGGAAATAACATGTAATCCAATTTTTACCTTTTCTAAGTGGCGTGAGCTTTCAAATTTTAAACATAAATTCCGAAAATTTTTGTAGTTTTTATCAAGAAATGTAAATAAACATCTTTCTTAAGAAATGAACACGTTTTTTTTATGGGTTGCAACTTCTGGATTTTATTAAAATCCAGGAGTTGTAACCCATAAAAAAAACGTGTTCATTTCTTAATATCATGATCAACTCATAAATGCCACTTGAAGATTAAACATCTTTCTGTCAATACGACTGTAAGGCATATATACATGTATATATATATATATTAACCCTTTCAACACTAACCAAAACAAACCAGTCGTCTCCCTGACCCCTCAGAGATCCAGGCTGGATCAAGACCGTTAACATCAACTTGAATAATTAAATCATTACTTACAAAAATTGATTTGTCTTGTTCAAAACTAGTCTCTGCAATGTTAACAGTCAGGTATACTCACAAAATGTCAACAACGTACAACTACGAAATTTGGTTGATTGATTGTTTGGTGTTTTTATGCCGCGCTCAAGATAATTTCACTTATATGGACGCGTTGCCAGTTTTAATGTGGGAGGAAACCGGGCTATATGTCCGGAGGAAACCCACGACCTTCCAGTGGCAACTGGCAACCATCCCACATAGGTCGTTCGAGTAAATTTTCAATTTTTTGGGGACTGAGTGGGATTCGAACCCACGACCCATTGGTGATGAAATTTGGACATTCACTGTCTGTAACCATTGCTCAGTTAAAAGCTTTTAGGTCATGATTTTTACGTCTAAACAACAAGAACGTGAAGCAGGCCAGTTTAACGGTTGCTTATGTATTCGTACCTTTCATGACAGGACATATAATGCCATTTTTCCGATAAAACAAAATGTGGAAATTATTCGCTATTTTTGTCAAGACATGCAATTCATAAGCTCGAGAATATGCGTTGTGGTGTTTTGAACTAACTTTAATAACCTTAGAACGAATGAGCGTTTGTCTGGGTTATTTAAATTTTGTATACTTTTCCGACACTTTCTCTGTGTCTTACATCACAAACTCTATGAGTTTTCCTCATTCCAACATCAATTCTTCAGTTTTTCAAAACCTCACATTGTCGTGACAATCCAAATTTATGAAAGAGTTTGAATTTTGGCAGCTCATGCTACTTTAAAGCTGCGCCTAAAGATTTGACAAACAACTTTTGGCAATATTTTCTAATTTGCGATAAGTGTATTGTAGACACTCATGGAAGGTCATCAAAGGTTGTGTGTGACGTAAATTTGTCACCAAAAATATACTTCCTCTTCACTCCATTTTCTGATTACCAGGGAACTAACGCAAAGGTTGCTTGGTTTCAACTGATGTTTTTCAAATATACGTTTGGTCTATAAACAAACACAAACCAGCTTTAAAGTGACATGAGCTGCCAAAATGTTGGGATATTTTGACGTTAAAACAGAATGTTGAAATTATTGGCTATTTTTCTCAAGACGTAAAATTCAGAAGATTTTTAGTCCTTCTAGTCTCAAAAATGTACGATAAAGTATTGTTTTGGCTTAGCTTAGAATGAGTGAATGGTCATCTTGGTTATTTAAATTTTGTTTACTTTTTGAACACGTTTTCGGTTGGTACAGGCCACATACTGTATGGATTTTCCTCATTTCAACGCCAATCATTTAGTTTTTCGATAGCCTTCAAAGCCTCTTACTGTCGTGACGATCAGAAATTATGAAAAAAAGTGTCAATTTGGCAGCTCATGCCACTTTAAACCCTGTTCATAAATCCTTTAAAATTAAAACAAGTCTGAATATTTTTCTGCTGTTGAAACATATTTGCTTTGAACAAGTTAGTATTTTTAATCATTATACTTTATTTCAATGTACCGCATTTTCACGCAAATAACCCGGGTTATACATAAAACAAGTGTTGTGAAATACGCCCTGCGGGTATTTTAATTTTAATTTTTTCATTTTCTTGACAATTAGAATTAATTGATCAAGTACTATGATCAAACATACCTCCATGGCTCGTTTATAATCACCCAAATGAAAAGCACAGAATGCTATCCAAAAGTCAGTTTCTTCATTGCCTTTTCCAGTGTTGCGGTTAAACTGTGGAGAAAAAAGCACACAGTCAATCTCAATAAAAATTGTGTAATTTTACGATATTTTGAACAAAATATTTCAAAAGGGCTCATACATTGTAAGTTAACATGTACTTCTGTTAAAGATAATAAGTAAAGCTTCTATTTCAAATACAGCTAGTTAAAGTAACAAGATACGCTTTATAAACTGTTGACTGTCGCACTCGTTAGGTGGCATTGCTGCGATCCATTTTATATTGAGTGATGAGAAGCCAGCTAGAAAAATTCATTGACTGAGTAAGATTCAAAATGAAGATGTGATTCTGTAGAGCCTAGAAACCAGCCCAATTATGTCTACTTCAATATGTGTTTACATGTAGTTACATTCAGGTTAAAAGTGTGGCCACTAAAATCTTTGGATAAACATTCTGTATAAATGATAAACTATTGGTGATACATAGCCCGGAATTTCGGTCTAGAGGGCGACTTGTTTTATATTTGGCTGGCAATGTGAAACACCCTCGAAAAAAAAAAAAAAAATTCAGCCGAGCCCAGATTTCTTGGCTAGGTGATACACAATGTGATAACTTTCAATTCAGAGTTGACTGTACCTCAAGCAAGGTAATAGCCCCGGTGTAATCTCTTGCTTGAAGGAAATCCTCAAGTTTGGGCAGTTTCTTCTTCTTCTTCTGATCTTTAGCAAGGTTACTGGAGCCCGGCCCTGTGGCAGGCTTCATTCTTGATAACATCTGACAGAGTAGAAAGTAAATGCATGTGAATTTTTAAGACTTATAAATGCAAGTGGTTAACAGAACTATTATATTTATGAACACTAAAACACACAGGCACAGGGAAAATCGTCTTGTCTAAAATAACCACGGAGACAAGTTTCTAATTGTGTTCAGCTATGGTAAGAATATCGTTAGTCATGCCAATTTTGAACCATTTGATTGTGTGGGTTTTTATAATGATACACATCTAGTGTAATCAATTGACATTGATTGATGCTTTACACCATACTCAAGATTATTTCCTTTATATGGCAACTTTAACTCAGAGGCATGGTGCAGACAATCCTGGCGTAGTTTTAGGAGGGTAGTGTTCATAAATTTTGAGCCTAAATCTTTTAAACATTCCGTGGACAACATTTAGAATTTTCAAATGTACTTTGTGTAAAGATGGAATAGAAGAAGTCCATGTGGGCCCATCAGAATAACTATAATTCACTCAACATATTGCAGACTGGTCGCCTAGCTTAGAACAACTATTCTGCGATGTGTTGGGCTCAGGATTTCAATTTTAGCCGTTAGTTTGTCGATCTTTTGCTGTAAATGTCTGTATGTAGAGTCACTGGTGACTGTTGAAAATTTTGCCGTGTTTTATTTCAAACTAACAGTCAAAAACGACAACAGGTCATGCATCATGTTGTAGGGCTGAATTAGTAAATAAAAATTGGTAATTTACTAATTCAGTAATTTGCCTGATGATGATTGCAGTTGTAGGGCTTCCCAGCCTTTTTGCACATGGACCTAGCAAAACTAGAGAGCAGCAATCTAAAGACAGGAGTTAATCTTCGTAAGCGCGACTTCTGAAAGTATAGGGATGTAAGCATGTGGGCACCATTGAGAGAGTAGATAATAGTTGTTAGACATACGAGTCAGAGTGAAGTGTTATTTCCAATGCGTATAACTACATCAAGAAAATACGAAAGCGTGGCTCTCATAGGTCAACTTGTGATCGAATTGAATGTGTTTAAAGTTTGGGCCGGTTGCGTTGCTTAAAATTAGGAGAAATTGAGAGAAATTGTGTGGTTTCTCTAAATTGAGCATGTTTCAAGATGGCAGATCCTCCCACTCTGTTGGTCACCCATCATCATATACTTTAGTTTGGCCACAGAGTTTGGAGATCTCCAACTAAGTCCAAATTAACTCTCGTGGAATTTCTTGTCGATATTATTATTATTACTGGTTTAAATTCTTTCAGTGTAAAAACACTAAAAGTGTACAATACCTGATCGGAAAGCCGTACTTGTGAAGTTGTAATAAAATATAGCCTAATAATAATATATATTTTCATTTCAACATCCAAGTTGTTGTTGTTGTTATTCAAGATTGACACAAGTGAAGTAAATTTAAAAGTAAACATTGAATTGGAAAGCCATTTCTTCATAAAACGAGTGTGAATCTACATTATCTATATGTTCGTAAATCTAATTTCAGACAAACCATTTTTGTGGAATTTTAAGGAAAGTGCCCTCGATATCTATATGTGGTAACTACTATATCAACAACTTGTCCAGAGAGGAATGCGTGGCCTCGTTGTGAAGGAAGCCTACGCATGCGCATTTTCTCAGAATACACGTAATTCTAGTTTCGTTTTCGCTTCAGCCGTCCAGGTGTTTGTCGAACAGGTATGAACTTTTGTTTCTATCTATTTCTACCGACGCGTTGTATGTATAATAAGCTGATCCAAACTAACAAATTACATTGTGGGTGATGGCAGCACAACATCAATATACTTTGACTAATGACTTTGCATATTTTGATTCCAACTAATTCGACAGGCTATCATGAGTAGGCCTGCGTATTAATTGTACTTGTGTTGTAACTGGAAGTTGTAGTAGGCTGGAGGGAGTGGTGGTATACGGTATGTAGAATGTATAGATGATATGAACTTAGTTCAATCTACCGAACTTATGGTGATATTACGTATACCAACGTTCAGTCTACGAATTTTAAAATGCTGGTCGGTAGCCTAAAGTCCGGCGCACTTTTGTCGGAAATTACTATCTACCGGACCGGCAGAGTAAGTAAACCAGGATAGAGACACACGAGTGCGGCTAGAAATTACAAGCCATGAAAATAATATTGTAACTACTCTGTATGGACAATTACCCCAGACTTCTTTAAAACCCATAAAATATTATTCTTGTCCTCTTTTATTTATTTTTATTTATTTGGCATGCACCGTTTGACCCAGTTCGAACGTCATGCAAAATGGCGGCAAAGTCTCCAAGAAATGACAGTTTGTTGTTGTTCAAGACCAGGTGTACGCCCTTTAGAATAGCTACATGTAATAAAAGCGGACAAGAATAATATTTTATGAGTTGGTCTATTAAAGAAGTCTAAGGTAGGAATCGTCCATACCAAGGAGTTACAATAATATTTTCATGGCGTGTAATTTAAGCATCATTTCCACTTTGTATTTCCACTTTATATTACCGAACGTTGGTATATGTAATATCACCATAAGTTCGGTAAATTATATCACCATAAGTTCGGTAAATTGAACTAATATGAACTATGTCATAGGCATATAGGCCTACAGTATACCCAATACCCCATGAGCCTCTATCCATGTAATAGGCATACTATACGTACCTTGGGACTGAATTTGAGACAGGCTGACCTCAATGAACAAATAATCCCCTGTCAAAAATGATTGAGCTGATCCTGTGAAATACATATGCATCTAGTTTATTGCAACAACTGGGTAAAAAGGTAATGATATACCCTCCTTTTTAACACAATTAAAAGAAGAAACTTGTATCCATGGTTAAGTTTAAGTCTAAAGGATTTTCTCTGTAGGCCTACTCCTCTGTTTTAGTGTTCATAAATATATATTTATTATATAATCTTATCATCAAACCTAGGCTTGGCCTACAAATATGTCCTTTTAGTTCCCCAAAAGTCTTAAAGTAAATTATATATCTTGTGCCAAAAAATGTTAACATAAAGGCAATATTTAATAGAATGCACCGTTCATTCGGGTGTTTTTAGCGGTCTGTTATATGCATTTCACTCACATAACCAAGAAAAACAAACACCGCCATATTATATCTAGGCTATAGTTACTTGTATTTATAATGCATAGACCAAGATCTTGGCCGTTCTAAAGTATGTTTAAAGGGTTTGAATAACCTATAGTACATTTGTAGTTGCATTGCAAGCATTACCATAGACCGCAGGCGTGGGGCGACTTAGTATACTAAGTCGCTCTACGCCTGCGGTATATGGTAATGCTTGCAATGCTACATTTGTAGTAGAATATCGGGTCAATAATCAACTGACGCTTTCGTGAAAATGTATTTGGTGAACCCCATTCATAGACTTCAATGTTATTTCACGAGAAGGAGACATTCTATTCTTGACAAAGCCCATAGCCTATTTCCATATATGGTTTTTATGAGAAATGTCTAAACAGTGTCAAACCAGTATTAGTCATCAATGGTTCAGACATATATGGGATATAAAGGTCTAAATGATATACCTCTTTTTAACACAACTAGAAACTTGTCTCCATGGTTATTTTAAACAAGAAGATTTTCCCTGTGTGTTTTAGTGACCATAAATACATATAGACAGAGAGGGGGTGGGGGGGGGGGGGTCCAGTGGGTATGGGCGATCGTCCCTCAGTTCCACACAGACCTTCCACCGGTGCGGCGCGGGTTCGAATCCCACTCAGACGAAATAAAAATATGTGAAAGAGTTGCCAGGTGCTCGCCAAAGGTTGGGGGTTTCCTCCGGGCGATGGGCCCGGTTTCCTCGTCCACTAAACCTGGCTAGGACGCCATATAATTGAAATAATCTTGAGTGCTACGTAAAACATTAATCAATCCGGTTCAATAAATCTCGTCAAAAGATACATTTAATTCTATTTCGATACCCTTTTCTTTGTCGAGCAGGGGGCCTGACCCGTGTCTAAGTATGTAGAGCTTTGGCCGCTCAATCCGGACAGCCTTCCAAGTCCCACCAATGGGTCGCGGGTTCGAATCCCACTCAGTCCCCCCAAAAAATTGGAAAATGTTCTGACTAGGTTTTCACTCGAACGACCTAAGTGGGATGGTTGCCAGTTACCACCGGAAGGTCGTGGGTTTCCTCCGGCCAAAAAGCCCGGTTTCCTCCCACAATAAAACTGGCAACGCTGCCATATAAGTGAAATAATCTTGAGCGCGGCGTAAAACATCAAACAGGCAAGATGGAGACGTTCCCACTTGACCGGATTAATTTTGAACTGGGCACTGTTATAGGCTCCACTGGTCGTTTCCAATAGCTGCTAGTGTTTGAAATCTTCGATGTAACTCACGATAGCTCTAGCCGAGTGGGGCCTCCGTGGCTCAGTAGGTAGAGCGTTGTACGCTCAATCGGAACAGCCTTCCACCAATGGGTCGCGGGAATCCCACTCAGTCCAAAAAAAAAATTGGAAAGTTTTCTGACTAGATTTTCACTTGAACGACCTATGTGGGATGGTTGCCAGTTACTATCGGAATGTCATGTTTCCCCCGGGCATAGAGCCCGGTTTCCTTCCACAATAAAACTGGCAACACCGTCATATAAGTGAAATAATATTGAGCACTGCGTAAAACACCAAACAATCAATCTGGCCGAGTGAAAGAAAAAACACAAAACATATTAGCCTTAAGATGCAATTGAACTATTTACAGATAGGTTGTGCGATATACACGACGAGCGTTTTCCCAATCATTGAAACTACGCATTACGCCATGTATACAACGGGTATTTAAATTCTGTTCATGAGAAAAACATACTGTATAGACTCAAACTCAAAAGAGAAAACATATGCATTTTAGTTTACTTCTTAGATCTTGCAAAGGCGTTTGATGCCGCCAACCATAATATATACTCGTGAATAAACGCTCTCATTATGGATACCGAGGTTTATCCCACACTTTATTCGAGAGTTATTTGTCTCATCCGCATCAATGAGTCTGATTTAACAAATCACCTCACCAAGTTGTAAAATGTGGTATACCTCAAGGTTCTGTGTTAGGCCCGATGCTATTCCTACTATATATCAATGGTGTATCTCGAGTATCCAGCCTCCTCGGACTTATTTTGTTTTTCGTCAACACTTGTCCGTTCTGTTCATCAGCTAATGCCCCAGTCATTAACATCATTACCATGGAACTTCATAAACGGCCAATCATCTTTCCCCCAGTCTTGACAAAGCTAAACGTATTCCACAGCGACATAAATTTTAGCTGGTACCAAAATTGGTTTTGTTACCGAATATAAGTTTTTAGCAATATATCCAAACAATAAGTTGAATTGTATTTCTCATACTAGCTATATTTGTCAAAATCTTTCTCGAAATGTTACCCCACACAACACCTTAAACACTCGTTAAATAAAGAAATATCCCCCTAAACTGTTCCCTGGTGAGCAGTGTGTATATATGTACTTTATTCTACATACTAGTAACTACAGTGTACGACATGCTACCAACAAACTGCTTTGTGCAATTCACCCAACCCATTTACCCCCACTTCCCCCCCACCCCGTTACTAGCTCCCATACTATGGCTTGTCACTGATTTAAGTTTGACACTATTGAGTAATACCTGGGATGAATATGAAAGGGATATGAAACGCCTTTGTATTGTAGTCAGTCTACTGGCAGAACGTTTGGCTCGCTATATTGTTCGTTTCAACCACCCCGTGACGGCATTCCGATCAGCCTCGAGAATAGACGAAACCCCAATCGGAACACACTTCGGCTATCGTCGGTTCATATTCATCCCAGGTAATACTCATACGAGGATAGTTCTTTGTGAACTAGTGTAAATCTACAACAGAAAGTTAAAAACAGTTCCTTTTCTTAACATAATTTCAGCTTTATTAGACTGTGCCATCCTTATTCAGATTATTATTATGTAATCTTCGGATGTTGAAACAAATCCTGGTCCGAATGTCCAATCGAAGTCCATGCTCTCTTTAGCTCATGTTAATGTCTGTGGCCTTAAATCTAAACTAGATCTTGTTTATTCGAACCTTTGTAGATTTGACATCATTGCCATTACTGAAAGTCATTTAAGTGCTTCGACTGGCAATTGTGATGTATTTACCATGAACCAGTTCGTCGAGCTTGGGGTGGCGTATGGGTTTATGTCTCACAAAGGCTGTCATTTATACGACACCCTGAGCTCAAGAACGATCACCTATAACTGGTATGGATTGAAGTAAATGACAAACCAAAATCACTAATTGGTATCTTATATCCGCCACCGAATACTGAAACTCATAATATATCAATTGCAGGCGACATTAACGAAGACCTACTTAATCCTCGGAAAAATAACCTAAGAAATATCATTTACAGCTTTGGACTTTATCAATTCATAAACGGACCAACCAGACCAGCTTCAAATACACTTCTTGATCCAATAATCTGCAACAGACACACACTTATAACAGATCATGACATTCTATCAAACTTTTGTAGTGATCATTGTCCTGTCCATATTTCCTTTCAGTCTAATGCCCCCAAATTGCCAAAATATAAACGCTTAATTTGGGTCTACGATAGGGCAAATTGGGACAAATTTAGACAAATATTATCTTCTGCAGACTGGACGGTCGAGTCCACAACCAGCGTTGACGACCTCTGTCGTATTATAACGGATCGTGTTCTGAACGCTGCACACGAATCTATTCCCAACAGATACGTGACTGTTAATCCAAATGACAAAACCTAGATGGCATCCCTTATTAAATCTGAAATTAACGTTCGTGAGAAATTTTGTCACAGATATATCCGCCTATAAAAAACAACGCAACCATGTAAATGCCCTTGTTAGAGCCGCTAAGAGCTCTTATGATGAGAAAATTGCCAACCAAATAAGTTCAGGTAACACAACAAGTAAGTTTTGGTGGAAACTATGTAAATCACTGTTAAAAAACTGCAATTCAAACCTCTGTACAGTTCCACCTCTCTTAAAACCAGAAAATACACACGAGTTTGATCATGTCGCTAAAGCCAACTTAACGAACGCCCACTTTTCTAATGTTTGCAATGTTGATGACACTGATAAGACTGATTCTTTCCGTCACCGAAAACTGCCTCACCCTAATCACGGTTTCTGAATCCGACGTTTTTTGTGCGCTAGAAGACTTAGACACCTCACAAGCTACCGGGCCCGACGGGGTTAACCCGAAAGTTCCACCGGAAGCCAAAACCATTCTTTGTTCCATTTTGGACCAATTTTTTAACCTGTCCTTGAGCAGGGGAGAGTTTCCAAGTGCCTGGAAACGAGCTAATGTAACTCCAATTTTTAAATCGGGCGACGCAGCAAATGGTAAAAACTATCGTCCAATAGCTGTATCAGTAAAGTTTTCGAGCGCGTTGCTTTCAAGTTTTTATTCTCTTTACTGCATGTATGGCAACGTCTCATCAAGCCAGTATGGTTTTTTGCCAAACAAGTCAACCGTAACCCAACTCTTAGACTTATATCATGACCTAGAAAATGCTTTGGATGATGGAAAGGAAGTAGTCTTTGTATTTTTCGACATATCCAAAGCATTTGACCGAGTGTGGCATCGTGGTTTGCTGGCAAAGCTTAAATCACTCGGAATTGACAGATGGCTATAAAATTGGTTTAAGATCTATTTGAGTAACAGGAAACAACGCATTGTGCTAAATGGTTGTCAGTCTGAGTACCTCCCGCTCAATGCCGGAGTTTCTCAGGGCTCAGTCCTGGGTCCTCTTTTGTTCTTAATATTCATTATCGACTTGTCTGAAAAAAATAACTAACAACATTAAACGTTTTCGCGGACACCTGTTTGTACATATCGTCTCACGACTTACTAAGTACCGACATTAAGGACTCTATTGACAGCGATCTAAAGGAAATTGAACAGTGGGCAAGCAGGTGGTTAGTTGACTTTAACACGTCTAAGACAAATATATTACTATGCTCACGACGTAGACAACGAAGTGAGCCTAACCTTACATTCCTAGGACAAACCATAGACAGTTCTGATACCCATAAACACTTAGGCTTAACATTTAATAAGAATGGCACCTGGACACATCATATAAATAATCTGATATTGAATGCAACACAAAAGGTTTCTATGCTCCGTGGCCTAATTAGGTATCGCCTCAGTAGGAAGAGCCTTGATATTATGTATGTAAGCTTTATACGGCCATCGCTGGAGTATGCAGATGTTGTCTGGGACAACATAAAAGAATCAATAAGAATAAGCACGGGGACCTAGACAGTCCTGCTTTACGAAGAATTAGGTCTAGTGAAGCGGAAAACACGTCGCGTAATACACAGACTAATTATGTATCAGATATTCATTTAGGTTCCTTCAAACCACCATAACTGAATCCAGAAATCCTTACCCCGTCCGTTCTTCAAATATTCTAACACCATATTTTTGTAATACAGCCAAATCCTTCCTTCCTAACACCCCCAAAAGTTGGAACGCACTACCAGGTACAGGAAAAGAATTAGTTAAAGGCCCACTTGCCGCCGTAGCCTGTTTAAATTTGCTAAGAATACCAATTTACATGAGCTTACTACGACTAATACCACTAAACGTAAACATAGGACACATAAAACATGTCTAGTTAGCTTTAGACTGTAAAAATGGGGTGAAAAACAAACGAAGAATCGAAGCCTGGTTACAACAACAACGATCAGCGTCGGTCAACTTTCGTGTTGGATTACCCTGATTTCAGGCCTTTGTATCTGTGGTTTACACTCAAACAATCATCAGCAGGCTTTTCCAGTCGCTGTTAACCGATCGTCAGTCGGTATTTCTCAGATAAATAGGCCTACGTAAAATTACACTGTACCGTTAGTTACTCACTCACTCGACTGAAACATAAAATCGCCAATAGGGGGCAGATCGGTTTGTTTACGTCCCGGGTACGTAACAATTCAAATTTTCAAATTCAAATTAAAAATACAAAGTGACGTTCAAACTTTTAAATTTTGGTAAAAATAGAAAGTTCCTAACTTATATTGTCTGGGAAAAATACAGAATACGGTCTTTCTTTTTTAATGTAAACAATATTCCTGATTTTCGCGGCAAGTGTGCCTTTAACCGAAAACATATCAAAACAAAACTGGAATCTATACGTCGCCCTACTCGACCTCCAAGCTGGTAGGCCTACTATTTTGGAGATCGGTTTGCTAATATACATCTTTGTAGACTTAGAAATGGCTGTAGTAATTTAAATGATGACCTGTACAATAATTGTATTATTGACTCACCAAATTGTATTTGTGGTGACAAATTAGAAACAGCTGATCACTATTTTCTCAAATGTAAAAATTATATCAGGGAACGCAGGGTCATGCTGGAAAATGTTATAAATCATGGATACAATAAACCGATTTCTACAACCACTCTTTTATACGGTGACACTGAGGCACCAAGTGCTGTAAATATTCTAATTGTGTCAGAAACTTCTAGGCAATTCAACGGGAAAAAGAATCAAATGATACACGAAACTTGTCCTTGTACAGTACTTCTTTTTACTTGTTCTGTTAACCAGTATGTGGGATGGTTGCCAGTTACCAGCGGAAGGTCGTGGGTTTCCTCCGGGCACAGAGCCCGGTTTCCTCTCACAATAAAACTGGCAACGCCGCCATATAAGTGAAATAATCTTGAGCGCGGCGTAAAACACCAAACAATCAATCAATCAATCTATTAACCAGCCCCGATAGCTCACTCGGTAGAGCGTCCGCTTCAGGCCTGGGAGATCCGGGTTCAAGCCTGGGTCGAGTCAGACCAAAGACTTTAACAGTGGTTGGCGCTCAGCATTAGGAGTTAGAGCAGCGACTGGTTGGCCCGGTGTAGGTATACTGTGACTGGGTGAGGGGACTTGCTGGTTGTCTTCGGCAAGTCGTCTCGGTGAGGCAGCACCTAAAAGAGAGGTGGAAATCCGCCCTGCAACAAGGAGACAACGTCTTCATATCACTGAAATACTGTTGAGCAGGACGTAAAACCCGAATCACTCACTCACTCACTCACTCACTTGTTCTATCCCTCTTAAACAGTTTGTGTCTTCCATGTGAATGCTGTAAACTATTAGTGTATACATATCTCGCACAGTATAATACTTCGGCTTAAAGTGTCGAGAAAGTGTACTCTTGTGCAATAAATAACTAAATATCTTTATATTTTACATTAAGCTCTTGTTTATTCATATTCCACCTATGGCAATTCTTTGTGGGGTTCCACTTATCCTACTCACCTCCCTCTACTTGTAGTTGTCCAAAAACGTTCCATCTACTTATCATCAACTTGATCACATTGCATCAATATTTGCAAAACTAAATATATAGCCCAACATTGAATCGTTTCCATAAGAGGTTCAGGGGCTCGTTTCACAAAGCAGGTACATCGCAAAAGAAGCCTAGTTGCTAATGGATACCATAGTGCAGAGATACGACGCCATAGCAACAGCGATTGATTGCCCTTTGCGACGGCTTCGTGAAACGCCCCCCCACCCCCCACCCCGGGTTTCGTTTTGGCATAGAGCAACCCCCCCCCCTCCCCCAACCCAACGCCGCCATATAGGTGTAATTATATAGACTTGGCGAAAAGCAAGGTACTAATTCCCAAATAAAACGCATATTTTCCCCCTTTTTATTCCAAACCGCATTATTGTATCATCTCCGTCCATCGACTATCCGCTTCTTTTCCTCTCCATAACTTTGTTTGATTCCATTTGGACAGTTTTTTTTCTGAGTATATACTGTATGGGTACACGGTGTGTCCCGAACTTTTTTGACATCACTGGTTACATAATAAGTCAGCTCCATTGGATCACAATATTCTGTTTAGCCCCATACCTTCTACAGTTTTCGTGTAACCTCGACAATTCTTTCTCATTTGCATATCTTATGAGCAGTTGGTGTGCGGTCAACTATTTATGGCATCATGCATTGCGTAATATTGCATTCTGTGATATTTACTCTTTCTCTCCATAACTTTAACAAATATGATCCAATGTGTTCAATTCTTTCACATTACATACAATATTAAACTGTATCAACAATTATTTATGACGTTACCGGTTACATAATACTACAATCATACTGGGTAGGTCATATTTCATTGCGCTTCATAACTTCTGCAGTTTCGACGCAATCTGGACAATGCTTTCAGGTTGTGTACCTTATGGACAGTAGCCGCAAAGTATTATGACATCTCATATTGCGTAATATGACAGCCATATTGGATTATGTAACATTTACTCTTTTGTCCCATAACTTTCGCAAATGTGATTTGATGTTTTCAATCCTTTTACATATATACCATACAAACAGACGATGTGTCATTAATTGTTGATGGCATCAACTCATGCATAATACAGGAAGTATATTGGGTTTTGTAATATTCCCTATTTATCTATAACTTCTACAATAGATGTGATCATCACAATTATTTTACATTGTTTACCTTATGGACAGTAGGTATGCTGCAAATTATAAAAGGCTATCATATGTTTCGTAATGTAGCAGCCATATTGGTTTATATAATATTTACTCTTTCTCTCCATAACTTTTTGATTGATTGATTGATATTGATTGATATTTTATTCACCAATAAATACAACAGCAAATGTACAAAAACAAATTATACTGGCGGGAGTAAAGCCCCATGGGGATTGATCTATCCCTGTGTACAGGGTATAAATAGAGAGACAAAGTCTAAATAAAATAATGTTTTGAGCAATCAATTGTTTTAGCTAAAATGTGCAGGATATGAAAACTAAAAGTAAAATGCGAAGCGTTAGACAGAGTGAATATTCAGCAAGATATGGGCTTTTAGTTAAGATTTGAATAGAGAGGATGAAGTGATTTAACGGAGTTCAGATGAGAGTTTGTTCCATTTCCGGGGGCCAACAACTTAAGGTGAATGATACGATAAATGGGTCTGTTTAGATCAAGTGATCTACCAAGGGTGCCATATTGGTGTGTCATAGTCTGTTTAATATAATATTGTTAAAAACTATTGGGAATCGATTCTGCATGATGTATAATGTTTTGAACGAATGTAGGAATGGTAAAAGTGCCTAATTCTTGGAGTGGAAGAATATTGAGTTTTCGGAAGAGTGGTTTAGTATTATCTAAAATGCCGTAAATGTTTTGAAAAAGTGATGTGTCGAACAGCACGCCTTTGAAGTAAAAGGAGGGGATGAAGGTGAGATGAGTATGTATTACCCCAGATTGCATTTCCGTACAAGAGATATGGGTATATTAAAGAGTAGTAGGCCTACAGTATAAAAAGAGTTTTCATATTGATTTAACCTCGTATTTTATTGATGACGCCTAGATTTCTTGATAATTTTTTTGCATATATAGTAATATGCCCAGTCCAAGTCAGTTTTTCGCTAAATATGATTCCAAGAAATTTAAATATGGGTAGGCTTACTCTTTCAATAGTTTGATCAGATATAGTAAGATTTGGTGGCGTATTTAACTTGTGTTTGGTAAGCGGACAGATTAACATATATTTAATTTTTTCAACATTTAATGATAGCCTATTGACACAAAACCACTCGTTAGCTTTTCACAAATATGAACCGATATTTTCAATTCTTTCATATTATATACCATATACAGATAACGCCGTTTTGAACAATTACCGTTTCTAGAATGTTAAAGATTCAATTGAATTGCGATTAAATGATTTTTATGTCTTTGTTTTCCAAAGGATTAGGATGGATGTCAATGACATGAGAAGGCTTGATGTTACACGACCATCTATCGTAAGGGATGTCACCTTTACTAATATCAAAGACTACCTGGTGTCAAAAGCTGTATTGACAACAATAGATTATGAAGATATTGACAGTGAGCCAACTCCCACCAAACAAATGCAAAAGCTGCTTGATATTCTTCCGAGGAAAGGCCCAAATGGATACAAACATTTTCGCGAAGCACTCAAGGAAGCCTCTCCTTGGATTGTTGACGAGTTAGATTCGGTGGATTTGGTTTCCCAGCCAACGACGAGAAATCGAATCAGACCCCGAATTACAGGTATAAATATCGTAATAACTTTGTTATCAGAAAAGCAAATACCTTATGACCCCCCCCCCCCCCCCCCCGATCTGAAAAATTCCAACAAAATGTTTCTCAAATGATTCTAATAGTTTTGAGAGACCTTAACAAGTTAATATAAACTTATTAAAAGAATATCCTTGGGATACTGATTTTTTTTTCATGATTGCCCATAAGACCACTCATAGCTCACATCTGATGAAGTGGACTTATATTGATTGATATATGTTTATTTATAGTGGTAGGAACCATGTTACAAGATTGAGCATTCATATAAATAAATATTTGAACCCAGCCCTGTCAGGGCTTATCGACCACTCTAAACTGAAAATTATACTTATATTTGTAGGTTTCCGGTGAACTTATCCACGAGATAGCAACATGATAATATAGCATGACGTCAAAACACAAAAACGTTTGCGATTTGTAGCATAAGACCAAAATCGAATACAGCAAGGTGGTATACGACTAGTCTCAAATATCGTGTTTTCTCGCGTAAATTCGTCGCTATGGAAAGCGCGACTATGTGACTATGAGATCTTGAAGTGACGCAGATTTACTTAAAGTGGCATGAGCTGGCGAAATTCTCACTTTTTTCATAATGTCTGATCGACCGGACAGTAAGAGGCTTTGGAGGCCATGGAAAAACTAAATGATTGGCTTTGGAATAAGCAAAATCTAAACAGTATTTGGCCTGTACGAACCGAAAACGTGTTCGAAAAGTAAACAAAATTTAAATAACCGGGACGACCATTCATTCATTCTAAGCCAAAGTTAGTTTAAAAGAATACTGTATCATACATTTTCGAGACTAGAGGCACTTCAAAGCTTCTGAATCATACGTCTTGAGAAAAATAGCCAATAATTGCAAAATTCTGTTTTAACGTCCAGAAAGCAACATTTTGGCAGCTCATGCCACTTTAACTTGAGGGAGATAATTTATATGTCGCTGGTAAAGTAAGTCTACAATATTCGTCGAGAACTAAACATATTCGTATTTTAGATCTAGATTATGCAATCTCGTATCGTTGTCGAATCGATGTGTGTGGAGTTCCTTATTCAAACTCTATATTGCCTCCCCGTGGCTCATTATTCGTTTCTTATTGGAAAAAACGTAATATCTAGCATTATAATGCATAAATCTTTACCAAACTTAGTAAATGTGCACTCCAAGACATGCACTACATAATGGGACCGTTAGTTCCAAATTCCACCGCCAAGGGGGCGAATAGGGAACCCGCCTCCGAATAAGGAGCTGGGTCTATATGGCCTTTAAAGGAGGAGAAAACAAATAAAATTGGCATATACACTAAACGGACGGCGAATTTCCCTTTCCAATGGTACCATAGACATATTTTTACGATTTTTGCCCACCGCACAGTCCTAAAGTGAAGTTATATAAAACCGTTGGATTTCGACTGAGACCGACTTGCTTACTTGGCCGCCATCACCACAACAGTGCTTAGGGGTGTGTCTCCTTCGGCCAATCAGTAGACGCATACCCAGCAATTCAAAGCGCACGTGCGAGTGAAATTGGTCAACTTTCTTAGTCTGTCATTTAAGCCTAGGTTAATTGCTAGGCACATCTGTTTCCGGTCAATTTCTCGCTTTACAAATGGCGGTCCCCATCGTTTTTGTGACCCAATTTAAACATGTTCAATTTTCTGCATCACCATAAAACGCAGGTAAGATTTACAGCTTAAAAATTGATTCTTTAAGGGTGATCGTTCGTTACAATTTCATGTTGTTTTTTTGTTTTCTCCTCCTTTAATATTCAATCTAGAGCAACCAAACTCAGTAAATGTGCACTCTCAGACATACCCTACATAATGACACCGTTAGCTCTGAATTCCACCGCTAGGGGGCGAATACGGAACCCGCCTCCGAATAAGGAGCTGGGTCTATACAGCCTTTAATATTCAATGGAGAGCAACCAAACAGTGTTGATAACAATAGCAATACTTGAGTAGAAACAAAGATAAAATGCAAACATAAGATAATGATAATATTCAACAATCAATAGTATGAAAAAGGATTAATAATAGAATAACAGTTTACATTATGTTTTAAAAGAGGATAAAGGAGAGAAAACATCAATTACATTATTTGATAATAAGTTAAAGCTCATCTGTACACGGATGCATAGACTTTGCTTCCTTATGTTTGTTCTATTATGGATAAAACAAATTATAATTTCTACACATTTTAACAGGAGCGTGATAACAATTTTTTAAGTTAGATAAGAACAATGAAAATGAGAATTAACAAGTTTGTTTAAAAATACAAATTGAAAATATTTACTTCTTTTTTCCATTTTAGAAAAATTTACAAACTTAGTCTTGTGCACTCTTTCGGCTCTTACAAACAAAATATTAAACCGATATTTTATTTAGTTTTTATTTACTTCAAAAGCTCGCACTTCGTTAAAGAGGCATGAGCTGCCAAAATCCGCAGTTTTTTCATAACCTCTGATCGTCACGACAGTAAGAGGCTTTGAAGGTTATCGAAAAACTAAATGATTAGCGTTGGAATGAGAAAAATCCATACAGTATGTGGCCTGTATGAACCGAAAACGTGTTCAAAAGTAAACAAAATTTAAATAACCGGGACGACCATTCATTCATTCTAAGCCAAAGTTAGTTCAAAACAGTACTTTATCGTACATTTTCGAGACTAGAAGCATTAAAAAGCTTCTGAATTCTACCATTTGAGAAAAATAGCCAACAATTTCAGCATTCTGTTTTAACGTCAAAATATCAACATTTTGGCAGCTCATGCCCCTTTAACGATCTGTTTTGATGACAGATATCGACAATTTTGCAGTTATAGCGTTACTTTAATGCAACGTGGGCAGGTTGCTTCCAGAAACGAACCACTCAGCCCCCCCCCCCCCCCCCCCCCCCCCCGCCCAAAAAAAAAATTTCTGACTGGGTTTTCACTCGAACGACCTATGTGGGATGGTTGCCCGGAGGTCGTGAGTTTCCTCCGGGCATAGAGTCCGGTTTCCTCCTACAATAAAACTGGCAACGCCGCCATATAAGTGAAATAATCTTGAGCGCCGCGCTCAAAAACACCAAACAATCCATCAATCCAGAAAAGTAGGACCAACAGCTGGGCGCCACAGACGACAACACGCATACCTGCTCTGAAACTTCGGGGATTTACGTACAGTACGTGTCAAAGCCGATCGGTAACAAGCGAAGATAGCCGAAGTGTGTTCCGACTGAGGCCTACCCAATCGTGTTGACGGGCCTATCTTTGTGTACCCAAGTACTGACAAGTACATAGACAGCCGCGTCATCACAATTAAGGCCTACCTTGAGGATCACACAAATCCTAGGAACCCCAAACGCTGAACATCTCACATTTATGTTATTGTCATATACAACCTGCTTTGAATATTATCCTCACTTTTTATTTTGCAGATATAGACCATACAACAATTCGTAAAATAACGAATAGCGAAGCCCTCAGGGAATTCCGGAATGTTGTAAGACGCCTGGGGCTCACTGATGCTGATATACACGATATAGAATATGCTAATAGGGACTCAAAAAGGGAACAATTTTACCAATGTTTGGAGAAATGGAAGAATATGACAGGGAAAGCTGCTACTGTTGAGATTTTGATACAAGCTTTGAGGCATGAACATTGCAATGCAATTGCAGGTAAACAACTTTAGTTCCAGCCTTTTTAACTTCAAACTGTCCTAATTATGTCTTGGGGGGGGGGGGGGGCTCTGTGGCTTGATCGACAGAGTTATAGTCACTTTGAGTGATAGTCATCCCCAACTAAAGCAGGCAACGCAGCCTTATAATTCAAATAATTATGAATTGACCAATCACTTTTGTCACTTTAGGCCTAAATACCGGGGGTACTTCTAATATGGATAGGCCTCGGTGGTCCAGTGGGTTAGAGTGATCGTCCCTCAATCCCACACAGACCTTCCATCGTTTCAGCGCGGGTTCGAATCACCACCCAGACCAAATAAAAATTGACAAATTTCTTAGTGGATTTTTCACTCTATCGCGGCATGTGGAAGAGTTGCCAGGTACTCGCCGAAGGTCAGGGTTTCCTCCGGGCAATAAGCGCGGTTTCCTCCCCCACTAAACCTGACAACGCCACCATATAAGTGAAATAATCTTGAATGCGGCGTAAAACAACAATAAATCAAATCAAATGTAATATGGATATTATTGAAAAGATTCCCATTTACATTTCTTGAAGAAGAAAAGGCGATTTTAATAAGATTTTATTTCACTAGCCTAATATTTCAACGATTGTTTATTTTAAATCAATTCACTTCAACAAAATTTTTTCATATTTTCCTCACTTACTATCCGAGCTGCTTTACAGTTTTGGTAAATCCATTATTTTTATATCTAAGAGATTGTTTCCAATTGGTAAAAATGTTAACCATTCCTGGAAGACATCGTGTTATATAACATTTGTTTATTTATTTTATTTTCAGATGAATTAGATGGGTACAGTTAATAACGAAACCCTTCACATAGGAGTATTGGGGGTATGAGGTCTTTCTACCCCACAACTTGTTTAATTTCCAATGGCTGTGTAAATTTGAAAAGTAAATTTTAACAATATAGTAAATCTTTGTGGGATCTCTTTAGATATACTAAACGTAATGAATGTTCTTTAAAACACTTAATCGGATCTATGTTTTTACCATATTGACATTCATTGTGTATATTTTTTATAAAAAAAAACTCATCATATGCACTGGAAATACAAAATTTACGCCCCCTCAATATCTGGATTTTTTCTTTCCTGACTGACAACTCAACATCTTTAGTTTCGTACCAACAAGAATTCGAAAAGATATCCGTGATCCCATTATAATTGAAGTAATGTCACAAAAAATAGCTTTGCAAACAGCTCAAAGAGATCTGTCGACCGACGGTTTTTATCTTGTGCTGATAAAGCAGAGAACTGATCTACGGTCCCGCGGGGCTTTCAGGGCCTACGCGCCCCTGAACCCTTGCTTGTTTGCCTAGAATCGTCAGCCCCACACATCCCCCTTGGAAAATATTGGACAGACTCTGAAGCCCTTGTGTTCTATTCTAATACACCTCCAACTGGTTTAACATTATAGAGATAGGGAAACCAGGGACCCATTATCTGATGCAATAAAGGGTTCCCGTTGGTTTCAACCACTTTGCGTAAATATGCAAGGGGGGGGGGGGGCAGGTCTTTGTTTGTTGACTTCTGCTTCTATTAAAACAAATGCTTCACTGAAAATAAATAACAGTCAACATGGAAGTTAATGGGTTGAGCATATATGTTCGATGGTCGCGGTATCATGGCAGTAACCGGGCCAGTGTACGCAGCTATGTGGAGAGGGCTTCCACGGATCAACGAAGTTCCCTCAGCATGACCCTGCTTTCAGCAGTGACGTCCCAGGCAGCTTCTTCCTCAAACGCTCTCAGTCCATATGATCGCAGACACACCGATGTCAACAAATGTCTGTCAAACCAACAACTCCATCAGCCAACTTAATCTCCCGAAATTCCCACAGGGCTTTCTTCAAAATTCAAACATATCTGGCGGTACATTTAATTTTAATTTCCACTGTTAAAGTTCACCTTACTCCGTTGACTTCACAAGACAAAATGTCATTTAAAAATTTTTTCGTTGAGCAGCAGAATGTCGTTCACGTTGATTGGTTTATACGTTTTACGTTGTGCATTCTGATTGGCTAAAGCCTTTACCCCCCCCCCCCCCCCCCCACCCTTCACGATTTCATCACAGGCTATTCCAGCCCTGTGCCGAACAAAATGACTTTGCACAAAATTGCGGGTTGGAACAGGTTGTTTTGTATATAAAACTTTATATTTTTCTATTTAAAGTGGCATGAGCTGCCAAAATGTTGATATTTTGACGTAAAAACAGAATGTTGAAATTATCAGTTATTTTTTTCTCGACCTATATTTCAGAAACGTTTTAGTGCTTCTAGTCTCGAGAATGTACGATAAAGTTTTGTTTTGAATTAACTTTGGCTTAGAATGAATGAATGGTCGTCCCGGGTATTTAAATTTTGTTTACTTTTCGAACACGTTTTCGGTTCGTATAGGCCACATACTGTATGGATTTTCCTCATTCCAACGCTAATCATATAGTTTTCCGATGGCCTTCAAAACCTATTACTGCCGTGACGATCAGAAATTTTGAAAAAAGAATGAATTTTGGCAGCTCATGCCACTTTAAAATTGAGTGAATTTTCCTTTTTTCTGTATTAGAATAGAAATAAAGGACGTCCTGGTGATCTGTGTGTTGTTGATTTCGTTTATTTCAAATTTGGCTTCTTTAGATTATGAAAAAAAACAAAAATAGCGTAGCATACAGGATCTGGGACATTTCAAAGGTTTGAATGTCGACAGATCCTGGATTGACCGATGGTGCTAGATTTGGGCCAACCATTTCTGAAAAACTATCCCCTAACACTAATGAAAAGTACTTGTTTCCGATTTCTATCACATCTATGGCGTGAAAGCTTGCGGGGAGGAGGGAGCTCCTGGACCTTACATAACTGTCTGTTAGGGTTAAACGCTCGACCCAAAGGCTGAAGAAGACAGATGTCCAGGGCAGTCAAGACCCGGAAGCTCTGGGGTCTATGCTCGCTTGAGATGCATCGTAAGCCGTTTCCGTCACATTAGGGTCCATGGCACTGATATATACTTAGCGCCATTAAAAACGCACGGTTGATTTTTATGTTTCTACTCAAAGTAAGGGCGGCGGATACAGGATTTTGTGAAAGGGGGGGGCGCAAGTCCTATATGCAGTAGGTAGCGGGGGGCAACTATCACAGCACCATAAGGCGCGGGTCCAGGGGCCGCCTAGGCCCCGGAAGCTCTGGGATCCTAGATCCCCGGAGAGGCGTTCTAAGCCATTTCGGCGTGTAAAACTAGACATTATTTTTCAGAGTACATCTTCATAAATATAGCCGGTGAAAAAATTTCTAAAGGAGATGGCGGAAAAATATGACTACCAGAAAGATGTTTTAGCTTAGAGCCACGTCTGAATAAACGAGAAGGTCCAATGGACCTACATCATAAGCATGATACCTCTATTCCCTCTCGAGTATCACTGATTTTAATCAAGTATTTTAAATTCAACCTAAATAAAACGTTCAAGTCCCTGATAATGAATTATCGGTTGCTAACTATATTTGCGGAAAAATTAATCAAAATGGAACTGTGTATGTTTTGCCTGTTTACGTAATAGGCCTACTATCAGTAACAATTTCAAAATAATGTCAAGATTAGGGCCTAATGGCAGTTTCAGAGTTCTGTATAGCTTTAAAACGACAACTTGCGATTTTTGCGCGAAAATTCATCCATAACTCTGGAATAATTCAGCGGCAAATCTTTATTTACATGTACATACAGATGAGCAAGTCCATTCATTCTCTCCTCTCCCATGGTCCACAGTTTTCAAATGTTATTTTATGCTATCTACAAGTTAATGATCCCATATGATTTTTTAGTGATGACGCATTGATAATTATGATAACATTAAGCGAACAGTGGAAGTGCATGTGCTTTCAATCGGGTGCAACAGTCCTATACGAGTGCATGCACGAAACCAAACATTTCAGTTAAATTCTCATCACGCATTCTTTGGTGTGTGGCCGATTATCCTTGGGCCCAATGTCCCCGCCATTTGCAACGCTTATATATTGTTTTGACTCTCGTCTCCCCCAGTTACAATAGACTTTTATAAGAGTACATAGTTACGATTTGCGGCGAAGCGGCGAAAATTTAGCGATTTCCCTCTTGATGAAACCCCAGAAATTATATTTTTAGCCTATCTGGTCTAATTGTGAGTAAAAACGCTACCAGTCCACATCGCTTAGCTTCGTGTGGCTTTGCGCCCCCCCCCCCCTCCAACCACTCTCCTTACCACTTCTCCAAGAACCTGGTGTTTTAAATATTCAACACACATAGGCACGGCCCGTACCAATGAGGCAATTATACGAACAATTTAAATGTGATCGTAGCTCTATGTAAAACTTCCTTCTTCATTGTATTGTAATGTAAGATATTTTCGTTTTCCTACTCTCTTTTTCTCTTTTACTTCTCTCTTTTTCTCTTTTCCTTCTCTCTTTTTCTCTTTTACTTCTTTTTTTTTTCGTTTTTTTTTTGGTCGGCTGATAGGGGGGGCGCGCGCCCCCTGCGCCCCCCCCCCCCCTAAATCCGCCACTGGTGTAAGGCTATTGGCCATTTACGTTTTGTTGTTTATTGTTAGTTCTAGTTGAGTTGCAATAACTGGATAACCTGTGGCGACGCTCCTGTCGTGAACATTACGCAACATTTCCTAATAACGTCCATTGAGTGTTTCACCGTCACTGAGAACAGCTTTCAGGGCTCATTTGTCGTGGGTTCAACACTTTACACGAAGCTCAGCATAAAGACAAACCAAAAAAAATCAGAAAACGTTACCAAGCCCCGACTTACGACACAACAAAGGGAACCTGCCATTGGCATGTTACAGGCGGGTCTCAGTTGTGCCGCCGTAGGACGTCACATGCAGTGTCATCCCTCCACAATTAGTCGCCTAAAAATCAGGGAACATGAAACTGGCAATGTTGCCGACCGACCACGCCCTGGTCAGCCAAGAGTCACTACAGCCCGCCAGGATCGGTACATCGGTTTATTGCACACACGTGACCGATTTCGCACCGCGACACAGACTGCGCGTGAGACAGTGGGAATTGGAAGGCCCAGGATAAGCCTCAGTACCATCCGACGAGGTCTCCAACAGATACAGATGCATGCACGCATCCCCTACCGAGGGCCCATATTGACACCCGCCGCACGCCAAAACCGTTTACGATGGGCTCGAGCCCAAACTCTGCAAGGTTGACACAGGACTTCTTGGAACAGAATAATGTGAACATCATGGAATGGCCAGCATTCGCCCATAGAGCACTTGTGTGATCAGCTTAAGAATGCCGTTGCACAACGTCAACCCAGGCCACGCAACCGACGTAAATTGATCCTTGTAGTGCAGGAAGAGTGGGACCGGATCCCACAGCACAGAATAGCCACACTCATCAGGTCCTTGCGTCGCAGATGTACTGCTTGCGTTGATGCCCGATGTGGACATACCCATTATTGAATGACGACACCTTCAATTTCTGTATCAACGATTTGTTTACAAGGAATAAAAGTCACCAGGGTTTCACATATTGTCAATTCTTTGTCTCGTTGTGACAAATGCCTTGTTCTTCAATTTAAGAGTACTTACAATATTTTACACTTTACATTTCTCAAAATATTTCACATTCTTTGGGTCGTGCGTTTTAATGGCGCTAAGTATACTACGGAAGGATCAGGGCACGTTACATATTGCGATGTAGGTGACGGGACAAGGAACATGTAAACGGATCGGTTATAATGTACTGTTTTCATTTCGTTTTTGTCCCCCGGCCACGAAGTGGAGAGAGAAATTGAAAGCACACTTCGGCCACCCTTCGTTCAGTCTGTCTATCTGCCCGGTATCTTGTGAACGCGGTATCGTTAACAGGTTATCTTTAATCCGATCAAGTTAAGACTTGCGTGTTGTAAAATGATAGATCGGATTGATTGAATGTAAAAAGTTGAGAAGGCGTTTCATTCTTTTTATATATATATATATATATATATATATGAAAAACGAAAAGAAATGACACTGACAACGAAAATCCGTTACAACACATTACAACGGATTTTCGTTGTCAGTGTCATTTCTTTTCGTTTTTCATATTTAATCCTGGGCAGATATCTATCTTTTATTTATCTATATATATATATATATATACATATATATATATATATATATATATATATATATATATATATATATATACTCTCCCAAAAAAGAAACGCAACATCCAATTTTTATTCTTCAAAATATGAACCTTAAACATCATTTTTAGTACAGAAATATGCATCACATTACACTGAAATTTGGCAGACTGGTTGTTCAGACTTTAAAGTTTACATGTAAGCATTTATCACATGAAAGTTCAGAGCGCTCAGATGACGTCACTGCAACGTCAATATCTGTTGTGCCCACCATTAACCTGTAACACAGCACGGACCCGTCTCGGCATAGACACAATCAATCGACGAATACGGTTTTGCGGAATTCTCCTCCATTCTTGCTCAAGAGCCTGTTGCAGTTCTTGCAGAGTTTGCGGCGCTAGATGACGACAGCGCACGCGCCTATCCAAATCCTCCCACAAATGTTCTATTGGGTTCAAATCTGGTGATTTGGACGGCCAGGGGAGCACTGTTGCGTTCTGGTTGGCTAGAAATTCAACAGTAGCACGAGTTGTGTGCGGAGGTCCATTACGGGCAGCATATGTGGTGTCAAAACCTCATCTGTGTATCGAACGGCGTTAAGGTTGCCGGGAATTCCGGCGTCTGTAAACTCGTGTACGACCATCTCTTCTCTGCAGCTGGAACTTGATTCATCGCTAAACCAGACTCGCCTCCAGTTTCGCAGATTCCAGTCCCTTAACCTGTTGCACCATCGGACCCTTGCAAGTCGATGCTGGCGTCTCAGTACTACGTCAAAGTCTGGACGTCTGGCGCGTAAGCCGTTTTGACGAAGACGGTTTCTGATTGTCTGTGCCGATATTCGACGGAGACCTGGGATATTTGATGCTGTTTCTGTTGCTGTTTTGGTCCGGTTTCGCAGGTAACCGGATGTAGCGATCTTGGGCTGCTGATGTGATCCTAGGTCGGTCAGAACGTTCACCGGATTGCTAGTGCCGGTGCAACAGTCTGGAAATCGTGCTCCGGTGAACATTATAGAGTCTAGCGACTGCATTATGTGGTTCGCCGGCCAGGAGACGACCAATGACGACGTTCCGGGTAGCTGCGTCTGGTCTTGGCATATTGTAGCAACTTCGTGAAACAATTTAACGACTGAATTCAATTGAACGGTTGTGTGACAACATTTAGAATTTTCAAATGTACTGTGTTGAGATGGAATAGAAGAAGTCCATGTGGGCCCATCAGAATAACTATAATTCACTCAACATATTGCAGACTGGTCGCCTAGCTTAGAACAACTATTCTGCGATGTGTTGGGCTCCGGATTTCAATTTTAGCTGTTAGTTTGTCGATCTTTCGCTGTAAATGTCTGTTTGTAGAGTGACTGGTGACTGTTGAAAATTTTGCCATGTTTTATTTCAAACTAACAGTAAAAAACGACAACAGGTCATGCATCATGTTGTAGGGCTGAATTAGTAAATAAAAATTGGTAATTTACTAATTCAGTAATTTGCCTGATGATGATTGCAGTTGTAGGGCTTCCCGGCCTTTTTGCACATGGACCTAGCCCAATTCGAGTTAGAGAGCAGCAATCTAAAGACAGGAGTTAATCTTCGTAAGCGCGACTTCTAAAAGTATAGGGATGTAAGCATGTGGGCACCATTGAGAGAGTAGATAGTAGTTGATAGACATACTTAATGCGTATAACTACATTAAGAAAATACGAAACTGAAAGTGTGGCTCTCATAGGTCAACTTGTGTTCGTACATTTCCCAAGTTAATTTGAAGGAAACGAGGAGGCTAGCGGGAGATTCGGGCTGTCCTTGGAAAAACAATAATGATGCAACACAAATGCGAGTGTTAGAACGGTTTTTGGTAGGGTAAAGAATAGCAGGTAATCGAAAAAGGTCAGTTGGCAAACAATAGGCTAACCCTAAGTTCCACGGGGGGTCGCGAGCGACCCACGTGATACCTGCTATTCTTTACTCTACCCAAAATGAGGAGAAATTGTGTGGTTTCTCTAAATTGAACATGTTTCAAGATGACAGATCCTCCAACTCTGTTGGTCACCCATCATCATATACTTTGGCCACAGAGTTTGGAGATCTCCAACTAAGTCCAAATTAACTCTCGTGGAATTTCTTGTCGATATTATTATTATTACTGGTTTAAATTCTTCCAGTGTAAAAACACTAAAAGTGTACAATACCTGATCGGAAAGCCGTACTTGTGAAGTTGTAATAAAATATAGCCTAATAATAATATATATTTTCATTTCAACATCCAAGTTGTTGTTGTTGTTATTCAAGATTGACACAAGTGAAGTAAATTTAAAAGTAAACATTGAATTGGAAAGCCATTTCTTCATAAAACGAGTGTGAATCTACATTATTTATGTGTTCGTAAATCGAATTTCAGACAAACCATTTTTGTGGAATTTTAAGGAAAGTGCCCTCGATATCTATAGGTGGTAACTACTTTATCAACAACTTGTCCAGAGAGGAATGCGTGGCCTCGTTGTGAAGGAAGCCTACGCATGCGCGTTTTCTCAGAATACACGTAGTTCTAGTTTCGTTTTCGCTTCAGCCGTCCAGGTGTTTGTCGAACAGGTATGAACTTTTGTTTCTATCTATTTCTACCGAAGCGTTGTATGTATGATAAGCTGATCCAAACTAACAAATTACATTGTGGGTGATGGCAGCACAACATCAATACACTTTGACATATGACTTTGCATATTTCGATTCCAACTATCCGACAGGCTATCATGAGTAGGCCTGCGTATTAATTGTACTTGTGTTGTAACTGTAAGTTGTAGTAGGCTGGAGGGAGTGGTGGTATACGGTATGTAGAATGTATAGATGATATGAACTTAGTTCAATTTACCGAACTTATGGTGATATTACTTATACCAACGTTCAGTCTACGAATTTTGAAATGCTGGTCGGTAAACTCAGACGCACTTTTGTCGGAAATTACTATCTACCTGACCGGCAAAGTAAGCAAACCAGGATAGAGACACACGAGTGCGGCTAGAAATTACAAGCCATGAAAATAATATTGTAACTACTCTGTATGGACAATTCCTACCCCAGACTTCTTTAAAACCCATAATAGATTACTCTTGTCCTCTTTTATTTATTTTTATTTATTTGGCATGCACCGTTTGACCCAGTTCGAACATCATGCAAAATGGCGGCAAAGTCTCCAAGAAATGACAGTTTGTTGTTGTTCAAGACCAGGTGTACGCCCTTTGGAATAGCTACATGTAATAAAAGCGGACAAGAATACTCTTTTATGAGTAGGTCTATTAAAGAAGTCTGAGGTAGGAATCGTCCATACCAAGGAGTTACAATAATATTTTCATGGCGTGTAATTTAAGCATCATTTCCACTTTGTATTTCAAATTCGTATACCGAACGTTGGTATATGTAATATCACCATAAGTTCGGTAAATTATATCACCATAAGTTCGGTAAATTGAACTAATATGAACTATATCATAGGCCTATATAGGCCTGCAATATACCCCATACCCCATGAGCCTATATCCATGCAATAGGCCTACACAGGCATACTATACATGTACCTTGGGACTGAATATGAGACAGGCTGACCTCATTGTTGAGATTGTATATTGAGGTCCAGTTAGTAGCATTAGTTCTCTTCTCATTTGTCAATCTAATTGTGACCTAATTGGAGATCTCCAAACTCTGTGGCCAAAGTATATTGTAGTCACCCATCATCAATATACTTTGGCCACAGAGTTTGGAGATCTCTAACTAATTGTGACCCGGAACAAATAATCTCCTGTCAAAAATGATTAAGCTGAGCCTGTGCGATACATATACATCTAGTTTATTGCAACAACTGGGTAAAAAGGTAATGGTATACCCTCATTTTTAACACAATTAAAAGAAGAAACTTGTATCCATGGTTATTTTTAAGTCAAAAAGATGTTACTCCTCTGTTTAAGTGTTCACAGAAGCCTATGAACAGGGAAGTGTGAAATGTTGCATAGACTTCTGGTGTTCATAAATATATATTTATTATATAATCTTATCCCCAAACCTAGGCTTGTCCTACTAATGTCCTTTTAGTTCCTCAAAAGTCTGAAAGTAAATTGTATATCTTGTGCCAAGAAATGTTAACATATAAAGGCAATTAGAATGCACCGTTCATTCGGGTGTTTTTAGCGGTCTATTATATCCATTTCACACACACAACCAAGGAAAACAAACACCGCCATATTATATCTAGGCTAGTTACTTGTATTTATAATGTATAGGTAGATCAGGATCTTGGCCGTTCTAAAGTATGTTTAATGGGTTTTAATAACCTATAGTAACATTTGTAGTAGGCGTGGGGCGACTTGGTATACTAAGTCGCTCTACGCCTGCGGTATATGCTAATGCTTGCAATGCTACATTTGTAGTAGAATCTCGGGTCAATAATGAAGTGACGCTTTCATGAATATGTATTTGGTGAACCCCATTCATCGACTTCTATGATATTTCACGAGAAGGAGACATTCTATTCTTGACAAAGCCCATAGCCTATTTCTATGGAGGGGGATATCCGCCAAAAGTCTATGTGGGTAACTGTGTCAGTTTCAATGTACACAGTGCTTACTTGTACTGTGTCGCTTGCGATACTTTTGCTTGAATGCGTGAAACGTTGTCCAATGCAGCGCCTACATTCCTTGCTTCTACTCTGGGCTACCGCCAGTGTGTTAAGTGGCCAGTGTAAAGCGAGCATGGTTTGTACTCCGGCTATGTCAAGAACTGCGCACGAGAGCGGCAGCATTCCAGACAGCGAGGCGAGACGAATGGGAGCTCATACAGCCTTACCCACGTATGTGGCTAAGTCCCATTATGACGACAGGGGGAGCTGCTGACAAATGCTTCGGAAATTATAGACGGCCCCTAAGTCGAGCTCGGAACTTGGTTATTATTGAATTTAACTTATTTTATTGAAATTATATTCAATGACATTAGGCACAAGTTCTTGAAACTTACGAGTCCGTCTCCCTACATATGTGCAAAATGAATGCAAGATAGAAAAATAACATTTATTCTATAATTAAGTGAGCCGATATATTTAACATTTTACGTCATCAGGGCCATATAGGAACATACATTGAAACAGTTAAACATTATAACAGTTTCTGGTTAAGCACAATTTTATTTTTCATCTGATATTAACTATAATAATGACGATACTGAGAAAAGGGAGCAAAAAAAATAAAAGAAAAAACTTTTACTCAGAAAAAAACAAACAAAAGAAATATATTTGGACTAGAAATATGAACGAGAGTAGCTATAGAGTTAGTTAAAGTATTTTCATTCTGTGTACATATATGTATATACATTTATGTACACGTTTCATACAAGAAGATTTTCCCTGTGCCCGTGTGTTTTAGTGATCATAAATATATACATACATCAAATTGGAAATTCATAAATTGTTGTTGTTGCACATGTATATATATGCCCAAATAACGAGCTAAGTTATTGAGTATTCACACTACCAATATAGGCTATAATGATTAGGCCAGGCCAAATTATTTTAAATGTTAAAGTGGCATGAGCTGCCAAAATTCACACTTTTTGCATGATTTCTGATCGTCACGACAGTAAGAGGCTTTGAAGGCCATCGAAAAACTAATAGATTGGCTTTGGAATGAGGAAAATCCATACAGTATTTGGCCTATACGAACCGAAAACGGGTATCGAAAAGTAAACAAAATTTAAATAACCGGACCGACCATTCATTCATTCTCAGCCAAAGTTAGTTCAAAACAATACTTTATCGTACATTTTCGAGACTAAAAGCACTAAAAAGCTTCTGAATTATACGTCTCTCGAGAAAAATAGCCAATAATTTCAACATTCTGTTTTAACGTCAAAATATCAACATGTTGGCAGCTTATGCCACTTTAATTATTATAATCTTCAAATCAAGGCCTTGGCCTATTTCAACTTAACTTTGGTAGGCCTATTATTAAATAGTATTATTTTATTAATATTATTCGTAGGCACCCCCTATTCACGCTGGAAATACTGTCATAGACGTAAAGGGGTCGTCTATAATTTCCAATATTTTATTTAAAAGCGCCCCCTGTCGTCATAATGGTACTTAGCCACATATGTGGTTAAGCCTGCACGCGGTTGTATTTGTCTAGCTTCGCGGAGCAAGATCTCCAAAGAAAAGGGCCAAAACTGCGCAGCTATCAGACACGACCGAACTACAAGCCGTACTCGCGCCTCGGTGGTCGCATTGCAGATCTCGGTAGTGACATAGACAGGCGTCCAGTAAACGTACGCATTGCGCACGTTGAAACTACCACAGTTACACTCATACATTCCTGCTTGCTAGCCACATAGCAGGGTCTCGGTGGTGACATTACAGAAGAAGCAGAATGAACAAACACTGCACACATTGAAACCGACACAGCTACACACATAGACTTTTGGCGGATATCCCCCTCCATATATTTCCATATATGGTTGTTATGAGAAATGTCTAAACAGTGTCAAACCAGTATTAGTCATCAATGGTTCATGGGGTATAAAAGTGTAAATGATATACCTCTTTTTAACACAATTAGAACTTGTCTCCATGGTTATTTTAGACAAGAAGATTTTCCCTGTGTGTTTTAGTGACCATGGATACATATAGACAGAGAGGGCGGGGGGGGGGGGGGGGGGGGGCTCGGTGGTCCAGTTGGTAAGAGTGACCGTCCCTCAGTCCCACACAGACCTTCCACCGGTGCGGCGCGGGTTCGAATTCCACTCAGACCAAATGAAAATATGTGGAAGAGTTGCCAGGTACTCGCCGAAGGTTGGGGGTATCCACCGGGTTTCCTCGCCCACTAAACCTGGCTACGACGCCATATAAGTGAAATAATCTTGAGTGGTACGTAAAACATTAATCAATCCGGTTCAATAAATCTCGTCAAAAGATACATTTAGTTCTATTTCGATACCCTTTTCTTGTCGAGCAGGGGGCCTGATCCGTGTCTAAGTAGGTAGAGATTTGGACGCTCAATCCGGACAGCCTTCCAAGTCCCACTAATGAGTTGCGGGTTCGAATCCCACTCAGTCCCCCCCAAAAAAATTGGAAAATGTTCTGACTAGGTTTTCACTCGAACGACCTAAGTGGATGGTGGCCCGTTACCACCGGAAGGTCGTGGGTTTGCTCCGGTTAAAAAGCCCGGTTTCCTCCCACAAGAAAACTGACAACGCTGCCATATAAGTGAAATAATCTTGAGCGCGGCGTAAAACATCAAAGAATCAATCAATCTTAGTCGAGTCATAAATTGGACGACGTGTAAATAAATTAAAATTTCGTAACGCACCACGATTTATTCAGTTTGTAGTTTTCTTGTCAGTATGCGTATTCATGTCCACATTCGCCAAACATATACGAGGTCTATCATACCCACGTCTAAAAGAGACCTCGTGAGAATATCTTTACTATATTGTCTCCAATTATATTCCCGCGAGATTTACTTTACACGTGGCTAAGATAGACCTGGTACGCCTTTACCGGACATACATGTAGCGCAGAGGTTTTTACATGCCAGCTAGGGTAACATTTTTAAAAGCTACCAGATAAATATGAAAATCCTGACATCACGCTGTATGTGAATATATACTTTACTAGTAACGAAAACGTAGTCAATTTCACGAAATATTCCCGTTTCGACGAAAACAGGCAAGATGGCGACGTTCCCACTTGACCGGATTAATTTTGAACTGGGCACTGTTATAGGCTCCACCAGTCGTTTCCAATAGCTGCTCATGTTTGAAATCTTCGATGTAACTCGCAATAGCTCTAGCCGAGTGGGGCCTCCGTGGCTCAGTAGGTAGAGCGTTGCACTCTCAATCGGAAAAGCCTTCCACCAATGGGTCGCGGGAATCCCACTCAGTCCCCCCAAAATTGGAAAATTATCTGACTAGATTTTCACTCGAACGACCTATGTGGGATGGTTGCCAGTTACTATCGGAAAGTCATGTTTCCCCCGGGCATAGAGCCCGGTTTCCTTCCACAATAAAACTGGCAACACCGTCATATAAGTGAAATAATATTGAGCACTGCGTAAAACACCAAACAATCAATCTGGTCGAGTGAAAGAAAAAACACAAAACATATTGGCCTTAAGATGCAATTGAACTATTTACAGATAGGTTGTGCGATATACACGACGAGCGTTTTCCTAATCATTGAAACTACGCATTATGCCATGTATACAACGGGTATTTAAATTCTGTTCATGAGAAAAACATACTGTATAGACTCAAACTCAAAAGAGAAAACATATGCATTTTAGTTTACTTCTTAGATCTTGCAAAGGCGTTTGATGCCGCCAACCATAATATGTACTCGTGAATAAACGCTCTCATTATGGATACCGAGGTTTATCCCACACTTGGTCGAGAGTTATTTGTCTCATCCGCATCAATGTGTCTGATTTAACAAAACTGTATCACCTCACCAAGTTGTAAAATGTGGTGTACCTCAAGGTTCTGTGTTAGGCCCGATGCTATTCCTACTATAATCTATATATCAATGGTGTATCTCGAGTATCCAGCCTCCTCGGTCTTATTTTGTTTTTCGTCGACACTCCGGTCTGTTCATCAGATAATGTCCCAGTCATTAACATCATTACCATGGAACTTCATAAACGGCCAATCACCTTTCCCCCAGTCTTGACAAAGCTAAACGTATTCCACAGTGACATAAATTTTAGCTGGTACCAAAATTGGTTTTGTTACCGAATATAAGTTTTTAGCAATATATCCCAACAATAAGTTGAATTGTATTTCTCATACTAGCTATATTTGTCAAAATCTTTCTCGAAATGTTACCCCACACAACACCTTAAACACTCGTTAAATAAAGAGATATCCCCCAAACTAGTAACTACAGTGTACGACATGCTACCAACAAACTGCTTTGTGCAATTCACCCAACCCATTTACCCCCCACCTCCCACCCCACCCCGTTACTAGCTCCCATACTATGGCTTTTCACTGATTTAAGTTTGACACTATTGAGTAATACCTGGGATGAATATGAAAGGGATGTGAAACGCCTTTGTATTGTAGTCAGTCTACTGGCAGAATGTTTGGCTCGCTATATTGTTCGTTTCAACCACCCCGTGACGGAATTCCGATCAGCCTCGAGAATGGACAAAACCCCATTTGGAACACACTTCGGCTATCGTCGCTTCATATTCATCCCAGGTAATACTCGTACGAGGATAGTCCTGTGTGAACTAGTGTAAATCTACAACAGAAAGTTAAAAACAGTTCCTTTTCTTAAATAATTTAAGCTTTATTAGACTGTGCCATCCTTATTCAGATTATTACCGAAGTCCATGCTCTCTTTAGCTCATGTTAATGTCTGTGGCCTTAAATCTAAACTAGATCTTGTTTATTCGAACCTATGTAGATTTGACATCATTGCCATTACTGAAAGTCATTTAACTGCTTCGACTGGCAATTGTGATGTATTACTTCCTGGTTACCATGAACCAGTTCGGCGTGATCGTGATCGAGCCTGGGGTGGCGTGTGTGTTTATGTCTCACAAAGGCTGCCATTTATACGACACCCTGAGCTCAAGAATGATCACCTAGAGCTGGTATGGATTGAAGTAAATGACAATCCAAAATCACTAATTTGTATCTTATATCGGCCACCGAATACTGAAATAGCATTATGGAGCACAATCCAAGCATCTATATATTGAACACGCTCTTGAAGTATATTTAACTCATAGTATATTAATTGCAGGCGACATTAACGAAGACCTTCTGAATCCTCGGAAAAATAACCTAAGAAATATCATTTACAGCTTTGGACTTAATCAAATCATAAACGGACCAACCAGACCAGCTTCAAATACACTTCTTGATCCAATAATCTGCAACAGACCCTCACTTATAACAGATCATGGCATTCTATCAAACTGTTGTAGTGATCATTGTCCTGTCCATATTTCCTTTCAGTCTAATGCCCCTAAATTGCCAAAATATAAACGCTTAATTTGGGTCTACGATAGTGCAAATTGGGACAAATTTAGACAAATATTATCTTCTGCAGACTGGACGGTCGACCCCACAACCAGCGTTGACGACCTTTGTCGTATCATAACTGATCGTATTCTGAACGCTGCACACGAATCTATTCCCAACAGGTACGTGACTGTTAATCCAAATGACAAAACCTAGATGGCATCACTAATTAAATCTGAAATCAACGTTCGTGACAAATTTTGTCACGGATATATCCGCCAACAAAAAACAACGCAACCATGTAAATGCCCTTGTTAGAGCCGCCAAGAGCTCTTATGATGAGAAAATTGCCAACCAAATAAGTTCAGGTAACACAACAAGTAAGTTTTGGTGGACACTATGTAAGTCACTGTTAAAAAAACTGCAATTCAAACCTCTGTACATTTCCACCTCTCTTAAAACCAGAAAATACACACGAGTTTGATCATGTCGCTAAAGCCAACTTAACGAACGCCCACTTTTCTAATGTTTGCAATGTTGATGACACTGATAAGACTCTACCAGAATTTCTTTCCGTCACCGAAAACAGCCTCACCCTAATCACGGTTTCTGAATCCGATGTTTTATGTGCGCTAGAAGACTTAGCCACCTCACAAGCTACCGGGCTCGACGGGGTTAACCCGAAAGTTCTATCGGAAGCCAAAACCATTCTTTGTTCCATTTTGGACCAATTTTCTAACCTGTCCTTGAGCAGGGGAGAGTTTCCAAGTGCCTGGAAACGAGCTAATGTAACTCCAATTTTTAAATCGGGCGACGCAGCAAATGGTAAAAACTATCGTCCAATATCGTTATCAAGCTGTATCAGTAAAGTTTTCGAGCGCGTTGCTTTCAAGTTTTTATTCTCTTTACTGTATGGCAACGTCTCATCAAGCCAGTATGGTTTTTTGCCAAACAAGTCAACCGTAACCCAACTCTTAGACTTATATCATGACCTAGCAAATGCTTTGGATGATGGAAAGGAAGTAGTCTTTGTATTTTTCGACATATCCAAAGCATTTGACCGACTGTGGCATCGTGGTTTGCTGGCAAAGCTTAAATCACTCGGAATTGACAGATGTCTATAAAATTGGTTTAAGATTTATTTGAGTAACAGGAAACAACGCATTGTGCTAAATGGTTGTCAGTCTGAGTACCTCCCGCTCAATGCCGGAGTTCCTCAGGGCTCAGTCCTGGGTCCTCTTTTGTTCTTAATATTCATTAACGACTTGTCTGAAAAAATAACTAACAACATTAAACGTTTTCGCGGACACCTGTTTGTACATATCGTCTCACGACTTGCTAAGTACCGACATTAAGGACTCTATTGACAGCGATCTAAAAGAAATTGAACAGTGGGCAAGCAGGTGGTTAGTTGACTTTAACACGTCTTAGACAAATATATTACTATGCTCACGACGTAGACAACGAAGCGAGCCTAACCTTACATTCCTAGGACAAACCATAGACAGTTCTGATACCCATAAACACTTAGGCTTAACATTTAATAAAAATGGCACCTGGACACATCATATAAATAATCTGATATTGAATGCAACACAAAAGGTTTCTATGCTCCGTGGCCTAAGGTATCGCCTCAGTAGGAAGAGCCTTGGTATTATGTATGTAAGCTTTATACGGCCATCGCTGGAGTATGCAGATGTTGTCTGGGACAACATAAAAGAATCAATAAGAATAAGCACGGGCCTCACAAAAAGTACCTCGACAGTCCTGCTTTACGAAGAATTAGGTCTAGTGAAGCGGAAAACACGTCGCGTAATACACAGACTAATTATGTATCAGATATTCATTTAGGTTCCTTCAAACCACCATAACTGAATCCAGAAATCCTTACCCCGTCCGTTCTTCAAATATTCTAACACCATATTTTTGTAATACAGCCAAATCCTTCCTTCCTAACACCCCCAAAAGTTTGAACGCACTACCAGGCCCAGGAAAAGAATTAGTTAACCGAAAACATATCAAAACAAAACTGGAATCTATACGTCGCCCTACTCGACCTCCAAGCTGGTAGGCCTACTATTTTGGAGATCGGTTTGCTAATATACATCTTTGTAGACTTAGAAATGGCTGTAGTAATTTAAATGATGACCTATACAATAATTGTATTATTGACTCACCAAATTGTATTTGTGGTGACAAATTAGAAACAGCTGATCACTATTTTCTCAAATGTAAAAATTATATCAGGGAACGCAGGGTCATGCTGGAAAATGTTATAAATCATGGATACGATAAGCCGATTTCTACAACCACTCGTTTATACGGTGACACGGAGGCACCAAGTGCTGTAAATATTCTTATTGTGTCAGAAACTTCTAGGCAATTCAACGAGAAAAAGAATCAAATGATACATGAAACTTGTCCTTGTACAGTACTTCTTTTCACTTGTTTTGTTAACCAGTAGGCTATGTGGGATGGTTGCCAGTTACCAGCGGAAGGTCGTGGGTTTCCTCCGGGCACAGAGCCCGGATTCCTCTCACAATAAAACTGGCAACGCCGCCATATAAGTGAAATAATCTTGAGCGCGGCGTAAAACACCAAACAATCAATCAATCAATCTATTAACCAGCCCCGATAGCTCACTCGGTAGAGCGTCCGCTTTAGGCCTGGGAGATCCGGGTTCAAGCCTGGGTCGAGTCAGACCAAAGACTTTAACAGTGGTTGGCGCTCAGCATTAGGAGTTAGAGCAGCGACTGGTTGGCCCGGTGTAGGTATACTGTGACTGGGTGAGGGGACTTGCTGGTTGTCTTCGGCAAGTCGTCTCGGTGAGGCAGCACCTAAAAGAGAGGTGGAAATCCGCCCTGCAACAAGGAGACAACGTCTTCATATCACTGAAATACTGTTGAGCAGGACGTAAAACCCGAATCACTCACTCACTTGTTCTATCCCTCTTAAACAGTTTGTGTCTTCCATGTGAATGCTGTAAACTATTAGTGTATACATATCTCGCCCATTATAATACTTCGGCTTAAAGTGTCGAGAAAGTGTACTCTTGTGCAATAAAATACGTTTAAACTAAATATCTTTATATTTTACATTAAGCTCTTGTTTATTCATATACCACCTATGGCAATATTTTGTGGGGTTCCACTTATCCTACTCACCTCCCTCTACTTGTAGTTGTCCAAAAACGTTCCATCTACTTATCATCAACTTGATCACATTGCATCAATATTTGCAAGACTAAATATATAGCCCAACATTGAATCGTTTCCACAAGAGGTTCAGGGGCTCGTTTCACAAAGCAGGTACATCGCAAAAGAAACCTAGTTGCTAATGGATACCATTGTGAAGAGATACGACGTCATAGCAACAGCGATTGATTGCACTTTGCGACGGCTTCGTGAAACGCCCCCCCCCCCCGGGTTTCGTTTTGGCATAGAGCAACCCCCCCCCCTCCGCCAACCCAACGCCGCCATATAGGTGTAATTATATAGACTTGGCGAAAAGCAAGGAACTAATTCCCAAATAAAACGCATATTATTTTCCCTTTTTATTCCAAACCGCATTATTGTATCATCTCCGTCCATCGACGATCCGCTTCTTTTCCTCTCCATAACTTTGTTTGATTCCATTTCGACAGTTTTTTTTTCTGAGTATATACTGTTGGGCACAGGGTGTGTCCCGAACTTTTTTGACATCACTGGTTACATAATAAGTCAGCTCCATTGGATCACAATATTCTCTTTAGCCCCATACCTGCTACAGTTTTCATGTAACCTCGACAATTCTTTCTCATTTGCATATCTTATGAGCAGTTGGTGTGCGGTCAACTATTTATGGCATCATGCATTGCGTAATATTGCATTCTGTGATATTTACTCTTTCTCTCCATAACTTTAACAAATATGATCCAATGTGTTCAATTCTTTCACATTACATACAATATTAAACTGTATCAACAATTATTTATGACGTTACCTGTTACATAATACTACAATCATACTGGGTAGGTCATATTTCATTTCGATTTGATTTGATATTTTGGTGTTTTACGCCGCGCTCAAGATTTATATCATTTCGCTTCATAACTTCTGCAGTTTCGACGCAATCTGGACAATGCTTTCAGGTTGTGTACCTTATGGACAGTAGCCGCAAAGTATTATGACATCACATTTTGCGTAATATGACAGCCATATCGGATTATGTAACATTTACTCTTTTATCCCATAACTTTCGCAAATGTGATTTGATGTTTTCAATCCTTTTACATATATACCATACAAACAGATGATGTGTCATTAGTTGTTGATGACATCAACTAATGCATAATACAGGAAGTATATTGGGTTTTGTAATATTCCCTTTTTATCTATAACTTCTACAATAGATGTGATCTTCACAATTATTTTACATTGTTTACCTTATGGACAGTAGGTATGCTGCAAATTATAAACGGCTATCATATGTTTCGTAATGTAGCAGCCATATTGGTTTACATGATATTTACTCTTTCTCTCCATAACTTTTTGATTGATTGATTGATTGATATTTTATTCACCAATAAATACAACAGCAAATGTACAAGGAAAAAAATTATACTGACGGGAGTAAAGCCCCATGGGGATTGATCTATCCCTGTGTTTTGAGCAATCAATTGTTTTAGCTACAATGTGCAGGATATGAAAACTAAAATGCGAAGCGTTAGACAGAGTGAATATTCAGCAAGATATGGGCTTTTAGTTTAGATTTGAATAGAGAGGATGAAGTGATTTAACGGAGTTCAGATGAGAGTTTGTTCCATTCCCGGGGGCCAACAACTTTAGGTGAATGATACGATAAATTTCCTTTGTGAATGGTCTGTTTAGATCGAGTGATCTACCAAGGGTGCCATATTGGTGTGTCATAGTCTGTTTATATAATATTGTTAAAAACTATTGGGAATTGATTCTGCATGATGTATAATGTTTTGAACGAATGTAGGAATGGCAAAAGTGCCTAATTCTTGGAGTGGAAGGATATTGAGTTTACGGAAGAGTGGTTTAGTATTATCTAAAATGCCGTAAATGTTTTGAAAAAGTGATGTGTCGAACAGCACGCTTTTGAAGTAAAAGGAGGGGACGAAGGTGAGATGAGTATGTGTTACCCCAGATTACATTTCCGTACAAGAGATATGGGTATATTAGAGAGTAGTACAGTATAAAAAGAGTTTTCATATTGATTGAATCTCGTATTTTATTGATGACGCCTAGATTTCTTGATATTTTTTTGCATATATAGTAATATGCCCAGTCCAAGTCAGTTTTTCGCTAAATATGATTCCAAGAAATTTAAATATGGGTACTCTTTCAATAGTTTGATCAGATATAATAAGATTAGGGGGCGTATTTAACTTGTGTTTGGTAAGCGGACAGATTAACATATATTTAATTTTTTCAACATTTAAGGATAGCCTATTGACAAAAAACCGCTCGTTAGCTTTTCACAAATATGAACCGATATTTTCAATTCTTTCATAATATATACCATATACACTCCTCTGCCCCCTCTTTTTCATCCCCTCAGCCCCCCTCCCCTACACCTAGTAGTACCTCTGTCCCCTTTCGTCCTCCGTCGTCCCCAGTTTCTACTACGGTCACTTCTCCTAGACCTAGTACATCTAGTCCCTCTCCTCCTCCCCCATCCCCAGTTTTGTCAGTCCATTCTCCTATGAGATATTCAGATGCAGTGAGACCCCCCCCCCCCCCCCCCCGAGGGGTCAGCGCAACCCTCGGAATAAATTAGCTAATTCTAAATGTTGGAAATTTCGGCACACTTCCTCTAATTGGCACCTCCCTAATGTAACTAAGAAAGTTCTTTTACTTGGGGATTCTAATCTATCTAGAATTAACCTTGACCCCCACCCTGATATGCAGGTAGAATGTTTTCCTGGTGCCAATTTCAATTCATTTCGGACTCTAATTCAAAAGTATCAAGGTCCCAAACCTGAGAAAGTTATCTTGAATATTGGTATCAATATAAAGACAACTACTGAGCCAAACACTTCGTTAACTCAAATGCGCAACATGATGACAGCGGTTAGGAAGACTTTTTCCAACTCGCTCATCTACTTTGTAGAGATCCAGTCATCCACTAAACTGCCGGCCAGTGAAGTTTCGAACCTGAACCTATATAACTCTTCTGCTTCCAAGATGAAGAGAGTTATGGTCATACCAAAAATCCCCAATTCAAAATTTAGAGTATCCACGGACAAAATTCACTGGACCGAAGATACAGCAAATTGCTTGTATACCCACTGGCTTCAGACACTAGATTGAAACTAAATTTGGGACAGGGCATGTGCCACCCTACTTTCGGCTTAGGAAGTAATATTGTTAATCTTAGTAACGAGGAACTCACTGCTGATGATATATCTCTACTCAATAGAGGACTCTCATTTGTGCCTTGCCCTAAATCATTATCTGATAGGGACTTTTCTATTAGTAAATTAGTGCATGTTATGGAGTTCTCCAGAAATCTTAGTCTGGCTGATATATACCGAGATTCTAGTGGGGTACGCAAGCCGTTTACATCTAAAAGCGGCTATACACCCCCTTCTCACATGTATGATCCAGAAATAAACATTAGTCGTGCTCTGTATCAAGGAAGTTTGATGCTTTAACTAATCAGAGAAACCAACATAACCTTACTCATTCAGAATGTCTTGCCTTAAGTAAGCTAAGGAGAAATCCAAACATAGTTATTAAACCTGCTGATAAAGGTTCGGCAACAGTTATTATGTCAAAACAGGATTATATTGAAGAGATAGAACGGCAGATAAGCAACCCTCTTCATTACAAAAAAACTTGATAAGGAAATTTGGCCTGAAAATGTTAGGAAGTTTAATAAAATTCTTGTTTCTCTTCAAGATAAAGGCTTACTTAATGAAAAACAGTATCGCTATTTGGAATCTGATCATAACTCTAAAAACAGGGTCTTCTATATTCTTCCGAAAATTCACAAACCCATTGAAAAATGGCCGAAGCCTACAATGCCCCCTGGGCGTCCTATTATCTCAGATTGTGGCAGTGAAAGTTATAGAATATCAGAGCTAATTGATTACTATCTAAAACCTATAGCGAATCGGCATCCTAGCTTTATAAAAAATACGGATGATTTATTGACCAAATTGTCTGAGAAATCCATCCCACAAGAAGCGGTTTTGGTTACTCTGGATGTGGAGTCTATGTATACAAACATTGGCATAGATTTGGGTCTTAAATCCAGAAAATCAGCATTCCAAAGATATCCTGACCACCGTCGTCCGGATAAAAACATTTTAGAATTGCTGGAACTTAGCTTAAAAGGTAACGATTTTGAATTCAATGGGGAGATCTTTCAGCAAATTAAAGGGTGTGCTATCGGGAAACGTTTTAGTCCTAACTTTGCCTCTATTTTTATGGCTGAGTGGGAGAGTGATATTCTTCACAAATGTCACCAACAACCTTTTATATACCTTCGGTATCTGGATGACATTTTTATCATTTGGCAACATACGTTGGAAGACCTTCATATTTTCATTGATACTCTTAATTCTCACGACTCAAGCATTAAATTGCAGCCTACTATTGATCACACTTCTGTGGATTTTTTGGATGTAATTATTTACAAGGGTCATACATATCATACTACTGGGTATCTAGATTACAAAGTATTCTTCAAACCTACTGACACGCATCAGCTGCTACATGCTGGGTCATACCATCCTCCTCACACTATCAAGTAAGTCATTAAATCTCAGATTTTTAGATTCTATAGAAACTGTAGTTCTTTAGATTTTTTAACCAGGCTTGTTCTGTTCTTTTTAAAGCTCTCCTCCCTAGGAAGTATTCTATTAGATTACTCCGAAGGATCAAATCTAACACAGTAAGACAAATCATGTTTCCCCCTTCATCCCCCGATACGCTTACCTCCCCTTTACGAGTGTACCATTACCGTCCAACATTTCTCTCAGGTACATCAATGAAATGCCTTAAGACGCGATGCAAACTCGATATATACGTACCCGATCGCGGAACCTTTTTCGGAGAACAAACTCGCAACAAATATCAAATGGCAGAGAATCTTAATTGTGACTCCTCTAATATCGTGTATGTAATCACGTGCAAAAAATGTCGCAAACAGTACGTCGGAGAAACTCAGAATTCTCTACGACAAAGAGCAGCCAACCATTTATCTAGTATAAGACTTAAACATGATGTACCCGTGGCACAACATTTCAATACTCAAGGTCATTCGGTCAAGGACCATTTTGAAATCAGGCCTATTGAGAAAATCCCATTTCTCACTTCCGCTGCAGATACCAAGCACAAACGTTTGGAAAGGGAAAGTTTTTGGATTCAAACATTACAAACTATTTATCCTTTGGGTTTGAACTTGGACCCCGGAAGATGTCGTGAAAAAACTATAATACCATTTGTGTTTCAGTATAACAAAGCTAGCATCGCTATGGCCAAGATTATAGTAGAAGAATACAAACTACTTCAAAGTAAACTTGCTCGACCTCTGACCCAAAGGCCAGTCATTGCTTATAAAAAGAACAAGAGTTTGAAAGACAAACTGGTCAGGGCTAAACTCCCCTGTCTGCCTTCTACCTAGGTTTTCTGGGAAAGGGGTATGGAGGGGGGGGGGGCAAATTTTCACTGTCTTTTCCCATGACCCCATAATATATAGTCTGACGATATTCTTACTATAGCTTAAGATGCGTAAGCATTGTCAATGTAATACAAAGTGTTCCAGAAAATTCTACTGACTAAGGTCAAGCTCCTGTCAGTCGTCAACCTAATGAAATGTCATAGGTTTACTTTATTACAACAATTTATGATGGGGTATAAAGGTCTAAATGATATACCTGTTTTTAACACAATTAGAAACTTGTCTCCGTGGTTATTTTAGACAAGAAGATTTTCCCTGTGCCCGTGTGTTTTAGTGTTCATAAATATATACACTTCAGCTTAGATAACGCCGTTTTGAACAATTACCGTTTCTAGAATGTCAAAGATTCAATTGAATTGCGATTAAATGATTTTTATGTATTTGTTTTCCAAAGGATTAGGATGGATGTCAATGACATGAGAAGGCTTGATGCTACACGACCATCCATCGTAAGGGATGTCACCTTTACTAATATCAAAGACTACCTGGTGTCAAAAGCTGTATTGTCAACAATAGATTATGAAGATATTGACAGTGAGCAAACTCCCACCAAACAAATGCAGAAGCTGCTTGATATTCTTCCGAGGAAAGGCCCAAATGGATACAAACATTTTCGCGAAGCACTCAAGAAAGAATATAATTGGATTGTTGACGAGTTAGATTCGGTGGAATTGGTTTCCCAGCCAACGACGAGAAATCGAATCAGACCCCGAATTACAGGTATGAATATCGTAATAACTTTGTTATCAGAAAAGCAAATACCTTATGACACCCCCCCCCCCCCCCCCCCGATCTGAAAAATTCCAACAAAATGTTTCTCAAATGGTTCTAATAGTTTTGACAGACTTTTACAAGTTAATATAAATTTATTAAAAGAATATCCTCGGGATACTGATTTTTTTCATGATTGCCCATAAGACTACTTATTTATTCATCACAAATATGCGACTATTAGCTCAAATCTGATGAAGTGGACTTATCCACGAAATAGCAACATGGTAATATAGTATGACGTCAACACACAAAAACATATGCGATTTGTAGCATAAGACCAAAATCGAATACATCAAGGTGGTATACGACTAGTCTCAAATGTCGTGTTTTCTCGCGTAAATTCGTCGCTATGGAAAGCGCCGTAAGTGTGACTATGAGATCTTGAAGTGACGCAGATTTACTTAAAGTGGCATGAGCTGCCAAAATTCTCACTTTTTTCATAATGTCTGATCGTCCGGACAGTAAGAGGCTTTGGAGGCCATGGAAAAACTAAAGGATTGGCGTTGGAATAAGCAAAATCTAAACAGTATTTGGCCTGTACGAACCGAAAACGTGTTCGAAAAGTAAACAAAATTTAAATAACCGGGACGACCATTCATTCATTCTAAGCCAAAGTTAGTTTAAAAGAATACTGTATCATACATTTTCGAGACTAGAGGCACTTCAAAGCTTCTGAATCATACGTCTTGAGAAAAATAGCCAATAATTGCAAAATTCTGTTTTAACGCCCAGAAAGCAACATTTTGGCAGCTCATGCCACTTTAACTTGAGAGAGATAATTTATATGTCGCTGGTAAAGTAAGTCTAAAATATTCGTCGAGAACTAAACATATTCGTATTTTAGATCTAGATTATGCAATCTCGTATCGTTGTCGAATCGATGTGTGTGAAGTTCCTTATTCAAACTCTATATTGCATCCCCGTGGCTCATTATTCGTTTCTTATTGGAAAAAACGTAATATCTAGCATTATAATGCATAAATCTTTACCAAACTTAGTAAATGTGCACTCCAAGACATGCCCTACATAATGGGACCGTTAGGTCCAAATTCCACCGCCAAGGGGGCGAATAGGGAACCCGCCTCCGAATAAGGAGCTGGGTATATATGGCCTTTAATATTCAATCTAGAGCAACCAAACTCAGTAAATGTGCACTCTCAGACATACCCTACATAATGACACCGTTAGCTCTGAATTCCACCGCTAGGGGGCGAATACGGAACCCGCCTCCGAATAAGGAGCTGGGTCTATACAGCCTTTAATATTCAATGGAGAGCACCCAAACAGAGTTGATAACAATAGCAATAATTGAGTAGAAACAAAGATAAAATGCAAACATAAGATAATGATAATATTCAACAATCAATAGTATGAAAAAGGATTAATAATAGAATAACAGTTTACATTATGTTTTAAAAGAGGATAAAGGAGAGAAAAACCAATTACATTATTTGATAATAAGTTAAAGCTCATCTGTACACGGACACATAGACTTTGCTTCCTTATGTTTGTCCTGTACATACAGGTGGATAAAACAAATTATAATTTCTACACATTCTAACAGGAGCGTGATAACAATTTTTTAAGTTAGATAAGAACAATGAAAATGGGAATTAACAAGTTTGTTTAAAAATACAAATTGAAAATATTTACTTCTTTATTCCATTGTAGAAAAATTGAAAAACTTAGTCTTGTGCACTCTTTCGGCTCTTACAAACAAAATATTAAACCGATATTTTATTTAGTTTTTATTTACTTCAAAAGCTCGCACTTCATTAACGATCTATTTTGATGACAAATATCGACAATTTTGCAGTTATAGCGTTACTTTAATGCAACGTGGGCAGGGGGCTTCCAGAAACGAACCACTCAGTCCCCCCCCCCCCAAAAAAAAAAAAAATGGTAAAATTTTCTGACTGGGTTTTCACTCGAACGACCTATGTGTGATGGTTGCCAGTTACCACCGGAAGGTCGTGAGTTTCCTCCGGGCATAGAGTCCGGTTTCCACCTACAATAAAACTGGCAACGCCGCCATATAAGTGAAATAATCTTGAGCGCCTCGCTCAAAAACACCAAACAATCCATCAATCCAGAAAAGTACGACCAACAGCAGGGCGCCACAGACGAAAACACACGTACATGCTCTGAAACTTCGGGGATTTACGTACAGTACGTGTCAAAGCCGACCGGTAACAAGCGAAGATAGCCGAAGTGTGTTCCGACTGAGGCCTACCCAATCGTGTTGACGGGCCTATCTTTGTGTACGCAAGTACTGACAAGTACATAGACAGCCGCGTCATCACAATTAAGGCCTACCTTGAGGATCACACAAATCCTAGGAACCCCAAACGCAGAACATCTCACATTTATGTTTTTGTCATATACAACCTGCTTTGAATATTATCCTCACTTTTTATTTTGCAGATATAGACCATACAACAATTCGTAAAATAACGAATAGCGAAGCCCTCAGGCAATTCCGGAATGTTGTAAGAGCCCTGGGGCTCACTGATGCTGATATACACGATATAGAATATGCTAATAGGGACTCAAAAAGGGAACAATTTTACCAATGTTTGGAGAAATGGAAGAATATGAGAGGGAAAGCTGCTACTGTTGAGATTTTGATACAAGCTTTGAGGCATGAAAATTGCAATGCAATTGCAGGTAAACAACTTTATTTCCAGCCTTTTTAACTTGGAACTGTCCTAATTATGTATTTGTGTGTGTGTGTGTGTGGGGGGGGGGGGGGGGTGGGGGGGGAGGGGCTCTGTGGCTTGATCGACAGAGTTATAGCCACTTTGAGTAATAGTCCTCCCCAACTAAACCTGGCAACGCCGCCTTATAATTCAGATAATTATGAATTGACCAATCACTTTTGTCACGTTAGGCCTAAAATACCGGGGGTACTTCTAATATGGATAGGCCTCGGTGGTCCAGTGGGTTAGAGTGATCGTCCCTCAATCCCACACATACCTTCCATCGTTTCGGCGCGGGTTCGAATCACCACCCAGACCAAATAAAAATTGACAAATTTCTCTATCGCGGCATGTGGAAGAGTTGCCAGGTACTCGCCGAAGGTCAGGGTTTCCTCCGGGCAATAAGCGCGGTTTCCTCCCCCACTAAACCTGACAACGCCGACATATAAGTGAAATAATCTTGAATGCGGCGTAAAACAACAATAAATCAAATCCAATGTAATATGGATATTATTAAAAAGATTCCCATTTACATTTCTTGAAGAAGAAAAGGCGATTTTAATAAGATTTTATTTCACTAGCCTAATATTTCAACGATTGTTTATTTTAAATCAATTCACTTCAACAACATTTTTTCATATTTTCCTCTCTTACTATCTGAGCTGCTTTACAGTTTTTGTAAATCCATTATTTTGGTATCTAAGAGTTTGTTTCCAATTGGTAAAAATGTTTAGCTATTCCCGGAAGACATCGTGTTATATAACATTTGTTTATTTATTTTCTTTTCAGATGAATTAGATGGGTACAGTTAATAACGAAACCCTTCCCATAGGAGTATTGGGGGTATGAGGTCTTTCTACTCCACAACTTGTTTAATTTCCAATGGCTGTGTAAATTTGAAAAGTAAATTTTAACAATTTAGTAAACCTTTGTGGGATTTCTTTAGATATACTAAACGTAATGAATGTTCTTTAAAAAACTTAATCGGATCTATGTTTTTAGCATATTGACATTCATTGTGTATATTTTTTATAAATAAAACTCATCACATGCACTGGAAATACAAAATTTACACCCCCTCAATATCTGGATTTTTTCTTTCCTGACTGAGAACTCAACATCTTTAGTTTCGTACCAACAAGAATTCAAAAAGATATCCGTGATCCCATTATAATTGAAGTAATGTCACAAAAAATAGCTTTGCAAACAGCTCAAAGAGATCTGTCGACCGACGGTTTTTATCTTGTGCTGATAAAGCAGAGAACTGATCTACGGTCCCGCGGGGCTTTCAGGGCCTACGCGCCCCTGAACCCTTGCTTGTTGGTCTAGAATACAATAAAGGGTTCCCGTTGGTTTCAACCACTTTGCGTAAATATGCAAGGGGGGGGGGGGGGGGGGGCAGGTCTTTGTTTGTTGACTTCTGCTTCTATTAAAACAAATGCTTCACTCAAAATAAATAACAGTCAACATGGAAGTTAATGGGTTGAGCATATATGTTAGATGGTCGTGGTATCATGGCAGTAACCGGGCCAGTGTACGCAGCTATGTGCAGAGGGCTTCGACGGATCAACGACGTTCCCTCAGCATGACCCTGCTTTCAGCAGTGACGTCCCAGGCAGCTTCTTCCTCAAACGCTCTCGGTCCCTTGGCCTATGATCACAGACACACCGATGCCAACAAATGTCTGTCAAACCAACAACTCCATCAGCCAACTTAATCTCCAGAAATTCCCACAGGGCTTTCTTCAAAATTCAAACATAACTGGCGGTACATTTAATTTTAATTTCCACTGTTAAAGTTCACCTTACTCCGCATCGTCGAAACCCACGGTTAAAAATTCCGCTTACGCTCACATTAAGAGGTGAGCTTGTCGAGAATTTAACCCTGGGTATCCGAGGATGCTTACTCCGTTGACTTCACAAGACAAAATGTCATTCAAAAAGTTTTTCGTTGAGCAGTAGAATGTCGTTCACGTTCATTGGTTTATACGTTTTACGTTGTGCATTCTGATTGGCTAAAGCCTTTACCCCCCCCCCTTCACGATTTCATCACAGGCTATACCAGCCCTGTGCCAAACAAAATGACTTTGCACAAAATTGCGGGTTGGAACAGGTTGTTTTGTATATAAAACTTTATATTTTTCTATTTAAAGTGGCATTAGCTGCCAAAATGTTGATATTTTGACGTATGTTGAAATTATCAGCTATTTTTCTCTAGACCTGTTTTAGTGCTTCTAGTCTCGAGAATGTACGATAAAGTATTGTTTTGAACTAACTTTGGCTTAGAATGAATGAATGGTCGTCCCGGGTATTTAACTTTTGTTTACTTTTCGAACACGTTTTCGGTTCGTATAGGCCACATACTGTATGGATTTTCCTCATTCCAACGCTAATCATATAGTTTTCCGATGGCCTTCAAAACCTATTGCTGCCGTGACGATCAGAAATTATGAAAAAAGAATGAATTTTGGCAGCTCATGCCACTTTAAAATTGAGTGAATTTTCCTTTTTTCTGTATTAGAATAGAAATAAAGGACCTGGTGATATGTGTGTTGTTGAATAAAGGGTCAGTTGCGGAATTTACCACTAGTATTTGAAGGATCGGGGCTTCACCCCTCGCCCTCAATTACTGGTAAATTCCGCAACTGACCCTTTATTCAACAGCACACAGGTCACCAAGACGTCCTTTATTTCTTAATTGATTTCGTTTATTTCAAATTTGGCTTCTTTAGATTATGAAAAAACAAAAATAGCGTAGCATACAGGATCTGGGACATTTTAAAGGTTTGAATGTCGACAGTTCCTGGATTGACCGATGGTGCTATATTTGGGCCAACCATTTCTGAAAAACTATCCCCTAACACTAATGAAAAAGTACTTGTTTCCGATTTCTATCACATCTATGGCGTGAAAGCTTCCGGGGAGGAGAGAGCTCCTGGACCTTACATAACTGTCTGTTAGGGTTAAACGCTCGACCCAAAGGCTGAAGAAGACAATTGTCCAGGGCCGTCAAGGCCCGGAAGCTCTGGGGTCTATGCTCGCAATCTCATTCTCGCGAGATCCCCTGCTACTACGTGAACGCGACGGACCTCTCAGGCCGTTCCAAGCCATTTTACCCAAACTTTGGGTAATCAAACTTACTTTCAAAATTGATTTGTACGTAATCTTTATCAGATTCTTTATGTTGGCTTGAATTTCGTTTTTGGTACACGCCCTTAAGTTTTGAATTATCGTTGAAGAAATACAGGGACTATATTTCTACCCTCCGCGATTGTGAACAGGCCAGCGTATAACATGCTATTTTGTATGTCTACGTCATGTGATTGTAGTGAGAGTATTTATCCGCAGCTCTGGCAAAAGGAGATTCCCCTTAGCAGACTAAGGCAAATGGCTTGGGACGGCCTGAGAGGTCCGTCGCATTCACGTAGTAGCAGGGGATCTCGCGAGAATGAGATTGCTATGCTCGCTTGAGATGCATCGTAAGCCGTTTCCATCACATTACAGTCCATGGCACTGATATACTACGGAAGGATCAGGGCACGTTAAATATTGCGATGTAGGTGACGGGACAAGGAGCATGTAAACGGATCGGTTAATATGCAATTATATATACTGTTTTCATTTCGTTTTTGTCCCCCGCCACGAAGTGGAGAGAGAAATTGAAAGCACACTTCGGCCACCCTTCGTTTAGTCGGTCTGTCTGCCCGGTATCTTGTGAACGCGGTATCGTTAACAGGTTATCTTTAATCCGTTAAGTTAAGACTTGCGTGTTGTGAAATGATAGATCGGATTTTTTTTTGACCGTTCAGGGTCAAGAGCATAATTAATCTAGTGATGTCGATAAATCTTGAAGCACTTTATCAAAGAGAAGCTACTATCACCATGAGATATTACAAAACATTTTATTATTTAGATTCACATAATACTAATTTGTTCAATGCGCGCTTAGGTAATCTATTACATTCACTATAAAATCTGTCTCAATATTTACGGGCAGCATATGTGGTGTCAAAACCTCATCTGTGCATCGAACGGCGTTAAGGTTGCCGGGAATGTGCACCAGTTGAGTTTTTCGGGCACAGGATATGGCACCCTGCACCATCACACTTCCTCCGCCGTAATTGTCGACCTCAAGGATGCAGTTCCTTGCGAACCTCTCATTCCGGCGTCTGTAAACTCGTGTACGACCATCTCTTCTCTGCAGCTGGAACGTGATTCATCGCTGAACTGTCTGTGCCGATATTCGACGGAGACCTGGGATATTTAATGCTGTTTCTGTTGCTGTTTTGGTCCGGTTTCGCAGGTGAAGTAACCGGATGTAGCGATCTTGGGCTGCTGATGTGATCCTAGGTCGGTCAGAACGTTGACGATCAGCTGACGATTGCTGGTGCCGGTGCAACAGTCTGGAAATCGTGCTCCGGTGAACATTATAAAGTCTAGCGACTGCATTCTGTGGTTCGCCGGCCAGGAGACGACCAATGACGACGTTCCGGGTAGCTGCGTCTGGTTTTGGCAAATTGTAGCAACATCGTGAAACAATTTAACGACTGAATTCAATTGAACGGTTGTGTGTCTTTTAAACCCATTAGACCCGCATAAAGATAAGACGAGATTCGCACGTGCAACTGCCCTACGTTTTTCCCTACGCCTTCCTCGTGTAGCGTTACACAAAGGCTGACCCGAAAGTCACATGTGATCAACAGCCACTATCAGGGGCTTAAATTCAATTATCGGACATTTACATTATAGCATGATCCGGTTGCCATGTGTCAATCACGCACATTTTTTGGAAAAATTCATGTTTAAAAAAAAATTGGATGTTGCGTTTCTTTTTTGGGAGAGTATATATATGTTTATAAATAATTTCTACCAAAACTGTGGCTTATATATTTAAATTTCATAATTTTAGTGAATTATCGCTTGTTTACAAAACACCCATATTGACTATGATTATAGTAATTCAACATAAAGGTTAGCTGTTTACAAAATACCCATATTGACTATGATTACAGTAATTCAACATAAAGGTTAGCTGTTAAGACTATTCCTTAAAATGTTCATTATGTTATATTAAATGTATACATGACATTTCTCTGTTTTTTTAATTTGGTTACAGTGGTTGCAGAGTATTGATTTGGATGAGAAGGACCACTCAATGATTAAGTCTCATTAAGTCAAAAACAACTTTCATAAAGAATGGGGTTTGTCCAAGACATCGAGACGAGTATGTTGTGACTTTAAAAAGTGTTCGAGAACAGCGAAGAGTCTTTAATATAGAAGTAGATAGCAGACTGAAGTTAGCAGCGGGTTACTTATTAGTTATTAGAGATTCGAATACCTATTAACTAATTCAGCAGCGGGTTAGTTATTCGAATAACTAATAACTATTTCAGCAGCGGGTTAGTTATTCGAAAAACTAATAACTATTTCAGCAGCGGGTTAGTTATTTGAATAATTAATAACTATTTCAGCAGCGGGTTAGTTATTCGAATAACTAATAACTATTTCAGCAGCGGGTTAGTTATTGGGCAGCGGTTTGGTGATTCGAATAACTAATCACTAATTATGTCTCCCCCAACATATGTTGGCGAATAACCAATCACTAATCCAGCAGCAAGTTCGAATAACTAATCACTAATTCAGGAACAGGTTAGTTATTCGAATAACTAATAACTAACCCGCTCTGAATAACTAACCCTCTGTTGAATTAGTGATTAGTTATTCGAATCACCAAACCGCTGCCCAATAACTAACCCGCTGCTGAAATATTATTAGTTATTCGAATAACTAAACGGCTGCTGAATTAGTTATTATTTATTCGAATCACTAATAACTAACCCGCTCCGAATAACTAACCCTCTGTTGAATTAGTGATTAGTTATTTGAATCAGCAAACCGCTGCCCAATAATGATCCCGCTGCTGAAATAGTTATTAGTTATTCGAATAACTAACCCGCTGCAGAATTAGTTATTCGAATCACTAATAACTAATAACTAACCCGCTGCTAACTTCAGTCTGCCGAAATAGATTGGGTCTTTGTTCAAACTATGGAGTCTTTGAACAATCTACAATTAGTGCAATTCTATACTGGATAAAGTGATTGTGATCTTTTGAGTGAATTCCTTGGTCAGACCAGCGGCTGCATAATATGATATAAACAATATGGAAACATATGACAGGAGTCAAAATACGGGGCAATTATTTAATCACTCTGATGTACTCTGAAATTATAATTAAAGTCGTATAGAGTTATTTCCCTTGTCAAAATAATCTACCAGTGTTTCTGCAGGAAAAAAAATCACAATATTCTGGAAACATATATATCATATTCAAAAGATAAGTGAAACTTCAAATATTAGTTCTCATTTTGTTATTTTTTTATGAGCACGCAAAAATGTTAAATGGAATAATTTGATTTACTATTCCTGCTTACTGTAAAAAATTATTTTGGTCATATCTGTTCTGATTATTCCTAATTGCAGTTTTTATTATTTCAATTATAATAATTAAATGATTTATCCACCCGCCCTTGACGTGAAATAATATAATATATAGTATGATACATCAAACTAGATTAGCCCAAAGTATATTTTTCCATTAAGGAGAATGTTGAGATTTATATCAATACCCGGTTGTCAACTTAATTTATACATGTATTTCCAAGACAATTTGATTTGTAACAAAAAATATCCCCCCCCTCTCCCCGAAGTCAAATCTGTGATATAAAATCAATATTTCCGTTATAAATATAACACGCCTTTAAAACTGTTTACATACGAATTGCAAACCGATACAAATGCAAAAAAGACTGAGAAATTGGCAATGAGTGAAAAGAAATTATGAGACAATTGACTGCCCATCATCGTCGATTAAAACTTAAGCTCACGCTCACTTTACCCATGGGACAAGTGGAACCAAATCCGTCGTTTCTAATTTAATATGCATGTAGACTTTGATTGGTTCCGCCACAAAACTGTGGCGGAAATTTCACCAATCAGAATCGGCGTTACGTTATCATCTAAACAGTGTTCAAAGTAAAGATGGACGACTTTTCGGTTTACACTTGAATTCGATAAACGTGTCTCAAAAACTGAAGAGTTCCAACGTTTAGAAGAGAATTTTTTATTGGTCCGACAGTAAATGGACGTTACCAAAAAAACGAGGCTTTGAATCGCAGGTGGCCCAGGGGTAAAAGGTGAGCTTGTTGAGAATTTAACCCTGGGTATACGAGGATGTTCACTGCCCAGCGTGGAGTGTTCGAAGGGGGCCGACTTAATGTTTTACCAGGATTTTCACAGAAGCAAATGCCCCCTGCAAACATTGCTAGCCTTGGGGTCGTAGCTATTGCAATTTTCGCTTGATATTAAACGTAATCTGCTGCAATCACACTCAGACCAAATAAAAAATGAAAAAATCTGAATTGAAAGTTTGTTTTAAGGTATGCTACATAAACATGCATGTTTCATTTAGAAATTCACCTTTGGTCTATTTGGATATATCTGCATGGCTTTCAATATGGTTAATAAACATGAGAAAAATTAAATATGGCAATGGTTTCCCTAGTTTTCTGCTCTCACAGCACCTACCCCAACTTTCGTTGAACCAAGTCCTTCGGTGGGGTCCCTAAACAGTTCCTTTGGGGATATTTTAACCACAATTTATTCATAGATTGAAGGTAGAAATTTTTCACTATCATTACAAACAGCTATTAGGGGTCACTTTCCACATAGGCCGTCGGACGTAAACAGACCAAAGCACGCCTAACAACCAGATCTCCATCCACCTGAACTGGTCACATTCTACTCCTAAAATCATTTCAAGACAGTAACTCAACTCCCTGCGTTTTCATAGAAACTACGAAAATGCCCAGAAAAAATGCAGGGGGGGGGGGGGCAGGGAAAGAAATAGTTGTAAAAAAACACACACACACACAAAAATATCTACCAATAAACGGAAGTAAGAACATCATAGCCTGGCCTTATGGTTTGTGTACGACGGCTGAATGATGCCACGATAAAAAAAATCGGTGCTGTTAATCCGTAATAACAAATTAATTCATTTAATACGTAATAACGAATTAGTCAATCCGAAATAACGGTATACTAATTCGTTTTAACGCATTAATAATTCGTTTTAACGAATTGTTCTAATCCGTAAATACGGATTATAATAATCCGTTATAACGAATTATTGAATCCGTTACAACGAATTACTTAATCCGTAATAACGAATTATCAATCCGTAATTACGAATTACTTAATCCGTAATAACGAATTACTTAATCCGTAATAACGAATTACTTAATCCGTTATAACGAATTATTAATCAGTAATAACGAATTACTTAATCCGTAATAACGAATTACTTAATCCGTAATAACGAATTGCTGAATCCGTAATAACGAATTAACTAATGAGGGTATGGATGAATAGGGGATGGGGTGACTGGGGGTATGGACAAAAAAGGAGGAGTTGGGTTGAAAGGGGGTGTGAACTTATAAGGAAAACGGCTGAATAAGTGTATGAACCAATAGAGAGGCGGACTTAATAAAAGTGTACATATGACTTGCTTGCTTGAGTTGGTTTATGTGGCGTGTGCAACTCTGCTGAAGGGCAGTTTATGTACGCCATAAATTTACTTTTATATACATTGTACATGTATATGATAAGTGTATACATATATGACGAATTTGGGAGGAAAAAGGGGGAGAAGGGGGAAATATAGCTTTTGGTTTATGAAATATTACATTCTCATTGAGTTACTTATTCGGATAAAACATTTCGACAAATACACTAATACTTTGGACTAAAAATACTGATAAAAATGCACAAAATGTAGACTAACAAGGTATAAATACACATTTCATTACAGAGTAAATGCTATATAATCAAAGATGTTACGATAACTTAAATTTTTTGGTTCGCTCAATAAAACTGATCAGAGCCGAAAAAATTTTTCTCCTGTTTTGATTTGGATTAAAAATATTTTTCAAATTAAAATTTCTGACACCTAAAACTCGCAGCTTTTCAATAAAAATTTTACGGTTAAGACGATGTGCTCGGCAGTTAAGAACAAAATGCTCTATATCATCTAAAACAAGACAGAATTCACAGAGTCCATCCGGGTGTCGTTTGATCTTATACAGGTATTGATTAACTGGGAATTGACCACTTAAAATTCTAAATAAAATAACATCTTTGCGTCTGGATTTAAAAGAGGGTAAAACACACTTTACATCGCTTTGGTATCGATACAAAAATCTCCCTTTTACTGAGTTTGTCCATCTGTCTTGCCAAATAGATAAAAATTTACTAGCAGTACTTGTAAAAATCTCTGAAACAGATAAAAATACATGGTGAGTTATATTTTCAGATAATGTTGCAGATTTTGCTAGGCGATCTGCTAGTTCACTCCCACGTACGCCACTATGCCCGGGGATCCATTCAAAATATACAGAAATATTTTCACGGAAAACGACAGTTAGTATGCACAAAATTTCAGACACTAATGGAGGGGATTTAACTGAGTCAAAATTGAGTAGGGCTTGAAGAGAACTAAGAGAGTCGGTAAACAAAACACAACGAGTTGGTCGGACATCCCTAATCCATTCTAACGCCAGAAGAATAGCAAACAACTCAGCAGTAAAGATAGACAGAAAATTAGTAATACGGGCAAAACGAGAAATTTTCAATTCGGGTATACAAAATGAGACCCCAACTCTACCATCATCGACTTTTGAAGCATCAGTAAAGATTTGTAAAAAATGAGAATAGTTGGTATCAATATATTCTTTAGAGCGTATGGAGATTAAATGATGCGGGTCTGATTTTTTAACACATGATGCTAGCGAGGTCGATATAAATGGGGGTGTTAAATGCCAAAAGGGGTTTGGAAGAGTAAAGATTTTCTGTACATTAATGACATGGGGAATAAAAATTTCTCTTAATCTTTGAAAACGTATATTGAAGGGAGTATACATATTTGTGCCAGTATTGAAAAAAGGCTGGTAAAAATTAGTGGCTTCATTAAAAATATCACAAGCAGAATTGTTAAAAGAAGATAAAAGAAAAAGACCATACTTAAGTGTTCTCTGATCCCTCCTTATGTCAAGGGGCATCTCCCCGCATGACACTTGGAGGGCATCAAGAGAAATGGACCTACACCCACCAGTGCACGGACGCAGTGCCTGGCACTGGATTGAATCAAGTTTGGATAACATTGTGACTGATGCTGAATTAAAGGCCTCACAACAAAAATCAAACCTAGAACGAATAAAAGAACGATATAAAATTAACATACATTTTTTATCCGCCCCCCCAAGATGTAGAAGAAATACAACGTAAAAGATTTAGACTTTTTTTACATTTTACAACAATCGATTCAATATGGGGTTTCCACGTAAGTTTTTGATCAAAAATAACCCCAAGATATTTAAATGAATTGGAAAGTTTAAGCCGTGTGCCATTTAGGGTTAAAACTAAAGGTGAGGGAATATGCTTTTTAGTGAACAAAACAGCCTCAGATTTAAGGGGAGAAAATCTAAAACCCCATTCCCAGCCCATTTAACAATATCGCCCAGCCCTTCCTGAATATATTTAACTGTTAAATTAAAATTTCGAGAGGAAAACCAAATAGCTTTGTCATCGGCAAATAAACAACAGGATAATTTGGGGTTTAAGTAAGAAGGTAAATCATTAATTATTATGGAAAACAAGGTAGGGGAAATCACACTGCCTTGGGGCACGCCGTTGTATATAGTTTTTACAGGGGATAGGGCTTGACCAATTCTCACCTGTATGGTCCTATTACATAAAAAGTTTTGTACCCATAAAAACATATTGCCACCAATGCCCATATTCTTAAGCTTTACTAATAACCCTCCCCTCCAAACCATGTCGTATGCCTTCTCGATATCTAAAAATACAGCTAGTAAAAATTCTTTATATGATAAGGAGTTTCGAATCGACGATTCCAATGTAATGACATGATCGGTGGCGGAACGGTGATGACGAAAGCCACTTTGGTGTCGTGTAATCATATCATGTTTGTCCAAATACCATATCAATCTGTTATTTACTAATTTCTCCATTACCTTACAAATGCATGATGTGAGTGCTATTGGGCGATAAGAGGAGGGGTCTGAGGGTATTTTTCCTGGTTTGAGGACGGGGGTAACAATGGACCTTGTCCAAGATATGGGCATGCGCATACTCGTCCAAATGGTGTTGTACAGAAGTAAAAGAACGTTAAGACAGGATTCCGGGAGATGTGACAGCATGGAATAATGAACCCCGTCCTCACCAGGAGACGAATTCCGTGGTGATCTTAAAACCTGTTTTAACTCAAGGAGGGAAAAGTCTTCGTTAATGGGCATATCATGAAATAAAACATTGTTAAAAACCGGATTGCTTTCAACATCATTCTTATGAGTTAAAAATTCTTTATCATAATTTGTATCACTGCTTACGCTTACAAATTGATCTGCTAAAACAGAACATTTCTCCTCATTACTTATATGACAAATAGTATTACCACTCACGTTATCAATTGTTTTAAGAGAGCAAATTTGGCGTTGTTTTTTGTTGCCAGACATCGATTTAACTTTGCTCCAAACTTGTTTAATAGGTGTGTCAGAGTTAATAGATGAGCAGTAATTTCTCCAACAACTTTTTTGGGCATGACGTATCGTCCGTTGGGCTCTAGCCTTGTTGTATTTGTATAATATAATGTCTTCTAAAAGTAATGTGCGGCGAGCTCTATTTTTTTACTTTTTTCGATCTTTTATAGCTTTCGTACAATCTTCTGTCCACCATGGCACAGGTTCTTTGCAGTAGGATTTCCCAGAGGACTTTGGTATTGACAATGAGGCTGCATCATTCATCGCATTTAAGAAATTTTCATTAAAAATATCGACGTCTTCATTAAAAATGTCATCCGTAATAGACCGCTCGCACTCCTGACTAAAAATATCCCAGTTTGCTTTTTTAAAAATCCATTTGGGTGGTGCTGATTTAGTATGCTTAAAAATTTGAACACCAAAAGATACGAAAATGGGAAAGTGATCACTTGGGCATGGAGATGAATGGTCTATGTAAAAATCGAATGAGTTTGCTAAAAATTTTGAGCAAAATATTAGATCTATACATGAAGTGTAGTTATTTCTTATGTCAAGGCGTGTGAAGGAACCATCATTTAAAAGAGTAAAATCATTAAAATCAATAAAATCACTCACTTTTTTGCCATTTCGGTCAGTGTGATTACTACCCCATGATTCATGGTGGCAATTGAAATCCCCACAAAAAATAGCATAATCTGAAGAAATAGAAGACAATATATTAAGATCAGCGATATTCAATGTATTACCAGGGTTGTAAATATTAAAAATATTTACCGTTTTACCCCTTAAATTATTACTTGTAAAATTAATCTGTAAAGCTTGGCACTCTATAGAGTCAATATTGGGAATAACAATTTTAGCAAAAGCAACTTTATCTTTAACAAAAATAGCCAATCCACCTCCTCTTTCAGTTGGCCTATCATCCCTTAGACACACATACCCAGGCAAATTAAAATCAAGGTGGGCCTTTAAGAAAGTTTCCTGAATACATATGACGTCTGGTAGGTTTGGTAGAGATTTTACATAAAATTTAAGTTCTTGGCCATGGGCCACCAGACTACGAATGTTTTGATTGAGGATTAAAAATGACATGATGAATAAAAAATGCCATAGATAAAAAACCATTATAGAAGCCATTAATTAGCCTTAGCTTTTCTCCATGATGCCAAGTGGCCATTGGCCGCCGCCAATACCTGCTCCCCTAAGTGGGTCACAGTTGCCCGTCTGATCAATTGAAGGGTATCAGAGTCAGAGTTATTCATGTGTGTTAACACGTCGATTATAAAGGCAACAAATCGACCCATGGTTGCATCTGTACAGCTTTCTGTGTTAGTCTGAGTTGAAATCGTTGCCTCAGTTTGGGTTCCAAAGGAAACGATTTGGACGTTACGTGGAGGACGAACAGGGGCGACTGGACGGGTTTGGCGGATTGGGCAGGGAGGAGGTTCCAGAGTGGGGGTTTCATGGACTGGGAGTGCTGGAAAGGAAGATTCTTGATTAGAGTTAAAAACTTTTACGGCTTCAGAATAAGACACTTTTTCGGTCACTTTAATAAATTGTATTTTGTCAGCATTTTTCTTTACTACGCAGCCACCATATGCGCTGGAATGCGCAAGACTACAATTGGAACATTTTGGCTGGTCTTTGGAGTCACATTGCTCAAACGAATGGGCCCCACCACATCGAACACAGCGTAAACTGCCTTTGCAGTTGGCTGCAATATGGCCCATGCGCTGGCATTTAAAGCAACGTGGAACAGGTGGAATATATAACTTGACTGGGAAAACTTGATAAGCAATAATAACTTCGCTTGGTATGGTTTGAGAACTAAAACTTAAGAGCATGGATGTTGTTGGAGTTTTTTCTCTGCCTTTTGTTAATCTTTGAACATTAGTGACTTTAAATTTTTTTAATGCCTTTAGAATTTCAGATTCGTTTATGCCTTCTGGGATTCCATAGATTACACCCCTAGGAGCTGGTGGGCCATTAGGTTTACATTCTACATTAATGTTCAAAACAGTTGAGAGCTCTAGAAGGGAATTATATTGTCTAGGAGTGTTACAAGAAATGATATATTTACCACCCGGAATTTTCTTTATTTGCTTAACCCCACCCACTTTCTTCTGTAATGCCATCCCAAAATCCAAAAAATTTACTTTAACGATAGACTCACCTCCCTGTGGTGACATGATGACGGAGAGGTTTGCATTGGTTGACGCTGGTTCAGCTCTTGATTTCTTTTCCGGTCCATCAATTTTGGTTTGCGACCTCCGCTTTCTGTCTGGCTGACCGCATGGGATGGAAGTTTCCATGTGGGAGCTGGCATCGGATTCCTCTGATGACTCAGCCATAATGCTGAGCCACCAGAAAAAAACTATTTATATCAACAACTTATATAAAAATATACAACAATCCTAATCTATGTACAAGTGCAAGTGCACAGACGCCACGAGAAAGAAGAAGAGGGGGGGGGGGTACTCTGGACTCAGGGGCCGCTCTGAGGAGGACTGAAAAGACAAAAGATGGCCCAAACGAACAGTGCAGAGACACAAGTGCACCTAATCTAAAAAAAAATAGAAGAAAAAGAAAAAATAACCCTAGAGACTAATCTAACCCTAAACTAGCCTAACCCTAACTACGAAAAAAAAAGAAAAAGGGAGTATTTTACAAGGGAATGTAGTGTTGAAAGATACCTGGTAAATCAAAGTAAGTTTGCACACAAAGATGAGATGAAGGTTGAAGAGATATGAGCTTGGTGAAAAACCACACAAAATACTACACACTTGGATTTACAGTGAACAACAACTGAGAGAGGAACAGAAACACGTCCGCACCTCTCAAAAGTCAAACTGAACCGTCCTGTGTACATATGAATAGGGGATGGGCTAAATAAAAGTGTACGTACGAATAGGGGACGGGCTTTATAAAATTGTACGTACGAATAGGGAATGGACTTAATAAAAGTGTAATATAAATAGGGGATGGGCTTAATACAAGTGTACGTACGAATAGGAGACGGGCTTTATAAAATTGTACGTAAGAATAACGGATTGACTAATCCGTTATTACGAATTAATGAATCCCTAATTACGAATTAATAATTCGTTATAACGAATTAGTTTTAACGAAGCATACCCATTCCCTATTTTTACGTACTCTTTTATTTAGTCCATTCCCTATTCGCTGATACACTTTTATTCAGCCCATTACCTATTCGTACGTACAATTTTATAAAGCCCATTCCCTATTCGTACGTACAATTTTATAAAGCCCATCCCCTATTCATATGTACAATTTTATTAAGTCCGCCTCTCTATTGGTTCATACACTTATTCAGCCGTTTTCCTTATAAAACCAAACCCCATTTTAACCCAACTCCACCTTTTTTGTCCATACCCCCCAATCACCCCATCCCCTATTCATCCATACCCTCTTTAGTTAATTAGTTAATTCGTTATTACGGATTAAGTAATTCATTATTACAGATTAAGAAATTCGTTATTACGGATTAAGTAATTCGTCATTACGGATTAAGTAATTCGTCATTATGGATTAAGTAATTCGAGAGGAAAACCAAATAGCTTTGTCATCGGCAAATAAACAACAGGATAATTTGGGGTTTAAGTAAGAAGGTAAATCATTAATTATTATGGAAAACAAGGTAGGGGAAATCACACTGCCTTGGGGCACGCCGTTGTATATAGTTTTTACAGGGGATAGGGCTTGACCAATTCTCACCTGTATGGTCCTATTACATAAAAAGTTTTGTACCCATAAAAACATATTGCCACCAATGCCCATATTCTTAAGCTTTACTAATAACCCTCCCCTCCAAACCATGTCGTATGCCTTCTCGATATCTAAAAATACAGCTAGTAAAAATTCTTTATATGATAAGGAGTTTCGAATCGACGATTCCAATGTAATGACATGATCGGTGGCGGAACGGTGATGACGAAAGCCACTTTGGTGTCGTGTAATCATATCATGTTTGTCCAAATACCATATCAATCTGTTATTTACTAATTTCTCCATTACCTTACAAATGCATGATGTGAGTGCTATTGGGCGATAAGAGGAGGGGTCTGAGGGGATTTTTCCTGGTTTGAGGACGGGGGTAACAATGGACCTTGTCCAAGATATGGGCATGCGCATACTCGTCCAAATGGTGTTGTACAGAAGTAAAAGAACGTTAAGACAGGATTCCGGGAGATGTGACAGCATGGAATAATGAACCCCGTCCTCACCAGGAGACGAATTCCGTGGTGATCTTAAAACCTGTTTTAACTCAAGGAGGGAAAAGTCTTCGTTAATGGGCATATCATGAAATAAAACATTGTTAAAAACCGGATTGCTTTCAACATCATTCTTATGAGTTAAAAATTCTTTATCATAATTTGTATCACTGCTTACGCTTACAAATTGATCTGCTAAAACAGAACATTTCTCCTCATTACTTATATGACAAATAGTATTACCACTCACGTTATCAATTGTTTTAAGAGAGCAAATTTGGCGTTGTTTTTTGTTGCCAGACATCGATTTAACTTTGCTCCAAACTTGTTTAATAGGTGTGTCAGAGTTAATAGATGAGCAGTAATTTCTCCAACAACTTTTTTGGGCATGACGTATCGTCCGTTGGGCTCTAGCCTTGTTGTATTTGTATAATATAATGTCTTCTAAAAGTAATGTGCGGCGAGCTCTATTTTTTGACTTTTTGCGATCTTTTATAGCTTTCGTACAATCTTCTGTCCACCATGGCACAGGTTCTTTGCAGTAGGATTTCCCAGAGGACTTTGGTATTGACAATGAGGCTGCATCATTCATCGCATTTAAGAAATTTTCATTAAAAATATCGACGTCTTCATTAAAAATGTCATCCGTAATAGACCGCTCGCACTCCTGACTAAAAATATCCCAGTTTGCTTTTTTAAAAATCCATTTGGGTGGTGCTGATTTAGTATGCTTAAAAATTTGAACACCAAAAGATACGAAAATGGGAAAGTGATCACTTGGGCATGGAGATGAATGGTCTATGTAAAAATCGAATGAGTTTGCTAAAAATTTTGAGCAAAATATTAGATCTATACATGAAGTGTAGTTATTTCTTATGTCAAGGCGTGTGAAGGAACCATCATTTAAAAGAGTAAAATCATTAAAATCAATAAAATCACTCACTTTTTTGCCATTTCGGTCAGTGTGATTACTACCCCATGATTCATGGTGGCAATTGAAATCCCCACAAAAAATAGCATAATCTGAAGAAATAGAAGACAATATATTAAGATCAGCGATATTCAATGTATTACCAGGGTTGTAAATATTAAAAATATTTACCGTTTTACCCCTTAAATTATTACTTGTAAAATTAATCTGTAAAGCTTGGCACTCTATAGAGTCAATATTGGGAATAACAATTTTAGCAAAAGCAACTTTATCTTTAACAAAAATAGCCAATCCACCTCCTCTTTCAGTTGGCCTATCATCCCTTAGACACACATACCCAGGCAAATTAAAATCAAGGTGGGCCTTTAAGAAAGTTTCCTGAATACATATGACGTCTGGTAGGTTTGGTAGAGATTTTACATAAAATTTAAGTTCTTGGCCATGGGCCACCAGACTACGAATGTTTTGATTGAGGATTAAAAATGACATGATGAATAAAAAATGCCATAGATAAAAAACCATTATAGAAGCCATTAATTAGCCTTAGCTTTTCTCCATGATGCCAAGTGGCCATTGGCCGCCGCCAATACCTGCTCCCCTAAGTGGGTCACAGTTGCCCGTCTGATCAATTGAAGGGTATCAGAGTCAGAGTTATTCATGTGTGTTAACACGTCGATTATAAAGGCAACAAATCGACCCATGGTTGCATCTGTACAGCTTTCTGTGTTAGTCTGAGTTGAAATCGTTGCCTCAGTTTGGGTTCCAAAGGAAACGATTTGGACGTTACGTGGAGGACGAACAGGGGCGACTGGACGGGTTTGGCGGATTGGGCAGGGAGGAGGTTCCAGAGTGGGGGTTTCATGGACTGGGAGTGCTGGAAAGGAAGATTCTTGATTAGAGTTAAAAACTTTTACGGCTTCAGAATAAGACACCTTTTCGGTCACTTTAATAAATTGTATTTTTTCAGCATTTTTCTTTACTACGCAGCCACCATATGCGCTGGAATGCGCAAGACTACAATTGGAACATTTTGGCTGGTCTTTGGAGTCACATTGCTCAAACGAATGGGCCCCACCACATCGAACACACCGTAAACTGCCTTTGCAGTTGGCTGCAATATGGCCCATGCGCTGGCATTTAAAGCAACGTGGAACAGGTGGAATATATAACTTGACTGGGAAAACTTGATAAGCAATAATAACTTCGCTTGGTATGGTTTGAGAACTAAAACTTAAGAGCATGGATGTTGTTGGAGTTTTTTCTCTGCCTTTTGTTAATCTTTGAACATTAGTGACTTTAAATTTTTTTAATGCCTTTAGAATTTCAGATTCGTTTATGCCTTCTGGGATTCCATAGATTACACCCCTAGGAGCTGGTGGGCCATTAGGTTTACATTCTACATTAATGTTCAAAACAGTTGAGAGCTCTAGAAGGGAATTATATTGTCTAGAAGTGTTACAAGAAATGATATATTTACCACCCGAAATTTTCTTTATTTGCTTAACCCCACCCACTTTCTTCTGTAATGCCATCCCAAAATCCAAAAAATTTACTTTAACGATAGACTCACCTCCCTGTGGTGACATGATGACGGAGAGGTTTGCATTGGTTGACGCTGGTTCAGCTCTTGATTTCTTTTCCGGTCCATCAATTTTGGTTTGCGACCTCCGCTTTCTGTCTGGCTGACCGCATGGGATGGAAGTTTCCATGTGGGAGCTGGCATCGGATTCCTCTGATGACTCAGCCATAATGCTGAGCCACCAGAAAAAAACTATTTATATCAACAACTTATATAAAAATATACAACAATCCTAATCTATGTACAAGTGCAAGTGCACAGACGCCACGAGAAAGAAGAAGAGGGGGGGGGGGGGGGGGGTGGTACTCTGGACTCAGGGGCCGCTCTGAGGAGGACTGAAAAGACAAAAGATGGCCCAAACGAACAGTGCAGAGACACAAGTGCACCTAATCTAAAAAAAAAATAGAAGAAAAAGAAAAAATAACCCTAGAGACTAATCTAACCCTAAACTAGCCTAACCCTAACTACGAAAAAAAAAGAAAAAGGGAGTATTTTACAAGGGAATGTAGTGTTGAAAGATACCTGGTAAATCAAAGTAAGTTTGCACACAAAGATGAGATGAAGGTTGAAGAGATATGAGCTTGGTGAAAAACCACACAAAATACTACACACTTGGATTTACAGTGAACAACAACTGAGAGAGGAACAGAAACACGTCCGCACCTCTCAAAAGTCAAACTGAACCGTCCTGTGTACATATGAATAGGGGATGGGCTAAATAAAAGTGTACGTACGAATAGGGGACGGGCTTTATAAAATTGTACGTACGAATAGGGAATGGACTTAATAAAAGTGTAATATAAATAGGGGATGGGCTTAATACAAGTGTACGTACGAATAGGAGACGGGCTTTATAAAATTGTACGTAAGAATAACGGATTGACTAATCCGTTATTACGAATTAATGAATCCCTAATTACGAATTAATAACTCGTTATAACGAATTAGTTTTAACGAAGCATACCCATCCCCTATTTTTACGTACTCTTTTATTTAGTCCATTCCCTATTCGCTGATACACTTTTATTCAGCCCATTACCTATTCGTACGTACAATTTTATAAAGCCCATTCCCTATTCGTACGTACAATTTTATAAAGCCCATCCCCTATTCATATGTACAATTTTATTAAGTCCGCCTCTCTATTGGTTCATACACTTATTCAGCCGTTTTCCTTATAAAACCAAACCCCATTTTAACCCAACTCCACCTTTTTTGTCCATACCCCCCAATCACCCCATCCCCTATTCATCCATACCCTCTTTAGTTAATTAGTTAATTCGTTATTACGGATTAAGTAATTCATTATTACAGATTAAGAAATTCGTTATTACGGATTAAGTAATTTGTTATTACGGATTAAGTAATTCGTCATTACGGATTAAGTAATTCGTCATTACGGATTAAGTAATTCGTCATTACGGATTAAGTAATTCGTTATTACGGATTAAGTAATTCGTTATTACGGATTAAGTAATTCGTTATTACGGATTAAGTAATTCGTTATTACGGATTAAGTAATTCGTTATAACGGATTAAGTAATTCGTTATAACGGATTAAGTAATTCGTTATAACGGATTATTACGTAATGCGTTATTACGGATTAAGTAATTCGTTTTTACGGATTGATAATTTGTTATTACGGATTAAGTAATTCGTTAGAACGGATTAAATAATGCGTTATATTTACGGATTAAAATAATTTACGGATTAAAATAATTCGTTAAAACGAATTATTAATCCGTTAAAACGAATTAGTATTCCGTTATTTCGGATTGACTAATTCGTTATTACGGATTAAATGAATTAATTCGTTATTACGGATTAACAGCACCGATTTTTTTTTATCGTGGCAGCATTCAGCCGTCGTATTTGTGCGCACACATATTGAAAAAGAAACTAGACACTTCTTGGAAATATTTACCTGTATTTACTCCAAAGACTTATTATTCACTATTGAGTAGGTCAGGTGTGACAATCAATAAGTCAATATTTCTTGTTTAGTATAAGCTGAATTTGTAACCAATCTGTTACCGATTAAATATTGCCACGGGTTGTCATTTTTCGACCACCAGTAAAGAAAACAAAATATTTTGTTTGTATTTGGTTTAAAGGGAAAGAAAATCTAAACTTTAGACTAGCTTACATGGAAAAAGTAGAGTTCATTTAGTCCAAAACAACTGTCCAATGTATGTTTTATCCCCACGTAAGCTAATAATTGAAGTTTGAAGGTAGCGTTACAATAGAGAATAAGCTCCATAGGCCATTCACAAGGCCGCCACCATTTTTTCATTAGTTTTATCCAATTATTGTTGAATAAAAATTTAAGTGCGTTATAGAGTAGTCATGTGATGCAATTTAGCCAATGGCTTGGCTAAGAAATGACGTGCGGTTGTATACTGACCTATATATTCCGAGACAATCTTTCCACTTCAAGTTTGTCGCCATGTTTTTTTGGACCTAAATCTACCATCATGCACTAGAGAGCGGTAAAAATACATCATTATTGATCTAAAAATAGCTACTGCAACATCACGTCATCCTAAAACGGAAAACTGGCTACACAGATAAGCCACTGAAAGGACATAAGGAAAATACCGGTAAAGCCACTAAGGCATACCAAACGGAAATGTTTGCTAGTAACAGCAAATAGCCGGGATGGAGGAGTGCATTTTATTTTTGATGCATAAAAAACTATCAAAAGTACTTCTTCAGGATTGATATGGGCGGACAGTTCTAATTTTTTACTTCTTGATAAAAATGACGAAAAATTTGCTAATTCTGTTTAAACGATTTTTTTCTTATATTTGACATCTCTAGGCCACTTAATAGTGCAGATTTTCAGCCAACCATACTAAATGTCCAGTTTAGGGAAAACCAAAGAGAATACAGTATAATGTTATGCATATATTGGCATCCACGTTAATGCCACATGCCCACTCAAGACTCCCTATAAGATGTAACCACAAAATGTTTTGGCATACATTTCCCATTCAAGTCTTGGTAATTCTTACTCACTTAAAGGCGTTCATAAATCTCCCATTAACCGCACAAACAACCATTACACCGATCGTTTCTTCTTCATTAAATAGTTTTAAAGTAAGGGGAAAATGCAAGAGAAGGATTTGGGGGACACAGATACATGGTTGCCTTTGATCAGGGGTACATGATGGAATATATTTCTATAAATGGGAAACTCAGATACTAAGGGAAAGAAATAAGCTGAAAATCCAACATAAAAGTTACCCGACACGTGAGTCATTGCCATATCACGGTATTTGATATAATTTTAGGAAAAGATAATAAACGCCTACACAATGCAATTAAGTTCATGTTTGATTGGGAAATTCCCGAAAAGTCATTGCAACGTTAAAGTCATTGCTAAAGTTAAAGTTAAAGCAAGTTAAAGCAAGTTAAAGTTAAAGCTAAAGTTAAAGCAAGTTAAAGTTAAAGCAACTTTGTATGACCCCTTTGCAGATTGATACGGAAAAATGTAGCAAGGTGTCGGACATCTTTCGCACATTGGAGAAGAAACGTTGCATTCGAATTGAGCAGTATGAAGAATTAAAAAAACCGTTGATCAGATGCGGGTCAAAGGAGTCTGTAAATAAAGTCAAAGATATCGAAAAGAAATTCGTCTCCATTCCAACATCGACAACAGAAGGTGAGTGTTTGGGTTTCACAAATCATTTGGTTGAATGATTTTTATTCCTTGCTTAAGTACTGGCACTTGACACTTAATCCGAAAACATGGTTTTCGAGTTTAAATCCCAATTAATCCTCTCAATATATAGAAAATTTCAGCGGATAAATAAGCCCCGCATTATCACGTGAGCTCTTCAATGCTATGCAGTTTTATCACCTCAGATGGTACCTGTGCCCAATATATAAACCGCTGTTTAACTCAACACAACTAAATAACCACAAAGAGATATGTCGAAAAAATGTACATGAGATTTTTAACTTTTCTTGCTCGTGTGTTGAAAAAATAGCTCATAACTGCCTTTCTACAAACAAGATGTTGCCTGCTATTGCATGGTCATATAAAACCTCCTTGCAAATGTACCGCTATATATATTGAGGTTATCTGACAATAGCCCATGTGTCGCAATGGATCGTATGAGTTCAATAATGCTCAAGGTCTATTCACCCTTTCACATTCATCCCAGATTCACCATAGCACACGAACTCGTGTTAGATAATCGTTTTCTCACTCTACACACGCTATAATTAATAATTAAACGAGACTTACATGTAAGTTGAAGTTTGATTGTAATTCTACCGTGTCATAGGTCAGGAACAGAGGAATTACGTGAGATTGCGCTATAGAACATTCACATCAGTTTTCAAAGTCCAGTTAAAAGTGCAGGATTTAGATGCGGAAAAAGAGCACCAATTTTCTTAGAAAAAGACCTGCCATTCATGTATTTTAAACTTATATTATAAGAGCCTTGAAAAGAAAAAATGAGTTGGCTTCTCAGAACTTATCCGAATCTAAGTCCGGAACTGCTGAGTGGACACAATGGAACAGAGGAACATGTTGAGGTGGGTTAATTGCCTATTGAAAAAAGGGTTAGGGCACGTAATTCCTCTGTTCCTGACCTATGACACGGTAGAATTACAATCAAACTTCAACTTACATGTAAGTCTCGTTTAATTATTAATTCTACCTCGTCATAGGTCTACGTCACATCAGAATCACGTGAGACTTTAAAGCTGTGTTCACGAAGCACAAGAAGAACAAATCAAGTATTCATTATACATGTTTATTGTTAACAATCCGTGCAAGTCCAAGAAATGGAAGTGTAAGTTTATCAATCGGTTGTAACCGAGGCATTTAACACGGACTCCCCATAGTTAGGCTGGCTTTCACCTTCAACTCCTTTATTATAGAATTTAGCAAAAGTACACTCTGATTGCCAACCAGCAGTGGTTAAGATTACATTTATAGGAACTGAATTAGTATATGCCTTGGAAACAGAGGCTGCTCTAGTACTGTGAGGCTGAAATATATCACAGTTAATACCAGCCTGAGTCAAAATAAGTTTAATCCATCTGGCTACAGTTTCTCTGCTCACAGGCTTGTGAGGCTTCTGATAGCTAATAAGTAAAAGGGAATTGGTTCCCCTCAAAGAAGTTGTCCTCTTTAAATATTCTTGAAGGTGAGTGATAACACAAATTGACCTATCTGGTCTATATTCTAACAAAACAATAGGTTTTTGATGCCGGCCCGGCCCACTGGATTTTAATAGAGTAGTGAAATAAAAAACACATTTGGATTCAGTGATTTCCATATTATCAAGGTTAAATAGCTGAAGAGTCTGGGAACGTTGGGCTGTTAATAAAGACAATAGCATTGTGAGTTTTAAAGTCAATTCTTTAAGTGTCAGTTTCTCCAAAGGAAATAGCGAGCGTAAATATGTAAAAACTTTACTCACATCCCAAGTGGTTGTATAACGTGGAAGACTAGGTTTCTTCTCAAAAACGCCTTTCATTAATCTTTTCACGAGAGGATGAGTCCCAAAATATGCATCATTCGGCAAAATCAAAACAGCTGACATCGCAGATCTGGCTGTGTTTATGGAGCTATAACCCAATCCATCTGATGAGAGTTTAGCCAAAAAATTCACTGCTTCAAACAAAGGTGGCGAAATTGGATTAATTCCACGATTTGAACAAAACTGTTGCCATCTGAGTAAGTAGGAGCTATATTGCTTTTTTGTGGAAGGTCGCCATGAAGACATGATGATTTCAATAGCGTACGGCGAAATTCCTGTATTCGAGACGCTTTGCCTGATAAGTGACATACCATCAGAGTCAGCGTTTTCTGCAGTGGATGAGTTAGTGTAGGGTCTACTGGCGAAGAAAGGGTTGTCTCCCTTTTCGGTAGCAACACTGGGTGGTCGATGAGCATCTGCAGCAGTTTGGGGTACCAGGGCTGGGTCGGCCACTGCGGAACTACCACAACACCAGTTCCTTCTTCCTGGTTTATTTTCACCAGCAATCTACTAATCAAACAAAAAGGAGGGAAAGCGTAAAAGTTATATTTTCTGCATGATAGTGAAAATGCATTTACAGCAAAGGCATCGGGATCAGGCCTATAGGAAACGTACTTTGGAAATTGGTTATTCAATCTGGATGCGAACAAGTCAATTTCAGGAGAAAACTCCAAAAGAACCAAAGTCTGTGACAACATAGTACTATTTAATTTCCACTCAATGTTTTTGTTATGGGTTCTAGATTCTCTATCCGCCGCTACATTTTTAGCGCCCGGAATAAATTCACAACTCAGATTAATATTATGTTGGATGCACCAATTAAATATTTCCAGACAAATTGCATTGCATGTGGGCGAGTGACATGTGCCCATATTGTTTATTGTTGCAACAGCAGTGGTATTGTCTACCATTAGCCTTACGTGTAAGTTGGTCAACAGAGAAGTGAAGCTCTTTAATGCCATGTTAATAGCCAAAAGTTCCAAGTAGTTGATGTGATTTGCAGCTTCATCACTGGTCCACTGTCCACCAGTAGTATTTGTACCAATTGCTGCCCCCCATCCAGTTTTTGAAGAGTCAGTATATAGATTAGTATCAGGAGGATTGCTTTGTAGGGATTTATATGCGGTATCAATATTATCATACCACCATTTTAGATCAGTCTTAGCTTTATCGGAAATTGACATATATAGGTCATAATTCCATCCGTTTGTTTTGAGATTGGTTGTTTTATCATGTTCCAAAAATCGATAGTGTAAAGGGCCATAGTTAACGGCTGGAAAACTCGAGACTAGCAAACCAATGACTTTGGCAATTTCTCTGATGGTTACCCAGGAAGAGTTTAATAATTTTTGACATTCTTGTTTTAAATGTTGACTTTTATCTTGAGTGAGTTTTACTGTCATGTTTTCAGAGTTTAGAACAAACCCAAGGTATACCAGAGATTGGGAGGGTAAAAATACAGATTTTTCTGGGTGGATTACAAACCCCAGCTTATGGAGAAGGTCTGCGGTTATTTTTACATTTTCTACACATTCTGAGTATGAAGAGCCCAGTAACAGTGTATCGTCAATATACCCTGTTGATAAATAACCTTTTGCACGTAAAGTAGCAAAGACTGGTTTTAAAAGTTTTGTAAATAAACGTGGACAGGACGCAAGTCCGTTTGGGAAGCACGTGTATTGATATAGTACTCCATTCCACGTGAATCGCAGGTATTTCCTATATTCTGGGGCAATGCTAACTGAATAGTATGCATCTTTGAGGTCAATAGAGGCCATAAAACACCCGGGCGTGATAAGACCAATGGCAGATTGAAGCGTGTCCATCTTAAAATGGTGATATTCAACAAATGTATTCAAACATTTCAGATTTAGAATTAGTCGCAAGGAGCCGTCTTTTTTGGGTTTGGTGAAAATCGGAGAAATAAACTCACTTGGTTCATGTTGGCAGATTTCAAGCACTCCTTTTAAACACAGTTTTTGGATTTCCCTGTGGATGTGATCACGATTTAAATGATACTCTGTAAATTTTGGGGAGATGGGTTGGTAAGGCACAGCGTTAAATTCAATGCCAGCCCCGTTAACCAAACCAATAATTGTCCTGTCTGATGTTATTTTACACCATTCATCGACAAATTTCTTTATCCTCCCAGCTTTAAAGGATTTTGTTTCGTTTAAGCAATGAGTCAAAATGCTTTCAGGAAAAGTGTAAAGCAAACTTACCCTTAAATTGGGTATACTGCCATTAGAGTTTATTTCCTGTCTGATCTCTTCCTGTTGTAATTGTGGGTCCTCTTGCCTAAAAAAGGCTTCCTGTTTTGGTATTGAGTGGACCTGTTACCGGCGTAGCCTTTCGCTTTCCACGGTACGTCTTTCCGAGCCTTGTAACCAACTGCAGAATGGCCAATTTGATCTGCTTCTTTGGCTTCTTTTAAAACCTGGTTTAAATTATCACCGAACAGCCAGTCTGTTACTGGGACATCCTGGGTACAGATACCTGCATATTCTCGTCCAAGTGATGGTTTAATATTGTCCCTTCGTTTTGAAGATATATCATATGAAGCATGCCCAAGTAAGGCTAAAGCGTCAGTGGCTTTGGGTATGATGGTAGCAAAATCAAGGCCTGCCTCGCCATTTTTAATCTGAAGTAACTGATCAGTTAACTGTGCGATAGCGACAGAGGCTTTCAAAATTGTTTTTTGAAGATTAGCTTGACGCAGGTCTGAGCGCTTTGCCAAAGATGGTAATTTTCTCCATAGTGGAGGGTTTACCCTTGGAACGGACATCTTAACACAGTTTTCGGGTGTATTGTATTTCGTTAGTTTAGCTTTAAGCTTTTCATCAGAGAGTTTTTTAGACCACCTACTCTCAATTATTCCAGCCAGTTTGGCGTCTATTTTAACACCCTTTTCTTCTTCGTCACCAAGATCTTGCTGTATCTGACTAAGCAAGTCGTTATCATTCTCGTTAGAGATGGAGGTGACAGGTATAGTTTGGGAACATAAGTCAATACTAGAGTCACTGTCGGTTCCACCTTCGCCGTTCGATACGGAAGGGCTAATGTCATGCTTATAATTAGCTTCTGAGCGAGCTTTTTTAGTGAGAGGTTCTCTGCCAGATATACTGGGTGACATTTTAGACCAAGCCTCTCCCATTTTAGAGACCGAGGCTGCCAACATCGAAAGGCTTTCTTGTTGGGCTTTCCTATCAGATGCTAATACGGACAACATCTCTTTAAATAGTTTATCAGGGTTACCTTTTGTTTCAGGTTGAGTACTAAGGATCATATCGTCCTGTTGGTCAAGGCAGAGCATGTCATTTTCTGTTAAAGAATTTGACTGATTAGGTAACTTTTGGGAAAAATCGGGGTCCATTTCTCTGAATGCGTTACTATTCAGCTAGGTTAGCTTCTAATTCAACAAGTATATATGGTCAAAAACCCTGTGAGTTATGATAGGTGTGTTGTAGTTCAGGTGAGGCTAACGGTGTTGCCACGTGTTGTTTCTACAGTAGGGTCTACTGTAAAGAAACCGGTCGAACAACTACCTGTGGTCAGTTGTTAAAGAGTGACCGCTCAATGTGAAATCGTTCAGCACACTGATGTGAATGTTCTATAGCGCAATCTCACGTGATTCTGATGTGACGTAGACCTATGACGAGGTAGAATGGTACATACCATACTCAAAACCAGAGTGAGTGGAGAAATACATTCGAATAGATTATCCTGGTCAATCTGATGACAATTCCTGTGCCTATAAAAACACAAATGCAGCATTTTCGGCTTATTTGTAAGAATGAAACTACATGTATAAAGTATTCAAGAAAAATGTGAACTAGGCCTATTATAAACATTGGAATAGTTGAAATTGTCAGTACATTCATTAACATATAGGCAACTGACACATACATGTTCAGTGATCAATAACAAGGCAACCAGTCGACTGGAGGTTGATTCCGTCATATTGTAGTTTTCTGTATGTGGAAGTAGCTATCACGTGATAGTGAGAAACTCAGACTATTTTTAATGAAACAAGTCCACTGTATTTAAAGGGCTATGTGTTTGGTTGCTGATTTGCGAACTTAAACAGGTACACCACATGTCTTGCGTATTGCGTATAATAGAAGGGAAACAAAGGCAATTTCATGCTCTTTAGAACACCAATCTTGTGGTTTGATTAATCAAATTTGTAAAGCGCGTTATCACCCGTAAGTTGGACCAAGATAACATGTGCTGAACATTAAAAAAACAAAACAAGCTGCATGGGATAGTTGTGTGAGCATTGTGTGATATATTTAGAGATGGATTGATAGAGAATCTGGTTAGGTGTTACAGGTTAGATGAATCGTTTTATAATATACATTTAATTTGGAAAGATTTCGTTCGCAACGTATTATAGATCTCTCTTGTGAAAACCTGACCAGGCTGTGAAGACGAAATGATTTCTCCATTGAGGTGATGCCGTCTCTGGGAAACAGAATCCACAGCCACAATCCTTTAAAGCTATATTTGATATTATAGAAAAAAGTACCGTTATTAGAAATTGGAAGAAATTGGAAGATGTTGTTTGTCATTGACTTTGATAACGATGTAATAACTACATCGAAACGTCGTCACCCAATAAACCAAGAAGTTGTTATCCATAAGTAATTCTTCAACTTATTGTAACCTTTCAACTTCTAAATGCCATTGAAAGATTAGAAATTGGAAGAGACTGACTAGAGCATTGAAAATCCCTGAGCATGATATTGCAACAATCGAAGAAGATAATCCCGGGCAAGTTTACGAACGCTGCCACCAAATGTTACTGAAAAGCAAAAAAATCTCAGGGGCTAGTGGCACTCCCCAACAATTGATGAAAGCCTTGATAGACATAGGCCATCAAGCAGGAGACGATGAGTAGGTTATATTTTAATTTGTTTGAGAGGCATTTAGAAGTCGGTAATAGTAACACAAAGGAAGAGATTTCTGGATAACAACTTCTTATTTATTGATGTTGGTACGTTTCGGTATAGATACTAACACATTTGGTTGAAAACGGTATTAGTATCTATACCGAAACGTACCAACATCAATAGATAAGAAGTTGTTATCCAGAAATCTCTTCCTTTGTGTTATATTTTAATTAAAATAATAAAATCTAGTAGGTTTAATCGAATAATTGGATCAAATTTATCCCTGAGTGATCCTGCAAAGTAACTACATGAATCTCCACGTGAGAGTGTCTTCGTCTTAGTTTGGGTCCACTTGCTCCTCAGATTATTTCGTTTTCATACAGCGTATATTTAACAAAAGGATATTAGCCCGATTTTCTTTCGTGCAGAGCAGTCAATGATGACTTGACTACATTTAAAAACAAAGGTACATTTTATATCGAACCTTCGCCAATTTGACTTTTTTCACTTATGGAGGAGTTTTCACTTGAATAATATAACTTGTATAATATGTATAAGAAGACAATTAGCGTAACTCCGAAAAACGTAAGAGGTAAGACCCATATTTAACTCAATATTTCGGCACTTTATTTCGCCATCATCAGGAGTGTAGAACATGGGTAAACAAGACATATGTATGGAACAAAATTCAAGCGTTTGGGCAGGTCAGTTATTATAAGTACAGATAAGATAAGTTGATCAGATGTATGTACAGGTGGTAATAATATAAAGGAAATAAAATGTAATAAAATGTAGAAAACAAAAACAGTGTGATTAATTGGCTAAATGTGATTAAATAAACACGACAATTCAGCATGAAAACGTAAGAATTGAGGTGACCACTTACATAATCAAAAACAAGTCAATAACTATATAGAAAACAAACAAACGTTAGTATTGTATGGCTGGAGTGATTAATAGAGTTGCGGTTTGAATTGAACTAATAAACATTAAAAAAAATTAAGATTAATATATAATAATAAAGAGCAGGTTGGATTGAACAAATTAATACAGTTTCAAGTCTAAAGAAGGAAAATGGTGACTTATCTAAACAGATATAACTCTCTAGTAGCCTTAAGGCCGTGGTTCAGCACTGGCCTGGTCCTACACTTCACTCCAATAACAGTGGTATTTAGGCGGGCGTTCTAGGGTTTATTTTCAGAGAAATGAATAAAACGCGGTCCCTCTGCTCATTCAATCATAAACTGCCATGGTTTGAGTGAGACTGGAACCCATGAGTCCACGACTATCACCAAAGTAGAACAACTATACCGTTCAGGGGGCTGTTTCTCATGACATTTACGCCCGACGTAAGTCCAATGCAAGGCGTAACTGTCATGGTAACATAAACCTCCGACATTACGTTACAACCAGGCGCAAAGTTACGTCGGTGTCGAGAAACAGCCCCCCTGTACGCAATCAGTCGTGATGAGTTAATTCATTTCTCCTGTGACGGATACAGAGGGAATTTCAGACGGTCATATTACAATAGCAAAGTTATCAAAGCTCACAAGTTAGAAAAAATAAGAATAATAATCACTTGACTCGATATGTCCTTGTGTTAGACAAACTCTAATAATTATGTATTTAATTTCAGCTTATCTTTAACCGAGCAAAAATTTGTGCATGTTTTTGCATTAAGCGATATAATCTACGCGAAGCCTTGATTTTGTCCGATCTATATATACTGTGATTAATAACATGGAGAATTGCTGATTAATCCCAGATGGAAAATCTTCTTGGGTAAAAAAACAATCAAGTCCAATCAGTAAAGATTTTTCGCCAACCTTGGGTTTGTTAAAGATAAAAACTATTTAAATGATAATGTTTGGCGATAAATCCGACTTGAAATATATTGTATTGGTGTCAACTTTTAAACTGTAACATTTTAATAGATGAAATTGCAGGAAGAGCAATAATTTGGAATTTCGTAAGAATATCTATTGCTGTAGAGAAACAAGCTGTTTTATTTCATTGGGCATTTGTATGATTCGCATGGAAACAGAATGAATGGTAGTTCATGTCATCAAAGTCATCCTTGTTTTAGCCGCATTCGGAAATTGACAATGTACAAGTCAGCTGGCATATCATTTTGTGGATGACAATTTTTTATTTTATTTACAGGCCCACTTGCCGCCGTAGCCTGTTTAAATTTGCTAAGAAAACCAATTTACATGAGCTTACTACGACTAATACAACTAAACTTAAACATAGGACACATTAAACATGTCTAGTTAGCTTTAGAATGTAGAAATGGGGTGAAAAACAAACGAAGAATCGAAGCCTGATTACAACAACAACGATCAGTGTCGGTCAACTTTCGTGTTGGGTTACCCTCATTTCAGGCCTTTTTATCTGTGGTTTACACTCAAACAATAATCAGCAGGCTTTTCCAGTCGCTGTTAACCGATCGTCAGTCTGTATTTCTCAGATAAATAAGCCCACGTAAAATTACACTGTGCCGTTAGTTCACTCACTCGACTGAAACATAAAATCGGGGGCAGTGTGGTTTGTTTACGTTACGGGCACCTTACAATTCAAATTTTCAAATTCAAATTAAAAATACAAAGTGACGTCCAAACTTTTAAATTTTGATAAAAATAGAAAGTTCCTAACTTATATTGTCTGGGAAAAATACAGAAAACGGACTTTCTTTTTTAATGTAAACAATATTCCTGATTTTCGCGGCAAGTGTGCTTTTAAGAAACTAGCCCAATTATCAGACGGATTTCAAGCATATGAAGTCCTCGTTGAAATTAAACGTATACAAAGGGTTTATGACTAATTTCCCGTTTTAGGTTAAACGAAACAATATTGAAGTTTCGACAGCTTCTGTTACTGTAAAGAGATCTTATCATCTATGAAATTGTCTCCTTTTTCGCACATAACGAAGGATAAGTATAATTCTTCTTGCTCGAAACTCTAATGATTGTCGATTATTATAACGCGTGCTCGTCTTTCTATACGACTTTGTACACTATTACTTTTTATATAAGTATTTATAGTTTATGTAGCCCCGGGTGAGTTTTTATGTTAATAAAAGATAGATACCTTTAATGGGCCCGTCGACAGAAGATAAAAAAAATGCACACTGCGGTAAATCTTATCACCTCTCCGACGAAGCATGACATTCTGTGCAGTGTTAAACATTAACGAGCTTTTCTCTTAACCTATTTAGTCAGATTTTAGTTTAAGGTGGTTGTGTAAGTGCATTGCTCTAAATTGAAAATATGTTTCTGGGAATAGGAAACCCTGGATTTCCTTTATTTATTGGAATATGTATTTTACCGATGGTTACCAGTGAGATGAGATTCGTGTGTCCGAGACCACAGAGCTCAGACTCCGGGATAATCGAGGTAGGTGCAAATAAGTAGGCCTAATCATGTTACATCAACCATGTCATTATCACACACACACAGAGTCCGGTATAGAAATACCGTGTTACACCGTGTTACGCCGTGTTAGAAAACTTCTGCATAACCGGCTAGGTTTTTTTGCAAAAGATTCGCTAACATATGTGATATAGTCTCTCAGTCCGACATAAAAGGTCTTCCAGCGATGGATTATGGGCCCTATATGATTTTGTCACCAGGCGTGGAACAGTTGCAAGGTAATCGCCAAAAGTCGATGAGGCCCGGTTTCCGAATAAGTGAAATAATCTTGAATGCGGCGTAAAACATCAACCAATCAATCAATCAATCGCAGTCTTGTGATGACCATACGTAATGTGTAAGATTTCATTTTGACCGATGAAATTTACTGGAGTCTTTAAAAGAAATGTTAATATTCCTTTAATACGTCATTTCGAATTCCGGACAATCAAACAAAGCTTCTGACAATCTAATAAGTTAGCTGTTAGTAAGCATCCACACTCATTTGCTGAAAAGTTAATCAACAATTAAATCAGACAGCTATCATCAGGGTTACAATATCAAATAAACGTGAGGATAATAATTTGTTTGAAGAAGTTACCCTGTAAAATGTAACCCGTAAATTTTACGGTACAATACTGGCAGCTGGGCTGCCAACTTTCTACCGTAAAAATAAGGGTATACCGTAAAATCAACTAGCCACATTCCTAATCAGTGAATGTGAAAAAACATTATGAAATCAGCAGGCTAAGAAATACAGACTTTAAATCGTCCACCCCAGCATGGATCTGTTAATGTAGATTTTCAAATGTTATGTACCCCCAACGAAATAGTAAAACTGACTACTTCTGCAAGTTGACAAACATATATTTATTTGAAAAAATTTGAAAAAATGTTGATGAAAATTCTCCGTTAGACTTTCAAATACAGCTATGTTAAATTAACTATCTTAACCTATAATGACAATTTTTTCTTATATTAAATCGCCTACGGCGGGATTCGAACCTCTAACATCCCATACAGGAGCTGCGCAGAACTATATGCGCACTAGCCATAACCATAGCCTTTAACCACTACACTAACTACAAATATAAAGGGATGGTGGCCACATTTCCATGCCTTAATAGCGCTTCGGTGTGCGCATGCGCACTTCCGTTTTTTCGCACCCTTTGATCCGCAATGACGTATTTTGGACGAATCCTTCACGGAAACAACCGAGGAGATCAGATCCCGTTAGCTTGGAAACGACAACTCTGTCTCAAAGTTATTTTACGGTACACGACCGTAGAGCTTCCACTGAAGTATGAAACGGCAATTTACCGTTAATTTTAAAATATTCTACTGTAGAATTGACGGTAAACGGTTACAGTGTACTCTCATTTCTGTAAGTGAAACAGTTAAAAAAACACCTAATATTCCTTCATATTATTCCAAAAGCGCTGCCAAATATAGGGGAAATTTCGTTGAAACAGAGTTAGCTAATTGTTCGTCGTTTTTGTAAAGAAATGCGAAATAATAGCTCTCCACTGATATCAATCATGGATATGAACGATAAGTTAGTTTTTATAAGCAACAAAGACTTGAAAACGTACTCATACATCCCGGCTATTTAAATTTTATCCGTTATTAGCATACAGTTTCGGTTCGCACGGGTAGCTGGCGTTTCCGATATATTTTTTCTAACGTCAATCTTTTAGTTTTCCAAGGTACTTTCAACTAGCAAGTTCTCAAGAAGATAAAACATTATGAAAAGAATCCGAATTTTGGCAGCTCATACCACTAATAAAAACAGTGTTGGAAAACAGGCTTGGATTATTTTTGGGAATTCTAACCCAAGCAAACTATAGGGAGTTCATTTAAACATTATGATTCTATAGAGGATACTTGTATATATACACTTGTAGATGTCTTATCAGATATGAGTGGGTTAAGAATGAAACTGTAAAGAAAAGTGGTTAAGTTAATGCTGAACAATGGACCAGAATTACAACAACACCCTGTAAAATGTGGGCCAAAATATACCTTCTTCTTTTATTCGTTTTGACATTTCTTAAAGTAGTTATACATTATAGCGCTTTGTTGAAGACATAACATGATCAAAACTAGTTTTAGGCGTAGACAAAATTTTGACTTCAAACTTTGTCTGCAATTTTAGGTTTTTCTCCATTTCAGTAGATGCGGTGTATGCTAATGTGGTTGTTACTGGAATAGTATTTACTGATTTAGTATTTTTTCTGCTGATGATTATAATTTGCTGTGTAATATGTCTATGTATCTTTATATTGGTTTTACCAATTAAACCTGATGCGCGATCTTTATATCATTTCATTGTTGCAACCGTTGCCGGACATCCTGCGAAACAGGCCTATATGCAATTAGCATTTTTGCTGTTGTCATTTTAAGGTGGCATGAGCTGCCATATTTTAACATTGATATTTTGACGGTAAAACAGAATGTTGAAATTATTGGCTATTTTTCTCAAGACGCATAATTCAGAAACTTTTTAGTGCTTCTAGTCTGGAGATAGAAAGATTAAGTATTGTTTTGAATCAACTTTGGCTTAGAATGAACGAATGGTCGTCCCTGTTATTTTTGTTTACTTTTGGGACACTATTTCGGTTCGGTTCTGAAAAAAGTGTGAAGTTTGGCAGCTCATGGGACTTTCAGCAACCTTAAATCCCTGGTGAAAATCTTTTAAAGAATCAAAGAAAAAATATATTGTTGTATATACGGATCTAGTTAAATGTCTATATGTTTAAAGAGGCATGAACTGTCAAAATTCGAGCTGTTTTTCCCAAATTTTGATTGTCAAAAGAAGTTCAACGTATAGGATTGACGTTGAAATAAAAGATATTGGTAATGTCAGTAGTCTGTACGAAACAAAGACCTGTGCTAATAACGGACAAAATTAAAAAAGCCCGGATGTATAAGTTAATTTTTGGGACTTTCGCTCCTTATAAAACCACCTTAAGGTACATCCTCAAGATTGATATAAATTAAAAGTTGTTATTTTGTAATTTCAAATAAAAGGGTTAGCTAATTCTGTTTCAACGAAATTGTCCTTACGTTTGGCAGCTCATGCCACTTTAATGAACTGATATCTGTGCCAGCTTATGTCGATAATTCCATTTGAATTTTAATTCAACCTGTTACACTTTAGCTTTTCACCATGTTGTATTTCAAGTTGAGTTTCAAAATTAAAGTTCTTTTACGAGGAGAATGTCAGGGGTTCTGCTGGAACCGGTCCTTGTACAATCTATAGTTTCTGCCATAAATAATTGATAAAAAAACGCTAGAACGTTGTACGCATATCTATTTATCGATGCTATAATAAATTGTCGCGGCAAACTTACAGATATATAAACATAATTACTGTTTCAAGTGGCCAGTTATTTTCCATGGAAGTAAACTCAAACATAACTGTTTTAAAAATAACAACGAACTTTTGATTAGATTCCATTGAATATAATATAACTGGTATTCACAAGGTCTGTGTAACCTACAGTCTATATAACTAGATCAGCCTACCCCCGAGCATGCAAGTCATAGACTCGCCCCAGGCATTGTAGGCTTTATTAAATACCAAGCCTAATTATACATATGATGATGAAGACAAACTGCCTGGTTAATCAGTCACAGTTTGAAATTCTAATATTTTACATGCGCAATTTATCAGTGCTATTCGAGTGCTCATTTGTTACTTCCTCAATTTATATTTGTTGTGTATTTATTCGCATTCAAGTCAATAAAATTGTATTACGCTTTTCTTTTCTTTGAATTTCTATAGGTTCATCTTTTTCTCTCTCCGATAGTAAAGAAAATAAACTAATTCAAATTAACAAGACACAAAAGCTGTGACAAATAAAGCATAGTCACTTGTGGAAATGACTAAGCCATAAATGTCCCATGGCACTTTTGATATTGAATGTTTATAATGGACAAAGTTCTAAAGTTGCCAGATACTCTCCAAAGTGTAGGGTTTCCTCCCTGTTTCCTCTCCCACTAAACCTGGCAACGCACCATATAAGTGAAATAATCTTGAGTGCGGCGAAAAACATCAACCAATCAATCCAAAGACATCAGCAGCCACTTTCATCCCATCCTTCCATAGTGTGTGTAAGCCTTGAATATGTTCTGAAATGGAAAATGAAATTCTGAAGATACATTGAATCTAAAATCTAGATTATCAATCAATTGGCTATCAGATTCGATGATTAAAAGCTACGGGTTCTGGCCTGTCATCATCATATTTACATATTATCCGAATTCGTCTGATTTAAAAGTTGCATTTTAATTAACAAAGAGATGCTATCTCTGCTATCTGTGTTCTTCTCAAAAAAGGGATCGGCGTATTATTTCAGAGGGAAAATTCCCCTTGAATTCAGACCTCCCAATATCAGATGGGGTTCATTTACCAGAAACGTTCTCTAAACGACAGACCGTTAACCGTCTGTAACAACCTTAAATCGACCTTGAATGAAGTTTTTTTTTCAGGAACGGTCGGTTTGTCAAAAGCAAAACGTACGTTAAATGAAAAATACTTCAAATTTCGTATGTTATATGCATTAAAAGATTTTTTTCCATTTAAGTTAGCTGGCCTATATTAAAAGAAAGATTTTTGATTTAATACATTTAAGCTACTTTAAATGAAATGTTTTCTTCATATTAAGTAGGAGGGTGAATTTTACCATCTCATTATTTGCAATGTCTCCCTTAAATGGACATCGACAGGTATTTCGGCCGCATGTCTCCACACATGCGCCATAATCGGTTCACAAAAGTCATAACATAATTCGCGGGTTCTCATCTGATCGGGGTCTGCGTGGCTCAGTAGGTAGAGGGTTTGACGCTCAACCCGACAAGCCTTCCACCAATGGGCCACGCGTTCGAATCCCACTCAGTGTAAACACATCCTGGGTTGTGTTTGGCATGATAATTGCATGGGATAAGATCATTAACTAAACGCACCGCTAGGTGTGAATTCGGGCCTCAAACTTGCTCCATCAGCATGGGCACAAGGAAAGAAAGGGGCATATCATTTAGCCCTTTATACCCAATCATAAGTTTTGACTCATAAATATATATATATATTTTCAGGAATATACTAAGTTGTGAGACACATACGACATAGGTATAAACATTCCCCGCTCAGTTTGGTCGGTGTTCTTATGCGGGTGGAGATGCCCCAGTCAGTGTAGAAAATGAGTAGTAAATGAAGCAATTGAAGCTAATTGAAGCTAATTGAATGAAAATTGTACCTAATATCACCAAAATTATTTCCATCGTTAAGTCTGAGTAGTGTAATGAGTAAATCACTAGGTGTTTATACTGGGACCAGACCTTGAAGCAATAAAATTTGCGCATGCGCTGCGAGACACATTTTTGGGACGAAGAAAAAAACCCCCGAAAAAAGTCCATTCTATAACTCGAGCCTGGTACCAGGCCTTGAAGCATTACAATTTGCGCATGCGCTGCGAGACAGGCGATTTTGGGACACAGAAGAAAACGTTAAAAAAAACCCCGAAAAAAAGCCAATTTTATAACCCGAGCATTTGGAAGCTAATATTCACCAACGTAAACAGCTACAAACACATTTTTCATTTAAGGTATGCATGTTGTTTCCAAGGTGCAAGCATACTTAATGTTTTCATGTTTTATAGGACACATAAAACATGTCACACAAGTTAGATTTAGAATATAGAAATGGGGATGAAAAACAAACGAAGAATCGAAGCCTGATTACAACAACAACAATCAGTGTCGGTTAACTTAGTGGTTGAATTACCCTCATTTCAGGCCTTTCTATCTGTGGTTTACACTCCAAAAATTATCGGTAGGCTTTTCGAGTCACTCTTACCCAATCGCCAGTCTGTATTTCTCAGATGAAGTACGTAAAATGAGGCTATACTGTGCTGTTAGATCACTCCCACGACTCAACCATTAGGGGGCGCTTGTGTGCATGTTTAGGTTTGGGGTTTGTTGACATTACGGGTACCTGAAAAATCTAATTTTCAATTTCAAATTAAAAATACTAAATGATGCCCAAACTTTCTATTTTTGGTAAGAATAGAAAGTTCCTAACTTCTACTATCTGGGAAAAATACAGAAAACCGCCTACAGTTGTTTATGCAAACAGTATTCTGGATTTTCGCGGCAAGTGTGCCTTTAAATAGAGCAGCCTATAAGCTTTTGATAGAAGTGTGCAGTTTATTCGTACGATTTTTTGCTGATTTTTTTATTCAAATTTACCAGTACAAACGACAATAACAGTAGACCAGCCATGTTGATTTCGGCAGGCCACCTGCTGATGGAGCGGGCCAATTAAAGTGCAAGTTTCAGTCACAAGCTGGCTTTCAATCCACTTCATGGAAAGGGCTGCACTGATTTCTATTCTCCATTTGAAATACATTAGCGCTAAATCCAAATTGGATAGTTGAAGTGTTTTGGAAATTAATTCTACTGTTCATGACCCATTTTACACTACATAGTATACGACTGGATTTGGTTTTATACGCCAAGTAATGAAATACTGAATATTATGAGCATATAAAAATCAGATATACAGATCGTCATAGTAAAGCACCGGACTGTCAACCCTTATACGTCAGGCGCGTATTTTGTAGACGCGAGAATGGCGTCACTTATTCGATTTATAGCTATACTTTCAGATGCCGTTTAAAGAGGCATGAGCTGCCAAAATGCACACTTTTTCATAATGTCTGATCGTCACGACAGTAAAAGGCTTTGAAGACCATCGGAAAACTAAATGGTTGGCGTTGGAATGAGGAAAATTCATACAGTATGTGGCCTGTACGAACCGAAAACGTGTTCGAAAAGTAAACAAAATTTAAATAACCGGGACGACCATTCATTCATTCTAAGCCAAAGTTAGTTCAAAACAATACTTAATCGTACATTTTTGAGACCATAAGCACTAAAAAGCTTCTGAATTATACGTCTTGAGAAAAATAGCCAATAATTTCAACATTCTGTTGTAACGTCAAAATATCAACATTTTGGCAGCTCATGCCCCTTTAACTCTTTATTGGTGCAAATATCCCTTTATAATTGGTATGGAACTAAAGTGCATTACCCGATATGTATGGTCAGCTTCGATCACTCTGTGTGTTTTCTTTTCTTTTAACTAGCGGCAAAAAATATGTGATGGGCCCTTGTATATATATTCAGATTTATGCCAAGAGACCAAACCAGATCCAACTGCACTTCTCGATTCACCTGACCTGGGGTCATTAAAGATCCCAAAATATCGTCAGGCAATTTCATTTTAAAAAGGTATAATATGTCTAGATTGGTTGATTTGTTGGTGTTTTACGCCGCGTTCGAGTGAAAACCCAGTCAGAAAATTTTCTAATTTTTGTTGGACTAAGTGAGATTGGAACTCGCGACCCATTGGTGAAAAATATGTTTAGAAAAAAACTGCAAATGTGCATGGAAAATGCATTAAATATGTCATGCACTTTATTCAACAGTGGGCAAACTATATTGACTCCAACACGGATCCATAAATACCACTGTATTAAATACATGTAGGCTAACGGAAAAAATGCAAGTGTAGTCGGCCATCTTTTCACGAAATCACCTAGCGATTTTTATTTAATTAAATTGTTTGCAAAAAAGATGTTCAGCGCCTACATTTATTTCAATTTCCTAGCATATGTAGCGTCTAAGGTTCTCTTATTTTTAATAAGCTTTTTGCGAATGTCGTGTACATCTTTATGGTTTTACAGGTTTATCTTCGCGTTATCAGATACACACCTTTGCCGAGGGCTTGTTTAGGAGAGACGAATTAGTCTTGTTTAACGTCGTATATGCTTTATAATACTGTAGTTCTATTTTGCGGGTATCTTGTTTGGTTTAAGGCCATTTATATTAAAGTGTTTATGCAAATTTCACCCAACTTGATTCTTCATCAAATTTTATTCACTAACCCACACGTGTGTTCCCAGCCCATTACGACACGCACGTCGTAGCGAGGGCTGGTGGATTTCGCTTCATCCGTGACATTTTCAGAAAAGTGTAATGTATATTATTTAAAGCCTTAAATTCAACAACGTCAAATCTCGCGATACTACATTCTGAATAATTCAACACAATCAACTAGATGACCATTTGATAGTTTGTCATTCTAATACCATCACCTGTTTGCTGTGTCTTTAAATAGAAGATGTAAGCCGAAGTCATTCTGTACATCAACAAAATGACACATGTTATGTTCTTTTTTTTTTTTTTTTGCCTATTAAGAGGTGTAGGGTGGGACTCTATCCATCAGATCATGGCCATACATGCCTCAGGTAGTACGAAGTAACTGTTTCCACGTTTAAATATAATCACTCACATGTGATTCATGTTCGTAAAATGAACTCTGTCGATACCTTTTTAAGGTATCTTTACACACGCCCTTAATACCCTCGGGCTATTAAACTTATCTTAAGAGAACTGTTAAAAAAAGATATTTACTTGTGTATTGTATAGCTTGTGTATATAAACAATGTTGTGAAGGTTATAAGATAAAGCTTCTGAGCACGTTCTCACAACTTCACCATGAAGTGTTTCCTGTAGTTTTATATATGTAGAAGAAAAACAGAATTTCATTAATGTTAGGGGGGAGGGGGGGGGGGTTAATCTATTTTTTTTAGCACATTTAATGGAAATTGGGCATTTGAATATTGGTTACCCCCCATGCAGCCCACCCCCTTCTTTATATTTTATACAGACAAAACCTCAGATCGTTATTCAGTAGGGCTTAATTTCGATATCCTGCAGTGAAACATAGCAGGCATTCAATGATGAATTGGTTAAACCGCTTTCGAATTTTAGCGGATCCTGTGACTTCAGGTAGGGGCTTCGGTGGTCCAGTGGGTTAGAGTGATCGTCCCGCAGTCCCACGCTGACTTTTCATCGATGCGGCGCTCTCAGACGAAACGATTTTTCACTCACTCTCCGCATGGGGAAGAGTTACCAGGTACTCACCGAAGGTCGGGGGTTTCTTCCGGACAATGAGCCCGGTTTCGCCCCCACTAAACCTGGCAACGCCGCCATATAAGTGATAAATCTTGAGTGCGGCGTAAAACACCAATCAATCAATCCCGTTCGGGTAAAACAAATGTCCGTGGTAATATTAATCTTTTAATTGCGAATAGCCTTAAGGCGATTTAGATCAGTTTTGTTGAAGAAGTTTTGAATTTTCATTTCAATATAAAGCCTGACACAGGGTCATTAGCAAGAATGGTCTATTTCACTAGAAAAGCTACATAGCCATTTTTTTTTAGCCCGCCATCATTCTGATAGAGGGCTATTCAAATCGCTTTTCCGTTGTCCGTTAACTTTTCGTTTGTTACCTATATTCCAAGATAACTACCAGTCCAATCTTAATCAATACATACATCTAGTTGTGCATCGTCCATTTTGATCTCAGGGGGCGATGTTTTTTTCGCTTGTTACCTTTATTTCAAGAAAACTACTCCTCCAATAATAATCAAACTTAACATACATCATTACCCTATGGTCTAGTTGTGCACCGTATATTTTCATCTCATTTGCATATTCAATATGGCCGCCAGGGAACCATGTTGTTTTTCGCTTGTTACCTTTATTTAAAAAACTACGTGTCCAATATTAATCAAGCTTAACATACATCATAACCCTATGGTCTAGTTGTGCACCGTATATTTTCATCTCATTTGCAAGTTCAATATGGCCGCCAGGTGCGATATAATTTTTTTTGTTTCGTTTATTCCAAGAAAACTACCAGTGCGATATTCACCAAACTTGGCTCACATTTCCCCCCTATAGTCTTTTTGTGCATCGTACATTTTCATCTCATTTGCATATTCAATATGGCCGCCAGGGGACCATGTTGTTTTTCGCTTGTTACGTTTATTCCAAGAAAACTAATAGTCCAATCCTAATCAAACTCAACATATATCATCAACCTATGGTCTAGTTGTGCAGCGTACATTTTCGTCTCATTTGCAGATTTAATATGGTCGTCAGGGGGCGATATATTTTCTTTTTGTTACTTTATTCCAAGAAAACTACTTGTCCGATTTTCACCGAACTTGGCTCACATTATCTCCCTATAGCCTTGTTGTGTATTGTAGGCCTACATTTTCATCTCATTTGCATATTCAATATGGCCGCCAGTGGGCGAAATTGTTTTTTTTTGGTTCCTTTATTCCAAGAAAACTACTGGTCTGGTTTTGACCAAACTTGGCCGACCCTATGATACAGTTGTGCACCTTACATTTTCATCTCATTTGCTTATTAAATATAGCCGCCAAGAAGCAATGTTATTTTTGAACTAAATTCGAATGAAACTTATTATCATTATTCCAAGAAAACTACTGACCTGATCTTAACCAAACATGACACACGTCATCCCCCTAAGTTCTAGCTGTGCACCGTGCATTATCATCTCATTAGCATATTCAAGATTGCTACCAGGTGGCAATGTTGTTTTCAACCAAAATTTCAAGGGGAGCTTACTTTGTAATTCACAATTTAATTTTCCTCAACAATAGTTATCTCCCTGGAATAAGATTTTTTTAATGTAGGCCCCAATTCCTATATCCGGTTATTGCTGTAACAATCTTTAATATGGATAGATGAACGCGGGCGTTAAGATCCCTTTAAGGGATCTCTTGTTTGAAATATTTATCTCGAGCTTGTAAGTCAGTCATGTTTTAAAAACTTTATAAATTTTTCAACTTAACGTGACTATTTGGTGGAAGGAAATAAATGGTACCATGAGAAAGAATACAATTGACAGCCCTTGTACGTAGAATCTTATGATTCACACTCAGTTAGTAGTTATGACCTGTTCCTACTGCCAAAACCTTAGTTCACATTAGTTTAAAGAACACATACTTTTCAGATTATGGGAAGAAAATAAAGCCATGTATAATCCAGGTTATAGACAAAGCGCTAGATACTTATGGTAACGGTTATTTCACTTATTTGTCTTTGAGACTTTAGATTTTCTTAAAAGCTTCACCTGGTTTAAGGGCGCGAGTCCTCGTTGATTGAATTATTTTTTATTTTGATATTATGCCTAAACTGATTTATCAAAAACAAAAAGAAACGGTATAATACAATGTTCTCTTCTCCTTATATACATATACCAGAATCTAGATCTAGCTGTGTGTAAAGTGTGAACTGTTACCATCAGCCAGTATGATGGCGTAAAGTTGTCTAAAAATAGCCAATTACAACCTATAATAGGATTTATCCTTCTATACCCTGTGTTTCAGACAGATGGTCACGCAGATTAGCGCGAGATCTTGATTGTACCAATTATAGACATTATCATAACAAATTGCTATTACATGGGAAAATAAGCGTGTTTTTTTAATTTCTAACGTTACTCTCTTTCCATTTCTGTTAATGTGCATATTCAAAGTAAAGCGCCCATATGCATGCACGTACATTATATAATTACGCTCTAAATGCCACGGTCCACACACCCGGCAGAGGATTTTTAATCCAATATCAAATGGCGGAAATGTTGTTGACAACTGATTTTATCCAAAATAAACATCAATGGTGTTTGGAGGTACTTCCAATACCAAACGCTTAGCAGTGTTCATGCCACGGTGATTCTATCTGTCAATAAAAATGGTATTGCAAACGTCAATTGTACTATAATTGTACAACGGAGTGTTTTAATCAAAGCCAAAATATATAGAATAGCTCGAATTACATATTATATACTGTGCATATCTTTCGAAGACAGTTGCCCTTATCATCAGATATTCAACGCAAATCATTAACTGTTCCTATAGGCATTAAATACATATAGAAAAATATAATGGTTAAAATCTCTGAATTATTCAGTAACCATTGAATGATGATTCAAAAGATAAATTAACCTACCAAGTAAGAGCATTAGAAGCAGTGCGCGTGCGCGCGCAGGTGTGCGTGTGTGTGGAGAGGGGGCGGTTGGAAAAGCGTTGATCAACTGCTCAGTCAGAGTTCGTTGTTTTTTTTTCAGGGACCATGTGGTAATTCGCCTCCGTTGCCGTTTGAAGAAAATTACATGGAAGTGTCTCCAGGACCATTTACAATCCAATTAGAGGAGACCGTGTTACGTCCAGGTATGGTCTGATAACTCAATTCCATTGATAATTCAATTAGAGGAGACCGTGTTACGTCCAGGTATGGTCTGATAACTCAATTCCATCGATAATTCAATTAGGGGAGACCGTGTTACGTCCAGGTATGGTCTGATAACTCAATTCCATTGATAATTCAATTAGAAGAGACCGTGTTACGTCCAGGTATGGTCTGACAACTCAATTCCATTGATAATTCAATTAGAGGAGACCGTGTTACGTCCAGGTATGGTCTGATAACTCAATTTCATTGATAATTCCATTAGAGGAGACCGTGTTACGTCCAGGTATGGTCTGACAACTCAATTCCATTGACAATCCAAATAGAGGAGACCGTGTCACGTCCTGGTATGTTCCTATGCTTCAATTCCATTCGCAACCCATTAAGAGGAAATTGTGCTATGTCCATATCTTTTGCCATTATTGAATTCAATTTAGGGAATGGTGCTGTATGGTTTTACCTTATTCCGATTGATTGATTGATTGTTTGGTGTTTTACGCCGCGCTCAAGCCCTATTCCGATGACGATAGAGGAATGTCTTGGTATTTGTTCAGGCATCTATTGGTATTTGCCAATCAGCAGCCAATCAGCGACCTATACTTCATCACCTGATCATTTTTTTCTCGCCGTTTTGAAGACGTTGTATTGTTACGTCATTCCCAGTCTGCCGAATATGGTGACGAAGTTTTCTTCCGATCAATTAATCTCATTGACCTGAGCAGGGCTTCGGACCGATCAGTCGGGAATCATTTGGCTGAAGGATAAAACAGTCTCAGTCGACATAAACGGTCTTAAGACTCAATCGCAGACAATCGGATCGGATCTTAACTCGACCTGAGCCGGGCTTAATATATACGAGTTGTAGAAATTTTAGAAACTCGGTCTTCACAAGAGGACGATTTCTTGGCGTGTTATATTTAACGTGTTTTCCCTATTTATATCAGGTACACCCATTCGAATTGCCTTGCTGGAATGGGGATCCAACACCCCGCCATGTATTCTTTTAGATCACATCCCACACAGGGATGATGCTACTATCTTCCAAAACCCAAACTGTAACGTAAGTATGTTCTGCAACTTTAACGTGGGGCACCTGCTCTAAACTCATAATTTAGTTATTAAACAACATCCGACTAAGCCATCGATCTACATAGACTTTTGGTTTATGAGTAACGGACTGCCCAAATAGTTAATTGAAAAACCTTAACTGGGTGATTTCTTTCTTAAAGTACTAGCCCGGATTATCGGTCTTACGGCGACTGGTATTATATGGCTGCTAATGTGTCTTGTTGCCTTACAGAAAAAAAATATTCGACAGAGCCCAGATTTCTCGGCTAAGAGTACATCGAACTTTTAAAGGAAACAATATCACTTGAATGACATTTAGCTTTCTTAGGCAATTTCCAATTTTCCCAAAAAAAAAAAAGTCGACCGTTACTTATTTTTCTTACTTAAGCGGTTCTAATGTAAATTCTTTTGTCGGATCGACTGGTTAAAAGCTGGTAGGGATATTTTATAAACTAATAAACTGAATACTTTTCAGGTACGAGGCTATCCAATTGGACAATGTTACGGTTCCAGTATATTTCTGACAGTGGATATCCCAGACATCAACTGTGAAAGATGTGTTCTTCAAATGATCAACGTCGCCACAGATGCCTACACAGAAAGTAATGGCTCACCTAAACCTTACTAAAGAATATTATAATTTAATTTGGTCTTAGCTTTGGACCATGGTGTATAAAGCATACTTTTAATGTTATGTTCAAAAGGTAATCGAGTTATTAAAAGTTCCCGTAGGGGTAAAACAGAGATGATAAAATATCTGACTACCATTTCCTACATTTATATATATTTAAAAAAAAGCTAGAACAATAAAGCTAGAAAATAACAAGAATGATTTTTTTACCAGAAAAGATTTATATATGAGCCTTAATTGTCCATATATAGCTATCTACTTTCGGTATTCGGTATCCATTAAGTTATCAAACAAAAGGGTGGTCCAGTGGGTTCGAGTGATCGTCCCTCAGCCCCACAGAGACCTTCCATCGATGCGGCGCGGGTTCGAATCCCAATCAGTCCAAACGAAATTGAAAAAAAAAATGAGTGGATTTTTCACTTAGTCGTCGTCAGTGGAAGAGTTGACAGGTACTCGCCGAAGATCGGGGGTTTCCTCCGGGAAGTGAGCCTAGGTATCCTCTCCCACTAAACCTGGCAACGCCGCCATATAAGTGAAATAATCTTGAGTGTGTCGTAAAACATCAATCAATCAATCAAATAGAAGGTAAGATGTGTTTTCCAATAGATATACAACTGTTCTTTAACATTATGCTAACAGTTTGAACATACTAATAAGTAAATCATTTTTTTCTCCAATGTTTAGACGAGTTACCATGTGAACAGACTGAGCCAGGTTCTAACAATTGCACTACTTATTACAGCTGCTCCAACATTAGAGTCAGGTAGGCATACACTACATCGAAGAATATTTCAAGCACTTTTTTCTTGAATGTTCCAATGAGTCTTTGGCGTGTACCTACCATACTGTTTATATGCATTTTATTAATCATTTAAATATTTAGCTTAATAACTATCTTAGTAGTTGCTGTGTTTACTTAATATATATACAAAGAAAAAAGATAAGCACCCCCCTTGAAAGTCTGCACCGACCGATCAAATCATTGGTGATGGGAGATTGTTGGCAAACTGATGTTGCAGAAACGATTGTGATCATAAAGGGCAACATTCTTGCGATAAGAAATCACCATTATTGGCAATAAGCTATACAATTTATTCAGAATGTCGTTAGCCAAATCAAAAGTGTATTTTAACAAAATACTAAGATGCCTCCAAGTATGAAACTTCAGAGTCCACCTGGCCTTACAGGGCGAGCATATTGAAGTAAAAATATCACTAAGAAATATCACCAAAAGCAGAAAGTCAATAGCGCGTATAGCCTCCATTAGCTCCCAACCTGCGTCTCAACCCTTCAGCGAGACGTCGGATGTGTTGAAGGGGTAACTGCCGCCAATACCGATATAATGCCGGCTTCTCATTCCTGCAGATTTTGTACAGGAAGCTCTAGGGCTTGAACGTTTCAACCCATTCTATCCAAAAAGTGCTCAAAATGGTTCAAATCCGTGCAGTTACCCCTACAACAAACGCAACGTCTCACTGGAGGGATGGAAGGCAGGTTGGAAGCTAAAGGAAGCAATACGAGCTGTTGACCTGCTGCTCTGGTGATGTGTTCTACACACTCAAAGTGACATTTTTACTTCAATATGTTTGCCCTGTGGAGCCAGATGGACTCTGAAGTTTCATACTTACAAGCATCTTTTTATTTTGTTAAAATACATTTTTGATTTGGCTAACGATATCCTGAATAAATTGTATAGCCTATTGACTTTAATGGTGATTTCTTATCGCCAGAATATTGCCCTTTATGATCACAATCGTTTCTGCAACATAGGTTTGTCAACAATCTCCCTACACCAATGATTTTATCGGTCGGTGCAGACTTTCCAGGGGGGGGAGGGGTGGTTAACTTTGTTCTTAATGTATAGTAGTTGATACTACATTGGCTACTTACTACATTTCATACCATATTTGCACTGTTGGCTTATCATTCCCCCACTCGGAACATCCTTCGGCTATCTTCGCTCGCTACCGGTCGGCTTTGACACGCCTCGGACAGTCTGCGCTTTTTATACGGTGAATCACCGTATTTTTGGGCTGAATAAAAATGGCGTCGAAAGTAAATTTCAAAATGTTTTACTACAGGCTAAAATAGAAAATAAAAATAACTATAATTTTATTAAATGCTAATATAGGTTAGAAAGATATTTGTGTATATATTTTATTTAGTCCGGTAAACCACATGTTGTAGACAGACGCAGTTTCGGTACATATCAGGAATCCTCCAATGCTTCAATTATATACCTGATCGAGGCTGAAAGTTAACAAACCGAGTGTTTCGCTTCCTTACATTATCACGGGACACTTGTGTGGGGCCCTCAAGGGGATTTGGGAATTGTACGCTTCACGGCTACCTATATTTGGTCGCCATATTCAAAATGACCTGCAGTCTATCAGAGGGTATTTCACGCACGTAAATCCCCGAAGTTTCAGAATGATCATTCCCCATATCCCATTCTGCGCCTCTACATGTATGTTTTAAAGACACCATGTAGAAAAGTCATCTCTTACATTGATCATTCTTATAAATCTATAAGTACTTCATATAGATAATGAATTCTTCTTAGGTTTATTTAAAGATAGAAGAGCAATAAATAAAAGACTAGAAGTAGTTTAAGTTACATCCTTTGTGTGGTGAAGCACAGGCACACGGAGTGCTCTCCCTTATCCACCCTCTGTAATACTATAAATATGGACTTATTTATAGTATTACCTGTGCCTGTGGATGAAGCCAGAATACAGGGGGATAGACTCTCATTGATGATTAGATATTCGACAGCAAAGATAGAAAAGTGCCTTTTATATTGATGACCATTTCTGTTTTTTTTATTTCTAACAATATATTTTGTATTTTCAGACCATCTCCACAAGGTGTAAAACGCGGACTAACTTTCTGTATCAACCACCAACTTACTTTGAGAAACAAATGGCCCTATACACCAGCTGAAAAATACACGGTAAATAATGTTTTTATACGATGCATCATAATTTACGTTTTCTGATCATGAGTCAGCTTGGGTTAAAGTCAAATTCCCGAGTATTATAGCTGATATATAGGGTGGGTTTTAGGTAACATGAGAAGGTCGAGGATTTCCTTTAGGCATAATTCTCGCTTTCCAATAAATCTGACAGCGCTACCATATAAGCTGAATAACCTCCAAATTGATACTAGTCCGGATTTCTGATTCCAAAATTACTATTTTTTTTATACTGACGGTCGTATTTTGGAGTCAGGGTTCACTGCAATCAAAAAGCCGGAGTTGGCTGCCCGCTCAGAAGCGGACAGTATGTGGTCTCATTTAGACAAAGAAATAGCAATATAACCTACTCAGATCGTGTCTAAACGGTCATCATCACGTTCATGCATAATTTCGCTACCTACCAGTGCCTGATATGCACGAGCTGGGTCGGCCAGTAAACATTATTCTTCCTCTGAATTCATTTTTGCTTTCTCCAAGTCTCACACTCTCCGCCATTGATGACGTAACACTGTTTAGCGGTTTTTCAGTTTTTAGACGTTAAATTCACTTTAAAAAAGGCTAAATTATTTATGAATGTCGTACTGACACTATTTGAGTTAGTTATGTTGTTATTTACTATCTAAATCTGACCGCAAACTGCCCAATCAAAAGCGCGCTGTCTACTCCGACTTTTTGATTGCAATGAGCCCTGACTCCAAAATACGCCCGTCAGTATAAAAAGATAGTGATTTTGGAGTCAGAAGCCCGGACTAAATTGATACATGTAAAAAAAAACCAGGGTATAAAGGTTTAAACACAATTTTTAATCCTTTTTAACACAATTAGAAACTGGGTATAACGGTCTAAATGATATACCTCCTTTTAGCACAATTAGAAACTGGGTAGCCTATAACGGTCTAAATGATATACTGGGTATAAAGGTCTAAATGATATACCTCCTTTTTAACACAATTAGAAACTGGGTATAAAGGTCTAAATGATATACCTCCTTTTAGCACAATTAGAAACTGGGTATAAAGGTCTAAATGATATACCTCTTTTTAACACAATTAGAAACGGGGTATAAAGGTCTAAATGATATACCCCTTTTTAACACAATTAGAAACTGGGTATAAAGGTCTAAATGATATACCTTAAAGGGAAAAGAAAATTCAATCGAACGTATACATTCACTAAATGAAACAGCCTAAAACTTTAGATAGAAATGAGCAGTTTATTCCTACGATTTTTTGCTGATTTTGAAATCCAGCTTTACCAGTTTACACGACAATGAAAGTAGATCATCCAGTGTTGATTTCGACAAGCCGCCTTCCTGGCGAAGCCGGCCAATAAAAGTGTAAGTTTCCGTCAAGCGTATCTCTTCAGCCCAAGCTGGCTTTGAATCCCCCACATGGAAAGGTCAGATGCATTTAATGCATTCGATATTTACATTATATTTAAGTTGCTCGCCCCAACTTAAAAAATAACCGTTTTCAATTAACAAAATTTGTTTTATATATAGTCTAAGACTGTGGGTTTCATACCAGTATAAGAAATAACCCAAGGCCTCACAACACTGCCAGGCTGGAACGCGCGACATTTAACTCCAATAATAGTGTCTTAAAGGCCCACTTGCCGCCGTAGCCTGTTTGGCATTTGTAAAGAAAACCAATTTGCACGAGCTTACTACAGCTAAAACCACTAAAGTTAAACATAGCACACATAAAGCATGTCCAAGTAAGTTTAGAATGTATAAATGATGGTGAAAAACAAACGAAGAATCGAAGATCGATTACAACAACAACACTGATCAGTGTTGGTTAACTTAAGTGTCGGATTACCCTCATTCAAGCGCTTTTGTCTGTGGTTTACACTCGGCAGGCTTTTATAGTCCGTCTTACTCGATCGTTAGTATGTATTTCTTAGATAAAGTTCGTAAAATTATACAGTGTCGTTAGATCGCCCACATGACTCAAACAATTACGGCACTTTTGCACACGATCAGGTTCGAGGTTTGTTGACATTGCGGGTACCTCAAAAATCTGTTTTTCAATTTCAAATTAAAAATACTAAATGATGTCAAAACTTTCAATTTCTGGTAAAAATAGAAAGTTCCTAACTTTCTCTGTCTGGGAAAAATACAGAAAACCGTCCACTGTTTTTAATGTAAACAGTCTTCTGGATTTTCGCGGCAAGTGTGCCTTTAATTATTTATGAACACTAAAGCACACGGGCACAGGGAAAGTCTTCTTTCTAAAATAACCATGGAGACAAGTTTCTAATTCTTTGTTTCAGTGGCATTTAGAAGTTGAGTTGATAATAACATAAGGCTTCTTTACGGATTGCAACTTCTTTATTGTTATCCCGACGTTTCGGTACAGTTTCTTAACTCAAATCTGTCCTGCCTGCTATTAGTATATATCTAATGTTGTATGTTATGGTCATTATTTTAACTTGATAACGATGCTAGAAACTGTACCGAAACGCCGTGATTACAATAAAGAAGAAGTTGCAATCCATACAGAAGCCTTATGTTATTAAAAGGAAAGAAAATCCAGCCAAACGTGTACATTCATTAAATAGAGTAGCCCAATAGCTCTTGATAGAAGTGTGCATTCGTACGATTTTTTGCTGATTTTTGATAGATTTTTTTAATTCAACTTTTCCAGTATAAACGATAATAACAGTAGATCAGCCATGTTGAGGAAAACACACATTAAACCGCCATTATAAGGGTGAGATAACTCGTGTAACCTCATTAGGCCAATTTTTATGCTATGCTTTACAAAGAGCGATTTAACAGTTTAACAACGGATTTCGAAGAAATCAAATGATTCAGCGACAAGAGGAATGTTTCAAAGATATAATATGCGGTAATAGCTGAAAGGTAGTTGAGATTAAGGATAGTTAATACTTAGCTTAAATCTGAAATCCGAAGTCCTTCCATATAATTCATTTAAAAGCCGTAACTAGGAACTAAAGTGCGTTACCCGATATGTATGGTCAGCTTAGATCACTCTGTGTGCTTTCTTTTCTTTTAAATTTCTTATTGTGCTAAAAAGAGGTATATCATTTAGACCTTCATACCCCATCGAAAATTATTGTAATAAACTACACCTATGATATGTCATTAGGTTGACGACTGACAGGAGCTTGGCCGTAGTCAGTTGAATTACATGGTTTGGTTTTACAAAGTTATTTTATTTAAACAGGTTAACTTGCCTGCTCCATTTACCAGCGAAAATTACTTAAAGATATATGAGAAACCCGACTGGTCGGTGAGTTATGAGATGTCTTTATCAAGCAGCAACATGTGAGTATTGCTATCGATTCTTCCAACGAAATCTTGAGCAACCATTGGAAGGCCACACTAATACCAAAGAGAGTAGATTGACAAGAGTGGTCACTTCGTCCAATCAACATTGCCAACATGTTCTTCTGGCCCCTTAGCGGAAGGGTGTTCCGACTGTACACGATTCGACCGTAGGGCGCCCCCCTACAGAAAGGAGGTTCCTAATAATCGAATCGTGTCAGTTCAAATTCAACATGGCGCGGACGAAGTGACCACTCTTGTCAATCTACTCTCTTTGCTAATACTTTATGTTTCTATAAGTAGAACACTTCAAAGTGGAGGTACATTTGGTGGTATGTACAATTCCCCATTCATTTAACACAAGGCCCGTCCCAGAAATCTCAAGAGAGTGGGGAAATGCTTTCTCCTTTCAATAGAGAGTCTAGCAAGGGGAGTAACTTTTCCGTGATTGAAATATATAATTTATTCGTTTAATCTCTAGGTAATCTTGTTACACATCAGGTCTTTAGAAATGCTTTAAAATGTGTACAATTTTGTAAAAACAAATTTTCCTTTTCCTTGGATAAATAGAGGTTATCTAACAAAAGCCATTGTGTTACTCTGGGTGTGAAAATAAAAAAAAAAAGATATTTTCATTCCCAGGTAGTGCGTTACTTCTTTTTTTCGCACTACACCCCAGATATTTCCACTCCCGGGCAGTGTGTTATATTTTCTTTATTATTTATGCATTAGTGTAAACTAGGGATTTCCTTCACTCAGAAATGTCATAATTCACTTCAGTACAATAACACTTTTTGTCATTTAACTGCACTCGACGAAGCTGATGCCGTCTTCTTTCTCGTGTACTGACTGTCTGCTGTACAACAACAACAGTACATAAGATTCACTAGTGACTTTTCAGTCATATTTAGCATTAAGATAAATAATTTACAACGGAAAACACTAGATTGATTCAGTAGAGGATCGGGTTACCACTTTGAATCAAAGCGATACAAATTATGGATCGTCCTTGGAAAGCGTTGTGTGACCTGGACCATGCAGTCGGACCACTGCGTGAAACTAGTAGCTGTAATTGTCTTTCAATAACGCGGTAAAACAGTGAAAAGTAATTTCATAGATGAATTTTTATCCTGATGACTGGTCCACTGCAGAGGTACAATCCATGAAGATTTAATTTCTTTTTACATGAAATGTCGCGTTGACATTTTGTTGCTGTTCATGTTGTTGATGTTCAATATCCTGTATCTTTTCATACTACAGCGAGTGTGTTATAATTGATATCACTCTCGTGATATTTATCGTTTGTTATTCATAGTAACACACTGGCTCTCGTAATCTTTACATCCCCCACCCCAGATCAATACACGTGCACTGTTTAAGATAAAACATCAAACGTTACATGCAGCTTTTAGTAAGAAAGTAAATAATATATTTACACCGTAGATGTTCCTATAATTCTCTACAGGACTGTTCGCAGAGGAAGTGTGGCATTATTTCAAGGCGTACGACCGGTCCGTTTCTTCCCCGCGTACGAGGGGGTACTAAAAGTGCTGACTGTGGACGAGAGAGAAAAATTGCGGGTATAAATACTTTAAATCAAATCCGCTCTTTTTTAATGAAAATATATCAAATTTTATAGTCTTCATTTGAAACAAAGATTTTAATAGTAATATTCCTTTGGAATTGAAATATTTATTTATGAACGGCGCCCAAACATTAGACACATTTGACTTCCATGGGTATTTTACCATTATGACTTTTGAATGCCGGGAATAGAAAATATTACTATTTTCTTAAAAAATATTTGCTATTTATAAATATATGTTTTTCTGGTTGACTTTTAGAGTGGCGCATACAGTATTCGGATTACAGTGAGGCATCGAAATGGTACCTTTCAGAACATCAATGTTCCCCTTGAAGGATCCCAAGGGGTGCGTGTTGGGTTCACTAAGTTTTATACACCCCGGCTTAATATGTCGATCGTATTATGAAATCATAAGTGTGCGTCCATGTCCAGTTCCGGATTAGTCCGGGTATCTGACTCCAAAATGACTTTTTTTTGTACTGACGGTCCAAAATACGGCAGTTAGTATAAAAAAAATAATTTTGGAGTCAGAAACCCGGACTGGTTCCGGATGTCCAGTTGTCTCTTTTGCTTCATAATTTGCTAAGTTTTGAGCAAATCGTAAGAATTTGCAAGGGTATATAATGTACCTTATAGGGTGCAAGGTATGCCATAAGCTATCTTTGACCTCACATGTTATATGATAATATGTTGCAAAAATACATTATATAATATGCTCTTCGGCTTCATAACCCTCAAAGATATATGCCTTATAGATAGACGCTTTGTCATGAACTATTCATGACTTCATATGTTATTTATCAAAGTGGCACAAGCTGCCAAGTTTAGGGAAAATTTCGTTGAAACGATACTTTATCACCAAGTACAAAATAAGAGCTCTTCGCTGATACCAAGCTTAAGGGTTTACGCTAAGGTAGTTTTTTAAGCATTAAACACTCTAAATTATACTCATGCATCCGGGCTATTGAAATTTTGTCCGCTATTATAATACATCTTTACTGGCTTTATTGATATTTTTTATTTCAAACGCACAACTTTTTTTGACAATAAGAATTCATGACCGAATTTTGACAGTTCATGCGTCATTAAAAACCTTGTAGTTAGACGATCTTCTGTGAATTATTTAATACATCCCATTTGAATTATGTTATGTTTCCTCATAACAAATTTATTAAGATATATATCTTTTAGGTAGACAGTGTGCCATGAACTAAAATTTATCGCGACATCACATCTTACCTAATATGGCAGCCATAGTTGATTATGTAATTTTCCTTTCCACCTGATCAAATTTAAAGTTCGGATCCAATCTTAAAACTGTTTTGCAAGGCATAAAGTCAGTTACAATATCATACTGACAACTTTATCTTAAAACCACACATAATGATCTCTTGTTAACTGTTTATCTTCTTCAGATATACCAAGATTTCCTCTACCGCGATCACAGTGGGAAATACTCAACTGGTGGACTGTTGGCCGAACGTCATTTTCGTGGACCAAAAGCCACTTACCCACAAGTTAACTTTCCTGCTGGACAATGCCACGACTACGGAATAGAATCATACGGGGTAAAATGTGCTATTTTGTTACCTGGGCCTGTTCACGCTGCGAGCTTAACGGCTGTTCGCACTGTGCGATTTGTCTTACAGACTTACAGATACTAAAATGGATGTTTTTAATTGGTCAATACGATTTGTCAACTAATCAAATGTATCCATTTGAATCGCATGCTAAAAGTCGGTACTACAAATCGCACAGTGAGAACGGGCCTTTAACCTGCGTTATTTATTTTGACCAATTGCAGTGTATGCCTCCAGCATGGTCATTTGTTTTGGTATAATTGGTAAATTACTTGATAAAAATTCAAAGTTCATCGCTTTGGTAAAACGTACTGAACGGACTGTAACATCCTTTGTGTTATATATATATATTGTTTCATAATTCCAGGCTGTTCTCACCCTGTTTAAAAGCGTCTTGCCAAGAGGCATCATTAGTTTCACTGTGAACAGAGATTTGTTTTACCTCCACTCTGCTACCAGCTTTCAATTAGACAGGATTGTTTTTGCCACAAAATGGAACGATACAGATCTCAACCCAATGCAACGTAAGTTTTGCACTAATTTTTCAGCTAATAACATATACACAGGCGAAAAAAGGGACACAACAATGATCAATTAGAGATTAGGTTTTTTTTTGTCAATTAAACCAATATTAGTGAATATGCTGGTCTGTTTTGATCCAGATAAAACAGTAAATACACCGGTTTGTTTAGAACGACATAAACCAATAAATATCCCGGCCTGTTTAGGACTAGATAAACAGTAAATACGCCGGTCTGTTTATAACTAGATAAACAGTAAATACGCTAGCCTATTTAGATCCAGATAAAACAGTAAAAACGCCGGCCTCTTTAAAACCATAAAAACAGTAAATACACAGATCTGTTTAGAATCAGATCAATAAATACGCCGGCCTGTTTACATCCAGATAAAAACAGTAAATTCGCCGGTCTGTTTAGAACCAGATAAAACAGTTATTACGTTTGGTCTGTGTAGAACCAGATAAAAAAGTAAATACGCTAGCCTGTTTAGATGCAGATAAAACAGTAAATGCGTTGGCCTGTTTATAACCAGATATAACAGTAAATACGCTAGCCTGTTTAGATCCAGATAAAACATTAAATACGCCGGTCTGCTTAGAACCAGTTAAGCAGTTAATACACCGATCTGTTTAGAACCAGATAAAACAGTTAATATGTTGGTCTTTTTAGAACCAGATAAAACAGATAATACACCGGTCTATTTAGAACCAGATAAAACAGTAAATTATGTTTAGATCTAGATAAAACACTAAATGCACCGGTCTGCTTAGAACCAGATAAACAGTAAATACGTCTAACTCTAATTTCAATTAACTTGTTTTCCCTACGTCAATAAAAACATGCTTGATTGTATGTTTCAATTGGTTTTACTTTTATTTACTTTTACTGTAAAGCTCGTGTACCTTTTAGTGCCATAAGTGAAATTTTGACATTTCCAGTTTTTGTTTTTCGTCTTTAAAGTGGCACTTTAATAGCATTTTGTACAAACGGAAACTTGGTTTTGAGATGAGAGATTCTGTAACTCGAAGAAAATCAAGCCTGTATCGAAAAAGGCATGTAAACTGTCCAATGACAATATTTCCACCGCGAAGAAAAAGGTTCTTGACGCGGACAAAAATTTTGAGCGCGGTGGAAATGTTTACACCCCGGAGAAAACTTTTTTGTCCGCGAAAGAAACCTTTTCTCCGCGGTGAGAAACTTTTCCCGGTGATGGAAATCTTTTCACCGCGGTTGAACGGTTCCCACCGCGTTGGAAAGGTTCTCCCCGCGGTGGAATGTTTTTTACCGCGGTGAAAATGTTTCCATCGCGGAGAAGAGGTTTTCACCGCGGAGAAAACTGCGAAGAAAAGTTTTCTCCGCGATATGTGGGATGGTTGCCAGTTACGAACGGAAGGTCGTGGGTTTCCTCCGGGCATAGAGCCCGAGTTCCTCTCACAATAAAACTGGCAACGCCGCCATATAAGTGAAATAATCTTGAGTGCGCGTAAAACACCAAACAACCAACCAACCACTATATTTAAATGTTAAACGTGTCCAGATGCACAAATTGCATAGCATTAGGATTGTTATTATGTGTGGTTTGCTTTTAGAATGAAACGATTTGTTTACCACTAAATGTCTCTTTTTGTTTCAGAAAATGTGGCTTTTAACCGTTTAGGTACGAGAGGATTATTTTATGAAGGCGCGGACTTTTTAGGAGAATACCTGAATAGGATTGGAGGTAAATTGAATTCTATGGAAATCATAAATGACTTATCTCTTAGATACTTTTGGAGATTTAAAAACTACCTCTGCCTTAAAATTATGTATTATTAATTGATGTGAAAGTAGTTGATTTCAGTTATTTATAATATTATGAAATTAAAGAAAGAATTGATGATACTAGCCATATTTTGTTGTAAAAAGAAATGATTTAAGAAGCTTTATAAGGGTCGGTAGGACTAATAATATTATAGCGTTTTGGTGGTTAGTAATAATAGCATACCATTTTAGTGGTTAGTAATAATAGCATACCGTTTTTGTGGTCAGTTAAAATAGGGTAGCGTTTTGGTGGTCAGTAATGATAGCATACCGTTTTGATGGTCAGTAATGATAGCATACCGTATTGGTTGTCAGTAATGATAGCATACCGTTTTGGTTGTCAGTAATGATAGCATACCGTTTTGGTTGTCAGTAATGATAGCATACCATTTTGGTTGTCAGTAATGATAGCATACCATTTTGGTGGTCAGTAATAATAGCATACCTTTTTGGTGGCCAGTAATGATAGCATACCATTTTGATGGTCAGTAATAATAGGATAGCGTTTTGGTGGTCAGTTATATTAGTATACCGTTTTTGGTGGTCAGTAATAATATGATAGCGTTTTGGTGGATAGTAATAATAGGATAGCGTTTTGATGGTCAGTAATGATAGCATACCGTTTTGGTGGTCAGTAAAATGGCCTACCGTTTTGGTGGTCAAAAATAATAGCATACCGTTTTGGTGGTTCGTAATGAAAGCATACCGTTTTGGTTGTCAGTAATGATATTGTAGCGTTTTGGTGGTCAGTAATGATAGCATACCGTTTTGGTGGTCAGTAAAATAGCATACCGTTTTGGTGGTAACAAATAATAGCATACCGTTTTGGTGGTTCGTAATGAAAGCATACCGTTTTGGTTGTCAGTAATGATATTGTACCGTTTTGGTGGTCAGTAATGATAGCATACCGTTTTTGTGGTCAGTAAAATAGCATACCGTTTAGATGGTCAGTTATATTAGTATACCATTTTGGTTGTCAGTAATGATATGTTAACGTTTTTGTTGTCAGTAATAATAGGATAGCATTTTGGTGGTCAGTTATATTAGTATGCTGTTTTGGTGGTCAGTTATAATATGAGAACGTTTTAGTGGTTGCATTAATAGTATAGCGCTTCTATGGTTAGCAATAATAAGATAGTGTTTTGGTGGTCAGCAATATTTGTACAATTTTTTGGTGGTCAGTTATAATACGATAACGTTTTGGTGGTCAGCAATATTTGTATAGTGTCTTGGTGGTCAGATATTATAGGATAACATTTTGGTGGTGAGTAATAATAGGATAGTGTTTTGGGGTCATTAATAATTATATAGTGTCTTGGTGGTCCGTCATAATTATATAGCCTGGTGGTCAGTAAAAACAGCACAGCGTTTTGGTACAACCTCTTGGTGGTCAGTAATAATAGGATAGCGCTTCGGTGGTCAGTGAAAAAAGTATAGCGTTTAGGTTGTCAACAATAAGAGTACAGCGTTTTGGTGGTCAGTTGTTGTAGGATAGGGCTTCGGTGGTCAGTAATAATTATAAAGCGTTTTAATTGTCAGTAATAATAGGATGGCGTTTTTGTGGTCAGTAATAACAGGATAGCGTTTTCGTCGTCAGTATTAATAGGATAGTATTTTGGTCGTTAGCAATAATAAGATAGCATTTTGGTGGTCAGTTAAAATAAGAAAACGTTTTGATGGTTAACAATAATATGATAGCATTTTGGTGATCAGCTTTAATAGGACAGCGTGTTGGTGGTCACCTGTAATAAGATAGCGTTATGGTTGTTAGCACCAGTAGGATAGCGTTATTGTTGTCAGTTATAATGTAATAGAGTTTTGATCAGCTTTAATAGGGTACCGTTTAGGTGGTCAGTTATAAAAATATAGCGTTTTGGTGGTTAGCAATAATTATTTTGCGTTTTGGTGGTCAGTAATAATAGTGTAGCGTTTTGGTGGTCAGTAATAATAGAAAAGCGCTTAAGTGGTCAGTAGTAATTATATAGGGTTTTGGTGGTCAGTAATAATAGCACAGCGTTTTGGTGGTCAGTAGAAAAAGTACAGCGTTTTGATGGTAAGTTATAAAAGTATAACGTTTAGGTTGTCAACAATAAAAGTACAGCGTTTTGTTGGTCAATAATAAAAGTACAACCTTTTGGTGGTCAGTAATAATATGATAGTGCTTTGGTGGTCAATAATAAAAGTACAGCGTTTTGGTGTTCAGTAATAGTAGGATAGCGCTTTGATGGTCAGTAATATTTATATAGCGTTTTGGTGGTCAGTAATAATTATATAGCGTTTTAATGGTCAGTAATATTTTCTTGTAATCTATGTTATCTATGTTTTAGGTAGAAGACCAACAGAGATTTCTTTGGTGGTCATGAAAGATGGTCAGTTAGATGTGCTCGGTGGATCTATTGAGATGGGTATCAAGGTTTGTTGACCACCAATTCAAAAGTGATATCATGTTTGTATCAGTGTTGACATTTAATCTTACTTTTCCATTAAACAGAGACAATGGCTCAAACTTCCATTCTATTGTTTTTGAATTCTTTGTACACGTCACCCAGTCGGTAAGACCCATTAAAGTGAACACTTTTGGTAAAATACAATATACTTCATCTTAAAGACAATATCTACCTGGTCCCAAAACATGGTTTATTTATTTTTTATGACTTTCCTACAAGAAGCTATGGTTAATTGTTCTTCGATGTCCGGTGACTGGATGTCACTGAAACTTGTGCACACCTGGTATGCTAACCTGCTATTGGTGTATTTAGGTCAAATAAACCAATCATATTGCCAGTTGTAAGGTGTGCACATGGTTCAGTGACATCCAGTCACCATTAACCATAGCTTCTTGAAGGAAAGTCATAAAAAATAAATAAACCATGTTTTGGGACCAGGTAGATATTGTCTTTTAAGATGAAGTATGTTGTATTTTACCGAAAGTGTTCACTTTAAATACTAACAATAAGCTTGTAAAGACGTTGCACAAAATTGCTAAAACATGAGTTTTGAGTTTAAACGTCAACTTTTATATCTGTTTTCCAAAGATCGTTGGCAATAACACAAAGGCTTTTTGGGAATAAATAAATTTAGATTGTAACATTGTCATATACAAAAAGGAAAGAAGTTATTTTGTAATGCATATGTAAGTAACGATTGTTTCAGCTTTCGGTTTCAACAATATCAATCAAACAAGCCATTTTTCTTTATCTTGAATAGGTATCTATGACATATTAACCGTCAAATTAAAAAAAAAACAAAGCTTCGGGGTGGGAGAAATGATAGGTTTATGTGTAAAATTCGGGTGGGAACATTAGATGTAGTCTAAGAAATTATCAATGTTAGTATTCACAGCTGCCGACCGAGAAAAAATATCTGAAAGTAAATGACGTCGGGAATAAACTGATTAAATCTTGCGTTTGGGCGACTCCGTTGAGCTCAATATCCTACATGAACTGTTACTTGATGACAGGATAAAGCCCTATTCTTTTTGATTGTGGGTTTGTTGCTGCAAAAAAAATTCTTTTCATTTTTCGCAACGCTATCTTGGTAGTATTGCTTTCCATTCATATTTCTGGTTCGCAAAAAGTGTAGGGGGGGGGGGGGGGGCAAATCATTGGATGTCCCCACCCATTTGGAAAGTGGGGGGGGGGATGTCCCCCCCCCCCCTGTCCCCTGCCTGTTGACGGCCATGCCAGTGTTGTCCATTAACAATGCTGCCGATTACCAATGTTGCCCATTATAAATTTGGCCTGTTGTAACATGTATTTGTCATAACGTAGTTTCCCTTTAGCTATTTGCTCTACAAACCCAAATCGTCTTGTTTGATTTTTCCCTGTTAGGACAAAGCTGCCCCATGTCTCACCAACAGATACCATTGGTCAAAATTACGCTTGGGCAACGTCTGGCACTGACGTCAACCAAAAACATTCGAGCTGTGACTTTTATAATGTTTTGCCAATTGTTTCGTTTCATTAGATTTATAATATTTAAATATCCTACATATGTGTATTCAATAAATAATTGATACTTCTTCAGATAAACGTCGAAAAGAGTAGTGAACCTTATCGGGTCTAGTCGGAAAACACTTCGGCTGTCTTCGTTTGCAGCCGGGCGGCTTTGACCACTCTAAAACTTCGGGGATTTACGTGCATGCGTGTCAAAGCCGACCGGTATCGAGCGAAGATAGCCGAAGGGAGTTCCGACTGGGCTTTGACCAGTCTGATAACCAGTCGAAACTCCCTTCGGCTATCTTCGCTCGCTACCGGTCGCTTTGACACGCCTCGGGCAGTCTGAGCTTTTTATACGGCAAATTACCGTATCTTTGGGCTGAATAAAAATGGCGTCGAAAGTAAATATCAAAATGTTGCACTGGAGACGAAAACAGAAAATAAAAATAATTATAAATTTATTAAATTCTAATGTCATTGAGAAAGATATTTGTTTATACATATTATTTAGCCCGGAAAACCACATGTTGTAAACAGACGCAGTTTCGGTACATATCAGGACTCCTCCAATGCTTTAATTATATAACTGATCGAGGCTGAAAGTTAACAAACCGAGTGTTTCGGTCCCTTACATTATCACGGGGACCCTTTTGTGGGGCCCTCAAGAGGATTTGGGAATTGTACGCTTCACGGCTACCTTTTTGGTCGCCATATTCAAAATGACCTGCAGTCTATCAAAGGGTATTTCACGCACGTAAATCCCCGAAGTTATCAGACTGTCTGATAACTTCGGGGATTTACGTGCGTCAAAGCCGACCAGTAGCGAGCGAGGATAGCCGAAGTGTGTTCCGAGTGCGGCTTTGACATGCCTCGAACAGTCTGAGGCTTTGTATACAGTAAATCACCGCAGTTTTGAACTGAATACAGATGGCGACTAGAAGTACATAGCAAACTATTTTACTACAGACGAAAAGAGGAAATAAAAATGATCATAAATTGACCAAATACTAAAACTAAACTAAAAAGATATTTAATATATTTGTTTATATATATGTTTTTTGCCCGGTAAATCACATGTTGTGTAACATTTAGAAGACAAACGCAGTTTCGGTAATTATCAGGATTCCTCCAATGCTTCAGTTATAACTGATTGAGGCTGAAAGTTAACAAACGGGAGTGTTTCAGTGCTTGCATTATCACGCTCAAGGAGATATGTAAACTGTACGTTTCTCGGCTACTTTTTTGGTCGTCACATTCAAAATGACCTCCAGCCCATCATAGTGTATTTCACGAAGTTTCATGATGAAGCGAGACACCAGTCCTGTTTGAGTTACTATGAGCAGACTGTAAATAGGTTTGGGATATAGCTAATTTGTAGTATATCCGCTGCTGAACATCTCATTTTTATTACACCTTATATAACAGGGATTCTAAATATAAATTTGAATGCATGTCATTTATGTGTGTCTTTTTAATTTCAGGCTATCATTAAAAATGAACAGACTCAACTTGGTTTGGCATTGATGACGTTTCCTCAAAACAAACAATCCTTCAATATATATCTGATGGTAACTATGCAATTCGTATCTAATATTTAGCCTCTTTAGCAGAGGCCGATAAAATACTTCACCGTTTAATGATAAAATACTTCACCGTTTTATGATAAAATACTTCACAGTTAAATGTTTTCTAATCTTGACAAAAATCATGTTTTTGGGGGTTACAATATATAAAATTGCTAACTTTTGCTCTAAGCACCTCCCCCCCCCCCTGATAAACATACCCAAGAAGTTTCAATAATGAATGAGACTGTTATTTTGTGGATGCGAGCGTGGAAAACCATTTTTTTCTTTATTTCAATTAATAGGTTTCTAACACATCAGCTGTATTGACCAAAGGTTTTACGATTTCGCTGGTTGCACCATATGTTTCATACGTCATCAGTCGGGAGGTAACTCCTGTCCCACTAGACTCTTCAATGTTTTTCTACAATGTGTCTATTCCGGTAAGCTACTTGGGTTTCAATATGATCATTTCTCAGAACAGTTTACACAGAAATAAAAAGAATTTGATTGTAAAGCTTTTTTTATTCCACTTTCACTCTGTTAATTGTGACACCTTCATTCCAGTACGCATACATTTTTTGTCGTCTACTGTATAGTATTAAGTTTACAGATTGCTAGATGTTTTACCCTACATTCAAGAGTATTTCAGTTCATATGAAAAAGAGAGACACTGAGACCCTTAAAGTTTAAGGAGGCCCGACATTATTTTATTTTTTTAACTGAAATGTAACTAAACGTTTCGTCTGTTGCAATAAGGCGTTTTAACATAATCACCATAATATACTGTTTTGGTTTCTCATGTTACGAATCAAAATTCTTAACATTCGAATGATGACAATTTACTGATATTTGAACTTTAAGAGTAGTTTTAAAATTTCTTTTATTTATATTTTTAAAAATGTTTTTGTTAGCTAGAGAAATGTTCAATTGGAGGAGCTTCAAACTATCAATCAGTCTGGTTTTGACAAACATGTGTCGCTTAAGGCCCGTTCTCACTGTGCAATTTGTCGTACCGACTTGTACGTTGCGATTAAAATGGATGCATTTAATTGGTCAACCAATCGAATGAATCAATTTTAATCGCATGTTACAAGTCGGTGCGACAAATCGCACAGTGAGAACGGGCCTTTAATCAGTCATCTTTATATTTGCCGCTGTCTGTTTAGATTGTAGACATGGCGGTAGCACAGTATCTGTGGAGTGGTATGATGTCTATACAAATCTTCGATCCCATTCAGAACAAGAATCACACAGGAACAGTAAGTAAAGATATATTTGAAACTCTTTTTGGTCAGATATCCATCCCTCCTTCTCTAGTGTTTACATTGTAATTTCACCATGCGCCTTTCACACCAGTTTGTTAATAATGAAACTACATGTATTTGATTTACAGTTTGAACGATTACAAGAAAGGATATGCGAAAGATCCGAGAATATAGCCTGTAAGTGTGCTTCTTACATGTAGTTAAGATTTAACATTTTATTACGGAAAAAGAAAATAAAATATGTAAAGAGATCAGGATTCCTTCCATGTTCACAATGCTAAATACCTATATGCCTACAGAGTTCCGATAAAAGCGCAACTAGGCTTAATACTTGCCAATATAGTCTTTGAAACGCTAATATAGGAATATAACACCCAATACAACTCAGATCCGCCCCTTCAAGAAGAACCACCATCACATATAGGATCGGATCATGCGCTTCAAAGAAAGGAAAAGTACAATCCTTTCTCAGCCAATTAAATATTATTAATATTTTTACTTTCAAAATAGGAGAGTGCCTACTGTAAATTAACCTGCATTCGTGATCTATCCGTTTCAAGCGCATGATCCGATCTTATATGTGATGGTGGTATATTAGATCATCATTTGAAGGGCAGGATTAGGAATGATCTGGTTCTTCTTGACGGGGTGGTTCAGGAGTGATCTGGTTCCTCTTGAAGGGGCGCATCGGAGTTGTATCGGGTGAATATAAACGTAATCCTAAAACCTAAAAGACGTGGAGCTGCATTCTATGTGAGGTTTGTGACTGTTGTAGGTAAAGCCAGCATTCCACTCTCCGATGATGGAGGGTTTGTAGAGCGTGGTGGAGAAGACATACTTCCAAATGGTAGAGCTATGATAGGTGTTAACGAACAGCAGACTCTAATGGATATAAGGTATATAGTGTACAGATATTTGTACTGATATAAGAAAACGAGATCTTTTGTGTAAATATATAGTTATTGGAAATTTCAGACAACCGTGGCATTTTTAATATATTTCCTTTGTGAAGTACCAATGTGAAGCCCCAATTTCAGTCCCAAACAACATTTTGGCCCAAACGAGACTATAAAACGTATACAGTGTGAAATATATAGGTCGCACGGCGACTGGGCGATCAATATTGAGGGCGTGAAAACCCCGCCAATCAAACAATTCCTTTAGTTTTTGTAGCATTTAACTTAAACTGCATTACCATATTATATTCAGAGAAGTTATTTGCACTCGTTATATGATTTTTATTCCTTATTAGAGAACATAAATTTCTACGTTTTTCATTCAGCTTAATATTTTTCTAACAACGCTACCCGGTGTTCCTTTTAAAACCCGCCCAAAATATTAAACAGTTAGCCTTCAATACATTGTCAAAAGAGTTGTTGAGACCTTTCTCACTATATATTCTTGATTTTCATGTTTTATTTAGTATTACAATCCGAGACCTGAAGAAAGGACAGAGAGTTCAATCCGTAGACCTCCAGACGAATGGGCAGAGTATCGGTGCTTTCGCAAATACAGTTTTCGAAAAGCTCATGGAACGAGAAAAAGAAGTTTTTGGCACGGTTTGTGATAAAAAAAACATTAAAGTTTCCTGTTCAATTTAAAAAAAGATGGTTGGGATCGACGAAAGGCACACTCGTAGAAGATGCCTTTATGACGTTTGTGAAAAAAGCGATTTCACACCTGATTGCTTTTAAGTGTACACTTTATAAAATATATCATATTTTATTTTCACTGATTTGAAGAAAGGTACTGGTTATATATTTTTCATGAAATAAGTTACAATGACACATGTAAATGTGGACAGGTATGATTCAAACATACAGAAAAAAATCTATTTTATGCTGATCAATTTAAAATTCATGCTGAAAATTTACAATTTAGCTTTTCTTTATACTCATTAAGGCACAACAAAATACAAAATTACAGAATTCTGAAAAAAAAAACATTTAATATCAAAACCCTAAACTTGCACAGTTTATCGACAAACAAGCCGGGTGGTGAACATCGAACACAAACGGGAAGATCAGAAACCGCGTAACTTCAGTGTTGGATCACTCTAATTAAAGATTTTTTCGTTTAAAGGCACACTTGCCGCGAAAATCAGGAATATTGTTTACATTAAAAAAGAAAGACCGTATTCTGTATTTTTCCCAGACAATATAAGTTAGGAACTTTCTATTTTTACCAAAATTTAAAAGTTTGGACGTCACTTTGTATTTTTAATTTGAATTTGAAAATTTGAATTGTTACGTACCAGGAACGTAAACAAACCGATCTGCCCCCTATTGGCGATTTTATGTTTCAGTTGAGTGAGTGAGCTAACAGCACAGTGTAATTTTACGTAGGCCTATTTATCTGAGAAATACAGACTGACGATCGGTTAACAGCGACTGGAAAAGCCTGCTGATAATTGTTTGAGTGAAAACCACAGATACAAAGGCCTGAAAGGAGGGTAATCCAACACGAAAGTTGACCGACACTGATCGTTGTTGTTGTAATCAGGCTTCGATTCTTCGTTTGTTTTTCACCCCATTGTTACAGTCTAAAGCTAACTAGACATGTTTTATGTGTCCTATGTTTAAGTTTAGTGGTATTAGTCGTAGTAAGCTCATGTAAATTGGTTTTCTTAGCAAATTTAAACAGGCTACGGCGCCAAGTGTGCCTTTAAAGACAATCTCAAATCACTCGGCAGACATTTTTGTTTCCATCACGCCAAATCAGTCTTATGCATTTCCCAGATAAATTTCTTGAAAAAAGCTCTACTGTAGGCGACACAACCTTCAAGTCATTAGGGAATTGTATAAAGATATTTTTTTGCCATCTAGTAAATATACAGAAAATCGTTCGCTGTTTTAATGTAAACGTTACTATAAATTGTGCTTTAGAAATGCGATAATATCCCTTATAACACTTGCCAATAATGACAATTCATTCACATACAGTAGAGTTAGCAATAGAAAGCTTAACATGGAGTCAAACCCAACACATGCCGATAACGATTTTGATAGGATGAAAAAAAATAAAATGAGCTATAAGTATACAATTAGACTGTATTTCAATGTTTGGAGTTGACTCGGCGGCTCCGTTGGCAGAGTGACATTCTGATAGTATGGCATAAGCCTTGCACCCATGGGTCTCGTGTTCGAATCACAATCAGTCGAAGAAAAAAAACGCGGGGGTTACAAAAGCTCTCAGTTCATTCACCAACTCAACATAGCAATGTTGCTACATAAGTGAAATAATCTAAATTCCAGGTAAACTAAAGTTTTTAAGGATTTTAGGCATTACAACCACTCATATCCTTGGAAGTATATAAAATAACACTACACCAATAATTTTGGTCTAGAATTCAATTGCAAATACTCCGTGGTAGACTGATAGGGCCTATCCTCCGGACTACGCAGACAACCAAAAAATAAAACACTAAAAGGCGTAAAGATGTGGCGGTCTGGTCTGAGTTGATTCAACCCAGACGGTTTCCATGTGCAGTGATGTGATACTTACTACTTTAGCCAAGACAATGCAAATTTGTTGCAGTTTTTATTGATTTTGATTGCTAATTTTCTTCATTTCTATTTTTCTCACTAAGATCTTAACCAGTGTGGATGCTGTATTGCTAAATTACATCAAACTTGGGAGACTAACGTTAGTTGTCAAAGTTGGCTCCCAGGAATCCAGACCGATCAGTATCATCGGTAGGATCCCTGCAAAGGTAAGCGAAGTCCTTTATCAATACCCGTCTAAAATGTTAAGATATACTGCAGCACTGTCGTTACCCATTAAACTGACTCAAGCTGCTTAGCAATTCATTTGTTTTCCATGAAAACTTGAACATTTTTGTTGAAAGACATACATGTATTCTGTATGAATACGTTCAACGTTTTTACAGCCGTTTTTCTTTTCTTTCACTTATTGGCGTGGTGTACAAAAATGAGAAATACATGTTTGTCTAACAACTTCCTGTCTCTGCTTTTTCTAAAAATTATCTGCGTTTTTAAACTTATGTCACTTAATCATGGCACAAAGAAGACAACGCTGTCGACTAGATATGTAACGACGTTAAAAGTTGTATACCAAAAAATACAATAGCTCCAACATCATATCATTTAGAGTATATAGTGTACTTTTGTTATATTTTGTTGAAGACTGCCAAAACACCTGGCTTTTCAATTGCCCAGAGAGCTATGGTGGAAAGAAGACTCACTACAACAACGACAGCAACAATAACACCATCAGCAACAACAGCAACAACAACAACAACAGCAACAGCAACAACCCAGACTACTACGTCTAGGAACGATGACCAGACTCTGGGTATTCGTAATATTTGGGATGATGAAGATGATGAAATAAAAGTAAGTAAAACAATATCACGAAGGAAATCTAACCTGGAATGATTGTTTGGATTTGCATGCCACATTCAAGGTCATTTCCTAAGTTTATAATTAGGGCAGTCTAATTGGTCAATTACGTTTTCCGTTGATTAGTAGTCTCGGGTTACACATGTCACGAAAGATTGTCTTTCTTCGTCGGCTAATAGTACTCTCCAATTACACATGTCATGGAAGGTTGTCTTTCTTCGTCGGCTAATAGTACCATAGGGTTATACATTTCATGGAAGGTTGTCTCCCTTCTTCGGATAATAGTACTCTCGAGTTACGCATGTCATGGAAGATTGTCTTTCTTCGTCGGATAATAGTACCCTAGGATTATACATGTCATGGAAGATTGTCTTCCTTTTTCGGATAATGGTACCCTAGGATTATACATGTCATGGAAGGTTGTCTTTCTTCGCCGGATAATAGTACCCTAGGGTTATACATGTCATGGAAGGTTGTCTTTCTTCGCCGGATAATAGTACCCTAGGGTTATACATGTCATGGAAGGTTGTCGTTCTTCGTCGGATTATACATGTCATGGAGGGTTGTCTTTCTTCTTCGGATAATAGTACCCTAGGATTATACATGTCATGGAAGATTGTCTTCCTTTTTCGGATAATGGTACCCTAGGATTATACATGTCATGGAAGGTTGTCTTTCCTCGTCGGATAATAGTACCCTAGGATTATACATGTCATGGAAGATTGTCTTCCTTCTTCGGATAATGGTACCCTAGGGTTATACATGCCATGGAAGATTGTCTTCCTTCGTCGGATAATAGTAGTCTTGGGTTACACATGTCATGGAAGGTTGTCTTTCTTCGTCGGATATTGGTACATTTTAACTTTCTTTAATACTTTTTGATCCATATTCTCGACATTTTCTTTATTGAAGATGATCGTAGATTGCGACTGAATCGTTTTGTGCTTGAAAGAAACATTATTACACACTTAAATAATTATTTTAATTGTAGAAATATATTTACACAATAGATGTTTCAGTTCAAAACTCGGACCCATACGTTTTGTCATCGAACCAAACAGAACAGCCAAACGTCTAACGTATGCATGGTTAAATAACACAGAGCTATTTGATGACGGAGTACCTATTCGGTTTTGAAACAAGAAAACATATATATATATATATATTAGAAAAAGCTGCAGAAAACTGCATTTGTGTTATCGCCACACTCAAAGGCAGTTTTCTGCAGCTTTTTCTATTATATATATACATATATATATATATATATATATATATATATATATATATACGTTTTGATAGCGTCGTTCAATTTGCACGTTCTTGGATTACGACTATAATTTTTAACGGTTTTTTTTTCAGGATCTGTTTGGCAAAGCTTCATCAGAAACCGTTGACTTTATCCTTATGGCCTTTTCCTTGGTGCTGCTTATACTCCAAGTGTAAACTTCAACTCTCACTCAGACAAATGTTTGTACACAGGCGGTGAATAAAAAGGATCAATCTATTGACAAAAACATGACTCAAGCATGGAGAATGAAACACCTATATAATTATTGTATGCATTTGCACTTTCTTATGTAGCTTGATAAGTCTATCACAATTGAATACCGTTTACCTGCAAGGAGCAATTCCAACATGGCTTATGTACAGCTGTATATGATTCCTGTGTGGCATAACACAAAAAAAAAACGTAGGCCACGTCACGGGAAGTTCTGCTACATATTTTTTACATAAATTTGAGCCCCCCTCCCTTCCCGCCCCGCCCCCATTAGAGGCTTCCTCATCTAAAAAACGCATGTGTAAATTAAATTTATCTGTGCTTAAATATCATTTATTTCATCAAACAAATATACGATCTAAACAATTGTTCTTTAATCCGATTTAATAGTATAGAATAAAAATACAAGATTGTAAGGAGTATATTTATTGTTCTTGTAATATTTGTTTTTTCATAAATTGATATATTATTGAAACAAATAGAGGGTTCCGATTGTTGTTTTCATATCCAAGACTTAGTCCGTGTCTCTGACTCCAAAATGACTATTTTTATACTGACGGTCGTATTTTGGAGTCAGGGCTCATTGCAATAAAAAAGTCGGAGTAGACTGCGCGCTTTTGATCAGGCAGTTTGCGGTCAGATATAGACAGTAAATAACAACATAACTAACTCAAATAGTGTCATTACGGCATTCTTGAATAATTCAGCGTATTATAAAGTGTATTCTCGTTATTTTGGGATTACACTTTCTTGAAAATATGGTAGAAATTCTTTTACCGATTTTGGGTGACGCCCGAAACGGGAACCGAACCCGGTCCCAGAGTATGGCACCTATCGCCAGCACTAAATAGAGGAGGCCGGTTGGCTGAATGGATAAGGCAGCCGGCATTTAGTGCTGGCGATAGGTGCCATACTCTGAGACCGGGTTCGGTTCCCGTTTCGGGCGTCACCCAAAATCGGTAAAAGAATTTCTACCATATTTTCAAGAAAGTGTAATCCCAAAATAACGAGAATACTGTTATATTCACTTTCTAAAAGACACTAACTAATTAAACTCATATTATAAAGTGAATTTAACGTTTAAAAACGGAAAAACCGCCAAACAGTGTTACGTCATCAATGGCGGAGAACTTGAGACTGGAGAAGGTAAAAGTGAATTCAGGGGAAGAATACTGTTAACTGACCGATCCTGCTCGTCCATATCAGACACTGGTAGGTAGCGAAATTATCCATGAACGCGATTATGACCGTGATGATACGATTTGAGTAGGTCATATTGCTATTTTTTGTCTAAATAGGATCACATACTCCGGCTTTTTGATTGCAATGAACCCTGACTCTAAAATACGACCATCTGTATTAAAAAATAGTAATTTTTGGAGTAAAAAACACGGACTAATCTAAGACTGTAAACCTAATTCTAATATACCTCCAACTCGTTTAACATTACAGAGATAGGGAAACCAGGGACCCATTATCTGATACAATAAAGGCTTCCTGCTGGTTTCAACCACTTTGCGTAAATATGCAGGGGTAGGGGGGGGGGGGGGGGGCAGGTCTTTGTTTGTGGCCGTCTGCTTCTATTAAAACAAATGCTTCACTCAAAATAAATAACAGTCAACATGGAAGTTAATGGTTTGAGCATATGTTCGTGGTATCATGGCAGTAACCGGCCATAGGAACGAGGCCAGTGTACACGGCTATGTGTCTTCGACGGATCAAGGGCGTTCCCTCAGCATGGCGGTGCATTCAGCAGTAACGTCCCAGGCAGCTTCTTCCTCAAACGCTCTCGGTGCTCCAGTCCCTAGGCCGATGATCACAGACACACCGATGTCAACAACTGTCTGTCAAACCAACATCTCTACCAGTCAACTTAATCTCCAGAAATTTCCACAAGGCTTGCTTCAAAATGCAAACATATCTGGTGGTAACTTTAATTTCCACTTTTTTACCTTACTCCCTTGACTTCCGAAAACAAAATGTCATTCAAAAAGTTTTTCGTTGAGCGGCAGAATATCGTACACGTTGATTGGTTAATGCGTTTTGTGTTGTGCATTCTGATTGGCTGAAGCTTTTACACCCCCCCCCCCCCTTTCACGATTTCATCACAAAGGCTTTTCCAGTGAGTGCCGAACAAAATGACTTCGCACAAAATTGCGGGATGGGACAGGTTGTTTTTAATAAAGGACGTCCTGGTGACCTGTGTGTTGTTGAATAAAGGGTCAGTTGCGGAATTTACCAGTATTATTTGAGGGCTCGGGGCCTCGCCAACACACTGATCACCAGGACGTTCTTTGTTTCTTAATTATTTCACATTATTTATTAAAAGCCAATACGCGTTTTATTCTAGACAGAAAGTCTCCTAAACTAATCTATTGATGAATTCGAGAGAAATTGCCTTGAGATTTTAAAGTTAGAACAATGAAACTGTTATTGGCGCAGTTCGTTTTGGCTGTGTTTGTTCGTATCAGCCTAGTTTGCTGGCATTGGTCCACGTAAGCCCGGTATGAGTCATATAGGTGTGGTTCTGTATTTTGCCGATCACATAAAAAGTCAATTAATAATACAGATGAGCCCGGTTTCCTCCCTCACTAAACCTGGCAACGTCGATGTATAAGGGCAATAATCTTGAGTGCGGCGTAAAACGTCAATCAATCAATCAATCAATCAATCAATCAATTAATAATATTTTAACAAAGTCACTATTTTACTCTTAACATATATTTAAAGGTAAAGTCCATTCAGATAATTTGATGATCTACTTCTAAAACTAGATTTTTCTATTTTAAAAATTTCAAAAAGACAATCAATGCGTTACAAGTGTGGATTCATTAAGATACCCCCATACACCAGTCAGTCGACTATCCATTTGCGTTCACTCCTTTAAAAGATCCTGTATTTTCTCTGAAAGAAATGGAAAACAACAGCTACAAATAAAATTGATTTTAAAATCTTATAAATGAGTATAAGCAAATTGTATGATAATATTTAATAAATTGAGCCTAATAGCGTTTAAATTGGATTGAAACTCGATAGCGCATGATAACCAATGCAACAGAAATAGGAGATATCAATCCTCACATGGTAATTAGTATGCACACCGAGAAACCCGTGGAAAAGTGTGGGAGTTGATTGACAAGCACTCACATACTATATACGTCCAAACTGCAGAAAAGGGCAAAAACTTTGGAAAAAATAAAACTAAACCAAAACAAATTAGAGATGTACATCCCCACATGGTAATTAGTAATTATGTCTATCACGATTCAAGAAAATCCTGTGAAAACAGTATGGAAATGTACTGACAAGTGTTCACGTTCAAGTTATTCCAATGCTACCAATAAGTGAAATGTGCACGACCACAATGTTTCAAGAAAATCAGGAAAAAAAAAACAGTAGGAGGAGATGAGTTGACAAGTAATCATTTTCAACATGCCCAAATACGATAAGAAAAGGATATAAACTATGAAAAGATAAACCTATTCATGACCACCCACACTAATAAGTGGATTGCAGGAAGAGCTACCTCTGTGTGACTAGATGATGAGCATTGCAGAAAGAGCTTTCTCTGTATGACTAGATGATGAGCATTGCAGAAAGAGCTTTCTCTGTATGACTAGATGATGAGCATTGCAAGAAGAGCTACCTATGTATGACTAGATGATGACCATTGCAAGAAGAGCTACCTATGCATGGTGACCATTGCAAAAAGGGCTACATATGTATGACTAGATGATAAACATTGCTTAACGAGCTACCTATGTATGACTAGATGAGGGACATTGCAGGAAGAGCTACTTCAGTATGACTTAATAAGGGCACTTTCAGGAAGAGCTACCTCTACATGACTTGATAACGGGACTTTTATGAAGAGCCACACCTACATGACTTGACTAGTGGACTTGAATCAAGCACTACCTCTGTATGACTTGATAAGGGGACTTGCAGGAAGCGCTACTTCTATATGGCTTGATAATTGGATTTGCAAGAAGCGCTACCTCTATATAGCTTGATAATTGGACCTGCAGGAAGAATTACCTCTACATGACTTGATAAGGGGATTTGCAAGGATGACTAGATGATGTACATTGCAGAAAGAGCTACCTCTGTATGACTAGATGAGGGGCATTGCAAGAAGAGCTACCTTTATATGACTTGATTAGGGAAATTGCAGAAACAGCGACTTATGTGTGATTAGAGGATCAGCATTGCAGAAAACGCTACCTTTGGATGACTAGGTGAGGGGCATAGCAGAAAGAGCTACCTCTATATGAGTTGATAAGAGGACTTGTAGTAAGAGCAACTTATGTGTGACTAGATGATGAGTATTGCAGAAAACGCTACCTATGCATGACTAGATGATGAGCATTGCAGAAAACGCTACCTATGCATGACTAGATGATGAGCATTGCAGAAAACGCTACCTATGCATGACTAGATGAGGGACATAACAGAAAAAGCTACCTCTGTTTAGCTAGATGAGGGGCATTGCAGAAAGAGTAACCTATGTATGACTAGATGATGAGACTTGCAAAAAGAGCAATCTATATATGAAAAGATGATGAGCTTTACGAAAAAAGCTACATCTAGAAAACTAGATGAGGAGCATTGCAGAAAAAGCTTCCTCTATATGGCTAGATGAGGGGCATTACAGAAAGAGCTACCTCTGTTTAGCTAGATGAGGGGCATTGCAGAAAGAGCAACCTATGTATGACTATCATGATGACACTTGCAAAAAGAGCAAGCTGTGTATGTCTAGATGAGAAACATAACAGAAAGACCTACCTATGTATGACTAGATGAGGGGCATTGCAGGAGCATTGCAACTATGTATGACTAGATGATGAGCATTACAGAAAGAGTTACTTCTGTTTGTCTAGATAAGGGGCATTTCAAGAAGAGCTACCTTTGTATGACTTGCTAAGGGGACTTCCAGGAAGAACAACCTATGTGTGACTAGATGATGAGCATTGCAGAAAGAGGTACCCATGTATGAATTGATGATGAGCATTGCAGAAAAGGCTGCTTCTGGATGACTAGGTGAGGGACATTGCAGAAAGAGCTACCTCTATTTGACTTGATAAGGGGCATTTCAAGAAGAGCTACCTTTGTATGACTTGCTAAGGGGACTTCCAGGAAGAGCAACCTATGTGTGACTAGATGATGAGCATTGCAGAAAGAGGTACCTATGTATGACTGGATGATGAGCATTGCAGAAAAGGCTGCTTCTGGATGACTAGGTGAGGGACATTACAAAAAGAGCTACCTCTATTTGACTTGATAAAGGAACTTGCAGGAAGAGCTACCTCTATATGACTAGACGAGGGGCATTGCAGAACGAGCAACCTATGTATGACTAGATGATGAGACTTGCGGAAAAAGCTACTTCTAGATGACTAGATGAGGAGCATTGCAGATAGAGCAGCATCATATGACTATTATGATGAGACTTGCAAATAGAGCAGCCTGTGTGTGTCTAGATGAGAGGCATAACAGATAGACATGCCTATGCAGGACTAAATGAGGGGCATTACAGTAAGAGCTACCTATGTATGACTAGATGATGAGCATTGCAGGAAGAGCTACCTATGTATGACTAGATGAGGGGCATTGCAGAGCATTGCACCTGTGTATGGCAAGATGATGAGCATTGCACAAAGAGCTACCTATGTATGACTAGATGATGAGCATTGCAAAAAAGGGCTACCCCTGTATGACTTGCATGAAGAGGTACCTTTGTATGACTTGATAAGCGGACTTACTGGAAGAGCTACATCTATATGGCTTGATACTTGGATTTGCAGAAAGAGCTACCTGTGTATGACTAGATGAGACTTGTAAAAAGAGCTACCTCTGTATGATCTAAAAAGTAGACTTGCATGAAGCGGTACCCATGTATGGCTTGATGAGTGGCCTTCAGGAAGAGCCACCTCTATATGGTTTGATAATTGGACTTGCAGGAAGAGCTTCCTCTATATGACTTGTAAACGGGACTTTTAGGAAGAGCTACCTCTGTATGACTTGATATGGGGACTTGCAGGAAGAGCTTCCTTTGTATGACTTGATAAGGGGATTTGTAGGAAGAGCTTCCTCTATATGACTTGATATGGGGACTTGTAGGAAGAGCTACCTCTGTATGACTTGATATGGGAACTTGTAGGAAGAGCTTCCTCTGTATGACTTGATAAGGGGAATTTTAGGAAGAATTACCTGTACATGACTTGATATGGGGACTTGCAGGAAGAGCTTCCTCTGTATGACTTGATATAGGAACTTGTAGGAAGAGCTACCTCTGTATGACTTGATATGGGAACTTGTAGGAAGAGCTTCCTCTGTATGACTTGATAAGGGGACTTTTAGGAAGAATTACCTCTACATGACTTGAAATGGGGACTTGCAGGAAGAGCTTCCTCTGCATGACTTGATAAGGGGACTTTTAGGAAGAATTACCTCTACATGACTTGATATGGGGACTTGCAGGAAGAGCTTCCTCTATATGACTTGATATGGGAACTTGTAGGAAGAATTACCTCTGTATGACTTGATAAGGGGACTTTTAGGAAGAATTACCTCTACATGACTTGACATGGGGACTTGCAGGAAGAATTACCTCTGTGTGACTTGATAAGGGGACTTGCAGGAAGAGCTTCCTCTGTATGACTTGATAAGGGGACTTTCAGGAAGAATTACCTCTACATGACTTGATATGGGGACTTGCAGGAAGAGCTTCCTCTATATGACTTGATATGGGAACTTGTAGGAAGAGGTACCTCTGTATGACTTGATAAAGTTATTTGTTGGAAAAAAGTTATTTGTAGGAAGAGCTACCTTTGTATGACTTGATTAGGGGACTTCCAGGAAGAATTACCTCTATATGACTTGATATGGGGACTTGCAGGAAGAGCTTCCTCTGTATGACTTGATAATTTGACTTTTAGGAAGAATTACCTCTACATGACTTGATAAAGTTATTTGTAGGAAAAAGTATTTGTAGGAACAGCTACCTTTGTATGACTTGATTAGGTGATTTGTGGGAGAGCTACCTCTACATGACTTGATATGGGAACTTGCAGGAAGAGTTACATCTGCATGACTTGATTAGGGGACTTGAAGGAAAAGACACCTCTGCATGGCTTGATAAAGTTACTTGCAGGAAGAGTTACATCTGATGACTTGATTAGGGGACTTGCAGGAAGAGCTTCCTCTGTATGACTTGATAAGGGGACTTTCAGGAAGAATTACCTCTACATGACTTGATATGGGGACTTGCAGGAAGAGCTTCCTCTATATGACTTGATATGGGAACTTGTAGGAAGAGGTACCTCTGTATGACTTGATAAAGTTATTTGTAGGAAAAAAGTTATTTGTAGGAAGAGCTACCTTTGTATGACTTGATTAGGGGACTTCCAGGAAGAGCAACCTATGTGTGACTAGATGATGAACATTACAGAAAGAGGTACCTATGTGTGACTAGATGATGAGCATTGCAGAAAAAGCTACCTCTGTTTACCTAGATGAGGGGCATTGTAGAAAGAGCAGCCTATGTATGACTAGATGATGAGACTTGCAAAAAGAGCAACCTATGTATGAACAGATGATGAACATTGCAGAAAAAGCTGCTTCTGGATGACTAGGTCAGGGACATTGCAAAAAGAGCTGCCTCTATTTGACTCTTGATAAAGGTACTTGCAGGAAGAACTACCTCTATATGACTAGACGAGGGGCATTGCAGAAAGAGCAGCCTATGTATGACTAGATGATGATCATTACAGAAAAAGCTACCTCTGTTTACCTAGATGAGGGGCATTGTAGAAAGAGCAGCCTATGTATGACTAGATTATGAGACTTGCAAAAAGAGCAACCTATGTATGAAAAGATGATGGACATTGCGGAAAAGCTACTTCTAGATGACTTGATGAGGGGCATTGCAGAGTGAGCAGCCTATATATGACTATTATGATGAATCTTGCAAATAGAGCAGCCTGTGTTTGTCTAGATGAGAGGCATAACAGATATACATGCATATGCAGGACTAGATGAGGGGCATTACAGTAAGAGCTACCTATGTATGACTAGATGATGAGCATTGCAGGAAGAGCTACCTATGTATGGCAAGATGATGAGCATTGCAAAAAAGGCTACCCCTGTATGATTTACATGAAGAGGTACCTTTGTGTGACTTGATAAGTGGACTTATAGGAAGAATTACCTCTAAAAGACTTGATATGGGGACTTGCATGAAAAGCTTCCTCTGTATGACTTGATTAGGGGGCTCGTAGGAAGAATTACCTCTGTATGACTTGATAAGGGGATTTGCAGGAAGAGCTTCCTCTGTATGACTTGATAAGGGGACTTTTAGGAAGAATTACCTCTACATGACTTGATATGGGGACTTGCAGGAAGAGCTTCCTCTGTATGACTTGATGAGACTTGTAAAAAGAGCTACCTCTGTATGATCTAAAAAGTAGACTTGCATGAAGCGTTACCCATGTATGACTTGATGAGTGGCCTTCAGGAAGAGCCACCTCTATATGGTTTGATAATTGGACTTGCAGGAAGAGCTTCCTCTATATGACTTGTAAACGGGACTTTTAGGAAGAGCTACCTCTGTATGACTTGATATGGGGACTTGCAGGAAGAGCTTCCTTTGTATGACTTGATAAGGGGACTTGTAGGAAGAGCTTCCTCTATATGACTTGATATGGAAACTTCTAGGAAGAGCTTCCTCTGTATGACTTGATAAGGGGAATTTTAGGAAGAATTACCTCTACATGACTTGATATGGGGACGTGCAGGAAGAGCTTCCTCTGTATGACTTGATATAGGAACTTGTAGGAAGAGCTACCTCTGTATGACTTGATATGGGAACTTGTAGGAAGAGCTTCCTCTGTATGACTTAATAAGGGGACTTTTAGGAAGAATTACCTCTACATGACTTGATATGGGGACTTGCAGGAAGAGCTTCCTCTTTATGACTTGCTATGGGAACTTGTACGAAGAGGTACCTCTGTATGACTTGATAAGTGGACTTGTAGGAAGAATTACCTCTGTATGACTTGATAAGGGGACTTTTAGGAAGAATTACCTCTACAGAACTTGACATGGGGACTTGCAGGAAGAATTACCTCTGTATGACTTGATAAGGGGACTTGCAGGAAGAGCTTCCTCTGTATGACTTGATAAGGGGACTTTCAGGAAGAATTACCTCTACATGACTTGATATGGGGACTTGCAGGAAGAGCTTCCTCTATATGACTTGATATGGGAACTTGTAGGAAGAGGTACCTCTGTATGACTTGATAAAGTTATTTGTAGGAAAAAAGTTATTTGTAGGAAGAGCTACCTTTGTATGACTTGATTAGGGGACTTCCAGGAAGAGCAACCTATGTGTGACTAGATGATGAGCATTACAGAAAGAGGTACCTATGTGTGACTAGATGATGAGCATTGCAGAAAAAGCTGCTTCTGGATGACTAGGTGAGGGACATTGCAGAAAGAGCTGCCTCTATTTGACTTGATAAAGTTACTTGCAGGAAGAACTAGACGAGGGGCATTGCAGAAAGAACAACCTATGTATGAATAGATGATGAGTCTTGCAAAAAGAGCAACCTATGTATGAAAAGATGATGGACATTGCGGAAAAGCTACTTCTAGATGACTTGATGAGGGGCATTGCAGAGTGAGCAGCCTATATATGACTATTATGACGAGACTTGCAAATAGAGCAGCCTGTGTGTGTCTAGATGAGAAACATAACAGATATACATGCATATGCAGGACTAGATGAGGGGCATTACAGTAAGAGCTACCTATGTATGACTAGATGATGAGCATTGCAGGAAGAGCTACGTATGTATGGCAAGATGATGAGCATTGCAAAAAAGGCTACCCCTGTATGATTTACATGAAGAGGTACCTTTGTATGACTTGATAAGTGGACTTATAGGAAGAATTACCTCTAAAAGACTTGATATGGGGACTTGCATGAAAAGCTTCCTCTGTATGACTTGATTAGGGGACTTGCAGGCAGATTTACCTCTGTATGACTTGATAAGGGGGCTCGTAGGAAGAATTACCTCTGTATGACTTGATAAGGGGATTTGCAGGAAGAGCTTCCTCTGTATTTCTTGATAAGGGGACTTTTAGGAAGAATTACCTCTACATGACTTGATATGGGGACTTGCAGGAAGAGCTTCCTCTGTATGACTTGATAAGGGGAATTTTAGGAAGAATTACCTCTACATGACTTGATATGGGGACTTGCAGGAAGAGCTTCCTCTGTATGACTTGATTAGGTGATTTGTGGGAGAGCTACCTCTACATGACTTGATATGGGAACTTGCAGGAAGAGTTACATCTGCATGACTTGATTAGGGGACTTGAAGGAAAAGACACCTCTGCATGACTTGATAAAGTTACTTGCAGGAAGAGTTACATCTGCATGACTTGATTAGGGGACTTGAAGGAAAAGACACCTCTGCATGACTTGATAAAGTTACTTGCAGGAAGAGTTACATCTGCATGGCTTGATTAGGGGACTTGTAGGAAAAGCTACCTCTGTATGATTTGATAAAAGGGCGTGTAGGAAGTACGCATAAGTCCGTATGAGGAGAATGTAAAGAGATTTGGTATAATAATTAGTCGGCGATAAATTGTAGTACTTACCAGCTGTTACCGTGTGTCCAATTGCTGCTAAAGCTTGAATCAGTGTTTCTGGTGTTTCACATTGTTGCTGCCAATTCAATAACGTTTGATAACACTGTTCTTTTAAGTCGCCTTGGTTGTCGTTTTTTATGCGTATTAGATCCCCCTCAGACAGACGCAGTTCTCTGCCAAGATCCAGCCATTTGCTGCTAGCAGTACTATCTTTTATGATTTTAAAGATGTCCCGATACCTTCGTTCACTGAATCTGCGACTCTCAGCTATTGGTTCATCTGTTAACAATGTATACAGACCTAGATAAGTTAATATATATTGATACAAAGCAAAACCAGAGCCCCCAACCTCTTTCCCCATTTACCACTAAAACAGTAGTGATTAAATGGAAATGAATTTAGCTTGTTTAAAGTACAATTTTGAAAATTACCGATCCATTCTACCTCAGAAGTACTCACATGATGTTGCTGCGCTTTTGCAAGAGAGGATCTCCTTTTCCAGCTCTTCCACCTTCTTTAAAACATTCACAAGGTCAGCCGCTTTCAGCACAAGTTTGAGAATCTTATAGTTACCAACACTTATGTGACCCTTCCTTTCCAGATTATCAAATATATCAGACGGTGACTTGCAGCTACACCATTCTGCAGGTTCAAGATATGCACGACTTTGCAGCTTCATGTCCTCGAGATACGTGTCTGGTATTTGACGATTTAACATCTTTACCATTCCGAGGTGTAGTATATACGATTGGCTACCCTAAAAAAGATTAAAATATTATAAATTGTTATCTTTTTTTACAGGAGGGGCGGTTTGAATACCGGAGAGACAAGACGTGTTTGTTTTCATGCTCTAGAAAAAATGATGTTGTTGTTAAGTTATCGCCATTGAGTGAAATTGAGAGAAGTTGGGGATTGAGAACATTTTTCACTGCAGTTATGGCCTTGCAAGGAGGACCGGGAAGAAATGATGTCGATGGCCCTAGAATAAGCTTTACAAAGGAATTTACATTGAAAATGATGATCAAGAGTGGCGAAGAGTGGGGACGGTACGAGGTTTGTGAAGGTTCTACTTCCACCAGGACTAAAATCCCTGCCGTATGCTATGAGGTTTGAGACAGCTAATGGGCCGGAATATTTTCGAGTTATTCATAATGGGCAAATAAAAATCTGTTCAAATTGCCTTTTCGATGAACATTTGTACAAACAATGCCCAAAGCACGTTTGTCCCAAATGTTGGTTCTGCGGACATTTATACCAGGGCTGTTGGGCCCCAAGGTGTGATAATAATTCGGAAAAAATGTATATGCCCTGAACAGTCGTCCATAGTTATGTGTGACATCTTTGGGTTAAATGAACAGACTTGTCACACTGACCCTTCGTCTGAATCTGCAGATCCATGTGTGTGGCCAGTGTCTAAAATACATGAACCAAATCAGGATATCCCTATACCTGAAACTGGACCCCTACCTATGTTACCAGCAATGAATGGAAGTTCTGAAAATCCCGTGCAATCAACAGGCAAGCAGTATGATAGCGATGAGGATTACATGCCTTTCGACAGCATATATCACTTCACTGATCTAACTTCAGCACCTGAGGTCACCGCTCAAGATATAGTGATACCATGCGCGACTGAAAGTAACAGTGAGGCAATGGATCAACTTTACTCTGAAAGGAAGAGTGGGGACAGCGAACCGAGTTGTACAAAGGTTAAACACAGGCGAAGTCAACGTATCAAGCCAAAGCCGAGTATCGGAAAATTAAAGAGGCCGATTCCTTACAGTAAGAAACCAAATTCAGACTAACTAAATTGATGTATATCCTTTTCTTTTCCTTTGTTATCAACATGGTGCCTGTAGGAACACTTAATTGCAACAGCCTAAGAAACCTTGACAAAATTGATGCAATTAATAGTTTATTTTCATTGCAAATACCGATATTTAATGTTTACAGAAAACCATTTGGGACGAAATTTGTATTAACAATTATAAGCATTTATTTTCTTCTGAAGTGTATTACAGTAACGTGGCCACTGTGATATCTAAAACGCTTAAAGATCGTATAGTGAATTCAAATAATAACTATGTTGGCAGAATTCTGAGGGTGAAATTGATATCCCTAATTGCTATGCTCCTGATATCATTTCTGACAGATACCGTTTTTTCAGAGAACTGAGTAATTTCGTTAGACCTGAAATACACCAAGAAAAAGTTAAGCACCCCCATGGAAAGTTTGCACCGACCGATAAAATCATTGGTATAGGGAGATTGTTGGCAAACTGATGTTGCAGAAACGATTGTGATCATAAATGGCAACATTCTGGCGTTAAGAAATCACCATTAATGGCAATAACCTATATAATTTATTCAGGATATCGTTTGCCAAATCGAAAGTTTATTTGTGCCATCTTTGTGTATATGCAATGTATGCGCAATTGTACGTTTGAACTTCAAGGTAAGCTAGAAGCAGACTACCGGCGGGCCTCGAAAAGAGGTAATTTATGACCAAAATAAATGCATTAGAAGATATAAATGTACTCCTGACAAAGAAATATACCAGGGTGCTATACTACGTTCAAAGGCTCAATGGGCGTATATAAGGGGATAAAAACACAAAGTTCTTTTTAAATCTCGAAAAATAAAATCAAGGGAATACAATTATAAAACATCTGGCGAATGTGTATAAGCTTCTGACAGTATAATTAGTGAGGTAAACCAGTTTATAGCCAATTATATAGGAAAGATGAGATTGATAGTGAAGATGTGTCTACTCATCTAACAACGCGTTTAAGTGATAGTGACAGATAATTGTGTGATGAGATTATCATAAAAGAAGAGCTTACTTTCTCTTTAAAGGGCTTGTCACGTGGCAAGAGCCCTGGGAATGATGGACTCACAGTTGAGTTTTACTCTTTTTTCGGGAGTGGATGAGGGTGGAGGGTGGGGGAGAGTTATATTGCTGTTGAACTTTGTAATGAAATTTTTGCTAAAAAGTGTTTATCAAGGACTATGGAAACAGGCATTATTTCCTGAATTTAAAAAAATAAAGGGGATAGAGCTTTTTTAAAGAACTGGCGGCCTATCACCTTGCTTGACTATAAGATTTTGTCAATGGTAATGGTTAACAGATTAAAACAAGTTTTAGCAAGCATTATCTCCTCTTTTCAAAGCTGTTGTATACCAGGGCGGTATAGAGATAAAATACAATATAATAGGGGGGGGGGGTAATTATCAGGACATCACAACTAAAGCTAAAACATTTCATTTAAAGCTTCCGAACCCCCAGATAAACACTGTGTGGAAGAAGTGTTTAATTTTTTTCTATTACATTGTGAAGGGTTCAGCCTTTCTTTCAAACTCTATTTATTCAGCTGACTAAGTTTTACAAAGACGTGCTTTGAAGCTGGAGCGAAGTAACTGATTGTATAGAATTACTTATCAATTCAAGAGAGCTTGTCTGGTCTCAACCTTCATTCAAAAACCCCAAAATAAATGTTACCGGTCAATATTTAAATTCAAAGCTGTTTATTGGTGCAGGCTTGACGCTCTTCGGACACTTGGGGTCGGTTGCAAAAAGCTGTATTAATCTTAAAGCCTGCCGCAGACGAGAGCTATCTGGTGAGCTAAATTTCATTCGTGGCACTTGCCTTAAGCACATAGCTCACGTTAGCGGTGAACTTTTGGTGAGATTTCCGTCATACGTGGCGCTGCGTCAAATACAACGTGCTTGATAATTTTGTTTATTCGTGCAACGTACCTCTCGTGTGCGGTTTGGATGCGAGCTAACTGCTTTCGACTTTTTGCAACGTCATGACGTCTCTCAAGTACCAGTTATATACGGTATGCGGGCATTTTCTTACTTGCTTCTCTCGTTGTTAATACCACTGGGACACACATTGTAGCTATACATAGGCATAATAATTTAAACAAGAGATCCCTTAAAGGGATCTTAACGCCCGCGTTCATCTATTCCTATTAAAGATTGTTAATAACTGGATATAGGGATTGGGGCCTACATAAAAAATCTTATTCCAGGGAGATAACTATTGTTGAGGAAAATTAAATTGTGAATTACAAAGTAAGCTCCCCTTGAAATTTTGGTTGAAAACAACATTGCCACCTGGTAGCCATATGTAAATGAAATGATAATGTACGGTGCACAGCTAAAACTTAGGGGGGTGATGTGTGTCATGTTTGGTTAAGATCAGGTCAGTAGTTTTCTTTGAATAATGATAATAAGTTTCATTTTCAAATTTGGTTAAAAAACAACATTGCTTCCTGGTGGCCATATTTAATAAGCAAATGAGATGAAAATGTAGGATGCACAACTAGATCATAGGGAGATAATGTGGGCCAAGTTTGGTCAAAATCAGACCAGTAGTTTTCTTGGAATAAAAATAACAACAAAAATTTAGTCCTCCTGCAGCCATATTGAATATGCAAATGAGATGAAAATGAACGGTGCATAACTAATCCATAGGGTGATAATGTATGTTGAGTTTGATTAATGTCAGGTAATAAAGAAAAACAACATCGCCCCCTGGCGGCCATATTGAATATGCAAATGAGATGAAATGTACGGTGCACAACTAGAACATCGGTTGAGATGATGTATGCTAAGTTTGATTAAGATTGGACGGGTATTTTTCTTGGAATAAAGGTAACAAAGAAAAACAACATCGCCCCCTGGTGGCCATATTGAATATGCAAATGAGATGTATGATGCACAACTAGACTATATGGAGATAATGTGAGCCAAGTCTGGTGAAAATCGGACAAGTAGTTTCCATGGAATAAAGGTAACAAAAAAAACAATATCGCCCCCTGGTGGCCATATTGAATATGCAAATGAGATGAAAATGTACGGTGCACAACTAGACCGTAAGGTGATGGTGTATGTTGGGTTTGAATAAGATTGGACTGATAGTTTTCTTGGAATAAAGGTAACAGCTAAAGTTTTCTTGCAATAAACGTAACAAAGAAAAACATCTCCCCCTGGCGGCCATATTGATTATGCAAATGAGATGAAAATGTACGGTGCACAACTAGACCATAGGGTGATGATGTATGTTAAGTTTGATTAAGATTGAACATGTAGTTTTCTTGAAATAAAGGTAACAAAGAAAAACAACATCGCCCCATGGCGGCCACATCGGATATGCAAATGAGATGAAAACGTACGATGCACAACTAGACAATATGGAGATAATGTAAGCTAAGTTTGGTGAAAATTGAAGTAGTAGCTTTTTTGGAATAAAGGTAACAAAAAAAAACGATATAATAATATCACCCCCTGGTGGCCACATTGAATATGTAAATGAGATGAAAACGTACGGTGCACAACTAGACCATAGGGTGATGATGTATGTCAAGTTTGATTAAGATTGGACTGGTAGTTTTCTTGGAATATAGGTAACAAACAAAAAGTTAAGGGACGGACGACGGACCACGGAAAAGCGATTTGAATAGCCCTCCATCATAATGATGGCGGGCTACAAAATGCTAAAATGGCCAAATATCCCCACTACGACTTTGCCACATTTATTTGCATTAGGCCTATGTTGTTGTAAAGTTATGGGACAATGAAGTGATCCCTGTTCATAGAATCACCCATATCTTATATTGATACATCTATGATACCAGCAGCCTATCCTAATGGGCTCTTCCTTTCACCAAGTTATAGTGGCAAAATGCTGTCGAACTACCCCTGTTAAGGCCTATATGTGATATTTGAACCACAAATCCCGAACCTTGAATAATTTTGATAATTCAACGCTATTTTGATTAATATTGCGTTGTATATTTCACATATACATGTCGTTACATTGTACTGTTGAGGGATATAACTTAACATTCAACTCTTTCAGAAATCTCACCAAAAGTTCACCGCTAACGTGAGTCGTGAGCTATGTGCTTAAGGCAAGTGCCACGAATGAAATTTAGCTCAGCAGATAGCTCTCGTGTGCGGCAGGCTTTAGTCAGACTTAAACACGTCGCGTCACAAAGGAATTTGATTGTGACGTTGCCTAGATAAGTCAGACCTAAGCTTAATACACCTTTGTGCAACCGGCCCCAGCTATATGAGACTGTGCCAGGTTATCTCCCGATAATCGGTATCTGTGAGATTATAAAAGAGCATTTTCCAGAGGCAGACGAAGAAAAGATAGCTGCTATGTATACTTTGGTCACGTCATGTATCCCTGGTCACTGGGACAAACTGTCAACATTTGATACGCCATACGGGGAGGCTGTGGTAATATTATAAAAATAAATCCACTCCTGTTCAAACCTTAAGTACAAAAGATTTTTATTCGGTTCTAATTACGAAAATATATCAACCAATCAGCAGCCTGGGAAAATGGTCTTTATTTAGTCTCTCTTTTAGTTTGGGTTTTGTGTCATTGATATATTCTATAATTTGCATATTGATGTTTAACTATTGCAAAAAAAAAAATTATCGTCCGTCAGTCGTATAACATGCATATTACAGGTCTGATCCCAAAGAATATTAAAATTCGGGCGCATAACATACAAAATTTTACTCTCCATTTGCCCCTCTACGATAACTGCAGAAGAATTGGCTTAATGAACTATGACGTCAAACTCTACCTCAGGTGTTTACGTGCACTTGGAGTGGTTACGTAATACACGATCTCTGCTGTGCCGGTATGTTTCCATTGCTGTTTGTACACGTCACTTCCGAGTTTTTTTTCGAGAAATTAAAATATTTTCTTATCACCCCTTTTTAACTAATGGTATTTCGCTTCAACTTATGTTCTTCAAATACTCATTTAAATCGTATACAAGCACAAACCAGCTTTGAAGTCTGTCCATAAACCTTCTAAAGAAACAGTAGAAACAGTTAGTTAATTTTTAAGAAGTTAGAACTAACCGCAGAAAATATTTTTAAGAAGTATTATCTAAGCTCAAAGAAGAAAGAGCTGAGAATGTCCAAGAAGGTTACCATTTACATATTTGGCTATCCGGGCGAACAAGTATTAATTGACAACCATAGGGTACTATACCGTCATACCGTCCTACTAGTGGCAACATATAGTTTCGAGAAGTTAACCGGTTTAATCTTCGAACGAGACATGGAAGTCAAAAGTAAAGCTCACTTGTCTTTATTAGTCTTGAAATATCAAGCAATCATGACAAATGTTCTCATATTCTAGTATGTATAGTTTGTATTATCAAGTCATGCTATGTATTTCCCCATAACTCTTGTACCATAAGCCGAATTGAAATGGAACAATGTTCAAGGGGTTAAACGGTGTATATTATCAACAACTATTATTATTATTAACACCTTCCAAATATGCTACCAGCCCCGATAGCTCAGTCGGTAGAGCATCCGGTTCAGGCTTGGGAGATCCGGGTTCAAGCCTGGGTCGAGTTAGACCAAAGACTTTAACAGTGGTGGCTGTTGCTGCTTCACTTGGCGCTCGGCAATAGGAGTTAGAGCAGCGACTGGTTGGCCCGGTGTCAGTATACTGTGACTGGGTGAGGGGGGCTTGCTGGTTGTCTTTGGCAAGTCGTCTCGGTGAGGCAGCACCTAAAAGTCAAGAGCGGTGGAAATCCGCCCTTCAACAAGGAGACAACGTCTTCGTATAACTGAAATACTGTGAGCAGGACGTAAAACCCAAATCACTCACTCATTCACTTCAAATGTGCTAGGTTGATAACGGTTTATGTCAAATAAGAATTACCAGAACAATGTAGATAGAATAACTAGAATAGGTAGATCAGCAAGTACATTGTCTCATTCTAATTCATAGATTCATGTACGGCTATACCTTTCCCCAAAAATTGCTTGTCCTACGTATTTAATCAACCAGCGTCCGTTTAATTTAGCAATGGCTATATACCTCTCTAAATATTTATAAATAGTACCTGGCACTGTCCTGCTGAGAAATGAAGAGGTTAAAAACTAACTATAACTACACATTATAAGAAACAGTTTCTAAGTCACATATTTTAGCATAAAATGTATGTAGTTGTCAATGTCAAAGATAGTACAATACCTTCCTTATTGATGGTTGCATTTTCACAATGTTATCAATAAACAACTTACTGGTAACTCCATTTTGTAAATTGATTATCGCATTTTCGCAATGTTTTTTTAATAGTTTTTGCACTGTTGAAAGTAAAACATGCGAACAATCAGGTGTGTATGAAGTAAATACTTGGCAAATTACCAAAAATAATATTCACGTTCTGTTACTTTGTGCAATTGTGTCTAAATAATTCAAAGCAGAAGGTTTTGTGAGTAATGTGATAGGTCCACAATCAATAGATTGATTTACTAAACTACAATTAACGTATTGTTTTGTATAAATTCATAGCCGGTTCGATTCCCGGGGAAATACTTGTGTAAAATAACCATAAAGACAAGTTTCTAATTGTGTTAAAAAGAGGTATATCATTTCTTTATTCCCAATCAGGAGTTGTCGCAATAAATTAAAACCCATGACATCGACGACAGTAGAAGTTTGGCTTTAGTCAATAGTCTTTGTAGAAGTGTATCGATTGTCCTCATTCCAACGCCAATCATTTAGTTTTTCAACGGCCTTCAAAGCCTCTTACTGTCGTGACGATCAGACATTATGACAAAAGTGTGATTTTTGGCAACTCATGCCACTTTAAGGGCATTGTTATTGAAATTGCGACCCTCGGGCCGGGGGTCAGTATGATTTTTATTAAAGCAATTTCCGTCGACCTGGCATGGGCGAGGATTACGTATGCCAAGTACATTTACCTTGCTGACGTTGTATAGTCTGTGGAGCCTAATGTTATATCATGTACAAACTAAGCTTGTTCAAATCTACCAACCGTTTTGAAACTTTTCATGCTACAAATATAAATTTATAAATTTCAACTTATTAAATTTCAAATGTTTGTATGTATCCTCAGGTGGGCACAAACTCCTGCATCTACAACCTTCAAAATGTTTTGTAGGCGGGGGACCTGCTAGGACTCATCTTGTTACACTTTACATATAGATCATATGCCAAAAGCCCTATTTTAATAGTTATCATGGTTCGTGGAGTGGGGGTAAGAATTATTTACATGGTCATCGTGGTAATTGATAACGGTCGAGCCGTTTCGTTGAAACAGAATTAGCCAATTTTTCGTCATTTTTACCAAGAAGTACAAAATTAGAACTGTCCTTCCATATCAATCCTGAAGAGTTTTATAGGCATCAAAAATAAATGAACTCATCCATACCGGCTATTTAAGAATGTTGCCGTTACTAGCAAACATCTTCGGTTGACAATCAGAATATATGAAAAAATTCCGAACTTCGGCTAGCTCATACCACTTTAAAAGCACACTGACTGTCAATTATTTGCTTTAGATTCTGTTTCGATGGGGAGTTTTTGTTTTGTTATTTTTCATTAAAACAAATCTTTAAACCAAATACAAATAGAATATTTGGTTTTCTTTACTGGTGACACGAAAAATGACAACACGTGGCAATATTTAGTCCGTAACAGATAGGTTACAAACTCAGCTTATACTAAACAAGAAGTATTGACTCATTGAATGTCACACCTGGCCTACTAAATAGTGAATATAAAGTCTTCTAAGAAATATTTCTAAGAAGCGTCTAGTTTCTTTTCCATATATATATATTATAGTGTACGCACAAACCATAAGGCCAGGCTATGCTTTGTCATTCGAAAACTGACTGTTTCGTTTTCAAAAACGGATATTTTCTACCTGATTAAATTAGACAAAAAAAGCTTGGGTCTAACTCTATACTCAAGTAAGCGTATCTTTGGATACGTCATTTATCTTATATATGCTTTAACATACAAGTAAGAAAATATAAAACTAATGTGTAAAGTTATATGTACACTTACTGGTTTGTCCATTTTGTCACTCAGGTGAGACCTCGTTCTGATAACTTCGGGGATTTACGTGCGTGCCAAAGCCCACCGGTAGCGAGCGAAGATAGCCGAAGGATGTTCCGAGTGGTGAGACCGCTGCATATGGATACAGGTCATAGTTTTTTACTTCCGTTTATTGGTGGATATTTTGGTGTTTGTTTTTTATTTGTTATTATTTTTTCTGGCCCCCTGCATTTTTTTTCTGGGCATTTGTGTAGTTTTTATGAAAGGACAGGGGTTGAGTTACTGTCTGGAAATGATTTTAGAAGTGGAATGGGACCAGTTCAGGTGGATGGAGATCTGATAGTTAGGCGTGCTTTGGTCTGTTTACATCCGGTGGACTATGTGCAAAGTGGCCCCTACGGAAGGTGTTGTGAGTGCAGACATTAACATTGCCGCAAATGGGAAATGAAATTGGGACCTACTGTTCGTGAAAATCTTGTTCAATGTTAATTAGTGTAGTAAAATGTTTCAAACTGTTCGAGGGAAGACCCATTTAAAGATTTAGACAAAGAAATAGCAATATAACCTAAACGGTCATAATCACGTTCATGGATAATCTCTTTACCTGACAGTGCCTGATATGGACGAGCAGGATCGGCCAGTAAACATTATTCTTCCCATGAATTCACTTTTGCCTTCTCCAAGTCTCAAACTCTCCGCCATTGATGACGTAACACTGTTTAGGTTTTTTCAGTTTTAAACGTTAAATTCACGTTACAAAATGCTAAATTGTTAAAGTGGCATGAGCTGTCAAAATGTTGATATTTTGACGTTAAAACAGAATGTTTAAATCATTGGCCACTTTTCTAAAGACGTATAATTCAGAAGCTTTTTAGTGCTTGTAGTCTCGAAAATGCACGATTAAGTATTGTTTTGAACTAACTTTAGCTTAGAATGAATGAATGGTCGTCCCGTTTATTTATATTTTGTTTACTTTCCGAACACGTTTTCGGTTCGTACACGCCACATACTGTAGGGATTTTCCTCATTCCAACGCCAATCATTTAGTTGTTCGATGGCCTTCAAAGCCTCTTACTGTCGTGACAATCAGAAATTATGAAAAAGTGTGGATGTTGGCAGCTCATGCCAATTTAAGGAATTTACGAGCTCTCTAAAGAAAAATGAAATATTGAATTCAACGATTTTATACACACCGACGTACCTCTCGATAGCAGACGTAGCAGACTGATAAAGGAAGTGACATAGAATGTTCTAAGGAAGTGGGGGGTTTGTGAGGAATATAAAACCGTCGAACTAAATCATTTCTGTTTCAGGAACGTTACAGCGGTAACTTCACATGGCATGACATGTTAAATTTAGGTCCTTTTATTTATAAGATAGTTTTGAAAGTTGGGAAAAAATTATTAAAAAAGATGACGTTATACTTATATCGAGTTAATGGACCTGCGGACTAGTGAACCTTCGGACTAATGAACCTTCGGACTAGTGGACCTTCGGACGAGTGGACCTTCGACGAGTGGACCTTATGACTAGTGAACTTTCGGACTAGTGGACCTTCGGACCAGGGGACCTTCGGACCAGGGGACCTACGGACTAGTGGACCTTCGGACGAGTAGACCTTCGACGAGTGGATCTTCGGACTAGGGGACCTTCGGACTAGTGGACCTACGGACTAGTGGATCTTCGGACTAGTGAGCAGTCCCCAATCTGGTAGACGGACGGAGGCTATCGCTTGCGGGGGTGGGGGATAACAAACATTACCATATTTTCTTCTTCTCATGTTTATTAACCATATTGAAAGCCATGCAGATATCTCGAAATGAACCAAAGGTGAATTGCTAAATGATGGTTTGATTGATTGTTTGGTGTTTTACGCCGCGCTCAAGATTATTTTACTTATATGGCGGCGTTGCCAGTTTTACTGTGAGAGGAAACCGGGCTCTATGCCCGGAGGAAACCCACGACCTTCCGTTGGTAACTGGCAACCATCCCACATAGGTCGTTCGAGTGAAAACCCAGTCAGAAAATTTTCCAATTGTTTTGGACTGAGTGCGATTCAAACCCGCGACCAATTGGTGGAAGTCTGTTCGGATTGCGTGTCCAACGCTCGTCCTACTGAGCCACGGAGGTCCCAAATTTCTAAATGAAACATTCATGTTTATGTAGCATACCTTTAAAGACCTTTAAAGGCACACTAGCCGCGAAAATCAGGAATATTGTTTCCATTAAAAAAGAAAGACCGTTTTCTGTATTTTTCCCAGACAATATAAGTTAAGAACTTTCTATTCTTTCTAAGTTTGGACGTCACTTTGTATTTTTAATTTGAATTTGAAAATTTGAATTATTAGGTGCCCGTAACGTAAACAAACCAAGCTGCCCCCTATTGGCGATTTTATGTTTCAGTCGAGTGAGTGAACTAACGGCACAGTGTGATTTTACGTAGGCCTATTTATCTGAGAAATACAGACTGACGATCGGTTAACAGCGACTGGAAAAAACTGCTGATAATTGTTTGAGTGTAAACCACAGATCCAAAGTTGACCGACACTGATCGTTGTTGTTGTAATCAGGCTTCGATTCTTCGTTTGTTTTTCACCCCATTTCTACGTTTTAAAGCTAACTAGACATATTTTATGTGTCCTATGTTTAAGTTTAGTGGTATTAGTCGTAGTAAGCTCATGTAAATTGGTTTTCTTAGCAAATTTAAACAGACTACGGCGGCAAGTGGGCCTTTAAATGATCCATAAGTTTGCTGTAACCAATGACAATGGGATGTAGAGGTTAACATTAGTAAAACAAAGGTGTGTAATTTCCTGAATCTGTGGGTTCCAAATATGGGATTTTATTCTTAGACAACAAAAGATAGTTAAAGATTTAACTGGAAATAAATCACGATGACTGTTTGATTGATGGATTGATTGGTGTTTTACGCCCAATCAAGATTATTTCACTTGTATGGCGGCGTTGCCAGGTTAAGTACGGGGGAAGGAAACTGGGTACTTCTGCGAGTACTTGGCACTCGGAAATTTTTCAATTTTTATTTGGTCTAAGTGTGATTCGAACTTGCGCCGCATCGATGGAAGATCTGTGTGGGACCTATTGCCACAAAGACAATAAGGCATGCTATTTTAACTGTGCTATCAATTTGGACGATCACCCGAACCTACTTGACCACCGAGGCCCCCGATGGCAGTTTGAAAAGGGCCCCTAAAATGCAGCAATTCAAGCAAATACTAAAATAATAATAAACAAACTTGAAAGTTAAAAAAGCAGTTAACGGATTGCCATACGATTGCAGCAGATTACGATTAATAACAGGCGGAGATTGAAATAGCTGCGACCACAAGGCTAGCAATATTTGCAGGGTGCATTTGCTTCTGTGGAAATCCTGGTAAAGCGGTAAGTCGGCCACCTTCGAACACTCCACGCTGATCAGTCAACTGTCTTATAATTTCTTGTCACTCGTTGCTAATTTCTCAATCTTTTGCATTTGTACCGGTTGCTTTTTTTTGGGGGGGGGGGAGGGGGGGGGGGAGGGGGTGGGGGGGGGGGTTATCTACCACATATTATGTCCTTTGCCGAACTGTTGGTTTTGATTTTAGGTATTTAAATTTTCGTTGGTATCACTGGATGAAATCGATGTGTATAAATTTTATTTATAACCGTATAGCTTGGCTGAAGTCTTAAATGTCGTTCACTTTCACGCAGCCGACAGGCGCCATATACTGATAGCAGATCGCAGACATAGCCGAAAAATGTTGTCTGCATGATACGTCAAGTCAAGTTAGTAGGCGGTTCGCAGTAGGCGTAGGCGATTCGAAGGGATTCGCAAATGATCTACTGAGCTATACAGCCTCATCTATTTATGCCAGGATAATCACAATTGATACACAATATAGCATGCTCTTTTCAACTATACAATCAATTTGGACGATATCTAAAATACGACGAAATTGGATGAGTGTATCCCAATCTCCGTCCAATCGCCTACTGGGCTATACAGCCCGATCTATTTATGGCAAAATAACAAAAATTGAGTCTTATAGACAATAAGACATGCTCTTTTTAACTGTGCTATGAAATTGAACGATATCCAAAATGCTACGAAATTGGACGAGTGCAGCTCAATCGCCGTCCAATCGCCCACTGGGTTATTATACAGCCAAATATATTTATGCCAGGATAACCAAAATTCTGTCATATATACAATAGAGCATGCTCTTTATAACTATGCTATCAATTTGGACGATACACAGAGACATTGGATTAGAGAATGGGGGCATTTACTGAACGAAGGTATGAACGAATTGGGAAATGGGTTGAATAAGCCACCCCCCCCCCCCCCCTCCTTTCTGAGCAAAAAGAAAAAAGGGGAAAAGAAGAAAAAAAAGAAAAGTAGAGCGCAGAAAAGAATGAATACATAATCTAAATGCATCATTATATGTCCAATCTGATGCAAAATCTCCCAGTTTCATCTTAACTTGGCGGTTACCATGGTGTTTTTATACGATTCTAAAACGAAAAGATGGTCTTGGTATTTATTGGGACAGTACAAATGAGTCGATGCTATAACATTTATCTAATACAAATAAAGCATTCCAAAATAGAGTACGAAACTCATTGTTGAGTGAGTGAGTGATTCGGGATTTACGTCCTGCTTAACAGTATTTCAGTCATAAGAAGACGTTGTATCCTAGTTGCAGGGCAGATTTCCACTGCTCTTTTATTTGGTGCTGCCTCACCGAGACCACTTGCCGAAGACACCCACCAAGCCCCCTCATCCAGTCACATTAAACAGACACCGGGCCAACCAGTCGCTGCTCTAACTCCTATTGCTAAGTGCCAAGCGAAGCAGCAGCAGCTCCCAGTGTTAAAGTCTTTGGTCTGACTCGACCCAGGCTTGAACCTGGATCTCCCATCCATGAAGGGGACGCTCTACCAGCTGAGCTATCGGGGCTGGTGCTCTTTGTTGAGGTGTTGGCTTTAAAACACTAGCTCAACAGAAAGTCCGTCATGCTGTTAAAGTTCTTTAGATTTTTTTTATAACTTTTCCCAGCAGCAGTCGTATTTTATGGCAAGGAAACCTTTAAAACATATATATCCCAACATATTGTTAAAAACAGTCCAATAGTCAATAATGAGATCGTAAGAATCATGCTGACCCTGATGTAAGGGCGAACGTGGAGTTCGTGTATTCGGCAAATCCCCATCCTAATGCTTCTACTTAACATTTATTAAATACACGAGTGGACGTCAAAAACAAAACTACTGCAATCGCCTCTTAGATGAACTCTCCAACCCCATTTCAATGGATTTTTCCGAAAAAAAGGCAACTATAGGCCTTAGGGGTTAAATCTGGGCTTTAGGACTAGGATAACTTCTAGTTTTAGCTTGACAATTGTGATGACGCTGCTATCTATGATCAAGACTAGTACTTTTTTGTACTTGAGTATATGCAAAGATAGGCGCGTCATCACGATTAATTTCAAGAAAATAGTTGTGGTTGATTTGTTCTGTAGTATTTGTGGTAGCTGGAAGAAATGCTACCGTGGCATAAAATTCCTGACATGACTCTGTTTGAGCATCTTGCATTAGCAACAGATCAAACAATGAACTATATGCGTGAAATGGAGGTCACATGGTATTTGATTTGCATCAAACGCCGCCATTACTAAGAGATGGCGCAATAGTGATCCAGATCGGTCATGCACGTGCTCATCAATCAGCAATGGCGTGTTTAGTTCATTGACGTTTTTAAAAATAGACAACAGACAGTCCATTTTGTCAAAAGAAAACGATAGGCCTATTTTGGGTTCAAGTTTCATAATCAATAACTCGTTTTGACATTGTACAACCAGCCTACATTTTGCTCATAACATTATTTCGCCAACACAGAGGTAAAAGCTTCTATCTCAGATTTTCATATATATGTTCTAACTGTTTATTCATTCAATTCTAAAAGCCTCTTTAACTTATTTATTAAATTCATTCTTTTGTAATACAGGCACGACTGGTACATCGTTGCCTAAACCATAATGGTTTACTAGGTCACACTTCCTGTAATTTATATATATATTCATGTGTGAGTGTGTTATATTTGCCTGTATGTATTGGTGCGTGAATCATGTGTTAATCGTTCGAGTCATAGTCTGACAATATTCAGTTAGAAGTAAACGGAACGACGAATGGCTGTCCTAATACCCAAGACAAGAATTTTATTAATTCTCCATCCGTCTTCTCCAAACCACTTTACCCGGTCTCTTTTCACTATAACATCTCCCTAAACTTGTTCTTTTCTTGACAGCAATATTAATTATTAGTATGTTACCAATGTATGTTCTAAAGTATGTTTTTTACTTTCCTTTTATATCTGAAAATCTCGACATCTGTATCCAGTGCACACACGATCGTTTATGTGATTATGTATATCTAAATGGATAACAACCCAATGCCCGAGCAGCGTGTTCAGATGCCAAATCCCTTGTTTGTTCTTCCTTTCCATGACTCCTCTCCAATACCAGAACCCACTGGTCATCAGCCTGTCCCTCATTCATTTGACCTCAGTGTTCTCAATAAAATGTGTTTTCACCCAGTTGAGCTTCATGACATAGAACATAGTAAATCTCATACACATGATAACGACTTGGAAATTTCTCACTGGGCTGATCTCCAAACTCATCAATCTGAATATTTTTCTGAAACTACTTTCCGAACTCAAATTCATTCTCTCCCAAACAACATACTCTCCGCCCTCCATCTCAAAGTGCGAAGTCTAAGAAAGAATTTCGATCAAGTGGCTGCCTATTTATCTGAATTACAACATGAATTTTCTGTTCTCGGGTTTTCTGAAATCTGGTTAAGCCCATCCACTGAATGTCTTTACGATCTACCAGGGTATACACTCTACTAAATCTCGTTCAAGTAAAAGGGGGAGGGGTATCACTTTTTGTTAACAACGAGGTTGAGTCCTGTAAATTAAGGGACGATCTTTCTGTTTTTAATAAGGATGCTGGTGTTGAGTCGCTTTTTGTTGATATTTCATATTCAAGTTCTAATTGTTTGGTTGGTTTAATATATCACCCACCTGGCCAGAATATAAATTCCTTTTATGAAATTCTATCAGACTTACTTCAAAAGATTCCAAGTAATAAAAAGCTGAACTTATTAGGAGATTTTAACACTAATCTTCTTAATCCTGATGTCCATCATCCATCAAAGGATTTCCTTGGTATTCTAAAATCAAACTATCTTTTCCCAGAAATAACTAAACCCACTCGTGTTACCCCTCATTCTGCAACACTAATAGATAATGCTTTCACTAACATTCATGAATTAAACTTATTATCTGGTGTTTTACTATGCGATATATCAGGCCAAAGTTAATTCTTTTCTCTTCTGGTAGTTATAATAAACCTAAATCCACATTTTTATACAAGAGAAAAAACCCTGAACAAACAAACGCTTTCATTGATCAAGTAAAACATATATCTTTGGATGACGTTCTGTCCTCACAAAATCCCGACCATGCATTAGAGATTTTGTCCATAAGAATAAACATTTTATATGATGAAATTGTTCCTATAATTACCTCAAGAAATGCCTCATATAAATTTCGAAACTGTAATGTTTAATATTTTTTACAAATTTTTATTCATCTACACATCTATTTTCTAATCCCAAAAACAAATATTTTGAGCTGTATATTTATTCATAACCTAAAAATATCATTTATCAATATTGTGCTATGTAATTTTATTCTTAATTCATATATTTTTAATATTATTATGTAATATCAATCTTCATATGTATGTATAATGCCACAATCTAATTATTAATTCCGTCAGTAATTACCCTTATTCATTCATATACATTTTTATCCTGTAAATAATTGCTAAGTTACAACTAACTACTAACATCTTCCTGGGCCACAAGGGAGACTAGCCCTTTGGCTAATTGTGCTACACAGAATAAATAAAGATTTTATTATTATATTATTATAAAACCCTGGACAATTCATGGTATTTTAGCATCTGTCCATGAAAAAAATCGTCTCTATCGCAAACAGTTGAAGTCTAGAAACAGCCCATACAAATGCGATAGAAAGTACCGCAATAAATTAAATAGAATCATACACCTCTCGAGAAAAGACTATTTTGACACAAAGGGTCGCGGGTTCGAATCCCACTCAGTCCAAAAAATGGAAAATTTTCTGACTGGGTTTTCACTCGAACGACATATGTGGGATGGTTGCCAGTTACCAGCGGAAGGTCGTGGGTTTCCTCCGGGCACAGAGCTCGGTTTCCTCCCACAATAAAACTGGCAACGCTGCCATATAAGTGAAATAATCTTGAGCGCGGCGTAAAACATCGAACAATAAATCAATCAATCTAACAGCTTTAATACATATTTTTCCACAGTCGCATCCCAGCTTGAATCTGAAATTCCAGCATCAACTGTATCTCCGTTAGAATATCTCAGCGATCCTAATACTTCCTCATTTACTTTTTCTTCTGTTACCCCCAATGACATGCATTCTATTATACAATCACTCAAATCAGCAGCACCTGGTATTGATGGTGTTCCTATGTTAACCCATTTCACATTTTATTTCTACTCCTCTTGCACACATCATTAATCTCTCCTTTTTATTCGGCATTGTACCAGATTCCTTGAAGTTACAAAAGTTATCCCTGTATTTAAAAGTGGTGATCCGGACATTATTGAAAATTATCGCCCCAACTCAATATTAAAAAGTATAACCAAGCTAATAGAAAAAAGATCTGCCCTTCGAGTGACATCTTTCCTGGATGCTCACAATATTATTTCTCCTGATCAGTATGGATTTACTTCTGGACACTCGACTACCCACGCAGCTATTTCACGTTACGACTATTTTCTTGCCCAGAAAGAAAAACAACATTTCAGTGTTCTAACCTTCATCGATTTATCCAAAGCGTTCGACACAGTTAACCACTCCATTCTGTTAAAAAAACTTGGTCATTATGGGTTTCGGGGAACAGCTAACAGCTGGTTGATGAGTTACCTATCAGAACGCACTCAGACAGTTAACTACAATGGGTTCCAATCTAATAGCAATGCAGTTAAATGTGGTGTTTCACATATTTGGCCCCTTCCTCTTTTCAATCTACAATGACGATTTAAAAGCAGCATCTGATTTTCTAAAATTTACTTTATCTGCAGACAACACGAGTTTATGTTCCACTCCAAGTATTAGTAGGGAAGCTGTTGAAATCATGTAAAATGAGTTTAATAGCCAAAGTTAGCACTTGGCTCTCCGCAAATAGACTTTCTTTAAATATTAGTAAAACTAAATGTATGTATATCGCCTACTCCAAAAGCAAACCTTTCCAAACCCAAGTCAAATACTTTGGTGATACTTTATCTCAAGTAACCGAGTACAAATTTCTTGGCATCTTTATGAATAGAAATCTTTCTTGGACTTCGCACATTAACTACTTATGTAAAAAAGTATCCTGTAATATAGGTATCATTAAGCACATCAGGGGGCTGTTACTCAACACATTTACGCCCGTCGTAACTTTGCGCCTGGTCGTAAAATAATGTTGAAGGTAGTGGCCATGACGTTACGACTAGGCGCAAAGTTACGTTGGTTTCGAGAAACAGCCCCCAGATCTCTTGTCAATAGACCAACCTTATTCATTCTATATAATTCCTTGGTACATTCATTCTTATCTTACGCTTCAGTTTTGTGGGGTGAGACATACTCTAGTAATCTTAAATCTCTTTAAAAAGAAAGCACTACGTGTCATTACCTCCTCATATTATACCGACAGTACGCAACCATTATTCAGGACCTATATAATTCTCAACCTGTCCAAACTAAATCAATTCTCTATTCTTTTCTTTTGTCATAAATTCATGTATCACAGCTATCAGTTAGCCACAAATTTTCAACAAAAACAAAATTCAAGAAAAATTCATGTCTTGATACCCATCAAACAAGAACGATTTCTCTTAATATCCATCGCCCAATGTGTCATTCAACTCTGTCCGTTCACCCCATTAAGTACTCCTGTCCCCAGGAAGGGAACAGGCTGCCTCAATCACTAAAACCTACCACTTCTCAATCACTTTTCAAAGCCAGATTACAAACCTACTTACTTAATTCAAATTAATCAAATGCAATGAGTTGCACTGAAACAGTTAATCACTTACTTTTTTTTCTCACCCTCTTTAAGTGTATATGGTTTAATTTATAATTATTATTGCCTAAAAATTATGCTGCTAAATTGACTCAAGACAAATGTCAGTGTGTAACTATTGTAACTATTGTTTACAATATACATTTATTTATTTATCGGGATAGAGCAAATCTCCCTGACTTTATTCGCGCCTATGTTTATCTTACCTTTTGTAAATTACTTCTTATCATTTATGTGCATATTGGGTGAAATAAACAAACAAACATATTTTAAATTGAAAAAAAAAATATTAGGTGCCCGAAATATCAAAACACGACAAGCCTCTTTATGCACAGATGCGCCCAAAATAATTCATCGCTATATCATCTACAGTAGTTGTACATTAGTGAGTTACCCCGAGAAATATACATGTATACAAAGAATTTGGTTCGAGGGACACAAAAAGTCTACTAATAAATCGAAGACAAACAAACAAAAAAGCCTGAAACGAGTGACCGAACCATCGGTTGGTGTTCAGTTCCATATATGCATTTACAACACCATTTAGACGTTTTAACCATAACGGATCGTATTTAATACCCGTTATGTTTTTATGTTAGTGATATTAGGCTCGAGTAGATTTGCTTTCTTCACAAATGTCAGAAAAGCTACCCGGATAAGTGAGCCTTATAGCTTTTAGTATTATAATCAAATAAAAACGTGCAATTCAGTTCATGAATATTCTCTGAACAAAAGTCTTTAGTCATATTGATAATAGGTGCGAATATAGAATAGGTCCGTCACCTGGAACGTGCAGTAAACACCTAGTTTCCTTTCAAATATTCTTGTGACGGTATGGGCTTTCGCAAAGGCCACCGCTGTCGCAATTACCAATAAACAAGGCACAACCAAAGGTTTTTTTTAAGTTGAACAGAAGCCGTACTATTACTTTATAATGCTCCGTAAAAACTACAAACAAACAAACAAAGTACAATTACAAAAGGACCTACACAAGAGATATCTTACAGTTTTCAATGAGAAACGTTACGAAATGAATAACTAAACACCATTACCTCGAACAATAAACGCATAAAGTAAAAGAAGATTACAAAAGATACTGACCACCTTGGGGCTTCTATCAAGCTCAGTAAGTCGCAAAGAAATGGCACTTGACTGACCACATTTGTCCGTGCGTCTGCAGGGGAGATAATCTATAGTGAACCTCGATCAATCAAAACTCAGGTGTTGACCGATACATACCTCCTCAAAAAACATTTTTTTTTTACTAACTGCAAGATGCATTATTATCTTTTTGGTAAAATTAAGAATAATTTCTGAACAGGGCGCTCGAGGAAGGAAAGTGAACGTACACGCCTGCCCTTGTCATCTAGTTGCGAGTCGCCAACTGCAAGTCGTACTTTACGCACGCGCGTGTCCTCACTCGGAAACACAGTCTCAACCGCCGCCATAGGCCAGGAGCCACGTGGGAGATTTTCGTCTTTCATCATCACAATATCACCGACCTGTAAATCGCGATAAACCTTGTTCCACTTGGAACGAACCTGCAAGGTTTGAAGGTACTCGCGTTTCCATCTATGCCAAAATTCGTTTACCAAGTGCTGTACCCTTCTCCATCGTTTTCGGCAATATAAATCTTCCCGCTGGAAGTTACCAGGGGGTGGTAACACGACATTCGATTTCATGGTAAGTATGTGGTTCGGCGTTAATGGCTCACTCGACATCGGATCATTTAAATTACAAGGCGTAAGAGGGCGACTATTGACAATACTGGCGGCTTCGTGCATGAACGTTCGCAACGATTCGTCGTCTAACTGCGACCCAGCATTTCCTAATATTGACGTCAAAACACTTCGAACGGACCGGATCTGCCGTTCCCATACGCCACCCATATGACTCGCAGAAGGGACGTTTGTGTTAAACTCAATATAATCACAACGCACTTTTGCCAGAAACGCATGCACCCGGTTATGGTCTATCTCACAAAGCGCTACACGGAGCTCGCGTTCGGCACCCACAAAGTTTGTACCACGATCCGGCCCCTTATTGTAATGAGCCGCCGTAGAGCATTTATGAAGGAATCTGTGCTTAGCGCATTAGCTGTTTCTACGTGTATTGCCCTCGACGCCATACACGTAAAAAGAACACCGTAACATTTTAGCTCCTTTCGACCTTCCTTAATAAACCACGGTCCAAAAATATCAACCGCACAATATGTGAAAGGGGGCGATGGTTCGAGTCGATCTGGTGGTAAGTCAGACATTTTCTGATTCTGTAACAGACTGCGTCTTTTACGACAACCCACACATCTGTGAATTAAGCTCTTTACTACACTTGAGCATCCTAATACCCAAAAACCACATGATCTTATATGATTTGTTGTCATCCCACGGCCTTGATGTTCAATTTAATTATGACAATGGCTAACAAAAACTTCCGTGACGTGAGTTTTACCAGGTAAGATAATCGGATGAGTTACTTCCACTGAGAGGCTATCTTTACTTAAGCGACCGCCCACCCTCAACAGTCCGTCGTCATCCAGAAATGGGTCCAATCGAAAAAGAGGACTATCGCCTTTAAGAGCCTATTTTTCGATTGAGTTCATACGCTTATACGTTTATACAAAAGATACTGACCACCTTGGGGCTTCTATCAAGCTCAGTAAGTCGCAAAGAAATGGCACTTGACTGACCACATTTGTCCGTGCGTCTGCAGGGGAGATAATCTATAGTGAACCTCGATCAATCAAAACTCAGGTGTTGACCGATACAATTCTCTATAATACCTTAGGGAACTCCCTAATCGGAAAATCAGTCTTTACTTGCACAACAATCGCTCACATTTACTAAAATCGCCGATTTCACTCTACACACAAGCAATTTCAAACATTCGCCTCGCCATCTTTGCTTCGTTTAATGCATGAGACAGGACAATGTACGAGCTTGTCTCTCCGTCAGTGTTCAACTTCAAGTTACATACAGCCGATACGCCGATAGGGCTCTACACCTTTTTTTTTCTGTGACTTCAGTCTTATTTCTTTTTTAATTTATGTTCGTTATTAAAAATTTATAAAGAAAAAGAAAACTTGGGGGGTTATAGGGGGGCTTACACCCCTGACGATTATAACATATTTACGGTGACCGACCATTTCTCGCCCGTAGGCTTACCGCCGTACCGGTACACGTATTTCCTTTTTCATTTCTTCTTTATTAAAAATTCATTAAAAAAAGAAAAAGAAATCTTGGGGGGTTCTAGGGGGGGTGGGGGGGGGGGGCTTGCCCCCCTGAGAATCATAAAATATTTACGATGACCGACATTTTTTATTGACTGAAGACGTTTTCAAAGTGACGGACGTATTCTATATCCTGTCCTGATAATATATTACGTCAAATGTAAAGTATATCTTTTAATAGGTTTCACAAAAACTTTATGATCTTGGAATGACAAGGTATTTGCAGGATAATTTACCTTAGTGTAAAATATTAAATGATTTCTTAAAAGAAAAGAAAATCCAGCCAAACGTGTACATTCATTAAATAGAGTAGCCTAATAGCTTTTGATAGAAGTGTGCAGTTTATTCGTATAATTTTTGCTGGTTTCTGAGAGATTTTTTCATTCAACTTTACCATCACAAACGACAATAACACTAGATCAGCCATGTTGATTTCGGCAGGGCACCTGCTGACGGAACGGGCCAATAAAAGTGTAAGTTTCAGTCACGTGTCTCACTTCATCCCAAGCTGGCTTTGGATCCACTTCATGTAAAGGGCTGCACTGATTGCTATTCTCCATTTGAAATAAATCCAAATTGGCAATATTCCATAGTTGAGGTGTTTTGGAAATTAATTCTACTGTTCGTGGCCCATTTTACACTACATAGTTTACGACTGGATTTGGTTTTATACGCCAAGTAATGAAATACTGAATATTATGAGCATATACAAAATCAGATATACAGATCGTCATAGTAAAGCACCGTGCTGTCAGCCCTTATACGCCAGGCACGTATTTTGTAGACGCGAGAATGGCGTGATTTATCCGATTTACAGCTATACTTCCAGACGCCGTTTAACTCTTTATTGGTGCAAATATCCCTTTATTGTTGGTATGGAACTAAAGTGCATTACCCTATATATATGGTCAGCTTCGATCACTCTGTGTGTTTTCTTTTCTTTTAATTAAGGTTTTACGCCACACTTGGAGATTATTTCTCTTACATACATAGGGAACGGGAGTATCGTGAAAATTCCACAAATTTCCTGTCACCGCCGCTGTCAAGGCGCATGTGTGGAGCCTTTATCGTTCGAATGTGACGCTCATTTCTGACGTTGTACAACAAAAAACGCCAATCGGACTGACAACGTCATCAAAAAACGTCAGCTGTCACCGGATATCGCGAAATCTCTAGGGAAACTCCCAGGCCTTATATGTGTGGTGAGGTCAGGTTTAGTGGTGGAGAAAAACTGGAGTCGGTGCTGGGAAGGTACGTCTTTACACTTCCGGAAGTACTTTACACCCATTCCACACAATTTGATCGAGTAGTGTTTTTTTAATTTGTTTTCTGTCTGAAATATGACATGAAGCATTGTGTTAAAATATAAATTAATTAAATGTTTCAGACAAAAGTTGAACGGTCATATTGGAGAATATGTTACCTGGTGTGTGATCGCGACATGGATGACCACATTTGACGGAAAAGGCTAAAGTACACAGGCGTTTATTCAAATATATATCGATTTGGATTTACAATGCCTACTAGGCCGGTGGATGTAACTTGAAAAGTCGCTATAAATAGGGTTCCGTAGCCTATCTCTGGAATATACTTTTTGTATGTTTCTATATATTCCTTAGGACATTCTTTAGCTCCCCGAAAAGTTCGTCCATTCCAAACCCCGGCGTTTCGCAAATAATCCTTGTAAAAGGAACACTTTCCCGCGTACATTGTGGCCATAGGCACACGGAGTGCTCTCCCCTCACCCCTCTATCTAATACATATAATATAGAGGGGTAAGGGGAGAGCTCTCGGTGTGCCTGTGGAATTTTTTATGAAGCGTTTTTATTAAGGGTTTTATTAAACAGACTACATCAGCATCAACGTTTTTCCACCTCGTTGATTATTTCTTTTTGACAATTGGATGCGGAAAACGCAACACACCCATAGGCCCGGAATACACATTTTGACTATAACTTCGCTCCATGTAGTAACAGTTACTAATTGCGGTCACGCAAAATCCGCAAGCAAAGCCTTCAAATCATTTCCGATGATGTCGATCACCTCGGGCTCGTTTAACTAAGCTGGCATAAGTTGCGCCAGTCGCCAACGCGTGTTAAATTATAAGACCTTGCGCATGGTCGCAAGTCTAGAGGCGCAACTCTATACTGTAAATCAATGCGTAACTTTGCGCCAGCTTAGTAGAACGAGCCTATGGCACGTACTTTTTTCACCAATATACGTTTTTTGGTCGTTTCCATAGCCATAAGATTAAAGGTAGACACTATTTGCCTTCCTCTACCGCACATGAGAGAAAAGTCAAAATAAACAGATTTGTATGAGGATCAACAACAACTATTAGCACTATACATTTTAACTGGTTGTTTAACACCGTATTCAAGTTTATTTTGTTTATATATTATTACCAGAGAAAACTGAGTCAGATGACACCCCAAGTTTTTTTCGGTTGGTTTCTGGCTACCGTTCCACTTGAGGCCAACAAAGAAGTAATTGTCAACAAATTTGGTGTCAAAACCGAGAATACAATTTGCATCCTCAAAGATAGACCTTTGAATGAGGCTTACGCTCAAAATTAAAGTGGCAGCTTCCTAAATCCTAAATTCCTAAGCTTCCTAAATCATGACGCTCGCATGTATGATGGTGTTGCCAGGATTATTTGGGGACACTCAGAGAAACCAGGCTTACTCTACACCCCTCCCCTCCCCCAGGAAACCCTGACCTTTCGCTGGTTCCTGGTGACCATCCCACTTATGGATTGACGTTCGCATGTATGATGGTGTTGCCAGGATTATTTGGGGACACTCAGAGAAACCAGGCGTAATCTACACCCTCCCCTTCCCCAGGAAACCCTGACCTTTCGCTGGTTCCTGGTGACCATCCCACTTACATCGTTCATAGCCTCCTGATCAGAGGCCCCTATAGAGGGTATTAACAAATATTTAATACCCCCCCCCCCCTCCAAAGTTTAACTCTAAAATTTAAACTAGGGCACCATACTACACTACAGTACAGTTGCCTACACATAAAATTGCTATAATAGAAAATACAAACCCCCCTCTTTGGTCTCGACTTGAAGAAATTTATCTCTAACTATTTTGTGGTGAAGTGTAATTTTTTTCTCTGCACCTTTCTTGCACATAATGCATTGCATTGACAGCTCTATCGATTGATTGATGTTTTACGCCGCACTCAAGATTATTTCACTTATATGGTGGCGTTGCCAGGTTTAGTGAGACGGGGGGGGGGGGCGGGCTCATTGCCCAGAGGAAACCCCGGCCGACCTTCACCGAGTACTTGGCAACTCTTGCACATACGGCGATCGAGTGACAATCAACTCAGACATTTTTCAGTTTTTATTTGGTCCGAGTAAGATTCGAACCGGCGTCGCATCGATGGAAGGTTTGTGCGGGACTGAGGGGCGATCATTCTAACCCACTGGCCCACCGAAGCCCCGGTAATTTAATAATATCAAATGCCTACAGGTACCTCGTTATTTATGTTTGGATGACGACCAATAAGTGTCAGAAATTATAAATAACGGAGTAAGACTTTTACTTAAGTGAAGTAAGACCCCGGCAGCACTGCCGAAGACTGTACTGTATTATGTATAGTAGTTTGACTGCTTTTCCTTGATCTTAACTTTTTCGGTGTTGGGGCGTCAATAGGAACTTCACACTTTCTTTTTTGGCAGCCTGCATTCGTTTTTTGTTTGTGAAATGCTTATAACAGGATGGATGATACCCAATAATTGTTGACGGGGATTTCATCGTACTCTTTGTTAAATGTGTCATTTTTCCCTCTGAATGTGCCCATTCTATCGCACATCTTTTGACACTGTTCCATCTAGTTCTAGTAAAAGGCAATTCAATTTCATTTTCCCTGCCTTGCGTGTGTACTATACAGGAATAAGTACTTGATTTTCCACCCGATCGCTTTACCACCTTGCTGTCATTCTGTATATTTACAAACTATTGTTTATATCTGAAGTAGAAAATTCAGCGATCTGATTGGCTTGCTCAAAAATGATACCGCCAGAAACGGTAAATAGGTCACAAAGGTTAAAGATAGGTCAGAGACATAAATCGATATTCAGTTGAAGATATCTTACAAACGCCGGGGTTTTGCATGGACGAACTTCTTATATATTCAATAGTTAATCATTACTGTTTTAAAACTATCGGAACGTATATTCTTGAGATCGGTTACGGAGTGAACGAATTGAAGTTTCAGCCACCGGCTTATACGTTAATCAAAAAAAAAAAAAACACACACAATATAGAATATTGCGGTTATGAAATATTACAGGTGATACATGTACTTCGACATATGACATTATTGACATTTCCCCAACAATAAGTTAAACGAGAGGAACGATTTGATGGCGTGTTTTGTATTGTAACTGCTCCACATGCAAGCTACGCACTGAAGTCCAAATCAAAGATTTATTTCCTTTGTCATCAATATTTAACCATTTATTATAGTCAAATTCATTTGACTTTTTTGCTGTTATTTTGTCTCTCCACAATCTATATGATAACGCTGAGTCATGCCAGAGGAAATCACAAGTTGCAGGACAACAGAGTGTCCGGGTTGTCGCATTTCTGTTATAAGCGTAATTGCAGGTGAAGGTTAATGTAGCAGAAACAAATTGTATAATATTCATTTGGTTCGGATATGAATACATGTATATATATTTTCTTTCCAACACTGGCATAGAAAGCAAATTACCATCGATATCATAGATATCTCTGACGAAAGTTATCGCGGTCTTATACCAAGATGAATTAAAAAGCGACTTAAAGTGGGGATAACTCTAATAAGAAAATGGATATTAGTTATCTCCCTTAGCAATTTTCTTATGGACCTACGAACCTTCGTGCCGCTAAAGCATCAGATGAAGAGTTTCTGGAATAACATTTACAAAATGATCACATCTTGACATAAATGGTCGTCGATTGGTGTGTATTAAGTACTTGGAGAAAGTACAACTCTAAGCAACTGAAATAATACGAGGAGAATTTTAAAAAACACAAACTAGCATTGTTTATCCGATATTGCCTGAGGCAAGGAATAAAGAGAAAGTACCTCCAAAACCATCTCTTTCCAAAAGTCTATCTCATTCCATGCAAGATTCAGATAATTTCATTTTGTGTATATTTGTTCGTTTGATTAATTGCATGGTTCAGGGTTTAGACTTTGATGATTGGAATTTGTATTTTTTTTATTTGGACTGGAATTAAAACGAACGACACTTTGACGGAAGGCCTGTGTAGGACTAGGAGATTATATCTACCGGCTGAGCTACCGTTGCCTTGTGTTCGTCTGGGGTTGGTAATGTTATCCCACAGTATGGTTAAAAGTCTTCTTTATTTATTTTACTCCTAGCTGAATTTATGTAGGTGGGTACACGTCTTGGTTGATTATTTTTGTCGTTTTGCTCAGTTCTTTAGCTCTTTTCAGCGGAATCAAGTGATCCGGTTTGGTTTTGCAGAGCTACTATGCAAAAAGAGAAAATTTCCAAATACTTTGCATAAGAGAAAAGGGGAAGATTCCTAATGGTTTAAATTTTTCGGTCACCACGGAGTTCTGAGATTTCCAACAGCATTTTTCTCAACTGAAGTGAGCTTGTTTGGAGAGTCCGGACCTGTTCAATATCTCAAAATTTCCGTGGCTACCTGGAATCACTTGGCAATGTAGGCACTAATGGAACACTTCATAGTTTGGACTCCTTTTGTGAAGGAAATTGATATTAACAACAGTTCCTGGTAAATTTTAACATTAAATTACATTTTTAAAATCTGTTTTCAAAGATTTGAGAGAGCACTTCTTAAGAAAATTTGGGACTCCAATAAAATTATCTCCTCTCCTCAGAAAAGAAGTATATTGCTTTATCCAGTTTTCGGAGATCACCTCTCAAAAAACGTATAAAAAAATAAACCAACCCAATTTTTCAAACTTTATCTTCACGCATAAGAGTGCAGTGGAAAGAAGTCATATGTTGCCAGTTTTATTGTGGGAGGAAACCGAGCTCTATGCCCGGAGGAAACCCACGACCTTCCGCTGGTAACTGGCAACCATCCCACATAGGTCGTTCGAGTGAAAACCCAGTCAGAACATTTTCCAATTTTTTGGACTGAGTGGGATTCGAACCCGCAACACCTACTGAGCTACGGAGGCCCCGTCGCCTTCTCACAAGTATGTAAAGATAAAACACCGACTGGACTACATGGACAATTTTCATATGTCCCTTTGAAGAAGAGTAGAGCTTTTGCCTAGAAATTAGAACGGAAATTAGAACGTTATCGGAATTATACCACTCTAGTAACTTCCTTTTGAAACGTTGGTCTCGGTATATTATAGAAACCCAAAGGTACCATCAAATATATGCGTCAAACTAAAACGATTTGCAGAAAAATTCGAAACCTGCATCCAAGTTCTTATAATACACGCTTGATTTTCATCAAGCTACAGAATCTCTAGTCTCAAAACCAGGTTTCTACATGTGCAAAATTCTGTTAAAGACGAGAAACACTTGAAATGTAAAAAAATTACGCATGGCACTAATAGGCTTCGTAAAAATGACCCCGGTACCTAGGGAATTCCCATTAATGTTGTGGTGTATAGTTTCGTTAAACATTTACATAGTTGGGTTTTAAAAGCCCAGGAATGTTATTACTCGCTACTCTCTAATTATAGGATGCTCACTCAATCAGTGATATAAAAAAATCACAATTTTTTGCAAGGGAAATATATGTTGTAAGCGACCCTAAGGTTTTTATGGTCGCTTTTGGATTCACTGTTTACACAAAACAGAGTTGGACGAGCTTTGTTATCTAAATAAATCAAACAACAATAATTTTATGGTGAAAAATCTCGATGTACTAACTGAAAATGATGCAAAAGGCTCATAATTGGGGTTGGAGCTAAACAAAAAAATGAAATTCCTTTCTACCCATGATGCTCGTTTTCCGCGTGGGTGGCGATTTGCTGTCTCTCAGGGACGCGATAAAATTTCTAGATCCTTTCATTAAATTTTAAAAGTGTATATTTGTAACCTTACTGTTGAGTTAATCTGATAATCAGGTAGCGTGGTCTAGCCTAGTGGAATGAGTCATTCAATTGCCCGTAGCTGGTAGGTCACCCTCCGTTGGAGAAGATACCCATCAACAACCAGTTTACATCTTGTGACTATTTGTTTTCAAACTTAACTATGAAGAGCTATATTTCATTGAATATTCGTTTGGAACCCTTTTCCTAAACATGTAGGAGCCTCAATGGCTCAGTCGGTAAAAATGATAGCCCCTCATTCCTAATCAGGCCTTCCATCTGCATCCAATATGGGGAACTGCTCACTAGTCCGAAGGTTCAGTGGTCTGGAGGTTCACTAGTCTGAAGGTTCACCGGTTCGAAGGTCCACTGGTCCGAAGGTTCACTGGTCCGAAGATCCACTAGTCCGAAGGTCCACTAGTCCGAAGGTTCACTGGTCCGAAGGTTCACTAGTCTGAAGGTCCTCTGGTCCGAAGGTTCACTGGTCCGAAAGTTCACTAGTCCGAAGGTTCACTGGTCCGAAGGTCCACAAGTCTGAAGGTCCTCTGGTCCGAAGGTTCACTGGTCCGAAGGTTCACTAGTCCGAAGGTTCACTAGTCCGAAGGTCCACTGGTCCGAAGGTTCACTAGTCCGAAGGTTCACTGGTCCGAAGGTTCACTAGTTCGAAGGTCCACTGGTCCGAAGGTTCACTGGTCCGAAGGTTCACTAGTCTGAAGGTCCTCTGGTCCGAAGGTTCACTGGTCCGAAGGTTCACTAGTCTGAAGGTCCTCTGGTCCGAAGGTTCACTGGTCCGAAGGTTCACTAGTCCGAAGGTTCACTACTCTGAAGGTCCTCTGGTCCGAAGGTTCACTGGTCCGCAGGTCCACAAGTCTGAAGGTCCTCTGGTCCGAAGGTTCACTGGTCCGAAGGTCCACTAGTCCGAAGGTTCACTGGTCCGAAGGTTCACTGGTCCGAAGGTTCACTAGTCTGAAGGTCCTCTGGTCCGAAGGTTCACTGGTCCGAAGGTTCACTAGTCTGAAGGTCCACTAGTCCGAAGGTCCACTAGTCTGAAGGTTCACTAGTCCGAAGGTCCACTGGTCCGAAGGTCCACTGGTCCGAAGATCCACTAGTCCGAAGGTCCACTAGTCCGAAGGTTCACTGGTCCGAAGGTCCACTAGTCTGAAGGTCCTCTGGTCCGAAGGTTCACTGGTCCGAAGGTTCACTGGTCCGCAGGTTCACTAGTCCGAAGGTTGACTAGTCCACTTTTTTGTTGTTTTTTTAAAGACTTAGAATTTTAAAAATATGTTATAAGATATACAATCGAACATCTTATTTCAAATCAATTAAATACATTAAATACATATATACATATACGTACAGACACACCTATGGACACACACACATAAATAAATATATTAACACATACACGCGTCCGTATTTTCGGACCTTCGAACTAGTGAACCCTTCTTCCAAGATGAAGAGATTTATGATCATACCAGAAATATCCCAAGCAAATTTTAAAGTATCAACGGACACAATTCACTGGACAAATTGCTTGTGTAACCACTGGCTTCAAACACTTGATTTCAACTTAATTTGTGACAGGACATGTGTCACCCTAATTTAAGCTTAGTATGGAAGTCGGATATATACATTAAAGTTCCCATGCGTGGCGACACCTTCAGACTCTCTAAAGCACTAACTACATTTCGGCAGAAAATCGCGAATGAATTAGAATCGCATCCCACCCCCGACCCCCTGCCATCCATGCCAAAGTAGCGAAAGACAAAAATAAAACATATTTAAACAAGTAGTTTTTATTTAATCGATTATCGTAGTTTGCGAGCTTCAATTTATTCAATTTTTCAATTTAATTTTATTCACCCAAAATGGAGTTACAACGTATATATCAAAATATATTAGTAGAGTGGGCGGGAATAAAGCCCGAGGGCTTGTTCTATCCCTTATTGTGAACATAATTCTTATAAAACATGGTGGGTGAGTTAAAGTTGAAAAAAAAGTACATAACTTATTTAAAAGCAAAATAACACTATGCCAAATATATACATGCGGCTTATTTCTCGTTACATTTATATCCATTGATCAAAGTTGTGCTCATACAATAATACATATAAAATACAAGAGAAACATACAATAAAGTAGATTGATATCAACACCATTCCCATAAATTATAAGAGGATGTCATTTAAAAGAAGCTTTTTGATGGTAGATTTGAAAAGAGAGAATGATTGAATACCTTTGAGAGATCGAATGGAAGCTTATTCCATTCCTTTGGTCCATGGTGCTTCAGCAAATGTGAGGAGACAACAGATTGATGGAAAGGTCTATATAAATTGTAGTTCTGGGTTCTTGTTACATAATTGTGGACTGATGACTGAGTTCTAAAGAGATGAAGGATATTGACAGGTAAGAAATACGGATGATGGATAACTTTATGGCAGGTGAGTAAGGTAAAATATATATTGAGATTGTGAAAACTAAGTAATCTTAGGGATTTGAACAGAGGTGCGGTATGATCAAGGCGGTTTGCTGAGGAAATGATTCTAATGGCACGTTTCTGAAGTAGTACAATGGGTTGTAAATATGTCTTGAATGTATTCCCCCAAAGTATGTTGGCGCAAGAAAGGTAAGGCAGATTGATAGAGTTATATAGGATACGCAAGGTTGGTTTGTTTACAGTGAATTTTATACGGGTTAAAACACCAACATTTTGAGATACTTTCTTATGTATGTACTGGATATGATTTGACCAGGAAAGTTTGTTATTGATAACTATACCAAGAAACTTCATGTTATTTACAATTGGTATTTCTAGAGTATCAATAAAAATGGATGATGGAGTGGCGTTGCCTTTTTTAGGATGAATGACCATGATCTGAGTTTTTGTGATGTTTAATGATAATCTATTTGCGTTAAACCAAGATGAAAGGTTCTTCAGTTCCTTTGTCAGATTTCCCAGTGCTTCATTATAGGTTATAGAAGAAGAGATTGCGCTAGTGTCGTCGGCATATAGTATATATCTTAAAATATTGGATGAGTTAACTAAATCATTAATGTACAAGATAAACAGGATTGGACCCAGTATGGACCCCTGAGGGACACCTGAATCGAGGGTTTGAAGGTGAGAGAGAGAACCATTGATGCAAACAGATTGGGTTCTGTTGGAAAGGTAATCACAAAACCACTCATTTGCCTCGCCGCGTATACCGTAATGATTTAGTTTATGTAGGAGAATGTTATGGTTTACTGTATCATATGCCTTGGAAAGATCTAAATAGGCTACAGCAGAAAATAAGTTGAGTTCTTTTGATGTGAGCAAACTATTATACAAGACTGATGCGGCATGTGTGGTACAATGGTTAGGGCGGAAACCATATTGGTCGGGCGTTATAATGGAATGGGTTTCAAGAAATTCTGTTAACATTTTGGCTGCAAGTTTTTCTATAATTTTGCTGAGACACGGTAAAATAGATATTGGACGATAGTTATCGAAAAGAGAATGATCATCGGATTTAAAAATTGGGGAAATCTTAGCGCTCTTTAGTTGGATCGGCATACGTTTTGAGGCAAATGAGAGGTTAGCGATATGACAGATTGGGGAAGCTACTGATTTAGCCACACGCCTAATATCGGACAAACAGATTCCATCAATACCTGGTGCAGTGGATTTCAGTTCGGATATTATTGATACGATAATGTCATGACTTACGGGAGAGAATTCAAAATTTGACGGATTAGGAGCGGAAAGAAAAGTGGAAAAATGAATATTACTCTGGGGTATTTTGTTCTCAAGTTTTGAAGCGACCGATCCAAAATATTCTGAAAAACCGTTTAGGATTAATTGTTTATCAGTAATCATTTGCTGATTAATCCGAAAGCTTTTTGGAAAGCTGGTATTTGTTTTCCGACCAGTTAACTCGTTGATTATTTTCCAGGATTTTTTAATATCATTGTTACAGGAGTTAAATTTTTTCTCAAAATAATCTTGCCTACAATGGCGAATTAAATGGTTTAGCTTATTTCTATAAGTCCGATATTGTGTTTTTGTAAATGGAGATGGGAATTTAAGCTGTTGACGGTATAAATTATTCTTAGTATGGATTGAATGAATGATGGCTGGAGTAACCCAGGGCTTACGGATTGTGACCTTAGTACTTTTGTAAACAATAGGAAAACATTTTTCATAAATATGCTCGAACTTACTTGAAAACAATTTAAGTGCTTTGTCGACATCTGGGCACTCCAGTACATCGCTCCAATCACAAGCGTCTATTTCAGATCTAAACTCGTCTACTTTTCGAGGGGATTTATTGCGGTAGGAAAAGCAGTGGGATGTCTCTGATTGAAAGTTATCATGAAAAATGTGGAAAATGGGGAAATGGTCAGAGATGTCTGTCAATACCACGCCTGACAGGATACTACGTTCATTGAAATTGGTAAATATGTTGTCAATTAGTGTGGCTGAATTTTGAGTTACACGGGTTGGTTTGGTAATGGACGGAATGAAGTAATGAGATTTAAGAAGGTTAATGAATTCACTGGAGGGTAAATGAGTGTCAGATTTTAGGAGATCCACATTGAAATCGCCTAGAATTATGCAGTTTTTTCTTGACGATATATGTTGCAATAAATTTGATAAATGCTCAGTAAATTGATTCATTGGTTTAGAAGCTTGGTGGGGTAAATAAAGTCGCAAATGAAATGCGGGGTCTGGCGGGGTTTGCGAAGCTCGAGAATAAAAAGTGTGTATACCTTCATTTGTAAATTGTACTAAATCATATTTTTAGGCTTTCCGAAGTGATTACCGAGTTTAAGCCTGACATTCGCTGAATTTCTTTCACTGTAAGGAATTCTTTCTTACAACTTGTTACGCTGAAAGATATTTCCCAGGTTTGACCCTAAGAAAACATATGATCACATACAATTCCGCGTTTTGTTGAAATTTGGCAGCAATCAGGCTAACTATATATAGAACTGGCGAACAAAGTTTGGAAATCGTTTATATTTTCATTTGCACGCATCCGCTTCTACATGCTCAGTAATACCATCCTCCCCACGCTTTCAAGGGAATCATTAAGTATCAGGTTTTTAGATTCTATAGAAACTGTAGTTCTTCAAGTTCTTTTCAATCAGTCTTGTGCCTTTTCCTTTTAAGGCTCTTATACCTAGGGGATATACTGTTAGATTTGTACTCAGGATCAAATATGACACATTAAGACAAACTATGCCCGCCCCGACAACAGCTAACTACGTTTACTGCTCCCCCCCCCACCCCTTCCCAAACTCACGAGTGTAGCATTGCCGAAAAACACTACTCTCATGTACATCAATGCAATGGCTCAAGACGCGATGCAAACTCGATTTAAACGTGTCAGATCGTGGAACCTTTTTCGGAGGACAATCCCAAGTATCAAATGGCAGAGAACCTTAACTGCAACTCCTCTGACACCGTGTATTTTATCGCGCGCAAAAAAAAGTCGCAAAAAATACGTCAGAGAAACTCTCTACGACAAAGAGACATTTAGTCCGGGGCACAGAATTTAAACACTCTAGGTCAGCAGAATTTCAAAATCATGCCCATTGGATACATCTCTTTTATCACTTTAGGTGCTAATACCAAGCACAAAAGTATGAAAAAGGACACTTTTTGGATTCCAATGTTACAACCTTTTTATCACTTGGGTTTGAACATGGACCAGAAAAAGGCCAGCATGAATATTGCCCAGACTATAGTAAAAGAATGTGTGTATATACTTATAAAATTATATCCATGCAATAAAACGTCACATTTACAAAATTATATTTGTTTTCTATAGAGATAACATAAAAATTACTATATTCAAATATACAGTTTTCTTTCTAAAAATTATACATATCTGTAAATATTAATGAAACCTCCCAGACCTTACCAAAAAACTGGCCACAGCTTGAACTATCTTATTTCTATTTTGTTTGGGATTTAATAATACTTCTATCGACTTTCTACAATCTCGCAGTCCTAAAGCTGCTAAATCAGAGTAAAAAAGTTTTCTTTCAATGTTATAACTAATACATGAATCAGAAAAATGGGGAATATCGTCTTTTACATGACATGTATCACAAAGACCCGTAGCGTGTAGCTTAAAACGGTACAAATAAGAATTTAAGGGTAAATGACCAGATAACAGCTGGTAAAATAACAATTCTGCCTTTCGTGAGTTAAACGTTACATTTTGAAAATTGATACTTGGATTGATTGAATAACAAAATCTACCTTTCTGGGCATTGCTCCAATCGTTTTGCCACAATTGAAAAAAATACGGTTTCACAGAGCTTAAAATTTCATTAGCTGTCAAATTAACAGTGTGTAAAACATTTTCAAATGTAGTAGCTTGTTTGGCCAATAAATCAGCTTTTTCGTTACCCGAAATACCAACATGTCCTGGGACCCAGGTTAAATTAACATCAATTCCTTGAAAATGTAAAATCGTACATAAATGAAGAACGTCATATACAAAAGACACAGATTTTGTCCAGGTGTAGTTCGCTAGAGCCTGGAGAGAGCTTAATGAATCTGTAAATATTACAGCCCTGGTAGGTCTAATATCTAATAAAAAATAAAGGGACATCAATATAGCTACAAGTTCCGCTGTACACACAGACAAATTGTTAGACCGCCTACTACATTTTGTATAATTCAGTTCAGGGGAACAAAATCCAACTCCAACCTTTCCTGTCTCGGGACATTTCGACGCATCAGAAAAAATCTGTAGGAACTGTGGCCACTTTGAACTTAGATATTCAAGAGTTACTGACTTAATAAAGTGAGGGGGGTCCGTTTTATGAAACTCATGATGTAAATCAAAACATATATTTGGAAAGTGTAAATACCAAGGAGGAATAGGAGGGACATGGATTTTCTGTGTAACATAGCGATCACAGCTCGATTTCATCCAGATTTCTTCAGCACGAATGTCGAAAGACAAGGCGCCTTTAATTGACGGGCGACATATAGCTTCGGAGGATATAATTTCGTATGTTGAATTATTTACAGACGACTTTAATTTAATGAAATATTTTAAAGTCCTGTATAATCGCCTTAAATATAGAGGCCATTCGTTACATACAATTTGTAAGGTATTAAGTGGTGTAGTACGTAAGGCACCTGTACTAATTCTAAGTGCTGCACACTGAATAGAATCGAACTTAGCCTTAATAGATACACTTCCCGAATCGATAGCTTCACTGCAAAAAGTCAAGCCGAGATCGTATCAAAGCTCCATATATAAGAAGCATACATGTTTTATTAGCACCCCAAGATTTGCCAGATATAGATCTCATTAGATTAAAAACTTTCTGGCATCTGTTATGTACCTTATTTATATGTTCCGACCAGGTTAGGCGTTTATCAAACACAATTCCTAAATATTAAAAGACGGTTATAGGAAAGTTCGCCAGATACAGAGATAACAACAACTGTGATACATGCAGCCTCTTTCGTGTAAAAAGTACAGCTTCGGTTTTTACCGTCGAAAATAGGAATCCCCAGAGGTTGCTCCATTTTACAATTTCGTTCAGAGCATTTTGAATGTATTTTTTAGCAACGTTTAAGTTTTTACTGCTGAACCATATTGCTTTGTCGTCAGCGAACAACGAACAACGGTAATTTAGGATTTAATATAGAGGGTAGATCATTTACTGCCAAGTTGAATAAGGTGGGCGAAATAACACTACCTTGCAGGGTTCCATTCTCAATAATTACTGCTTGAGATAATTCCCCACCAATTCTAACTTGTATAAATCTGTCAGTTAAAAAACGTTTCACCCAACCCAGCATCTTACCCCAATACCGATAGAGAACATTTTCATTAATAGACCACATCTCCACACCATATCGTATCCAATGTCTAGGAATACGGCTAGAAGTAGCACGGAAAAAAAACATTCGGCAGAGCCAAGATTTCTCGGCTAGGCTAGAAGGTATTCTCTTCTATTAAACGCCCGTCTAATACAAGTCTCTAAAGAAACAACGTGGTCAGTAGTGCTTCTATTAATCCTGAAGCCACTCTGAACTGGGGAGTAGATGTTACTTTTAGATAAATACCATATGAGCTATGAATTCACCATCCGCCCCATAACCTTACAAATACACGATGTTAAAGAGATAGAATCCAGTAGTTCACTGATTGGTTTAACGTAGTACACAAGTAGTGTTATTCCGAAAAACGAAAACTTCATATTGACTCAATATTTCGACTTTTATTCAGTCATCATCATAATCAAACCCGTCAACTTTGTTTTCCAATGGCAGACCACCAAAATTAACTTTTTTACAAACACTAAAGATCCGACCCCTAAACATTACAAAAGCTCAGTTATTTATAAATTTACGTGCCCAGCATGTGGCTCAGACTACATTGGTAAAACTGACCGATGTCTTATTACAAGAATTAAAGAACATAGCAGTCCAAATAAAAACAGTGAAATTTTCAATCATGTTTCTAATTGTGAAGAATTTATGTTTTTGAAAAACTTACAATCATTACCAGCCATTTAAATGACCTAAGTCCACCCACACTTTGCGACTTTATTCTTATTAACACTGTAATTATTGATAAATCTTATCACTGGTCAGACATCCTGTTCAGAGAAGCTCGGTGTATTAGAAGAAATAGCCCTGTCTTAAACAGTGGATTAAAAGCATCTAAAGAACTTGTCTTATTTCGATGAACTATGTCCTAATTCTTAAGATAAGACTGTCTGCACCTCTTTGTTAATATCACCTAGCCATGCCAGTTTAGATCCTGCTGTTCCCCTAATCTGTTTTCTTTATCTGTTTTGTCAACGTGCATATCTAATAATGATAATAAGTTTGTAAATCTGTAAGGCTATTCCTAATATTGTTATATCACTGCTTAATCTGTTTGTTTTTGACCTGTATATATACCAATGTTGTTGCTAATGTACCTCACTCCTGATGATGACTGAATAAAAGTTGAAATATTGAGTCAATATGAAGTTTTCGTTTTTCGGAATAACACTACTTGTGTACTTTGTCCACTAAGGCACAGGCGCTTTATTTGTTACCTTTTCAGAGGTTTTAGGAATAGATTTAATAGCAGCTGTTACCATATTTTCGGCAAAAATATTTACAATATCACTGAAAACATTAGCAGAAAAATTAACTTCACATTCTTGTTGATATTTAACCCAATCTGCTCCCTTTAATTTCCATCGTGGAGGGGACTTTGTCTGATTATAATGCAAAGAGAAGCCAAAATATGTATAAATTGGATAATGGTCACTACTACAATTATAATCTACAGCCCAATTTGTAGCCGAGCTAATATCATTTGTACATATAGTAAGGTCAAGAGAAGAGAGTTTACCAGAGCGTATGTCTAAGCGAGTGCCAGATTTGTCATTAAGCACAACTAGATTATACTCAGATAAGACATCCTGGATAACTTTTCCATTGTAATCAGTTGTCAGACTGCCCCATAACGGATTGTGAGAGTTAAAGTCGCTAAGTATAATAGAAGAACCTGTAATGGAGTCTAAAAGTAACTTAAAATCTTTAAAGTCCAGTCTGTTACAGGGATTATAAATGCATATAAGATTTACCAGTTGACCATGTTTCCTAGCCACGCGAAATGCTTGACATTCAATACAAGAAAGGGTGGGTACCTCTAACTCAGAAAAAGAGTGAGTGAGTGATTGGGGTTTTACGTCCTGCTCAACAGTATTTCGGTTATATGAAGACGTTGTCTGCTTGTGACAGGGCGGATTTCCACCGCTCTTTTAGGTGCTGTCTCACCGAGACGACTTGCCGAAGACAACCAGCAAGCCCCCTCACCCAGTCACAGTATACTGACACCGGGCCAACCAGTCGCTGCTCTAACTCCTATTGCTGAGCGCCAAGCGAAGCAGTAACAGCTACCACTGTTAAAGTCTTTGGTCTGACTCGACCCGGGCTTGAACCCGGGTCTCCCAGGCCTGACTCAGAAAAAGAAATGCCTTCTCTAAAGAACATTGCTGGCCTCCCCTTTCTCCAGATAACCTATCTGATCGTTTAATACTGTAACCCGGGAATGTAAAGTCGTATTTCGGTTTCAAAAACGTCTCCTGTAAGCAGATTATATCTGGTAAAAAATCATTATTTGAAAGCAAAAACTTTAATTCTGTATATTTTGTTGTAGAATATTAAGGGCCATGGTTGGTATGATCAAAAAACTGAAAATATGAAAAATATTGGTTGACAACATTATTTACGGGTAGTTTGACTTCGTGCTAACATACTAGCTAAATCAGCAGAAACAACGATTCCATCACCAAGATTACAATGGGCACAGTTGGCAATGTACTCAATAACTTCAGTGCGTTTGGATATTTTTACACAGTGAAATAAGACTTCAGTTACAAAGTTAACTACGTTACATAACGTCATCTCTGAACAATTATCAGTCTGAACAGCCACCTCAACATCAGTTTGAAAAGATGTAGATACTACAGAAGGTTTGTACAAATTTGAAGATTTTGTTGCCACTGGGGGTCTTATGGGTGGAGGGGTTGGGGGGGGGGGGGTAGGTAAGAGTGGAATTGCAACTACAACTTCCAACAACAAAGCGATATTTACACAACAATAAACAAGAAAATATCTAATTTCACACATCAATCCAGAACGGATATATCTTAATTAAGATATAGAACAGAACGTAGCTTTTAGGTCACAACAGATACCAAGAAAATACACAAAACAGGTTGATTTGGGAGGACGAGACAAAGAGAGGCCTCAGTGATTATTGAGTCTTTCTAAATCCTCATTTAAGCCTGACATTCTCTGAATTTCTTTCACGCTAGGGAATTCCCTTTTACAACTAATTACGCTGAAAGGTTATTCACCACTTTGACATTAAAAAAACATATGAACTAAATTTCGCGTTTTGTTGAAATTTGGTAGGAATCTAGCCGATCATATGTAAAAATAGTGTGCAAAGTTTGACACTAATGCGACAAGTAGAACTCTTAACATATATGCTTAGTTGACAGCTCCTCCAAATACATACTGAATCCCATTGACAGCTATTCATAAATCATAGTTTACTGAGATTTCCCACCACAAGCTTCACCACAACTTTCACCGATTACCCCTTAGCATGTACGTAGTGGAATTTTTAGTGGGAATGGGGCTTTTCACATTGGATGCATGTTAATCGCTGTCATAAGTGGGATGGTTGCCAGTAACCAACAGAAGGTTAGGTTAAATCGGAACATTTAATTCACAAGTAAAAGTGTTTGTACAGAAAGGTTAGCTTATCAATTATTAAAGCTGGTCTAAACCAATTATCTAATGGATTGCATTAAGGGTGTTGATAAAATTGAATAAAAAGTCATAAATACAAATTTTCTATTATTATTTAGTTAACAGTTTAACTCCTGCTTATACTTTTAAATTGAATTACACTTTTCCTCCAAATTTCTTCTTATGTTTAAAATTTATTGATTTTCTTTAAAAGAAAATCTGCGATATATACTTATTTATGAACACTAAAACACACTGGCACAGGGAAAATCTTCTTGTCTAAAATAACCACGGAGACAAGTTTCTAATTGTGTTAAAAAGAGGTATATCATTTAGACCTTGATACCCTATCATAAATTGTTGTAATAAAGTAAACCTATGATATTTCATTAGGTTGACGACTGACAGGAGCTTGACCTTAGTCAGTAGAATTTCCTGGAACACTTTGTATTACATTGACAATGCTTACGCATCTTAAGCTATGGTAAGAATATCGTCAGACTATATATTATAGGGTCATGGGAAAAGACGGTGGAAATTTTGACCCCCTCCCAACCCCACCACTTACCCTGAAAAACCTAGGTAGAAGACAGACAGGGGAGTTTATCCCTGACCAGTATGTCTTTCAAACTCTTGTTCTTTTCATAAGCAATGACCTGTCTTTGGGTCAGAGGTCGAGCAAGTTTACTTTGAAGTAGTTTGTATTCTTCTACTATAATCTTGGCCATAGCGATGCTCGCTTTGTTATACTGAAGCGCAAATGGTAGAATAGTTTTTTTCACGACATCTTCCCGGGTCCAAGTTCAAACCCAAAGGATAAATGTCCCTGAAGCTGTCACCCATTACCCATTGCCCAGTTCCCGATTCAAAACTAGGTCAATGTAGAGGATTAGTCCATTTGAAAATAGGGGTGAGAGCAAAAACACACGACATCATACATAAACCGCTATACAGCCTCAGACAAAACAGACGCAGATCAATTGGGTAATGGGTAACAATCGAATTGGGTAATGAGCTACACAACGCCTACAAAGCGATAATACGCGAGCAGGGAATGGGGGATGGACGAACTGGGTAATAGGTGACAGACAGGGGCGAATTGGGTAATGGGTAACAGTCGAATTGGGTAATGGGCTACACAAAGCCTCCAAAGCGATAATACGCAAACAGGGAATAGGAAATCGACGAACTGGGTAATGCGTGATAGTTATAATGGGTGACAAGCGAATTGGGTAATGAGCTACACAACGCTTCCAAAGCGATAATACGCGAACAGGGAAATGGGGGATGGGTGAACTGGGTAATGGGTGACAGACAGGGGCGAATTGGGTAATGGCTAACAGTCGAATTGGGTAATGGGCTACACAAAGCCTCCAAAGCGACAATACGCAATCAGGGAATAGGAAATTGACAAACTGGCTAATGGGTGACAGGCAGGGGCGAATTGGGTAATTGGTAATGGGTGACAACCGAATTGGGTAATAAGCTACACAACACCTCCAAAGCGATAATACGCGAACAGGGAAATGGGGAATTGATGAACTGGGTAATGGGTGACAGACAGGGGCGAATTGGGTAATGGGTAACATTCGAATTGGGTAATGGGCTACACAAAGCCTCCAAAGCGATAATACGCAATCAGGGAATAGGAAATTGATAAACTGGCTAATGGGTGACAGGCAGGGGCGAATTGGGTAATAGGTAATGGGTGACAAGCGAATTGGGTAATGCGCTACACAACGCCTCCAAAGCGATAATACGCGAACAGGGAAATGGGGGATGGATGAACTGGGTAATGGGTGACAGACAGGGGCGAATTGGGTAATGGGTAACAGTCGAATTGGGTAATGGGCTACACAAAGCCTCCAAAGCGATAATACGCAATCAGGGAATAGGAAATTGACAAACTGGCTAATGGGTGACAGGCAGGGGCGAATTGGGTAATTGGTAATGGGTGACAACCGAATTGGGTAATGAGCTACACAACACCTCCAAAGCGATAATACGCGAACAGGGAAATGGGGAATGGATGAACTGGGTAATGGGTGACAGACAGGGGCGAATTGGGTAATGGGTAACATTCGAATTGGGTAATGGGCTACACAAAGCCTCCAAAGCGATAATACGCAATCAGGGAATAGGAAATTGACCAACTGGCTAATGGGTGACAGGCAGGGGCGAATTGGGTAATAGGTAATGGGTGACAAGCGAATTGGGTAATGCGCTACACAACGCCTCCAAAGCGATAATACGCGAACAGGGAAATGGGGGATGGATGAACTGGGTAATGGGTGACAGACAGGGGCGAATTGGGTAATGGGTAACAGTCGAATTGGGTAATGGGCTACACAAAGCCTCCAAAGCGATTATACGCAATCGGGGAATAGGAAATAGACGAACTGGGTAATGGGTGACAGACAGGGGCGAATTGGGTAATGGGTAACAGTCGAATTGGGTAATGGGCTACACAAAGCCTCCAAAGCGATAATACGCAATCAGGGAATAGGAAATTGACAAACTGGCTAATGAGTGACAGGCAGGGGCGAATTGGGTAATGGGTAATGGGTGACAAGCGAATTGGATAATAGAATAGAATAGAATAGAATAGAATTTTATTTTCAGCTTAGGCAATGTTGCCTTTCGCCTAAACAAATCAACAGGTATGTGTACAGGCATTCATAAGGTGTAGACGACATACAGATCAGTGAGAACAAAATTAAAAAAGACTATTGAATAGAATTTAGCTGAGACCGTCTTAATTCAAATGCTTCTTTGGCAAATCTAGCTAACATTCTCAGGCGTTTACTTGGACACGACTGAAACAATTCCTGACACTTAAACATACTCGGTCGCTTTAAATAATAGGTTTTTAAATACTGACATCTGATATTGTTATAAAGAGGGCAAACAAATATAAAATGAAATTCATCCTCAACTTGATTTAATGTACATAATTGACAAATGCGATCTTTACGTTCCATTCGATTTGGGCCATGCCGACCAGTTTCCACTCGTAAACAATGAGAAGAAGTTATTAGGCGTGTTAGTACGCTTCTTTGATTAACATTTGTAATTTTTGATAAATAATCTTCAAATCCGAAAGAGGTTTTAATAGCTTTGTAGAAAATCAGTCTGGGTGACTCAAGGCATGTATACCAATTCGTAATGTAACAGTCTTTTACTCTAGTTTTAAGTTCTGACAAAAATAAATTAACTCGAACAGAACCAGGGAACAGAAAAACATCCGCAAAGCCATACTGTGATAGGATATTTTCCACAACACACAACCAGTTTTTGTTGCCTTTAGATTTACTTAGTTTATCGTAGCAGTTAAGAAGAATACAGTTATCTGTAGATTGTAATTTAAACCAGTACTTGATCATACGAACGATTCTGTTTGTGTATATAGGAAAACGCCCTAGCTCACCATACACAGCGGCATTTGGGGTCGACAAATTAACATTAAGCAGTAATTTACAGAATTTTCTATGAACTCGTTCACTCTGCTCTGCTTTCTGGTTTCCCCACAATTCACAGCCATAATTCAAGACAGGAAGAACAACTGTATCAAACAACTCAAGCGCGGTTTTCATATCAAGTTTTAACTTTTTAACGTTTGAAATCACAGAGTGCATGGAGCGAACTCCCTTATCCGCTAATGTAGTCTGGGCCACATTAAAGTTGAGACGTGATGTCAGAACGAGACCAAGGTAAGTAAAACTATCTACGATTGCCAGTTGAAAATTGCGATAATGCCAGTTTTCCGCATTTAAAAGTTGGCCACCTCTACGAAAGACCATGCACTTTGTTTTTTCAACGTTAACTTCAAGACCCCATTCAGAGCAGTATTCTGAAAGAGTATCCAGAGAATTTTGTAGACCCGGTATGGAGTTAAAAAATAATACCAGATCATCAGCGTATAGCAGCAAATAAATGGTTAGTTCATTTAGTTCTAAACAATCATCAGTATGTTGCATAAGAAACGTTTCCAGATCATCGATGAATAAAGAAAAAAGAATAGGAGAGGTTATCTCCCCTTGTTTTAGACCCAGCTGACTAAAAAAATGACCAGAAAATATATTATTGTGTTTAACACAACATCTTACTTTGGCATATATACTCTTAATTATATTAAAAAGTTTACCGTCAATACCTAATTTAGATAATTTATGCCACAAAAGATTCCGATTCACCGAATCAAAAGCTTTGCGAAAATCCACAAATGCACAATATACACGGCGTATAATGATATATATAATATAATGAGCTACACAACGCCTCCAAAGCGACAATACGCGAACAGGGAAATGGGGGATGGATGAACTGGGTAATGGGTGACAGACAGGGCCGAATTGGGTAATGGGTAACAGTCGAATTGGGTAATGGGCTACACAAAGCCTCCAAAGCGATAATACGCGAACAGGGAAATGGGGAATGGATGAACTGGGTAATGGGTGACAGACAGGGGCGAATTGGGTAATGGGTAACAGTCGAATTGGGTAATGGGCTACACATAACCTCCAAAGCGATAATACGCGAACAGGGAAATGGGGAATGGATGAACTAGGTAATGGGTGACAGACAGGGCCGAATTGGGTAATGGGTAATGGGTAACAGTCGAATTGGGTAATGGGCTACACAAAGCCTCCAAAGCGATAATACGCAAACAGGGAATATGAAATGGACGAACTGGGTAATGGGTGACAGGCAGGGGCGAATTGGGTAATGGGTGTCAGGCGAATAAGGTAATGGGCTACACAACATCTCCAAAGCGATAATAAGCGAACAAGGTTAGGGCAAATCACACACACCCACCCGATCGTATTGATATGAGTTATATTAGCCCTCATACAAGGGTGTGTTATATGTGAGAGAGCACTACACACTTTACACGCTTTCCTCCACCAGTTAATTCTGGTTGTCATTATATAAGTGAAATATTCTTGTGTAAAACGTAAATTAACAATCAAAATCAACTTTTAAACACATTCTTCAAAAAGTGAAAAAATATCATTTAGTAAAAATGGAACAAAATATAACATCAGGTGATGTACTTTATTTTGACCCTTGAACTCTTTGTTTTCGTATACTCAAACGCACACTTTCATAGTCCGATTTCACAATTTGCGTCACATGTGCTCTCATATTAACTTGTTGAAATCTTAAGAAAGTTAAGAAAGAAAGGTTGAAAGTATCGACTATGCTGAAGTCTGAACCTGAGGGGGCTGAGATGTCTTCTCTGATGGTTTTGCTCTGAGATTTATGTTATTATTACTGAAAAGGAAGTCTTAGAACAACCCCCATCAATATCAGAGACACATCATAATAATAAAGTTTTATTTCAGACGACATTTCGTCCACAGAATGGCTCAATCGAGCACAACATGATATGGATTAGATTCCAGATAATAATTCGTGCCATTTAGCTCGCAACGGCGAGCTGTAAAACATATGGAAGTCTCAACTACAATGTATGTGTTCATATACTTTTATATAGATACACAAACAGGCTGTTCTTGAATCTCTAAATTTACGGGCCTGTTGGCCGCTTGACTAGTGAACAATTATATTTGAAAGAGAAATGAGAGCTACCGAACATGTACTACTGGAGCTCTTAAAATACCCCCAGCAGCTAAAACTTTGATAGTTTGTACACCCTTCCATGCAGGTCAAATATTGGAAGTATCACCTGCCCAACAAAAATATTATCTTAGTCACATGCATTTTTATATGAAAATGCATTTGGTAAAAAAAGATTGAAATTGTTTACAGCCTTGTTTATTTTCTTTTAATTCCTATTTAATTCCTATTTAATTCCTATTTTTTCAAATGAAATTCCTATTTTTCCAGTTTTTTATTGTTAAAAAGTGGCTGGGAGCCCTGCTACGTATTCGAATGAGGATCAGTAGTAGACATTACTACTGAAGTAACCTTCCCGGATACATTGTAGCTTAGTGAGCTAACCACTCGACTGTAGTAACAACCGTGTGTGTATCTGCCGTATGTGCAATACCTTTGATAGTCTTGCGTGAGGTTGGATGTTTCTCATGTTTAAGGTCATGGGCAAGAGACAGGGGCTAATTGGTCACACAGGCGAATACGGTAACATGCTACACAACGCCTGCAAAGCGATAACACTCCAATGGATATTGTGCACACAAAACTCTGTTGGCGTGGAATAAAAAGTGTACAAGAAGAAGCCCGGACAAACTATATCTACATATTAACAAAAATATAGTAATTCTAGGGCCATAACTCTGGTAATAAAGGCGCAAAAATCTCTGAAGGCGCAAATGGCACAACTGCACACCATAACTGGTTATTATGTGTACAAAATTTTATTAGCATAGAGTAAGAACTTTAGAAGAAGTAGTCCGGACAAACTAGTGCGGACAGACAGACGGACAGACGCGCCGATTCCAGTGTACCCACCCCCACCCCTAACTTCGTTTGCGGGTATAATGAGATAAAAATACCCAGGTACACATATAGACCTCACGGAGAACCTCTATAACAATTTCGTGCTGATCCAACCAGTAGTCCAATGGTAACTAGAACTAGAAAGGGCAATAGCTCTAGTAAGGAATTGCAAAAATACAGTTAATCAAGTATCATAACTCTCAAACAGAAAGGCGCAAAAATCTCTGAAGGCGCAAATGGCACATCTACACACCACAATCATCATGCATACAAATCTTCATTCACATGAAACGAAAATTGTACAAGAAGGAGCCTGGACAAACCATATCTATATATATCATCTAAAATACAGTTTTTCAAGGGCCATAACTCTGTAAATAAAGGTGCAAAAATTTCCGAGGACACACATGGCACATCTACACACCATAATCATCATGCGCGCAAAATCAAATTGACATGGATATGATATGACTGCTTGTTGATCATGTTAACAGCTCTCGCCACGAGGAAGTAGGCTATCAGGAGTGCCACAAGCACAATAATGCAGCATGCAGGCTTATATGACATGCAAGTTGTGTGAATCACACAGCAACTACCTACATCTGTACAATGGGACAGAATTGTATCAACAAACAAATGTATGAACAGACAAATGGAAGAACAGAGAAACGGATGGACAGAAAAACAGATGGATCTTGTATGATATTACTACCCTCTCCAACTTTGGTGCAGTGACGATGGTTCTATTACATGATAATGTTGTCTTTATATGAGATTAGACCATGAAAATGTCAAAAAGGAGTCCAAAATGTCATAAATAAGTAAAATATCATTGGTAACATCTGTCAAGTTTCATTCACGTCATGGTGGTAGATGAGGGGGAGGTAGGGAGGTTGGAAGGGTGATAACACAACAACCCTGTCTTCATATGGAATGAGACGCCAATAATGGCTAAGTCCTATAAGTCAAAAACGTCATAATTATGTGAACAATTGAAATATTATCTTGTACACACATCTACATACCATTGGTAACACATTTGTTAAATTTCATTGAAATAAAAGCAAAATCTTAGGAGTAGTAGTCCGGATAAAATTGTGTCTACAGACGGACGGACGGACGGACAAGCGATTCCAGTATACCCCCTAACTTTGTTAACAATGTTTTCGCCTTATTGAATATGTAAACCAGAAAAAAACACCAAGGTGCACAACTATACCACAGGGAGACCTCTGCCCAAATCTTGGTGATGATCCAACCAGTAGTTTTCTCGGAACAGTGGTAACAAAGTTTTCAACGATTTTGAATATGTAAATGAGATAAAAACACATAGGTTGTCAATTAGACAGAAGGGAAAGTTGTACAAAAATTTTGTGATGATCCAACCAGTAGTTTCTTTGGTATAGCGGTAAAAGTTAACAGAGTGTAGCCCATTACCCAATTCGACTGTTACCCATTACCCAATTCGCCCCTGTCTGTCACCCATTACCCAGTCCATCCATCCCCCATTTTTCTGTTCGCGTATTATCGCTTTGGAGGCGTTGTGTAGCTCATTACCCAATTCGCTTGTCACCCATTACCCATTACCCAATTCGCTTGTCACCCATTACCCATTACCCAATTCGCCCCTGCATGTCACCCATTACCCAGTTCGTCTATTTCCTATTCCCTGTTTGCGTATTATCGCTTTGAAGCTTTGTGTAGCCCATTACCCAATTCGACTGTCACCCAGTACCCAGTTCACCCATCCCCCATTTCCCTGTTCGCGTATTATCGCTTTGGAGGCGTTGTGTAGTTCATTACCCAATTCGCTTGTCACCCATTACCCATTACCCAATTCACCCCTGCCTGTCACCCATTAACCAGTTTGTCAATTTCCTATTCCCTGATTGCGTATTATCGCTTTGGAGGCTTTGTGTAGCCCATTTCCCAATTCGACTGTTACCCATTACCCGATTCGCCCCTGTCTGTCACCCATTACCCAGTTCATCCATCCCCCATTTCCCTGTTCGCGTATTATCGCTTTGGAGGCGTTGTGTAGCTCATTACCCAATTCGCTTGTCACCCATTACCCATTACCCAATTCGCCCCTGCCTGTCACCCATTACCCAGTTCGTCTATTTTCTATTCCTGTTTCGGTATTATCGCTTTGGAGGCTTTGTGTAGCCCATTACCCAATTCGACTGTTACCCATTACCCAATTCGCCCCTGTCTGTCACACATTACCCATGGCAGTTCATCCATCCCCCATTTCCCTGTTCGCGTATTATCGCTTTGGATGCGTTGTGTAGCTCATTACCCAATTCGCTTGTCACCCATTACCCATTACCCAATTCGCCCCTGCCTGTCACCCTTTACCCAGTTCGTCTATTTCCTATTCCCTGTTTGCGTATTATCGCTTTGGAGGCTTTGTGTAGCCCATTACCCAATTCGACTGTTACCCATTACCCATTACCCAATTCGCCCCTGTCTGTCACCCATTACCCAGTTCATCCATCCCCCATTTCCCTGATCGCGTATTATCGCTTTGGAGGCGTTGTGTAGCTCATTACCCAATTCGGTTGTCATCCATTACCCATTACCCAATTCGCCCCTGCCTATCACCCATTACCCAGTTCGTCAATTTCCTATTCCCTGTTTGCGTATTATCGCTTTGGAGGCTTTGTGTAGCTCAATCCCCAATTCGCTTGTCACCCATTACCCAATTCGCCCTTGCCTGTCACCCATTACCCAGTTCGTCTATTTCCTATTCCCTGTTTGCGTATTATCGCTTTGGAGGCGTTGTGTAGCTCATTACCCAAGTCGGTTGTCACCCATTACCCATTACCCAATTCGCCCCTGCCTGTCACCCATTAGCCAGTTTGTCAATTTCCTATTCCCTGTTTGCGTATTATCGCTTTGGAGGCTTTGTGTAGCCCATTACCCAATTCGACTGTTACCCATTACCCAATTCGCCCCTGTCTGTCACCCATTACCCAGTTCCTGCTCGCGTATTATCGCTTTGTAGGCGTTGTGTAGCCCATTACCCAATTCGACTGTTACCCATTACCCAATTGTTCTGCGTCTGTTTTGTCTGAGGCTGTATTGCGGTTTATGTATGATGTCGTGTGTTTTGGCTCTCACCCCTTTTTTCAAATGGACTAATCCTCTATATTGACCTAGTTTTGAATCGGGAACTGGGTAATGGGTAATGGGTGACAGCTTAGGATAAATAGTTTGTAATGTTTGAATCCAAAAACTTTCCCTTTCCAAACGTTTGTGCTTGGTATCTGCAGCGGATGGGAGAAAAGGGATTTTCTCAATAGGCATGATTTCAAAATGGTCCTTGACCGAATGACCTAGAGTATTGAAATTAAGTCTAATACTAGATAAATGGTTGGCTGCTCTTTGTAGTAGAGAATTCTGAGTTTCTCCGACGTATTGTTTGCGACATTTTTTGCACGTGAAAACATACACGATATTAGAGGAGTCGCAATTAAGATTCTCTGCCATTTGATATTTGTCACGAGATTGTTCTCCGAAAAAGGTACCGCGATCTGGTACGTATATATCGAGTTTGCATCGCGTCTTAAGGCATTTCATTGATGTACCTGAGAGAAATGTTGGACAGTAATGGTACACTCGTGAAGGGGAGGCAAGCGTATCGGGGGCTAAAGGGGGAAACGTGATTTGTCTTAATGTGTTAGATTTGATCCTTCGGAGTAGTATGTATTAACCTTGTAACTAGTTACATCCAAAAAATCCACAGAAGTATGACCAATAGTAGGCTGTAACTTAATGCTTGAGTCGTGAGAATTAAGAGTATAAATGAAAATATGAAGGTCTTCCAACGTATGTTGCCAAATGATAAAAATGTCATCCAGATACCGAAGGTAAATAAAAGGTTGTTTGTGACATTTGTGAAGAATATCACTCTCCCACTCAGCCATAAAAATTGATGCAAAGTTAGGACTTAAACGTTTCCCCATAGCACACCCTTTAATTTGCTGAAAGATCTCCCCATTGGATTCAATATCGTTACCTTTAAAGCTAAGTTCCAGCAATTCTAAAATGTCTTTATCTGGACGACGGTGATCATGCTATCTTTGGAATGCTGATTTTATGGATTTAAGACCCAACTATATGTCAATGTTTGTATACATAGACTTCACATCCAGAGTAACCAAAATCACATCTTGTGGGATGGATTTCTCAGACAATTTGGCCAATAAATCATCCGCATTTTTGATAAAGCTAGGATGCTGATTCGCTATAGGTTTTAGATAGTAATTAATTAGCTCTGATATTCTATAACTTTCACTGCTGCGATATATACTGATATTCTTAACCTCAACTTATCAATTCGTATTAAAGCTGGTCTAAACCAATTATCTAATGTATTGCAATGAGGCTGTTGGCAAAATTGAATGAAAGGTAATAATTAAAAAGTTTCTTGTATTATTTAGTGAACAGTTTAACTCCTGCTTATACCTTTAACTTAAATTACACCTTTATACAAACAATGTCTTCTGATATTTAAAATTTATTGATTTTTAAATGGAAATCTGTGATATTCGTAAACATTGAATGATAAATGTGCAATTATTTTTTAAAAATAGGACAATCTCTACTAGAGTTTCAATTTACAAAATTTAGGGAAGGGATGATATTCACCACATCGACGTGTTTGTTAAATATTTCTACAAGAATGCATGGTATTACCAAAGATCTACAAGAATAGAGTGGTGTGCCCAAATCATTGAGATTGTTTATCATTTTAAGTGTTTTATGATAAATATTTGGAGAGGAAATATGGACATCAAGCTGCAATCATCATCAGGGAAATTACTGAATTATGAAATATTTCTACAAGAATATGATGGTGTGCCCAAAATCAATGACATTTTAAGGTGTTTTATGATAAACATTTGGAGAGAAAATATTGATATTTGAATTATGCTGATAACTTAAAAAACATATCAAGCTGCAATCATTATCAGGGAAATTACTGAATTAGTATACGAGAACACAGGAAAATTTGAATCTCTTAAATGGTACTTTTTGAACCCCCCACTTGCAAATAACAGGCCTGGCCTACACACACCTGCCAATGATACATCATAAATGATAAAATTCTAATAAATATGTGTGAGTGAATTTTGATCATTATGCATTCCAATGGAAGGATATGGATGAGTGAGTGAGAGAAGATTTAACATTATTTCAGTCTTATCACAACAACAATAGGGATGAAATAACCTTTGGTTGGGGCGTGAAGAACCAAAAACTGAAATATTTAAAATCTCATAATTATATATTTATGAGCACTAAAACACACGGGCACAGGGAAAATCTTCTTGTCTAAAATAACCACGGAGACAAGTTTCTAATTGTGTTAAAAACAGGTATATCATTTAGACCTTTATACCCCATCATAAATTGTTGTAATAAAGTAAACCCATGATATTTCATTAGGTTGACGACTGACAGGAGCTTGGCCTTAGTCAGTAGAATTTTCTGGAACACTTTGTATTGCATTGACAATGCTTATGCATCTTAAGCTATAGTAAGAATATCGTCAGACTATATATTATGGGGTCATGGGAAAAGACAGTGAAAATCCCCCCCCCATACCCCTTTCCCAGAAAACCTAGGTAGAAGGCAGACAGGGGAGTTTAGCCCTGACCAGTATGTCTTTCAAACTCTTGTTCTTTTTATAAGCAATGACTGGCCTTTGGGTCAGAGGTCGAGCAAGTTTACTTTGAAGTAGTTTGTATTCTTCTACTATAATCTTGGCCATAGCAAATAGTCATGTCATGGCTGTGTGGTGTTGTTGTTGTTTCGCAATATTCATCGGCCTTAGGCAGGGGAAAAAGTCTCGAAATAGCATTGCAAGCATTACCATATACTACAAGCGTAGACCGACTTAGCATATAGGCAATGTAACCGTGACAGCCATCTTGTTTTTTCGAGTGACTTCTTGTAGGATCTGTCAGTGCGATCGCCGGTGTCAGGTTCCGGTCAGTTTCAGGTAATTTTCTTTATATTCGGCTTTTAGCTGGGGCGATTGCATGTAATTTTTATTTTCATTTAAGCCTGACATTTTCTGAATTTCTTTCACGCTAGGGAATTACCTTTTACAACTAATTACGCTGAAAGGTATTTCCCCACTTTGAAATTAACAATACATATGATCCAAATTCCGCGTTTTGTTGAAATTTGACAGGAATCAAGCCAACTATATGTAAAAATAGTGTGCAAAGTTTGACATGAATGCGCTAAGTCAAATGTATGCTTAGATGACAGCTCCTTCAAATACATACTGAGTCCCATTAACAACTATTCATAAATCATAGTTTACTGGGGGGGGGGGGGGGGATATATTTTTTTTTTTTTTTGGAAATTTACAAAAATGTTAGCGGGAATGGGATTTTTAATATTGGATTCATGTTAATAGCGGTCACAAGCTGGATGGTTGACGGGAACGAACAACAGGTTGAGCATTTCTATCTCTCCAGCAATTTGTGCCACTGTGCAAATAAAGTAATCCTTTTTGTGGTGTAAAAGACAAATCAATGAATCAATCATGGGTTAATATTTTTCCCCAAACTTATGATATTGCAAGGGCATTTGGGATTCTTTCAAAAGATTGGCCCGTAACCGTGGCATGTGTTTTAGTGTTCATTAAAAATATATCTATATAAAATAAAATACATAATTGGAAAAATCACTCAGGTCTCAGACTTATTTTCTATTTACAAATATATATATATATAAATAAAAGATAAGTATCTGCCCAGGATTAAATATGAAAAATAAAATATTGTATAAGGGAACAAAATACTACCAGAAAACAAAAATCTGTAAGCGGTCCATTGAATTTCATTCTAAACCAAAATGCTCCATTTGAAGCAACGATATTCTTTTACCAAGACCCATAGACTAAGGGGTAATTCTTTCGAAATCGACAAAAACCTCCAAACATTCTAGGGGACATTTTGATATTCATGAAGATGAATCTTTCTATGGATCCCTTATTTATATAATAAACAACAATTCAAAAACCGCCCAAGAAAGAGAAAAAAAGCATGGTCATCTCAGAGTATGCAAATTTGTATACTGATGTTTAAGCAAGATTTGAAACAAAAATAAAATGAAATCCTATTATTGCTGTGCCAATCTACCCCATTTTACATTGAAATGGGCTTCTTTCATATTTGATTGGCAGATATACCTTTCAATCTTTAACATGTTTTAATTATGCGGATACAACCAACTGCATAGGGAACCCTAGAGCCTACTTTACAATTGTAAATCAACATGATGTGATTCAAGGCACTATATTCAAAGCCAAATCAATTTTTTTTTAGAAAAAGTATCTTTGTTGAGTTTTATTTGTTATCCATGAACTTAATTCAAGCCAAAGTGTTTTTTCAATTGGACACTCTACAAAGAGGTGTTTTAAGCTCTAAGGTTCCGAACCACAGAAGTCACATACATTATCATCAATTATCTTCATTTTGGTAAGAAGTACATTAGTTGGAAGATATCTATGGAGGATCTTAGATTGAAAATTCCATAATTTTGTATCATCTGTACACTTTTTAGCCATTTGATAGGCCCAAGATACTTTTCGGGACCAAGCTGGTGGACACTCACACATAATATAAATTTCTAGAGCCCTTTTTGGATTGCAATAAGATTTTTAACGCAATCGGATATATGGGAGCAAATTGGTAAAAACACTGGTTAGCTATATAAATCCATTCCATTGGGATGTTCCGTATTCGTTTTTCATTGTCTAGATAAGTACTTCTTAAATTATAACGGGATTTTAAATCCTCAAAATTGAGAAGCTTTCCTTCCCCATTCAATAAGTCTTTAAAATGGTTAAGCCCTTTTTGTGACCATAGGTTTATAAAAGTTCTTTATAACTTAGTCTATGGTTTTTCCACAAAGGTTCGCTGAAGACATTTCCTAAGCTTGGAGTTAAAAGACTGCCAGGCTGTAAGAATATCACACCAGAATGGATTTTTTATTGCTTTACAAACTTGTAAATGGTATAGATTACCCCCAAAATTAACAAATATGTCTTTTGGGCAATAATTTAAAAAAAGATTGTGCCATTTGCAAGATTTGGTAAATAATCGTCTTACCCAGGTGACTTTTAAACCACACATAAAATTACCAACATCTATCATGCGAACACCGCCTTCTTTATAATCTTTCAGAGTTTGTTGTCTTTTTACCTTACCCGGTTTACCATTCCACAGAAAGTTAAAGAGCAATGAGTTGATACGATGAATGTATTCTATTGGTAGATAAGGCAAGCTAAGGAAAAGATGTGTTAGCTGTGATAGAGCTAATGATTTAATTACAGTAACTTTTCCAAATATTGTTAATAATCTCATTTTCATACATTTAGTAATTTTCCCATTTGATCTATCTTTGGTTTATAGTTTGCTTCGTGGATATTTTCCAAATCAGTTTGAAAAGTTAATCCTTACACATGAAATGGAGCTGGGTTCCACTTCAGCTTGGCCCCTAACTTTAATTCAGTAGTTGAATTCTTATTTTTGCCAATCCAGACAGCAACTGTTTTACTTTCATTAACTTTTAGGCCAGAAATTGAAAAATATAGATCGAGCATTTTTAAAGCTTCACGCAGAGTCTCCTCACTACCATCTAAAAAAGGAGTTGAGTATATCGTCGACGTATTGAGAAATTTTGTATTGTTTACCATCGATAAAGATTCCTTTAATTTAGGGATTTTGTCTAATCATTATTGCAAGAATTTCCGCACATACTATGAAAAGGTACCGCGACAAGGAATCCCCTTGTCTACCGCCCCGATTTATACGGAAATACCCAGAGAGGTGGCCATTTTGCAAAATACAGGATTCACCATTATTGTATAGCGTGTTTTATTCCATTTTATGAGTTCTGGACCAAAGCCAAAAAATCTAAACACTCAAAAATAAAGTCATGGGAGATAGTATCAAAGGCTTTTTCGAAACTTAATAAGCACCAATAACCCAGGAATGTCTTGGACTTTAGTTTCGAAGAGGATATCATAAATGAGCCGTATGTTTTCGCCAATATATCTGTTTTGAACAAAACCTTTTTGGTCTTCATTTATCAAGTGAGTTAGTTTTGGTTTGATTCTATTAGCGATGCATGCAACTGCCATTTTATAAAGAACATTCATTAAGGAGATGGGTCGCCAATTTTTTTAGGTGTCTCCTATCTTTATCCCCCTAGGGTATACAAACAACTACACCTCTTCGCTGATTAATTGTTGTTAATAGTTGACCTTTTTCATAGGATTCCTTTATGGACATCAAAATTAATTGCCCCAAATGTACCCAAAAGATTTTGAAGAACTCAACGCTGCACCCATCTGGGCACGGGGATTTGTTATTTTTCATATTTGCTGCAGCCGTTTTTAACTCCTGATATGTTATTGGGCCTTCAAGACATTCCGATTCTGTTTAGAGAGTGTGGGAACTTCATCTTTTACTTTAGATTGCCACGAGTTTTCTCGATAGTCTTTTTTAGATTCATACAAGCGAGAATAGAAGACCTGTTGTGGTTGAACAATTTCTAATATGTTTTCAATTTCGCCGCCGTCTTCGCATATTAATTTGTTTATATTTTTATCTGTGAATCTGCGGTTTTCTAAATTTAAAAAAAATAGTTGTTTGACTTTTCCCCTTTCTCTAAAATCTTTTCTTCTTTTTTCACTCTCCTTTTTATTCCATGTAGAATAGGAAATGCCCTTCCCTCGTACATGTACCTTCATTAGAAAGGTTTCCAGAAATAGTTGAGCACTTATCATTAAATCTATATTTGATATTTGACACCTGTTGGTTCTCTATCATAAAGGAGTTAATGCATATTCCACCATACTTTTGTTAGGCCCTGGTACTTGTTGTACGAGAAAAGGGGAATAACTATATCAAAAGGGAAAACTAAAGTAAAAGTAATTTGTTGCCCCCCTTTACCCTTTACCCGTACCCTTTTTTGTTATCGGCTTCATTGAATACGCTCAAATTACCCTCCACCCCCGGGTAACACTTTCATACAAAATAGCTTTTACTTCTTTTACAAAATCAATATCCTTCAGTAAACTACTGTTAAATTTCCAACATCCCCTCCCTCAGGCCTCAGAATTATCTGAAAGTCAGAATTATCTGAAATCTAAGTTCTCAAAGCTATTCCTATTCAGACAAAATAATTTAGTTCAAACTGGGTATTGCTTGTGGGTCATAGTTTCAATACACGTTTTCGTTCAGACACCCACAAACAATCTATGTATATCAAAACGATGGGAACCAGATTTTACCTAATATTTGTACATATCAAAAATGCCTTTTTTCCTTTATCTTATCTTCTCTATATTAACTGTAAATAACCATGTCCAAAAAATAACTCATTTTGGTCTCATTCATTGTGGTCTACTGGTGAGAATAACTTCCAATGGCGGACGCGAATTTAGCTCTACGTATAGTCTTTATGAAACAATTGATAATGGATAACGATATACAAGCCTATCGCGCCGCTTTCGGAACGTTCGGCGTTGGTGTTACACAGAAGAAATGCTCTACGTCCTCAACGTAGGTCAAGTTTATAAATCTTCTGATTCGAAATCTCCGCCCATCTAAAGACATAATTACTAGTATTGTGGCAGTCGTGTACATCCTCTTAACGATACAGGCACAACAGCTCGTGTTCATTAACATTCTGATTATATCCGGTAACGTGGAAACTAACCCGGGTCCAGACCGGACATCTCACAAAAAATTGTCAATTGTTCATTTAAATGTATGTGGCCTCAAAAGAAAAATGGATGTACTTTATGCAAATCTTTTAAACTACGATGTCATTGCAATTACTGAAAGTCACATAACACCCACAATAGATGTAAATGAAATTCGTTTAGACGGTTATCATGATCCACTTAGAAAAGACAAAGATGTCTCGTGTGTAGGAGGGGCGGGGGGTGCATTTACGTCTCAGGGCGATTAGTTGTATAAAACGTCATGTCAACTACGAATCAAACCAGCTTGAAATAATATGGGTAGATATAGAAGGTTCGATCAACACATTACTCTGAGTAATATATCGGCCCCCAAACACGACCTTTGCATTATGGCAAACGATAGCAGATAACTTTGAACATGTATGTGACCACAACAGGAATAAGAATATTGTTATTACCGGAGATTTCAATGAAAACTTGCTTAGTGATAAGCGCGGCCACCTTCGCGATATCTACACTAGCTTTAGGTATGAGTCAGTTAATTACAGAACCAACACGCCCAGTGTCCAATACTCTTCTTGACCCAATCATATGTAACCGTATGGGACTGATTAATGATTCTGGCACCATCTCTAACTTTTGTAGGGAGCATTGCCCAGTTTTCGTAGTGCTTAGTCTGACCTACCCTAATAAAGACAAGTTTAAAAGGCTAGTATGGCAATACATGTACAAGCAGGCTGATTGGGACAGATTTAGGGAAGAACTGGCTAATTATAACTGGTCGGAACTTACCGACAGCTTACATGTAGGCGATTGGTGTAGTATAATCTCTAAACATATCATTAAAACTGCAAAAAATAATATACCAAATCGAGTTGTTACAATAAGTACGAAAGACAAACCCTGGATGACCAGGAATATAAAACAACAAATACAAGTGCGAGAAAAACTATATACGGTCTCTAGAAAAAGTAATCGCCAAGACGATCTGACTGCGTACAAAAAGCAAAGAAACTACGTTGTTTCACTCATCAAAGCGTGTAAAGAAAACTACAAGCAAAAAATTATAAACAAAATAAAAACTCACGATGTATCATCTAGGGAGTGGTGGAGAATATCTAAGTCGTTTTTAAAAGAATCAAACAGCAATTTTGGTAATATCCCACCGCTGTTAAACATTGGTAAATACGAATACAGCACTAAGGCGAAGGCTACATTACTCAATAACTACTTTATCTCAATTAGTAGTTTTGATTCACCGCCACATACAGTGCCTGTTCTACGACCTGTACACAACCGAGTACTGGGAGCCATAACAATAACAGCGCGAGAGGTCACGGCAGAGATAAGACAACTGGATATAAACAAAGCACATGGACCGAATGGCATAAGCAACAGGTTAATAAAATAAAGCGACACTGTAATCACCCCAATATTGGCAAAACTGTTCAATCGCTCCCTCGTTTCGCAAACATATCCCGCGCAATGGAAGTTAGCAAATATTTCGCCAATTTACAAATCTGGTAGTAAAAACGCAGTTTCAAATTACTGACCAATATCTCTTCTTTGTTCATTAAGTAAACTTTTTGAAAAAATTGTATCAAAGCATATATTTGAATTCCTTCACAATGATATATCAAGTGCGCAGTACGGGTTTCTCCCAAGGAAGTCTACCGTGATACAATTGCTCGACTTATACCACGATATTACAGAGGCCTTGGACAATGGAAAAGAAATATACTTTTTTACATTTCCAAGGCCTTTTTTTTTTTTTTTTTTAATATTTTTTTTATTATTTCAAATATATATATATAAGCATAAAAAAACAAATATAAGCATAACAAAACAAATATAAGCATAACAAAACAAAATATATGTGCCACTTGAGGTCTTTTTAAAATAAAATTGAAAGAAATTAATATCGCCTTTGACTTTAAAAGCTTTTTGGTTGTAAAGCTTTATTTATTCATAATTTCGCCCACCTGTCTCCACTGTAGCCAATTAAATACCGTATTTATACTCTTTAAAACAATTTTCGAATAAGGCCCATTTTTTTAAAAATTTTTCTTCCTCATTACAAATGGAAGAAGCATATTTCTCTACGTTATAATTTTGGTATATTATTTGAAGGAGTGCTTTTCAAGAAAGCCTTGCAGTTTGGAATTTTGTTGCGTATATATATTTCTTTGTTAATAATAAGAGAGTATTTAAACCACATTGTCTGTGGTCAAATCCTATTATTTTATGCATATTCATTATCTTGCCCCTCATACCAATTTCCAAGGTCAACCATCTTTCAAGACCGTCCCAAATACATTTAACAGACGTACATGATATGAATAAATGTTCCAATGTTTCTATCTCTGTCTTACAGTAGTCACATAAATTACAATTTGTTATGCCAATTTTGTATAAAAATGACTTTGTTGGTAGTATCCTGTGCAACAATTTATATTGAAAATTTCTCAGTGAATTATTTTGAGTACAATGATTGATGTTCCCAAAAACATTCGGCCATTTTATACCTGTTACTGCTAGGGCCCCTTCCCATCTTTCGACAGAGGCTAATTTAGGCTGACCTTGATTAGTAAGTAGGTCATAAAAACGTCTACAGCCTCTCTCTCGCGCTGCCAAAAGTTGATAATAGGGTGTGATAACCGGGGCGGTAACCATGTTGGGAAGCTTGTCGTAATTTTTTAATCGGGTAATCCAATCTTTTGGAATATTTTTTAGTAGTCTATTGTAATCTAAAAAAGTACCCTTTATACCAAATGTTCTTTTGATAATTTCAAAGGACGTTAGGTTACCATTATGGTCAAGAATGTCTTTCATATATTTTATATTTTTATTGTACCAGTCAGTCACAAAAAATGAGCTGTCTTTAAAATTTGCGTTATACCAAAGAGGTTCATTATAAATATCCTGAGCAGTCTTCTGCATAAAGTTATGACCTATTTTATACCATGCACTAAACACATCAATCCAAAATGGATTTTTTGTATGTTTTATAAGAAATTTTCCATAATCAGTACCAGTGTCTTTCAACTTATAAGTTTTAACCAAATTATTCCATTTATTGTTCTGCAGAAGAAGTCTACGAATCCACGAGATTTTTAGCGCACGCATAAGAGATGAAATGTTTGTCATTCGTAAGCCCCCTTGTTTATAGTCTTGTGTTATTACCGTGCGTTTAATTTTGTCAGGGCCACCATTCCAGATAAATCTGTAAAGGACAGAGTTTAATTCTTGTACGAATGTGTCAGGGGGGTTTGGCAGCGCGAGGAAAAGGTGTATCAGCTTTGACAGGGCCATAGATTTGATAACAGTAATTTTACCTAATAATGTTAAATTTCTTCTTCTCCATTTACTAAGTTCTATTTTTAACTGCTCTAACTTCGGTAAATAGTTAATTTTCCATGTATTATAGAATTGTGTGGAAGAAAAATTAATCCCGAGCAGGTGAAAGTCATTTACCCAATCTAGTTTTGTATTCTCACATAATTTTACTTCGCTACCAGTAAGACTACCGATCCAAACCGCCTTCGTCTTCTCTACATTTATTTTCAGGCCAGTATAACTATGGAATTGTTGTAGAGTATGTAAGGCCTCTTTTAATGATTGTTCTGAGCCGTCGAGAGCTAGCTGAGTATCGTCGGCGTATTGGCTTATCTTAAATTCGGTATCGTTGATTTTTATACCTTTGATTTTTTATTTTTCCGAATCATAGAGCCAAGTATTTCCGCACATAATAGAAACATATAAGGAGAAATCGGATCACCTTGCCTACAGCCTCTTTCATTTTCGAAGGGGGTGGAAAGGTGACCGTTCTGAATTACCCGAGTTTGAATTTTCCCATGTAATAATTTAATACATCTTTGCATGTTGGGGCCGAAATTATAAGCTTTCAAGACATCAAACAGAAATGACCAAAACACAGAATCGAATGCTTTTTCAAAGTCGACCATCAGAAGTAGTCCCGGAATTTGCTTATCTTTTGTTTCAAACATTAAATCATGCGTTAATCGAATATTTTCTCCAATAAACCTACCATGGATGAAACCTTTCTGGTCCTCATGGAGTAAGGAATTAATAACACTTTTTATTCTACTTGAAAGTACCGCTGAGAATAATTTATAACTAACATTTAGCAATGTTATTGGCCTCCAGTTTTTCATGAGGTGACGGGCTTTATTTGCCTTTGGTAGGCATGTTATAACACCTTGTGTTTGTGTAACTGATAATTCGCCTTTTAAAATTCCTGCGTTTAAAGACCGGAAGACAAAACCCCCTATTTTCCCCCAAAACATTTTATAAAATTCTACAGGATAACCGTCAAGACCGGGGCGTTTTTCATTTTTCATATTTTTCAAAGCAGCCGTTAGTTCACTAAGTGTGATATCAGTATCCAAATCTTTTGATTGTTTATCTGTAAGCCGATTTACATTTTGTTCATTAATAAACTGTTCTTGATCATTAACACCCACATCTTGTCTTGTATATAACTTTTTATAATAATTTTTTTGTTCCAGAATAATGTCTTCGGTTTTGTAAAGATCAGTGCCAGAATCTGTCGTTAACTTTGTAATAACTTTATTTGTAAAATTCTTCTTTTCTAATCCTAAAAAATATTTAGTTGGCCTTTCCCCTTCTGCCATCCAGTTAGCCTTGGTTCTAGTAATAATTCCATGAATTTTTGCACTTCTCATGTTCCCTAATTCTATTTTTGCTTCTTCTAATTTTGTTATTTTTTCTTCCTCTATATTTTGATAATTTGACATTATTTCATTTTCTAATAAGTAAATCTCTTTTTCTAGTTCTTTTTCTTTTTCGTTTTCTATCTTTTTCTTTGAAATTGCATATTTTAAACTTTCCCCCCTTATTTTCATCAATAATACTTCTAAAAATAATTGGTCATCTATACATAGTTGGATATCTGTTGTAGCGATTTGTTCTATTTTGTCTATATTATAGGGAGTTGGCCTTTGATAGGGCCTGGCATGAGGGCTTGTTAGCAAATCCTTGGGGATAACCGGAGATTTATTTCTATGGTTAAAGAGTTACCTAAGCAACCGTCGACAGAAAGTTGTTCTTTGTGGAACGGAGTCCGACATTCGTACTATTAACTCGGGCGTTCCCCAGGGGTCAGTTCTTGGCCCTTTTCTGTTTTTACTTTATATATTTATGAGCACTAAAACACACGGGCACAGGGAAAATCTTCTTGTCTAAAATAACCACGGAGACAAGTTTCTAATTGTGTTAAAAAGAGGTATATCATTTAGACCTTTATACCCCATCATTAATTGTTCTAATAAAGTAAACCTATGATATTTCATTAGGTTGACGACTGACAGGAGCTTGGCCTTAGTCAGTAGAATTTTCTGGAACACTTTGTATTGCATTGACAATGCTTATGCATCTTAAGCTATAGTAAGAATATCGTCAGACTATATATTATGGGGTCATGGGAAAAGACAGTGAAAATTCCCCCATCCCCCCCCCCCATACCCCTTTCCCAGAAAACCTAGGTAGAAGGCAGACAGGGGAGTTTAGCCCTGACCAGTATGTCTTTCAAACTCTTGTTCTTTTTATAAGCAATGACTGGCCTTTGGGTCAGAGGTCGAGCAAGTTTACTTTGAAGTAGTTTGTATTCTTCTACTATAATCTTGGCCATAGCAATGCTAGCTTTGTTATACTGAAACACAAATGGTATCATAGTTTTTTCACGACATCTTCCGGGGTCCAAGTTCAAACCCAAAGGATAAATAGTTTGTAATGTTTGAATCCAAAAACTTTCCCTTTCCAAACGTTTGTGCTTGGTATCTGCAGCGGAAGTGAGAAAAGGGATTTTCTCAATAGGCATAATTTCAAAATGGTCCTTGACCGAATGACCTTGAGTATTGAAATGTTGTGCCACGGGTACATCATGTTTAAGTCTTATACTAGATAAATGGTTGGCTGCTCTTTGTCGTAGAGAATTCTGAGTTTCTCCGACGTACTGTTTGCGACATTTTTTGCACGTGATTACATACACGATATTAGAGGAGTCACAATTAAGATTCTCTGCCATTTGATATTTGTCGCGAGTTTGTTCTCCGAAAAAGGTACCGCGATCGGGTACGTATATATCGAGTTTGCATCGCGTCTTAAGGCATTTCATTGATGTACCTGAGAGAAATGTTGGACGGTAATGGTACACTCGTGAAGGGGAGGTAAGCGTATCGGGGAATGAAGGGGGAAACATGATTTGTCTTACTGTGTTAGATTTAATCCTTCGGAATAATCTAATAGAATACTTCCTAGGGAGGAGAGCTTTAAAAAGAACAGAACAAGCCTGGTTAAAAAATCTAAAGAACTACAGTTTCTATAGAATCTAAATATCTGAGATTTAATGACTCCCTTGAAAGTGTGAGGAGGATGGTATGAACCAGCATGTAGCAGCTGATGCGTGTCAGTAGGTTTGAAGAATACTTTGTAATCTAGATACCCAATAGTATGATATGTATGACTCTTGTAAATAGTTACATCCAAAAAATCCACAGAAGTGTGATCAATAGTAGGCTGTAATTTAATGCTTGAGTCGTGAGAATTAAGAGTATCAATTCAAAATATGAAGGTCTTACAACGTATGTTGCCAAATGATAAAAATGTCATCCAGATACCGAAGGTAAATAATAGGTTGTTTGTGACATTTGTGAAGAATGTCATTCTCCCACTCAGCCATAAAAATAGAGGCAAAGTTAGGACTAAAACGTTTCCCCATAGCACACCCTTTAATTTGCTGAAAGATCTCCCCATTGAATTCAAAATCGTTTCCTTTTAAGCTGAGTTCCAGCAATTCTAAAATGTCTTTATCCGGACGACGGTGGTCAGGATATCTTTGGAATGCTGATTTTATGGATTTAAGACCCAAATCTATGTCAATGTTTGTATACATAGACTCCACATCCAGAGTAACTAAAATCACATCTTGTGGGATGGATTTCTCAGATATATTGGCCAATAAATCATCCGTATTTTTTATAAAGCTAGGATGCCGATTCGCTATAGGTTTTAAATAGTAATCAATTAGCTCTGATATTCTGTAACTTTCACTGCCACAATCTGAGATAATAGGACGCCCAGGGGGCATTGTAGGCTTCGGCCATTTTTCAATGGGTTTGTGAATTTTCGGAAGAATATAGAAGACCCTGTTTTTAGAGTTATGATCAGATTCCAAATAGCGATACTGTTTTTCATTAAGTAAGCCTTTATCTTGAAGAGAAACAAGAATTTTATTAAACTTCCTAACATTTTCAGGCCAAATTTCCTTATCAAGTTTTTTGTAATGAAGAGGGTTGCTTAGCTGCCGTTCTATCTCTTCAATATAATCCTGTTTTGACATAATAACTGTTGCCGAACCTTTATCAGCAGGTTTAATAACTATGTTTGGATTTCTCCTTAGCTTACTTAAGGCAAGACATTCTGAATGAGTAAGGTTATGTTTGTTTTTCTGATTAGTTAAAACATCAAGTTTCCTAGATACAGAGTCACGACTAATGTTTATCTCTGGGTCATACGTGTGAGAAGGGGGTGTATAGCCGCTTTTTGATGTAAACGGCTTGCGTACCCCACTAGAATCTCGGTAGATATCAGCCAGACTAAGATTTCTGGAGAACTCCATAACATGCACTAATTTACTAATAGAAAAGTCCCTATCAGATAATGGTTTTGGGCAAGGCACAAATGAGAGTCCTCTATTGAGTAGAGATATATCATCAACAGTGAGTTCCTCGTATAAATGACCTGCCTCATGGCATAATAAACAATATAAAATTATTCGCTGATGACACCTGTTTATACATTACGAATACAGACTTAACGAATCAAACTGTTCAAAATTCTGCAAAACAAGATCTCAGTTCTATCGAGAAATGGGCAAAAACATGGCTTGTCACCTTTAATCCTTCAAAAACTACCTCCCTTCTTATCTTCCGGCGAAACCATCCGTCCGACATCAACGTACTGTTTTAGTCCACGCCAATTAAACAATCACGGTCACATAAACAATTAGGAGTCAGTTTAAACAGTAAAGGTACTTGGGCCGACCATACCGAAATGCTAATCCATTCAACAAATCGAAAAATATCTTTATTATGAGGACTAAAATATGTATTTGACCGGAAATCTCTTGAAATAATGTACTGTAGCTTTATAAGGCCTTGTCTAGAGTATGCCGACGTCGTGTGGGATGGTATTACTGAGTACAACATAAATCGGTTAGAAAAGATCCAAAAGGAATGTATAAAAATAATAACTGGACTAACGTCAAGCACTCCTACTGACCTGCTGTACTTGGAATCTGGATTCTTGCCATTAAAAACTAGGAGATGCATGCACCGACTAGTCATGTTCCATAAAATCCGGGCAAAGGAGAGTGATTCAACGCTAAATGCACACATCCCACAAACCATAGGAGAAAGAAACCCATATCCGTCCCGAAACTCATCTTTGACCACACCCTACCGCTGCAGGACAGTACTGCACCAAAACTCATTTCTTCCGTCAACCATTACCGATTGGAATAAACTCCCAACAGATCTCCAAGAAATACAAGATCCCGAGACATTAAAAAAAAAACAATTCAAAAAAACATTATCGTAAACCTAAAATAAACCCTTGGTTCTATGTTGGTGAACGTATTCTAAATATCTTACTCTGTAGGTTGAGAAATGGTTGCAGTTCGTTAAACTCTGACCTGCTTAAAAACCATTTATCGGATTCATCTAGGTGTGCTTGTGGCGAACCTGATGAAAACGCTCGTCATTATTGTCCGGTGTTGAACACCAAAAGAGAAATAATGTTTGACATGATCCAAAAAGAAACAAATATATTAGATACTAACGAAACCCTCTTATAGCATCGCAAGCATTACCATATACCGCAGGCGTAGAGCGACTAAGTATATAGGCAATGTAACCGCGACCGCAATCTTGTTTTTTCGAGTGACTTCAGGTAGGATCTGTCAGTGCGATCGCCGATGTCAGGGTCCGGTCAGTTTCAGGTAATTTTCTTTATATTCGGCTTTTAGCTGGGGCGATTGCATGTAATTTTTATTTTCCTCAGTGATTACTGAGTCTTTCTAAATCCCCATTTAAGCCTGACATTCTCTAAATTTCTTTCACGCTAGGGAATTCCCTTTTACAACTAATTACGCTGAAAGGTATTTCCCAACTTTGACATTAAAAAAACATATGATCTAAATTCCGCGTTTTGTTGACATTTGGTTGGAATCTAGCCAATCATATGTAAAAATAGTGTGCAAATTTTGACATTAATGCGCCAAGTAGAACTCTTAAAAGATATGCTTAGTTGACAGCTCCTCCAAATACATACTGAATCCCATTGACAACTATTCATAAATCATAGTTTACTGGGGGTTTTATTTTCTTCTTTTACCAGCTATCGCCACAACTTTCTCTGATTAACCCTTTGCATGTTCGAAGTGGAATTTACAAAAATATTAATGGGGATGGGATTTTTAATATTGGATTCATGTTAATAGCTGTCATAAGTGGGATGGTTGAACGGAACTAACAGAAGGTTGAGCATTTCTATCTCTCCAGCAGTTTGTGCCACTGTGCAAATTAAGTAATCCTTTATGTGGTGTGAAAGACAAATCAATCAATCAGGCATGGGTTAATATTTTCCCCCAAACTTATGATATGGCAAGGGCATTTGGAATTCTACCAGAAGATTGGCCTGTAACGGTAGCATGTGTTTTAGTGGTCATAAAAAATATATCTATATAAAATAAACTACATAATTGGAAAAATTACTCAGGTTTATTTTCTATTAAAACAACAAATTCTATAATTGTCTGCATATGACTATCCTGTGACAAATTTAAACAGGTCCAGTTATAAAGCTTGGTTTAGATACATATTTTATATATTTTTCATATTTTTTTTCAGGTCGCCAACACTAATGATGGATAAGAGAGGGCCAAAATTGTTACTGGGCTTTAATTTTGAAAAATAATAGACTGGTTAAACATGAGCAAGTCAGAAGTAGTCTTAGTTGGAGGACAACGCAAAGTTAAATAGCTAAAACACAAGTTTAAAAGATCAAAATATTTGCATTTCTGTACACAGATGAATGTACAAAAAAGGAGACAATGTTTTATTTAAAACAATAAACGAAATGTAAATATAGTACTGGGTACTTATGTAACATATGCAGTGCACTACAAAATTAAAAGATAAACTGTTTTTTTTTTTCTACTATTTTCTTTGTGTCGAAAACATGACTGTAATTATGAGATTTTAAATATTTAAATGTTTAGTTCTTCGTGCACCAACCAAAGGTTATTTCATCCCTATCGCTGTTGCGATAAGACTGAAATAATGTTAAATCTTCTCTCACTCACTCATCCATATCCTTCCATTGGAATGCATAATGATCAAAATTCACTCACACATCTTTATTAGAATTTGATTGTTTATGACGTATCATTGGCAGGTGTGTGTGGGTCAGGCCTGTTATTTGCAAGTGCGTGGGGGCGGGGGGGGGGGGGGGGGTGTAAAAAAGTATCGTTTAAGAGATTCAAATTTTCCTGTGTTCTCGTTTACTAATTCAGTAATTTCCCTGATGATGATTGCAGCTTATGTTTTTTAAGTTTTCAGCATAATTCAAATGTCAATATTTTCTCTCCAAATATTTATCATAAAACACTTAAAATGATAAACAATCTCATTGATTATGGGCACACAATCATATTCTTGTAGATCTTTGGTAACACCATGCCATTCTTGTAGAAATATTTCATAATTCAGTAATTTCCCTGATGATGATAGCAGCTTGATGTCTTTTTTAATTTTTCAGAACATTTCAAATGTCCATATTTTATCTCCAAATATTTATCATAAAACACTTAAAATGATAAACAATCTCATTGATTTGGGCACACCACTCTATTCTTGTAGATCTCTGGTAATACCATGCCATTCTTGTAGAAATATTTAACAAACACTTCGGTGTGGTGAATATCATCCCCAGTCCCCAAATTTTGTAAATTAAAACTCTAGTACAGGTTGTCCTATTTCTGAAAAATAATTGCACATGTATCCTTTAATGCTTAAGAATACCACAGATTTCCATTTCCATCAATAAAGTTTAAATATCAGAAGACATTGTTTGTAAGAAAAGTGTAATTTAAGTTAAAAGTATAAGCAGGAGTTAAACTGTTAACTAAATAATACTAGAAACTTTGTATTTATGACCTTTTATTCAATTTTATCAACGGCCTCATTGCAATACATTAGATAATTGGTTTAGACCAGCTTTAAAACGAATTGATAAGTTAACGTTAAGAAAATCAGTATATATCGCAGATTTTCTTTCTAAAGAAAATCAATAAATTTTAAATATAAGAAGAAATTGTTTGGAGGAAAAGTGTAATTCAATTTAAAAGTATAAGCAGGAGTTCAATTTTTATCTAAATAATGATAGAAAATTTGTATTTATGACCTTTTATTCAATTTTATCAACACCGTCAATGCAATCAATTAGATAATTGGTTTAGACCAGCTTTAATAATTGATAAGCTAACCTTTCTGTACAAACACTTTTACTTGTGAATTAAATGTTCTGATTTAACCTAACCGTATGTTGGTTACTGGTAACCATCCCACTTATGACAGCGATTAACATGAATCCGAAATGAAAAGCCCCATTCGGACTAAAAATTCCACTACGTACATGCTAAGGGGTAATCGGTGAAAGTTGTGGTGGGAAACCTCAGTAAACTATGATTTATGAATAGTTGTTGTAGAATTTATTTACGAGGTTACTCATATTTGGTCGCTACTGTGCGCAGATTGACGGTAGTATTGGTGCCACTGTGAGCAGATTGTCAGAATTCGATTGTTCTAGAAGGATCTGCCGTGCTTAGTGTTGTAAGTGTCTTAGATTTCGGCTGAAATAAGCCCTTAAGATCAGTTTTCTGTGAAAGCAGTATCCACAAGACCTAAACCATTTAATAATACCCAAGAACAAGCTATCATTGATGTCTACGGTAGTTTCGGCCCAGAAATTTTCTTGAACCTTCATTCTTCATTCTTCGCATAATACTATTTCACCATCTTCAAGTACTATGTCAGTTTATTCTACAAGATGTATTTTGTCAACCTGCGGGTTCAGTTATGAGACTGTATTGGACAAACAAAGGAAAGAATAAAATAAAGAGAAGTGTACAAGATTCAACGGTCGTTGCTACTTTAGCGTTTACATCAAAAAGTTCAAGAAAATTTTAGAAGGAATTCTATACAAGATGGCTGAGAAGGCTAATGATTTTAAAGAAAAAGAAAAAATGGATGATGTGGAGGGATATATGTCAGAGAAATTATATCAACTAAGAAAGGAAAGGGGCGGATATAAAGGTAGCCTAACAAGAAAGAAACAGGAAATAGAAGATTTAATGTTTGAAGGTAAAGATAATGACTCAGTTTCTGCTATCTTACAAGAATATAAAGCAACATATACACATTTCCAAGAAAAGCATAACCTATACAAAGATTTGTTAGACTCTGATGCAGAAGAATTTCAAACTGCTAATGAATATTATGACACAACTTCAAGAAATGTAGAAACATTCATCAAACATGTAGAAGAGTGGATGCAAGTTAAACATGAAAGTGATAAATCTCTAGATAAACATGATGACATAATACCTGAAGATTCTGCAAGCCAGATGACAAAAGGTAGTTCGCTATCCAGTGTTAAGCTCAGAGCTAAGGCAAAAAAGGCAATGCTCTTAGCTAAGGCCCAGGCTTTGAGTAAGCAACAATCATTGAAATTAAAACAGCTAGAGCTTCAACAGCTTGAGGAAGCCGCCCAGATTGAAGGAGAGTTGGCTGCTGTTGAGGCTGAAGAAAAGGTTTACGAAGAACATGAAAGCCAGACAGGAAGTAGATCTTCAAAACACAAAGTTAAGATAACTGAGTTTAAAACAAGTATTTTGGAACCCACTGGTCAAACAAACATTTCAGAAATTCCAAATGCTGACTGTAAATTAAATCCAAAGGCTCCTATATTTTATTCCAACACCCAGACCGAAACCCCAATAAATTATATTAAGAACGAAAGCCATATTGATTATATAGCACACGCCAAGGGGCTTGAACAATCGTTGGAGAGCCAGCATAGTTTGATACAAGCTTTGCAATCTAAGGTTGACAGTTTGTTATTAACTGAGGTATCTACTAATACTAAACAAAACAATCACGTCACAAAACAAACAACACCTATTACACAAAGACAAAGTGAACCTATATTATCAGCTATTGTTAATGGGGCTGAAAGTGGCACAGGAAATGCCGCCTCCAATCATTGTGATATGTCCCCTGCAGAAAACAACATGCTTATTCTACAACAACGTATGCTGGAAGTTGTGCAATTGCCAAGCGTTGAACTTATGACATTTGACGGCGATCCACTCAAGTATTGGGCGTTTGTGAGATCATTCCAAGGTAGTGTGGATTCAACATCAGTTTCAGATAATGTTAAGCTTAACAGACTGTTTCAGTATTGCACCGGCCGAGCCCTTTCGGTGATACATCCTGATGCCTCCTGACCAAGGCTATATTCAGGCATGGCGACTTTTAAAGGAAAGATTTGGTAATGAATTTGAAATATCTAAGGCTTGGGTTGAAAAGGTCACAGACGGACCATGTATCAAGCCCTCTGATAAACAAGCTCTTCGTCAGTATGCCGATGACGTGAATAGTTGTGTTTTAACTTTGGACGCCATGGGAAAAATTGGAGCTATTGACAATCAATCAAAAATGCTTAAAATGGTTGAAAAACTACCTTTCTTTTTGCAAGGCAGATGGCGAAAAAATGCCATTGATCTGTTGGGGTTGAGAGGACAATACCCAGATATAAGAGACTTAGCAGTATTTATTGAGAAGTCTGCTCAAGAAATGAACGACCCAGTTTATGGCAGTCTACAAGGGTCTTCAAGAAATGACGTTAAAGATCAATCACGTAAGTGGCAAACTATTTCAAAGAGACAAAGTACCAATTTCAACGTTCAAGCCACTAATCCTGAAAACCATACCAACAAAGACAGGCGAATGGATGAATCACTCCCTCCTTGCTACATGTGCTCTGGAAATCACTTATTACACAAATGTCAACAGTTCAAAGGTTTGAGTGTCGATCAGAGACGTGATTGGGTGAGGACAAGGAAACTTTGTTTTAATTGTTTTTCAGCCAACCATATGTCGAATACCTGTGATAAATTGGGTAGGTGTGATTTCCCAGACTGTAAAGGTAAACACTCAAAATATTTACATATAAACAAACAGCCCAACTCACACATGCAAAAGAAACCCTCACAAGCCATCAATCATGAAACCACCTCCAAAGAAGATCAAAGGATAGCTGCAGTGCATAATTCAACATGTACATCAGTCAACAATAAAGTAGCCCTGCCAGTGGTACCCGTGAAAGTAAGAGCCCATAAAAATCAAGAATTTATTACCACGTTTGCCTTGTTGGATACAGGGAGTACAAACAGCTTTTGTACTCAAGAACTAATTGATCAGCTTGGTGGCGGCGGATTTAGTACCACGCTATCTCTCACAACGATGAGCAGTGAAAGACAAACGACGGAAACAAAGAGACTTTCTCTTGAAGTCGCTGATGTTTGTGTTGAGAATACCCTGCAGATGCCCCATGTGTATATGACTCAGAGGCTACCATCACTGGCAGACAATGTTGCTGGAGTAGTAGATGTATGTAAATGGCCACATCTGAGCGGCATCAATTTTCCAGAAGTTGATGGAGATAAGGTGATGCTGCTTATTGGTCAAGATAATCCTGGTGCCCTTTTTCCATTGGAAGTGTGCTCAGGCACAGGTAATCAGCCTTATGCAACGAGGACTGTTTTTGGGTGGACTTTAAATGGCCCACTACAATCATTAGCTCAGAGAACTATTGTAAGCAATTTTATTCACAGTGTTACGAGAGTAATATTTGAAATTTAATGTTTTTGTTTAATTAATGTCCATTAGTATTGTATGTTAGAACCGGTTTCAAGTTTGTGTAACAGATTGAGTTTCTGGATGGGCGTGACATCCTGGAACTTAGACAAGCATGGGTGACATCTTTAGGGCGGCTTGATTTCATTGGTTAATAGTTTGGGTAGAGATTTGATTGGGCAACTATTTAGATAGTTTGGGATTATATAAGTGAGGAGGTAGATTCAAACGAGAGAACTTAGAGAGGACAACCAGTGGAGAGAACGAGGAAGAACAATCAGGGGTGAGAGCAGAATAGACAAATATGGGAAGTATAGTAATGAATTAAGAACTTAGGGAAACTAGTGTTAAGAGATGCAGGGAGATATAGTCACAAAGTATAGAACTGAATATGATTTTGATAGACTGGGAGCAGATTTGTAACAAGGAAAGATTTACTAATTAAGGTTTGATAACTAGGAACTAAAAACTAACGTAATTGTGGGTAAATTGTGGTTTTTGGCTTTTCACTTGGTATAATTAGTGTAGTTTATGCGATTAACAAAAGCCGCCCTGGAGAGTCAACCGTACACGTCTGATTTGTAAGTAGACATATCTTTTATGTTCATTGTTAATTAATTATATATCTATATTGAAAATACTGTATGAGGAGTTGTGTCGTTTGGACTTATTACGATTCACTTTATTAGCAGTTTATTTGGTTATATTTATGATACGTTCGTCTACGTGGGTTAATATATAATTTATGAGGGTTGGGCCCAGCTCGTGAATTGTATTGCGTAACTCTGGTTATTGGACGAGATATAGTTATCCTCTGGGTTGTAAGATAATCGATGGTATTATAATTGAGTTAAGTAGAGTTAAAGGGTAAAGCAAAACCTTTTTCGTATCAATTGGTCGCGAGAGCGTGGTTTTTTAATAGGCCAAATAGTAAGCACAAGTCCTTGTTCAGTGTTTTTCATAGTCTTAGTAAATTCAAATAGATTTAAGTAAACTAGGAATATGTCTTTTAAGGGCGTGTTCTCCCCAGCAGCTATGGGCAAAGAGCTACGGTCGACTAAAACTGTATCAGAGACAACAAAGCCACTAAGTAAACATTTGTCATCCCCAACAAACCAAGATACTCAAGCTGTACTTTTAGATATTATACGGCAAAACACTGAAGCTATGAAAGCCATTAGTTTGCATATTCAGGACAGCAACACTATTCAAAACTTACATGGCGGATTAGGATTGCCTAATCCCCCATCATTTACAGGTAAATCGGAGGATGATGTGGAAGAATTTTTTGCTAAACTTGATGAGTATGCTGATGTAACAGGATGGTCAGAATTGCATAGAGCAAAGATGATTCCATTGTTAATTCAGGGACCTGCACGAACGTTTTATTTAAAACTTTCGCCCGGTATTAAACGTAATTATCAAGTTCTGAAACAAGCGTTTCTCAGGAAATATGATCCTCCTGAACTAAGGTGGGCTAGAGATTACATCATTTATTCCCGGCAGCAACTTCCAGGTGAGAGTTTGGAAAATTATGCTAACGATGTGGTCGAACTTTGTCGTAAAGCTAAGAAAGATGATGATTTCACTTTTAGTATTTTCATGAACGGCTTGAACCCAATTCTCAAGTCACATGTCATCTTCCAAAAGCCAACCTCACTAGAAGATGCATTAGCGAAAGCAAATTTAGCTGAAGTCGCGTATCCAAGATCTGTTCATGTATCAACGATGCAAATAGCAAATTTGATGACCACAGCACCAAGTCCGTTCTACCCTCGTCAAACATCTATGCCAAACAACAGAAGCAAATATGTACGAAGAAATTGTTACGAGTGTGGAAAATCAGGACATATAGCGCGGTACTGCCCAGAAAAGAACCGAACAAAAGGTAAGAGAAATGTTCAAAGAATTATAAATTCAAAGTTACACTGTTGTGCTATTCGTACTAAACCAAATACATTTGTTAATAACCCCAAGGAAGATAGTATAATAGGAAAAGGTAAGATTAAGGAAGTACCATTGAGACAAGCTGTTTCAAAATGTGAAAGCGGTCAAACAAACCAAACAGGTTCAAAGTCAACTCAAGTTAATGGTATACAACTTCGTTCAAAGGGCAAAACACTTATACCACAGCGGGTGTCACATAGAGCAGTGGGGTGTTCTTTAGACTCTGTGGACCATGTTAATGATTGCGTAAGTCTCAAAACAATACCTGATAGTCTCTACGTTGAGCCACCATCAATTGATGAAAGGTGTCTGTCGGTAAAAAGAGACGCCAACAAAGAACCAATTGACCCTCAAGGCCGTCTGTCCCTGAGTAATGCAACGTGTCAAACTTGCCCAATAGATCCATTACGCAACGGGAAGTTTCCATTAGTTATCAGGTGTAAAGAATTCTTGTACGAAACTATTCCACGTGGTGCATACCACGCCTATTGTTTATTTGTGTGCCTCCTACTTGGTACGATTGGTTGTTTACAAAGTGGTTTGTATTATATATATGATAAGGGTCGTGAGACTCTATCCTCAACAGAAATTTACGAAACCCGAGAATTGGAAAAGATGAATACTATGGTAAATAGTCGCGAACATAGATCAAGAAAAGCACGTGGTAATAAAGATTATTTGTCTGGGATTGTACACCCACAATCAAAAGACAAAGGAACAGCTACACCAGTACAGGTGGGAACGATTGGTGAAATAACTCCTACGAAAGTTCTCACTGAAGAAAAGTTAATTGAACGTCAAAGGTCAGACCCAGAGATAGCTCAATACATTGAGTATATTAAGAATGGTTCGTTGCCTAAAAATGATACAATGGCTCGTAAGATTTTGTTAGATAGTGATAATTATCACCTTGAAGAAAATGGAATACTGTATCATGTGGATATCCAAGACTTAGAAGGGAAGGACGAACTGAATCTACGCTATGTAGAACCTCGTTCGTTAAGGAATAATTAGAATTTATCCCAAAGCTTGATACATAGTTGTATATTAAGATTTTAATGCTTAATATGTTTTGTTGCAGGTTCTTCTGTCGTGTTGGTTCCACCGGTATGTCTTTGTGTATCCATGATTCAACTGACGAAGAGATTATCATGAGGTTGAACGATTCCAGTTGAATAAACTGCACCAAATATATGCTTTATGCATAGACGATTAACGGAGATAAAATAAAATACGTGCGGAAATTCGTTTTTCATGTTCTCTGTTTATATATAGTTTGATGATACGGTAACGATGTAGTTAACATTTATTCCGGAATGTTATGTTTTCCTGAAGTGTCTTGGACAATATTTGTAATGTTTTGTAACATACACCTGTATATTCTAGAGGTGAAGTTAAAGCAAAATGAAGGTAATATTGTACAATTGTTATATTTTGATGTTTAAAGTTTTGTTTGAGTTTCTGTTGTAGAATTACCTATGGTCCACAATGTTAATAAGTATGTATTAAATAGAAATATTGTTATCAGAATCTCCTGTTTTACTGTAAGTATGCATTTTTAAAGTCCATCATAAGTATGTAGAGGTAACGAAATAGAGATTGTAAGTATCGACAATCATTTGTTTTAAGTAAGTATGCTCTTTTTGTTCACTATAGTTTTATAATTGCTATAAAGTGAAAATGTTTTTTTAGTTCTATTACTTTATGTCAGTGTGCTGATTAAAGTCAAATTAAGTCAGGTGATGCCAATCGTGAAAATATCGACTTTAGGCCAAATTTAGTCTCTTTAGTTTGTATAACTTCTTTACTTTGTAAGACGCTATATTAAAGAAGATAGTCAATTACAACAGAATGTCCGCTACACCGATAATTAATTGTGAAGATATTGCTTAATTGCTTAATTGCGTTTCTAATTGTTTACCCACAGAAGATGTCAACGGTCGATTATACCGGAGGTTGAAACCCCACCCTCTGTATGCACCAAGATGTTATTGAGCGACCATCCACACACCTGAGGATTGACCTGGAGGATAGTTACCCTCGTCAGGACCAGTGACGTGTGCAAAGTTTCGGTGCGCGGTGAATGCGAGATGGGATGAGAGCTCTCTTTGTTGGACCTTCGTGTGTAATTTTTCGTGAACTTGAATTCGGTGTGCCCAAAACGGACTTTGATTCTTTCGCCAGAAACCTTGATGTACCAATTCATTTGGTATAACAGTTCGCCATTCATCAGAAACAATCTTGAACTCTGTATCATTTCAACATAAATCATAGAAACCAGATTATTTAACGCGAGGACATTTCAGCTGTGATTAAACTTTTTGCGATTACATCAAAACAACCTCGTTTTATGGATAGACTGTCAACTTGAACTGTTTTATTGACTAATTATGTGAACTATGGACTTTATTTCTATTTCAGGCGCATTTTATATACTACACTGTATAAGTATATTGTTTAACTAAGAATATTGTATTTGGATTCCTGTATCATCTTAGATAATTATTATCGTATCGTTTATAGTTTAGGGATTTAGTTTTGTTTAGATTTATTAAACTATTAAACTATTAAACAATGTTTTGTTTATTATAACATGTAGAAATATTGTATAGATAATTCATGTCACGCGGTAAAGCTTTCTCTTGCGATCTTTCGAAAATTTCGCATATGTCTACGAACACGTAAGAGTTTTAATGCCTACCAACGAAGAAGGTCTATGTCTTCAAATGAATTTAGATTAGGGTTATAGTCACTATGAAACCGTATTTTATGAAGTATGATTGTTTTTCTGTTTCAATATGTTCTTTCTCATGGGGACATGAGAATACAAAGGGGGGAGTAATGTTACGAGAGTAATATTTGAAATTTAATGTTTTTGTTTAATTAATGTCCATTAGTATTGTATGTTAGAACCGGTTTCAAGTTTGTGTAACAGATTGAGTTTCTGGATGGGCGTGACATCCTGGAACTTAGACAAGCATGGGTGACATCTTTAGGGCGGCTTGATTTCATTGGTTAATAGTTTGGGTAGAGATTTGATTGGGCAACTATTTAGATAGTTTGGGATTATATAAGTGAGGAGGTAGATTCAAACGAGAGAACTTAGAGAGGACAACCAGTGGAGAGAACGAGGAAGAACAATCAGGGGTGAGAGCAGAATAGACAAATATGGGAAGTATAGTAATGAATTAAGAACTTAGGGAAACTAGTGTTAAGAGATGCAGGGAGATATAGTCACAAAGTATAGAACTGAATATGATTTTGATAGATTGGGAGCAGATTTGTAACAAGGAAAGATTTACTAATTAAGGTTTGATAACTAGGAACTGAAAACTAACGTAATTGTGGGTAAATTGTGGTTTTTGGCTTTTCACTTGGTATAATTAGTGTAGTTTATGCGATTAACAAAAGCCGCCCTGGAGAGTCAACCGTACACGTCTGATTTGTAAGTAGACATATCTTTTATGTTCATTGTTAATTAATTATATATCTATATTGAAAATACTGTATGAGGAGTTGTGTCGTTTGGACTTATTACGATTCACTTTATTAGCAGTTTATTTGGTTATATTTATGATACGTTCGTCTACGTGGGTTAATATATAATTTATGAGGGTTGGGCCCAGCTCGTGAATTGTATTGCGTAACTCTGGTTATTGGACGAGATATAGTTATCCTCTGGGTTGTAAGATAATCGATGGTATTATAATTGAGTTAAGTAGAGTTAAAGGGTAAAGCAAAACCTTTTTCGTATCAACAGTGATCAAACCTTGACATCCCAAGTGGAAAGGTTTTGGACAATGGAGACTTCAGAATCCAGTACAGGTGAGCTGCAATTATCTTTGAATCACAAGAAAGTGGTCGACTTATGGCAGGATAAGTCATTAATTGTTGATGGACATTACCAATTGAACATTCCATTCAAGAGAGAAAACGACCTCATTCCAAATAATTTTATTGTTGCCAAAGGTAGACTGGCTTCATTAGAACGTAAGCTGCGGAGCTCACCAGCAATGCTTCAGAGATACAAGACGGAAATTCAAGGACTTTTACGAAATGGTTATGCTGAAATTGTCCCCAAAGATGAACTGTTTAATGAATTCAGAAAAGTCTGGTATTTACCTCATCACGCAGTATTTAATGTCAACAAACCAGATAAGCTGCGTGTGGTTTTTGATTGTTCGGCTGAGTACATGGGACGGTCACTTAACGACTACATATTACAAGGACCAGATCTGACGAATTCTTTGATTGGCGTTTTGTTTAGGTTCAGGGAGTGGCCAGTGGGCATTATGGCTGATATTGAGGCCATGTTCCACCAAGTGAAAGTAGCCCCAGAAAATAGAGACGTGTTGAGATTTTTATGGTGGAAAGGAGACGACATGAGCCAAGAACCTGAAATACTTCGCATGACTGTTCATCCATTTGGAGGTGTTTGGTCTCCTAGCTGCGCCTCATTTGCCCTACAGAGAACAGCAGAAGATAATGCTCTTGACGTTGACCAGTGAGTTTCCCAAACTGTACGGGAAAACTTCTACGTCGACGACTTGTTAAAGTCTGTCAGTACGGTGGATGAAGCTGTTCACCTTGTAAAGGAACTTAGACAGCTCTTGTTGAAAGGAGGATTCAACCTCACTAAATTTGTTAGCAATAATAAACAACTCCTGGAAGCTATTCCTAAAGAACATAGAGGAAAACAAGTAAAGGAATTCGATAATTCTCTTCCAGTCGAGAGAGCACTTGGTGTACAGTGGGATATGCACTCCGATCAGTTTAGTTTCAACATCAAACAGAAAGACAGGCCATTTTCTAGACGGGGTATGATGAGTGTCATTTGCTCCATTTACGACCCATTAGGAATTGCAAGCCCTTTTGTTCTACAGGCTAAAAAGCTACTTCAAAATGAGTGCAGATCCAAAAAAGGCTGGGATGAAGCATTAAACCCATCCAATCAAGACCAGTGGAAGTGTTGGCTGCAAGACCTTCACAAGTTAAGTGATCTAAAGGTTGATAGATGCATTCGACCTCAGGACTTTCAAACCTTTTCACAATGTGAAATTCATCATTTTGCAGATGCATCATTGGATGGCTTCGGTACAGTCTCGTACCTGAGAACTGTAAATTCTGGAGGAAAGATTCACATTGCATTTCTTATTGGAAAGTCAAGACTTGCCCCCATTAAGCAGACAACCATTCCAAGACTAGAATTGTCGGCGGCTGTATTGGCAGTCAAAGTTGACAGTATGATACGCAGAGAACTGAAAATTGAGGTAGGCAAATCTGTCTTCTGGACTGACAGTATGATTGTGCTACATTATATCTCAAATACCACAAAACGGTTCCAGATGTTCGTTGCCAATAGGGTTGCACAGATTCATGGTGGTAGTAACGCAGAACAGTGGCGACATGTAAATTCTGCGTCTAATCCTGCAGACGATTCATCAAGAGGCCTCACCGCACAAGAAATAGTTACAAAAACGAGATGGCTCACGGGGCCGGATTTTCTACATAGACCTGAGAACAAATGGCCCCCAAGACCACGCCTAGATGGATCTCTCTTGGAGAATGACACGGAAGTAAAACGTGATGTAAAGATCCACACCACTCTTGAGACAGGTGCTTTGGATAAACTATTTACAAGATACTCTTCCTGGTACCGACTTAAAAGAGGTGTTGCTTGGCTCCTGAGATTAAAGGACATACTTCTGGAAAAGGTGAGAGCTAGTGATCATTTGCAAGTTGTTTGGAACAAAGGTAACCTTAAGGTGGCTGATCTCAAACGAGCTGAAACAGAGATAGTGAAGTTTGTACAACACTCAACATTCCAAGAGGAGCTCCAGGCTGTATCAAAAGGAAAAGCTATCAAGAAATCAAGTAACATCTTCACGCTAGAACCAGTGTTGGATTCTGAAGGGGTTATGTGTGTTCGTGGCAGGTTACCATTAGCCCCAGTGTCATCAGAAGCCCGACATCCTCGGATCTTACCGAAGAAACACCCAACAGTTCAACTACTTATCAGGCACTATCATGAAATTCTCATTCATTCCGGCAAAGAACATGTTTTGAGTGAGCTAAGGAAGAAATTTTGGGTCATAAATGCTCGTTCAACAGTAAAGAAAGTTTTACGAAACTGTGTCACCTGCCAAAGACAATATAAAAGAACTAAACCACAGAGAATGGCGGACTTACCAGCTGATAGGGTAACTCCTTTAAAACCTCCCTTCTCTTGTGTAGGACTAGATTGTTTCGGTCCCTTTATGGTGAAACGGGGCCGGAGTTTTGTTAAACGCTACGGATGTATTTTCACGTGTATGTCTATTCGGGCAATACATCTGGAAAAACTGGATAGCATGGACACAGATTCGTTTCTGAATGCTTTCACAAGATTTCAGTGTCGTAGAGGTAGACCAGAAAAAATAAGATCGGACAATGGCACTAATTTTACTGGTGCACAAAGGGAGTTGTCTACTGCCATTGCCGATTGGAACCAAGATAAGATTGAGCGACACTTACAACAACAGAATGTTCAATGGGAGTTCAACCCCCCAGCTGCCTCCCATATGGGAGGGGTTTGGGAACGGCTAATCAGATCGGTTAGACGTGTCCTAGACCATACCCTAAAAGATAAGAACCTCAGTGATGAAGAGCTTGCTACTGTATTCTGTGAGGCAGAATCAATTGTGAATGGTAGACCTCTTACTACAGTTTCTGACGACCCTACCGACCTTGAGCCGCTTACGCCGAATCACCTTTTACTGCTCAGGTCGGGCCCAGTGTTGCCTTATGGTGAATTTGGATCTTTGGATGTGTATAGAAAACGCTGGAAGCATGTTCAATTCCTGGCTGACTGCTTTTGGAAGAGGTGGTTGTCAGAATATTTACCTACGCTACAGCTTCGACAAAAATGGTTCGAACCACAGAGAAACTTCAAGGAAGGGGACATTGTCTTGGTTGTCCACCGACGTAACTGGCCTCTTGGTAGAGTGCTGAAGACCTTCCCTGGAAAAGATGGAATTGTTCGTTCTGTGGAACTGAAGACCCGATTTGCCATCCTTAAGAGACCAGTCAATAAGTTGTGCCTATTGGAATGCCTTAAAGAGTAGATTTCCTGATTCACTCTTGGAACTGTTTAATAGACTATATTTTGAACTCTCCCTTTAACTTTTGAATTGTGTTTTGTTATAGCCTAGGTAAATGTTTCGTTTATACACTCAACATTTAGGGGCCGGTAATGTAGAATTTATTTACGAGGTTACTCATATTTGGTCGCTACTGTGCGCAGATTGACGGTAGTATTGGTGCCACTGTGAGCAGATTGTCAGAATTCGATTGTTCTAGAAGGATCTGCCGTGCTTAGTGTTGTAAGTGTCTTAGATTTCGGCTGAAATAAGCCCTTAAGATCAGTTTTCTGTGAAAGCAGTATCCACAAGACCTAAACCATTTAATAATACCCAAGAACAAGCTATCATTGATGTCTACGGTAGTTTCGGCCCAGAAATTTTCTTGAACCTTCATTCTTCATTCTTCGCATAATACTATTTCACCATCTTCAAGTACTATGTCAGTTTATTCTACAAGATGTATTTTGTCAACCTGCGGGTTCAGTTATGAGACTGTATTGGACAAACAAAGGAAAGAATAAAATAAAGAGAAGTGTACAAGATTCAACGGTCAACTTTAGCGTTTACAGTTGTCAATGGGATTCAGTATGTATTTGGAGGAGCTGTCAACTAAGCATATATTTTAAGAGTTCTACTTGGCGTATTAACGTCACACTTTGCACACTATTTTTACATATGATTGGCTAGATTCCTACCAAATTTCAGCAAAACGCGGAATTTTGATAATATGTTTTTTTAATGGCAAAGTGGGGAAATATCTTTCAGCGTAATTAGTTGGTAATGCTTGCAATGCTAACCCTCTTACTGTTTGGTGACTGTCAGCTTAGTGATGCGGAAAATTCTGTGATAGCTGATTCAGTGTGCAATTTCATAAAATCTTCTAAAAGATTTGCATACTGACCTCCGAAAATCATATTGTAAAAGTTACTCGGTCTGATCTCTGGCCTCGGTATATAATATTCTATGGACGCTAAAGTAAATGTTAGGCCTGTAAGCGTTGCGAAGTTTCGGTATATAACTGTCACGGCACCTTCTTCCTGACAACGAATAAATGCCTTTCCGTCGACTACTCGCTTGCTGTTCGCTGGTAACCTAACCAACAAACCACATACCCACATACCCATACTAAGTTTATTCATTGTTGTACAAACATCCATCTAACTGAAGATTACATATGATAATAAGTATTTCTGTTTATATCATGTACTTATGCTTACTCTTGTTGTTACTATTATCACTGTAACGTAAATGGAGCAGCGCAATAAGTCTCGGCTTAATGCTGTTCCGTAATCAAAATAAAATATGTTTAAACCGAAAGTATTAACATTATTAGAGAATGGCCAGACCTATAGCTCTGTAGTATACGACTATCAATTGCTAAATCTATAATATTTGAGGAGACTAGAAAACAATCGAGACGAGCTTGTTGTTTGTTATTTCTCAAGGAATTATGTTTTTCGGATTCATGTTGACTTCTCCAAATATCACACAAAGATTTTATTATATTTATAACAAAGTCTCTTGCTCTGGGATTGTTGACATGTTTATAGTTATGATAGTCTTTATTTGTATCTAAAACCATTCCAATCACCACCAAATATATACGACTGATTCAGAATTTTCCAATAAACTCCAGATATTTTCATAAAATATCGGTTCGTCTACATTAGGCCCATAAATATTAATAAGGACATATTTATTCTCGTTTATCGTAATCTCAGTTGTGATAAAATTTCCTTCTCCATCGATATCAGTCCTACCAGTAGAGAATTCGAAATTATTGTTGAAAAGAATGACAACGCCTCTAGAGTTAGATCTAAAAGGGGCAAATATTCCCTCATAACCCCATTCTGCTTTGAATATTCGAGTTTTGTTTTCATCTACATGCGTATCTTGCAGCATTACAATCGACGGCTTTTGTTTTCTTAGGTAGTGAAGGAAGCCTCTGCGTTTAGCTCGATCGCCTAGCCCTTAAAGTGGCATGAGCTGTCAAAATTCACATTTTTTTCATAATTTCTGATCGTCACGACGGTAAGAGGCTTTGAAGGCCTTCGGAAAACTAAATGATTGGCGTTGGAATGAGGAAAATCCATGCAGTATGTGGCCTGTAGAACCGAAAACGTGTTCGAAAAGTAAACAAAATTTAAATAACCGGGACGACCATTCATTCATTCTAAGAGAGAGTTAGTTCAAAACAATACTTTATCGTACATTTTTTAAACTAGAAACACTAAAAAGCTTCTGCTTTATACGTTTTGAGAAAAATAGCTAATAATTTCAACATTCTGTTTCAAAGTCAAAATATCAACATTTTGACAGCTCATGCCCCTGTAACAATTTGCAGATATTATTTTTAGTTTATCCAGGATGTTTACGTTTACCACCATAAAGCGTATCAAAGGCACTTGATAGACAGACACAGCCGTTGTAGGATTCAAAGAAAAATATTTGACTTGACATTCTTATTACAACATAAAATGCAATTATTATAGAAAAATAATTCTTAAACTTAGTACATAAAATATACAAATCTAAAATTTTATTTCTATTTCCGAGGCATACCTGACACCCAAGGCATTGATACAGATGTTCATATAAAGCATTTGTCATCCTCTAGGAGTGGGGGAGGGGGTGGTGGATTTGACCGGTTGAGTCTTGACGTAACTCACATAAAATAAAAAAGTTAAGAAATAAATAGAAAAAAATAAAATAAATAAAAAATAAAAAGGGGCATGATTATTAGATAAACTAAAAAGCAATAGAATGTATACACTATGACTGTATAATTGTCATGGTCATTACAACTTAGTTTACTAGTTTTATTATATACAGTGTAAAAAAAGACACAAAAAATTTAAAATTGTGAATAGTGTAGTGGAAGAACACATTCTAATTGCCGCCGTAGCCTGTTTAAATTTGCTAAGAAAACCAATTTACATGAGCTTACTACGACTAACATAGGACACATAAAACATGTCTAGTTAGTTTTAGACTGTAAAAATGGGGTGAAAAAAAACGAAGAATCGAAGCCTGATTACAACAACAACGATCAGTGTCGGTCAACTTTCGTGTTAGCTTACCCTCATTTCAGGCCTTTTTTATCCGTGGTTTACACTCAAACAATCATCGGCAGGGTTTTCCAGTCGCTGTTAACCGATCGTCAGTCTGTATTTCTCAGATAAATAGGCCTACGTAAAATTACACTGTGCCGTTAGTTCACTCACTCGAATCGCCAATAGGGGGCAGATCACAATTGTCCATTTTCTTTTTGACTTAGTCAGGGTTTCTGACTCCAAAATGACTTTTTTTGTTCTGATGGACGTGTTTTGGAGTTAGGGTCCATTGCAATCAAAAAGCCGGAGTAGACTGTATGTGGTCCGATTTAGACAGTGAAATAACAATATAACCTACTCAAATCGTGTAAAAACGGTCATAATCGCGTTCATGAATAATTTAGCTACACACCAGTGTCTGATATGGTCGAGCAGGGTCGTCCAGTAAATGTAATTCGTCCCTTGAATTAACTTTTTCCTCCTTCAGTCTCAAACTTCCACGCCATTGATGACGTAACACTATTGTGCTGTTTTTTTTTTTCAGGTTTCCAATTCACTTTACAAAAGGCTAAATTATCCATAAACGTGATTTTAACACTATTTGAGTAAAATATGTTGTTATTTAATGTATACATCTGACCACAAACTGTCCGTTCAAATGCTGGCAGTCTACTCCGGCTTTTTGATTGCAATAAGCCCTGACTCCAAAATACGGCCGTCAGTTTAAAAAAATATTTATTTTGAAGTCAGAAACCCGGACTATGTTTGACTGAGTGGGATTGGAACCCATTGTTGGAAGGCTGTTCGGATTGAGCGTCCAACGATCTACCTAATGAGCCACGCAGGTTAGAATCCATTCAGTTCCAAAAACAAAATGGCAATTTTCTTATTCGATCGGCCGATGGAGGGCACTTGCGTGGTTTTCTGCCATATTAAACGTTAAAATGTCTTTAAAGTTAAATAACCAGTTTAAGTCGTTAAAGTCACCACAACAGATAAAACCTTCTTCACATCGATTTTTTATGAAGTTTAGAGCCAATTTTAATTATTTTCCCTCTTTTTAGTCATGCAACAGCGTACAACAGCATGCAACAAAAGTGTAACGTTGTATTACCGTGTAGACACTCACATGCAACTAAGTCCAACATCGTTGAACAAAAGTTGTATGTTGTTGTACAACAAAAGTTGCATCGTGTAGACGGGCGTTTAGTGATCACGATTTTACATGCGCCCTACAATCCCACGTGATCAAGGGTTATGGGCGGTAAAGCATTCCTTCATTTGTTTGCAGATACTAAGTAGTTGTTTCTTTGCTAAATTCTTTGTTTCAAATGTAGGAGAAAACAAAGCATTGGAAGACACAATGTTGACAAAAATATAAGTTTCTGGTAGTAAAGTATGACAGCCTTCCCTTGTCACAATCAATAAGCCCCCCCCCCCCCCCCCTTTGCCTGAAATAAAACGTAGTTGACAATAATATTCACTTCTTTTGTTTTGTCAAAAAATCCATACAAGATAGATAATCGATTTTGGTTTAAGTCACAGGTTGTGTAGTTATATAGAAGGTTATTCAGGTCGGACCAAAATACAGCTAACTGTGGACATTTTATAAAGTAATGTACAACATTGTCTTCACTTCCACAAGTGTCACAGGCGGCGCTTTCTTTTATTTTTAAACGTGTGTGAAGATACCTATTACAAGGTATAATGTTATGGAGCAATTTATATTGAAGTTGTTTACACTTATTATCTAACGGCAGTGAATGTACTAAATTCCATATTTTCAATTGGCTATCCTCATCAACGTTTTCCCATTTTGTGTAGTCGAAACCAGTATTTTTAGTGTTTGTATTTTGTTGATCCAGAATTTACAATTTCTACTGACATTTGAATTCAACGAGTCAAGCCTAAGTAAAGGGTTGTTTAAAATATTACAGAAGGGAGCAGTTTTATTGAACAGATTAGAGCCAACAAATTTCCTAACCGCCGAAACAACTTTGTAATAATCTCTCGGTTCACATAACAATAGCTATTTATTTTCCAATTCTGGCAACGTGAGAATTCTACCAGGTGTTTCGTCCTATATGTTTCGAATATATGTTATCCCTGCGCGATGCCATGATTTGAAAAAGAGAGACTTTTTATTTCCTGCTAATATATTTTTATTGTTCCAGATAATCTCATTAAAAATATTTACTGACTCTCGTTTGAACACATTTGACCAACCATTTAATATTTCCCTGTATAAACCTGGAAGTGAATAGTTTAGCTTAGAGACGCTGTAATTACACTGAAGTAAAAAATGTAATCCTCCAAGATTTTCAAAAAAAGAGCTCGCAGAAGCAAACCATGGGGTGTCCGTCTTTGTGGAAAAATATCTTGACAGCCAGCTTAATTTTAGCGCACAATTATGGTCCAGAAAATTTCTCGCGTTGATACCGCCATCAAATGTATCTGAAGCAATAAGACTGCGTTTAATTTTTTCCTGTTTGTAGTTCCAAATAAAACGAAATATTTCTTTATTTATTTGACTAATGAGGCTAGAGGAATCTGGTAGAACACTTGCTAGATACGTAAGTCGGGAAAGACCTTCACCTTTAGCCAACAGAGATCTTCCAAACATTGTTAGGGACCGAGAAGACCAGATTTGAAATCGTTTCTTGACTTTACCCAGTGTAGAGTCAATATTCCTGCCAATAGTTGGTCGTAGCCCTACTTTCACTCCTAATATTTTAACATTCCTTGGACAGATTTGAAGAGTTGATACCCTAACATCTTTTACCTTTTTTAACGAAAAGGAGATCAGACTTGATTTTTGTAAATTTATTCTAAGGCCAGTGATATATTTAAATGTTTCATATTTTTGTAAAGCAAGTTTAACTAAGGTTATATCGGAAAGTGTGAGATTGGAAGCATCGGCAAAGAATACTCCCTTTATTTCTTCCTTATTGACATAAATGCCCTGTATTTTTGTGTCTTTTCGTATTTCATTATCAGTAGTTACTCTGGCCTAATACTATATTTTGCACAGCAGGGAGTCCTCCCAGATACGCGTAAAAAAAACGATATTTGCACAGCAGGGGTACTGACGTAAGCGTAAAAAAAATCGATAACATGACGTAATAAATGACAGATGGTGTGTGTCAGATGTCGAGAAAATCAATACCATGCTCGTACTATAGTACGGGCACAAAATGTAAACTTTGATCAGGAAAATTGAAAGAAAATGAGTAAAAATGAAATAGTAAATGACGTTAAGAAAATGGATTTTGATCGAGAACAATAGGATGAAGGCGTTAAGACGTTGAGCGATAGCGTTCAGACGTACAGAAAACTGTTAATAAGGCGAGTCTAAAACCATAATTTATAAAAATATCAATAGCATTCTCGTACTATAGTACGGGCACAACATGTGAACTTTGATCATGAAAATTAAAAGAAAATGTGTAAAAATTAAAATAGTAAATGACGTTAAGAAAGTGATTTTAGGTAAAAAACAATAGAATAAAGACGCTAAGACGCTGAACCATAGCGTTAAGACGTAAAGGAAACTGTTAAGAAAGTGAGTCTAAAAACATAATTTGGAAAATAATATCCTCGATTAACGTCATCGATAGGATTACGTAATAAATGGCAGATGGTGTGTGTCAGATGTCGAGAAAATCATTCTCGTACTATAGTACGATGTAAATCAGGGACAAAAAGTGAACTTTGATCGGGAAAATTGAAAGAAAATGTGTAAAAATGAAAATAGCGAATGACGTTACGTAAGGGAGCATATCCAACCATCGTGCACCGATCATTCGTGTAATGCGAATGAATTACACGATCGATTTCTACACTCGCGGCGATCTCCAATCCAAAGCGATCTGTTAAAACAACACCCTCGAGTCTGTCTGAGTGGCCTCTGCGGTCCTGTCTGGTTTGAACAGCAGCAGAGATATGCGTGTCTGTATATTACTGCGCGGTAACATAGAGTGAGAGGGCTCGTGTATGCAGTGTAATGCAGTCGACGGTATATCTGTAAGCAGGACACTCCGAGTAACGTTGACGCTTTTATAGCCTCCCATTACCTGTTCAGCAAAACATCAATGTGGAAATGTCTGCACACACATGGCTGTCTTTCTTTTGTATGTTATTTATACGCTACAGAATTTGTGAGGTGTGTTTAATGGACGGTTTTTCTTTGGTTTGTGTAACTTTGACTCTTCGATAGAGCATGGTTTACTTTTCGTTTTGCGATCTACAACAATCGCTGACATTACACGCGATTCTGTGTTTTACTAAAAAAAAATGAAAATATGGACTTATACACATTTAATTTTTAGCAGGTGCTTGAAATTATAATGTTCTGATCAACGAGAAAATGAACGTTCAAAACTCGGCCTGTAATTATATAGTATGATCTATTTTCCAAAACCAGTGACTAAAAATCTCCTAGTACTTATAATCAATAATTTATTTTTAAAAGTGATATAGTTATGTACAGGTATACGATATGAAATGACATGAAAATGAAAATATTACAGGGAGATAAATGTATAGGTCTATACAAATACTCAGAGCTTCTTAGAATGAATCAATGTCTGATGACGTTTCCTATCTGCATCTGATAAAAATACGTAACGGCATCCTCGGTCACACTGTTGTCTATTAGCACTGGGCAAGGTTGTGTCAAATTCCGAAGAACAACATGTATTCCCCCTTACATCTGCCAGGATATGTAACAGGGGACGGCATAGCCCCTCCAAAGGTGGATAAAGTGTGAAAAAATTTCGTTGCTCTTATAGGATGGGCGAAGCAGTGGGTACAACAGTCACTCAAGCACTTATAAAATTCTAAGTGATATGTTCGGTGTACTGAATGGTTCATTGAAAATACGAGTTTATGTCTGAGATGCATAAAGTCTGGGTCGCAGACGCGCTTACAAAGGCTTTCAATTCACTGTGGTCTGGATATCGACAGGTCGTTGTTGGGATACTGGGGTTCTTGTGTACCGTAATCGGATAGCCGTCATACTTCTTTCCATGCCAATATTTGGTACATTGGTCTATGGCCTGGTCGAAGATTTTCGCCTCCTTCATCAAAAAGTCGTCTTTAGAAAGATGGCTCTGCTCTGAAGGCAAGGAAACTTCCCCCTCTAGTGTCCTGGGTAGGGTGACACCTGTCAACCATTTGGAGAGTGGACCCCAAGCACGCTCTATGGGGTTAAATCTGCTATGCCGTGGAGCGTAGCTCGCCAGGATCAGCCCATCTAAACCTAAATCCCGCCATTATATCCCTTAACCAGGGATTTAGTTGACCAGTCTGGACCCCCGTCCGCTATAATGGAGACAACGGTCCGTGGGTTCAATTTGTCCTCCACAATAGACTTCAAAAGTTTGAACAAATGATCAGCGTGGATCTGGCTTGTACTGCTGTGAAACATTGCAGCCTGAAAAAAACATCCAATGATCCGGTTCTTGGCCAGGATACCCGCTGTCGCCCGTTTCTATCTATAGTCCCGACTAAATCTGATGAAAAAAATATATATGAATTAATACAATGCATGTTATTGTACGTATAATCATTTGTAGATAAAGAGAAATCAATGTTATGAATGCCATCTTAAACCAACAAATATTTACCTGTATGATCAGCAGATCGTGTGTGCCTCCTATGCAAGCGATGCCCTTTTGCTGGTGACAGACTTCTCGTTCTTGTCCTTTTGCGTAAAGTCATATAACCGGACGGTATGAGTTTAGAGTTTGGATGAGGAAAATCGTGGTCGGGGTAGTTTGGTCTATCATCATTAGAAAAAAATCTGTTTATCTAGAAATGTCTGCTTACAGCCAGAGTCCCCACATTCACCTTGTTCTTGTCATCACAGGACAAGGCAATACATTCGTCTTCGTACAGTTGAACCAGTTTATTCACATAATTGACAGATGCGCACGAAATTCGGAAATCTGGATGGTCGTTGGTGGAATCATTCTTCTTGGCTGGGATCCTGGCATTCACTATGCCGGTGTGGCGTTTGGCGTTGATGGTACCTTGACGGGATGGCTTCAACATCCTATGAATTGTCATTTTGGAGATAGACTCAAGCCCGGGTGTGTTGGCTATAACATGCCTTTGGATATCGGCCCAAGATACTCCATTTGTATATGCAGTAGCGTCTCTTCTTCTTATATGGGCCTCTGCAGAATTATCTTTAACAAACCGTTCCACGATTGATGGTAGCTGCGGAAACCTTTCCACTAAAGACTCCTGTGCACGTTTAAATACGGGCATATCAGCAGTCGTATCATCCTCGTCATCAGTGTCGAACATCCAAAATTCTGAGCGGTCTACCATGTCTAAGCAATGTGTTTTATTTACTATGATAGTTTATGCAAAATGTTCCATTTATAAAGGTATATCTTGACATTTTTGAGTGAGTACTTTATCTAATCTAAAGACTAATCCCAGCCACCCACAGGGTTGCGTCAATGCCAATGTAACCCGAACTCTTTCCTTTCTAAATAGCAAATAAACGCACAACGAACACTCAGCAGGGCATGCGCATGGAATATTACAGTACAATGGATAGAATTGCAAAGGTGGGGGAGAGGGGTGTTCATTATCGATCAATAATGGTGAAGACTCTATTTAAAAATGTCTTGTTTTAAAGCGCAAGATCTAAAGGTCGAATTTTTTTTTTTACATTTGCTCACTGCTAATTTACCATTCGGATTGCCGTAAACGCTAAATGTAGACAAAAGAATAAAGCTTGACTGACATTGGGATAACACAATTTTCATGTATGTAATGTTGAATTGGTCTTTTTATGCTATTCACATCGTGCTCCTTTGTTTATATTATATTACTCTTAATTAGTATTTTTCTTTAATAAACACTACGACAACTGATTTTGGTCCTTGTGAATGAAAACATTAATTATGGGAATACCAGGCAGTCGAAAAGAAAAGCTATGCTTTCAAAAGCATAATAAACAACAAATCTGGAATCAGACCTACCCCAACCATTTTAAGTAGAGACGTATGAACATTTACAAAAATCGTGCAATGCCTGTGCACGACTGAGGCGTGCACGAAGGTAAAATATGGTCCCTGAAGAATTGCCTGCGGACGAATGCCAATGCATTAGTATCCTTATGTAGCTCCAATGTATTTTAATCATTTCACATCCAAATAATTAAGTCGACAATTCGAAGTAATAAAACCATAATGAAGACTGACTTGAAGTGCCTTATTTACACACGGTTATGGCTATAATACACTAAAAATTTCCAACACAGAGTGGATGAACATGTTTAATTCATGATTGATGGTTTGATATCTGTACAAGTGTAAAACAAGTCCGTGCTCTTGTTGTTTTTGGTTCTTTTTAACCTTTCCCCGGCCCTAAGACATTGGCAGTCTGTGGCGGCGATGTATTCATTTCATTAGTAAATAAATTGTCAATTTCACTCCACTTGGTGTCAGCACGCAAAAAGAGCTCTAAGTAAAGGACATTGGGGTGGTTTCAAAAGAAAGTGGTAGCTTGTTTTTCATGACAGTCCGATATAAACAAAAAAAGATCAAGTGTCTACTTCCGGAAATCAGACTAACGCAATCAATCGCAGACCGGTAACTCTTTTGGTATAATATATTAGGCTACCTCGCATTTTTTCCAAACAAATGGTTGTTATTATTTATCCCGTAATAAATATCTACTAGCTTCTTTATATTGCACCAATAATAGCAATTGACATGTCATTCGACCCTAGCCTGGTATACCGGTAGTCGTGCTGAGCCGTGCCTTGTTCATTCAGTGTTGTTTTGATTCACCGGACTACTTCCAGGGTGTCTGGACACACTGGGCCGTTTACAGCAGAGCTCATTCTTCACCACAGGGCGCCTCTAATCCCTCTCACAGGCAAGCTTAATCCATTCGTGTACGCTATCGTGTTTTTCCCGAAAATTACACGATTGAAAACTGCACGAAGGTTGGATACAGTCCCTAAGTGGACAATAGAATAAAGGCGGTTAAGACGTTGAGAGTTGGCGTTAAGACGTAAAGAAAACTGTTAAGAAAGCGAGTCTAAAATCATAATTTGGAAAACAATATCCTCGAGCAATGACAAGTTGTTACATCGTATGACGTCATATAATCAATGGCATTCTCGTACTATAGTACGATGAGCTAGAACGAAATAGGTAATGGCGTTAAGAAAGTGATTTTAGATAGAATGAATGCGTTAAGACGTTGAGCGTTAAGACGTAATGAAAAACAATAAGAAAGTTAGTCAAACATTTTACAAAAACATCGTTTGTAATTGTTTTAAAAAGTCACCAGCTAGAACGATAAATATACAACCGAGGTGACACGTGGTAATTGCGCAGTCTCGACAAAGTGACGTATTGGGTCGATAAGGCCCATAGTTTGCCAGCGAGTGAATGACATGTCAAAACATGTTAGACTAGCACGTGTTACAAAGCTTTAAAACGCAATCCTCTATTCAACACGAATTAAAATGATTGCGTGACGTCATAAAATCAAAGACATTCTAGCACCACGTAAATGACCTACCACATACAACAGTACCACGACAAAGACCAGGGACCAATCGGAAACTTTAATGACGTCATACAATCAATAGTACGATCGTACACCGTGTAAAAGGGCCAGTGATGAAATATGAACTTTGATGGTCGAAATCGTGTAAAAACATGGAAACTGATCAATTTGAATAATATCCTCAAACAATAGATGTTATCGTGTGCATGACGTCGCAATATATAATGGTAAAGTCTATTATTTAAATGGCTAAGACGGATGATAAAATAACCAACCTACAAAAACAATGAAGTATATAAAACAATAGAATTGCCACGCATGGAATAAGTTACCACGACCTATAGCAAAACTAAACACCTTAAAAAAAGAAATCTTACCTTCAGGATTTCTATTAAGCGTTGTTGTTGTTGTCCACACTGTGTTAGTGCATACGTCATATCTCCTCGTGTAACAACTTAGAACTGACATCTACGCGTCAATTTCGAACCAGGTACCCCACGTGACCTATTCGGCCTAAACGTTAGCCTTCTAATCAATTACCGATCCTATAGTTAGTGGGCGGTGCTCGTGATCGGTGATCAACGCTCAGCCAACACAACTGACGCCTTCATGAGTACCGTCGAAGGGACCCCCTGCTCGAATAAGCTTTTAACTCGCCTATCGAAAAAGTTAACGCCCCGCGAGAGTCGCTAAAAACCAATCGATCTATATTGACACAGCTGACTGTCAATTACTAATCTTTTGGTATACGGACTTTAATGAAATGAAATTAAAAAAACTTAGTAAATATGAAATACCACAGTTGTATTAATTGATTGTTGAAAGACATGAATACGAAAATATAAAAAAAAACAATGAAAAAGACGGATATTTGTCGAAATTAAAACAAGGTGCATTTGAAAAAAAAACTAATAACAAGGTATTAAATAAAATAGTGAAATGCTTACCAATTATGATTGGAGCAATTACAAAATAGTAAAGTAACATAACAGGGAATAACAAAGCGTTCTTTTGCAAAAACTAATACAAAATCAAGGCGTATTTGAAAAAACTAATACCAAAGTATTAAATAAAATTGTGAAATGCTAACCAATTATGATTTGAGCTATCACAAAATAGTAAAGTAACGTAAAAACTATAAATGGAGGTTCTCCAAAAGGGGGGTCGTTGGCAAGATCTCGACCAAGACTCTTCTGGAACAAAAACGACCAATGCTTTGAATATTGGCGCTGGATACTGTAGTGGTTCCGATCACTGAATACCTAAGTATGATTAATGATAATTAACCGTAATTATGAACCGTATATGTACACCACGAAAGCCACAAGAATTAACGACCCCTTTAATTCAACAGAAAATTAAATTACATACATTGCGCGAAGGACAGACTGGCAAAATCCATAAAATGGTCAATATTAAAAGCTACAAAATTGGTATACAGTATTGCAATACTGCTACACATTTTAGTTGAAGTTTTTCAAACTCTGTTGCCAAAATATATTGATGATGGGTGGCAAATAGAGCCACCCCTCATCAATATCATTTGGCAACAGAGTTTGAAAAACTTCAACTACACATTTTATTGAATATAAGTGAATTTGGGAACCAAATATAATCATACGACAACCACTGTTTGAATTTTTTAAACTAATATTTAAAGTGGCACGAGCTGCCAACATTAGGTTTTTTTTAAATTCATGAATTCCGATTGTCCAGAGAAAAACTAAAGGATTGATGATGAAATAAAAAATACCCACAATGCCAGCTAGTAACCCGTAAGAACCGAAGATGTATGTCATAACAGACAAAATCCAAATAACTGGCATGTACATGTATGGGTACATTTTTTTTAGGTATTTGCTGCTTATAAAAGTATACCTAAACCTAGCTCTACGTTTGGTATCTGCGGAAACCTTTTGTACTTCTGGTTAAAAATGATGAACAATTAGCTGAATTTTTTTAACAAAATTCCCCCTATTTGGTAGCTTAGCCGCTTAACGCTGGTATGACATGCCAACATTCCAAGTTTTAAAACTAAATTCTGGTTATTACCATATTAACACGCTTTTGGATTTCATCTAACTATTTGTCATTGAAATGGGGAAAATTCAAGGTCCACAAAAACATTCATTCATTCTAATATAGTTCATGACACTATACTTAAATGTAACTTTTCGAGACATGTACACTAAAAAAACCCTTGTACTTCTTGAGAAAAATAGCTAATAATTTCCAAATTTTGCTTTTACGGGAAAATGTGAACATTTTGGCAGTTTTTATATGCTATTTAAAACAAGTCTTGTTCAAACGAGTATTTTCACGCCACGCTCCAGACTTGTCATGTAAGGCAGTGGAGCGCTATTTTAAAAAACGAGGGCTGTTCAGTTGTGCGTTTGTAGTACTTAGGGCCTACCTTGAAAATAATAATGGATTGATGTCGAAATAAATTAAGCATATATTTCCCCGTTCTCACTTTGCGATTTGGCGTACCGACGTATAGGGAGCGCAAGTCTCATAAGAATTATTACGAGATTTTGTGATATCCGGTGACGTATTTTGTTCCATCACGTCATATTTCAACGTCATTTTGGAACGAAAAACGCTCAGCCACATGCGCAATGCAGTGCCGGTGACAGGAAATTTGTGGAATTTACACGTGACTTGCGCTCCCTATAGGATGCGATTAAAATGGATGCTTTTGATTGGTCGATACGATTTGTCAACCAATGAAATGCATCCATTTGAATGGCATGCTACAAGTCGGTACGACGAAAACGGACCTTTACCCATACGAATCACAAGAAGGTGTGTCCGAATAATGGACAAAATTCAAATACCCGGGATGTACCAGTTTAATTTGGAGCTTTTCTTGTCCATAAAATCTACTTTAACATACATCCTTAAGATTGGTATCAACAGAAAGCTCTTGTATTGTACAGTAGGCATATTCTTCTTGTTAAAAATGGCGAACAATTAGCTAATTCTATTTCAACAACATTTTCACGACATTTGGTAGCTCAGGCTGTGAGAACATGACATATTTAGTTCTGTATTATGGCAGCCATATCCGTAAAAAGCCAAACCCAATATTTAACCCTCTACTTTGACGTGGCAGCTATTACAGAGGTTTCTTCGGAGAACGGCTTCTCTCTGAATTATATGTTCTGTAGGAATGCTGTCTAGCGGAGACTCACATTGCATGTAACCATAAAGTCACGTTATAAACGAGATTTTAATGGCTCCTTATTTGCTAAATTTAGCTATCAAAGCTCGTGTCGTCTTACATGAACTATACGTGCAGTCAGAACAAACTTCGGCTGTTTTCGCTCGTTACTGGTCGGCTTTGACATATACGCTAATCCCCGAAGTTTCAGAGTGCTATACGTGCCGCACCCTGGCTCAGATAACTGGGTGCGGAGGCCACACGCAAGCGGTGCTTTGACTCTTTACGCATCAATTTTCGAAATAACGGTACGACCATACCGTCAATTTTGTCATGTTGGAACAAACGCCATATACAAGAGAGTTCGTGTCGTTTTTGTTATGTAAACTGCAATAAACAGTGAACGTTAATGGATTGACATGCCTCTGTATCTGAGATAAATATTTACAAAGTCAAAGTACAAGATTGGGGTCAGACTAATTTAAATGGTTGCTCACACCTCTCAGTATGGGGAGCGCTTACAGGCCAATACTTAGACGTGTCAGTGTAAACCTAATCAGCGGACAAAGGGTGTTAAACATTAAGATACTTTCCGATAAGACGCAAGTTTTTCACTTGGTCTGGCACTCACAAAACCTGAACAGAGAGAGAGAGATTGGGGACCTTTTATACAAAGATTTTCCAAAATACACATATACAACTTAAAACGTTAGACAAATTTTTTTTAGAAACCTGTCTGATTACTCGTTAATATTCCTGTGTCAGTGTGAAATAATTTTCAAAAGTTAATATAAAACTACCAACCAAATCTTGTTTGAATATAAGGTCCACAATAATGCATTTTTAATCATTGATTAAATATAAAATCACAAGTACATTACTATATCAGTATAATCACAGGAAAATATTGATCAATATTTCTAGCAGGTAATGTTTTGGAACATGCGTATAGCCCAGTGCAATGATTCCTCAACACCCAAGATCAGCCGGACAGATGCTATGGGTTCATCATAACTTCATTCTAATTTGGACATATCTGTAATGTTAATGTAATTCAGCTTGTAAAGCCAATAATATTCCGCGCAATATATAAAAACGTTTAGAAAGAAAAGTGTTAAGAAAGCAGTAATATCGATAGAAATTTTCTTTTTAAATTTCGTAAACCCATTGCAGAAGTAAACAAAATGTAACCTTGGTCTGTAATTCATCATGGCGCACTGAAATATAACATTTTAGCACAATATCTGCAAATTTCCTAAAAAAAACATTTAGAAAGCAGTTTTTCTGCATCTAGGGATGAATTGATGAACAAAACTCTACAAAACGGCAAAAACTGTCCCCCTTTTTAACTTCAGAGGTATGGGACTTTAACGTGACAAGAACGGTCAAATATATAAAAAAAATTCCATTGAAATAGAATTAGCCGATTGTTCGACATTTTTGTCAAGAAGTACAAAATAAGAGCTTTCTTCGTGTACGTATCAATCTTGGATATAGACGTTTAGGTAGTTTTTATAAGCAACAAAGACTCTAAAATGTAAATGGTTCTTTGAGGGCCATGTCTTAAAAAGCTGGTGTAAGTTACGTCAACGTAAATCTGTGTTTTAACTATAGGAACGTACATCCTGGTCCACGTTGTAAGCAAATGGGCATATGAACATCAGGAGCCTGTTTCACGAAGCGGCGTAGTGTAAGTTTTCACGTAACTGCCATAGCAACCAATACTGTAGAGATACGTTAGTATGAAAGTTACGCCAAAAATACATCTACGCCGCTTTGTGAAACAGGCTCCAGCCATGTAAGACAGGGCCCCGGATAGCTTGGGGCCTGTTTCCAAAATAGAAGTGATTGTCACTAGATAACACTTGTGTTAATTTTACGCCTGTGCTGCTTGGGGAAACAGTTTGTAGGGGTTCACTTTCACCAATCAATCATAAGTCATGTTAAGATGAATTCCCCAAGACAAGTTACAAAAAGGGGGGTAAAACATTCAAACTGAAGAAGCCATTTTGTGTTTTGCAAAAATATTTCTTTACCCTTAGAAATTTGAATTAGCAATTTATGGAGGTCATGTTTTCTGAAGAGTAATATTATTTCTACTAATACGGTCTGGGTGTTTCCCTAGAGATTTCTCAGATGACCTCAGTTCGGGGGCGTTTTTTCCCCACAGAACTGAGCATCACATTCAAACGATAAAGGCTCCCCACATGGGCAATGATAGTGCCGGTGACAGGAAATTGGTGTAATTCTCAATTCTCATTCTCACTTCCTATACTAACAGGCTGCGTCTGGAATTTAATTTTATTTTTGGTCAGACTTGTAAAGTACAAATTCTACAACACAAACAGACAAATATTACCTAAAGTTGTTCCTAAAACCTTTAAGACAAAAAGAAGAGCCTTAGGTCAGTTTTCAAATTAGGCATTATGCTTATAATATGAATTTTAAACTTTTAAAATTTTAAAAGTCTCAGAGGCCACCTTTCTAGCAGGAGGAATATTCCTGAATTTACTGCTGATCAATTACACTATTGAAGGGTCGGAAATAGCCATTAGTTCGTGTCAGATGTAGGTATTGGATACAAGACACTGCATTCAAAATCCCAATAAAACATATTTTCCACACATCATTGGTCACACTGTATTTTGCCTCAGACAAACAAAAGCTGTATAACAATTTCCAATTGCTTTTGTTATTATCTCCAGGGTTGGCTGAACAGATCTTTTGTTGTCTCTCCATGGGTTAAAATACTTCATTGACTTTCAGAAGTGTCCAATGAAAGACTTCAATATCCAGGTTGCCTCCAATCACACACTGTCCAATCAAAGAGCTCCACTTGGAGTTTTGTCCATCCATGTTCCCTGTCCTAGATCTCCTTTGACCAGATACTGTTGAAAATAGAAAGAAAAGCCTTAAGAGATCAGTTTTTACCCGTTTTTTATCTTGATTCTCTTGGTACTCAATTACACACATGATCATTACTAAAGATTGTATAAAAACTGAAAAGTGATTCATGGTGAAAAAAATGAAATGAAATACATGTATTCATATCATAGGAAATGAATTTCAGGTAATTATAGTCCGGGTTTCTGATTCCAAAATTACTATTTTATATACGACCCTCAGTATAAAAAATAGTGATTTTGGAGTCAGAACCTCGGACTAAGGTAATTACTGAGTAGATGTTCAATTAAGTCAAGACTTAAGTGGCATGAGTTGCCATAATGTCCATATTTTCCCATACATTGAGATTGTAAATGCTAGATTAGGATTTTACGGAAAAGTTATTTCTGAACGCTACTTTAAGGTACATTCTCAAGTCCGAAATTACTAAAAACCATCCAACTTTAATCTCTTGAGGAAAAATAGCTGATAGTTTTTTAACAAATGTTAAGGACAAAAATATCTCGATCTTGGCAGCTCGTGGCACTTAAATTAAACGGCCATACAAATCTGGAAACCCTGTAAGCATTAGCCTATCAAGTAATTTATTAGTCGAAGGCACAGTCCATGTTAGTGATATTTTCTTACCCAGTCTAAGTATTATAGTTTATTCTACTTAATACACACTGGCCTACAATAGACTTGACATTGATGTATTGGTGGCTGAGATTATGCCAGCAATATTTCTGTAAACACTGCACTATTATGACAACCTGACAACAATGGACATCTAATCACATAAATATCCTAATAATAATATATTTCTTAAAGTGGAATGAGCTGCCAAAATGTTGATATTTTAACGTTAAAACAGAATGTTGAAATTATTGGCTATTTTTCTCAAGACATATAAATCAGAAGCTTTTTAGTGCTTCTAGTCTCGAAAAAGTACGATAAAGTATTGTTTTGAACTAACTTTGGATTAGATTGAATGAATGGTCGTCCCAGTTATTTAAATTTTGTTTTTCGAAAACGTTTTCCGTTCGTACAGGCCACATACTGTATGGATTTTCCCCATTCCAACGCCAATTGTTTAGTTTTTCCATGGTCTCTTACTGTCGTGAAGATCAGAAATTATGAAAAAAAGTGTGAATTTTGACAGCTCATGCCACTTTAAGAAAGTTTATTTAAGTGGCATAAAATGCCAAATTTGTTTTCGTATATTCTGATTGTCACAACAGTGACAGACTTTCAAAGTCATTGAAAAACTAAACTGAATGTTCAACAGACTTTATTCCCAGCCAAATTAATTTATTTTCTTTTATCAGTAACGTTATCTACTTTATATTTAGTGAAAAAAGGCAAATAAAAACAATGATTGACACTGGAAAGAAGAAAATCCAATCAGAGTGCTGTTTGAGCAGAAGTAAAGTTTGAAAAGTAAAAAAAAAATATAAAATAGCCGTGACAAACGTTAATTTATTATAAGCCTAAGTTGGTTCAAATCAGGACTTTAACGTACATTCTCGAGACACGTAGAACTAAAAAACATTGCAGGTCTTGAGAAAAATAGCCAATAATTAAACGTCAAAATATCAATATAGTGGCAGCTGATGCCACCTTAAAGCAAAAAAAAAATAAAATAAAAAAAATAATAAATAGTATTGTCTAGAACAAAGCTTAACATAAAATCAAACTGACAATTGGACTGTTTAGAGGCATAAAGACTAAAGATTATTTCAGAGACATTCAGAGAGGAAATCTATCCCATAGACCCAAGATCCCTCCATTGTTAAGTATAACTGGAAACTTGTCACCCCAAAAAATTAGATCATTGGCAATTGGACAATTGGTTTAGAGACATACATTAAAGATTATTTCAGTTAGGCATATGGCGCTGAGAGATTTCAGGACGAAATCGGGTCCCATGCCCTGATTAACCCTCCATTGTTAACTGGAAAAGACATAGATCATCAAAAAAATATATATACAGTGTATATATTTATGAACACTACATATTCGCAGATTTCAGGCAATCATATAGTTGATTTGAAATTGATTTTATTTTGTTCTGTAAGTAGGTATGTAAGAGGTGATTAAGTGCCGCCAGCCCTTCAATGTGTGCCTACACCTACCTCCTGCTGAGAGGGCTATATCCTATCTTATTGCCCTTCAGTGGGTCACAAAACTTATAATCTGTATATTCGATTTACTTGACGGAGTGAAGGGTGTCTAACTGGGGTGCTTCTCTCTGAAATGTGACCACAGAACCATTGAGGTGCAAAAATGGCGGTCTTACAGAACGGATATGCAACACTTTCACAAAAAAGCAGTTCCAGCACCCAGCCCAGCAAAATCCCTTGGTTGAACCAATTGCATGTGATTGTTGACTGTTTCACACAATTATTTTAATATACAGTGATGATTAGTTTATTGGGGGGAGGAAAAAAGATGGGGGAAAACGTAAATTCCTAATCTGACCATCGTGAATATTTGCTGTGTTTTGATTGTTTGTTTGCTTTTCCTCTTTAATTAGAGTTGCAAACTCTTGGTGGTTAGAAAATCAACCTGACAAATATTTTTCCAATAAGAAGTATTTTAATCCCCAATTGAAGTGGGATTGAGGGCGCAACAATGGAGGTGGGTGGGGTCACTATCAAAGACAAAATGACATTGCTATCATATTGTGCTTGACTGTATAATTGTGACACTAAAGACCAAAGATTTTGATACCATTGTGATAGTTTGCAGCTTGTGCTGAATGTAGCATATTGAGTCAAGCGCCCACATTGAGAGCTCATGTCAAAATGGAGAGCTCAAGTTGAAATTGAGAGCTCAAGTCACTTTATTGAGAGCCCATATATGTAATATAAGACCGATTTGATGAGCATTTATTATCTCAAAAATAGCTTGGACATTTATTTAGACATTTATATCAACAGATCAAATACAAGTGTAGAGCAAATGGACCAATTTTTCAAAGATTTACAGATGAATAGAAAATGAAGAACTATCTTAACTACATGTATAGATACTGACACCAGCCAACGCTGATAATATCCACTTCAGTTAAAGCTATGGACACAACACTATCAAAAGACTTGCTACAACACTATCAACAGACTTGCTATCTCGGCACATCTACCATATGACCCTCTAACCTTCTCCCCCTTCCAAATGAGGCACATAAGGACAGGGAATGAAGAGATAAGATAATAAACTGATCAAAAGGTGCTAAAATATTCACCAGCCAATAAGACAGAATGCCTGCAGACATAAATAAAATCTGAACGCCCTGTTACCTGTGGTAACACTCTTGTTACATTTTGAAATAAAAACAAAATTTTGATTGATTGACTGATGTTTTACGCAGCACTCAAGATTATATCACTTATATGGCCGAGTTACCAGGTTTAGAAGGGGAGGAAACCGAGCTCATTGCCAGGAGGAAACTCTGATTTTCCCCATACTTTTCAGAACAATGAACTATGGAGAACTCAGAAGAACAGAGATTTCTTCGATGAATGGTTGATAAAAGGCACATGCCGGAAACGAAAGTCGTTAAAATATGTGTTATTCAAAGTTTTATATATAAAGATTAGGTTTCTAGATGCCCATTGGTAGCTCCTACAGCTGTACATGGGGTTTTATTTGGGGATTCAATTATCTGCTTTGATTACTGACTGAGAATGATCCTGTGTAAGTTGCATGATACAAACCTCTTGGGGGCTGTGCATGTGGCGCATTCTCCACTGTCTGTTTACTGACTGTCAGACAGAAAACAAATCAACAGGGAATTCCCATAACAACTCTTTAAAGTGGCATGAGCTGCCAAAATTCACACTTTTTTCATAATTGCTGATCGTCAAGACAGTAACAGGCTTTGAAGGCCATCGAAAAACTGAATGATTGGCGTTGGAATGAGGAAAATCCATACAGTATGTGGCCTGTACGAACAGAAAACGTGTCCGAAAAGTAAAAAAAAATTATATAACCAGGACAACCATTCATTCATTCTAAGTCAAAGTTAGTTCAAAACAATACTTTATCATACATTTATGAGACTAGAAGCACTAAAAAGCCTCTAAATTATACATCTTGAGAAAAAAAGCCAATAATTTCAACATTCTATTTTAACGTCAAAATATCAACATTTTGGCAGCTCATGCCAATTTAAATGTTCATTTTAGGCAACTTTACAGCCTTTCATTAGTGGTTGATCCCTTGTGAATTTTCTAACATTCTGAGAATCATAACAAACTTAGGTGGTGTATCTTTTTAAAGGATATATGATTTAGACATGCTTCCTATTTTGTAACCAATTCATTTATGAAATCTTTCAATGGCATTTAGAAGTTGAAAGGTTAACAATAAGGTGAAGAATTACTTATGGATAAACCAAGAAATTGTTATCCATAAGTAATTCTTCAACTTATTTATTTATGAACATGTATTGTACAAACCAGACTGAAAAGATGATGAAATTTCTTGCGCAAGGCTTAAGGAAATTAATTAACTTAGAGCCTCAGCGTCATAGTTGACAAGATTCGTTGTCTGGCCAAATTAGAGACACAAGTCACTTTATCAGAAAGAACTGTTCATAAAGCCTTTAGTGATCATATTACATTTGACATAGCTTAATATTGAACACTTTAATGATGCATTTGGTTATGCAATAAGCTGATCAATACTGGAGGTATTGTATTTCATTTATCAGAAGACATGCCGTCTTCATTTACATTTAGTTAGTACTCTGTGACATAGTATATCTTGAATTGAATAGAATTAAAATTTATTCATCAGAAAAGATATATATATATATATATATATATATATATATATCTATACAAACAATGTAAATAATTAATATTTTGTACATTTACACTAAGTTTGTATTGTATTCTAATACTAAAATTAAAACCATATCTCAACTCAAATGTTATTCAACCACAGTTTTGTTAGAAATGAAAGGAAAAAATAGGTTACTAATATGTCCTCTATATTTTGAAAATACCCATTGAAAATTGACCCAAGTCTTCAATGCCCCAAGGCGTTCTATTCTCTCAGATTTTGGCAGTGAACGTTAAAGAATATCAGAGCTAATGGATTACTATCTAAAAACTATAGCAAATCGGCATGTTAGCTTTATCAAAAATACTGACGATATGTTGCCGAATTATCTGTTCCAGAAAATTCTACTGACCAAGGCCAAACTCCTGCCTGCCGTCAACCTAATGAAATATCATGGGTTTTTGTTTATTATAACTTATGATGGGGTATAAACATCTAAATTATAGGCCCGTTTTTAACACAATAAGAAACTTGTCTCCGTGGTTATTTTAGACAAGATTTACACTGTGCCTGTGTGCTTTAATGTTCAAAAATAGATGAGGCTAGCTACATGTACATGTAAATCTGTGGCTTCTCTTCAAGCTACACAAGCCTTCCATTGATGGGTCGTGGGGTTTTAATTCCACTCGGTAAAATAAAAATGTGTGTTTCCCCCCAATCAGACAGGGTCAAAGGTCGATGGTTTCCACTGGGCAAATATATAGACGTAAAACATTGATTAATCAACCAACCTTAGCAATGGCAATATATTGCCACAATGGCATACTAACATGCGCCAAGTTATGTTCTTTAAAAATGTATAGTCTTTAGCTCGTTTTTTTTTTTGGTTCATGTAACATGATAAATATACAATATTGCTCTTTAAGAATTAAATAAATATAATTCTAATAAAATAATTTTTCTACTGTGATTATATTTCTCAGAAAATTCTTAAACTTTGGGCTAAAATTTGAACACTATGTCCTCATCCTCTATATATGTCACTTGTCTTATAAACATGCACTCAGCCGTCTCATATGGCCTATCTCGGAGACCTGAAATTGTGTCAATGTATTTCAGTTGCCTATTACAGGTCAGGTCCCTGCATTTGGCATCACTACCTACAGCTGGGTATAATTTACCACTTATTTATAAGAACGTTTACCTGAGTAGGCACCAGCTAGGTTAGGTTACAGGAGGCTGGGTTATGGTACAGGTGTTTAATTATAGTCGTACATATCCACAATTAATTAATGGAAATCAATACAGTCCTACATGGCAGGTAGACGAAGGGTCAGCTTTCACTGGAGGGTTACATTCCACCCCTCGGGGCGTTTTTGGCTCCCCAAGATTATTTATGATGTCTTCTTGATCAACATAGATGGACTTCAGACGTAGGGAGTGGCAGATAAAATATATGAATACTTTGGCTAACGGTTGAATTTTTTTTTCCTCAAATACCTTTCTTTTTTTTATGGACTTTGTACATAGTAACTGATTGATTGGCGTTACTTGTATATGTCACACTCAAGATTATCTCAATTAGATGGCAGAATTGCCTGGTTTAGTGGAAGGAAGGAAGAAACAGGGCCACATGTATTCATTCAATGGAAATTCTGTTGACAAAAAAAAATTTTGACATTTAATATTTTTAATATGAAAACAACAATCTGGGCAGGATTTAAACCACAGTAATGTTGAACTACAGTGTTATAGAGACATAATGGGTTTTTGTTTAAAGTGGCAGGAGCTGCCAAAATTGACACCTTTTTCATAATCTCTGATCGTCACGTCAGTAAGAGGCTTTGAAGGCCATCATAAAACTAAATGATTGGCGTTGGAATGAGGAAAATGCATACAGTATGTGTCCTATACGAACCGGAATAGTGTTCAAAAGTAAACAAAATTTAAATAACCAGGACGACCATTCATTCATTTTTAGCCAAAGTTAGTTCAAAACAATACTTTATCGTACATTTTCGAGACTTGAAGCACTAAAAAGCTTCTGAATTATACGTCTTGATAAAAATAACCAATAATTTCAACATTCTGTTTTAATGTCAAAATATCAACATATTGGCAGCTCATGCCACTTTAAAGCATATTTAGCTTTAGCCACTATTGGGCTTAAACACTGCCCAGCAAGCAATTGTGTAACATGCAAGTAAAATAAATAAAGCTCACTCATACTTGGAGTAGTTGTGAAATATTTCCATATTTAGAGTTCAAGAATTTGGTTTCACATTTATACAAAGAAGTTGAAAAATGGAAATTATCATGACCAATAAATAGCTTATAATACATGTATTTAGTAAGAACAGGTCAGGGGTACTGAGTAACACTAACATGTATTGAAGAATGCGGAGGCCATTCACATTAATGAGAATAGCATTCTACCTATCAAGCCTTGCCAATGAGAACACAAGCACTGAGAAAGACCGGCGAAATAATAAGAGCAGTGGAGATTTCCAGTGTTGAAAAGCCACTGTAGGAGCATCTTCTCTAGCCAAGATAAAATCTGCATGTCCCCATTCCGTGTTTTACCTTGGCGGACTACTCCACTTGAACCCGTAAATCGAACAGCTCGTTTTGATTGGATGCGAGTAAAAATAACATAATGGCGGCTGTGTATACCTTGAAACACGGAAGATGCTGTAGGAGCTGTCAGAATGTTATTAGAACCATTATTTGTATTTCAAACAGACGTGTTAGAGCAAGCTACTTAATATTGAGTTCTTCATTTCTATAGCTGTTTACACTGACAACACAGCTCCCTGTTATTTTCTACACTGACATACAGTTTTATTCTACACATCAACGACTTCGATATTCCATGACTGTAAAATGGGCACACATGCTTAATTCAATTGTGTTAGAATTTTTGATTGCCTAGTCTATGTTTATGATCTTTTAAAAACAACAGCTCCATGTTATTTTCTACACTGACATACAGTTTTATTCTACACATCAACGAGTTCGATATTCCATGACTGTAAAATGCTTAATTCAATTGTGTTAGAATTTTTGATCGCCTAGTCTATGTTTATGATCTTAAGAACAACAGCCCCATGTTATTTTTTACACTGACATACAGTCCCATTTCTACACATGAATGGATCCGATATTACAAAATTGTAAAATGGACGTCAACTATGCTTACATTTTCATTATTTTCAGGATCTCAAGGGTAAATAGTAATAGCTGCGACCTCAAGCACTTAAGATTATTTCACTTATATGGCAGGGATGCCAGATTTTGTGGGGGAGTACCTTACAACTTTTCCACAAATGGCGACCAAGTGAAAAATCTATTTAGAAATTTTTCGATTTTTGAATTTGGTCCGAAAGGGAATCGAACCCGCGCCACATGGATGAAAGGCCTGTGTGGGACTGAGGGTGATCACTCTAACCCATTGGACCACCGAGGCCACATTTTCATGGTATGAATGTTTACATACGATTCGTTCTGTAAACTGTAAAATAGGAATGCATCCTTCATTCATTTTTACATTTTTATTTTCATCGTGTTTGTGGTCTGAGAAAGCGAAAAGCCCATGCAATAGCTGCAACCACTCCTTGTTATTTTCTTCATGTCTTATTTTTGCACATGATCAGTTCTGATTTTACAACAACTGTCAAATGGAGCTGAAATATAAATTCAGATATGTTTATTTCCATGCATAGCTTCAGTTTATGACCTAAAAACAACTGCTCCCTGTTATTTTCTAGTGTGTTTTAAGTATGTTCATATCAACAAGGGTTTCTTAACACACCAAAAGTTGAGTCCTACGAAGATGTATTTAAAGATAACTTAGATATATTTGTTGATTTACAGTGTTATCTATCGTAAAATCCGCACCGTTAAGTGGCATGAAGTGGTAAAATTCGATTTTTTTTTCATAATAGTTGACAGTTGTAAGAAGTTTGAATTACCATGAAAACCCTCTGACCTTCGGCGAGTACCTGGTAGCTCTTCCACATACGGCAACCAAGTGAAAAATCCGAGTGGGATTCGAACCCCCGCCGCATCGATAGAAGGCGACTGAGGGACAAATACTCTAACCCACTGGACCACAAAAAAAATATTTTCATTGTATTTGGCAACTCATGCCACTTTAAGGGAAGTCAATTAACTGGAATAATTATCTACAATGTACATAGTTGTTTTCTTTTGACCATGAAACATGACATGGAACCTTGGTGAAATAAACAAAACAAATAAATCAAAACAAAAAAGCTAAAACAGGTAGCACACAGTGTGATTCTGTGTTTTTAAGTTATAGGAACTAGTCTATGTTATTGGGATATGCCTATCTTTAGACAGCTTTATAAGACAGCGCCTTTAGAGAACATGCACTTAGAAATTGACGCAGGGAGGTAACAACACTAATATTGATTGCGGAGATCAGCACACAGCTACGAGCCACATGGATATGTCAGACCAAAGTAAATATTACAGCAAATGAAATAAAACACTATTATAACATGCAACTTGGCCTAGAAAAGGCAATCAATAGCTGCTAGTACATTTCAACTAACGCATATACATTGCAGAAATGTGGTGTAACAGTTTGTTAATCAGTTGAAGTGTCCCCAATAATTATTTTTCTTCATGTGAAAATTTTGTTCATACGTTAAATTGTGTTAACATGTAAATGAAACAGATATTTGGTGATAAAAATTAAAATCAAATTGGTAACGATTCACAGTTTGATGTTTTACTGCATTTTCTTGATTACATATTAACGGATTATGCATGAGTAAATCTTTGGGAAACCACAGACCTGATGCTTATATCTCTAAAACACAAGTACATGTAGAAACAACCCGAAAAATAAATAACAAATGCCGAAATATTGAGTCATCATGTTTTTCGGGTTAACACTAGTTGTGTATTACGTAAAACTAGTCAGTGGAACGAATGGATGTTTATATCTGGTGAAAGTGATTGATATATTGGTTGATTGATTGATTGATGTTAAATGCCGCATTCAAGATTATGTCACTTATATGGCTGTGTAGCCAGGTTTACTCAGAGAGGAAACCAGGCTCTTTGCTAGAGGAAATCCTTGACGTTGAATAGGTACCTGGTAACCATTTCACATAGGGCGCGTGAAAACGGTTAAACACATTCATCTGGCAAAAATGATCATGCCACATTCTTTTCTTATTGAGCATTAAAATACTTGAATGATACCAAAGAAATAATAACAAAATGTAATGGAAAGAATTTTGTACATGTAAACCCTACATAAAAATGATCATATGATAACGGAAAATCGTTCATGGGACAGCTTGTTGGACAAAGTATCGGTTTTATCCTGCCCGCCGAATTATACCATTTCAGAAGACCCTTGGGCTTTTAAACATTTGTATTGATTCTTGCATATATCAGAGAGCTGTCTTGCTTATACCGCACCAGATCTAAAAGACTAAATCCAATATAATAGACATGGGCCATTCTCGTGAAAAACTACCATATTATTCACGACAATGGATTAATAAGATTATTGATGTCGCGTAAAACATTCTATTGATCCTGGCTCTGTCTACGATTTTGTACACATAGAGATCTTACGCCAACAATAGCTTGATAAACACATACTGTCAGCTATTACATGTGAACCGAATGACATAGTCAAAGTGGCTAGTATGGATTAGCAGAACCACAAGGTAGACATGTATTGGAATATATTATCTCAACCTTACATGGGCTTCAACTTTTTGTTGTCTTCGTTGTCCGCAAAACAAACAGACTGAGTGCATCATAATGCGACGACAGACCCATTCCTCAAATAATGTAACAAGAGATTAATGATCAGTATCATATTATTTAATAAATTTCTCCTGTAAGTAAATGTTACTTTTCAATATAGTAGTTTTACCCGTTTCTGCAATGATAAGCCATACAATCTGGTTCCTTTTCTCATTAACCTTACCAAAAGACACAGAATACTACCTCTACCCCAATGTGTGTAAAGAATTTGGGCATTACATGATTTTTTTTGTAGATATTTACTTTTTATTTGGGTTTCTGACAAAAAGCTATAATTCTTACATTGATTTGATTGTCAACATATGAGAAACATAGTAACCCCCTTTTTTAGTCTTACCAAAGGCCTTTTTGTGAAAAAAAAATCTTGTTCAGTGTTGTTTTATGTCTAACTGAATATTTTTTGTACTCTTTCAGGTAATTTCAGGTCCTGTATAAGATGAATGGAATTGCTTATCCACCTGTGAGTAGTTTTTCCTGATTCACACAGCAAATGAATGGGAATAAGACTCTTTGTACTTTTTCCAGAGGTAATTTTACTATTGGCATGGCTTCAAAGCTTCATTACATTACAAAAAACTTAGTCCGTGTCTCTGACTCCAAAATGGCTATTTTTATACTGACGGTCGTATTTTGGAGTCAGGGCTCATTGCAATAAAAAGTCGGAGTAGACTGCGCGCTTTTGATCAGGCAGTTTGCGGTCAGATATAGACAGTAAATAACAACATAACTAACTCAAATAGTGTCATTACGGCATTCTTGAATAATTTAGCCTATTATAAAGTGAATTTAACGTTTAAAATCTGAAAAACCGCCAAACAGTGTTACGTCATCAATGGCGGAGAACTTAAGACTGGAGAAGGTAAAAGTGAATTCAGGGGGAAAATACTGTTTACTGACCGATCCTGCTCGTCCATATCAGACACTGGTAGGTAGCGAAGTTATCCATGAACGCGATTATGACCGTTATGATAATTCTAATATACCTCCAACTCGGTTAACATTACAGAGATAGGGAAACCAGGGACCCATTATCTGATACAATAAAGGCTTCCTGCTGGTTTCAACCACTTTGCGTAATATGCAGTGGGGGGGGGGGGGGGTGCAGGTCTTTGTTTGGTGACGTCTGCTTCTATTAAAACAAATGCTTCACTCAAAGTAAATAACAGTCAACATGGAAGTTAATGGTTTGAGCATATGTTCGTGGTATCATGGCAGTAACCGGCCATAGGAACGAGGCCAGTGTACACGGCTATGTGTCTTCGACGGATCAACGGCGTTCCCTCAGCATGGCCGTGCATTCAGCAGTAACGTCCCAGGCAGCTTCTTCCTCAAACGCTCTCGGTACTCCAGTCCCTAGGCCGATGATCACAGACACACCGATGTCAACAATTCTACCTCGTTATCGTTCACTACGGGATCACATGAGATTGCACGGGGCGTCCTATTGGCATGCGCGAGTCCTTTTCTCCTTGGCATCAGACGTGTTTTACCGAAGCTCCTCAAACTCGATACTTTGTGTAAGTTTTATACAACCTACGGTTTTGTTCTTACTGTTTCTTAAATTTTAATTTTACTGAATGTGTAAAGTTACTCCAAATCAGTGACTTTTTCTTGTTTTACAGAGCAAAATGGAAAAAGAAGTGCCACACGAGGTCACTACAGGGGACGACTCTCTTTGTTTGGACTCTGATACAGAGTTTTTGAGTTGCGCAACACAAGCCCCTAAACCCAGCTCGACACGAGCCATTGATAATAACTCCTCAATGAGCACTGAACGTGAAACACGTGGCTCACCTGTTCAAAATAAAGGCAAAGGCCCTGCTAAAAGTAAATCTACCAGGCCTCAAAATAAACCATCTTTATTTGTCGCAACAAGCGATAGCTCGCCTCAAATTGATGTGCTTTCAGCAATGAGTGATATGTCTGCAAGCATAAAAACTTTAACAAGCTTCATTGAAACACTCAAAGGTAACACGAACGATGACGTTCTGTCTACTGCTGATTTGGCTGAGACAAGCCCGCAGCCTGGCCCAAGCAAGCGGACAACTGACCGGTCACTGACCGTAGGCCAAGATGAGCCTCCGAATAAAATGAAGCGTACAGCGCCTAGCTCTCTTGAAAATGATTTGCAGGAATTAATGGGTTCTGATTCTGATAAGCCGTGCTCTGAAACAGAGCAAGATAATCTAAGTGATAATTTAGATAGTCTAATGGACGACATAGCTTCAACTTATGGTTGCAATGGACGCAATGATCCGCCAGTAAGCGAAAAGTTAGCCTCAATATTAAAACGGCTATTAGAAGGCAACATGTCTGACGAAAAGTTCAAGGAGTTATTGGACAAATACAATCGTCCAGAAAACTGTGATAACTTACAACCTCCTTTAATCAACCAAGATATTTGGCGTAAAATTGACAGATCCGTTAAGTTTAGAGATCTGAGAATGCAAAAAATTCAAATGGACATTTCCAAAGCCATTTATGCAATTTTACCTTTGATTGACAAGTTGGCTGTATCCAAAGGTTCAAAAGAATTAAGTAAAACCGCAATGCGGGATAACATAAAACGGGCAACAGACGCCCTAGCTTTTCTTACTAAAGCAACTGCCGAAATGAGTTTCCGACGTAGAGACCTGATTAAACCGCATCTTCAGAAAGCTTATCATGTTCTGTGCGGAAATGACACGCCGATTAGTAAATTTTTATTTGGCGATGATCTCCCCAAAAGAATTAGAGACATTCAAGAAGGTAACAGAATCGCTCAAAATATTCATGTCAGAAATTTTGACAACATAGGTCGAGGCTCTAATTCTTTTTTAGGCCAGAGATCCAGGGGCCAGAGAAACCGGCCAAGAGGCAGAGGTTATTACAGCGCCCCGAGATATCAGTCCCAATTCACCAAGAGGAGAGACGACGAGGGGAGGCGTTAGATAACCCCCAACAACGTGGTAAGGTCGGTGCTATTACATATCAAATGCCCAAGTTAACCGATTTAAGTAGCCCAATATTTAAAGCTGGTAACTTAGCACGTCATTTATGCCACTGGCGTGAGATTACTTCTGACAAATGGGTGCTATCTGCGGTGACAGGTTACCAAATCGATCTCAATGAGCTACCATATCAATTAAAACGACCTCAGCCGTGTAATTTTTCACCTCAAGAAAACAATCTTATTAATCATGAAATATATGAGCTGCTTTCTAAACGAGTTATCGAACTTTCAACATTTGAAAAAACTGAATTTTTGTCAAACATTTTTTTGAGGAAAAAGAAAAACGGTAAATACAGGATGATACTAAACCTTTCGAAATTCAATGATTTTGTCGTTTACCGACATTTCAAAATGGACACTATTCAGTCTGCCATAAGGCTGGTATCAAAAGGCTGTTATTTCTCTTCTATAGATTTGAAGGACGCCTATTACTCTGTCCCCATAAAGCCTGAACATAGAAAATATCTCAAATTTGAGTGGCAAGGGATGCGCTATCAGTTTTGTGCTCTACCAAATGGTCTTGCCTGTGCCCCACGCTCATTCACTAAAATAATGAAGGTACCTTGCTCATTTCTACGTCAGAGTGGAATTAGCATTATTGCGTATATTGATGATTCTCTCATTATTGGAGAAACCTTCCAAGAGTGTTTGTCCAGTACGGATAAAGCCATTCGTCTTTTTACACATCTAGGATTTTACATCCACCAAGATAAATCATCGCTAAAGCCTAGCCAAACTATTACTTTTCTAGGATTTGTCTTAGATTCACAGAAGCTAACAATCTCCCTAACAGACGAGAAAATCGCAAAAATGAAACTTGTATGTGCCAATCTAATTAATAGCTCAAATTTGTTTACCATTAGGTCAGTAGCCGAAGTCATAGGAATTCTTGTGTCAAACTGTCAGGGTGTTCAGTATGGCCCTTTGTTTTATCGCCAATTAGATATAGAAAAAATTGCTGCGTTGAAAAAATCGTCAGGCAACTACGATAGCAAAATGTCAATTAGTGAGGATGCTAAATCTGACCTTAAATGGTGGATAAACAAAGCACCATTTTATCCGAAAGATATAAGCCATAGTAATCCTGATATAACTATTAATTGTGACTCCTCCACCACTGGCTGGGGAGCTGTGTGTGGTAACAAATCCACGGGAGGCAACTGGTCCTCAGAGGAGGCCCTTCAGCATATCAATCGGCTTGAACTGTTTGCAGCTTATTTAAGCCTTCAGGCGTTTTGTTCTCATATGTCTTCTGTTCACGTCAAACTAAATGTAGACAATACTACGGCTGTTTCTTACATTAGCAAACTGGGTGGCAACAAACAGGATTTTTTCAACATTGCCAAGAAAATATGGTTATGGGCAATAGAAAGGGATATATGGCTTTCAGCCAGTTATCTCCCTTCAAAACAAAATTTTCTAGCAGATAAGCAGTCTAGACTAAATCATGATAATAAAGAATGGCAACTTAATCCGGTGTATTTTCAGAAAGTCGTAGGGTTTTTTGGTCAACCAACAACAGATTTGTTCGCTTCACGTCTGAACTATCAAATTATCAGATACGTATCATGGAAACCGGATCCTGGGTCCATCGCAACAGATGCCTTTTCGGTCCCTTGGGGAAATGATTTAATGTACGCTTTCCCTCCTTTCAGTTTGATCTCCAATGTTCTCCACAAGTGTCGACAAGATTCAGCAGAACTTCTACTGATAGTTCCCATGTGGCCGACACAAGTGTGGTTCGCTCAATTGCTAAAAATGTTGGTTCGTCGGCCCCTTCTAATTCCCAGAGGTCCGGAAACGCTTCGACACCCATGCAACAAAAGTTGGATACATCCTCTAGTGAAAATGAGATTGTTGGCATGCCGTATATCGGGAGATACCTCCGTAGTTACGACATTTCAGACAGAGCAGTTACGATTATCCAACAATCATGGAGATCATCTACCCGTAAACAGTACAGATCCTACATCACTAGATGGACTCAATTTTGCAGTGAACGGAATCTCGATCCCTTTTGTGCCTCTGTGGGAACAGTAGTTAATTTTTTGACGTTTTTATTTGACAAAGGTTTAAATTACAGTACGATTAACACTGCCAGATCGGCATTATCTTCTTTTATTATTCAAAATGATCGCCCAGTTGGCTCACACCCACTAGTAATTCGATTTATGAAAGGGGTTTTTCATTTGCGTCCCACGCTACCTAAATTGAATGTTACCTGGGATACAAGTCTTCTTCTAAAATATCTCCAAGGTTTATCTCCAGTGGAAACTTTAAGTTTAAAAATTTTAACCATGAAAACTGTTTGTTTAATTGTTTTGCTTACAGGACAGAGAGTACAAAGCATATCTTTGTTTGATATCCGAAACATGACTTTATGCAATACACTTTGTATTTTTCGCATAGGCGATCTTATTAAACAGTCGTGTCCTAAATATCACCAGGGTGAAATTGAACTGCCTGCATATCCAAATGATAAAAGACTTTGTATTGTATCTTGTATTTATGAGTATTTGAGCAGAACTAAGTTGCTGAGAGGTCAGAATACTCAATTGTTTATTTCTTTTGTAAAACCACATAAGGCAGTATGTAAGGAAACTATATCCAGATGGATTAAATCCACTTTAACTATAGCTGGAATAGATATGAACATTTTTACTCCCCACAGCACCAGGTCAGCTTCTGTTAGCGCTGCAACCCGAAACTCAGTGCCATTACAAACCGTCATGAAAACTGCTGGCTGGCGCTCGGAGTCCACGTTCGGAAAGTATTATAATAAACCATTACGTAAGCCAGGTCAATTTGGACTGTCAATTTTGGATGAAGTAGACAAATAACTTATCAATGCTTATATAGTGATTTAATAAATCATTCCAATCTACGTATTTTGTTACTCGTGACCTGTTTTGGTACTTTGAATATCTCATGTGATCCCGTAGTGAACGATAACGAGGTAGAATTAAAAATTAAACGAGAACTTACCAAGTTTGAAGTTTGATGATAATTCTACCGAGTTATTGAGTTCACGTAGGGATCACATCCCACCCATGCATTAACATAGTCAATTATTGTTCCCTCCCATGTTTAATGCAAAACGGTCTCTCGTAAGCTTCGAAGTATGCCAATAGGACGCCCCGTGCAATCTCATGTGATCCCTACGTGAACTCAATAACTCGGTAGAATTATCATCAAACTTCAAACTTGGTAAGTTCTCGTTTAATTTTTAAATGTCTGTCAAACCAACATCTCTACCAGTCAACTTAATCTCCAGAAATTTCCCCAAGGCTTTCCCCAAGACGAAAGTCGACATTTTAGCGACTTTCACTTTGTCGACTTTCGTCTTTTCAAATCTGACTGAGAAAGAAAAACACGAGAATCCATTTGATTTGGCGTGTTGCGCCTTTTGAAAAAGTCGACAAGTCAACAAAGCGAAAGTCGCTAAAATGACAAAACTGCGCGCGGTTTGTACAATTTAGCGACTTTCGCTTTGTCGACTTTCGTGTTTCTAAAGTAGACAAGTCGACATAGCAAATGGCCTCATCCGTCTTCCATAGGTGGTAACTTTTATTTCCACTTTTTTCCCTTACTCCGTTGACTTCACAAAACAAAATGTCATTCAACAAGTTTTTCGTTGAGCGGCAGAATATCGTACACGTTGATTGGTAAATGCGTTTTGTGTTGTGCATTCTGATTGGCGGAAGCCTTTACCCCCCCCCCCCCCCCCCCCCTTTCACGATTTCATCACATAGGCTATTCCAGTGAGTGCCGAACAAAATGACTTCGCACAAAATTGCGGGTTGGGACAGGTTGTTTTCTAATAAAGGAAATAAAGGACGTCCTGGTGACCTGTGTGTTGTTGAATAAAGGGTCAGTTGCGGAATTTACCACTATTATTTGAGGGATCGGGGCTTCGCCAACACACAGATCACCAGGACGTACTTTGTTTCTTAATTATTTCACATTATTTATTAAAAGTCAATACACGTTTTATTCTAGACAGAAAGTCTCCTAAACTAATCTATTGATGAATTCGAGAGAAAATGCCTTGAGATTTTAAAGTTAGAACAATGAAACTGTCGCCAATGAAACATGGTCTTGTTTCAACATGGCGGATGGCCAGGTCAGTGAAAAAGATCGTCTCCAAAGAAATAATGCCTGAGCAGAATTGTGACCACAGATCGTCACACAGAAATACAGATACTCTTCTGAAATACTACAAAATGATATAGTGAACTTTTTGTATCAATCGAACACTTAGTTTTGGTGTTATAAAACTTAATGTGGATCATACCCGGCAACGACAGTGTGAAACAACAACACCCAGCTCTATAATAGTAAGCAGGTGTAAACGCTGTCAGCGAGGCTCCATTGGAGACGCCATTCATGACTGGGAAGAAACAAAAGCGAAAGTGCAAATCCACAGGCAGTGCACTCTCGAATACACAAACACCCCAAAACATGGCTGAATATAGTCCCGGTGAAAGTGATACTCAACAAATGGCTAAACGAAGAACATTTCTTGATCTGACTTCCGGTAAAATTATTACTTCACCTGAAAATGTCCATTTAAATCCAGAGATAGTTGAACACCCTAATCAAGCAATATCACCACCTATGCTTCGTGACCTGCAGCAGTTACTATCTACCCCTCGTGCGCCCCACTCAGCAACGTTACCTACCAGCCTACCTACACCAGGTAACAATCCAGGGGAACCCCGGGGAGGGCAACTCACACAGGCTGAGTGTATGCAGGATATTATAGCCCGCCTGTCCCATATTGAAACCAGTGTTCAGAAAATAAACAAACTGGATGCACTGGAATGGACTTTGTCAAACATAAGTGCACAACTTAGCCAAATTAATGAACGATTAACCTCGACCGAAAACAAAATGTGTGATCTTGAAAAGGGCGTCGAATATTTAAGTAACTCTTATGACGACTTGATCACGGACCAGAAAGAACTCAGAAGTGAACTTGTTAAAATAGGAATAGAAACCAAGCAAAATAAAGAAGACCTATCACCCGTTATAAAGGAAACTGCGGCATTAAAGGAAGAAATACTAGACCTGAAGTGCCGTAGCATGAGAGACAATCTCATATTTATGGGAATTCCTGAATCCAACCCCGAGGACACTGAAGTTGTAATCAAGCAATTCATACGAAACCACCTTGACATCGACAAAGACATTAATTTTGAACGTGTTCATCGCTTCGGGAAGTCCACACGAGGCCCTAGGGCTATTGTTGCCAAGTTTTCTTCCTTCAAAGATAGAGAAACAATACGATATTCGGGTTGGAAATTGCGAAACTCTGATTTCCGTATTAGTGAACAATTCCCCCTAGAAATTGCAGAACGACGAAAGCCCCTCTATCCTTTACTACGGCAGGCTAAATCCGAAGGAAAACACGTTAAGCTTGTTCTGGATCGTCTTTACATTGATAATAGGAGAGTATACCCTGGAGATCTCCTACCAGACCAGCGGAACCAGCCACACCACGTACAACACCATGCCTCAGCAAAACGCAATAATAGATGGACCCCCATACAGCAGCGGCTACAGACTATTGCCAACGCGGAACCCCAAAGGGAGACAACTGAGGTCCAGCTTGGAGATGACAAACCCAGCTCTGAGGCGTAACGGTGTCCAGGGGACATATTCCATGAACAGAACTCTACTGGTTTAGACTTATCTGGTTCATTTAGCTCCAAATTGAATCAACGTGAGCTTTGTATACTAACATTAAATGTATGTGGACTTCGTAGCAAGCTTGAATGTCCAGATTTTGCTGAATTTGTAAGTAAATTTGATCTCTTTGTATGTGTAGAAACTAAGTTGGATAACATTGATGATATTAGCATAGGCGAGTTTGGTGCCCCATTTGTTAAAAATAAAAAATGTAAAAGTTTTAGAAAATCTGGTGGCATCGCCATTTTTGTAAAAGAAAAACTGAAATCATTCACAAAAGAAATAACGTCAAAGTCAACTTATGCTTTATGGGTGAGAATAGATAAGTCCTATTTTATGTCTGATGAAGATGTAATTATATCTGGTGTGTATATACCCCCACAAGGTTCTCCATATCTTAATGATGATGAATGGGAAGTGCTACAGAATGATGTTTCTGAAATGTCAACTATATCTAAGATGATTTATTTACTTGGAGACTTTAACTCCAGAACTTCGATACTCAAAGATTATGCTGATGTAGATCGTTTTCTTATTGATGAGTTTGATTTAGACGAGACTACTAGAAGTCTGCTGACCCCTTCTGTAGCCCTAGGGAAACTAGGCATTAACAAAGATAGGGAATCACAAGACAAAACACATAATAACAACGGATTAAAATTGTTACATTTATGCATCTATAATGATTTGTTTATCGGGAACGGTAGAGTAGGAAACGATAAAAATATAGGTAAATGTACGTGTAAAAATGCTTCAGTTGTTGATTACGTAATTTCGTCACCAGCTGGTCTGGCTAAGATAAGTTATTTCAACATAGATGATTTTGATCCGATGTACTCAGATATCCACAGTCCAGTTTTAACCACCTTAAGCTTTGAAACAAAGAATAACAACATAAATAAAGTCTCCTTTAATGCAAATATGAAGACCATTCCAACTCCTATACTTCCCAAAACACAGCTAAATTGGCCAGAGCTCTCTGAAGAACAGATTACAGAAACTGTTGACATAGAAACCATTAAAACTATAAATTTAAAACTGACTGAAGCCTTAAGTAATAAAGAAGTCACAAAGCTATTGCTTGATGATGTATGCAAAGATATAGGAGCAGTATATGACCGTGTAACTGGCGCCTTTAAATGTAAAAGGCGAGGGAATCCCAGAAGAAGCAGAGACAAGATATTCTTTGGTAAACAGTGTAAAGTAGCCAGAGCAAAGTATCATAAGGCTAGGAAACATTTTAACTCTACAAAATCTGGCCATGACCACAGAGAAATGATTAAATATAGCAAGGAGTATAAGAAAACCCTACAAAAATATATAACAAAAGAAAAACAAAATACTGTTAAAAAACTAAGTAGCTTAGAGAAGAATGATCCAAAAAAATTCTGGAAAGTTTTAAATGGGCCAAGAGTTAAAGATGTTGGCGATGTTCCAATTCATGTATTTTTTTAGCACTATAGGTCTATTAACGAAACGAAACAATCTGATGAATGTCCAGAAGAGCCCTTGATTTTACCAGACACAGATTCTGCTATCCTTAATAAATCGTTCGAAGAGTCAGAAATAAGTGCTTGTATTAAGTTATTAAAAACCAACAAAATGCCTGGTATAGATGGAATAAGAAACGAATTTATTAAGAAAACTGAATGTATTTTTCTTCCCACTTACAAACTATTGTTCAATGCTGTTTTAGAAACTGGTCATACACCTGTCGACTGGCTTATAGGAGTTATCTCCCCTATTTATAAATGTAAAGGAGACAAAGCAGATCCAAACAACTATAGGCCTATAACATTGCTAAGTTGTCTGGGTAAGCTTTTTACCTCATGTTTGAATGTACGGTTAAATGATTATGTTGAAAGTACAGGCATTTTAAAGGAAAATCAGTGTGGGTTCCGGAAAGGTTACAGTACATGTGACAACATCTTTACTCTGCATGCCTTGGTAGAAATTTTAAAATCTAAGAAAAGGAAACTATTCTGTGCTTTTATAGATTTTAGCAAAGCATTTGATACAGTTTGGAGACAGGGCCTGTGGAGAAAGTTGTTGTCATGCAATGTAACTGGAAAAATAATGAATGTCATATACAATATGTATTAAGGTATAAAATCATGTGTGTCATGCAATAATGATGTAAGTGGATTTTTTAGATGTCAAACAGGTATTAGACAAGGGGAAAATCTTTCACCCATTTTGTTTTCATTGTTTATGAATGATTTAGACAAGTATTTACTTGAAAAACAAATAGATCAACCAAACGTGTCTGACGGGGTTTTGGGAGACGAACTTCTTTCTGTATGGAAAGTGTTACTTATGATGTACGCAGATGATACGGTTATACTAAGTGATAACGCAACAGACTTTCAGAATAATCTAACAAATTTTAATGATTACTGTCAGAAATGGAAATTAAATATCAATGTGTCTATAACGAAAGTAATTGTTTTCGGTTCAAGAAAGACCGGAAATTATAGATTTACGTTAGGTAATGAATGTCTAGATATTGTTAAGGATTACAAGTACCTTGGTATACAGTTTTGTCAAACACGAAGCTTTCTTCACGCAAGACAAAACCAGGCCAACTCTGCAAGAAGAGCTTTATTTTGCCTTAAACGAAGTATCAGAAAGCATAATTTACCTATTGATTTACAGTTGTCTCTTTTTGATAAACTAATTAAGCCAATATTACTATATGGAAGTGAAATATGGGGATTCGAAAATACAGCTATCATAGAAACTGTTCACCTTGAATTCCTAAGAGAAATACTCAAGGTTAAGAAAAGCACGCCCCGGTATATGGTATATGGTGAACTTGGAAGGTTTCCATTGGAAATCTCCATCAAATGTAGAGTTGTATCTTTTTGGTCAAGACTTGTAAGTGGCTACAATAAACCTAAAATCTCCTCCATCTTGTACAAAATAATTCATCGTGACACCATAAATGGATTGTTTAACCATAGATATGTTTGTTATGTAAAAACTATATTTCAAGAAGTAGGCCTGAATTTTGATATTGCCAACGCTAGAGTCTGAAATTTACCACCCCATTATTATTCCCGTAGGATAGAAACTGTACTAAAAGATCAGTATATGCAGCAGTGGAAAGCACAACTTGATGTGTCTTCCAAAGCAACATTTTACAATTTATTTAAATCCACATTTAACCTTGAATATTACTTACTGTGTCTTCCTCCGAATCTCAGTGTATACTTGACTCAAATCAGAACAACTAACCACAAACTGCCCATTGAAACTGGCAGATGGAGCAATACACCAAGGGAAGATAGAACATGTAAGTTTTGTCACTTGGATAACATTGGGGATGAATTTCATGCAATTTTAATTTGTCCCTTTTTCCATCAAGATCGAGAAAAATTTTTAAACCCGTACTATCTCCACCATCCATCAGCCTCCAAAATTAAAGATCTATTTTCAATAAATTATAAGCGAAGATTGATAAAACTGTGCAAACTATTAAAAGTCATTATACAGAAAACACGTGAAATATAAACAAGCGTCTTTATAGTAAAAATTACCCTGAATTGTCAATTTAGTGATGCAAATTTTGTCAATAATATACTGTATATGTAACAGATCTGTGACAGCCTCAGTCTGTATATATGTATGTACTATTTGTTTGTCATGCCAATTTGTAATATCTTAGTAATCTGTATTTATTTAAATAACAGTACGTACTATAAATGTGTTGTATGTATTATAGTCTACCTGTATATATATATTAATGAATGAATCTACAAATATCAAATAACAATATTAACAATATCTAAGTAACAGTATGCACTATAAGTGTTATATATATGTATAGAAATGTGTGTATATATGTATACTTATGTCCCCATATACCACTAATGTGGTCTGGGTGGAATAAAGTAAAGTAAAGGCCATGTTGGAACTCTTATTGGCGCAGTTCGTTTTGGCGGTGTTTGTTCGTATCAGCCTAGTTTGCTGGTATTGGTCCACGTAAGCCCGGTATGAGTATGAGTACCTCTGTATTTTGCCGATCACATAAAAAGTCAATTAATAATGCAGATGAGCCCGGTTTCCTCCCACACTAAACCTGGCAACGTCGACGTATAAGGGCAATAATCTTGAGTGCAGCGTAAAATGTCAATCAATCAATCAATTAATAATATTTTAACAAAGTCACTATTTTACTCTTAACATATATTTAAAGGTAAAGTCCATTTAGATAATTTGATGATCTACTTCTAAAACTAGATCTTCTATTTTAAAGGGGCATGAGCTGCCAAAATTCGCAGTTTTTTTCATAACTTCTGATCGTCGCGACAGTAAGAGGCTTTGAAGGCTATCGAAAAACTAAATGATTGGCGTTGGAATGAGAAAAATCCATACAGTATGTGGCCTGTATGAACCGAAAACGTGTTCAAAAGTAAACAAAATTTAAATAACCGGGACGACCATTCATTCATTCTAAGTCACAGTTAGTTCAAAACAATACTTTATTGTACATTATCGAGACTAGAAGCACTAAAAAGCTTCTGACTTATACTTCTTGAGAAAAATAGCCGATAATTTCAACATTCTGTTTCAACGTCAAAATATCAACATTTTGGCAGCTCATGCCCCTTTAAAAATATAAAAAAGGCAACCAATGCGTTACAAGTGTGAATTCATTAAGAAACCCCCATACTTCAGTCAGTCGACTATCCATTTACGTTGACTCCTTTAAATAATCCTGTATTTTCTCTGAAAGAAATGAAAAACAACAGCTACAAATAAAATTGATTTTAAAATCTTATAAATGAGTATAAGCAAATTGTATGATAATATTTAACAAATTGAGCCTAATAGCGTTTAAATTGGATTGAAACTCGACATCGCATGATAACCAATGCAACAGAAATAGGAGATATCAATCCTCACATGGTAATTAGTATGCACACCGAGAAACCCGTGGAAAAGTGTGGGAGTTGATTGACAAGCACTCACATACTATATACCTCCAAACTGCAGAAAAGGGCAATAACTCTGGAAAAAATAAAACTAAACCTAAACAAATTAGAAATGCACATCCCCACATGGTAATTAGTAATTGTATGTCCATCACGATTCAAGAAAATCCTGTGAAAACAGTATGGAAATGTACTGACAAGCGCTCACGTTCAAGTTATTCCAATGCTACCAATAAATGAAATGTGCACGACCACAATGTTTCAAGAAAATCAGGAAAAAAACAGTAGGAGGAGATGAGTTGATAAGCAATCATATTCAACATACCCTAATACAATAAGAAAAGGATATAAACTATGAAAAGATAAATATATTCATGACCACCCACACTAATGTCACAGAGAAGGGATTTGCAGAAAGAGCTACCTCTCTATGACTAGATGATGAGACTTGTAGGAAGAGCTACCTCTGTATGACTTAAAAAGTAGACTTGCATGAAGCGTTACCTGTGTATGACTTGATGAGTGGACTTTCAGGAAGAGCCACCTCTATATGGCTTGATAATTGGACTTGCAGGAAGAGCTTCTTCTGTATGATTTGATACGGGGACTTTTAGCAAGAATTACCTCTACAGGACTTGATAAGGGGACTTGCAGGAAGGGCTTCTTCTGTATGATTTGATACGGGGACTTTTAGCAAGAATTACCTCTACATGACTTGATAAAGGGGCGTGTAGGAAGAGCTACCTCTGTATGATTTGATACGGGGACTTTTAGCAAGAATTACCTCTACATGACTTGATAAAGGGGCGTGTAGGAAGAGCTACCTCTGTATGACTTGATAAGGGAACTGTTAGGAAGAGCTACCTCCGCATGACTTGATAAGGGAACCGTTAGGAAGAGCTACCTCTGTATGACTGGATAAGGGGACTTGTAAGAAGAGCTACCTCTGTATGAATAGATAATGGAACTGTTAGGAAGAGCTTCCTCTGTATGCCTTGATAAGGGGACTTGTAGGAAGAATTGCCTCTGTATGACTTGATATGGGGACTTGCAGGAAGAGCTTCCTCTGTATGACTTGATAAGGGGACATGTAGGAAGAGCTTCTTCCTACAAGTGCCCTTATCCAGTCATGTAGAGGTAATTCTGTATGAGTTGATAAGGGGACTTGTAGGGAGAGCTTTCTCTGTATGACTTGATACAGTTACTTGCAGGAAGAATCCCCTCTACATGACTTGATTAGGGGACTTGTAAGAAGAGCTACCTCTGTATGACTTGATAAGGGGACTTGCAGGCAGATTTACCTCTGTGTGACGTGATTTGGGGACTTGTAGGAAGAGACACCTCTGCATGACTTGATAAGACGACTAGTAAGAAAGGCTACATTTGTACGACTTAATGCGGGGACTCGCAGGAAGAGTTACGCTGGCATATGTGGTATGAGGAGAATGTAAAGAGATTTGGTATAACAATTAGTGGGCGATAAATTGCAGTATTTACCAGCTGTTCCCTTGTGTCCAATTCCTCTCAAAGCTTGAATCAGTTGTTCTGGTGGTTTACACTGTTGCTTCCATTTCAATAATGTTTGATAGCACTGTTCTTTTAAGTTGCCTTGGTTGTCGTTTTTTATGCATATCAGATCGACCTCAGACAGACACAGTTCTCTACCAAGATCCAGCCAATTGACGCTAACAGTACTATCTTTAATGATTTTAAAGATGTCCCGATACCCTCGTTCACTGAATCTGCGACGCTTAGCTACTGGTTCATCTGTTAACAATGTATTGGAGAGACCGGGGCGCATTGGGCCAATTTGCAAACTTGTGAAATCTGAAAGACAAATGGAGTACATAAAACTAAAAGAAAACATTTAATAGAAACACAATGTCAATCTGATAAATATCCTTGCTTCATTTTGGCTATTTTATGTATATTTACGAGGCATTACATTTTTTCTAAAAAGTGTCCCAATTTACCCCTTGGGTGGGGTAAATTGGGATTGTATATGGGGTATATTGGGACAAGGTCAGCGTTAAAGTAAAAATGAAATTAACTGATTACTTTATTTGTTTTAACAAATGAATAATAGCATAAAAACTGTGTCTGTCAACGAAAAAGTTGAATACAAGTGATCAGACAAAACCACCCTTAAAAGAATTATATAGTTGGCACTATCAGAGCATATGGGGCTGATCAAAATATAGCTTTATTAAAATGATGTTTGAAAAATCACTTGCAACTGAAATATAGGTGAAAATCAACATTATAGCTGTATCGTGGTGGGAATGTAAGCATTATGTCCCCATATACCCCGAATGACCCCCTTAGCCATTTTGTTTCTCATGGTAAAAGTTGTGCAGGGAGGTTCATTCAAACACTTTTAGACAGAAACTATGGTTTTACCACATGATGATAAAATAGACACATAAAAACTATGGCATATAAGTTATAACAATGCTAGAAATTGAAAAATATTTCACCTGTAAAAATTTACATCAAGTCTGAAAAAACAATCGGTCTAAAACAGAATGACACATGGCAAAAGAGGTTTGCCTTCATCTGATGATGTCATTTTGAGTATCTTGATATAAAAATAGCCTATAGAGAGCTTGTCTCACTGTACTCCATGTCCCGATGCGCCCCGGTCTTTTCTACAGACCTAGATAAGTTAATAGATATTGATAAAAAGCAAAACCAGAGCCCCCAACCTCTTTCCCCATTTACCACTAAAACAGTAGTGATTAAATGGAAATGAATTTAGCTTGTTTAAAGTACCTTGACGTTGAATAGGTACCTGGTAACCATTTCACATAGGGCGCGTAAAAACGGTTAAACACACTCATCTGGCAAAAATGATCATGCCACATTCTTTTCTTATTGAGCATTAAAATACTTGAATGATACCAAAGAAATAATAACAAAATGTAATGGAAAGAATTTTGTACATGTAAACCCTACATAAAAATGATCATATGATAACGGAAAATCGTTCATGGGACAGCTTGTTGGACAAAGTATCGGTTTTATCCTGCCCGCCGAATTATACCATTTCAGAAGACCCTTGGGCTTTTAAACATTTGTATTGATTCTTGCATATATCAGAGAGCTGTCTTGCTTAAACAGCACCAGATCTAAAAGACTAAATCCAATATAATAGACATGGGCCATTCTCGTGAAAAACTACCATATTATTCACGACAATGGATTAATAAGATTATTGATGTCGCGTAAAACATTCTATTGATCCTGGCTCTGTCTACGATTTTGTACAAATAGAGATCTTACGCCAACAATAGCTTGATAAACACATACTGTCAGCTATTACATGTGAACCGAATGACATAGTCAAAGTGGCTAGTATGGATTAGCTGAACCACAAGGTAGACATGTATTGGAATATATTATCTCAACCTTACATGGGCTTCAACTTTTTGTTGTCTTCGTTGTCCGCAAAACAAACAGACTGAGTGCATCATAATGCGACGACAGACTCATTCCTCAAATAATGTAACAAGAGATTAATGATCAGTATCATATTATTTAATAAATTTCTCCTGTAAGTAAATGTTACTTTTCAATATAGTAGTTTTACCCGTTTCTGCAATGATAAGCCATACAATCTGGTTCCTTTTCTCATTAACCTTACCAAAAGACACAGAATACTACCTCTACCCCAATGTGTGTAAAGAATTTGGGCAATACATGATTTTTTTTTTGTAGATATTTACTTTTTATTTGGGTTTCTGACAAAAAGCTATAATTCTTACATTGATTTGATTGTCAACATATGAGAAACATAGTAACCCCCTTTTTTAGTCTTACCAAAGGCCTTTTTGTGAAAAAAAAATCTTGTTCAGTGTTGTTTTATGTCTAACTGAATATTTTTTGTACTCTTTCAGGTAATTTCAGGTCCTGTATAAGATGAATGGAATTGCTTATTCACCTGTGAGTAGTTTTTCCTGATTCACACAGCAAATGAATGGGAATAAGACTCTTTGTACTTTTTCCAGAGGTAATTTTACTATTGGCATGGCTTCAAAGCTTCATTACATTACAAAAAACTTAGTCCGTGTCTCTGACTCCAAAATGGCTATTTTTATACTGACGGTCGTATTTTGGAGTCAGGGCTCATTGCAATAAAAAGTCGGAGTAGACTGCGCGCTTTTGATCAGGCAGTTTGCGGTCAGATATAGACAGTAAATAACAACATAACTAACTCAAATAGTGTCATTACGGCATTCTTGAATAATTTAGCCTATTATAAAGTGAATTTAACGTTTAAAATCTGAAAAACCGCCAAACAGTGTTACGTCATCAATGGCGGAGAGCTTGAGACTGGAGAAGGTAAAAGTGAATTCAGGGGGAAAATACTGTTTACTGACCGATCCTGCTCGTCCATATCAGACACTGGTAGGTAGCGAAGTTATCCATGAACGCGATTATGACCGTTATGATAATTCTAATATACCTCCAACTCGGTTAACATTACAGAGATAGGGAAACCAGGGACCCATTATCTGATACAATAAAGGCTTCCTGCTGGTTTCAACCACTTTGCGTAATATGCAGTGGGGGGGGGGGGGGGGGTGCAGGTCTTTGTTTGGTGACGTCTGCTTCTATTAAAACAAATGCTTCACTCAAAGTAAATAACAGTCAACATGGAAGTTAATGGTTTGAGCATATGTTCGTGGCATCATGGCAGTAACCGGCCACAGGAACGAGGCCAGTGTACACGGCTATGTGTCTTCGACGGATCAACGGCGTTCCCTCAGCATGGCCGTGCATTCAGCAGTAACGTCCCAGGCAGCTTCTTCCTCAAACGCTCTCGGTACTCCAGTCCCTAGGCCGATGATCACAGACACACCGATGTCAACAAATGTCTGTCAAACCAACATCTCTACCAGTCAACTTAATCTCCAGAAATTTCCCCAAGGCTTTCTTCAAAATGCAAACATATCTGGTGGTTATGGAAGACGGATGAGGCCATTTGCTATGTCGACTTGTCTACTTTAGAAACACGAAAGTCGACAAAGCGAAAGTCGCTAAAATGTGAAACCCGTGCGCGGTTCGGTCATTTTAGCGACTTTCGTCTTTCGACTTTCGTCTTTCGACTTTCGTCTTTCGACTTTCGTCTTTCGTCTTTCGACTTTCGTCTTTCGACTTTCGTCTTTCGACTTTCGTCTTTCGTCTTTCGACTTTCGACTTTTGAAAGACGAAAGTCGACAAATCGAAAGTCGCTAAAATGTGAAAACCGCGCGCGGTTCGGTCATTTTAGCGACTTTCACTTTGTCGACTTTCGTCTTTTCAAATCTGACTGAGAAAGAAAAACACGAGAATCCATTTGAATTGGCGTGTTGCGCCTTTTGAAAAAGTCGACAAGTCAACAAAGCGAAAGTCGCTAAAATGACAAAACTGCGCGCGGTTTGTACAATTTAGCGACTTTCGCTTTGTCGACTTTCGTGTTTCTAAAGTAGACAAGTCGACATAGCAAATGGCCTCATCCGTCTTCCATAGGTGGTAACTTTAATTTCCACTTTTTTCCCTTACTCCGTTGACTTCACAAAACAAAATGTCATTCAACAAGTTTTTCGTTGAGCGGCAGAATATCGTACACGTTGATTGGTTAATGCGTTTTGTGTTGTGCATTCTGATTGGCGGAAGCCTTTACCCCCCCCCCCCCCCCCCCTTTCACGATTTCATCACATAGGCTATTCCAGTGAGTGCCGAACAAAATGACTTCGCACAAAATTGCGGGTTGGGACAGGTTGTTTTCTAATAAAGGAAATAAAGGACGTCCTGGTGACCTGTGTGTTGTTGAATAAAGGGTCAGTTGCGGAATTTACCACTATTATTTGAGGGATCGGGGCTTCGCCAACACACAGATCACCAGGACGTACTTTGTTTCTTAATTATTTCACATTATTTATTAAAAGTCAATACACGTTTTATTCTAGACAGAAAGTCTCCTAAACTAATCTATTGATGAATTCGAGAGAAAATGCCTTGAGATTTTAAAGTTAGAACAATGAAACTGTCGCCAATGAAACGTGGTCTTGTTTCAACATGGCGGATGGCCAGGTCAGTGAAAAAGATCGTCTCCAAAGAAATAATGCCTGAGCAGAATTGTGATCACAGATCGTCACACAGAAATACAGGTACTCTTCTGAAATACTACAAAATGATATAGTGAACTTTTTGTATCAATCGAACACTTAGTTTTGGTGTTATAAAACTTAATGTGGATCATACCCGGCAACGACAGTGTGAAACAACAACACCCAGCTCTATAATAGTAAGCAGGTGTAAACGCTGTCAGCGAGGCTCCATTGGAGACGCCATTCATGACTGGGAAGAAACAAAAGCGAAAGTGCAAATCCACAGGCAGTGCACTCTCGAATACACAAACACCCCAAAACATGGCTGAATATAGTCCCGGTGAAAGTGATACTCAACAAATGGCTAAACGAAGAACATTTCTTGATCTGACTTCCGGTAAAATTATTACTTCACCTGAAAATGCATTTAAATCCAGAGATAGTTGAACACCCTAATCAAGCAATATCACCACCTATGCTTCGTGACCTGCAGCAGTTACTATCTACCCCTCGTGCGCCCCACTCAGTAACGTTACCTACCAGCCTACCTACACCAGGTAACAATCCAGGGGAACCCCGGGGAGGGCAACTCACACAGGCTGAGTGTATGCAGGATATTATAGCCCGCCTGTCCCATATTGAAACCAGTGTTCAGAAAATAAACAAACTGGATGCACTGGAATGGACTTTGTCAAACATAAGTGCACAACTTAGCCAAATTAATGAACGATTAACCTCGACCGAAAACAAAATGTGTGATCTTGAAAAGGGCGTCGAATATTTAAGTAACTCTTATGACGACTTGATCACGGACCAGAAAGAACTCAGAAGTGAACTTGTTAAAATAGGAATAGAAACCAAGCAAAATAAAGAAGACCTATCACCCGTTATAAAGGAAACTGCGGCATTAAAGGAAGAAATACTAGACCTGAAGTGCCGTAGCATGAGAGACAATCTCATATTTATGGGAATTCCTGAATCCAACCCCGAGGACACTGAAGTTGTAATCAAGCAATTCATACGAAACCACCTTGACATCGACAAAGACATTAATTTTGAACGTGTTCATCGCTTCGGGAAGTCCACACGAGGCCCTAGGGCTATTGTTGCCAAGTTTTCTTCCCTCAAAGATAGAGAAACAATACGATATTCGGGTTGGAAATTGCGAAACTCTGATTTCCGTATTAGTGAACAATTCCCCCCAGAAATTGCAGAACGACGAAAGCCCCTCTATCCTTTACTACGGCAGGCTAAATCCGAAGGAAAACACGTTAAGCTTGTTCTGGATCGTCTTTACATTGATAATAGGAGAGTATACCCTGGAGATCTCCTACCAGACCAGCGGAACCAGCCACACCACGTACAACACCATGCCTCAACAAAACGCAATAATAGATGGACCCCCATACAGCAGCGGCTACAGACTATTGCCAACGCGGAACCCCAAAGGGAGACAACTGAGGTCCAGCTTGGAGATGACAAACCCAGCTCTGAGGCGTAACGCTGTCCAGGGGACATATTCCATGAACAGAACTCTACTGGTTTAGACTTATCTGGTTCATTTAGCTCCAAATTGAATCAACGTGAGCTTTGTATACTAACATTAAATGTAGCAAGCTTGAATGTCCAGATTTTGCTGAATTTGTAAGTAAATTTGATCTCTTTGTATGTGTAGAAACTAAGTTGGATAACATTGATGATATTAGCATAGGCGAGTTTGGTGCCCCATTTGTTAAAAATAGAAAATGTAAAAGTTTTAGAAAATCTGGTGGCATCGCCATTTTTGTAAAAGAAAAACTAAAATCATTCACAAAAGAAATAACGTCAAAGTCAACTTATGCTTTATGGGTGAGAATAGATAAGTCCTATTTTATGTCTGATGAAGATGTAATTATATCTGGTGTGTATATACCCCCACAAGGTTCTCCATATCTTAATGATGATGAATGGGAATTGCTACAGAATGATGTTTCTGAAATGTCAACTATATCTAAGATGATTTATTTACTTGGAGACTTTAACTCCAGAACTTCGATACTCAAAGATTATGCTGATGTAGATCGTTTTCTTATTGATGAGTTTGATTTAGACGAGACTACTAGAAGTCTGCTGACCCCTTCTGTAGCCCTAGGGAAACTAGGCATTAACAAAGATAGGGAATCACAAGACAAAACACATAATAACAACGGATTAAAATTGTTACATTTATGCATCTATAATGATTTGTTTATCGGGAACGGTAGAGTAGGAAACGATAAAAATATAGGTAAATGTACGTGTAAAAATGCTTCAGTTGTTGATTACGTAATTTCGTCACCAGCTGGTCTGGCTAAGATAAGTTATTTCAACATAGATGATTTTGATCCGATGTACTCAGATATCCACAGTCCAGTTTTAACCACCTTAAGCTTTGAAACAAAGAATAACAACATAAATAAAGTCTCCTTTAATGCAAATATGAAGACCATTCCAACTCCTATACTTCCCAAAACACAGCTAAATTGGTCAGAGCTCTCTGTAGAACAGATTACAGAAACTGTTGACATAGAAACCATTAAAACTATAAATTTAAAACTGGCTGAAGCCTTAAGTAATAAAGAAGTCACAAAGCTATTGCTTGATGATGTATGCAAAGATATAGGAGCAGTATATGACCGTGTAACTGGCGCCTTTAAATGTAAAAGGCGAGGGAATCCCAGAAGAAGCAGAGACAAGATATTCTTTGGTAAACAGTGTAAAGTAGCCAGAGCAAAGTATCATAAGGCTAGGAAACATTTTAACTCTACAAAATCTGGCCATGACCACAGAGAAATGATTAAACATAGCAAGGAGTATAAGAAAACCCTACAAAAATATATAACAAAAGAAAAACAAAATACTGTTAAAAAACTAAGTAGCTTAGAGAAGAATGATCCAAAAAAATTCTGGAAAGTTTTAAATGGGCCAAGAGTTAAAGATGTTGGCGATGTTCCAATTCATGTATTTTTTGAGCACTATAGGTCTATTAACGAAATGAAACAATCTGATGAATGTCCAGAAGAGCCCTTGATTTTACCAGACACAGATTCTGCTATCCTTAATAAATCGTTCGAAGAGTCAGAAATAAGTGCTTGTATTAAGTTATTAAAAACCAACAAAATGCCTGGTATAGATGGAATAAGAAACGAATTTATTAAGAAAACTGAATGTATTTTTCTTCCCACTTACAAACTATTGTTCAATGCTGTTTTAGAAACTGGTCATACACCTGCCGACTGGCTTATAGGAGTTATCTCCCCTATTTATAAATGTAAAGGAGACAAAGCAGATCCAAACAACTATAGGCCTATAACATTGCTAAGTTGTCTGGGTAAGCTTTTTACCTCATGTTTGAATGTACGGTTAAATGATTATGTTGAAAGTAGGCCTACAGGTATTTTAAAGGAAAATCAGTGTGGGTTCCGGAAAGGTTACAGTACATGTGACAACATCTTTACTCTGCATGCCTTGGTAGAAATTTTAAAATCTAAGAAAAGGAAACTATTCTGTGCTTTTATAGATTTTAGCAAAGCATTTGATACAGTTTGGAGACAGGGCCTGTGGAGAAAGTTGTTGTCATGCAATGTAACTGGAAAAATAATGAATGTCATATACAATATGTATCAAGGTATAAAATCATGTGTGTCATGCAATAATGATGTAAGTGGATTTTTTAGATGTCAAACAGGTATTAGACAAGGGGAAAATCTTTCACCCATTTTGTTTTCATTGTTTATGAATGATTTAGAAAAGTATTTACTTGAAAAACAAATAGATCAACCAAACGTGTCTGACGGGGTTTTGGGAGACGAACTTCTTTCTGTATGGAAAGTGTTACTTATGATGTACGCAGATGATACGGTTATACTAAGTGATAACGCAACAGACTTTCAGAATAATCTAACAAATTTTAATGATTACTGTCAGAAATGGAAATTAAATATCAATGTGTCTAAAACGAAAGTAATTGTTTTCGGTTCAAGAAAGACCGGAAATTATAGATTTACGTTAGGTAATGAATGTCTAGATATTGTTAAGGATTACAAGTACCTTGGTATACAGTTTTGTCAAACACGAAGCTTTCTTCACGCAAGACAAAACCAGACCAACTCTGCAAGAAGAGCTTTATTTTGCCTTAAACGAAGTATCAGAAAGCATAATTTACCTATTGATTTACAGTTGTCTCTTTTTGATAAACTAATTAAGCCAATATTACTATATGGAAGTGAAATATGGGGATTCGAAAATACAGCTATCATAGAAAATGTTCACCTTGAATTCCTAAGAGAAATACTCAAGGTTAAGAAAAGCACGCCCCGGTATATGGTATATGGTGAACTTGGAAGGTTTCCATTGGAAATCTCCATCAAATGTAGAGTTGTATCTTTTTGGTCAAGACTTGTAAGTGGCTACAATAAACCTAAAATCTCCTCCATCTTGTACAAAATAATTCATCGTGACACCATCAATGGATTGTTTAACCATAGATATGTCTGTTATGTAAAAACTATATTTCAAGAAGTAGGCCTGAATTTTGGTATTGCCAACGCTAGAGCCGGAAATTTACCACCCCATTATTATTCCCGTAGGATAGAAACTGTACTAAAAGATCAGTATATGCAGCAGTGGAAAGCACAACTTGATGTGTCTTCCAAAGCAACATTTTACAATTTATTTAAATCCACATTTAACCTTGAATATTACTTACTATGTCTTCCTCCGAATCTCAGTGTATACTTGACTCAAATCAGAACAACTAACCACAAACTGCCCATTGAAACTGGCAGATGGAGCAATACACCAAGGGAAGATAGAAAATGTAAGTTTTGTCACTTGGATAACATTGGGGATGAATTTCATGCAATTTTAATTTGTCCCTTTTTCCATCAAGATCGAGAAAAAATTTTAAACCCGTACTATCTCCACCATCCATCAGCCTCCAAAATTAAAGATCTATTTTCAATAAATTATAAGCGAAGATTGATAAAACTGTGCAAACTATTACAAGTCATTATACAGAAAACACGTGAAATATAAACAAGCGTCTTTATAGTAAAAATTACCCTGAATTGTCAATTTAGTGATGCAAATTTTGTCAATAATATATTGTATATGTAACAGATCTGTGACAGCCTCAGTCTGTATATATGTATGCACTATTTGTTTGTCATGCCAATTTGTAATATCTTAGTAATCTGTATTTATTTAAATAACAGTACGTACTATAAATGTGTTGTATGTATTATAGTCTACCTGTATATATATATTAATGAATGAATCTACAAATATCAAATAACAATATTAACAATATCTAAGTAACAGTATGCACTATAAGTGTTATATATATGTATAGAAATATGTGTATATATGTATACTTATGTCCCCATATACCACTAATGTGGTCTGGGTGGAATAAAGTAAAGTAAAAGCCATGTTGGAACTCTTATTGGCGCAGTTCGTTTTGGCGGTGTTTGTTCGTATCAGCCTAGTTTGCTGGTATTGGTCCACGTAAGCCCGGTATGAGTATGAGTACCTCTGTATTTTGCCGATCACATAAAAAGTCAATTAATAATGCAGATGAGCCCGGTTTCCTACCACACTAAACCTGGCAACGTCGACGTATAAGGGCAATAATCTTGAGTGCAGCGTAAAATGTCAATCAATCAATCAATTAATAATATTTTAACAAAGTCACTATTTTACTCTTAACATATATTTAAAGGTAAAGTCCATTTAGATAATTTGATGATCTACTTCTAAAACTAGATCTTCTATTTTAAAAATATAAAAAAGGCAACCAATGCGTTACAAGTGTGAATTCATTAAGAATTACCTCTACATGACTTGATAAAGGGGCGTGTAGGAAGAGCTACCTCTGTATGATTTGATACGGGGACTTTTAGCAAGAATTATCTCTACATGACTTGATAAAGGGGCGTGTAGGAAGAGCTACCTCTGTATGACTTGATAAGGGAACTGTTAGGAAGAGCTACCTCCGCATGACTTGATAAGGGAACCGTTAGGAAGAGCTACCTCTGTATGAATTGATAATGGAACTGTTAGGAAGAGCTTTCTCTGTATGACTTGATAAGGGGACTTGTAGGAAGAATTGCCTCTGTATGACTTGATATGGGGACTTGCAGGAAGAGCTTCCTCTGTATGACTTGATAAGGGGACATGTAGGAAGAGCTTCTTCCTACAAGTGCCCTTATCCAGTCATGTAGAGGTAATTCTGTATGAGTTGATAAGGGGACTTGTAGGAAGAGCTTTCTCTGTATGACTTGATACAGTTACTTGCAGGAAGAATCCCCTCTACATGACTTGATTAGGGGACTTGTTAGAAGAGCTACCTCTGTATGACTTGATAAGGGGACTTGCAGGCAGATTTACCTCTGTGTGACGTGATTTGGGGACTTGTAGGAAGAGACACTTCTGCATGACTTGATAAGGCGACTAGTAAGAAAGGCTACATTTGTACGACTTAATGCGGGGACTCGCAGGAAGAGTTACGCTGGCATATGTGGTATGAGGAGAATGTAAAGAGATTTGGTATAACAATTAGTGGGCGATAAATTGCAGTACTTACCAGCTGTTTCATTGTGTCCAATTCCTGTCAAAGCTTGAATCAGTTTTTCTGGTGGTTTACACTGTTGCTTCCATTTCAATAATGTTTGATAGCACTGTTCTTTTAAGTTGCCTTGGTTGTCGTTTTTTATGCATATCAGATCGACCTCAGACAGACACAGTTCTCTACCAAGATCCAGCCAATTGACGCTAACAGTACTATCTTTTATGATTTTAAAGATGTCCCGATACCCTCGTTCACTGAATCTGCGACGCTTAGCTACTGGTTCATCTGTTAACAATGTATAGGAGAGACCGGGGCGCATTGGGCCACTTTGCAAACTTGTGAAATCTGAAAGAAAAATGGAGTACATAAAACTAAAAGAAAACATTTAATAGAAACACAATGTCAATCTGATAAATATCCTTGCTTCATTTTGGCTATATTATGTATATTTACGAAGACATAGGCATTTACATTTTTTCTAAAAAGTGTCCCAATTTACCCCTTGGGTGGGGTAAATTGGGATTGTATATGGGGTATATTGGGACAAGGTCAGCGTTAAAGTAAAAATGAAATTAACTGATTACTTTATTTGTTTTAACAAATGAATAATAGCATAAAAACTGTGTCTGTCAACGAAAAAGTTGAATACAAGCGATCAGACAAAACCACCCTTAAAAGAATTATATAGTTGGCACTATCAGAGCATATGGGGCTGATCAAAATATAGCTTTATTAAAATGATGTTTGAAAAATCACTTGCAACTGAAAGAATGGATGTACTAGATTTAGTCATTGAAATATAGGTGAAAATCAACATTATAGCTGTATCGTGGTGGGAATGTAAGCATTATGTCCCCATATACCCCGAATGACCCCCTTAGCCATTTTGTTTCTCACGGTAAAAGTTGTGCAGGGAGGTTCATTCAAACACTTTTAGACAGAAACTATGGTTTTACCACATGATGATAAAATAGACACATAAAAACTATGGCATATAAGTTATAACAATGCTAGAAATTGAAAAATATTTCACCTGTAAAAATTTACATCAAGTCTGAAAAAACAATCGGTCTAAAACAGAATGACACATGGCAAAAGAGGTTTGCCTTCATCTGATGATGTCATTTTGAGTATCTTGATATAAAAATAGCCTATAGAGAGCTTGTCTCACTGTACTCCATGTCCCGATGCGCCCCGGTCTCGTCTACAGACCTAGATAAGTTAATAGATATTGATAAAAAGCAAAACCAGAGCCCCCAACCTCTTTCCCCATTTACCACTAAAACAGTAGTGATTAAATGGAAATGAATTTAGCTTGTTTAAAGTACAATTTTTAAAATTACCGATCCATTCTACCTCAGAAGTACTCACATGATGTTGCTGGTTTTGTGTAAGGGAGGATGTCCTTTTCCAGCTCTCCCACCTTCTTGGAAATATTCACAAAGCCAGCCTCTTTCAGCAAATCTTTGAGAATCTCATAGTTACCCAATCTTATGTGACCCTTCTTTTCCAGATTATCAAATATATCAGACGGGTAAGCGCATTTATACAGTATTGCAGGTTCAATATATCTACTAGAGGTGAGCTTCATATCTCTGAGGCAATTGTCTGGTATTTGACGATTTAACATGTGTTCAATTCCGAAGTGTAGTTTTCTACCCTGAAAAAAGATTAAAATATTATAAATTGTTATCTTTTTTACAGGAATACCAGAGAGACAAGATTTCATGCCACTCGACAGCATATATGACTTCACTGATCTAACTTCAGCACCTGAGGTCACCGCTCAAGATATAGTGATACCATGCGCGACTGAAAGTAACAGTGAGGCAATGGATCAACTTTACTCTGAAAGGAAGAGTGGCGACAGCGAACCGAGCTGTACAAAGGTTAAACACATGCGAAGTCAACGTATCAAGCCAAAGCCGAGTATCGGAAAATTGAAGAGGCCGATTCCTTACAGTAAGAAACCAAATTCAGACTAACTAAATTGATGTATTTCCTTTGTTATCAGCATGGTGCCTGTAGAAACACTTAATTGCAACAGCCTAAGAATTCTGGACACAATGGATGCAATTAATAGTTTATTTTCAATTGCAAATACCGATATTTATTGTTTACGCGCTATTGACCTTCTGCGGGGTGGGGTGGGGTGGGGAGAGTTATACTGTTGTTGAACATTGTAATGAAATTTTTACTAAGAAGTGTTTATCAAGGACTATGAAAGCAGGCATTATTTCCTGAATTTATAAAAAATAAAGGTGATAGAGCTCTTTTAAAGAACTGGCGGCCTATCACCTTGCTTAACGTTGACTATAAGATCTTGTCAAGGGTATTAGCTAACAGATTAAAACAAGTTATAGCAAGCATTATCTCCCCTTTTCAAAGCTGTTGTATACCAGGGCGCGATAGAGATAAAATACCATACGTAGTGCAGGATAATCTCGATCCTCTTATTTTGAAATTAGATCAAGTAAAAGCCTTTGACAGAGTGTTCCACTGTTTTCTTTTTGATGTTTTAAAACGCTTTGGGTTTGCGGATTTTTTTGTGGAATGGATATAATTATAATAGTGGATATATATTATAATGATACAAGGAGTGTGGTAAAAGACAATGGTTTTTTACTCCTTTTTTCAGAGTGTCAAAATCTGTGAGACAGAGTTGTCCTATATCAGCCATGCTGTAATTATTGACAGTGGAGCCCCTTGGGGAGCTTATCCGGAGATCGACTTCAATTGAAGGTGTTTACATTTGGAACACCAATATAAGCTCTGTCAGTGTTCAGCATGCGGACCATATTGACTGTTGATATCTCTGTTAGCCATGCTTTGGATGTTGTGAATACTTATTGTAAGGCGCCAATCGCACGAATAAATATCGACAAAAACTAGCTTTTGTATGTAGGTAGTAAATTTACTAGCCCGCAAGTCTGAAATATACTCGTTAAAAGAGATTGCATTAAGATTTTGAGAGTTTATTTGGGATCCGATCAGACACAGATCGACATCCTTAATTGGAACGATTTAACGGAAATAATTAATCGTACCCTTAAACCTTGGCAACAACTAAAACTGACCCAATATGGCAGGGTAACTGTTATCAACACCTTAATAGTATCTACACTATGGTACAAATTATCAGTAGTTAATATACCTAATTCGGTGCATATTGCAACACCCTATTTATTCAGCTGACTAAGTTTTACAAAGACATGATTTGAAGCTGGAGCGAATTAACTGATTGTATAGAATTACTTATCAATTCAAGAGAGCTTGTCTGGTCTCAACCTTCATTCAAAAACCCAAAAATAAATGTTACCGGTCAATATTTCAATTCAAAGCTGTTTATTGGTGCAGGCTTGACGCTCTTCTGACACTTGGGGTCGGTTGCACAAAGGTGTATTAAGCTTAAGTCAGACTTAAACACGTCGCGTCACAAAGGAATTTGATTGTGACGTTGCCTAGATAAGTCAGACCTAAGCTTAATACACCTTTGTGCAACCGGCCCCAGCTATATGAAACTGTGCCAGGTTATCTCCCGATAATCGGTATCTGTGAGATTATAAAAGAGCATTTTCCAGAGGCAGAAAAGGTAGCTGCTATGTATACTTTGGTCACGTCATGTATCCCTGGCCACTGGGACAAACTGTCAACATTTGATTCGCCATACGGGTTGGCTGTGGTAATATTATAAAAATAAATCCACTCCTGTTGAAACCTTAAGTACAAAATATTTTTATTCGGTTCTAATTAGGAAAATATATCAACCAATCAGCAGGCTGGGAAAATGGTCTTTATTTTGTCTCTCTTTTAGTTGGCGTTTTGTGTCATTGATATATTCTATAATTTGCATATTGATGTTTAACTATTGCAAAAAAATGATCGTCTGTCAGTCGTATAACATGCACATTACAGGTCTGATCCCAAAGAGTATTAAATTTCGGGTGCATAACATACAAAATTTTATTCTCCATTTGCCCTCTACGATGACTGCAGAAGTTAATTGGCTTAATGAACTATGACGTCAAACTCTACCTCAGGTGTTTACGTGCACTTGGAGTGGTTACGTAATACACGATCTCTGCTGTGTCGGTATGTTTCCATTGCTGTTTGTACACGTCACTTCCGGGATTTTTCCGAGAAATAAAGAAAAAATACGGAAAATAGGCATATTTTCTAATCCCCCCTTTTTAACTAATGGTATTTCGCTTCAATTTATGTTCTTCAAATACTCATTTAAATCGTATACAAGCACAAACCAGCTTTGAAGTCTGTCCATAAACCTTCTAAAGAAACAGTAGAAACAGTAAGTTAATTTTTAAGAAGTTGGAAATAACCGCAGAAAATATTTTTAAAAAGTATTATCTAAGCTCAAAGAAGAAAGAGCTGAGAATGTCTAAGAAGGTTACCATTTACATATTTGGCTATCCGGGCGAACAAGTGTTAATTGGCAACCATAGGGTACTATACCGTCATACCGCCCTACTAGTGGCGACATATAGTTCCGAGAAGTTAACCTGTTTAATCTTCGAACGAGACATAGACGTTAAAAGTAAAGCTCACTTGTCTTTATTAGTCTTGAAACATCAGGCAATCATGACAAATGTTATCATATTCTAGTATGTATAGTTTGTATTATCAAGTCATGCTATGTATTTCCCCATAACTCTTGTATCATAAGCCGAATTGAAATGGAACTGTTAGACAATGTTCAAGGTGTTAAACTGTGTATATCATCAACTAGTGTAATCTGAACACCTTCCAAATATGCTACCAGCCCCGATAGCTCAGTCGGTAGAGCATCCGGTTCAGGCTTGGGAGATCCGGGTTCAAGTCGAGTTAAACCAAAGACTTTAAAAGTGGTGGCTGCTGCTGCTTCGCTTGGCGCTCGGCAATAGGAGTTAGAGCAGCGACTGGTTAGCCCGGTGTCAGTATACTGTGACTGGGTGAGGGGGCTTGCTGGTTGTCTTTGGCAAGCCTTCTCGGTAAGGCAGCACCTAAAAGTCAAGAGTGGTGGAAATCCGCCCTTCAACAAGGAGACAACGTCTTCATATAACTGAAATACTGTGAGCAGGACGTAAAACCCAAATCACTCACTCATTCACTCCAAATGTGCTAGGTTGATAACGGTTTATGTCAAATAAGAATTACCAGAACAATGTAGATAGAATAACTAGAATAGGTAGATCAGCAAGTACATTGTCTCATTCTAATTCATAGATTCATGTACGGCTATACCTTTCCCAAAAAATTGCTTGTCCTACGTATTTAATCAACCAGCGTCCGTTTAATTTAGCAATGGCTATATACCTCTCTAAATATTTATAAATAGTACCTGGCACTGTCCAGCTGAGAAATGAAGAGGTTAAAAACTAACTATAACTACACATTATAAGACACATATTTTAGCATAAAATTCATGTAGTTGTCAATGTCACAGATAGTACAATACCTTCCTTATTGATGGTTGCATTTTCACAATGTTATCAATAAACAACTTACTGGTAACTCCATTTTGTAAATTGGTTATCGCATTTTCGCAATGTTTTTTAATAGTTTTTGCACTGTTGAAAGTAAAACATGCGAACAATCAGGTGTGTATGTAGTAAATACTTGGCAAATTACCAAAAATAATATTCACGTTCTGTTACTTTGTGCAATTGTGTCTAAATAATTCAAAGCAGAGGGTTTTGTGAGTAATATGATAGGTCCACAATCAATAGATTGATTTACTAAACTACAACGCTCGATCCAAACACGCAAAACCGTATTGTTTTGTATAAATTCATAGCCGGTTCGATTTTTACATCCCAATGCAATCAGTAATATATCTATGAACACTAAGCACAGACTCAGGGAAATACTTCTTGTGTAAAATAACCATAAAGACAAGTTTCTAATTGTGTTAAAAAGAGGTATATCATTTCTTCATTCCCAATCATGATTTTTCGCAATAAATTGTAACCCATGACATCGACGACAGTAGAAACTTGGCTTTAGTGAATAGAAATTTCTGAAAAACTTTGTAATAAATTGACAATGCCTATTGTCATCCCGTTTATTTAAATTTTGTTTACTTTTCGATAAGCGTTTTCGGTTCGCACAGGCCACATACTGTATCGATTGTCCTCATTCCAACGCCAATCATTTAGTTTTTCAACGACCGTCAAAGCCTCTTACTGTCGTGACGATCAGAAATTATGACAAAAGTGTGAATTTTGGCAACTCATGCCACTTTAAGGGCATTGCTATTGAAATTGCGATCCTCGGGCCGGGGGTCAGTATGATTTTTACTAAAGCAATTTCCGTCGACCTGGCATGGGCGAGGATTACGTATGCCAAGTACATTTACCTTGCTGACGTTATATAGTCTGTGGAGCCTAATGTTATATCATGTACAAACTAAGCTTGTTCAAATCTACCAACCGTTTTGAAACTTTTCATGCTACAAATAAAAATTTCACCTTATTAAATTTCAAATGTTTGTATTTATTCTCAGGTTAGCACAAACTCTTGCATCTACAACCTTCAAAATGTTTTGTAGGCGGGGGACCTGCTAGTGACTCATCTTGTTAAACTTTACATATAGATCATATGCCAAAAGCCCTATTTTAATAGTTATCATGGTTCGTGGAGTGGGGGTAAGAAGTATTTACATGGTCATCGTGGTAATTGATAACGGTCGAGCCGTTTCGTTGAAACAGAATTAGGCAATTTTTCGTCATTTTTATCAAGAAGTACAAAATTAGAACTGTCCTTCCATATCAATCCTGAAGAGTTTTATAGGCATCAAAAATAAATGAACTCATCCATACCGGCTATTTAAGAATGTTGCCGTTACTAGCAAACATCTTCGGTTGACAATCAGAATATATGAAAAAATTCCGAACTTCGGCTAGCTCATACCACTTTAAAAGCACACTGACTGTCAATTATTTGCTTTAGATTCTGTTTCGATGGGGAGTTTTTGTTTTGTTATTTTTCATTAAAACAAATCTTTAAACCAAATACAAATAGAATATTTTGTTTTCTTTACTGGTGACACGAAAAATGACAACACGTGGCAATATTTAGTCCGTAACAGATAGGTTACAAATTCAGCTTATACTAAACAAGAAGTATTGACTCATTGAATGTCACACCTGGCCTACTAAATAGTGAATATAAAGTCTTCTAAGAAATATTTCTAAGAAGCGTCTAGTTTCTTTTCCACATATATATATTATAGTGTACGCACGAACCATAAGGCCAGGATATGCTTTGTCATTCGAAAACTGACTGTTTCGTTTTCAAAAACGGATATTTTCTACCTGATTAAATTAGACAAAAAAGCTTGGATCTAACTATGTACTAAAGTAAGCGTATCTTTGGATACGTCATTTATCTTATATTTAACATAAAAGTAAGAAAATATAAAACTAATGTGTAAAGTTATATGTACACTTACTTGGTCGTCCATTTTGTCACTCAGGTGAGACCTCATTCTGATAACTTCGGGGATTTACGTGCGTGCCAAAGCCCACCGGTAGCGAGCGAAGATAGCCGAAGGATGTTCCGAGTGGTGAGTAGTGTATAGAGAATCATAAAAAAAGAAACCCAGACTACTATACACGTACCGCTCGTGACCCTCAGTGAACTAGTTTACGATATTCTCCTGTCTCGCAAAATCACTCTGATGTCTTCAGGGATTAACGTACGTGAAATACCCTCTGACAGACTGCAGGCCATTTTAAATGTGGCGACCAACATGTAGCCGCGAAGCGAAGGCTCTCCATATCATATTGAGGGCTCGACAGACTGCAGGTCATTTTGAATGTGGCGACCAAAATGTAGCCGCGAAGCGAACGCTCTCCATATCATATTGAGGGCTCGACAGACTGCAGGTCATTTTGAATGTGGCGACCGAAATGTAGCCGCGAAGCGAACGCTCTCCATATCATATTGAGGGCTCAACAGAAGTGTCCCAGTGAAAATGTAAGTGACCAAAGCTCTTTATTTGTTAACATCCGCCTGGATCCTTTTGATGAGCTCATCAAGTTTAACATTGAGACTACAAAGCGTTAACAAGTTATTATTCTGACGAGAAGGGTTCACTAGTCCAAAGGTTCGCTAGTCCGAAAAACATGTTCAATAGTAAGAAAGGTTCACTAGTCCGAATGTCCACTAGTCAGAAGGTTCACTAGTTCGAATGAGAGGGTTTACTGGTTTGAAGGTTCACTGGTCCGAAGGTTCACTAGTCAAAAAGTTCACTAGTCCGAATGTCCACTAGTCAGAAGGTTCACTAGTCCGAATGAGAGGATTCACTGGTTTGAAGGTTCACTGGTCTGAAAACCGTAAGCGATATCAGCCATCAAACGACAATATAAGCCTAACCAGATCCAATGATAATTTCTTCTGCATCATTTCCCCATGATACACTATCCCTTAGTCCTTGCGGGACTATACCTCTTTTTAACACAATTAAAAACTTGTCTCCATGGTTATTTTAGACAAAAAGATTTACCTGTGAGCACAGGGAAATCTTTTTGTGTTTTTGTGTTTTATTGTTTATAAATATATTAAAGTGGCATGAGCTGTCAAAATGTTGATATTTTGACGTTAAAACAGAATGTTTAAATCATTGGCCATTTTTCTAAAGACGTATAATTCAGAAGCTTTTTAGTGCTTGTAGTCTCGAAAATGTACGATAAAGTTTCGTTTTGAACTAACTTTAGCTTAGAATGAATGAATGGTCGTCCCGGTTATTTATATTTTGTTTACTTTCCGAACACGTTTTCGTTACGTACACGCCACATACTTTTCCTCATTCCAACGCCAATCATTTAGTTGTCCGATGGCCTCTTACTGTCGTGACAATCAGAAATTATGAAAAAGTGTGGATTTTGGCAGCTCATGCCACTTTAAGGAGTTTACGAGCTCTCTAAAGAAAAATGAAATATTGAATTCAACGATTTTATACACACCGAAGTACCTCTCGATAGCAGAGGTAGCAGACTGATAAAGGAAGTGACATAGACTTTCCTAAGAAAGTGGGAGGTTTGTGAGGAATATAAAACCGTCGAACTAAATATTTTATGTTTCCTTAGGAACGCTACAGCGGTAACTTCACATGGCATGACATGTTAAATTTAAGTCCTTTTACTTATAAGATAATTTTAAAAGTTGGGAAAAAATTATTAAACAAGATGACATAATACTTATATCGAGGTAATGGACCTTCGGACTAGTGAACCTTCGGACTAGTGAACCTTCGGACTTGTGGACCTTCGGACTAGTGGACCTTCGGACTAGTGAGCAGTCCCCAATCTGGTAGACGGGCGGAGGCTATCGCTCGCGGGGAGCGGGGGATAACAAACATAACACAACATGTTTATTAAAAGGGCATGAGCTGCCAAAATGTTTGTATTTGGATGTAAAAACAGAATGTTGAAATTATCGGCTATTTTTCTGAAGACGTGTAACTCAGAAGCTTTTTAGGGCTTCTAGTCTCGAGAATGTATGATAAAGTATTGTTTTGAACTAACTTTGCCTTAGTATGAATGAATGGCCGTCCCGGTTATTTAAATTTTGTTTACTATTCCGGTTCGTATAGACCACATTTAGTTTTCTGATGGCCTTCAAAGCCTCTTACTGTCGTGACGATCAGAAATTTTGAAAAAAGGGTGAATTTTGGCAGCTCATGCCACTTTAACCATATTGAAAGCCATGCAGATATCTCCAAATGGGCCAAAGATGAATTTCTAAATGATGGATTGATTGAAGATTATTTTACTTATATGGCGGCGTTGCCAGTTTTAGTGTGAGAGGAAACCGGGCTCTATGCCCAGAGGAAACCCACAACCTTCCGTTGGTAACTGGCAGCCATCCCACATAGGTCGATCGAGTGAAAACCCAGTCAGAAAATTTTCCAATTTTTTTGGACTGAGTGAGATTCAAACCCGCAACCCATTGATGGAAGGCTGTTCGGATTGTGCCACGGAGGTCCCCGAATTTCTAAATGAAACATGCATGTTTATGTAGCATGTATTTAAAAACCTTTAAATCTCTGTAAGTTTGCTCTAACAAATGGGATGTAGAGGTTAACATAAGTAAAACAAAGGTGTGTAATTTCCTGAAACTGTGGGTTCCACAAATGGGATATTATTCTTAGACAACAAAAGATAGTAAAGGATTTAACTGGCAATAAATCACGATGACTTTTTGATTGATGGATTGATTGGTGTTTTACGTCGCACTCGTTGCGGCGTTACCTGGTTAAGTACGGCGGAAGGAAACTGGGTACTTCGACGAGTACTTGGCACTCGGAAATTTTTCAATTTTTATTTGGTCTGAGTGTGATTCGAACCCGCACCGCATCGATGGAAGATCTGTGTGGGACCTATTCTCATATAGACAATAAGGCACTGTGCTATCAATTTGGACGATCACCCGAACCTACTTGACCACCGAGGCCCCCGATGGCAGTTTGAAAAGGGTCCCTAAAATGCAGCAATTCAAGCAAATACTAAAATAATAATAAACAAACTTGAAAGTTAAAGGCCCACTTGCCGCCGTAGCCTGTTTAAATTTGCTAAGAAAACCAATTTACATGAGCTTACTACGACTAATACAACTAAACTTAAACATAGGACAAATAAAACATGTCTAGTTAGCTTTAGAATGTAGAAATGGGGTGAATCGATGCCTGATTACAACAACAACGATCAGTGTCGGTCAACTTTCGTGTTGGATTACCCTCATTTCAGGCCTTTTTATCTGTGGTTTACACTCAAATAATTATCAGCAGGCTTTTCCAGTCGCAGTTATCCGATCGTCAGTCTGTATTTCTCAGATAAATGGGCCTACGTAAAATTACACTGTGCCGTTAATAGTTCACTCACTCGACTGAAACATAAAATCGCCAATAGGGGGCAGTTGGGTTTGTTTACGTTACGGGCACCTAACAATTCAAATTTTCAAATTCAAATTAAAAATACAAAGTGACGTCCAAACTTTTAAATTTTGGTAAAAATAGAAAGTTCCTAACTTATATTGTCTGGGAAAAATACAAAAAACTGACTTTCTTTTTTAATGTAAACAATATTCCTGATTTTCGCGGCAAGTGTGCCTTTAAAAAAGCAGGTAACGGATTGCCATACGATTGCAGCAGATTACGATTAATAACAGGCGGAGATTGAAATAGCTGCGACCCCAAGGCTAGCAATATTTTTTTTTTTTTATTTTTTTATTTATTTCCACAAATATATATATCACAATATGTATTTCAATTGAAAGGTACATTCAAATATTACTCTAAATTTGTTTTAACCTTAACATGACCATTTACATACAATAGAAGGCTAGCAATATTTGCAGGGTGCATTTACTTCTGTGGAAATCCTGGTAAAGCGGTAAGTCGGCCACCTTCGAACACTCCACGCTGAGCAGTCAACTGTCTTATAATTTCTTGTCCCTCGTTGCTAATTTCTCAATCTTTTGCATTTGTATCGGTTGCTTTTCGGGTGTAAACAGGTTTAAAGGTCTGTTTTATTTATAACCAGAATGTTGATTTTATACCACAGATTTATTTATTTATTTTTTGGGGGGGGGGGGGGGGCTGGGGGGGGGGGGCTGTTATCTACCACATATTATGTCCTTTGCCGAACTGTTGGTTTTGATTTTAGGTATTTAAATTTTCGTTGGTATCACTGGATGAAATCGATGTGTATAAATTTTATTTATAACCGTATAGCTTGGCTGAAGTCTTAAATGTCGTTCACTTTCACTCAGCCGACAGGCGCCATATACTGATAACAGATCGCAGACATAGCCGAAAAATGTTGTCTGCATGATACGTCAAGTCAAGTTAGTAGGCGGTTCGCAGTAGGCGTATGCAATTCGAAGGGATCATTCATTATTTCGCAAATGATCTACTGAACTATACAGCCCGGTCTATTTATGCCAGGTTAACAAAATTGCGTCATACACACAATAGAGCATCCTCTTTATAACTACATGTATGCTATCAATTTGGACGATAACTAGAATGCGACAAAATTGGACGAGTGTAACCCAATCGCCGTCCAATCGCCTACTGGGCTATACAGCCTCATCTATTTATGCCAGGATAACCACAATTGATACACAATAGAGCATGCTCTTTATAACTATGCTATCAATCTGGATGATATCTAAAATACGACGAAATTGGATGAGTGTAGCCCAATCGCCGTCCAATCGCCTACTGGGCTATACAGCCCGAACTATTTATGGCAAAATAACAAAAATTGAGTCTTATAGACAATAAGGCATGCTCTTTTTAACTGTGCTGTCAAATTGAACGATATCCAAAATGCGACGAAATTGGACGAGTGCAGCTCAATCGCCGTCCAATCGCCCACTGGGTTATTATACAGCCAAATATATTTATGCCAGGATAACCAAAATTATGTCATATATACAATAGAGCATGCTCTTTATAACTATGCTATCAATTTGGACGATACACAGAGACATTGGATTAGAGAATGGGGGCATTTACTGAACGAAGGTATGAACGAATTGGGAAATTGGTTGAATAAGCCTTGGTCCAATACACATGTAACGTATTGTTCTTAAGCACATATATAATGTCTCACCTTTGAGGGGTTAACAGTATTATCTTTAAATCGTGCAAACATTACATATTAGACCAGGGCATATCCTTTGGGTATCGGTAGGCTAATCAATTCCATTTCCATCAAACACAAAGCTCGGTATCTTCAAGAGGTAGCATCTATATTTATGGTCTTAAGTCTAATTTACCCGAATTCATAGTAAAACAGGGACGTTCTTAAAACAATGTGTATTACATGTAGGACAATAAATCAAGTCAGTTACAAGTCAACGAGCCCCCCCCCCCCCCCTTCCTTTCTGAGCAAAAAGAAACAAAGGGGAAAAGAAGAAGAAAAAAGAAAAGTAGAGCGTATAAAGGAATGAATACATAATCTAAATGCATCATTATATGTCCAATCTGATGCAAAATCTCCCAGTTTCGTCTTTAGTGTGACGGTAACCATGGTGTTTCATACGATTCTAAACACTGAAAAGATGGTCTTGGTATTTATTGGGACAGTACAAATGAGTCGATGCAATAATATTTATCTAATACAAATAAAGCATTCCAGAATAGAGTACGAAACTCATTGTTGAGTGAGTGAGTGATTCGGGTTTTACGTCCTGCTTAACCGTATTTCAGTCATAAGAAGACGTTGTATCATAGTTGCAGGGCAGATTTCCACTGCTCTTTTATTTGGTGCTGCCTCACCGAGACGACTTGCCGAACACACCCTGCAAGCCCCCTCACCCAGTCACATTATACTGACACCGGGCCAACCAGTCGATGCTCTAACTCCTATTTCTGGGCGCCTAGCGAAGCAGCAGCAGCTCCCAGTGTTTAAGTCTTTGGTCTGACTCGTCATCTCCCAGCCCTGAAGGGGACGCTCTACCAACTGAGCTATCTGGGCTGGTGCTCTTTGTTGAGGTGTTGGCTCTAAAACACTTGCTCAACAGAAAGTCCGTCATGCTGTTAAAGTTCTTTAGATTTTTTTTATAACTTTTCCCAGCAGCAGTCGTATTTTATGGCAAGGAAACCTTTCAAACATATATATCCCAACATACAGCTGTATTGTTGAAAACAGTCCAATAGTCAATAATGAGATCGTAGGAATCATTCTGCCCCTGATTTAAGGGCTAACGTGGAGTTGTATTCTATACGTTCGTGTATTCGGCAAATCCCCATCATAATGCTTCTACACAACATTTATCAAATATACGAGTGGACGTCAAAAACAAAACTGCTGCAATCACCTCTTAGATGAACTCTCCAACCCCATTCCAATGGATTTTTTTCCGATAAAATGGCAACTATAGGCCTTAGGGGTTAAATCTGGACTTTATGACTAGGGTAACTTCTAGTTTTAGCTTGACAATTGTGATGACGCTGCTATCTATGATCAAGACTAGTACTTTTTTGTACTTGAGTATATACAAAGATAGGCGCGTCATCACGATTAATTTCAAGAAAATAGTTGTGGTTGATTTGTTGTGTAGTATTTGTGGTAGCTGGAGGAAATGCTACCGTGGCATAAAATTCTTGACATGACTCTGTTTGAGCATCTTGCATTAGCAACAGATCAAACAATGAACTATATGCGTGAAATGGAGGTCACATGGTATTTGATTTGCATCAAACACCGCCATTACTAAGAGATGGCGCAATAGTGATCCAGATCGGTCATGCACGTGCTCATCAATCAGCAATGGCGTGTTTAGTTCATTGACGTTTTTAAAAATAGACAACAGACAGTCCATTTTGTCAAAAGAAAACGATAGGCCTATTTTGGGTTCAAGTTTCATAATCAATAACTCGTTTTGACATTGTACAACCAGCCTACATTTTGCTCATAACATTATTTCGCCAACACAGAGGTAAAAGCTTCTATCTCAGATTTTCATATATATGTTCTAACTGTTTATTCATTCAATTCTAAAAGCCTCTTAAACTTATTTATTAAATTCATTCTTTTGTAATACAGACACGACTGGTACATCGTTGCCTAAACCATAACGGTTTACTAGGTCACACTTCCTGTAATTTATATATATATTCATGTGTGAGTGTGTTATATTTGCCTGTATGTATTGGTGCGTGAATCATGTGTTAATCGTTCGAGTCATAGTCTGACAATATTCAGTTAAGAGTAAACGGAACGACGAATGGCTGTCCTAATACCCAAGACAAGAATTTTATTAATTCTCCATCCGTCTTCTCCAAACCACTTTACCCGGTCTCTTTTCACTATAACATCTCCCTAAACTTGTTCTTTTCTTGACAGCAATATTAATTATTAGTATGTTACCAATTTATGTTCTAAAGTATGTTTTTTACTTTCCTTTTATATCTGAAAATCTCGACATCTGTATCCAGTGCACACACGATCGTTTATGTGATTATGTATATCCCAACCCAATGCCTGAGCAGCCTGTTCATATACCAAAATCACTTGTTTGTTCTTCCTTCCAATGACTCCTCTCAAATACCAGAGCCCACTGGTCATCAGCCTGTCCCTCATTCATTTGACCTCAGTGTTCTCAGTAAAATGTGTTTTCATACAGTTGAGCTTCATGACATAGAACATAGTAAATCTCATATGTTGGTAACGATTTCGAAATTTCTCACTGGGCTGATCTCCAAACTCATCAATCTGAATATTTTTCTGAAACTCTTTCCGAACTCAAATTCATTCTCTCCCAAACAAACATACTCGCCGCCCTCCATCTCAATGTGCGAAGTCTAAGAAAGAATTTCGATCAAGTGGCTGCCTATTTATCTGAATTACAACATGAATTTTCTGTTCTCGGGTTTTTCCCATATTCAAGTTATAATGTTTTTGGTTGGTTTAATATATCACCCACCTGGACAGAATGTAAATTCCTTTAAGGTAATTCTATCAGACTTACTTCAAAAGATTCCAAGTAATAAAAAAACTGATCTTATTAGGAGATTTTAAAACCTATCTTCTTAATCCTGATATCCATCAACCATCAAAAGATTTCCTTGGTGTTCTAAAATCAAACTATCTTTTCACAGAAATAACTAAACCCACTCGTGTTACCCATCATTCTGCAACACTAATAGATAATGCTTTTACTAACATTCATGAATTAAACTTATTATCTGGTGTTTTACTATCCGATATATCCGACCACTTTCCAGTGTTTAGTCTTTTCTCTTCTGGTAGTTATAATAAACCTAAATCCACATTTCCATACAGGAGAAAACCCCCTGAACAAACAAACGCTTTCATTGATCAAGTAAAAAATATACATCTTGGGATGACGTTCTGTCCTCACAAAATCCTGACCAGGCATTAGAGCTTTTTCCACAAGAATAAACCTTTTATAGGATGACGTTTTCCCTATAATTACCTCAAGAAATACGTCACATAAATTTCGAAAACCCTGGACAACTCATGGTATTTTAACATCTGTCCATGAAAAAAATCGTCTCAGTTGAAGTCTGGAAACATCACATATAAATATAATTATAGAAAGTACCACAATACATTAAATAGAATCATACGCCTCTCGAGAAAAGACTATTTTCACAAAAAATTTAACGACCAACATAACAACATCAAAGGGACTTGGAAGGTATCAAATCAAATTCTTGGTCGAAATCGAAATCGCGTTAGTAATCGTATAAATAACCAAGACATTACTGATCTCTTACAGCTTTAATACCTATTTTTCCACAGTCGCATCCCAGCTTGAATCTGAAATTCCAGCATCAACTGTATCTCCGTTAGAATATCTTAACGATCCTAATACTTCCTCATTTACTTTTTCTTCTGTCACCCCCAATGACGTGCACTCTATTATACAATCACTCAAATCAGCAGCACCTGGTATTGATGGTGTTCCTATGTCAACCCTTAAAACCATTTCACATTTTATTTCTACTCCTCTTGCACACATCATTCATATCTCCTTTTTATTCGGCCTTGTACCAGATTCCTTGAAGTTACAAAAGTTATCCCTGTATTTAAAAGTGGTGATCCGGACATTATTGAAAATTATCGCCCCATCTCAATATTAAAAAGTATAAGCAAGCTAATAGAAAAAAGATCTGCCCTTCGAGTGACTTCTTTCCTGGATGCTCACAATATTATATCTCCTGATCAGTATGGATTTTCTTCTGGACACTCGACTACCCACGCAGCTACAGTATTTCACTTTACAACTATTTTCTTGCCCAGAAAGAAAAACAATATTTCAGTGTTCTAACCTTCATCGATTTATCCAAAGCGTTCGAGAAAGTTAACCACTCCATTCTGTTAAAAAAAAATTGGTCATTATGGGTTTCGGGGAACAGCTAACAGCTGGTTGATAAGTTACCTATCAGAACGCACTCAGACAGTTAACTACAATGGGTTCCAATCTAATAGCAATGCAGTTAAATGTGGTGTTTCACATATTTGGCCCCTTCCTCTTTTCAATCTACATTGACGATTTAAAAGCAGCATCTGATTCTCTAAAATTTACTTTATTTACAGACGACACTAGTTTATGTTCCACTTCAAGTATCAGTAGGGAAGCTGTTGAAATCATGTAAAATGAGTTTAATAGCTTAAGTTAGCACTTGGCTCTCTGCAAATAGACTTTCTTTAAATATTAGTAAAACTAAATGTATGTATATCGCCTACTCCAAAAGCAAACCTTTCCAAACCCAAGTGAAATACTTTGGCTAAACTTTATCTCAAGTAACCGAGTACAAATTTCTTGGCATCTTTCTGAATAGAAATCTTTCTTGGACTTCGCACATTAACTACTTATGTAAAAAAGAATCCCGTAATATAGGTATTAGGTATCATTAAGCACATCAGGGGGCTGTTTCGCAACATATTTAAGCCCGTGGTAACTTTGCGCCTGGTCGTAAAATAATGTTGAAGGTATATGTTGCCATGACGTCACGACTAGGCGCAAAGTTATGTTGGTGTCGAGAAACAGCCCCCAGATCTCTTGTCAATAGACCAACCTTATTCATTCTATATCATTCCTGGGTACATTCATTCTTATCTTACGCTTCAGTTTTGTGGGGTGAGACATACTCTAGTCATCTTAAATCTCTTTGAAAAGAAAGCACTACGTGTCATTACCTTCTCATATTATACCGACAGTACGCAACCATTATTCAGGACCTATATAATTCTCAACCTGTCCAAACTAAATCAATTCTCTATTCTTTTATTTTGTCATAAATTCATGTATCACAGCTATCAGTTTCAACAAAAACAAAATTCAAGAAAAATTCATGTCTTCATACCCATCAAACAAGAACGATTTTTCTTAATATCCATCGCCCAATATGTCATTCAACTCTGTCCGGTCACCCCATTAAGTACTCCGGTCTCCCCAAGAATGGAACAGCCTGCCCCAATCACTAAAACCTACCACTTCTCAATCACTTTCCAAAGCCAGATTACAAACCTACTTACTTATTTCAAATTAATCAAATGCAGTGTGCTGCACTGAAACAGTTGATCACTTACTTTTTTATCACCCTCTTTAAGTGTAAATGGTTTAATTTATAATTATTATTGCTTAAAAAGTATGCTGCTAAATTGACTCAAGACAAATGCCAGTGTGTAACTTCCATCCATTCTATTGTTTACAATATAAATGTATTTATTCATCGGGATAGAGCAAGTCTCCGTGACTTTATTCTCACCTATGTTTATCTTACCTTTTGTAAATTACTTCTTACCATTTATGTACATATTGGGTGAAATAAACAAACAAACAAACATATTTTAAATTGAAAAAAAATTGTTAGGTGCCCGAAATATCAAAACACGACAAGCCTCGTTATACACATATGCGCCCAAAATAATTCATAGCTATATCATCTACAGTAGCCGTACATTAGTGAGTTACCCCGAGAAATATACATGTAGACAAAGGATTTGGTTCGAGGGACACAAACAGCCTACTAATAAATCGAAGACAAACACAAAAAAAGCCTGAAACGAGTGACCGATCCATCGGTTTGGTGTTCAGTTCCATGTATGCATTTACATCACCATTTAGACGTTTTAACCATAACTGATCGTATTTAATACCCCTTATGTTTTTATGTTAGTGATATTAGGCTCGAGTAGATTTTCTTTATTCACATATGTCAGAAAAAGCTACCCGGATAAGTGAGCCTTATAACGTTTAGTATTAAAATCAAATAAAAAACGTGCAATTCAGTTCATGAGTATTCTCTGGACAAAAGTCTTTAGTCATATTGATAATAGGTGGGAATATAGAATAGGTCAGTCACCTGGAACGTACAGTAAAACACCTAGTTTCCTTTCAAATATTCTCTATAATACCTTACCTTGCCCCCCTGACAATTATAAAATATTTACGATGACCGACATTTTTTATTGACTGAAGACGTTTTCAAAGTGACGTATTCTATATCCTGTCCTGATAATATATTACGTCAAATGTAAAGGATATCTTTTAATAGGTTTCACAAAAACTATGATCTTGGAAGGACAAGGTATTTGGAGGATAATTTACCTTAGTGTAAAATATTAAATGATAGCTTAAAAGGAAAGAAAGTCCAGCCAAACGTGTACACTCATTAAATAGAGTAGCCTAATAGCTTTTGATAGAAGTGTTCAGTTTATTCGTACGATTTTTTGCTGGTTTCTGAAAGATTTTTTAATTCAACTTTACCAGCACAAACGACGATAACCGGAGATCAGCCATGTTGATTTCGGCAGGCCACCTGCTGACGGAACGGGCCAATCAAGGTGTAAGTTTCAGTCACGCGTCTCCCTTCAGCCCAAGCTGGCTTTGGATCCACTTCAAGTGAAGGGCTGCACTGATTGCTATTCTCCATTTGAAATACATTAGCGCTAAATCCAAATTGGCCATATTCCATAGTTGAGGTGTTTTGGAAATTAATTCTACTGTTCGTGGCCCATTTTACACTACATAGTTTACGACTGGATTTGGTTTTATACGCCAAGTAATGAAATACTGAATATTAGGAGCATATAAAAAATCAGATATACAGATTGTCATAGTAAAGCACCGCGCTGTCAGCCCTTATACGTCAGGCACGTATTTTGTAGACGCGAGAATGGCGTGATTTATCCGATTTATAGCTATACTTTCAGACGCCGTTTAACTCTTTATTGGTGCAAATATCCCTTTATTGTTGGTATGGAACTAAAGTGCAGACGATATGGTCAGCTTCGATCACTCTGTGTGTTTTCTTTTCTTTTAATTAAGGTTTTACGCCACACTTGGAGATTATTTCTCTTACATACATAGGGAAAATTCCACAAATTTCCTGTCACCGCCGCTGTCAAGGCGCATGTGTGGAGCCTTTAGCGTTCGAATGTGACGCTCATTTCTGACGTTGCACAACAAAAAACGTCAATCGGACTGACAACGTCATCAAAAAAGGTCATCTGTCACCGGATATCGCGAAATCTCTAGGGAAACTCCCAGGCCTTATATGTGTGGTGAGGTCAGGTTTAGTGGTGGAGAAAAACTGGAGTCGGTGCCGGGAAGGTACGTCTTTACACTTCCGGAAGTACTTTACACCCATTCCACACAATTTGATCGAGTAGTGTTTTTTTTAATTTGTTTTCTCTCTGAAATATGACATGAAGCATTGTGTTAAAATATAAATTAATTAAGTGTTTCAGACAAAAGTTATAGTGAACGGTCATATTGGAAAATATGTTACCTGGTGTGTGATCGCGACATGGATGACCACATTTGACGGAAAAGACTAAAGTACACAGGCGTTTATTCATATATATATCGATTTGGATTTACAATGCCTACTAGGCCGGTGGATGTAACTTGAAAAGTCGCTATAAACATGGTTCCGTAGCCTATCTCTGGAATATACTTTTTGTATGCTTCTATATATTCCTTAGGACATTCTTTAGCTCCCCCAAAAGTTCGTCCATTCCAAACCCCGGCGTTTCGCAAATAAGCCTTGTAAAAGGAACACTTTCCCGCGTACATTGTGGCCATAGGCACACGGAGTGCTCTCCCCTCACCCCTCTATCTAATACATATAATATAGAGGGGTAAGGGGAGAGCTCTCTGTGTGCCTGTGGAATTTTTTATTAAGCGTTTATATTAAGGGTTTTATTAAGCAGACTACATCAGCATCAACGTTTTCCCACCTCGTTGATTCTTTCTTTTTGACAATTGGATGCGGAAAACGGAAGTGTTTCGCAACACACCCATAGGCCCGGAATACACATTTTGACTATAACTTCGCTCCATGTAGTAACAGTTACTAATTGCGGTCACGCAAAATCCGCAAGCAAAGCCTTCAAATCATTTCCGATGATGTCGATCACCTCGGGCTCGTTTAACTAAGCTGGCATAAGTTGCGCCAGTCGCCAACGCGTGTTAAATTATAAGAACTTGCGCATGGTCGCAAGTCTAGAGGCGCAACTCTATGCTGTAAACCAATGCGTAACTTTGCGCCAGCTTAGTAGAACGAGCCTCTGGCACGTACTTTTTTCACCAATATACGTTTTTTTGGTAGTTTCCATAGCCATAAGATTAAAGGTAGACACTATTTGCCTTCCTCTGCCGCACATGAGAGAAAAGTCAAAATAAACAGATTTGTATGAGGATCAACAACAACTATTAGCACTATACATTTTAACTGGTTGTTTAACACCGTATTCAAGTTTATTTTTTTTTTATATTATTACCAGAGAAAACTCAGTCAGATGACACCCCAAGTTTGTTTCGGTTGGTTTCTGGCTACCGTTCCACTTGAGGCCAACCAAGAAGTAATTATCAACAAATTTGGTGTCAAAACCGAGAATACAATTTGCATCCTCAAAGATAGACCTCTGAATGAGGCTTACGCTCAAAATTAAAGTGGCAGCTTCCTAAATCCTAAATTCATAAGCTTCCTAAATCACGACGTTCACATGTACGATGGTGTTGCCAGGATTATTTGGGGACACTCAGAGAAACCAGGCTTAATCTACACCCTCCCCTCCCCCAGGAAACCCTGACCTTTCGCTGGTTCCTGGTGACCATCCCACTTATGGATTGACGTTCGCATGTATGATGGTGTTGCCAGGATTATTTGGGGACACTCAGAGAAACCAGGCTTAATCTACACCCCTCCCCTCCCCCAGGAAACCCTGACCTTTCGCTGGTTCCTGGTGACCATCCCACTTACATCGTTCAAAGCCTCCTGATCAGAGGCCCCCATAGAGGGTATTAACAAATATTTAATAGCCCCCCTCTGCACCTTTCTTGCACATAATGCATTGCATTGGCAGCTCTATCGATTGATTGATGTTTTACGCCGCCCTCAAGATTATTTCACTTATATGGTGGCGTTGCCAGGTTTAGTGAGACGGGGGGGGGGGGGCTCATTGCTCAGAGGAAACCAGCTTAATCTACACCCCTCCCCTCCCCCAGGAAACCCCAGTGGGGGGGGGGGGCTCATTGCCCAGAGGAAACCCCGGCCGACCTTCGCCGAGTACTTGGCAACTCTTGCACATACGGCGATCGAGTGACAATCAACTCAGACATTTTTCAGTTTTGATTTGGTCCGAGTAAGATTCGAATGCCTACAGGTACCTGGTTATTTATGTTTGGATGACGACCAATACATGTCAGAAATTATAAATAACGGAGTAAGACTTTTACTTAAGTGAAGTAAGGCCCCGGCAGCACTGCCGAAGACCTTACTGTATTATGTAGAGTAGTTTGACTGCTTTTCCTGGATCTTAACTTTTTCGGTGTTGGGGCTTTAATAGGAACTTTAGACTTTCTTTTTTTGGCAGCCTGCATTCGTTTTTTGTTTGTGAAATGCTTATAACAGGATGGATGATACCCAATATTTGTTGACGGGGATTTCATCGTACTCTTTGTTTAATGTGTCATTTTTCTCTCTGAATGTGCCCATTCTATCGCACATCTTTTGACACTGTTCCATCTAGTTCTAGTAAAAGGCAATTCAATTTCATTTTCCCTGCCTTGCGTGTGTACTATACAGGAATAAGTACTTGATTTTCCATCAGATCGCTCTACCACCTTGCTGTCATTCTGTATATTTACAAACTGTTGTTTATATCTGAAGTAGAAAATTCAGCGATCTGATTGGCTTGCTCAAAAATTATACCGCCAGAAACGGTAAATAGGTCACAAAGGTTAAAGATAGGTCAGAAACATAAATTGATATTCAGTTGAAGATATCTTACAAACGCCGGGGTTTTGCATGGACGAACTTTTTATATATTCTATAGTTAATCATTACTGTTTTAAAACTATCAGAACGTATATTCTTGAGATCGGTTACGGAGTGAACGAATTGAAGTTTCAGCCACGGGCCTAAACGTTAATAAAAAAACACACACACACAATATAGAATATTACAGGTACTTCGACATATGACATTATTGACATTTCCCCAACAATAAGTTAAACGAGTGGAACGATTTGATGGCGTGTTTTGTATTGTAACTGCTCCACAGGCAAGTTATGCACTCAAGTCCAGATCCAAGATTTATTCGCTTTGTCATCAATATTTAACCATTTATTATAGTCAATTCATTTGACTTTTTTGCTGTTATTTTGTCTCTCCACAATCTATATGATAACGCTGAGTCATGCAAGAGGAAATCACAAGTTACAGGACAACAGAGTGTCCGGGTTGTCCAATTTCTGTTATAAGCTTAATTGCAGGTGAAAGTTAATGTAGCAGAACAAAATTGTATAATATTCATTTGGTTCGGATATGAATATATATATTTTCTTTCCAACACTGGCATAGAAAGCAAATTACCATCGATATCATAGATATCTCTGACGAAAGTTATCCCTGTATTATACCAAGATGAATTAAAAAGCGACTTAAAGTGGGGATAACTCTAAAAAGAAAATGGATATTAGTTATCTCCCTTTGCAATTTTCTTATGGACCTACGAAGTACGAGCCTTCGTGCCGCTAAAGCATTAGATGAAGAATTTCTGGAATAACATTTACAAAATGATCACATCATGACATAAATGGTCGTCGATTGGTGCATATTAACTACTTGGAGAATGTACAACTCTAAGCAGGTATTGTTAAACTGAAATAATACGAGGGGATTTAAAAAAAACACAAAGTAGCATTGGTTATCCTATATTGCCGGAGGCAAGGAATAAAGAGAAGGTACCTCCAAAACTATCTCATTCCAAAAGTCTATCTCATTCCATGCAAGATTCAGACAAGTCCATTTTGTGTCTATTTGTTCGATTGCATGGTTCAGGGTTTAGACTTTGATGATTGAAATTTGTAATTTTTTTTATTTGGACTGGAATTAAAACCAACGACACTTTGACGGAAGGCCTGTGTAGGACTAGGAGATTATATCTACCGACTGAGCTACTGTTGCCTTGTGTTCGTCCGGGGTTGGTAATGTTATCCCATGTTTATTGTTTATTTATTTTACTCCTAGCTGAATTTAGTTTGCCGTTATGTCTGAATTTATGTAGGTGTGTACACGTCTTGGTCGATTCATTTTGTCGTTTTGCTCTGTCCAAACTTCTCTAACTCTTTTCAGCGGAATCAAGTGATCCGGTTTGGTTTTGCAGAGTTACGTGATAATCTATGCAGAAAGAGAAAAATTCCAAATACTTTGCATAAGAGATAAAAGGGAAGATTCCTAATGGGTTAATTTTTCCGTCTCCACTGACAGAACTCATTTCCAATAGCATTCCTCTCAACTAAAGTGAGTTTGTTTGGAGAGTCCGAACCTGTCGAATATCTCAAAATGTCCGTGGCTACCTGGCATCAAGAATCACTTGGCAATCTAGGCACTAATGAAAAACTTCATAGTTTGGAATCCTTTTGTGAAGGAAATTGATATTAGCAACAGTTCCTGTTAAATTTTAACATTAGATTACATTTTTAATCTGTTTTCAAAGATTTGAGAGAGCACTTCACAAGAACATTTGGGACTCCAATAAAATCCTCTCCTCAGAAAAGAAGTATATTGCTTTATCCAGTCTTCGGAGATCACCTCTCAAAAAATAAACCAACCCAATTTTTCAAACTTTAGCTTAAATTTTTTTCATGAACCATGGCGTCATACGATACTTAAATATCATTTTATAGTTTGTAGAGCCATAAGAGAACACTTTTTGTTAATTATTTTCTAGTCAGAATTCTTTTATCTTCGCCTTCTTACATTGATTGATTGATTGTTTGGTGTTTTATGCCGCGCAAGATTATTTCACTTATATGGCGATGTTGCCAGTTTTATTGTGAGAGGAAACCGAGCTTTATGCCCGGAGGAAACCCACGACCTTCCGCTGGTAGGTCGTTCGAGTGAAAACCCAGTCAGAACATTTTCCAATTTTTTGGACTGATTGGGATTCGAACCCGCGACCCATTGGTGGAAGGCTGTTCGGATTGAGCGTCCAACGCTCCACCTACTGAGCCACGGAGGCCCCGTCGCCTTCTCACAAGTATGTAAAGATAAAACACCGACTGGACTACATGGACAATTTTGTTAAAGGTATTTTTGTTTCTCCATGCCTTGGCTCAAGGCAAAGTATTTTAGAATCTTCACAATATAGTGGTGACGAAGACCTGGGTCGTGATTCATAAAGTAACTTAAGTTTACTTTTAAGCCCCGCTCAGGTCGAGTTAAGGTCCGATTCGATCGTCATAAGCTCCAGTATGTAGTAAATCTGCGATCAATCAGTCGGAGAGCGTTTTTCGACATGAGCGGCCTTAAGACTCTTCAGATCAGTCGCAGACCAGTTAGTCTTCCGATCGTAAGGACAGAGCATGTTCTATTTTCTCCCGATCTTTCTAAGGTCGCAACCAATCGGCGACCTACACGTCACCACGTCATCATTTTTCTCAGCATTTCGATGACGTTGTTTAGTTACGTCATAGGGAGCGGGAGTAACGTGACAATTCCACACATTTTCTGTCACCGGCGTTGTCATTGAGCATGTGGGGAGCCTTTATCGATCGAATTTTAACTTCCTCTAGTAACTTCCTTTTGAAACGTTGGTCTCGGTATATTATAGAAAATCAGCTACCGTCAGGTATATGCGTCAAACTAAAACGATTTGCAGAAAAATTCGAAACCTGCATCCAAGGTATGGTTCTTATAATACACGCTTGATTTTCATCCAGCTACAGAATATCTAGTCTCAAAACCAGGTTTCTACATGTGCAAAATGCACGAAAAACACTTGAAATGCAATAATTTTATCCATGGCACTAATATGCTTCGTAAAAATGACCCCGGTGCCCAGGGAATTCCCATTAATGTTGTGGTGAATAGTTTCGTTAAACATTGACATAGCTGGATTTTAAAGGGCCAGGAATGTTATTACTCGCTACTCTCTAATTATGGGTTGCTCACTCAATCAGTGATATAAAAAATCACAAATTTTTGCAAGGGAGATACATGTTGTAAGCGACCCTAAGGTTTTCATGGTCGCTTTTGGCTTCCCTGTTTACAAAAAACAGATCTGGAATAGCTTTGTTATCTAAATAAATCAAACCGATAAAACGACAATAATATTATGGCGACAAATATCGATGCACTAACTGAAAATGATGCAAAAGGCTCATAGTTGGGGTTGGAACTAAACAAAAAAATGAAATTCCTTTCTACCCATAGTGCTCTTTTTCCGCGTGGGTGGTGATTTGCTGTCTCTGGGGTACGCGATAAGATTTCTAGATCCTTTCATTAAATTTGAAAAGTATATTTGTAACGTTACTGTTGAGTTAATCTGATAATCATGTAGCGTGGTCTAGTCTAGTGGAATGAGTCATTCGATTGCCCGTAGCTGGTAGGTCACCCTCCGTTGGAGAAGATACCCATCAACAACCAGTTTACATCTTGTGACTATTTGTTTTCAAACTTAACTATAAAGAGCTATATTTCATTGAATATTCGTTTGGAAACCTTTTCCCAAACATGCAGGAACATCGATGGCTCAGTTGGTAAAAATTATAGCTCCTCATTCCTAATCAGGCCTTCCATCTGCATCCAATATGGGGAACTGCTCACTAGTCCGAAGGTTCAGTGGTCTGGAGGTTCACTAGTCTGAAGGTTCACCGGTTCGAAGGTCCACTGGTCCGAAGGTTCACTGGTCCGAAGATCCACTAGTCCGAAGATCCACTAGTCCGAAGGTTCACTGGTCCGAAGGTCCACTAGTCTGAAGGTCCTCTGGTCTGAAGGTCCTCTGGTCCGAAGGTTCACTAGTCTGAACGTTCACCGGTCCGAAGGTTCACTGGTCCGAAGATCCACTAGTCCGAAGATCCACTAGTCCGAAGGTTCACTGGTCCGCAGGTCCACAAGTCTGAAGGTCCTCTGGTCCGAAGGTTCACTGGTCCGAAGATCCACTAGTCCGAAGATCCACTAGTCCGAAGGTTCACTGGTCCGCAGGTCCACAAGTCTGAAGGTTCTCTGGTCCGAAGGTCCACTAGTCTGAAGGTTCACTGGTCCGAAGGTCCACTAGTCTGAAGGTCCTCTGGTCCGAAGGTTCACTGGTCCGAAGGTGCATTAGTCCGAAGGTTCACTAGTCCACTTTTTTGTTGTTTTTTAAGACTTAGAATTTTAAAAATATGTTATAAGATATACATTCGAACATCTTATTTCATATCAATTAAATACATTAAATACATATATACATATACGTACAGACACACCTATGGACACACACACATAAATAAATAAATATATAACCACATACACGCGTCCGTGTTTTCGGACTAGTGAACCTTCGGTCTAGTGAACCCTTTTTCCAAGATGAAGAGATTTATGATCATACCAGAAATATCCCAATCAAATTTTAAAGTATCAACGGACAAAATTCACTGGACAAATTGCTTGTGTAACCACTGGCTTCAAACACTTGATTTCAACTTAATTTAAGCAAGTAGTTTTTATTTAATCGATTATTGTAGTTTGCGAGTTTGGTGGGGTAAATAAAGTCGCAAATGAAATGCGGGGTCTGGCGGGGTTTGCGAAGCTCGAGAATAAAAAGTGTGTATTCGGCTTCCATAGCTTTGGAAATAGGAACTCTCCTCTGATTATTTATCTTTACTTAATAGAAGACTTCCATTCGTAAATTGTACTAAATCATATTTTTAGGCTTTCCTAAGTGATTACCGAGTTTAAGCCTGATATTCGCTGGATTTCTTTCACGGTAAGGAATTCTTTCTTACAACTTGTTACGCTGAAAGATATTTCCCAGGTTTGACCCTAAGAAAACATATGATCACATACAATTCCGCGTTTTGTTGAAATTTGGCAGCAATCAGGCTAACTATATATAGAACTGGCGAGCAAAGCTTGGAAATCGTTCATATTTTCATTTGCACGCATCGCTTCTACATGCTCAGTAATACCATCCTCCCCACTCTTTCAAGGGAATCATTAAGTATCAGGTTTTTAGATTCTATAGAAACTATAGTTCTTCAAGTTTTTTTTCAATCAGCCTTGTGCCTTTTCCTTTTAAGGCTCTTATACCTAGGGGATATACTGTTAGATTTGTACTCAGGATCAAATATGACACATTAAGACAAAACTATGCCCGGCACCAGCTAACTACGTTTACTGCCTCCCCCCATCCCCCCCCACCCCTTCCCAAACTCACGAGTGTAGCATTGCCGCAAAACACTACTCTCCTGTACATCGTGTCAGATCGTGGAACCTTTATCGGAGGACAATCCCAAGTATCAAATGGCAGAGAACCTTAACTGCAACTCCTCTGACACCGTGTATTTTATCGCGCGCAAAAAAAAGCCGCAAAAAATACGCCAGAAAAACTCTCTACGACAAAGAGACATTTAGTCCGGGGCACAGAATTTAAACACTCTAGGTCATTCGGTTAAGCAGAATTTCGAAATCATGCCCATTGGATACATCTTTTTATCACTTTAGGTGCTAATACCAAGCACAAAAGTATGAAAAAGGACACTTTTTGGATTCCAATGTTACAACCTTTTTATCACTTGGGTTTGAACATGGACTCGGGAAGGTGTCGTGAAAAAAGTATTATACCATTTGTGTTTCAGTATAATAAGGCCAGCATGAATATTGCCCAGACTATAGTAAAAGAATACAGACTACTTCAAAGTAAAATGGTTTGACCTTTGACCCAAAGACCAGTTATTGCTTATAAAAAGAACAAGAGTTTGAAAGATCTACAGCCTCCCCTGTCTGTCTTCTACCTAGAACTTTCTGATGGAACCAAAAATTTCCCTTTCTTTTTACGTGATCATATTTGGTTTATCGATATTCTTGACTTGACAAGGTCCGTACAATCTTGCAAATGTGTGACAAAGTGTTCCAAAAAATTGTACTGATTACTGCCAAACTCATGCCTATCTTTAACCTAACGAGACATGGGTTTTGTTTTGTACAACACCTTATGATTGGACACGACATTAACGTCCAAATGGCATTAACCGTTTTAACACAATTAGAAGTTGTCTCCATTGTTATTTTAGTCAAGAAGATTTTCTCTGTGCCCGTGTATTTTAGTATTATATCCTAAATATGTAATTAACGGCAGTACATGTATTTATGAACCATAAGTCTTTTGTGACTGAGGTATTTTTTATAATAACAAGCTACTTAATACGAAATCAACAAACATATCGATGACCAATAATTCTAAGACACAATCAATTACCAAATAGATCAGGTGTGGTGAGAGAGCAGAGAGAAGATTTAACGTTGATATGAATCAGTTAGGAAACGAGGAAGTAAACTAAAAATACTACAATGTACTTGACTTTAACAACAATCTACGAGCTATTGAATTTGTGCACTTTGAATTGTGTGTACCATATTTAATCTAATGAATGCGAGTCCGCAGGCCGGTTGCTTTTAAAGGTTGCACATTTTAAACTCACGTTGACAGGGTTGAAATTTATGTTGTTATTTAACTACAAAGCTTCTTGTTCGGTGATATCAATGATATATATCATTGTTCATGCAACTCTTTTTGAATAAGCCATTAATATTTCGATTGTTGTAACACTGTGGTGGGAATTGGGACCACAGCGGTTCTGAGTTTCAACATGACACTTTCATTCGACATGTACCCAGTGACCACCGAGAAACTGGGACACAATTAATCGGTTCATAACGTTCATACTTTTTTAACAAAAAAGTCATGTGCGATATGATAAAGAAAAAATTCTTCATTCTTTAAATTGAAACAGTACACTAAACTCTCAGCTCACATGTGTCAATATAAACATTTTCAGCACATGTGTTGTATCAAAGAAGTACCAAGTTTGCCGCCATTGTATATAGTAGAGTTAGTTCTTGTTTATCACAAAACACCACAACAAACCAAGTCCAGAATAAATATAACACCCGTGGTTTGCAACTCTGGCTTTGTCTAGAACATAACTACGAAGGTCACACACACACTTGTAATTGAGGATAATTATCTCTTCTTAAACAATTATACAATCGTGACCTGTGGCTTCGTTTTGCATTTGATACATTGGTGGTCAAACATTCAGCAGTATGCTTTAATAGCTGTCAACTGCTTCATGTGGGACCAAACAAACGATCTGGTAGAGTTCATACGTTCATGTTATTGCTTCAGCGTCTGTAACTGTTGCCTGACCTACAAGGTCTGACTGACCAACGGTCTTAGTTGGTAGAGTGAAGAACACACAATCTGAAAACCTATTTTGCCTGGAATGTTGTCCAAAATGTCAATGTATTTTTTATTAAAACCATTCTTGACAGCTAGAAACTGCTCTTTTGTAAACGTGTTATTCGACCTATACTGCTTTTGGGTACTTCTTACAAACTCTCCTCTGTATTTGTCTGAAAATGATGTTCTCCCAGGTCGTGATCTGATCGTGTTGATTTCAATGCATGTAATGATATTTTGACCAAAAGTGTTGCCACGAAACGAAAACTTTAACCTTCATTCGCCACTCGGAACATCCTTCGGCTATCTTCGCTCGCTACCGGTCGGCTTTGACACGTCTCGGACAGTCTGCGCTTTTTATACGGTAAATCACCGTATTTTGGGGCTGAATAAAAATGGCGCCGAAAGTAAATATCAAAATGTTTTACTACAGACGAAAAAAGAAAATAAAAATAATTATAAATTTATTAAATGCTAATATCATTTAGAAAAATATTTTTTTATATATTATATTTAGCCCAGTAAAGCACATGTTGTGTAACGCAAAGAAGAGACGCAGTTTCGGTACATTCCATGAATCCTCCAATAAATCAATTATAAAACTGATCGCGCCTGAAAGTTTTTCGGTCCCTTACCTTATCACGAGGACACTTTCGATGGGCCCTGAAGAGGATATGGAAATTGTACGTTACACGGCTACCTTTTTGGTCGCCACATTCAAAATGACCTGCAGTCTATCAGAGGGTATTTCACGCACGTAAATGCCCGAAGTTATCAGAGTGCTTCATTCGCCTAGCGAATGTGTTTCAGTTGTTTGCCATATACCTGTATTCTCGGTGGCTTGGTCGGCAGAGTGCTAGTAATTCAGTCCGACACAGGCTTTCCATCGATGGATCGCGGGTTCTAATCTCACTCAGGCCAAATAAAATTGAGAAAAAAAATCGGTGTTGGTTTTTCACTCAATATGAAAGAGGTCGGGGTTTCCTCCAGACAAAATGTCCGTCTACATAGGCTTAAATAGATTCCACTGATACTAACGACAATTAAGTAGCCAAAGTTCGAAAGAAAATAATAAAGAACTGCCCTCCACCTTACAAGCACGAGACACAAAATTGTCTGTAAAACAGTATTGGTGTTGGATTGTACCCTTGCCAGCAAAGATAAAGTGGATTTTTTAATTAGCTCAACAAGCGAGGGTACTCCATTCATAACAAATATGCCCGAAGCGCTACAACTACGTATGTAGTTCATTAGATATCTGAAGGAGTTATCTTTAAATTTGTTGAAACATTTCTCAGTAAAGGAAGTCCACAGTGAATACTCATATATGTTACAATGATTTAAACAAAGCCGTTTTAACAATTGGGCTACTGAATTTCCTTCATAAAACATTGGCACGTATTAAATATTTCTGACCCTGGGCTCCAAAATTAGCGTTATCCCTGAAGGCCCGTTCTCACTGAGCGATTTGTCGTAACGACTTGTAGGATGTGATTAAAATAGATGCTTTTAACTGGTCGATAACATTTGTGAACCAATCAAATGCATCCATTTTAATCGCATCCTACAAGTCGGTACGGAAAATCACACAGTGACAACAGGCCTTTAGATCATTATATATAACATGTCCAAGTTACACAAAAGATTTACATAAGTTAGTATTGTCCCGGTAGTTTCACGGAAGGGGGTGGAATTTGTTGTCGGTATTGGGAAAAATAAGCATACAGACACAGATACAAGGTTGAACTTGAGATAGAGAAAAAGAGGAACTAAGACGATTCCCATTTGGCAGCAAACAGCTGAACTTTCATCTAAATCCAAAGAAGTTAAAATGAAAGAAAATCCAGCCAAACGTGTACATTCATTAAATAGAGCAGCCTAATAGCTTTTAATAGAAGTGTGCAGTTTATGCGTACGATATTTTGCTGATTTTTTAGAGATTTTTTAATTCAACTTTAGCAGCACAAACAACGAGATCAGCCATGTTGATTTCGGCAGGCCACCTGTTGACGGAGCGGGCCAATAAAAGTGTAAGTTTCATTCACTTGTACGTCTCACTTCAGCCCAAGCTGGCTTTGAATCCACTTCATGTGAAGGGCTGCACTGATTGCAATTCTCCATTTGAAATGCATTAGCGCTAAATCCAAATTGGACATATTCCATAGTTGAGGTGTTTTTTAAATTAATTCTACTGTTCATGACCCATTTTACACTACATAGTATACGACTGGATTTGGTTTTATACGCCAAGTAATGAAATACTGAATACTATGAGCATATAAAAAATCAAACATACAGATCGTCATAGTAAAGCACCGGACTGTCAGTCCTTATACGTCAGGCGCGTATTTTGTTGACGCGAGAATGGCGATTTATAGCTATACTTTCAGATGCCGTTTAACTCTTTTATTTTGGTGCAAATGTCCCTTTATAGTTGGTATGGAACTAAAGTGCATTACCCGATATATATGGTCAGCTTCGATCACTCTGTGTGTTTTCTTGGAAATTAGCGATCTAATAATTTTCACAACAGTGTCCAGTGGTTGAATCTATCAAAGGCTTTGCTGGCGTCGAGAAAACATACAAACACAGGACTGCCATTATAACGGTAGAAACTGATAGCTTCTTCGACCACATACATAAAGCAAAATTGTCCGATGAACTGATATCCCCAACTTGTTTTTGGTAACGTTGCAATTTTATTTGACGCATTTTCCTCCATAACATCAAACGTCCTGTTAGAACAAAAAACGTTCAGCCACATGGGCAATGCACAATGAACTATATGCGTGAAATGGACACGTCTCATTGGCTGGTTTGGATCTGACTGTAAAATGTGCCGCCATTGATAGTTGATAAGCGCGTTCAAACAGATTTGGATCGATACTGCACTATCTCCCAGTAATGGCGGCATTCGATGCGAATCAAGCTTAACGTGACCTCCATTCCACTCATGTAGTTCATTGGCATTGCAGTGCCGGTGACAGGAAATATGTGGAACTCCTACGAGACTTGCGCTCCCTATACTACCTTGAGGGAGAACTATAGTTGACAATTTTACGTATTCTTTGATACTTGTTCGTCAAATTTAGATTTCAAGTCAGTACACACAATTTTCTTATTTCTTTTTTTATAAACAGCCATATGAGGATGTCCCAATTTCAAACGACCTAAATGGGTCTATGGTCAAAGATCACGACGTCATATAAGACATCTACACATGGAAGGGAGGAGTCAACTTTGTGAGACGAAATACAGTGATCTTACCATGAGGTGGTGAAATGGACGCAACTGGCACAAGTGAAAATATCACTGCTTAATACATTTATATCAGAAAAGGAGGGACTATGTTCTTTGCAAAAACGAATAAATTCTGAACCAAATGGCTTTCTCATATCAGCGTTCCAATCTCTAATTAACATTACATTAGTTGTATCAGAATCATCGATAACAGCCTTAATCTTACCAAGACAATCCCCGAAGAACTCAAAGTTTTCCGGATTACCTGTAGGGATATGCACTGGCAGAATAGGCAATTTAGAAGATTCATGGGACAAAGTGATACCAACAATCTTACACTCATTGCAGTCAATATATTGTACAGTCTTATAAAGAGACTTTCTCCACAAGAAGGCAATACCTATGGAAGACGGATGAGGCCATTTGCTATATGTCCACTATGTCGACACGAGAGTCGACAAAGCGAGAGTGGCTATATTGTCCAAACTGCGCTACACGCCAATTCAAATGGATTCTCGTGTTTTTCTTCCTTATTCCGATTTGAAAAGACGACGAGTCGACAAAGCGAGGGTCGCTAAAATGGAAAAACCGCACGCGGCTTGGACAATTTGGCGACTTTATCTTTGCCGATTCTCGTTCGGGTTTTTAAAGTAGACAAGTCGACATAGCAAATGGCCTCATCCGTCTTCCATACAATACCTACTAAGGATCTACCACACATAAGTTCAGTATCGTTCAAACCAGACCTAAAAAGTCAAGATGGCCGGGAGGGGTGGGGCTGCTATAAGATTATGAACATTGTTTGTGTCTACTTTAACATGCACATAGCTATATGTACGTTTGTATTATTGTCATAAGTCTCATGTCACGTCATAAGAATGAATCTTCAATAAATTTCAAATAGGACATCAAAGATTTACAATGGAATAATAATTACTTCCAGTGGCAACTGGCAAGATGACAGAACGCAATAGGGAGCGCAAGTCACGTGAGAATTTCACATATTTCCTGTCACCGGCACTGCATTGTGCATGTGACTGAGCGTTTTTCGTTCCAACATGACGTTTAAATCTGACATTATGGAACGTCAAATGGAATTGCAACGTCATCAAAAACATTCCAAATGGCGTCATCTGTCACCGGATATCACAAAATCTCGTAATAATTCTTAGGAGACCGTAAACTGCTAAAATCCCACTTACTCGTCGTATAATCAACCAACTCTGAAATCTTGTTGATCAATTAGATTTAGGGGTTGTGGCGTAGATTTAAGAATGAGTTGCATGTGGAGAAATAATTCTTATACTATTTATATATAAGATACAACGTCAGTAGTGATTTCTGATCTGATAAATATTTTATTTTATCTTAAATTATGTCGAACAATAGCCTGGTTTCGTGTTGAGTCGGAAAGTCCCTGAAGAACGAGTGATGTGGACGCATATTTCAATGATTAATTCAACAATTAATTGATTCATAATTTGTACGCCTGGCAATTATATATTACTTTATACGGCGATGGGAAAAGAAACCTCCGACCTTCCGTTGGTACCTAGAAACCAAGCTGCAATCATCATCAGGGAAATTACTGAATTAGTAAATAACCGACACTAATTGACCCGGAAAAATTCAGGAGCAGAGTGAGAATCGAACTCACGACTTAGGGTTACCGTCCGACCGCTCTACCAACTGAGCTACCCGGCCCTGTTGGGAACGGTTCGCTTGTTTGATTCTCTTATATACGCAGAGCTTAAACTAAGTCCATAAGAGCATGTATATTTAAATTTTCCGTGGACCCACGCCTGTATATAGGCCTACTGGAGGGAGTGTGTGTTAGATTCTCAGCACCAGCACTGGGTTTCGATAGTCTGCCACGTCGTACCTTCCCACTTTCAATAAAGAAAACTATCCACGGACCCTTTTATGTAGCACACGTATGCAGTAATTGCCCAAATCAATATAAAAAAACGCGGGCGCTTCTCCTGCTTGTCTTATTTTTTATATTTTTTAGGAATTAGGCAAAGCAAAATCCAGAAATTATTTACTTGCATAACAGCCTCAGAACGTTTCTCAGGCAAACTAGAACCCCTGATGTGTTGGGATAGTCATCCCCTCCCCCATGCTTCAAAAACGTTACAAGGCTTTACAAGACGTTACAAGACTTTGGAACATAGCGATGTTACAGTTATTTTTTAAGAATTGAGGAGAGCAAAATCCGGAAATTATTAGCTGAGAACACCCTCAGAACGCTTCTCGCTCAATCAAGAACTCCAGAGCTAAGCGGCCCCTGGACCCTCGCCTAATGCGTTGGAATAGTCACCCCCTTCTCCATGCTTTAAAGCGTCACAATGCTTCACTTAAAACTGGGGGACATAACGACTTTACTGTTATTTTTTTAGAATTAAGGAAAGCAAAATCCGGAAATTATTAGCATTTTTAGTTGCATAACGCTTCTCTGGCAATCAAGATCTCCAGAGCTTCCGGGGACTAGGCGGCCCCTGGACCCTCGCCTAATGCGTTGGAATAGTCACCCCCTTCTCCATGCTTTAAAGCGTCACAATGCTTCATTTAAAACTGGGGGACATAATGATTTTACTGTTATTTATTAGCATTTTTAGTTGCAGAACACCCTCAGAACGCTTATCGGGCAATCAAGAACTCCAGAGCTTCCGGGGCCTAGGCGGCCCTGAACCCTCGCCTAATGCCTCTTTTAAATTTGTTATGTTTCTGTAATCGAAGGGTCTGGGACCCCTCTTTCGTAAAAAGCTGGATCCGCCCCTGCAATTATTGCGAAAGACTAACAAAACAGCGGAAATATCTTTGTGGAGCCACTCTCCGTCCCTCAAGTTATTATGGACGTTTCTTCTGGCCTGAGGGTTACTTGGGCGGTACGAAATTAGCCCCCTTAAACCACAGACGTGAAAGTGACAATGTTAAAGAATAATTGGAATTCTAAACCTTTGGCCAAATTAAAAAGCTATACACAAAGGTGTTAAGTAATTATATTTTTTTTTTCTGCATGCCAATGTCTGTACCGGTATGTTTTTCCCCACCCACACTCCCTGACTGGATGACACTATAAGAAAGCATGTTGCAATGAAATAAATGAGAAAGTCGTTTGGATTTGATACCAGGTAAGTGTATGCTATTTGCAAGTTTTTATTCACAAATAATATCTTTAAAATCTGTACGTGATAATGTGGTTTCCCGACAAATGAATCAAAATGAACAACTCCAGCGTTTATCAGTAGACATCTCCCTGTTCCGTTTATACAAGTATTTATCTATACACAAACTCTTGCACCCGACGTTGTTTTTTTAACCTTAATGGAATATGATAGATAAGCCTAGCGTATCATTATTTGAAAAATTAGTTCTCACGTGTTATAGAATGATTCGCACAGTCTCCAGCATTAGTCATTCGCAACTCCAGTATATAATTAACAACTCAACAAAATACAAACAATGATTGTGATTTAAAACGATTATGAAAATTTGTGGGTTTTTTTTCATCTGATGTAATATAGGAAATTAAAATGCTAATTTGATACAGCCTGTTTACAGGTGTGTGTGTGTGCAATTGTGTCAACCCAGGTGTTAGCATTTCCCACCACATCCCGCAGATAAACTCTATCGAGCTGAAGTAAAATTTAGTTTACGGTTCACTTCCCAAAACGCCTTAGGATGGAATAGGTTAACTTTATCCAAAGATAAAACACATAACGAACACTGTGGGTTTCATTTCCCATTTGCGGTAATGTTAACGTTTGAAATAGATCAACACATGAGACATCCCTTACAACCAAATAAAGTTGACATGGTGTATGCCGGTTTCACGCTGCACACAATTTAACATGGGTACCTCCATTTTGACAGTTTTAGGCTTACATATTCTAAGCCAAACTGTGGTATTTTTAAAATTGGTTGAAAATTAAAAAAGCACAAAGATCTTTAATCAGGCATTTATTGAAAGCTGAAAGTATGGACAGTAAACCTGCGTTAGCTTCAATCCGATATTTAAATAACCCAGATACCAAACTATCGCTATGTAAGCCACCTGCTAGCTCTAGCTAAATCAATTTTCATTGGCTGAAACAACAGAAACTTGGTGTTTTGACATGCAGTGAGTCTGGAACAGTTTAAGACTTTACTGAACAAGAGAACCAATATTTTTAATAAGAATTGATAAAATGCTATTTTATTATTGTCATTTCATCGAGTAACGTTAAATAGAACCAAATGATTATTGAATGTAGTTGAAATATTATTGTAATAAATGAGCAAAGGCAATTCATTGGATTGCAGATACATGTATAAGATTACCAATTGGGCGAGGAAATAAGAGACCTGGGTGCATTTTGGATTTTGCATGTTTTCATACATCGTCTATTTTAACCATAATAATTCAATGTAGTTATACTACTATGATAATAAACAGTCAAAGACAATTGATGGATTCGCAGATACATGTAAAATTACATGTAAACGAGATCTGGGTGCAATTTGGATTTTGCATGTTTTCATATATTGCCAATTTTAAAAATTAAAATCTCAATTTTATCATCTAAATAGTTTGTCATAGTGCCACGTAAGCGCATTTGTTCTCCCTATCTAATATCCAACTCTGATTACAAAAGATCTTGCCACCAGCAGTGTGCCAACGTCATCACCCAATTAACCAAGAAGTTGTTATCCATAAGTAATTATTCACCTTATTGTCAACAGTGTGCTGTCGGGGGTTCTAACATGCTTAATACTGCAACATGATGACATGCTAACAAGATTAAGTATTGTCCCTTTAAAGTGCAGTTGACTGCCAAATTTAGGGAAACTTTTGTTTTAAACACAACAAAATATTATTTCGATATTATGACAAAGAAGAACAAAAAACGGGTATTTTATTGATATCAACTTGGGAGACTTACGTTAATCTTAGCAAATCCCAAGGGCAACCAATGAACAATCATTGTATGTTGTGGCCACCAACGGTAAAGTGTAGGCGGCTTATCGAATGGGACTATTGACTATTGATATAAATGTGTTATAAACCAACTGTAATTGAATTAACAATTTTAAACCGCTTAAATAGAAGCCCTCAGCATTCGATGTGAAAATTAGGTGGAAGGATTTAATTGCATAACCCGTGTCGCTGAGTGCAAAGTTAAGCTCAAAGTAGATCAAATGCGTCGTTAACCATATTGGTAGGCAACGTTGCAACGGTAGGCAGCGGATTTTTACATGTACATCTATAAAGACATTTTTAAAACTAATTGAGCATAGCCTATACCAACAAACTTACGGCAGTTTTAAATATGTTTGGGCGCCATCTTAGGAGCCATCTTGGGAATATGCCATTGCAGAACTCAACCTTCGTTGATTTCAAATAAGCGTCTACTCACGGGACTCACGTCTACTCATGGGACATTTCTCACGGTTAAGAAATCAAACTGTTAGAAAACAACAATGTCACGAAGGGGTTAACGAATTACCTTAATTAAACAAACACGTCCTCCCTTATTAGAAGCTGGGGAGAAAAGCCCCTCCTTTTTACCCACATAACCTTTGGGTATATCATCTATATGTTTGTAATTGTGATAAATCGTTGTTAGGTAATTGTTTAATCTCAGTTCAAAATACTTAGAAGAAACGTTTAGCAATATAAGTCTTTGAGTTGAAGAAAATACAAATATAATAAAGAAATTGGAAATGGAAGCTCATGGCCATAATGACAAGCTTTTATTCAGAGTTACATCAAAGAGAGTAGATTGACAAGAGTGGTCACTTCGCCCCGCCATGTTGAATTTGAACTGACACGATTCGATTATTAGGAACCTCCTTTCTGTAGGGGGGCGTCTTAAGGTCGAATCGTGTACAGTCGGAACACCCTTCCACTAGGGGGCCAGAATAACATGCCGGCAATGCTGATTGGACGAAGTGACCACTCTTGTCAATCTTCTCTCTCTGGTTACATGTATTTGGGCATTCAGATGTGTATGATTACCAGTTTGATCCAGATGTGCCAGTTGAAGAACTCCCGCTTAAAACTGATTCGAGTAACTGCAATTGTTTCAGGACGTTGAGCTCAAAAGTCAATCTTAATTTCTTAAAGGGGATGATCTTCATACCTTAATATCCATATATCTAAAGTACCGTGAGTCACTGAGTCACGCACCGCTAAACGCAGCTAAATGCCGTCCAAATGCTGCTTATTAATTATCTCTTACTCAGTTGACCTTATGTCGCGATTGATGTTGGACGAGCTACTTAATTGTAAAATAAAATACTTATAAGTATATACATCAGATAAGAACTGTATGACTTGAAGTCTATTTTCCACCAGCTCCATTCGTTTCTTGACACAAGCATTTATCATTAGAAGTGCTGGTGGCCCTTTGCATGCGCGAATAGTGTGCTATCGAGTAAAGCAAGTTATATATGTAAAGAATACGATAGACAACGTGGAATATTCTTTATTAAATACCTACAATTTTTCATCAATCAACTCTGCTTTGTGCGTTTCCAAACTATGTCTATTCTTTTTTCAATCTGCACGTTTTAGATAAAATAAACCAGACACTGTATAGGAGCTACATCAAAAAGTTTCCTTTTTTGCAAAATGCTATCCAAGACCCCTTCGAACATATATACCACAATATTGTTGTTATATATGAAACATGAAGCAAAATAAGTACCATTAAGTTCATTTCATAACTTCCCGAGTGTATTGTCCAACGTATCTAATGACGCCAAATGCATGTTGGTATGAAAATTTCACTCTGAAACTCTGATTTTTTAAATAACCAAATTATCATTTAAATTCAAGTCAAATTGTTCATTTTGTTGTTTCTGAAAATCAATTTGGCAAATAAACACACATGTATATGTTATTTGTCGTTGTTATGGAGAAAACATAATCTGGAAGAGTGGTTTAGGCGTGGTTTGAATATTGTTTACCGTGAAAGATCTTTTGCTGCCAGAGGGAACTGAATTTTCACTAAATCTTAGATACAATAAGATTAACGCGCTGCATTAATTTCATTAGCAAAAGAACAGCATACATCCGGTGATAGCTAAAACGACACGTCAACTTGGATAAACGCATAAGTTCAGTTGTCATCAGCATAAATAATGCAATCTTTTATTGTTATCACTATTGTGAAAAATAACAGATTTTAAAAATAATGAAATATTTGGTCCAATAGACCATTTGCCCAGTTTTCGAGTAACAATGACATGACGTCGTGGCACCAATCTTAGACCGGACAAGCCCAGCTTCCAATTCGACTTCAGCTATATTCAGTCAAGCTCCCGTTTCAAGTAATTTTTTTTTGCATTGTTTGGCTTGATTATTTCATACATAAACTGTCACTATATCGGATTTCTTTCCTAAAACCTGTTGTATGAAATTTTGAAAATAAAAACAGACGGATGCTTTGTCCCGTGTACGTTTTAGGGCCGTAATTGTGACGTTGCTAAGTTACGTCATTTGAAAGCAAATAACATATTATCTAAAGTACCTGATGAGATTCTTCATCATTTAACAAGAGCTGATTTACTGGCTAAGAGAGAGCTAATGTTTTCTGTCAAAATGAAATTGTAAAATATATGTGTATTTCCATCTTTACAATGTTCGTAAGATTTATGAATATCCTGCAGTCATTAAGTCCTGTTTAGCAGTAGCAGGTAAGCTTTACTAGACGCCTTTTTACCTGGGGCCGTATCTAGTCATTGATTAGTCGTCCCAGGTAGACCCACCAGGTAATTTTTTCCTTAGCTCTTATTGTAATAATGAAATATAGCCCCCCAAAATATAACGCTGAGAACCGTTGTATTTTTTCTTCTCGTAATTATCTGTTTAATTCGATGGACTAAGCACGGGAATTTAGGTGTCAGTTGCCGATTTCCTCTCCTTGAAACTGTGGCTGTCTGATAATGAATGCATTTTTAGAACCCGTAAATAAACTTTCTCCTGAGCGATAACCTTAAACCACATTCCTATCAAGCAGAAAAGACGATCGTTTAACAAGCCAATACGCAGTTCTGAAATGAAATAAATAAAAAAAATATTCAACTTACTTCCATCATCGCTACAGACGGTATTTGCATGGACAAAATTGTAACTATTACTTTTTTACGATAACATGAATTTTGACAGGTAAACCAGCTCCTTTAGTTATGCTTTTCAAATTCAGCCCCAAAACTCGTTTTGTAGCAGTTCATACACATTTTGTATCTGAATGATAATATAATTAATTCCACTCCACTGGATTATTTAAGGAACGTCATGACTTATTATTGCATAATGTATGTTCAAATTTCAATGACACTAACATGCTCAAAGAACATTTTACAATAGAATCCTAGAGCATATCTAGGCATATTTTTTTTAAAAATACGTATATGATACAATCCTGGTTGAAATAGTGCAGCATTAGAGCAAGATAAGAAATTTAATTTTCCACGTATTAGTTTCAAACAACAAACAGATAACGTGATATCTCAATACAATTGACAAATACTACTAAGGGTCAAACTACAATAGATATTATTTACTCTAAACAAAGCTCGAGACACTGAGCTAGTTAGGACAAATGCTGGAATGCTGCTGATATTAATATACTGTGAACGGTAACCGAGGCGTAAACAAAATACGCCATGAGCATCCCATTAAATAAAGACAAACAATAAACATATACGAAAAATTAAGCAAAACAATTTAAGAACAAACAATTTCCCATATAATTGCCACGTGGTTAAGAAAAATATCCCTTGGGATACATCACCGATACATTTACACAAGATTAGTTCAGTGCAACAAAACCAAGTAATACACGGTAACACAAACCCAGTCGACCCTCCCTTATAGAGCGAGTGGTCTAAGGAAACTATATAACTAACTGGGATGTGGCCATTATATCGACATGTAGGCCTATGCAGATTTCACGTTCCCTATGATATAGTTAAGATACGTAACCATTGGCAATGTGTTACAAAATGATTCCAGAAAATTCTACTGATCAAGGCTAAGCTCCTGTCAGTCGTCAACCTAATGAAATATCATAGGTTTGGTTTGTTACAACAATTTATGGGCACAATTAGAAACTTGTCTCCATGGTTATTTTAGACAAGAAGATTTTCCCTGTGCCCGTGTGTTTTAGTGATTATAAATAAATATGTATATATTCGGCTTAACATAGGAGGGTAGAGCTTTTATTGTGCTGCTTCACTTTGCTCTTAAATTTGCAATGTGACTTGCTTTGTGCGACCACAAAGCAAATTTGACTTCCGCTGGATATAGTCTTACCATGGCGGTACACCCAATGGAGTATACGTGGAATGGACCTGTCTCATTGGCTGGTCTGGATCTGGCTATGTAAAAAGTGCCGCCATTGAAAGTTGAAGCGCGCGTGCATAACCGATCTGGATCGAAATAGCACCATCTCCTAGTAATGACGACGTTCGATGAAAATCAAATACCACGTGATCTCCATTCCATGTATATAGTTCATTGGGTGCTAATGATCTTTCAATACGTTATACTTCCATCAAGGAAAAGTTAGCCCCCTTGTTGTGTTCTCTAATGAAGAGAGGGAGCATTTATCTACTCTCGCGAGATTTCTGGGACGGTCCTTGTGTTTAATGAATGGGGAATTGTACAGAAAACTGTAGACAGACCATTAGATCAAAATATTTCTTTGAATTTTACCCCAAATAGTAAAACTAAAAATATACGGGTTAAACTAATTCATTAAAACCTTACGAAAAACTGTAAATAAATCTCTTTTATTGTTTGTATTCCTGTGCATTACAACGAGAACTAGGCTGTCCCATAGCACCAAATGAACCTACACTTTGAAGAGTTCTACTAATGGAAATATAACGTAATAACGTGATGGTCCAGCACGATGAACTCAGCGAATTTTATATTCCTACAGGATAAAGGTACTTTAAATGTATATACGGTTAACCTTATAAATGTACCTTAACAACTATATAGCCACTTCTAGATATCTACATTTTTTAAATCCAATAATACACACCAAAATGAAGAATATTGGCTTTGATTCAGGACTTTCGGTTTCCATGCCAGTTTTAGTCTGTACAGGGGATTGAGTTGGAACACGTCACTAAATATATTTATTAAATTTTTCTATATACTTGCAAACTTGTATAGGCATATATATATACGTACACGTGGTTGTGACAAAAATGTTTGTTTTTTTATTTAGCCTAGATCAAACTTATTACGTTTGGGAGGTTTGTAGTTAAATGGGCCGACAATAATATCCCCGTGGGATATTGCCTACTAACTACCAAGCGGCTCTTTTTGGTGTGTTATCCATATTATGAGTAAATGTTAATTAGTGTGTTTAAGTACGTCCGATTTCACTTCAGTGACATTTATGGTTAGATTCACACGGTAACAGAAGACTGAAGAGCTATAAAAGCCCCCAGCAGTTATAAAAAGCGGAAAATACCCCTATCAAACCAATTTTATAGTCAAACTCATCTACGTTGCTTGAATTTAAAAATCTAACTCTAACGCTGATATTAACACATTCTCCAAGAAAAATTGTGGACATTAGGCCGATGGCTTGGTATACAAACCCAAGCTTTGGCTGCTAAATGTAAAAAAAAACGCGTCCAATGGTGTAAATTGGTACGCACTGTGCAATTATATTTGTGTAAAATCAAACAATGATTTGTTTTCCTTTGATGCCTACTTTTGAATACTTCGTAGGTGGGTTTGGTTTGCAGGCTCATCTTTTAGATGAAATAGTTAACCTAGTATCTTAAAAATAACGATTGATATAAAAAATACGATCGTCAGCTGTAAAACCAGAAAAAATCGTGAAATTCAAACTCGAACTACATTATGGAAAAAATAAGGCAATGCAATACTTCTGGGAAAGATTCCCTTACAATATACTGGTAAAAAGAATGTTGATCCTTCGTTAAAGTGGCATGAGCTGCCAAAATGTTCATATTTTGACGTTAAAACAGAATGTTGAAATTATCTGCTATTTTTCTTGAGATGTATAATTCAGAAGCTTTTTGTTGCGTGTAGTCTCGAACATGTACGATAATGTGTCTTTTTGATCTAACTTTGGCTTAGAATGAATGAATGGTCGTCGGTTATTTAAATTTTGTTTACTTTTCGAACAAGTTTTCGGTTCGTACAGGCCATATACTTTATGGATTTTCCTCATTTCAACGCCAGTCATTTAGTTTTTCGATGACCTCCAAAGCCTCTTACTGTCGTGACGATCAGAAATTATGGAATAGTATGAATTTTTTGCAGCTCATGCGACTTTAAGAATTCCGAATACCCATTCTTGAAAACATAACATATAGTTATGGTGTCATACGAGTTATTATTCGGAGGTCAACCCCACTCCTCCTAAACCCCATTCCCCATGACAACGTCAACATATTGTGGAAAGCATCAGCTGAGCATATGTTCTATGTTAAGCAACCTGGTACGGTTGTAACTTATCTAAATTGAAACATTGAATTTTCAACATGTCTAATTATTTGCAGATTATCACAAGAATATAATCTGTATTGATCTTCTGACCAATGGGCTGATGACAAATCTCCTTAAATATGTATCATTTGTTAACGGTTGGAGATGGAAATCTCTGAAACCCATTGTATCGTGTTTGTATCGTTCACAACAGGAGCGCTTTTAAGTATTTAAAGAATGTCTGCTCTATGAATAGGCCTAAATACAAATGTACAATTCATCTCCTAAAGAGATTAGATAAAATAGCTTAAATATTAAACATTTCATTTGATTCTATATTTACAATACACCGCAAACTGATAACCACAACACCATCTCCCGTTATAATGACCCTGTTCTGTGACAAGTTGGTGACCGTTGCCTAGCAGAGCAAATAGTATCACTGATAGACTGTTTGATAGATTATCGGAATTGTTTATTGTTTATTGCTTTGTTCAGTTCACTCATCTTTACGTGTTCAGTTGCCAGGTACTTGCCGTGAAGGTGAAAAAGCCCAGGTTTCCTCCCCTATTAAACCTAGTAACGCAGCCATATAAGTGAAATAATACTGAGTACGGCGTAAAACATCAACCCATCAATCAATCTTTACAACAAGACCGTGAATTTATTTAGTATTAAAGTCTCTAACGAAGATGTGAAGATGGTTCAGTAAAATAGCATACGTAAATTCTTTTCGAGATGTTAATGACAACAATTGACACTGCTGCTTCATTTCTCTGGCATTGAATAATTTACACTATTCAGAAACAGGTGAAAAATAAGAACTTTTAGAAGAAAACCGGGAAATGGTAAAAACGTTTCAAATTCTCATCTACTATCAGGCTTCTTTTTATATATTTTTGAACGCTAAAACACATGGACACAGGGAAAATTTTCTTGTCTAAATAACCACGGAGACAAGTTTCTTATTGTGTTAAAAAGGGGCATATCATTTAAACCTTTATATCCCATCATAAGTGCCTATCATTTATACATTGATCTGTTTCGACACTCTGTACAACACACACAAGTCTCACATCGGAAGAGAAGTAAAATTAATTGCTGTTTTTCACCTAACCGTTGAACTAGGTTTACATGTTGCATTGTGTACCTTCAAATTGCGAAACATTGTTAATTATAGGTTCTTTACAGTCTCATAAATTGTCCTACTTGATATACCAGAAGCAATTTGTCATTAAACATTATCCAAAAACATGGACCAAACTTAAAAATAATTGCTAACAATTGAACCAGGTTTATATACGCCACTGTGTACCTTCAAAATTGCAAAACATTGTTAATTATAGGTTCTTTAGAGTCTCCTAAATGTTCCTACTTGATATACCAGAAGACATTTGTCATTAAACCTTATCCAAAAGCATGGACCAAACTCAACAAGTGTTAACAGCATCAAAAAAATACATCTCGTAAAGTACATTGCATTGTGCATTGGTATCCACGTCAGTATTTTTCAACCCTTTGTATTAAATCGAAGATGTATAAGACACCAAGAAAAACTATCCACCTTGTAAGGAGACGCACAAACAAGCTCTGGCTTACTGCGCTCCTCTTTCAGTAATAAATCTATTTAAACCAAGAAAAACTATTTTTCGTAAACGTCGGGTTTTCTGTACGAACGAAGGCAGGTGTGTGGATTGTGTGTGTTGCTCAGGGCACGCTTGTGGGTCAGGCTTCATCGACCTCACACGTCGATTAGAGCTTGATAGGTCATTCGTATTATTTTCCTGCTGAACCAATCTTAGCTCAGAAAAGATGAGACCTGGTAATGATGAATAGTTATGATAAGATCATAGCGAGTGAATAAGTGTTTATCACACAGGATAACATCCCGACATATTAGTTTATCTTTGTCACTTCCCTCTAACTAACTGATTCGACCACTTAAACTTAGCACAACATCTGATTTTAGATAACGGGTAATATTGAATCAAAGCAAATCATATGTTTTTTACAGGCATTGACGAATTGTTTCCTCTCGTAAAACTACCGAGAACCATTAATTTTATGCGCAGGGAATTTTACATCCTATCTACATTTGATGTAGCCATTTTCGATGGCATCCAAAGCCTCTTACTGTCGTGACGATCAGACATTATGAAAAAAGTGTGAATTTTGGCAGCTCATGCCACTATAAGAATTGTTGGAAATTTTACCCTGAAACTGCGGTCAAAGAACAGTTTTAATCTTTCTTTTATCTACACGCGGAGTTCTTTTCCGTTGAAACCCAGGTTCATTCAATATTGCATTGAACGTAATGCGTTGATATAAGTAATATTTATTTTGAAAATACAAATCTAAACAGAGACCGCATATTCATTTTTCCTTTTTTACAAAACGCTAAGGTTAAATCATTTATGCAATTTAACCTTCAATGTAACCAAATGTGTGTCAACATAACTCTTTGAAGTAACATGACAAAAAAATTCTCCCAACCAATCTCTCTAAACTGTGTGTACAATGTATTGCTCTTTGGAATCTGACCTTAATTCCATAAACAGGGTACTCTATATTTCGAAAATACACAAACCGATTGGAAACTGACCCCCTGGGCGTCCTATTATCTCGGATTTTGGTAGTGAACGTTAAAGAATATCAGAGCTGATTGATTACTATCTAAACCTATAGCAAATCGGCTTGTTAGCTTTACCAAAAATAGGAAGAAGGGAAACCTTGGTCCTTTTCTGATTAAAAAAAGACGAATCAATTTTCTCACCTTATATTTGAAGTTTTGTAGTCATCCAATATTTGCTAATCGAAAATTATATTTAAGTATTTTTCTGAAAGATGCTATAACCACCAGCCTTGCCAGGTTACACAGTTTACAAACAATGCAAAACTGAATGTTCGCCTTGGTTTCTTCGGTTACAGACTGAAATGATATAAATCTCCATTTTACATGATTTTGTTTTCTGATGTCTAACTTTACCTGTACAACATAAGTATTTGTAACATATGTATTTGAATATAAATTTCAATTTTCTGCAGCTGATTTGAGTTGAACACTTGGACGCCAATTGTTCCCTGCACCTTTCCAAGAAATGCCTTGATGAATCCTTTGGTTCCATCAATAAGCCATTTCAATAATCTAATTAAATAATCTATCACATTTGATTTCTTGTTCAAGAGTTATATATCACTGAGTTATATATCATTTTAGAAAGAGCAGGGCATTTACAGGGCCGATAACAATGCACCATAGTATGTACTACATGTATATCAAATCTTGCAACCACAATACTTGTATATTTGCAGTATTATTCTTACCAGAATGTACAATTGATACACTGACTCTTTGCAAGATATATTTTGATCCCCGAATCGATCAGTAAGTTTAAAATGAAGACAGCTGTAATATATATGTATGATCACTAAAACACACGGGCACAGGGAAAATCTTCTGGTCTAAGCTGTAATATATATTTATGAACACTAAAACACACGGGCAACTAGAGAGTGCACGGTATTTAAAGATTAACATAGACGCTTTGCTTTTCACTAACAGTTATTATACAACCAAACCGGCTTATTGAGCCCCGATCACGATTTTCGTATTTTAAGACAATGGGTTTCGATCATAAACTCATGATATTGTCTAGCTTTAAGCTATTTTTGGCTAAACCATCTTTTAAAATTGTCGAATTCTTCAAAGTGTAACTCACGTTTATCACTTAAAAATGTCATACTATGTGATAATACAGACGGAGCTGAGGTGTATTTCTGCATTCGAAAATCTCAATTCGAAATCTTAACGAAAACCGGTTTCTTGTCGTGCTTAAATAGCGATTAAAACAATTGGTATTTGTTGTACTTCCTATCTTTATTTTTTAAAATGGGAAGCATTGTAATAAAACGTGGCAGTGTACACTTGTACAAGGTATTTTTCCTCGAGTCAATCAATATTTAAGTTGATGGTTAGCGTAGGATTCAATCTTTGACCTCACTCTAACAATTCCAGGGCGCGGTTTAATGTTTTAAGGTACCAGTTGAAACTCCCACTTTGGGTGGACCACGGGAAGATAAGTTATTATCATGACTACAGACTGTCCTGTGCCTCAGTCGTTATCAGTTGAGATCTCAGCCTATCAAGGCTTACGAAGTTTGTAAATTCCGGCCTAACATTGCCGCCGGTTATTTTGCTAATTGGCATAAGAATAATTCTCTATCATTTTTAACGACTAATAAAGAATTGTGTGATTGAGCATCTTTGTTGAATTAAGGAGGTGTCATAGAAGCCCTTGAGGGGCTGGATAACCGTTTTCTTCCCTCGTTTTCAGAGTCTACCTCAGAACATCTGGCGACCATCAAGGAAGACAGGTGAACTCCACGGTTTCGGAGAGGGACTGAAGCATTTACCTGCATATTACCATGGCATTCTTATCCATTCTTTTCGCAGTTTTAGTAACTTTTTCGACAATTCGCGCAGATGTTCGTCTTGTTTGTCCGCGGCCTCAGACTCCAAGTGCTACAATGACACAGGTAAGTTAAAACATCTGCTCAAAATTTGGTTGTAAAAAGGTTTAGTAGAGTAACGTCCTGAAATAGCCGATCGGATTCCACCGAGGAAGACAGGGTGGTAGAACAGTTCTTACGTTTGACATCTTGAATTTATTTTTCGTAAATTTGAAAGTTACATGGGCTGAAAATATATTCAACCAGGCGTGACGACATGAACGCTGTATTTCACATTGCACTTGCCATTCAAAATTAAGGACATGGAAAACTCAGGGCTCGAAGTTTCTTGAAAAACTAAAAGATCGGCGTTGATTAGAAATTAGAAATATCGGTAAATCCAGTATCTCGTACGAAACGAAGATGGGTCCTCATATCGGACAAATTCCAAATAGCCGGGATGTTTGGGTACATTTTAGGGCTTTTGTTGGTTATAAAACTACCTTACCGTACATCACCAAAATTGCCATCAACGGAAGGATCTTATTATGTATTTCTTGATAATAAATAACGAATAATTATATCTCAACGATATTTTGTCTATATCTGGCAGCTCATGTCACTTTAAATGGCATACGGTTGACAGATTTGAATTTACCAAAAGCAAATCCTGTTCTGAGAAGGCATAGCAAAGTATACATATTCCTGGTTGACTTGAGGTTCATCAATGTACCAATACTTCAGGACAAGAATATTAAAACGCTTATACGGTCATAAGAAGAAGATTTGAATCTATAAGATTGAACATAGGGCTGAATAATTACGGGAAACCTCCCCATTTACAATAAATATAAACTATCTTGTATGGAAATATTTATTTGCAGTTTTACACCACAGTTTGAAATAGTTCACCTAAATGATGATTGTGGTGGGTTGTTGGGGGCACAAAACCAGTAAGAAGTCATCTTCTAAGACCAGACAGCAATCCCATATTTGTTTCTATTAGATGAAAATCCAACTTGAAGTTTTGAACTGCATGTCATTCAAGAAATTTAGCTTCAGTGAAACTAGCGAATTTCATGCTTTTATACTGACTAGGTTTGTCAAAGTATTACGAGATATTGATTTACTTCTGTTGGCGTACATCATTCAACAGAATAGAGCCAATAATCAAATTATATATGTATATATGATTAATACTTTTGTGCAAAAGATAAGTATGTTATTCTCAAAGAACGGTCGACGGTGCTGAATTGTCTTTTTATCTCATTAAATTTTACTGCTATATAAAAAACTGATATGGCTCTGTACAATTTAGGAGTGCTTATTAGTTGTTCGTGTCTGACCGCAGGCAACGGTCTTTTGTTTTAGAATTGTTACCGTTCAGTCATTGTTAACGTGCTACTCAAACAGCTGTTAGCGATTTACAACGTGGGTGATTATGTATGATGCAAATACACTTACGGGGTAAACACCCATGAGGCCAATATCACCCATACATTCTGTCAAGTTATCAAAAAACGAGACATCATAGACGGCAATTTGTCTGAAGGTCAATTTGACCTTCCAGCTATCTTCATCAATCACGATTCTTCTGAACAAGACAAAGACAAATCTATGTTGTGTAGAATACATCTTATCTAACTCTTTTAAAAATATTCCTATAGATATATTTATATATTTATATATTTGTACTGTTTAAGGTTATTCCGGTACACATGTAGTTAAAAATTCAAATAGTTAAAGACGATCATCGCTTGACATTCAAGTACGTGGCAATCACTGAAACTCTACTTGAATATTTTTTCAAATGCCTATATGATATAAGAGACACCAGAACATTCTCTTTTTTTTCGTTTTTTCTTTGTTACTAGTTTTTATGGAAATAAATGTAATTTCTTTTGTCATGTTCGAATAACTTTTTGAGCCTTTCGCTCTCTGTTTCAAAATAATAAAACCCGATTTCGACCAGATTTGTGATGTAAACTCCAGTCCCAAAATTAAGAAAGTTATACCAGTGCGTCAAATTTTTTTTTAAAGCATCAAACAATTATCTTATCTAAAACGAATGAAATTATATTGTTGAGGAAAGTGGGTGTGCACACTGTGTAGCCTCGTGTTTTCGTTCTTTTTCCATGAAAGTTTACCGCCCAAATCCTACATACATGTAGATATTATGTGATCACTGTTGGTCTTTCTTGAAGACTTTGAAACTTTATTTTCAGGATAAAGGAAAATCAGGCACATATACCATTTGAACAAGACGTTAACAGTTATACGTTTACATTGGGGCATTATAAAGTGTCTTCTACTGCATATGTGAACAAATGTACCAGTAGTGTCTTCTAGAATCTAGATCACATCCGACCACTATTTAATACTAGCCTATGTTTTCTCGTCCCAGGGACCATGTGGCACGGGACTTGGTAGACCGTTCTATGAAGAATACACCGAGGTAACTCCCGGACTTCTCACTATCCGATGGGAGGAAACAGATCCTATACAGAGTAAGCTTCCATTATCGTATTTACACTGTATATATTGTATCATTTGATTCGAAGTTTTATTCACCACGTAATATGATACAGTGGGACCGTTCATAAATGAAATATTGCGGCGGGAATAAACCCCCAAAAGAACTTGTTTTATCCCTACAGAAGACATAATTAACCGTAATTAAAGGAATCATAATGATGGAAGGAATAATTATGTTATTTTATATTTGTGTGAGCAAAAGTAGTTGTACACAAGATGTTGCCCCTTTGCATGAAGATTAAGGAATAAAGATACCATTTCTTGAAGCTCAAAGCAAATCGCTGAGCTATTGATTGTTGATGGTGACATGCCATGTATTTATGAACACTAAAACACACAGGCACAAGGAAAATCTTCTTGTCTAAAATTACCATGGAGACAAGTTTCTAATTGTGTAAAAAGGGTTTTCTAATTGTGTAAAAAGGGGTATATATTCAGACCTTTATACCCCATCATAAATTGTTGTAATGTCATGTATAGACGGCTACATGAGTATATTAGAATCCCCCCACCCTTCCCCAGTGAAGCAACAACAAATACAAATAGTTCTGCAACTGCAATGATAATCTTATTAAAATAACATTGATGCTACATTTACTGTTTTACTTGATAATTGTCCATGACGCATTTACATTATTTGCTGTATATATCTTGATGTTACAATCTGCAATTATCACTGAATCACTGAATTAGTAAATAACCGACATTGTTTGACCCGGAAAAAAATCCAGGCCAGGGTGAGAATCGAAACCACGACGGCAACCATAAGTCGTTAGTTCAATTCTCACCTTGGCACCTTTTTTTTTACAGTATTTCCTGATGACAGTTGGTTAATTTACTAATTCAATAATTTCCCTGATGATGATTGCAACTTGCTTTTGAAGCACTGATTTAATCACGTATGAAAATTTAAAATATACATATTCTAATGGGCTTGATTTAAGCTCTGTGTGTATAAGACAATCTAACAAGGGAACCCTTCCCAGCGGGGCCGGGTAGCTCAGTTGATAGAGCGGTGGGATGGTAGCCCTGAGTCGTGAGTTCGATTCTCACCCTGGCCCGGATTTTTTCCCAAGCCAATCCGTGTCGGTTAATTTACTAATTCAGTCGGTGTTTCATTTACAAAGTTATATATGTGGGGTTGAGGAAATCTAACTTCAAGGGACATATATATTTATGATCACTAAAACACACGGGCACAGGGAAAATCTTCTTGTTCAAGGGACATGTATACATGTTTTGTTATCTACTTGTTATTATTCAGGAGCTCCTATGCGCCTCACTCTGATGGACATTGAGTCGATGGAAAGGCGTATACTTCTTGACCATATTCCTCATAACGATAATAGTCGGCCCACCTCTAGTCCTAGTTGTTCAGTAAGTATTGTTTTTGATAACGGCATTTGTAGTCAACATAACACCTAACAATCAATCAACCAATCAATGAGTAGAAATGGCGTACGTCATCCATACGAATGGACGCGCCAATAAGCTAAAACAACCAACCAACCATCAATGAGTAGAAATCTGATAGCAATGACTGACGTTATCTTTTAGTAGATTGCGATGATTAACATTCTGTAGTCTGATTTTATGAATGGCTAGAATGCTGTCATCAATTTGTCCGTATGCAGTAACGAAAAGGATAACAATTGCATGCAAAATGTTATACGCCCATAGGTCGTGGGTTAGAATCCCATTCAGTCCAAAAAAAGAAAAGAAAAATAATCTTGAGTGCGACATAAGACACCAAACAGTCAATCAATCAACCAAAATGTTATACACTTTTTATTTTGCTTTCCAGAGCCAAGATTACCCACTTGGATATTGTAGTAACAGTTTGAACTACCTAACTGTAAATATCCCAGATATAGCCTGTGAGAGGTGCCTTCTGCAACTGGTTTCTATTAATCCCCCTGAAAACGGTAAGTACAAGAAAGTATATTTATGATCACTAGAACACACGGGCACAGGGAAAATCTTCTTGTCTAAAATAACCATGGAGACAAGTTTCTAATTGTGTTAAAACGAGGTATATCATTTAGACCTTTATACCCCATAAACTGTTGTAACAAAAAAAGTAAAAAGTATAGATTGCATCGGATATACCATGGACAAATCTTTCTATCAACTCGCAAATTCAGTTGGCGCTGATATTTTGGGGGTTTCATCTCCTCCAACGGACGATTTAATACTCAACGTTGAAAGGATTGATTGATTGTTTGGTGTTTTACGCCGCGCTCAAGATTATTTCACTTATATCGAGGCGTTGTCAGTTTTATTTTGGGAGGAAACCGGGCTCTATTACACACGACCTTCCGGTGGTAACTGCCAACCATTCCACATAGGTTGTTCGAGTGAAAACCCGGTCAGAAAGTTTTCCAATTTTTTTGGACTGAGTGGGATTCGGTGAAAGGCTGTTCAGATTGAGCGTCCAGCGCTCTACCTATTGAGCCACGGAGACCCCCAAGGTTGAAAGGAAACATACACTATGTTGCATTAAAATGTGCACATTAGCATTGTTACATTTTATAGACAGCATTGTCTATCTATATTATCGCTAACAAGGTTTACTCAGTTTTTTTAACTGTTTTTTGTTGTTGTTGTTGTTTTAGAGCCATGTCGGGAAACAGAAGAAGACGTTTTTGATTGTGTGGCATATTTCAGTTGCTCAAACATACGAATTCTGTAAGATATATACTACTTGCAGTTACCTGTGGTTGGCTTTTCTTATTAGACAAGAATTAGAGCGTAAATATTTAAAGACTGGAAAAAATGAACCTGATTTAATTTCATTCTTAATGAATTCAGTGATGTTAATTACGTGGATTTTGCTTTTTTTTTTCTTTTGTTTCTACTTTATTAATATCCCAAGAAGACGCCATTCACTCTAAGCTTCCATTCAACGTTATATTGGTTTCAGGCCATCGGCTGCAGGATCTGCTCTAAACATCTCCACTCTGAATGAATACCCCTGGGGTATAATGAACCAATGGCCTTACACTGAACAAGTTGAATACGAGGTGAGTTTTGAGATAAAACAGCTTCCATTCTTGAAGGCTTACGTTTGGCCTATATAATCCACTTAACGATTAGCAGCTTCGTTAATATGGAAGGACCTGCCAAAATGTTGACTTAAGGCCCGTTCTCACTGTACGATTTGTCGTACGGACTCGTTGCATGCGATTCAAATGGATGCATTTGATTGGTTGACAAATATTATTCACCAATTAAAAGCATCCATTTTAATCGCATCCTACAAGTCTGTACGACAAATCGCACAGTGAGAACGGCCCTTTAATAGAATCCCGATTTCGACGAGAAGACGACCATATAAGGTTTATAAATAAAACATTTTCATCGGAAAGAAAGGCATTCAATTTACCTTTTTTGAAAATCAAACGGGCAGCTTTTTATGAGCGACCAAGAACTCCAATGGAAACTGAATCATTCACGTTCAAATAAAATAGATTTAACGAACAGCATTCTGTCATATTCTACCGTATCGATAACGAAATTTAAGGCAGTCTTATTTTTATGCGATATTTCTCCTACAGGCATCTATGGTTTTGCCAAATGGCGCAAATCAACCATTTACCAGCGAGAACTATGTAAGACTGTACGAGAAGAACGGACGATTATCATTCGATATCAATCTCATGACAGATTTAATGTAAGTAAATATATAAGCAACGTTATTCTTTATTAGAGATTATTTAGGTGATCGAGGTGACAAAATCTAGACATATTTTCAGAAATTCGTATCGTCAAGTTTGAATCACCTTCAAAAACTAAAAGATGGACGTTGGAATAAAAACCAATAACCCTTGTGATCCGAAGATATTTGCAAATAGCGGACAAAGTTAAAGTAGCCTGGGTATATGAGTACAGTTCTTTCCTGCTTATTAAAACGACATTAACGTACACCTTCTAGCGTGGTATCCGGAGAAAGCTCTTATTTTGTTCTTTTTTATAAACATTACGAACAACTAGCTAAATCAGTTTCAGTCGGTACCATTTTAAGAGACTGACGTGCTGTTGGACTACATCTAGATATAGTTAGTATCTCCAAAACGTATATGAATTCGAAAATAGTCCGCATCTCATTAAAAAGATGGAGGGGGGGGGCAGTTTTCTGTTTCCTACGTCTTCATTGGGAAATTTGAATTAATAGTATTAAATGATCCACGTATTCTTTTTGCTTTACTAAGTGAGATAGATTCGGCCAGTGTTGTTGTTGTGAATCCTGAAAATGGCGTCGTACTGACATTGATGGGTGCCATGGAAGTAAGTCCCATGAGGTACAAAGGGAATATGGGAGATCTTTCCGCGGAAAACAGAGAGTACCTGCAGGTATGTTTTATTATTCAGCTTTTAGAGATGTTCTGTCAGTCGTAAACACCTTGCCTTATCAACCCTGTTGATTATTACAACAATTCCTCTCACCTCAGTCCAAGAAAATAATTTAATTGGTTGATTTTCACTCGATTGTCCGATGTGGAAAGTTGTCAGGTATTCACCAATGGTCGGGGGTTTCCAAGGTCAAAGAGCCCGGATTTCTCCTCCACTGTACTTGGTAACTATATCATGTAAAGGAAATAACCCTGAGTACAGTGAGAAACATAGGCCTAAACCATTCCATCAATAGAAGAACAGTTTGATCATTGCTTTGTATTTTGGGGTGCACTCAAAATGATTTTTCGTTCATTGTGAAAAAAAATTACTACAGCAGGAGTCAGCACTTCCCAGATTTTATTGCCTGGCAATAATATGATAAGTAAAGTTAGAAAAGTTAACGGAGTGTGATTGAAACCAGAACCCCAGTGTATAAACTTTAAAGAAACAAAGGGCACGGATTCGTCTTTTTCTTTTCCAGAACGGTTTGCTAACCCTGCGGATGAGTACGATGACTGGCGATGCGATTGAACTGGTAATATCAGAAAGAAGAGAGGTAACTACTATAATAATTTTTTTTAAAAAAAGATATTTCTAATAACTATATATAACATTCATTCGTATATTCTTCCTTTTGTCGTTTCCGTTTAAATGAAACTAAATAGAACATGTATGATTTTTCCTCACCTATCATTACAGAAATATTACCCCGGTGTTTATCGAAGCCATGGTGTTCAGTACACTGATGGAGGCTGGATAACAGGGAAGTATTTCTTGGGTCTTGAGGCCACATACCCTGATGGCGTGTATCCTGCTGGAGATTGTCAACCGATAGACACAACACAATATGTGGTGAGTAAATGCATTCCCACCCCATCTAGGATGTGCCACGGAAGGCTCATCTTCGCAAGCCAAGTTAAAATCTTCATGTCCCCAACCCGTAAATCCAACAGCGCACACTGGTGGGAATGTAAGAGTTGTCTTTCCTGGAGTCTTGGCCAATCAGCACTCGTTAAACAAAAGTTCAAGGTGTACACAGCCGTCATTCCGTTATTTTCAGCGTAAGTGCCCGAGGATTTGATTAGCTGCGAGAAGTTTTACTCACATCCAACCAAAACGAGCTGTTCGATTTACGGGTTTGAGTGGAGTAGTCCGGAGTAGGTAAAAGATGTAATGGGTTACATGAAGATTTTAACTTGGCTAGAGAAGATGCGGAAAGCTATAAATAGGAAAAACAGATTTATGTCTTTAAAAGTAGGCTAACTAACTATGAAACTGTTTTTATTTTTCCAAAAGGCTGTGGCGAGAACAGACGAAGGTCAAATTGAGGGTGTGATTGCTTACAGTCTCTCCGACTCCATTATTTATATTAAATGTATCTTCCCTGGGAATCTCACTCTTCTAGAATTGGGCAGCGACCTCACGACAGGTATACATAAAAGTCTCTTTTTATAAAGAATCCGCAATCCTTTGGATGAAATAGTTTATATTTATATCAAGTCTGTCGCATACAGATAAAAAAATTGATAGCCAGAAAAACGTAGATTGATTGATTGATTGTTTGGTGTTTTACGCCGCGCTCAATATTATTTCACTTATAAGGCGGCGTTGCCAGTTTTATTGTGGGAGGAAACCGGGCTCTATGCCCGAAGGAAATCCACGACCTTCCGCTGGTAACTGGCAACCATCCCACATAGGTGAAAAAATAGAAGGCCTGGAGTTCATGACATTGTAAACTGTACGAGTAGCCAAATATCTCCCTCAGACCAAGTCATGTCCACATTTCCTCATTTTCCAAAGCATTACCAAAACAGTGAAATGATTTTCATCCCCCATTTACCTAGTAACCAGTTTAATATTCAGACAATTTTTTATCACTGTTTATATTTGTTTTCAGAGAGGTTTACGATCGTTGATGGCGTGTTTAATATACCCTTCTTAATTGGAACTTTCAATTTACGAGATTATATAGAAAGGTTGCAAGGTAACTTTGGTGATATTTTTTCTCAAGTATATAAAAACAATATTGTGTTTAAAATAAAAGTTAAATTGTAGTAAACAAGATAGATGATGACGGATTAATAATATCATAAACTCGGGCGTTTTATATCTCAATTCAAATGATACAGTTAAATCTCTAATTTGGTATTTTCCAAATACTCATCGTAGTTTAGATTGACTGATTGATTGATGTTTACGTCACACTCAAGATTATTTCACTTATATGGGGGCGTACAATGTTTAGTGTGGGAGGAAGCCGGTCTCATTGCCCAGAGGAAACCCCCGACCGGCGAGTACCTGGCAACTCTTCCACATACGACGACCGATTGAAAAATCCACTCAAAAAAATTTTCATTTTTTTTTTTATTGGTCTGGGGATTTGAACCCGCGCCGCCGTACTTTATATAAATTCTTTGTGTATACTTAAATCCGTACCTTATTCTTTGCAATGTATTTATTTCACTTTATTAACAGGAAGTCTTCCATCTGAAGCTATCTCAGTTATCAGTGTCATGGATAATCTAATGACGTTAAACAGCCCTGTCCAGAAGGGCATGAAGGTACTAAATACAAACTGAGTTACAAGATCGAGCCCAAATCGCGAAATATAACCTCGGAAATTTTTATTCGAAATTATCTTTGACCAGTAAAGTCCCAAGGATTCGATCTCTTTTTCCTAATTTCAGATTGCACAGAAAAGATTGAGCTTTGAACAATATTTTGAATTAGATAATACATGTAATTAGTAATTGAACTTATTAGTTTTGTGTCAGCCAATCTAAATAATTTGATAAGCTTGTCACGAATAAAACCCATAAATCCATAACATATGAATTGATTCTTGTTTCCAGGCCGTTATCAATCAAGGAGAGGAGAAGATTGGACTAGCAGCAGTTACATTTGACGATAGCAGCAGTTTCACTCTAACAATAGTGGTAAGATATATTTCAACCCATTGGAATTAGCCTTGAAGCATAAGAATAAACCAAAGAGAAGGGTCAAACAAATCCAGTATGGCCGTTTTGTGACGTCATCCTGTCAACCAATATTCAAGTCATTTAAAATTTTAACTCTGCATCAACTGATTCCATAAAGCCACGTTCCTTCATACAATTTACCTGTACATCTCAATAGTATGTTTATTACCCAACATATTGTTCACAACTATCCAACGAGAGCCAGAAATACAAATTTCCACAGACCAATTCACCTATCCTACCAATATTTTAGGTTCTTCAAACACTCGGGCCCAAGTGAATGGAATAAACTCCCTAATGACTTTAAACATATTGATTCAATATTCAAACCCAATCTTAAGAAGCATTTGTTGGACTCGCCCATTCAATGACGTGATATTATTATTTTAGCACGAATGGTGTATCCATCGTCAATATAGGGAAATGCTTTAGTTCTTCCTCTGCTTTACAAAACTGCGTCAATGTCCATAATTTCCAAATGGTGGACCGGCTGCAAGAAGAGATGAATGAAATAATTCAGGAAAGAAACTGGTATATTAAGATAATACGTACACAATCTGTGTTGATTTGAATGTTATACACTAAGTTATAATCTTATGTTTGATCTTTTATAGTTGAACAATGGTGATGGGCGTTTTTCGAATAATACAAATATCACCCTGAATGGACCGGTGGTTTCATCGGGTACAGCCGCTGTCCTTCTGGATCTGACGTCCGATATACAGTACTCAGGGAAGAAATTGGTCATTGAGAGAAGAATTTCGGTAAGTGTTGTTTATAAATGGGGTTGGTTGGTTGGTTGTTTTAGCTTATTGGCGCGTCCATTCGTATGGATGGTTTATTTTGCATAGTAAGCTCTATACTTACAAATTTTACTCAAAATGGTCTCTTTGAAGGAATCTTTCAATGGCATTTGGAAGTTGACTTTGATTTAGACTTTGATAACGATGTAACAACTACATCGAAACGTCGTCACCCAATAAACCAAGACGTTGTTATCCATAGGTAATTCTTCACCTCTTTGAAGGAAGATTATTTAAGAGTTGAAAATCTTTTCTAGTCTATAGTACTATTGTTTGTGTTTTACTTACAGTTGGAAAATACACTATTCCCATTGTACCTCTGGTCTGGATATCTCTATGTGGATGTGGTAACTTCGTACACAATAGCACCAAGAGAGATAGGCGGACAGGTAAGAAGTTTGTGGGTTTTTTTGTGGTTTAGTCGGCGAAAGAACGAATGTTCTAAAATGTAAATACGTAATCTCCACAAGAGAATAGAAGATACTGACTTAACAAACTTGTTTCTTTAAATTGGTTATTTTGGGGTTGAAGTCCATTCCTTACGCCAATTGAATCTCTATAAATTAAAACACCGACAGTTTCTACTTATGGAGAAATTGAATTTTCATCAGTACATCAATTCGGCAACGCACAAAACGAGTGTAACTAACACTGAATGTCCCTTGATTTGTAGATCCATCGGTTGACCTCTGCCATATGTGACGGAATAGACAGCATCGCATGTAAGTAGGATAAACACCTCATTTTTGTAATGAAGAAGAAAATAATTAGATAAAGAGATTTGAAGTGTACAAAAACTGTTCCAATCAGGGTAGCATGGCATCAATATCAAATGCTGCTATTCCATGCTTGGGCAAATATTTCCAGTTCTCTACTTATATTTTAAAACAAGCCTATAACTTAACGAAAACTTAACTGTAAAACTTAAAATCGAACCAGTTTTCACAATGGCTATTTGTCAGCCGTTCAGATAATGAACAAATTGCAGAGGTCATACATTTGATGTTTTCTAGGTTCGTCTCGAATTGCCTTATCGGATGGATCACCAGGAGAAACCGGACAAGCGATGCAGCCGGTTGTAGCTGAAGCTGTGGCCTTTCTCTCCAACAATAATCAGACTTTATCATGGGGGTACGTGGCAGGGACCGCGGAGCATAATTGCGTTTGGGGGGGCCAACTATCACAGCCCAACTGGCGAGGGTCCAGGGGCCGCCAACAAGGAAATATTATTTTATAGTCTTTCAAAATTTATTATTATCTGTAATTTGTATTGCCCATTATACTGTCTGCTTTTATTTATGTTGGTGAATAAACAAACAAACAAACAAACAAAACGATGCCTGGCAACATTATATAAACCCCTTAATTGCCGATGTTTTATGCAGCTTTTTCACAATAAACAAATATTGTCAATCGAAACATTTTTTTTTACGTTTGTATTTTGTTCTTGTAGGATGGTGTTGAGGAGACTAAAACGGACTGAAAACCTAGAGTATATTGGACTCGAACAAAATGGTGTACCGCTTGTAACATTCCAAGACGCATCTACACTCAGTCGACTCTTTACTGCCAGTACAGGAGAAGAAAAGGTTCTGCTTGGCCAGGTGATTACTCCTTTTTTGATGTTCTTTGATGCCTGTCTTTCTCATTTGCCACAGTTTCAAAGCCACTCGAAGGCCGGTTTTCCTTATTAATATGCCACTCGAAGGCCGGTTTTCCTTATTAATATGCCACTCGAAGGCGGGTTTTCCTTATTAATATGCCAGTCGAAGGCCGGTTTTCCTTATTAATACGACAACAATATTGTACTTCACAGGGTGACATTGATCTTTCACAAGAAGTAAAGAGAGCTCTGCAGAATCAAGTTGTGACCTTTGCCCTCAGAACCAGTATCTTTGGTGACGTTCAGGATATAAAGACAACTCTGAGTGGACAAATGCCCTCTTTTAATGTAAGTAATAGAAGAGAGTTTTTCTCCGTACATAGCATAATTAATTCAACAATTTTGTTTCTTTTACAGACCCTTAGATTTAAATGATAAAATAAAGGCGAAATTGGTAACAATAAATTCACTTGATTTTAACAAGAAAGTATAAATAATAGAAACATCTCTAATATTACACCCGATGTGAAGGGAGTATATTGGAATCGCCATGTCCGTCTGTCTGTCATGCGTATTTTCAGTCATATTGCTTTTGAATAACTTTTGTTTACGTGGGCTTGTGTGGAATACTTCTCCTGTAGCTGTATTGTGTAATAACCAATGTTACTTTACGTATACATGTTGCCAATGTTTTGCAGTTGTACCATTCGTGAATTCAAAATTTTTCTCGCAATTATTTTTACAGTTAATGCTCTTTAATACATTTTGAAGAGAGCGTAGCAACGTAGTGCGGGGGTACTCGCTCTTGCAAAACAGTTCTTGTTCGCCATTGAGCTGCGTCAAGCTGAGCCTACACTGCGTAATAATACATGTACATATAGGCCTATCTGCAGCCGAACTCTCAAAAGAGAGTGCATGTTAATGAACAGTCAATTCTTGTCTTATTTGAAATATGGTTCAAATCGTCATAACTTGGCAAACAATCATATCACTTCTTGGCAACTGTGCAAACACACGGGAAAAGATTGTTGTCTTAGTTTTATTAATATGGCTAAAACTTCATGGATAAAACTTCCTGGAGTCTGCAGATTATGTGGATCATTTTAAGAACCTAAACGTGTATTCTTTACCATATCCGTGTTATGGGAAAATTATTTTAAAAAGTTTTTTGAACGTTTTTACTTTGCTTAAAGTTCTTAATTTTTCATAATTTGATAAATATTTTCCGTTATAAAAATATCATAAAGAAAGAAGTAGATAATCTGACAAGTAGCAAAATGGATTTCAGTCTATAATCAAGTAGAAAGCTGTATGTTTCTTTTGCATCCACTGAACAACTTGACACACTAAAATAACTCCGTAAATACCCATGGAGTAATCTCAATATTTCGGCTTTAATAGTCAGGAGAATTGATAATTAGGTCATCGTCAGAAGAATTGATAATTACGTCATCGTCAGAAGAATTGATAATTAGGTCATCGTCAGGAGAATTGATTGTTAGGTCATTTATAATTAGGTCATCGTCAGGAAAACTGATAATTAGGTCATCGTCAGGAGAATTGATAATTAGGTCATCGTCAGGAGAATTGAGAATTAGGTCATCGTCAGGAGAATTGATAGTTAGGTAATTTATAATTAGGTCATCGTCAGGAAAACTGATAATTAGGTCATCGTCAGGAGAATTGAGAATTAGGTCATCGTCAGGAGAATTGAGAATTAGGTCATCGTCAGGAGAATTGAGAATTAGCTAGGCCATCGACAGGAGAATTTATAACCAGATCATCCTCTCCTGACCATGACACCATTAGAATCAAAATATTGAGATTACACAATGAATATTTACTTAGTTGCCTTAATACTTTGCTAAGCTGTACGTTATTTTACAGTTTGTTGATATCGAACCAGAACCTGTTACCATAGACCCATCACAACCAACTGTTCAACCAGAAGTCACTGATGCCCCATCACAGCCAACTGTTCAACCAGAAGTCACTGATGCCCCATCACAGCCGACTGTTCAACCAGAAGTCACTGAGGCCCCATCACAGCCAACTGTTCAACCAGAAGTCACTGATGCCCCAACACAGCCGACTGTTCAACCAGAAGCCACTGACGCCCCATCACAGCCAACTGTTCAACCAGAAGCCACTGACGCCCCATCACAGCCAACTGTTCAACCAGAAGTCACTGATGCCCCATCACAGCCAACTGTTCAACCAGAAGTCACTGATGCCCCATCACAGCCAACTGTTCAACCAGAAGCCACTGATGCCCCATCACAGCCAACTGTTCAACCAGAAGCTACTGATGCTCCATCACAGCCTACAGTTCAACCAGAAGTCACTGATGCCCCATCACAGCCTACAGCTCAACCAGAAGCCACGGACACCCCATCACAGCCAACTGTTCAACCAGAAGCCACTGACGCCCCATCACAGCCAACTGTTCAACCAGAAGCCACTGACGCCCCATCACAGCCTACAGCTCAACCAGAAGCCACTGAGGCCCCATCACAGCCAACTGCTCAACCAGAAGTTACTAATGCCCCATCACAGCCAACTGTTCAGCCAGAAGCCACTGAGGCCCCATCACAGCCAACTGCTCAACCAGAAGCCACTGACGCCCCACCACAGCCTAGAGTTCAGCCAGAAGTCACTGATGCCCCATCACAGCCAACTGTTCAACCAGAAGCCACTGATGCCCCATCACAGCCAACTGTTCAACCAGAAGCCACTGATGCCCCATCACAGCCAACTGCTCAACCAGAAGCCACTGATGCCCCATCACAGCCAACTGTTCAACCAGAAGCTACTGATGCCCCATCACAGCCAACTGTTCAACCAGAAGCCACTGATGCCCCATCACAGCCAACTGTTCAACCAGAAGCCACTGATGCCCCATCACAGCCAACTGTTCAACCAGAAGCCACTGATGCCCCATCACAGCCAACTGCTCAACCAGAAGCCACTGACGCCCCATCACAGCCAACTGTTCAACCAGAAGCTACTGATGCCCCATCACAGCCAACTGTTCAACCAGAAGCCACTGATGCCCCATCACAGCCAACTGTTCAACCAGAAGCCACTGATGCCCCATCACAGCCAACTGTTCAACCAGAAGCTACTGATGCCCCATCACAGCCAACTGTTCAACCAGAAGCTACCGATGCCCCATCACAGCCAACTGTTCAACCAGAAGTTACTGATGCCCCATCACAGCCAACTGTTCAGCCAGAAGCCACTGAGGCCCCATCACAGCCAACTGTTCAACCAGAAGTTACTGATGCCCCATCACAGCCAACTGCTCAACCAGAAGCCACTGACGCCCCATCACAGCCAACTGTTCAACCAGAAGCCACTGACGCCCCACCACAGCCTAGAGTTCAGCCAGAAGTCACTGATGCCCCATCACAGCCAACTGCTCAACCAGAAGCCACTGATGCCCCATCACAGCCAACTGTTCAACCAGAAGCCACTGATGCCCCATCACAGCCAACTGTTCAACCAGAAGCCACTGACGCCCCATCACAGCCAACTGTTCAACCAGAAGCTACTGATGCCCCATCACAGCCAACTGTTCAACCAGAAGCCACTGATGCCCCATCACAGCCAACTGTTCAACCAGAAGCTACTGATGCCCCATCACAGCCAACTGTTCAACCAGATCCCACTGATGCCCCATCCCAGCCAACTGTTCAACCAGAAGCTACTGATGCCCCATCACAGCCAACTGTTCAACCAGAGGCTACTGATGCCCCATCACAGCCTACAGTTCAACCAGAAGCCACTGGTGCCCCATCACAGCCAACTGTTCAAGCAGAAGTGACTGATGCCCCATCACAGCCAACTGTTCAACCAGAGGTTACTGATGCTCCATCACAGCCTACAGCTCAACCAGAAGCCACTGACGCCCCGTCACAGCCAACTGTTCAACCAGAAGTTACTGACGCCCCATCACAGCCAACAGCTCAACCAGAAGTCACTGATGCTCCATCACAGCCTACAGTTCAGCCAGAAGCCACTGATGCCCCACCACAGCCTAGAGTTCAGCCAGAAGTCACTGATGCCCCATCACAGCCTACAGTTCAGCCAGAAGCCACCGATGCCCCATCACAGCCAACTGTTCAACCAGAAGCTACTGATGCCCCATCACAACCATCTGTTGAACCTGCAGAAACTGATGCCCGAAGACAATCAACTGTTGAACCTGAAGCAACTGATGTCCCATTACAGTCAACTGTTCAACCTACAGCTACCGACGCCCCATCAACGCCACAGACTGTACAGCCTTCCACAGAGCAACCGACCACACGACCACCGGTCCAACCTTCCACAGAGCAGCCAGCGACACAACCACCGGCCCAACCTTCAACAGAGCAGCCAGCCACACAACCACCAGTCGAACCTTCCACAGAGCAGCCAGCCACACAACCACCAGTCGAACCTTCCACAGAGCAGCCAGCCACACAACCACCGGCCCAACCTTCCACAGAGCAGCCCGACACACAACCTCCGGTCCAACCTTCCACAGAGCAGCCAGCCACACAGCCACCAGTCGAACCTTCCACAGAGCAGCCAGCCACACAGCCAGTAGTCGAACCTTCCACAGAGCAGCCAGCCACACAACCACCGGCCCAACCTTCCACAGAGCAGCCAGCCACACAGCCACCAGTCGAACCTTCCACAGAGCAGCCAGCCACACAACCAACGGTCCAACCTTCCACAGAGCAACCAACGACACAACCACCGGTCCAACCTTCCACAGAGCAGCCAGCCACACAACCACCGGTCCAACCTTCCACAGAGCAACCAGCTACACAACCACCCGCCCAACCTTCAACAGAGCAGCCAGCCACACAACCACCAGTCGAACCTTCCACAGAGCAACCAGCCACACAACCACCGGCCCAACCTTCAACAGAGCAGCCAGCCACACAACCACCGGCCCAACCTTCAACAGAGCAACCAGCCACACAACCACCGGCCCAACCTTCTACAGAGCAGCCAGCCACACAACCACCAGTCCAACCTTCCACAGAGCAGCCAGCCACACAACCACCGGTCCAACTTTTCACGGAAGAACAAACTACACAACCAACTATCCGCCCGACTACAGCTAGACAGACAGTCAGCACTACTCTCCCCAGAAGAACCACAGTGATATCTGTAACAACAAAACCAAGAAAAACCGATCCAGGCTATGTTGGTAAGAATGTTTTTTTTTTTCTTAAACTTCATCAAACCTTTGTCGGTTGAAACAATGTTAAAGTATCTTGATAATGTGTTGTATCAAAATCACATAAAAGCTATGTTCGATTTACTAACCACACTCAAAAACCAGAGAACCACGTTTCAGTTGAAAAACTTTTATCAAATTCAACTTATTCAAATTCTAAACAAAACAAAATTATTCCAGCCCATGCCTTGCTAGATATTACGATAATAGGATGTCTTAACTGCAAACACATTCCACTTGACTGTTTTCTTATGATTTCAGCTTTCAAATGCCAAGAAGCAGGAATGTTTGCTGATCCCTTCGATTGTACAGCTTTCCATATGTGTATTGGTATGTCGTACAGTACCTATTTCTTGGACTATAAAATGGCTTGTCCCGTTAGCCTTGTCTACGATTCTGTGAAGTACCAATGCCAATGGCCACGTATGGTTCCTTGGGTCACATGTGACGACAATGGTGCTATCCCGGATTTCAGTGCTAAGTGAAGAATATTTGTAAGATTTATTGAAATGACGCTTCTGATTGTTACCTTTAATATATATAGTTGCTTTCACTTTTGGCCAATTCACTCAGTCCCTCTCTGTTCCAATGGACAACTGTAAATATTTTATAAACTGTACCAGCGTATCTCGCAGGTCGAGATTGTCTCGATATTTTCCAAGTTCTATAAACACCACCAAAGCAAAAGCTGATTTCTTAGAAAAGAAACACATTGTCAAGGCTTATTTGTTAATATAATTGCATACCATATAGATCGGAGATTGTCTGCCGTTTGTTAGCAAAACTATCTATGGGATGGCCTTGCTACTTATACTTCATTCGCTATACTTGATCTACCGGTGAATTACATTATGGCTGTTCTTGGTCGCCTTTGTTCAGATGAAATCTACAATCAAATCAGTATATAGTCAAAACAATACTATTTTTGTGTTGAACGATTATAACATTAAATGATTTGTTAAAAATGTGTATTGTTTTTCCCCGTATTCTTTAAATTCTTTGATAAAATAAATGTTGGATAGAACACGTATAGTTGTTTAAATTGGAAAAAAGGAAGTATTGAAATTATATTAGCATGCTTTCTCAATCGGCTCCTGCTTTATAAACAAACGTTGTGTCGATTGGTGTATAATTATCTTGGGTAAACTCCATGTCAAAGAGAAAATCGAGTCCAAATGTGTATTATTTAAACAGCTTCAGGTTACACAAAAAAGGGTGGAAAATCTGGAAAAAATCGAAAATCGTAAATAACAATTAGTAACGTTACTCGTATTTACTAACGTGACTGACACTTGTTAAAGTGGCATGAGCTGCCAAAATGTAGATATCTTGACGTTAAAACAGAATGTTGAAATTATTGGCTATGTTTTCTCAAGACGTAAAATTTGGAAGCTTTTTAGTGCTTCTAGTCTCGAAAATGTACGATAAAGTATTGTTTTGAACTAACTTTGACCTAGAATGAATGAATGGTCGTCCCGGTTATTTAAATTTTGTTTACTTTTTTAACACTATTTCGGTTCGTACAGGCCATAAACTGTATGTATTTTCCTCATTCCAACACTAATCATTTAGTTTTTCGATGGCCTCCAAAGCCTCTTACTGTTGTGACGATTAGAAATTATGAAAAAAGTGTGAATTTTGACAGCTCATGTCACTTTAAGAAAGGCAATTTACACGAGCGTACTGCAAGTAAAACCACAAGAATTAAATACAGAAAACAACCGAAGGTGAAATAGATACTAAGAACCCAAGCCCGTTAACAACGATCAGTATCGGCTAACTTAATTGTTTGATTACCCTCATTTCAGGCCTTTTTATCTGTGCTTTACACGGTAACATTTAGCAGCAGGTCTTTTGCGCTCCTCAAACCTGATCTTCAGTCTGTGCTTCTATGATAAATTAAGTAAACTTATACTATACCGTTAGATCGCTCACATGGTTAAAAACATTAGGGCGCTTGTTTGCATGTGCAGGTCCGGAGTTTGTTTATATCGCTGGTACTTGATAAATCTAACTCTAAATTTCAAATTTAAAAAAAAACTAAATGACACCAAAAAACGTTAAATTTGTGGTAAAATAGAAAGTTCATAGCTTTTTCTTTCTGGGAAAAACCCAGAAAACCGCTCACTGTCTATTTCTATGGGAACCGTATTCTGGATTTTTGCGTCGAGTAAGCCTTTAAAAGGACATGTCCCGGGTGAGCAAAAAGAAGATCGTTAAAGTATGTGCTATTCGACTGTTCATACAAAGATAAAGTTTTCAGGTGACCATTGATATCTGTACCTGGCTCGCATGGACCGCTGCATGTGGGTTTTTGTTGGGATTTTTTTCTTCTTATCCGAATTGACCTGCATTTGATACTTGTGCAAGTTACAAACTCTCCAGCTGCGAGTGTGATACATTCTCGGCGGGTTGTTTACATCTGTCAGACAAAAACAATAGAACCTGGAAAATCGATTTGCTTTCCTTCATACGACTTTGGTAACTTCTTATTTTTCTACTAATCTGAAGGTCAACGAAAAACAACAATAAACTTAGGCGGTATGTCGTTTTAAATTAAAGTAATGTCAATAAACACCGAGTATGGGCATGTGCTCATACACCATAATGATGGTAATATAGTTAGGCCTGTAACAAGCTAACGATAGGTGTATTTTAATCGAAGAAAATAGACCACAAAAAAGCGTGTCGATGAGTTTGGGGTTATAAACGAAAAACTACAATCATTAAGGCCCGTTCTCATTGTGCGATTTGTCGTACCGAATTATAGCATGCGATTCAAATGGATGCATTTGATTGGTTGACAAATATTATCGACCAATTAAAAGCATCTATTCTAATTGCATCCTACAAGTCGGTACGACAAATCGCACTTGCCGCTAAAATACAGAATATTGTTTAGCCTACATTCAAAACAGCAGACGGTTTTCTGTATTTTTCCCAGACAGAAGAAATTTTGGCATCGTTGTATTCTTAATTTGTAATTTAAAAAAGCGAGCTAACCGTAGAATTATTTTAAGGACTAAGGGTTTGGTTTGAGGGGCACTGAAAGCCTGCTTTTTAATTTTTCATTGTAAACAAGACCTAAAATGAGACTAGGCATATAATCAAGTCACTCGCCTTGTGTTTGATAGATTGCGTTCGGGCTTAAATTTTACGTGTGCCTTTAATGTTACAGCACGATTTAGATATTTCAAACATAATTGGACATATATAATGTGTCCCATGTTTAATAGTGGGGCCATCATAATTAGCTTTGTTCACAAATATTATAGAGAGGCTACAGCGGCGAGTGAGAGAACGATGTTGCTGTTCCGGTTTCATCGTTATGCGGCTTTTATATTACCATTTAGACATTTTAAAGACGACTGGACATTAATAACTACTGGACATAAATGTACCAAGTTTAATTTAAACGGTTTTAGTTACGTCAAGCTCGGACAAATTCATATAAACAATACGTTTAACATTCGAAATATGGTAGACCTATGACAATAATAGTGTAGGCGTCAAAGTATTAAACAATATCAGAAATAATGATAGTGAATTACCAAAAGACGTATATGCATTAGAGCTCGTCATTAAATACACATTTAAAACATGTTTTATTTTAACGAACGCGGAAGACTTTCCCTTTTTCCATTTTGAAGTTCCATTGACCAACTAGTTTACTAAAATCACTTCCGATTGGATGATGAGGTGCTTAATAGCTTTAGACCCGTATATGTAGTCGGCGATGGTCCTTCAGGGCATCACATTGGCTGAATGCCTTCAGGTAGACTAGTACATGAACTCCAATACCAACACAAACTTCCAAGTCATCCAATGTGATCAAAGGTATAACTATTGTGATATGTTAGATGCATCATAGCCAGTCTTTACTTAACAATAGTTGCTGACTTGAAAGTCGCTTATCTGATCCTCTTGCTTAAGAAAGTCTTTTTACAAAATCGACTGACATCCCATCTCTTCCATTGAACTTATCATTGTGTCCGTCTGGCAATTCACATTGTCTCTGACCAAATCAACAGTAAAACGATCCCAAAGCTAAGTGGCGCTATCGACTGAAAGGTAAGAATAAAAGGGAGGTAAGCATAAGCGTTATTAAAATTTTACAAACTAATGGAATTTCAATTTAAAAGGTAATATTATTTTTTCTTATACCAGAATTGTGCCATTCGCAGTGAAATAACGTATTCATGAGATAGTGACTAAAGTAGAACTTTACACAAAAATCTGCCCGTGGCCCTAATTGTATGACTTTTATTAATAAAGAGAACCTCATTTTTGTCCGAATCAAATGGCAGAAAATTTACACGGTGAGCTACCAGATCATTCAGGGGCCTCCGTGGCTCAGTAGGTAGAGCTTTGGACGCTCAATCCGAAAAGCCTTCTACCAATGGGTCGCAGGTTCGAATCCTACTCATTTGAAAAAAATTGGAACATTTTCTGACTGGGTGTTTACTCGAACGACTACATGTTTGTGGGATGGTTGCCAGTTACTACCGGAAGGTCGTGGGTTTCCTCCGGGCATAGAGCCCGGTTTCCTTTCACAATAAAACTGGCAATGCCGCCACATAAGTGAGATAATCTTGAGCGCGGCGTAAAACACCAAACACCCAATCAATAATCAACCAGATCATTCAAGCAAGGTGTTGATGCCAATTCAAACACTGTCAAGCGCACCACAAATATTGCATGGTCTGAATATCTGGCATTTATAAACTTAAAGTGGTTTGAACTACCAAATGTAATGGTCATTTTGTTGAAACAGAATAAACTATTGCATCGTAATTTAACCAAAAAGTACTTGTACTAAATAAGATCTTTTCGTTAATACTAACATTTGGGTTGTTTTATTATCAACACAGCCCCAAAAATAGTACTCAAACGCATCGGTTATTTGAATTCTGTTTATTATCTACACACATCCATATTATCGTCAATTCTTTACTTTTTCTAGAAACTTAAAACGCTGAACTTCTCTTGTCAAATAGAATTTATGATAAATCCGAATTGTGTCAGCTTATGTTACTTTAGGAAACGCAGCTAAAACCCTTTAACATGCGGATTATAATTGTTTCCGTTAATACATGAGCAATGTGTATTTTGATATAGTATCAATAGACAAGCAAAACTGTTGGTCGAACTGATCAAATAATTGTACGTTAATATACGACCCATGCTAAATATAGAAATAAGTATGCAAAATAAGGAGTGAGTAACGCCAAATAACTAAATAAAAGTGTAGTTCTTTACCTTTGAAGGATACGCAGACGATGGCTCGGACTCATTTTCTTTCTTTTCCTGAAAATAATATGGAAATGAGATGTTACTAATAAGAAAAAAATAAGGCATCACCACGTAGTTAGTTGTGAATAACACGAACTTTCAACACCTATCCCGGCGTCTTCGTCAAACATTTCCGATATGTTGCTGTTTTTCTGTTATAGATTTAACATCTACCTAGATGACATCTACCTAGATAACATCTACCTAGACGACCATTAGATATTATTTCAAAGAAAATCATAAGAATCAATATAAATATTATCTGTAAGATAACAGGAACTCGTTATATAGCAACAAACCCTTCAAATGAATAAGCATGCAAGATTTTGTGGGGAAAATATTGGAGCTGTTTTCGGAGAAATCGACATCACATTCAATAACACAAAATGGTCCCAGCACGTTATTAATCAAAACTGTATATACAATTTCCAATCACAAACTTTCCATTGAAAAAAAAACTCCAATCATTAGAAAAAATAAATATTACACAACTGGGATTGTTAATGTTTTGTGTATATTCACCAGGTTGAATGATTGAGGTTTTACGCAACAATCAAGATTATTTCATTTATATGGCTGCGTTGCCAGGAAGAGAATAAAATAGTACTCCATTGCAGATTAAAGCGCCATCAAGGGCCGACAATCATAAAATAGTCGATATACAAAAATAAGTTCTCTCCCTTTATTAAGGTGATTCCCTCCTCTTTAGATACCCAACCCCTTAGAGAAAATGAAAGGGATCACAAAATGACGCAACTACGGGAAGAATATACAAAGATAAGCTATATATCAAAGCTGCCAAGGCCTTCTGAGCAGATAAATAAATTTCCCGGGGTCTGGGAGACTGATACAATTCGGCACATTTTCTGTAAAGACAGATTATAGTACCGCTCTGAGAGTATTATAGGAAACCAGGCTCTTTGCTCAAAGGAATCCCCGACCTTTTGCGAGTAACTGGCAACTCCTCCGAACCCGCGACGCGTCGATGGAAAGCCTTTGTCTGACTGAATGGCTATCACTGAATGACGGAGCCAAAGAGGTTCCTCACCAATAGGTGAAACCCGCCTAAAATCTAAATTGTAGATTTATTGAAGGCTTTAATTCTAGATCACGAGAGAGATTGATTGATTGATGTTTTCCACCACACTCACGATATTTCACAAGATAAGTTAAATGAAGGTGGACACCGCACTACAGCCGACTGACCGGATCAAGGCAATTTTAGATGGTCAGCATCTGATAGTGGTGTCGTGGTCTAAATTTGAACTTTTCTATACATCGACTTATCTATCTGATAGCTTTAACTGATCCTTTGTGTATACGAATGTATCAGGAGAATGGATGTTCTTCTCACCTCCTCGCGTTTTTGTTGTTGACTGGTTGTTGTGATGATCACTTTTACCTCGCCAAGTTGTTGATAGTCAAATGAACCCTAAAATAGTATTTTAAAAATGCAAAGATAAATTTGGATAAATAAATTTGGTAAAAGCGAGAGATGTTTAATGTCTAACATAGAATTGCAATATAAATGTCATACGGTCTAATAAGGTATGGTTTTTTTTTTGTTTATGATATATGATCCCATGGATTTCGATTACAGAAGTTGATGGAAACTTAAATATTTCCAAAACGATCGCATGTGTGGCCATTCACGAAACGCTATATAACGAACAATCTCAACAAACTGTATCACTTTGCCTTTTACTTTCCGGGTTATCAAAGTTGAAAGAAACAATTATTATACCTGGCCAATGAACCCTCCCAATAAATGCATAGATGGCTTGAATTGTGATCCTGGTATATTCCCTAAGCTGCTATCTCCATTTAAAAGTTCTACCCTGTCCAGACTGTCTCCTGCTGGGATGTCAACTATAGACAATCTTGAATACAAAAAAGGTAAAACAAAGTATGAAAAAGTGGAGTTTTAAACCACTCCAAATGTAAACACAGGAACTATCCCATGGTGTGACAGATGCCTGTCGCCTGTCCGATAGTAGCAGATTCTTTTTTTAAAGTCAATCAGTTGGTCTTACAAAATGTTGAGAATTATTACACAAATTTCTGAGTTTATGTTAGAATAGAAAAAAATCGTCAAACGATGCAGGGAAAAGAATGGATCAGAAACTAACAACCAAACAAAACTACATTTTAGTAAAGTAAATTACAAAATGAAAAGTACACCTACGTAACATCCACTGTTGGTTTATCGTCATGAACATAAAGCGACGCTAAGCCATTCGGGGGTATCTTCTTTAATCCTCTATCAACCGGTTTTCCATTTTCCGAAATGCGATAGTGCTTACCTATGGAAATAAGAAAAGAAATAAATAATACGCTGGTCTCTTTGCTACTTTTTGCGAGTGATGCCAAAATAAATCCAAGAGTTTTGCCAAATCCCACTGAAGTCACCTGGGGTCAACGGTCAACATAACATAATCAAAAATAGAGCCGCTTAGATACTTTTAATCTTCAAGACCGGTATTCATAAAAAAACTTATTCTTGACTTAAGTTTTAATCTGAAGTTATTCCTTTCTGACTTAGCAAAGTCAAAAACATTCATAAGCGACTTAAGTCAAAACTTAGCTAAGTTAGATGGGATGAACTTAAGTTTGTTATCTGTCCTTAATGACCTTATTAGCTCGAGAATTCCCAATGATGTTAAGGAGATTCGGTTGTAATTTCTATGCCAAAGTTGTACTCTTCTGTGAAAGGAGATAGGAAACTTACTTATGATCTACACAAGCAAAGTCATCCTGGAATCAAAGTTGTCTTCTCACGATATTTATATAACTACTGATTTGCGATAGGAATTGGAAATAACCGCTTGCTATAATCTGAAGGATTTTTAGAATTTTACAAAATAAATTAACTTAACAGGTATAAATTTATTTCTGGAGGTAGAAGATGAAAGAAGTTTCCTCATGAAATCTGCTGCGAACTGAACCGCCTCTCAAATAAACCTTTTATTTTTTAAATCCTTCTTTCTTGTTTCTCTTTTAATTTGAACATTACCGTGTGTGCAGTATCGATTGGACAGTCGATATGTTTTATAAACAGACTTAAGTTTGTTTATGAGAGTAAGGCCTAATGGTCTTCAGATTTAAGTTTAATTCAAGCATAACTTAAGGTTTAGACGTTTTATGAATATGGTTGAAGATTGTTTTTTTCTTTGATACCTAAGTCAGATTTTTGAAAAACATTTTTCAGCTGACTTAAGTCACTTAGTAACTTAGGTTTCTTTATGAATACCATCCGAGACTGGATGTAAACGGTTTTGTCTTCAAGACTTTTAACACTTTTAAAGTTTATCAAATGATTATTTGATTTAACGGCGTAGCAGCTAAATGGGCGATTCTATTTTTGGAACCGTAGGCCATCATTATGCAGGCTGTCTGAGAACCGGTCCCTAACAAGAATTCAAAACAATTTCCTCAGTGTATTATAATGGGATTTGGTTGGTAAGATACAATCCAGAAGTAAGTCTTCGCTTTCTGTTGAAGCTGTGGTAAAGTGTTGTCAATGTTTAACTTACAAACCGAGTGATCGATACCCGAACAGTGCCAATCGATGTCCAACTTTGAAAACTGAAACAGAAGAGGGTTTATTTTTTAACAATTTTATGATTTGTTTGTACATATGCTTCAACATGTATCAAATCAATGCAAGTAAGGTTATCGAATTATGTATTAAAGGAAACATGAAATTAAGATTTTAAAAAGACTTTAAGAATACTAAGGTATTGAATAAAAAAAAAAAAAAAAAAAACAGTGGTGCAAATCATTCAATAGAATGGAGCACAAGCCCCCACTTAAAAAATGATGAAAAATGAAAAAAAACAGACCTGACCAATCAGAGGCGTTTCTCTGAAGGGAAAATCAACTTCCAACTCCAGACTTCCTAAGTATAACGAATGGGGAAGTGAGCTGTCTGAAATCTGAAAAATGGAAAATTTTCAAATAAGCATTGAGGTAAACAAAGGTACATGCTTGATAGAATAAAACTACTGGGGCAATGGTCATTTCGTCAAATCCGTTTGATAAACAGATTTGAGTTAACAACATGATATATGAACAACATGTAAGACTATGAACTTGTTTTTGTTTCTGTTGTTTTTTTTCTTTTTTATTGACAAACACACAACAAAAAAAATGGAAAATAGTAAGACATGTTTAATACACTATAGATATACACCCATGTATCGGATAGGAAAGCAAAGTGCCCCGCCTTCAATATGAAATAGCACAATAACTAATCAATACATCTAATTAAAAGTAAGTTAGTATCAAAAAAATTATTTTTATATGCTCTTTATGGTGAAAAACGGTGAATTCATCGATCAACGATTAGAAAAATACAATGTCAGATTCTGACGCCCACTTGCAACCAATAGTTTACTAAAAATGTCAAACTGTAGTCAATTTTGATCCAATGAACAGAAGGTATACTTACGTCAATCGTAGTTTTACCAACCCAACCGGTTTCATTAGGGCTGTTCGTTCTAACAACCGGTATGGATATTTTTGTTTCATTTCCATCTCTAAAGTGTGACCATCTGATGTTAACTTCGGCTTCCACAGTACGTACACCAGTCTTGTTTAGCACCTTAACAAAAATGACACCGTTTAAAACACAGCTTATTCACACCCCATTTCAATCTGTCCCTATTTCGTACAGTGTAATTTCCGGGAATGAAGTCCATGGTTAATTTATAAAAAAATATTATGAATTCAGAGTTCGTATTGCCTAAAGCCCTTGTCTTTGGGGTGGCCGTATTGACCCTCGGACTGCGACCTCGGACCAGTGTGACCACCCTCAATTCAATACCAGGGCAATAAAAAAAACTCTCAATTAATTACATATAAAATGGGACCAAGACGTGAAATAAAAGACAGTGATAATATTAAAATAGTTGATCGATACATAAGGGAAACTAGGGATTTCCTTCACTCAGAAAATTCATAATTTCTCTGCTATGCAATAGCACTTTTGTCATTCAACTGCGCTTGACTGCAGTCGATGGCCTTGCAAGATTCACATGTCGTTTTCTGTATTTATGTCTGCTTCTAGTATGCATACAAAGGATTTCGAATATGAAGCCTTTTCAGTCACATTTAGCTTTGAGATAATTCATTTAAAACTCAACTCTTTAGTAGAGGAATGGCTTTTCCATTTTAAATCAAACCGTTAACACAAAACTCTTTTTTTTGATCGTCCGTGTTGTTTGAGCTGGTCGTTTCGGAAAATCGGACCACCGTGTATAACTTTTTGCAACATTTTCGAACGTTAAAAATGACAGTATGAATAATAAACAGAATGTTTCAGAGCTGTGTGTGAACAACATTGATATTTTTCGAGTGAAAAACGGAGAATAACCCGACAGACACGAAACGTCAGAAGGGTTATCACTCCGCCTGGTATTCAAACAGAACTGTTCAATATCCTCTTTATATAAATACAGTACTAGTAAAAATATCTCAAATTTCTTTTGGTATATTGTCTTTTTTCTAACGCAAAAACATCAAATTTTCTGTTTTTAAATGCAAAGACCCTCAAGGGGTTTTTATCTACAAATATAAATACAATCAATCAATTCAATCCTTACTACCCCAAAACACTTACCATGGCTGTAACTTGTAGAGATCCGTTAGTCAAAATCTGAATAACCGCTAATGCCACGTGACTATTATTTTCATCTGTGACGACAACCTAAAAGAAGTAGTAATAATAATGTGTGTTACATTTCTATTAATAACTCAAAATTGATTTAATATAAACAATGGAGTATACCACCGAAAACAATGGGCTGCCTCGTGAGATTACAAAAGTACTAACATGTTTTTCGGGCTTTTTTTCTAGACTACATGGATAAGATGAAAACTTGTACTTGTACAATCACTCCATTGTAATTTCATTGTTTGATTGATTGATTGTTATACCAAAGAGAGTAGATTGACAAGAGTGGTCACTTCGTCCAATCAGCATCGCCGGCATGTTCTTCTGGCCCCCTAGCGGAAGGATTTTCCGGCTGTACACGATTCGACTGTAGGGCGTCCCCTACAGAAAGGAGGTTCCTAATAATCGAATCGTGTCAGTTCAAATTCAACATGGCGCGGACGAAGTGACCACTCTTGTCAATCTACTCTCTTTGGTTATACAGCACTCAACATTATTTAATTTATATGGCGGTCTAGGCAGATTTAGTTGGGGGATGGAACCGGGCTGTTTACCCAAAGGAAATCTCAACTTTTGGCAAATACCTCGATAGAAAAAAACTCGAATCAGAAATATTTGAGAAAACCCAGGGTTACGCTGACAACTTTAACCCACTATGATTACCTTCATTGATTTAAAGGACATTGATGTTATATTCTCCACTCCCCCATCAACTGGTATAGTAGTTTCAACTATGTCGGGGTCTTTGAAGAAAAATAGAAACAAAACAAATTGTTGAAGCGATTGGATTGATTGGTTGTTTGGTGTTTTACGCCGCGCAAGATTATTTCGCTTATATGGCGGCGTTGCCGGTTTTGTCGTAGGAAACCGGGCTCTATGCCCGGAGGAAACCCACAACCTTCCGGTGGTAACTGGCAACCATCCCACATAGGTCGGTTGAGTGAAAACCCAGTCTGAAAATTTTCCAATTTTTTGTTGGACTGAATGGGATTCGAACCCGCGGCCGATTGGTGGAAGACTGCTCGGATTGAGCGTCCAAGGATCTGCGTACTGAGGCACGGAGGCCCCGAAGCGATTGGAAGCCTCACCTGATATGAGTACACTTCACAAATGAAAGATTGTAGAGGTTATACTGACCTTGTTTGCCTGTTAAACCCAATGTTGCATGGACATGCCCTCTAACTATATACTCTGCTGATATGTCCAGGTTCGTCTCTCCATCTGAAAAGTATGTCAAGAAACACAATCACTTTTTAGAACTTTTATATAAATATTACAAATGTATAAAGGAGGGTGTTTCTCACCTTTGCCAGACAATCTGATGAACTTTGCGGATCCTTTAGGTGCCCGGACAACACCATCCACGTATATGATATCGTTATTAACAATACCAAAGGTGACCAAGCCGCACAATTTGCCAGATGAGTCCTCTAGTTTACTCTAAAAACACAAGAGCAATTGTGATAGCTAGAGTTGAGGTTGAAACAAATGCTGGCTAAAACATGTTGTCACACCCCCAGCTTAATATTTGGGAAAAATGGGATGCAATTCGGGAACTTTTTTTTGCCGGCATATTATATCGCCATGCATGCCCTGTACCTCCCCAACCGCCTTTGTTTGTCCGTCTCATGTAAACCATTTTAGGTGGTGGCTAAAACTGTTTTGATGGCATCTTTTTAACATAAAATGTCCGGTAAAAAAATTTGGTCGAGTCAAAAAAAATTGGCCGTTATTACATCTGTTTATATGTATAGATTTGTCCTTGTTTAGGGTTCTTTAAGTTAACTGTAGAATACAAAGTGTCCTGGCTGTATATCATAGTCTGACGAAAAAAAGAGTAACCTTTGTTTTAGATTTCGTGGATTATATTTACAAATGGGATGGGAGATTCTTGACATGGATTCCGGACTCAAATATAGTCTTTCCTGCCAGTGCAAAACAGTGAGACGTAAAAAATGAAACCTTCATAAAGGATATCTCCGAGAAATTTGACGAGGGCGACAGACGGGCCTGCCGGAGTTTCTTATCTTACCAGAATATCAATGATTTCCCCAATAGCTTACCGAGAATTTTTAAAAGTAGGTATCGCAAGGACTTTTTTATGATACATGATAAAGAAGGTGATTGAAAGTAACATCTTACTGCATATTGACGAACTGTCGGCGCACATGGACCATGTGAATAAACAACTTGTGGGTATACTGCATCAAGGCCAGTAAAATCATCACCAGTCATCCAGCCCGAAGAGGAGTACATCCGCCCACTCACATGGTATAACGAATCGTATTTCTGGCAAGATAAATCGCAAATCTAAAACCTTTCACATCGACATACAAGCAGTTTATATTGTTGTGCTTATTACTTGTATAAAAAGCTGGCATTGAACATAATTATCGGTCATTTTATATGGCTCAAAAAAAGTTATATACAATATACAAAAAGCAAAGAATAATATCAAAAGGCTTACTAGTCTATTTTCAACTCTAGAAACCGGAACAATTTGCCGTGAAAAGTTTGATCGGGCACTAAGCACTTCGATGTCCAAGAATAAAGTATTTCCCTAAATTAGAAAAATATAATGCAAACAAATGTCAATTGGTTTATTTAATTCGATAATTTTATAAAAAGAAAAATACACATCCACTAATGTTTAAATAGAGTTAACAAAATGCGCTAAATCATTACCTTCAAAAACTCTTGGGGAATAGAATCGAATGCGTATATTCGACCTTTCATCTGTTTCCCAGTTACTGCTATCTCAAACATACGTTGACCCTCATGGACTATATGTATCTTGTCCATATTTGGCACAACCCTAAAATGAAATATACAATACACATGATATCGAGAGAATCTGTTGGCCAAAATTGGTCCGACGAAAACACTGTTACCATGTTAACGTCGGGTAAGTTTATAGTGTCCGAAATGGAGCTTTCAAAAGTACAGTCTTATGTCTTTATTATACTGCAAAATTTCTAAATTAAATTTGTATATACGCATACACTGAAGTTACAGCTTTACTAAAGTAAAATGAATATAAGAACAAATGAAATATTATATTAATAAATTAAAAGTTTGCTTATATTAAAGGCCCACTTGCCGCCGTAGCCTGTTTAAATTTGCTAAGAAAACCAATTTACATGAGCTTTCTACGACTAATACCACTAAACTTAAACATGGGACACATAAAACATGTCTAGTTAGCTTTAGAATGTATAAATGGGGTGCCAAACAAACGAAGAATCGAAGCCTGGTTACAACAACAACGATCAGTGTCGGTCAATTTTCGTGTTGGATTACCCTCATTTCAGGCCTTTTTATCTGTGGTTTACACTCAAACAATTATCAGCAGGCTTTTCCAGTCGTTGTTAACCGATCGCCAGTCTGTATTTCTCAGATAAATAGGCATACGTAAAATTACACTGTGTCATTAGTTCACTCACTCGACTGAAACATAAAATCGCCCCTGCGAGCAGTTTGGTTTGTTTACGTTCCGGGCACCTAACAATTCAAATTTTCAAATTCAAATTCAAAATACAAAGTGACGTCCAAACTTTTAAATTTTGGTAAAAACAGAAAGTTCCTAACTTATATTGTCTTCGAAAAATACAGAAAACGGCCTTTCTTTTTTAATGTAAGCAATATTCCTGATTTTCGCGGCAAGTGTGCCTTTAAAAAAAGTTACTCATAACGTATAACTCCCTTATTAAATATTATGACACTGATAAATAAGTCCCATGTACTTCAGAAATAAGCTCACATAACAGTTCCCAAGTCAATGTCGTATTTCAGAGTGTTATATTTGGTCAAGTAGAACCTGGCATATCCATCAGCAAAAGCCGATCCCATAAGGTTAACCTGTAAATAAACCAAAAACGACATTGGACCTAAGCAATACAAAAAACTGCTAAAAGATACAGTAGAGTAGAGGATCATTAATGGTGCTGTTAAAGCCTAGCGCACACGAGAGGCGCGGGCTGAGCTGCCAGCTATGCGTGGCTGAGAGCTAAGCTGTTTCCCCCGTGTGCGCGTGTATGTTCGTGAGATTTTTACCCTCGAAGCGGTGAGGAAAGTATCTGGCATGTTTAATATTTTCCGTCTCGCGTGGCAAGAATCTCACCGTGTGCGCGCAAAGTGAGCTGCCAGCTGAGCTGAAAGGAGTGAAGGTCCAATCGCGTGTGCATTTTTAATCATGTGACCACTTAGAATATTACGTAACACGGGTAGTGACATTTGTGTAGGTCAATGAACTTGGGTGACCAGGAACTTGCCTCAGCCAAGAGATTATCGTCTGCGCTGAAATTTGTAGCTGCTCCCTCGGCCACGCATGGAGCTCAGCCGAATCCCCTCGTCTGCGCTGGACTTAAAAAATAACAAGGAAGATACCTGAAAGGAGTATGTACTTGTATATGTCCATGGACCTCCAACATTGGTATCGTAGTTTTGACAAGCTTCTAATCCTTTCCCCTGACCATCTTGTGATGGACTGAAACAGATGAATGCCAATACACATCAAATATTTTTCGTAAGAGACATATGCTCTTGTTTGGATTCCCAGAAGAGTTTGTTTCATTATCAGTGTAAAAAAAAACTATCCAAAACAAAATGCAAAGATTGAAATGGAATTGTAAAAAGCTTTTATCAGTCAGAATGTTGTTGCATCAAGAACGAATAACACTTTGTTAACTTGTAGGGTGAGTGAGGCTTTAGTGTTTTTTATGTAATTGTGGCCCCCAAGAGCATTTTTCCGACTGGATCTGATTCAGAGGCCAAAAATTATCTTTGGTTATGAGCAGCTTAAATTCGGACATTTTTCATAAATTTTGATTACTTTAAAGTGGCATGAGCTGCCAAAATTCACACTTTTTTCATAATTTCTGATCGGCACTGATTGGCGTTGGAATTAGGAAAATCCATACAGTATGCGGCATGTATGAACCAAAAACGTGTTCGGAATGTAAACAAAATATCAAAACAATACTTTATCGCACATTTTCGAGACTAGGAGCACTAAAAAGCTTCTGAATTATGCGTCTTGATAAAAATAGCCAATAATTTCCACATTCTGTTTTAACGTCAAAATATTAACATTTTGGCAGCTCATGCCACTTTAAGAAGTTGAGCTTTAGAAGTACCTTGAAACCCCCAAAGATTAACGTTGAAACAAAACATAGCGACAACGCAAGTCGCCTATACGAATTCTAGATGTTTGCTGATAACGGACATTTTGATATTTTTGTTGTTTTGTGTGTCCGTTTAGATTTTTTACGTTTTCTAGCCATAACAGCTGCGATTCACCTAAAAGCCCACTTGCCGTCATAGCCTGTTGAACATTCATTAACAAAACCAATTAACATGAGCTTACTACAACTAAAACCACTAAAATTAAACATAGGACAAACAAATAATGTCCAGTTAGGTTTAGAACGTAGAAATTGTGATGAAAAACAAACGAAGAATCGAAGCCTGATTACAGCAACAACGATCAGTGTCAGTGTTTGATTATTCTCATTTCAGGCCTTTTTATCTGTGGTTTACACTCAAAAAATTATCGGCAGACTTTTCGAGTCCCTCTTACCCGATCATCAGTCTGTATTTCTCAGATAAAGTACATAAAATTATACTGTACCGTTAGATCACTCACACGACTCAAACATTAGGGCGCTTGTGTGGATGTTCAGGTTCGGGGTTTGTTTACATTGGGGGTACTTGATAAATCTGATTTTCAACTTCAAATTAAAAATACAAAATGATGCCAAAACTTTCATTTTTTTGTAAAAATAGAAAGTTCCTAACTTCTTCTGTCTGGGAAAAATATAGAAAACCGCCCACTGTTTTTTATGTAAACAGTATCCTGGATTTTCGCGGCAAGTGTGCCATTAAGCGTTGGTGTTGCTTATACAACTACCTTAACGTACATCCCCGAGATTGGTAGAAGCAGAATGTCCGTAGTTTGTACTTGTTGATAATTATCAAGCATTAGCTATAAATTCTGTTTAAATTTTCTCAATTTGGAAGCTCATACCACTTCCCACATTAAAACATTACTTACACAATCTTCACGTTGGCACATGTAAAATTTGTGGTACAGTTGGCAAAGGTTTCAGTAACATTGCATGGAGACGCTGTAAAGAAAAAATACACATTCAATTCTGTTACATGATACAGTTTCATTTCCCATTTGCGGTAATGTTAACGTTTTGATTTGTGGCTAATTACCTAAATCTCGTTAAGACTTTTCTTAACCATTTTCAAATAGATCAACACATGAGGAATCCTTTACAACCAAATAAAGTTGACATAGTGCATGTCGGTTTCAAGCTACACACAATTTAACATGGGTACCGCCATTTTGACAGTTTTAGGCTTACTTATTCTAGCCAAACTTTGGTATTTTCAAAATTGGGTGAACATTAAAAAAAACACACACAAAAATCTGTTATCAGGCATTGATTGAAAGCTTAAAGTATGTACAGTAGACCTATGTTAGTTTCAATCCAATATTCAAATAACCCAGATACCAAACTATCACTATGTAAGCCACCTTCTAGCTCCTGTATAACCGAAGTAAATTTTCATTGGCTGAGAAAACACAAACTGGGTGTTGTGACCTTAAGTACGATATGATTTTTAAGTCACTTATTGAGCAATGGCAATAAATAAACACGAAGGATATATCCGAACGATTATATCGAGTAGCTCGAAAAAAAAACGTTACTTAATTGAAACTTTAATTACTTTGTTTGGAAGGATACAAAACCAAAATTGACACAGTGCGTTGGACGCTTATTAACTATAAAAAGTTGAATCGTCATGCGTTAAATAGTTTTTATGCAGGGAAAATTAAAAAAGCATGGTCAGCTTTCTGACATTCTCTGTTTGATATAGGCACATGTTGACTATCAAATGATGTTGGATCAAAGTCTTATCACACTGACCGATTAATGCTTGTTTTGTTGGCCAATTTGGTCCAGGGAAATACCGTTATCGTGGAAAAGTCGGCTGACTTGATAATTCAAGTGCCCGGCATAGAGCTTAAACTTACATGTTTCAGTCATATCCACAGTCATGAACTGGAGAATACATTTGTCACATTCTATATCGGGTATGTTCACAGTAAGATAGGTATCGGAGTTACATCTCCCGAGCGGGTAACCATTCAACTAGAAGCAAATCAATTGGTGAATGATAGACACTGGATAATCATAGGATTTGACACTGGATAATCATAGGATTTGACACTGGATAATCATTCATACAACTTAGCACTGGATAATCATTCATACAACTTAGCACTGGATAATCATTCATACAACTTAGCACTGGATAATCATTCATACAACTTAGCACTGGATAATCATTCATACAACTTAGCACTGGATAATCATTCATACAACTTAGCACTGGATAATCATTCATACTTCTTAGCATACACCAATGTTACGCGGGTTTTCATTTAAGTATTTCTGAAATACTAGTAATTAAGAATGAGTAATAAAACAAATAGCATTTTATCAAAGTAGCTTGAAACTTCGTTAATTGTCAAAGATTATTTTCCTGTTTTCCACAGTAGAATTCTCATATATATATATGTAAATGTATACAGTCTTACCGAGCAAAGGGATTGATTTGTATTTACGGTGACAGCATCATTATGGGGGATGAAATCCAGTATAATACACGGCTTTTCTCCAGAGTCAAACTTTCTTAAACTGAGTCTACCGGGGCTCCCTGAAAAACAGACAAACGTGACTTCTCGTATCAGCTTGATATCCATTACTTAGAAAAATGTCACCTATATCTGCAAATTGTCATATTTAAAAGTTCTACTTTTAACGCACCTCAACATTTATTTCTAGTGGCAAAATGTCGAGTTAATGACAATATATGGACTTGACATTTAAAGTTTCGCTTTGGACGTTTAGCGGTCTGTGAAACCTACAGTTAAGCACATTGATGCCAGCAATGCGGGGCGGGTTTAAATCACGCTCAGACCAAATAGAAATTGAAAAATTTCTGGGTGGATTTTTCACTCGGTTGCCATATGTGAAGGGTTGCAAGGTACTCGACGAAGGTCGGGGGTTTCCTCCAGGCAATGAGTCCACTTTCCTCCACAACTAAATCTGGCAACGCCGCCATATAAGTGAAATAATTTTGAGCAAGGCGTAAAACATCAATCAATCAACCTGTATAATTCCCGATTGGCTTTTCTATTACCGTTCTCGGGATCCTTTGTATGTGTTAGTGGAGATGGGACCTCCGTGGCTCAGTTGGTAGAGCGTTGGACGCTCATTCCGAACAGCCTTCGACCAATGATTCGCATGTTCAAATCCCACTCAGTCCAAAAAAAAATTGGAAAATTTTCTGACTGGGTTTTCACTCGAACGACCTATATGGGATGGTTGTCAGTTACCACCGGAAGGTCGTGGGTTTTCTCTGGGCATAGAGCCCGGTTTCCTCCCACAATAAAACTGGCGCTGAAATAATCTTGAGCGCGGTGTAAAACACCAAACAATCAATGAATCAATTTAGTGGAGGTATACAATCTAATCGCTCATCACTGTAAACTTTTAACATGATATATATTGGTCCATAATTAGGTCAATACTGGCAAATATTTAATCCTAATTGATTAGCTATCGGTTGTTTTTTGTTCTGGGATACTGAATTAAAATTTATGTCTGATTGGGACAGTAAAGGATACGATATATTCACCTTTTCTGTAAAATGTTTCTTCAAGTCGAATTGTGAAAGGACCGGGCCTAAGTATAGTAAAATCAGAGGAAAAATCCCTCATACTCCCGGCGCCACATGGTGCCTGTTACAAAATAATATAATGTTTTTAAAATGTATCCGAGTTGCGCCTTATACCCGATGAACTATGTATGTGGAATGGACCAGTCTCATTGGCTGGCCTGGATCTGACTATGTAAAAAGTGCCGCCATTGATAGTTGAAGCTCGCGAGCATAACCGATCTATATCGAAATTGCGCCATCTCCTAGTAATGGCGGCGTTTAATGGAAATCACGGGATCTCCATTCCACGCATATATTTCATTTTTTATACCACCATGGTCATCCTGGATACATTAAAACACAGATCTAAGTTTACATCAGCTCCCATAATCAAAGACAGGTATGTTCCGTTTCATTGTTATATTAATTTTGTTTGGGATTTTTTTTATTTGTTTTCATAGAATTATAGGACAAAAAACTATATCCCTAATCAAATGCTTTAGAACGTTTGAACACTTTTTCGTACAGGTGAACTTTGTACGAATATGCATGAAACAAACACTTATTCGTAACTGCATGAACAATGACTCATCACATAGGATTGATTGATTGATTGTTTGGTGTTTTACGCCTCGCTCAAGATTATTTCACTTATATGGCTGCGTTGCCAGTTTTATTGTGGGAGGAAACCGGGCTCTATGCCCGGAGGAAACTCACGACCTTCCGTTGGTAACTGGCAACCATCCCACATAGGTCGTTCGAGTGAAAACCCAGTCAGAAAATTTTCCAATTGTTTTGGACTGAGTGGGATTCGAACCCGCGACCCATTTGTGGAACATCACATTGGAAAAGCCGACATTGTTCTACCGCAGCTAACTCTATAAAACTGGGAACTGTTCACATTAACTAAATCCACTGTCTTTATGTACTTTCTCCCGACAGAATACGTTATAAACTTCCTACATTTACTAAATTCAAATAAACAGTTTCCCAGTGCCTTTTTATTTTTAAACTAAAAGTTAAAAATGTAGGTTGGTGTAACAAACAAGTATAAATACGCACAGAAACTCTCGATTTAAACCGTATTTGTAACACAGTTTTGCCTGTGTATTGATTTTTAACCACATGAACTTCAAACGATGTCACATAAACAGTTTCAGGTGATGTGTGCTAATAAACAGTTTTAAGATGATTTTTATTTGTTTGTTTGTTTGTTTTTTTTTTCTAATATCATAGCCTTAGTTAAGGAATGTGTGTTGTATTTAATAGTGAACAGTTAGGGCAAGCATATTTGCATATTAAACGCGCGGAGCACAGCGTGTGCTTTATGTAGGAAAACACATAAAACACACTAGATGAATGGGCCTTTTATTTATTATGGCATTTTCAATAATTATGAATGAGATTGTAGGTTAACAATATTAGATGTTCGATCAATCGCTCATTATGTAGAAAAACAATTTGCATTGGTCAACCTGCGATAAAGTACATGTATATAGAACACCTGATGATCAACAAGTATGCGTTGCCCAAGGGCTTTTACTACTCTCCACAATGCTGCCAATGAAATACGCTCAGTCCTTGCTTCAGAATTATTTCATACAAAATTCGAAGCATTGAATAAAAATGATCTTCATCTAGATAAAAATAGATCATGTCATTTTTGTGCAGCCAGCCACAGCTTCCGACGGCTATTTGCTTTTGTTTTCAAATATATTAAACATTCTACATATTTGACATGTAATATTAAGTCGGCTTATACCTAGACAAATACGATTAAAGTCAATTAAGTTGAATGATATATTTTAGGGTATAATGTTTTTTGCCAACATCAGTCTGCATGCTAAATTCTAACATATCACAAAGCAAAAACGGACATTAAATGCAACCACATCAAAAGCGCATAATTGATATCCATCCACGGGTTGCATTGCAAATCCAAAACCCTTACTCTTTTTACTATTATTGTTTTAAAGGGGTTTTTTCGCGCTCCATTCAGAACAATGATGTGTACCACGTCAATACAGATTTCATACCATTAGGCTAGCGTATTGCTACCCATTTTAAAAAAGGGGAAAACTAAACAAATAGATAAACCTGGGTGTACGGACGATTGCAGTCTGAGCTGCAGATATCGCTCAATGTGTAGATGTGTTTACACGATGAGTTGGTTGGTTGGTTGTTTTAGCTTAATGGCACGTCCATTCGTATGAATGATGTAGGCCTACACGATGAGTGATAGTTGTACCCTGCATAAGAGCACATCTACTCTTTAACTTGAGTTAAAAAAGCACTTCTTGTATACATGTAGCCCTTTATATGTTTTCAACATAAAGTGACACGGCACATGGACATTAACAAGGATGATCTTAGTAATACTTAGTATATATACCAGCCTCGTTGCTGCTTTAGTTCGTTTGAAAATAAGTGCCTAGTTAACCTCTTCTGTATATAAATTATATTTGCCAATTTATTACGAAAAGGAACATCGTGGCAATGGATGAACCTAAGCGATAGCCAAAGTTATATCTGGTGTTATATCGTTAACTTAATGAAATATCAGGGATTTATGTTTGTTTATAAACGTCTAAATGATATGCCCGTTTGAACACAATAAGAAAGTTGTCTCCTTGGTTATTCTAGACAAGAAGATTTTCCCTGTGCCCGTGTGTTTTAGAATTCAAAAATGTTTATCTGCTGGACATTAGCAGAGAAAAGTGATAAGTAACGTTTTTTCTTAATGCACATATTTTATCACCAAGTGTATGTACATGTTCTGCCATTTGAAGAATTAAGATCTTGATTTTGTTTATTGGAGTATAACTTACAACAAAGTTCCACAAACATCAGGGGCCGGTTGTTCAAAATAAAATTAGCTTAACGGCGGGTCACAAAGGAATTTCTTTGTTACGTCATGTCATTTAACCTGCCGTAAAGCTAATTTTCTTTTGAACAACCGGGCCCCAGAGGTTTAAGTTTATCCCATGCTCTCGTCTTAATATATTTAATTTGTAAACTTGACATAGGGATGATTTCTTAACCAAAAATAACCCTATTTACCTAATTTTTTTTCATTTGAGGCCTTACCTGCGACATGTTTCTTGTAGCTGGAGTCTGAGGACGAGGACAAACAAACCGTATCTCTCCATCAACTGCTGATTCAAACAACGTCATTGCTATATAAAACAACACAGGAACAAGACATGTTTTCTTCATCGTTACAGTCTGTTCAAATCTGTGTTTTGTTGTTGTTTGCGTTTGGCAGTCCCGGTACCGAAGAAGACGCAGATTAAAAATCGTATATGAATGACTTCTTAATTTTTACTGCATGGTTTTCTGTATGTCTTATCTCTTAGATTGAGCCTACGCCTTGTATACTGCTGCTTGGTCACTCAACCATGTCCAGGCACAGGCAGCCGTTTGTTTGGCAAAACATTACATTCTTTACAAAAAATACAGCTCAAGAAGAAAAAATGATGTAACGTAAGCCTAATAGATTAAAAAATTAATGAGGGGCCTCGGTGGTCCAGTGGGTTAAAGTGATCGTCCCTCAGTGCCACACAGACCTTCCATCGATGCGGCTCGGGTTCGAATCCCACTCAGACCAAATAAAAATTGAAAAATTTCTGAGTGGATTTTTCGTTCTGTCGCCGTAAGTGTTGCCAGGTACTAGCCTTAGGTCGGGGATTTCCTCCGGGCAATGAGCCCAGATAAACCTGGCAACGCTGGCATATAAGTGAAATAGTCAATCAATCAATTAAAAAAACGATAACCAACCGTTCAGGATTGATTCTATTTTGCCATCTGCTAAATCCCAGATCATCTTCTTCAAGAAGAACCGGATCATTATAGATTATCTCTTTCAAGAAATGACCACAGTCCCATATAGGAATGGATAACATGTACACTCCGAGCGATAAAGGGTATTTCTATCTAAGAGGTTATTGAATTTAGATTTTTTCGAAAAACACAGATAAAGGGGTTTATTTTAAATTTTCTCCAGTTACTCAGATGTTAGTTCGATTAAACCTTGGTCTAGCGATTGTCGTTCGAAAAATTCACGACGTGGAGATTGTTCATGAAAAAAAAGCTTGAAACATGTGGTCATCGGCCCTATCGTACATGGCATGGTCATATACCAGGGGTGAAGTTATATTGGGTGCTTATGCATGGTATATTTCGGCGAATATTCTTACATATGTCGATGAACAAGTTACTATACCTGTTTTTGAAATGCTTACTTAAAATGGCTGTAAAACTCAAGTGAGGCCCACTATTGATAAAGATCTACATAACGTATATTTTTTGTAATTTGTTAACGCCTTATATAATTTCAAAACAAGCCAACCGGTGTGTTTTTCTTGACAATCAACTATGACAGACTATAACATATCTTAATGTGCATTTCTACAAAAATCAACTGTCTTGCCGTATATGCCACGGGCGCCTCGCGGAAGCTGTTACATATGTCACTGTGAAGTAGCTAACACATGGGTTAAGAACATCATCAAGCTGCACAGATTCTAATTAAAGGCACACTTGTCGCGAAAATCAGGAATATTGTTTACATTAAAAAAAGAAAGACCGTCTTCTGTATTTTACCCAGACAATATAAGTTTGGAACTTTCTATTTTTACCAAAATTTAAAAGTTTGGACGTCACTTTGTATTTTTAATTTGAATTTGAAAATTTGAATTGTTAGGTGCCCGGAACGTAAACAACCAAACTCCTCGCAGGGGCGATTTTATGTTTCAGTCGAGTGAGTGAACTAACGGCACAGTGTAATTTTACGTAGGCATATTTATCTGAGAAATACAGACTGACGATCGGTTAACAGCGACAGGAAAAGCCTGCTGATAATTGTTTGAGTGTAAACCACAGATAAAAAGGCCTGAAATGAGGGTAATCCAACACGAAAGTTGACCGACACTGATCGTTGTTGTTGTAATCAGGCTTCGGTTCTTCGTTTGTTTTTCACCCCATTTCTACATTCTAAAGCTAACGAGACATGTTTTATGTGTCCTATGTTTAAGTTTAGTGGTATTAGTCGTAGTAAGCTCATGTAAATTGGTTTTCTTAGCAAATGTAAACAGGCTACGGCGGCAAGTCGGCCTTTAAGCAGCCCCTGAAAGATCGGCCAAAGGATCACGGTCACCGAGAGGTCACATATAGGCTAAAAAGCGCGTTTTTTTTTCAGAAAACGGTTGCTTTAAATTCCGTGAAACTTTGGGTATATCATCGATATACTAAAGTTGCGAACTGAATGACTTTTGATGAACATCGGTCCAACGGTCAACGTTAAATAGGAGTTTAAATTTAGGATCAAAAGGCTTGTTTAAAACTTCATGAAATTTAGGATATATCATCGCTACAGTAAGGTTTCAATCTGAACAAAATTTGACGAAGATCGGTCCAAGGGTCAAGGTCACCGAGATGTCACGCTTGCTTTTAAGAAAACCGTTTTTTTTTTCAAATTCGTTGAAACTTAGTATATATCATCGCTATAGTAAGGTAACTAGCTAACTGGCTTATGATGACCATTGATTTAAGGGTCAAGGTCGCCGAGAGATTGCACAGGAGCTAAAAAGCTTGTTACCACAAATACACAAGACACCGTTTTTTTTTTAAATTTCGCAAAACTTTGGACCAAAAAGCTTTTTACCAAATCTTTCAAATTTCATGAAATTTTGGATATATCATCCAAACACTAACGTTTAGATGGGATCAATGGTCAAAGTCACCGCCTTTTCAAATTTCTAGAATTTTTTTACTCCCAAAAACCTCGGAGAATTCTTCAAGGAGGCAGTGTGCGTGCGTGTGTGCATGTGTGGGAGGGGGGTCTTGGCAGTCAGAGTGATAGTTCCTCAGTCCGCCACAGGTCTTCCATCGGTGAGACAAATCGAATTTCAATCGACGCATTATGTTGGACTCATTCCCGCCATCCAACAGCCAGTAGCTTCCGGGGTCTTGGTGGCCCCTGAACCTCGCCTGAACTATGAAATAATCTTGAGGACGACGTTAAACATCAATCAAGAACGGGACTGAATGTCTCGTCTACTTCTGACCTGTCGGTGTAATAGCTTTTTAGATTCCATCCCCCATTTAATTTGCATTTTCGACTTTGCATACCGAAGAAATGACACTCATTTGTCACACTTCCTAGTCGGATGCTGCTAACGGGGACAGTTCTACTCAGTTTTACTCTAAAACGTTTCATTATTAAGAAGGCTTATATAAGGAGTAAGTTTAACTGCCCAATCAATGTCTCATTACCAGTAGTCCGAAATATCTGCGCTGATGATGTAAGACATTTTCTGACAGATAGGCCATCATCATCGTCAGAACGCATTTGATCAATTTACTGGGAATTCCTTGACACACTTCGGGTTGGCAAGACCACCTCTCGTTTCTCATCAAAAATATCAAGATTCTCTACATAACTTTTAAAAATAAAATTACAAACCCGTACTTAAATGGTTTCCCTTTCTCCTCGCACCAATCTGAAGTCTGTGCGTCGACACAAGCCATAGATCTGCCCGGTTAAATTCAAACTGTACCAAACCTTTAGTTTACAAAAGTCGCCATTTGCATACTCTCACTGGTACGTCACTATATCCGGCAAGGGTCAACCTGTCACATGACTACCCCACTAGCAGGCGATATAGTTCATTGGTCGTGTTGCTTTTCTGTTGAAGTCACGTGAACCAACACAACCAATGAACTATATCGCCTGCCAGTGGGTAGTCATATGACATGTTGACCTTTCGCGCATATAGTGACGTATCAATGAGAGTATGGAAATGGCGACTTTTGTAAAATAAAGGTTTGGTACAATGTGATATTTAACCGGGCAGATCTATGGCTGGTGTCGACATACAGACTTCAGATTGGTGCGAGGAGAAAGGGAAATCATTAAAGTACGGGTTAGCAATTTTATTTTTTAAAAGTTATGAAGAGAATCTTTTTGATGAGAAAAGAGAGGTGGTCTTGCCACCTCGAAGGGTGGCAAGAAATTCCCAGAAAATTGATAAAATGCGTTCTGACGATGATGATGGTCTATCTGTCAGAAAATGTCTTACATCATCATCGCAGATATTTCGGACTACATTACCAGGTGCTATTAATTGACTCTGCAAGTCGAATACAAACCTCGCGGCCGGGTAATATTACCAGATGAATCAAGTTCGTATTAGCCGTAGGGGTGTATTGGCTGAGTTCAAGTCATATTGACCGAGTTCAAGTCATATTGGATTGACCATTCACGGAATGCGGGTGAAAGACGCAATTAACATGTGACGTCCCAGAGTTTGACAGAAGCAGACGACAGATGTTGATATCAACATGTCTACACCAGAGCTCGTTGTGCAAGGCCTTATTGACAGGATATTAGAGTTAGAAGAAAAACTACTGTAAGTGAATCCGATTGCCGTTTTAGGACAGTGAAAGAGGAAGAAACTTCTCTACTTATCCAGGAACAAAACAAACAAAAACACAGAAAGCAAAAGGTCGGACGTCAATTTGTTTTAAGCATGGATAAAATGTTCAGACCAGCTGCTTCCTGAAAACATACCTCCTGTTCAACTTGACAGTTTGCATGGACATAACTTCCACAGTCTATTAATAAAAATATTATGACTAGAGTGTTTTCATATTGCCTTGGTATTGGCCTTCGGGTGGCTGTATTAGCACCTTCAGGCCAATATCAAGGCAATACGAAACCACTCGATTAATAACATATATTATTAATTGACTTTCAATGTTATTGGCAAAATACAGAGAAACGGTCACACTCATACAGGGCTTACCAGGGCCAACACGAACAAACTAGACTAATATGAACAAACAAGGCTAGGGAGCGCAAGTCACGTGTGAATTCCACAAATTTCCTGTCACCGGCACTCCATTGCGCATGTGACTGAGCGTTTTTCGTTCCAAAATGACGTTTAAATCTGACGTTATGGAACGAAATACGTCAAATTGCAACGTCATCAAAAACGTACTAAATTGCGTCATCTGTCACCGGATATCACAAAATCTCGTAATAATTCTTATGAGACTTGCGCTCCCTATACGGACTGGGTCAATACGAGATCAAACATTGGCGACCGTTTCATTGCTATCACTTCAAAACCCCAACGCCATTTTTCTTGAAATCATCAACAGAAAAAAAGAAAATAGCCAATGTACAGTTAAAGAAACACAAATATTCCGTCTATTTCATTCAATAATTTAAAAATTGCATTAATAATAATTTGTAAAAATAAAGAAATATGTTCCTATGTTTTATGTACAAAAGGGGGACAACTCTTGGTAAAGAAATGTTTAAGAAAATACTAGTCAGCTTTCTTTGCGAATGTGTCTATTGAAGTACTATTATTTTTAAAATATATAAATATTTTATGAAAAAAACAACAAAGAACATAGAAAGCCAATTAATCAAATTGTCATTAATCAGGATATTCCCTATTGGCCTTGTCACAGGTCCTCGGACAGCCGTATTAGCCCTCGGCCTTCGGCCCCGGACCAATACGACTATCCTCGGACTTGTAACAATGCCAATAGGGAATATCCTGATTAATAACATCATATCATTCATAGATCCAAAGTGACGGATGAAGATGACAAAAACATTAAAAACAATGTCAGAATGCATCTTGATCATGTACTATGTATTATCATATTGGTCCTATTTGTCTATATTTATATTCCTCAACCTGCATTCGAGTTGTAAGAATATATTTCGGTGAGACTGCGAGAACATTCCGGCCATCCAGCAGCCTGTAGCTTCCGGGATCTTGGCGGCCCCTGAACCTCGCCTGAACGGTGAAAAGCTAGTTGAACACAGCAGCTTAAAAAATCTTGAATTACCTTAATTCCAGGTCCTTTTGTCTGTAGCTATTAAACAGTCTCCAACTATTCGGCAGACAACGTGTGATGTCCCTCAACCCAAATCTTTCGTCTGTATTTCTCAGATAAAGTTGGGTAAATTATGTACAGTTAGGGCGCCTTGGCGCATGCCTGTTTGCATTACGGTATGATTTCATTAAATCATATATTTGGTTCAACCAAAAGTTGGTTGAGATGTGCTTATCAAAGGGAATAAACATTAGAAATATGTCTGTGTAGTCTAATAATATTAAAAGTCGGCAATGACGCGTTTCACAACAACCAATCATGAATTACCTATCGAAACTGGGAGATGGACAAACATAGACAGAGCCAGTCGGAACACTCTTCGCTCGCTACCGGTCAACTTTGACACGCCTCGGACACAGTCGGAACACACTTCGGTTGTCTTCGCTCGCTACCGGTCGGCTTTGACACGCATATTTCACGCAAGTAAATCCCCGAAGTTATCAGACTGGCCTCGGACAGTCTGCGTATTTTGAGCTGAAAACAAAGGGCGTCGAAAGAACAATATTTTACTGCAGACGAAAAAAGAAAATAAAACTAATTATAAATTTATTAGGCCTAAATGCTAATACTATTTAGAAAGATATTTGTTTATAGGCATATATGTTATTTAGCCCAGTAAACCATATCATTAGTAACGCAAGAAGGTAGACGCAGTTTCGGTACCTATCAGGAATCCTCCAATGCTGCAATTATATAACTGATCGAGGCTGAAAGTTAAAGGCCCACTTGCCGCCGTAGCCTGTTTAAATTTGCTAAGAAAACCAATTTACATGAGCTTACTACGACTAATACAAATAAACTTAAACATAGGACACATAAAACATGTCTAGTTAGCTTTAGAATGTAGAAATGGGGTGAAAAACAAACGAAGAATCGAAGCCTGATTACAACAAGAAAGATCAGTGTCGGTCAACTTTCGTGTTGGGTTACCCTCATTTCAGGCCTTTTTATCTGTGGTTTACACTCAAACAATAATCAGCAGGCTTTTCCAGTCGCTGTTAACCGATCGTCAGTCTGTATTTCTCAGATAAATAGGCCTACGTAAAATTACACTGTGCCGTTAGTTCACTCACTCGATTGAAACATAAAATCGCCAATAGGGGGACAGTGTGGTTTGTTTACGTTACGGGCACCTAACAATTCAAATTTTCAAATTCAAATTAAAAATACAAAGTGACGTCCAAACTTTTAAATTTTGGTAAAAATAGAAAGTTCCTAACTTATATTGTCTGGGGAAAATACAGAAAACGGACTTTCTTTTTTAATGTAAACAATATTCCTGATTTTCGCGGCAAGTGTGCCTTTAACAAATCGGGCGTTTCGGTCCCTGGCATTATCACGGGGAAACTTGTGTGGACCCCTCAAGAAGATTTTGGAATTGTACGTCTCACAGCTACCTATTTGGTCGCCATATTTAAAATGACCTGCAGACTATTCGAGGTATTTCACGTACGTACGTAAATCCCCGAAGTTTCAGAGTGAAACAGATCTTACAGAATTTATCCTCTATGGCAATCGAAATCCATTATCTTTCTTACTGGAAATCCTTAAATGAAACAAGAAATCAGTACCTACCCAAACTATTATGTTACTTAGCCAAGTTATTCAAAATACGAAAGTATGTTGTTCTTACATTCCATAAAAGTAAAAATTCAGCCAATCAGTGTCATATTCCACAATCGTTTGATTAAAAGCAACTGTTTTGTATAGTAATATAATATTCAACTGCGTATATAACTAATTTGCTTTTCTCTCAAGTTTGATCATACTTTGATAATTTATCATTTTTTCTGTGAGTAAAGTTAGCCACTCTATATCATTCTCCTCCGCTAATATGTGTCGGCTCCAAATACATTGCTTATTTTGCTATTAAAGGGGCATGAGCTGCCAAAATGTTGATATTTCGACGTTATAACAAAAGGTTGAAATTATTGGCTATTTTTCTCAAGGCGTAGAATTTAGAAGCTTTCCAGTGCTTCTAGTCTCGAAAATGGACGATAAAGTTTTGGTCTGAACTAACTTTGACCTAGAATGAATGAATGGTCGTCCCGATTATTTAAATTTTGTTTACTTTTATAACACGCTTTCGGTTCGTACAGGCCACATACTGTATGGATTTTCCTCATTCCAAAGCTAATCATTTAGTTTTTCGATGGCCTTCAATTCGTCTTTCTGTCGTGACGATCAGATTGATTGATTGATTCATTGGTGTTTTACGCCGCGCTCAAGATTATTTCACTTATATGGCGGCGTTGCCAGTTTTATTGTGGGAGGAAACCGGGCTCTGTGCCCGGAGGAAACCCACGACCTTCCGCTGGTAACTGGCAACCATCCCACATAGGTCGTTCGAGTGAAAACCCAGTCAGAAAATTTTCCAATTTTTGGACTGAGTGGGATTCGAACCCGCGACCCATTGGTGGAAGGCTGTTTGGATTGAGCGTCCAACGCTCTACCTACTGAGCCACGGAGGCCCCCGTGACGATCATGAAAAAAGTGTGAATTTTGGCAGCTCCTGCCACTTTAAGTATATATGTATGATATTCCCCAATATACAATCTAGATTTTCTGGGTGCAATTAAGTTAGATGGAATTAAGCATCTGCTGGTTACACTGAATGTGAAGATTGGAAAGTTATAAGTTAGGAAATTGAATACCAAAGATGAAAAGATTTCTCTTTATTTGTTGTGATCATCTCATCTTCTCAAACCAAACAAAATCTACGTGGCCGATCATTCCGTATATCACCTTTGCGGAACACAACGGTACAATCCATGCAGAACTGCGACGTTAGATAATCTAGTTAGTTGATCGCATCTTATAAAAAGGTCTCGCAAAACGTCACAAGTAAGTAAGCGGTGTGTGGAGTAGGCTATATGGCCAGGCTAGTGGGCTACTTCATCACAGGTTCCCCTTGACAAGTCCTGCACTCGTGATGGGGTATAAAGGTCTAAATGATATACATCTTTATAACACAATTAGAAACTTGTCTCCGTGGTTATTTTAGACAAGAGTATTTTCCCTGTGAGGGTGTGTTTTAGTGTTCATAAATAGAATAAAGATATACTTACCAGTAATTATAAGCCGGAGAGGGTGACATTCAGAATACTTTCATTGTTTTATGACTATATATAAATATTTCTTAATATTTTCCATTTAACAGAGCATGCAAAAAATTAGTACCACCATTTGGCGATGATAATTTTGTCCAGGGCACTAAAAGGTTACAGGGTACAATTTTATTTCCGATTAGCGACATTGCTAAGGTTTAAACTTGTATATCTACACGAGGCACCCTAAACAACCAAACAAAACATACCGAATTTACGCTACACACGATTCAACATTGGGTATTTTGACACTTTGCAGTCAACACATTTTCAGCCAATGTGCAATATTTTTAAAATTGGTTAGAAATTAGACAAGCACACAAAAAATCGCCAATCAAGCATTGATTGGAAATTTAAAATGTGCACTATAGATATGCATATTCAAATAACCCAGATACAAAAATATAAGTAACTTGAATATCTTGATTTACTCAAAAGACAGCGGGGGCCTCCGTAGCTCAGTAGGTACAGCGTTGGACGCTCAATCTGAAGAGCCTTTCACCAATGGGTCGCGGGTTCGAATCCCACTCAGTCCAAAAAAAAATTGGAAATTCTGACTGGGTTTTCACTTGAACGACCTGTGTGGGATGGTTTTTTTTTTTTTTTTTTTTTTATTTCCACATTTTGGTATTTCTACTGTTGTACACATTTTGCTTTTGCACAGCCGCTACATAGGTACATATAAAAAAGCATGTAAGACCTTATGCACTCACAACGAACAAAACAAAAAACAACATATTTTACATTAACATTACATCTTAACATGTTCTTAACAAGTTATCAAAATTTGACCAGTTTTTTTCAAAAACAGAAAGCTTTTCATTTTTTATTGCAATGCATTTTTCTTGCTTTATAAAGTCAGTGACTGTAAACTTGAGTTCAGTGATTGAGGGTATTTTTTCCTGACACCTCGTTTTATAAATGTAATACCTAACAATTAACAGAATGCCATTTATAGCACAAAAGTATTTTGACCCATTTGCCTGACCCAGGATTAACTCCAGCCTATTTGGATTAAATACTGTCCCTGTTGATTGATAAATCCAGGTATTTAGTTGACCCAACACGGCGGAGGTAACCCTGCAATCAGCAAATAGATGTTCAATGGTTTCATTTGCTGTGCCGCAAAAAGTACATTTAGCTTCAGTCTTTATATTTATTTTGACCAAATATTCATTTGTTGCCAGGATTCGATGGTTTATCCTATATTGAAACCATTGAAGTTTTGTATTTTTGCAACATTTAAAAGGTATTTGGTAGATGTAAGGCCAGTTTTCTGGTGGCATAATAATATCTGTCCATTTTCTTTGACTTGTCGGGTTTTGTTATTGGATATTGGTTAGATATATGGCCTTACATCCTTTCTTTTCTTTTAGAATTATTTTTAATTTCAAGGGTAGATTAAGATCTGTTTTTACAACCTTCGTTTTTAAAATCCGTAAAGAAGCCATGTAAGTTTTCACAGCACGGCATACTTTATGATATTCAAAATAGTTTGTATTTACATTATAGAGTTCTAAAAACTGTTGATAATCCAAAAAACATCCAAAACAATCCAATATATCCCCAATACAATAGACTTGTTTATCATACCATGAATTATACATAATTGGTTTTCTATCAATGAGAATGTCATTATTTTCCCAAATACTAATACTATATAAATCAGCACTAGAGAAAGGTTGAATTCTAGCATTGGTTTTCAGCCATGCTAATAAAACATCATTCCAGAAACCATTTGAACGTGTATGACAAAGCTTTGATAAATGATTGTCTCCCTTGTTTATGAGATCGACTATGGTACAGTAATAACTCTCAAATAATGGTTTGTATTGTGATGTGCTAGTAGTTAGTTTCCTTATCCAAGTAGTTTTTAACGCTGGTATGTAGTCCCACAGACTAGTCATTTTTAGACCCCCATATCTGTAAGGTTGCACAATCACAGTTCTCTTTACTTTATCAGGTTTTTTGCTCCATATAAACTGAAAAAATAGTTGCTCCAAACGCTTAATAACATTTTCGGATGGAGAAGGTAAACATAAAAATAAATTATTTAATTTACTAATCATCAAGGATTTTAGTATTGTTATACGTCCTAATGGTGTTAACAAGCGTTTCGACCATTGTGATAATTCCCTTTCTATCTCTTGTATTCGTTTTTCAAAGTTAGATTCAACCATAGTATTCAAAATCACAGAGAATAATATACCTAGATACATAAAATCGGACTGATCCCAATCTAATTTATACCTATGGTTAAACGTTTCACCCCCAAACTTTTTACAGCCAATCCAGATACATTTTGTTTTGTTATTATTGACCTTTAGACCCGAGAGCAAATAAAATTTATTTAAAATTTGCAGTGACTCTTTCAAGGATTGTTCCGATCCATCTAACAGAAGAGTTGTGTCATCTGCAAACTGAGTCAATTTAAATTCACAGTCACCTACTTTAATCCCTTTAATTTTTTTATTCTGTTTTATTAATATAGATAAAATCTCTACACATAGCAAGAATAAATACGGTGAGACCGGATCCCCCTGTCTACAGCCTCGTGTGACTCTAAAAAAACTTGATAGCCAACCGTTTTGTGTCACACATGCTTTAATGTCAGTGCAAAACAAATTAATCCATTTTTTAATAGAATCCCCGAAGTTGAAAATATCTAAAACTTGAGATAAGTATTTCCAAGAGACTGAATCGAACGCCTTTTCAAAATCTATAAATATTAGAAGGCCTGGTAAATCCCTTGTATTTGTATAGCTTATGAGGTCGTAAATAAGTCTAATATTATCCCCTATAAATCGACCGGGAAGAAAACCTGATTGACTGTGTAATATAAGATCGCTAATAACAGATTTAATACGGGCAGCTATACATCCTGAGGCTATTTTGTAAACAACATTTAATAATGAAATAGGCCGCCAATTTGTTAAGTATTGTTTTGGCTTATCTCCCTTAGGAATGCAGTTAATTATCGCCTCGCGTTGTGTCTCTGATAAACACTCCCTTTCATACCCTCTATTTAATGATTTTAAAACAAATGACCCTATATCTTTATAGAAAAATTTGAAAAATTCCACAGAGAAGCCGTCTGAGCCTGGAGATTTTTCATTTTTCATTTTCTGCAAACAACTAAGCAATTCACTTGATGTTAATTTTCCTTCCAAATTAGTTTTTTGTTCCGATGTTAGACGTGATACCTCCAAGTTGTTTATTTGCTCCTTTAAATCCATTATTCCCACTTTTTCTTTTTCACTAAATAGATTTTCGTAATAGCTTTTAACCTTTTCTAAAATGTCGAATTGATTTACTACCATTTCCCCTGAATCCGTTTGAATTTTTGGTATAGTTTTATTAACGAAGTTCCTTTTTTCTAAAGAACAAAAATATCTAGTGGGTTTCTCACCTAGTTCTATCCATTTCGTTCTGCTTCTGATTTCATATCCTTTCATTTTTTCTTTTCTTAAAATTTCTAGTTCTAGCTTTTTTCTATTTAAAAATTCAAAATCAATTGGTTGTTTTTGTTCGTTTAAGAGAATTACTCTTTCTAGTTCTAGTTCCCTTTTATTACATGCTTTTTTCTTAAATGAAGCATAAGAGATTGTTTTTCCTCGAATATTCATTAAGAGAGTTTCCAGAAAAAGTTGATCATCGATCACAAATTGAATGTCATCATCCAGAATTTTATCAAAATTCTCAAAGTTATAAATGGGAATCGCATATGATTCCTTTGTCTCTCGGATGCACGTTTGGATTTGCTTGACATATTCTATATCATACAGTAAGCTGTTGTTAAATTTCCAAAGACCCTTTCCACGAGTAAACTCATTTAGTTTAACACTTAAAACAACTGCAGAATGATCCGAACGATAACTTGATTCAATCTCAATTTTTGTGATACTAGGGAAAAAACTTGCATTTATCAGGAAGAAATCTAAGCGAGCTTGTTTTAGAGGGTTTCGACGCCGCCATGTATACCTCTGAAGGTGGCTATGAGTAGCCCTAAAGGGATCGATCAAACCGTAAGTGTCCATCATATCTAGGACAACTTGACGTGCTAGGGGATTGTTTATATGTAGATAGTGTTTACTGTCTAGCTCTGGGGACAACACAAGATTGAAATCTCCACATATTAAAACATAATTGTCTACATCAATATATTCCTGTAAATTCGTGAAAAAATCAGGCGTATCGTTGTTTGGGCCGTACAGATTTATAATTGAAATTAAATGATCTTCAATTTTGAGGTCAACTTTCATAATGTTCCCACCTATCTTTGATTCTTTTGAAAGAATCTTCATGTCGAAATTTTTACTGAAAAGTATGCAAACACCTTTTGAAGAAGAGGTATGTGAATTAAATACGACCTCCCCACCCCACTCCGCCTTTATCTGGTCTTCAATATCTATTGTGAAATGAGTTTCCTGAAGGCATATAATATTATAGTTTTTTGATTTTAAATACTGAAAAACACCCTTACGTTTTTCTACCTTGTTAAGACCTCTACAGTTAAAGGTTACAAATTGTATACAGTTATCCCATGCCATGGCTATATTTATAGGGTAGATTTTCTACGTTTAGTTTTATACCCATGTAGTAGCTGGGAGCGAATGTAAAATGGTTAAAATAGCAAATACAAGTCTGTGGAAATGTTATAAAAGAAAAAAAAAATTGGAAATTCTGACTGGGTTTTCACTTGAACGACCTGTGTGGGATGGTTGCCAGTTACCAACGGAAGGCCATAGAGCCCGGTTTCCTCCATTGAATATGTGTACACTGTAACGGACAATCATTGACTATGTGTACACTGTATCGGACAATCATTGACTGTGTGTACACTGTATCGGACAATCATTGACTATGTGTACACTGTATCGGACAATCATTGACTATGTGTACACTGTATCGGACAATCATTGACTGTGTGTACACAGTATCGGACAATCATTGACTATGTGTACACTGTATCGGACAATCATTGACTATGTGTACACTGTATCGGACAATCATTGACTGTGTGTACACTGTATCGGACAATCATTGACTGTGTGTACACTGTATCGGACAATCATTGACTATGTGTACACTGTATCGGACAATCATTGACTATGTGTACACTGTATCGGACAATCATTGACTATGTGTACACTGTATCGGACAATCATTGACTATGTGTACACTGTATCGGACAATCATTGACTATGTGTACACTGTATCGGACAATCATTGACTGTGTGTACACTGTATCGGACAATCATTGACTATGTGTACACTGTATCGGACAATCATTGACTATGTGTACACTGTATCGGACAATCATTGACTGTGTGTACACTGTATCGGACAATCATTGACTATGTGTACACTGTATCGGACAATCATTGACTATGTGTACACTGTATCGGACAATCATTGACTGTGTGTACACTGTATCGGACAATCATTGACTATGTGTACACTGTATCGGACAATCATTGACTATGTGTACACTGTATCGGACAATCATTGACTGTGTGTACACTGTATCGGACAATCATTGACTGTGTGTACACTGTATCGGACAATCATTGACTATGTGTACACTGTATCGGACAATCATTGACTGTGTGTACACTGTATCGGACAATCATTGACTATGTGTACACTGTATCGGACAATCATTGACTATGTGTACACTGTATCGGACAATCATTGACTATGTGTACACTGTATCGGACAATCATTGACTGTGTGTACACTGTATCGGACAATCATTGACTATGTGTACACTGTATCGGACAATCATTGACTATGTGTACACTGTATCGGACAATCATTGACTGTGTGTACACTGTATCGGACAATCATTGACTATGTGTACACTGTATCGGACAATCATTGACTATGTGTACACTGTATCGGACAATCATTGACTATGTGTACACTGTATCGGACAATCATTGACTGTGTGTACACTGTATCGGACAATCATTGACTATGTGTACACTGTATCGGACAATCATTGACTATGTGTACACTGTATCGGACAATCATTGACTATGTGTACACTGTATCGGACAATCATTGACTATGTGTACACTGTATTGAACAATCATTGATTATAAACAATTGAAATTTCCTAACAATTCGTTCAAAAGTTTGGTTGCAGTGAAACATTTTTTTCGAATTGATCCCAATTTGGATTGTCAGCCTTTTAATAAACCTTTCCAAATTGTTAACTGAATAAAAACATATTAAACGTACACTACTTAAAGTTGGGCCTGATAAGTATCAAGTATTAAATTGTGCACATATTTGGTCTTGATATATTTCAAAATAAAAGCAATCAAGTTTCAAGTAGGAGATTTATATCGATCCAGTCGATACATTCTTACAGAAATGTCGTTATTTCAGTCCAAGTGTGAGAATGATTTAGAATTTTAAAAAAAAACTGAAAACAAATTACAAAAAGCTCATTATATATTTTTGTTAATATCCTGAGAATATGATTAACTTTTTTTAATTTTCAGCCCAACAAGGAAGGTCGAACCTCTAAACTGTGCGACGCCCAGTCAATATCCCCGTGCACACCTTTGGCAAAACAAGTGTAAGTTCCACTATCGGTTACTTCTAATCTCTGCAGGACGAAGTTCCCAATGGTAGATGCTATCTTCCCCTTCTGGTCTCTCCAGAAACCTTCTACTTTAGGTTGAGAAACAACCTGACAAGTGAAATTAGCTGACTGTCCTACTGTTGTTACGTTAGGTGATATTGCAACGGTTACTATGGGGGCAGCTGTGGAAAAATACAAAATAACATAGCATTATAACGATGGGTAAGAAAAACGCATCTTTAGCCAATTGCAGTATACAGGTAACAGCAGAACAACCCACATATATAATCGAGGGACATATCTTGGACCGTTTCAATTAAAATCCCGACAAGGGTGTTAAATAAGGAAACTGTGTAAAAGTGTAACATTCGATAGCAAATCAACTACCATTGAGCATAGTTTACATGTTCCTATTACAAACGCGGGGCCTCAGTGGCTCAGTAGGTATAGCGTTGGACGCTCAATCCGAACAGCCTTCCACCAATGGGTCGCGGGTTCGAATCCCGCTCAGTCCAAAAATTGGAAAATTGTCTGACTGGGTTTTTCACTCGAACGACTTATGTGGGATGGTTGCCAGTTACCAGCGGAAGGTCGTGGGTTTAATCCGGGCATAGAGCCCGGTTTCCTTCCCAATAAAACTGGCAACGCCGCCATATAAGTGAAATAATCTTGAGCGCGGCGCAAAACACCAAACAACAAACCAACCTATTATAAACCTACATGGAAATATGTTTAATAACGTGTTTGATGACGCACACAAAACATATATAACTTTTTTTAGCTGCCATAATTTGTGGCACACCTCAAATTAAACCTCTGCTGCTGAAATTGAAAATAAATAACATGTTTTTCAAGAAGAAGGCACGGATGTTCAGAATTTTACTTACTGTCAACAGTTAAGGATTCGCTTCTTGTGATCAGTCCTAAATTCGGATAGACGAGAGCAGCACATTTCAGTTTTTTCCCAGTGTGATTTTTGTGAGCGATAAACGTGAAGTTCTGGAGGACATTGAATCCTTCCGAATCGTCTCTGGTAAGTTGAATAGGTGATTGAGAACCTATCAACTCACCGCCAAGATACCAGAACAGCTGAGGGATTGGATTGGAACCGGTTACGTTGCAAGTGGCTGTTACCTCGTGATGTTCCCGAATAGGACTGGACAGCGACAGTTTCAGTTTCTCTGGACCGTCTGAGGAAATAAAACAAGTACAGATTGAAATGTAGTGTGGGTTTCCCTTGAGGTGGGAATTTGATATTCACAATTCATATACTTTTAGGTTCGATATTCAAATCGCAATATCCCAACTGACTTTCGGACACGCGTCTTGGAACGTATGCATCCGCTTTAGAGAAAAAATGGTGACTTTCTGTTTCCGTACAGAAATAACACGCTGTTTTGACTGAACACTACCTCAGCAAGATGAGTGGAGAAAGAAAGCTTTGGTGATAAAATTCCAGGATTAAAAAGGAAATAAATCTTTCCCTTGTCAGAATCATTTCACTGTTTCTGTCACAGATTAAAACAATATGGCTTAGTCTTAAATAATATATCAGTGACGGTAAATCGATTGCTTGGTTGATTTTTTACGTTGCACTCAAGATTATTTACTTATATGTTGGCGTAGTCGAGTACCTGGCAACTCCACATAGGGCAACGAGTGGAAAATCCACTTTTTCAATTTTTATTTGGTCTGAGTGTGATTCGAGCCCTCGCCGCATCGATGGAAGGTCTGTGTGGGACTGAGGAACGATCATTTTAATCCACTGGACCACCGAGGTCCCACGGTAAATGGAAATCTGGTGCATATGCTAATATATAAAATGGCTTATTTGGAATATCAGCAAGTTCATTCCCTCTTAGTCCTACGTGAGCAGGTACCCATGTAAATGTTACGCTAACTTCTTTCTTAAGTAAAGATTATACTTATTTAAGTCTGTTTTAAAACGTGGCACATATTTGTTTTAGTGTCGCGGTAGAGTGCCTGTTTTGTATTCAGCGGACTGCTAGCCTTAACCAATTGGACATTGCTTCTGTCCAACCGCTGCGGTCGCCTGCCCAATTAGGACATGCTGGTCACTAGGCTTATTTATAGCGTGCTGTAATGCGCTGATAGGCCAGTGCACGTCTCTCGCTCTTGCTGCCCGGCCTCTAGCTTAGCTTGACCCACCCACCTCAATCGAGATCTCGTGCCATTCTACGAGATCTTCAACTCGAGACATGGCTCGAGAGCCGTCGCACTCCATCTTGCGCATAGTTAACTGCAAGAAATCTACTGAGAATTTTTAATCTATATACTATTTCTTTCTCTGTTCTATTCTGTTCGCAAACATGTAACCCTATCATAATATGCTGCATTGCAGGTTCTTAGGGCAGAGATACTTGTTAAAAATCAAAAATATAATCGGCACTACATCAGCTCTTAAATACATTAAAAACAAGATGGCAGCGCCCATGGATGTCAAGGCAAAATATGATATGGACTTCAAGGTATTTCATGGTATATTATATGTATTAGGAGAGTAGCAATCAATATAACAAAACAGGTTGTCGGCGGCTTAAACGTTACCTACCAGAATTATATCGAATATCTCTCTACACAACCCAGCCAACTATCAGTGTCACGTGTCGTTGTTTACAATTTTAAGGACGTGGACAGCAGTGGTCTCCCTTTGTAAAGCAACATGTCACTCAATCGTTTTAGAGTTGATATCTCAACGAATGGCAGAAGGATCAATCTCTATTTTAGATTGCCACCCACCTCTCCCTAATTATGGCTATGAATGAATATTGGGTTTTATTGTGCTATATTCATTCATCGCTATATTTTATGGGTCCTTACCACTTGCTTGCGCTTGCTCTGTTCTAGTTAGTTTTAAATATTTTTTACGACAATAAACGTTTATCTCATGCCAAATCTGTGTCGACGTTTTAGTGGGATAAAATGTATAATTTCTAAAAGAAGAGGATGATAGTTGCTATAGTTGAAGAAGCTTAGGGCTTAGGAGTACAGCAAAAATTGAAGGCACAAATTGCTAAACGCTCTGAAGAGAAAACAGATACGTCACCCGTCAGTCGGAAGTTCTTACTCTGGGATGAAAAACGCTCCTCGGACTCTTTCATTTTCAGGGCACTTTGGGCCATCAGTGACAATCTGTTAATAGTTACTATTAACAAATAATTCCACAGCGCAATGCTTTGAAATATAGGAAGGGTCTGATTTCAAAATTTTGCCAGTGTAAATCTATATATACCAATTGTAGATGCAATCGTCACGGAGGAAATGGTGTAACCTCTGGAGTTAAAATTGACTTTTCGGTATAAGCCACACCATTCAAAACATGATTTGCCCTTATATTGAAAGATTGTGTTCGCCATCTTTTATATACAAGGCAATCAGATTCCACAGAATCAAATGCAGATGCTGAAGAGCTATTAACATATGATCTTATGAGAAATGAAAATTTAAAAGTACGCATCAATCGTCTAAACTCTAAAGGTCATTCGTTGTACATGATTTGAAGCACGTTTAAAGGGTTGGTTGGTTGTTTTAGCTTATTGGCGCGTCCATTCGTATGAATGGTGTACGCCAACGTTTAAAGGGGTTTGTCTTCAAAGTCCCAGTGCATATCCCAAGACCAGTGCAATGCACAGAATCAAATATTTTCTTATTTGATAGTGATGCTGATGAGTAAGATTCTGAACAATAGTCCAGTAAAGATTTAACTAGAGCTCTATATAACAGTAATGTATGCATTTGGACCAGCTTTGTCTTTCAGTGTACCATATTGCGGAATTTTCTGCATATAGGGAGCAGTTCGTTTATGACAAATCGTGTATGGCAACATTGAATAATGTGGGAAAAATAACCCTAACACATCCAAACATACGGCCCCCAATAACAATATTTCTCATTTTAATTAGCAGCCCCCCTCTCCCTCCAAAACTTATCATAGTCTTTTTCAATGTCAAGGAACACCGCTAAATTACATTTTTTTTACAAAGATAGTGAAACAATTTACTTTTCTTTTAATAATATCATTCCCCAAACCTAACACAATGATTTTTAGAAGTAGGTAATAGTTGTTTTTATGTGTGCTGTTGTAGTTATTAAAGTGTTGTCGCAAGACGTATATTGAAAACTAATTATCTTATGTGTTTAGTTGTTGTTGATACTAGCGTTGTTGTTGTTGTACTAGTTATCTTTAATGTGAATTTTAACAATTAAATTGAAGAAGTTATACCTGTTTAAACTGGAGATAGAATCCTCAAGTATAAAAGAAACATCTTACCATAATGGTTAATCGTTCTCAGCTTTAGTATGTCAACAAAGTTGAATTGAAATCTCTGCAGGTTAATGTCCTTGACTGTAGCATAAGGTTGTCAGCCATGTTTGAATACTCTCTAAACTTGACATTTTATTTCTAAATATTCAAAACTATCAAAGATAGTACTTTTTACTGTTTATTTTTACAATAACAATTACACTATTATGTCCAGTTGCTAAAATACCAAAATGTAAGGAAAGGAACCTTATGAAAAGCCTATATTTAGGAACACATTTTATTTAAGAATCCATTTTGTGTAGAGAGTACTCATTTGACAAGTATAAAAGGCGGGAAATTTGAGAGATTCAGTGACTAGCTCCCTATTATTGGACAAGTCCACTTCTCCTGAAGAAACTACCCGAGGAAATACCTGACATACCCGAATAACCTGACCATAGGATCATTGGAAACTAAACCACCTTAAAAGGTATGGGATATTACAGGGAACAGATGGAAGAGGCCTGGTGAGGTCAGAACAAGCCCTCTACTTTCACCCTCTGTATTCATGGGGTTACCCCATGAATCCTAGGGAGACTGTAAGACTTGTTGGCTCACTATACCCTGCTCCATTCAGTCCTTTCCGATGATTTTTCTGAACAAACATTAACCCATGAATTTCTTTATTAATCTCTGGTAAATATCTAACTGGATAATTTCAATAGGAATTCCAATATTAACCAGTAGATTATTACCCCATGAATTCATAGGGTAAATATTGTAAGTCAATCACTGGTAAATCTGAATCGTTTTCACTGAACTGCATTACACCCCATAGACCCATAGGGATGGATGGCACATACTAAAGACACTGGTGGGACAATTAGGACAAATTTACGCATTCATACCGATTGAACCTATACATATATTAAGGGAAAACCATACAATACAAGAAGACCAACCAAACATGAAGTGGATTACTATTAAAGAAATGAGTTATACAAGTGAAGCGCTACACATATAGCCCTTCCATATATGACCCCCCCCCCCCCCCCCTTTCTGCTGTGAAAAGTTATTTAATAAAGTTTTAAAATTGATTTCAAGCCTTTGTAACGATTTCTACGTAGTTAATTGATCTTCGGTACTGTACCAGAGCATGAGCAATGCCGCACTGCAGATAATTTAATATCTGTGAATTCAAATTGCTCATGATCTGAATCCAGACATAGATCTTTTAGGCGAACTGTAATTCCTCAACCCCCGCAGCGATCGAGATCGCTACATTATTTTGGCGCCCGAAATGGGACCTGTTAAATTCAACAGGTCCAGTGACATGAAATGAGGAGTTATAACACATGCCTATGAAACTACAAGCAGAGTTTTAAATACAAAAAAAAAAACAAAAAAAAAACAACAACAATATCAGATAAATCCATCTTTATTAGTGTGGTGATGGCAAGCAGTAGACCACAGAGGAGAAATAGGGGGAACCCTTTACTTACAGCTATTGGCGATGAAAATTACAGTACAGCCACTGACATGGATACACAAGGAAGTGCTGACGAAACACCCCAAGATATTATTCTAACTGTTCCTGGCCATGGAGATACATCTGACCAGCAAAATCAAATTCAATGTAATCAACTAAACAAAGACATTACTGAAAAAAATGGATCTTCTATAAAGGGAGCCATGGAAGAATTTTCTAAATCAATAATGGATAAAATGAGCCTATTAACGAAGGATATGGTTTCCTCTTGTGGTGAAAATAGTAGAAAAACAAATTCAAGAAAAACCAGGAATGATAATTTTTCAAGGACAGCTAGTAGGAAGGAAGCGTCTTCGTCAAGTGAGGAAGATACATCAACTGTTTCTATTCAACGTCTCAGGAGGAACAATGGAACAAAACTCCCACCATTTACGGGACAAGAGCCTTGGGAAGTCTGGTTAAATCGTTTTGAAGATGTGGCAGCCTTGAAAGGGTGGAACACTTCAGAAAAATTGTGTGAGCTATTACCACGAATTCAAGGAAAAGCTGGTGAATTTGTTTACGGTCAACTATCAAGGGAAGTTAGAAATAACTTTTCATTGTTAGTTGATGAGTTAAACCACAGATTTAAGAAAATAGAAACTTCAAAGAGATTTGGAGCCCAATTCAGTAACCGAAGACAAAAATTTGGGGAGAGTGCCGAAAATTATGCTGCAGATCTGAAACGATTGTACGATAAAGCGCATTTTAACCGAGACCGAGAGACTAGGCGTGAAGATCTCCTCAGAAGATTTCTTGATGGCATAGAGGATGAAAAAGCCAGATTTCATGTAGAATATATTAAAGAACCCGTAACTATCGACGAAGCAGTATATGAAGTGGTACATTTTCTGGAGACACAGCAAAGAACAAGTGGATATGAAATCCGTCAGAATAAAAGGCCGTCAAGATATATGAGAATTGAAGAACAAGTAAGTGACACATTAGATGTAGGTCACGGAATTAGGTCAGCCGTTCACGTGGAAAACGATTCACGACAAAAACAGTCTGAAGCAACAAAGAATAAACCAGTTCAAAAGCCACCCAAAGAAACTACAGAAAATCCAGCCGAGATCATAAAACTGAGGAAAGAAATTTCTACTATAACAGATATGTTTAAAGATTTGAAGTCGCAAATAGAATGTAGAAACAACAGAGGGCCCAACTACGAAAATTATAGAAAACCCCAAGTTTATGAAGATAGACTGAGAAGTAACCAAGTCAGAAATACAGGACCTAACGAGAGAAAACCATTTTCTGGTTGTTATCGCTGTGGTGGTAATCACTGGATTAGAGACTGTACTTACCAAGGTCAAGTCTCGTTGAATGCCACTGCTAAACCATTTGTGCCAGGAAATATGAATACGAAGAGAAGTGGAAATTCTCAACAACAAGCTTATGAAATTAATAGAAGACAATATCTCACAGAGTCGTCAAACTTACAGGGGGCGGCTCAGTAGACCGTGAGACGGCCCCCCAGCACAGAGGTCTACGAGCTACTAAAAATACAGGTTTAGGTATGGGGCGAGGGAGACCAAAGTATGAGGGAATTTACATTGATGGCACTGTCCAAAATATCAATGTTAAATTCACAGTCGACACAGGAGCCACAGCGACCATTATATCTGAACGCATTTTCGACGAGATTCCTGAACAGAATCGGCCGGAGCTAAAACAAAATGGAAGAGACCTGACCTGTGCTGATGGTAGAAAGTTGAAATACAAAGGAAAAGGAGTTTTTCAACTTACCTTAGGAAGCCTTCATCTAGAAAAAGATTTAACAGTTGCAGATATTGAGGATGATATTTTACTTGGAACAGACATTTTGCAGAATAGTCCTCAAGGGCCAGCAGACATATTGATGAGTGAAAACAGAATCATATTAGAGAATGTGACTATTCCCCTTGAACAAGTTTCATCAACTGGAATTAAGAAAGTAAAGTCAGCAGAAAACTATACTATTCCAGGCATGTCAGAGGTGTTAATAGACGTCCTACTAGATAAACCTAACATAAACTTCACAAAGGTTGATGCCATGATGATACAGACACTACCTTATTTTGCAGAGTCTAAATCATTGGTCATCTCACCTTGTGTGGTTAATGCTGGTTCAGGTAAGCCAATTATGATCAGAGTTTTAAATCCCTTTTTGGAAACTCAGAAAATAAGAAGAGGTGAACATATCGGGATTGCTGAGGAAACTCTGGAGAAACATATAACTGAAGCTATTGAAGAAGAAGATTCAAGTGAAAGAGGGAATTTTAACTCTGTTAAGAGAATTCTAAAAGGTAATAATTCACTTGATAGTATAAGATCGACAAATAGTCATCGAACTACGTTGATTGAAAACAAAGCACAGATTCCAACATACTTAGAAAAACTTCATGAAGATTCAATTCAGGATTTATCTTCAGAACAAACTTCTTAGGTGACAAGTTTATTGAATTCTTTTCAAGATGTGTTCTCTAAAGATGAATGTGATCTTGGGCTAACACATCTGATAGAACACAATATAGATGTGGGAAACAGCAAGCCTATTCGACAACCCCCAAGACGACTTCCTCTGTCTGTTGCGGGCGAAGAAAAATCAGCAATCGAAAAACTGCAAAAACAAGGATCTATTCAACCATCAACATCCCCTTGGGCGTCTCCAATAGTGTTGGTACGTAAAAAAGATGGATCAGTACGACCCTGTATTGACTATAGACGAGTGAATGCTGTAACAAGAAAAGATGCTTTTCCCCTTCCTCGTACACAAGACTGTCTTGATTCCCTTGAAGGAGCCGTTTGGTTTTCGACTCTTGATCTCACATCCGCCTACAATCAAGTACCGGTGAAGAAAGAAGATATACCAAAGACAGCCTTTGTAACTAAGAATGGTTTGTTTGAGTACACCACTATGCCTTTTGGATTGAGTAACGCTCCTGCTACATTCCAAAGATTAATGGAGTTAGCACTCAGTGGATTGCAGTGGACTAAATGTTTAATTTACTTGGATGACGTCATAATCTTCGGAAAAACGTTTGATCAACATTTAGACAGTCTTACGGAGGTACTCGTTCGAATAAGACAAGCTAATTTAAAACTAAAACCATCTAAATGTGAACTTTTCAAGAGGGAAGTGAAATTCCTGGGACATATCATATCAAGTGATGGGATTTTACCTAATCCAGACAACGTACAGAAACTTGTTGCCTGGCCAACCCCCAAAACAGTGGCAGACGTTCGTGCACTTCTTGGTTTGGGAAATTATTACAGAAGGTTTGTAAAAGATTTTTCCCAGATTGTGAAGCCCCTCACAGAGCTAACCAAGAAGAACTGTATTTTCAAATGGTCACCAGAGTGCCAAAGTGCATTTGAAAAATTGAAAAATATCCTTATCAGCCCGGAGATAATGGGATATCCTAACGATAATGGGAAATACATTCTGGACACGGATGCCAGTGATGTAAGCATTGGAGCAGTACTGTCACAAATTCAGGATGGAAGAGAGCGTGTTATTGCTTATGGGAGCAGAACGTTAAATAAGGCAGAGAGGAATTATTGTGTGACGGACAGGGAACTACTCGCAGTGAAACATTTTATGGAGTATTACAAGCATTATTTGCTTGGAAGGAGATTCTTGGTGAGGACAGATCATCAAGCAATAAAATGGTTGTTCAGCCTTCGAGAACCAAAGAACAGAGTTGCTCGTTGGATAGAGATTCTTTCGGCATTCGATTTTGAGATCGAGCATCGACCAGGAAAAAGTCATGGCAATGCTGATGGTATGTCTCGATGCCCAAACCCATGGCAGTGTGTCTGTCCAGATGAGGTGTTTGGGACAACTCTTAGGTGCGGTCCTTGTCATAAGTGTGACAAACGGACCACAGAGATGTGCAGTGCTCTTACGAAGAGCCCAGGAGAAAACATAAGTATTATAAGGAAACTTGGTCAAGGGACAATTCCTTCATTTGTGTCAATAAAAATATTACACACCTGTCTTGTTGGATTTATGTTGTCTTTATTGGCCATTATGGTATTTGCTATCAAAACATTGCCCAGTGGTTTGGGAGATTTTGTTTTCAGGCAATATACGGAGTTAAGGAAGTTCGTAAAGCTATGCTATGGAGCATGGCAGGAGAAAATTTTGAAGTCTATGACTCTTGGTGAGTATAGCAAGCATCGGCTTATCGGGATTTGGAATCCACGAATTAAGTTAAGAAAACTTACCTGCAGGAGTATTGATGTTCCTTGGATTCAAGGGTATTCAATGGTCGCCCTTCGAGCCAAGCAGCTTAGAGACCCAGATGTAGCCCCAGTGTTAAAATGGTTTGAAAGTGGAAAAAGGCCTTTTGGTACAGAGATATGTTCATTAAGTCCAACCACACGCCATTACTGGAACAACTGGGAAAACCTTGAGCTAAAGAATGGTGTTCTTTTTAGGAAATTTCTGCGGAAGGATGCAAGCGCAGATTATTGGCAGTTCCTAGTGCCCCGATCTATGAGAGAGTATGTGTTAACACAAATGCACAACTCTATCCTTTCAGGTCACCTAGGAAGAAAGAAAACCAAGGAAAAAAACTATACAGCGTTTTTACTGGTTCGGAATACGGGAAGATGTGGATAACTGGGTAAGGAGATGTGACGTTTGTAATGCAAACAAAACACCACCTAAAATGCCCTGTGCACCCCTTGGAGACATGCGAGTTGGAGCACCAATGGATCGTTTGTCCACAGATATAATGGGGCCCTTTCCAGAGACACCTAGGGGAAACAAGTTTGTGCTTGTTGTCATGGATTATTTTACTAACTGGGTGGAAGTACTGCCCATTCCAGACCAGACAGCTATCACATGCGCACAAAAGATATTAAATGATGTAATCTGTCGGTTTGGATGTCCTTTGGATATTCACACTGACCAGGGTTCAAATTACAGAAGTGAAGTTTTTGCCGAGTTATGCGAAATGTTAGAGATTAGAAAAACACAAACTTCACCTCGTCATCCCCAGTGTAATGGGAAAGTGGAGCGTTTTAACAGGACTTTAGTTAGGATGATACGATCTTATCTTAAAGATCAACAACAAGACTGGGACCTTCATCTTGGATGTCTGGCTTCTGCTTACAGATCCACACCACATGAAGTGACCGGTTTGACCCCTAATTTTCTAATGCTGGGACGCGAAGTCAGACTACCAGCTGAGATTGTTTTCGGCAAGCCGGGAAACATTGAAGAAGATACAGAGCTAACATATGGTAATTATGTGCACGGGTTGCGAGAGAGGATGCAACAAGCACATGACATTGTTCGAGAACGAACACGAGTTATGGCAAAACGACAAAAACAGACTTTTGATGGCAAGAAATCCTTGAATACTTACAAACCTGGGGAATATATTTGGTATTTCCAGGAATTGAAGAAGAAGGGTTTCAGCCAAAAGCTTATGCGACCATATTCTGGTCCATTTGTTGTTTTGGAAAAACTGAATGATTTGGATTATATAATCCAAATGGATGCTACAGGGACAAAACGGGTGGTACATCACAATAAACTGAAGCCATACCAAGGGGACACACTCCTGAAATGGGCAAAGCGGGAGGTAGACAAACATCAAAAGGGAAAACAAAAACTTACATACAGTCACTAGAAAAAGACACTCACTAACATATAATTGGTGATTGAGCAGTAATTTTGTTGTTGAATTTCCCTCAAATGCAAATTTGTCTAAAAGAATGCCATTTTGTACCTTGTATTTGTTTTGTTACAGACGTGTTACAATGACAGCCCAATCCAGTACAAGGCAGGAAGCAATGAAAGCCATCAAAGCATTACAGAAGAGAGGCCAGGCTTTCCAATGTAAACACTGTGTTTACAGAGGCGACAAACCACAGATGACTAGGCATGTAATACTGTTACATGCAAAACAGGAGGACATCCCGTTCATGTGTTTAGTGTGTGGGAAGCGAGGAGTTAGGAAAGATGAGATTCAAAGACATATGGAGTCGAAACACGCTGACTATGACATTCAGACATACCTTGGGGGTAGTAAGAGAAAATATATTTTGGATGCTTCTGATGCAACCATTCTATCTCAAGATGAATCTCTCCTGCATTATCAAGAAAGATGCTTAGTGGCAGAAGTATCTCCTGGATCTAATTCCCGATTGCCAGACTATCGAGAAGGTACCCCCATTCCCAATGCTATTGTTGGAGAAGGATTTGATACAATGGAAATCAAGGTACCAGTGGCACCTCCACCAAAATCAGAAGTACACACGGTTAAGCAAGAACAGGACATTCATTTGGAAATTTCAGAAGTGTGTCATATTGACCAACTCATTCAAAAATCACCTCTTGAACATCATCATCAATCCGTTTTTCCAATCAAACCACTCCCAGTCTCACCAAACCACCCAACAGAAACATTACAGCTCCATCCCAGTGAAAAGGAAATAACAGAATTGTGCAGCAGAACAACCATAATTTCCCCTCTGAAATCAACACCGAAGAAAAGTCGTAAAATGGCCGTCAAAAACACTAATAAAGGGGTACAAACAAGCCTAGATACATGTAATTCAATGAACAAAGTTCTCAGCATTTTGGAGAAGATCTCAGCTGGGCAAAAGGAAGCCTTTAGGCCCGAACTAGATGTGAGTCCAATTGTGAGCCAGCTGATGGCTACCAACCTGCATGTTGGAGAATTGGCAGCTAGGAGCTTATCTCTCCAGGATACTTCTAAGTCATTGCAAGAACTTCCAAACTGTTTTTCAAATCTTAAAATCGAACTAAGTAGGTTGAACAAAACTGTTTACGACCTCAATCAGACCAGCCATAAACTTCAGGAATCTGTTTTCAACCAAACAAATACACTTAAACTGTAGATTCTAACCTGAGTTTAACAAAAGTATTACAAACTCAGGCGGAGATATTTAAACAACTTGTCGACGTTCTACAAAAAGAGAAACAGGGTAAAGAGAATTTGTCTAAGTGTGTTCCTCATGACAGTGAAACAAAGCCCAGCTCTGGCAAACGGTGTCGAGAAGACAGTGGTTTGAGTCCCGAAAGTAAGCGAGCTCGTCCTCATTGCCCCACACCTCGTCGTCCTTTCCAAAGGAATTACGGCTATAACAGCCGTGCTCGCACTTCTAGGAGGTAGAACTTATGGACTGTAATTAATTTGTAGATATTTTGAAAATTAATTTGTGTATTTGTGTAACGTAAACATTTTCAACTGTAATTTAATTTTTTGGATAGGTTATGGTGAACGAGGACGTTTCACCTTTAGTTGGGGGTAATGAAACAATTTACTTTTCTTTTAATAATATCATTCCCCAAACCTAACACAATGATTTTTAGAAGTAGGTAATAGTTGTTTTTATGTGTGCTGTTGTAGTTATTAAAGTGTTGTCGCAAGACGTATATTGAAAACTAATTATCTTATGTGTTTAGTTGTTGTTGATACTAGCGTTGTTGTTGTTGTACTAGTTATCTTTAATGTGAATTTTAACAATTAAATTGAAGAAGTTATACCTGTTTAAACTGGAGATAGAATCCTCAAGTATAAAAGAAACATCTTACCATAATGGTTAATCGTTCTCAGCTTTAGTATGTCAACAAAGTTGAATTGAAATCTCTGCAGGTTAATGTCCTTGACTGTAGCATAAGGTTGTCAGCCATGTTTGAATACTCTCTAAACTTGACATTTTATTTCTAAATATTCAAAACTATCAAAGATAGTACTTTTTACTGTTTATTTTTACAATAACAATTACACTATTATGTCCAGTTGCTAAAATACCAAAATGTAAGGAAAGGAACCTTATGAAAAGCCTATATTTAGGAACACATTTTATTTAAGAATCCATTTTGTGTAGAGAGTACTCATTTGACAAGTATAAAAGGCGGGAAATTTGAGAGATTCAGTGACTAGCTCCCTATTATTGGACAAGTCCACTTCTCCTGAAGAAACTACCCGAGGAAATACCTGACATACCCGAATAACCTGACCATAGGATCATTGGAAACTAAACCACCTTAAAAGGTATGGGATATTACAGGGAACAGATGGAAGAGGCCTGGTGAGGTCAGAACAAGCCCTCTACTTTCACCCTCTGTATTCATGGGGTTACCCCATGAATCCTAGGGAGACTGTAAGACTTGTTGGCTCACTATACCCTGCTCCATTCAGTCCTTTCCGATGATTTTTCTGAACAAACATTAACCCATGAATTTCTTTATTAATCTCTGGTAAATATCTAACTGGATAATTTCAATAGGAATTCCAATATTAACCAGTAGATTATTACCCCATGAATTCATAGGGTAAATATTGTAAGTCAATCACTGGTAAATCTGAATCGTTTTCACTGAACTGCATTACACCCCATAGACCCATAGGGATGGATGGCACATACTAAAGACACTGGTGGGACAATTAGGACAAATTTACGCATTCATACCGATTGAACCTATACATATATTAAGGGAAAACCATACAATACAAGAAGACCAACCAAACATGAAGTGGATTACTATTAAAGAAATGAGTTATACAAGTGAAGCGCTACACATATAGCCCTTCCATATATGACCCCCCCCCCCCCCCCTTTCTGCTGTGAAAAGTTATTTAATAAAGTTTTAAAATTGATTTCAAGCCTTTGTTACGATTTCTACGTAGTTAATTGATCTTCGGTACTGTACCAGAGCATGAGCAATGCCGCACTGCAGATAATTTAATATCTGTGAATTCAAATTGCTCATGATCTGAATCCAGACATAGATCTTTTAGGCGAACTGTAATTCCTCAACCCCCGCAGCGATCGAGATCGCTACAATAGAGATCTTTCAAGTGACATATCTAGTGTAACAACATGGTCACTGATACTCTTTTTTTCTAAATCCCCTCTGTACATTAGAGAGTCTCTTATTTCTATCAAGATGCCAGATGAGCCTGGAATCAATCATTCGTCCCATGAGTTTACAGAGAACAGATGTCAAATGTATCGATCTATAATATGTTGCGAGGGTTGGGTCCTTTTGAGGTTTAGCAACTGGAATGACAATTTTCCAAGCCGCAGGCAGAACCATCTTTGACCAAATACTGTACTAAAGCGATGAAACGATATTTACAAATTTTGTAGGAAGAGTCCTAACTATATCGTCTTCACCTTGAGATGAATCTTTGCAATTGCTAAGAGATTGATTCAGTTCTGCCAATGAGAAATCGTCATTTAATAGTATTTCATCCCCAATGTAAATTCAAGTCAGTGATTTACTCTCCTGCCTGTTTTTATGTGGATGGGATTTTGGGTCATAGTTAACAGTGCTAGAAATATAGGGAAAACTAGCCGAGAAATCTGGGCTCTGAATTTTTTTTCTCTCCGTGTTCGTCATAGCCCAGATCACTTCCATAGTAAAAAAATGATATTTTTTAAAGAGACCCGCCGAAAAAATCGGCGGCGCAAATTTCACAAATAAGCAAAGAAAAAAGTTTTTACCTCTACATTCCGATAGCATAGACCTAGAAGAAGGGGTTCGTCAACTTTAAGCGGCTGTAATGCGGTAAGCTTTCCTTTATGCAGTCAATATTTGCTTCCAAGTCCACTGACTTTCAACCTGACGTAACCGCCATAGTAAAACATTAACCGACCTAAAAACTCTGCGAGCATCTTAGAAATACGTAACTCGTAATCTTCGGAAATCTTTTGTCATGACCAATGACCTAGGCCGAATATGAAATATTCGTGGAGTATTAAATACTAGATGTATAGACCTATATTTCTCAAAAGTTATATCGATATTATTTTACCCTTGTGATTCGGGCTAAGGCGACAAGACACATTAGCAGCCATATTATAATACCAGTCGCCGTAAGACCGATAATCCGGGCTAAGGAAAAACTATCAGCTATGTCATCACATTTATCCTTGTTAGTTACATTATGAAAGACCATTTTATGCAATATTTGGAACCGAATTTTGACATATTCTTCTCATCAATGGCCCTAACCCGCTCATATACTTCTTTCAGCGGGGCGGTGCCTGTTAATTCTAGAACAACATGAGCTCCAGTAATATTTTTGTTTCTTTTTAATAATTCTTTGAGCATGTGATTTATCTGTCTTTTAAGTAACTATGGCTGTATATATTAGCGTGATCAGTTTGCTCTGTCTTTAGCTTTCTTGCGTAACGCCACTGCTTCTCAGGATTTATTATTTATTATTTCCCCGTGGTTTGTTATTCCTTTTGTCAGAAGGCGTGAGTTAAAGTCACCATAAAATTACAATTACCAACGATTCACGAAAAAAAACTTTTTTATTGCTGTGCATACAACTAGCTACAGATGCGAGGTATACCCCACCCCCTAACCATCCACTACTTTTGCACAAAACATAAATTCTGATTCGGTCAGGTATCATGGATTCGAGCAGTTCTCTAACCGCTTCTTCCCCTCCCAGCAAAGGTAATCAAATACGCACATGTTTATAGTAAAATACTCACATTTCCACGTAGATCTGAAATGTTGATAAACAAAGGTGATAGAAAGAAGACATAGTCAGAACGACCGTTTAAAACTTACGTTAACGCTCAGGTGAGCTTGTTGAGAATTTAACCCTGGGCAACCGAGGATGGAAAGAAAGTAAAAATGGCATACTTACAGGAGATGTTAAATCTGATTTGAGTTGAGGGGAACCAATGAGAGTTGGATAAACCACTACAAGTACAGGCTTTTCCATTCTTATGTTTGTCAGCCTTAAACGTAAAGTTCTTATAGGCCATGTTTTCAGAGACATTCCCATTGACTGTACACGAATAGCCACAGTTGAAACTCAGGCAGGAAAGAAAGAGATGTGGAAGCTGGTTGCCATTTCCCGATGAACACATCACTATTACTTTATCCCCAGCTTTTATACCCATGGCTGGCTCACTTACAACGACTGGATCGGAAGCATGGGGCTCTGGCAAACCAATAAATACTTATTACACAGAGAATTAAAGGAAATTGGTTCGGCACACCGTCAGGAAATGTCCTAAGTAGCTAACAGTAAGTTTACTTAGACAGCTTTCCTTCAAATTTCTGAAATCGTTATCCGTTTACTTGTATACTTTGAAATGTATTTTTTAAAGTAAATAATAATAGTATCATTGACTTTCCTATAAATAAGCTTTAATAAAATCAGCTGGAATCAAACAAAGTCGCTATTAGTATTCATCACTCGATCATTAACCATGATTGATTGATTGATGTTTTACACCGCACTCAAGATGATTTCACTTATGGCGGCGTTGCCAGGTTTAGTGGGGGAGTAAACCTCCGAGCTTCGGCGAGTACCTGGCAACTCTTGCACATACGGCGACCGTTCGTTTAACACAAGCCCCGTCCCAGAAATCTCGCGAGAGTGGAAAATGCTTCCTCCGTCCAATAGAGAGCACAACAAGGGGGGTAACTTTTCGTTGATGGAAATATAACGTATTGTGCAACTATCCTCTAATCAATACTTACTATCAAAGCACTCTACCCAAGCCCTATTTCCGTTCCGTGATACAACACTTGACCAGTTTCCAGTTACACAGTCTCTCAGAGCTGCCTCGTGTCCGTCACACTGGATATCTACTGACCAAAGAAACCCATTGAACGTTTCCCTATCGTGTGAATACCAGCGGTCGTCCTCAAACTTTCCCAGATATCCTCCCCTTCGAAATGAAAAGGCATGTATAAGTCTGATAGCGATATAATTGGTAAGAAATGTAGGATTCATTAATTAATACATTCATTAATTAATTAATCATTAACTAATACTTGATTGATCTATTCCTTCATTAAAAATCTATTTCCCACTCCTGTTCAATAGGGAACATTAGCGTAACGTCCCACCATCCATATACTCAGACCGGTCAACTATAAATGCCTTTCAAATCCATATTTGCAAGATGTGTTTTGCCATACAACGGCCATTGTTGAATCTGTTGAAAGCTAGTTTTTTGCGATGAAAACGTCTAAAAAATAAAGTCAATTCACATAAAATATTTGATCGGTCTGCCCCTTTATTTTTAGACGTACATTTTCTGGAAGCACTAAAAAGCTTTTGAATTATCTTACATGTTGGGACAGATATCTCACAACGGGGGATTTGCCTGTTGCTGACCAGAGCGCTGTTATCGTAACTTGACTAAGTCAATTCACATAAAATATTTGATCGGTCTGTCCCTTAGTAAAGTTACGATAACAGCGCTCTGGTCAGCGACAGGCAAATCCCCCGTTGTGAGATATCTGTCCCAACATGTAAGATAATTCAGAAGCTTTTTAGTGCTTCCAGAAAATGTACGATATATTATTGTTTTGAACTAACTTTGGCTTAGAATGAATGAATGGTCGTCCCGGTTATTTGAATTTTGTTTACTTTTCGAACACGGCTTCGGTTCGTACATGCCACATACTGTAGGCTATGGATTTCCTCATGCCAACACCAATCACTTAGTTTTTCGATGGCCTTCAAAGCCTCTTACTGTCGTGACGATCAGAAATTATGAAAAAGTGTGAATTTTGGCAACTCATGCCACTTTGAGGTATTTTTGTTCCACATAATTACAAAAAGCAATGTGAATTTAGTAATTTAGTGGGGGGGGGGGAACCAGGTTCATTGCCCCGGTGGAAACCCGCGACCTTCGGCGAGTAGCCGGCAACTTTTCAACATACGGCGACCGAGTGAAAAAATCCACTCAGAATTTTTTTAATTTTTATTTGGTCTTAATGTGATTTGAACCTGCGCCGTCTGTGTGGGACTGAGGGACAATCACTCTTACCCACTGAACTACCGAGGCCCCCCCGTAATAAATTGAATGTATGGCGTACTTACCAATTATAGCCTTGCTCTCTACATATCACCTCAGCTGTGGAATAGGAGACATCCTGTGAAGGTAAGCCCTGCCACATCCCCGACCTGAACACCTCGATCATCCCTGCTCGGTCGTGAGGGCGATTCGTCAGTCGGTACATTATCTCTGTATCCCCCTCATGTGGATATAAATCTAGACAAAAACAATAATTGTTATTAATATATACGGTAACCATTGTGTCCTTTTGATAGCAAACAGTGTTTCTAATCCTACATAAGGAGAATTAGTTGACATGGCTCTATTGCATAGAGGTTCGAATCCCACTCAGTCCAAAAAATTGAAAAATTTTCTGACTTGGTTTTCACTCGAATGACCTATGTGGGATGGTTGCCAGTTACCAGCGGAAGGCCGTGGGTTTCCTCCGGGCACAGAGCCCGGTTTTCTCCCACAATAAAACTGGCAACGCCGCCATATAAGTGAAATAATCTTGAGCACGGCGCAAAACACCAAACAATCAATCAATCTATATTGCATGTGTGCTCAATGTTATATTTTAATAAAATAACTAGATAAATGCCGAACCATGCGATAGTATTCATTTTACATGTACTTCAACGTAGCATTGTTAGTTATCATTATCAACATACCAAGTTATCGTTACAACAGCAAATTATCTGGGACCAGAGTCAATACATTGTACAACCATTTTCTGTTAGCTTTCTTGCCAATCTGACTGAAGTCGAGATGCTCATGAGCATCTCGACTTCAGTCAGATTGCTTTCTTGCATTACCTGCCAGTCACAGCAGTTTTCGTTTGGCAGGTTACCTAGTCTAAACTCATTCCACATAGATCTCGTTTATAAGAATGGTGTGTATTGCTTACCTGAGTCACAAATGACACCGGCCATTTTAGATGACTGACATTGTGCATTTCCCAAAGGCCTTAGAAGACAGCTGGTAATGTTAACAAAGCCGGGTGGACAGGACAGGGTGTCCAGCCATACTTTCCGCTCGCGCAGTGGATAGACATCAGGCACAGGCATTGACATGGGAAATGGCCTTCTACAAATTAACGAAACACTTACATTTAAATGCTATCTTAATTTTCCAAGTTTCTCAAACACAACTGCGCACATGTGTACATTATTTTAAAGGATAGCAAGTCAATAAAATGTATGTTGGCGTCTGTGGTATCAAGGCTTACTTACCCTGTAAATCCAAGCTTCTTACACGTCCACCTTGCCATTTCTTTTGGCCACATGTAGTTTTTGATATCACCACACACGGCGCCCCAATTTCCCTTCCATTTCATTTCCACTCCGCCAGCATTTTTAGTCGTATTTTCTACCAAACGTATTTCAATGTCTTCCAGCATATCTTCAAGAATGAAGCGTTAGATAGAAATAATTCGCCTCTGGATACCATTACAGTAAAGGTGACCATTTGTATGAGTTTATTTAAATATACCAGGTTCTTATGGTAATGGTAAGCCATTCCACGTGGTTTGATATTCGTTATATGTTCTCGAATGCTCATTAGTTTCATTATAACTAGCCTGATGAAAATGATAATGATTGAGATGGTTTACGACGATGGTAGATCCGCCTTACATTATATGATGCAACCAATGAACTAACTATATACATGGAATGGAGGTCACGTGGTATTTGATTTGCATCGAATGCCGCCATTACTAGGAGATGGTGCAATTTCGATTCAGACTTGTTATGCACGCGCGCTTCAACTATCAATGGCGGCACATTTTATAAAGTTAGATCCAAACCAGCCAATGAGACGTTTCAATTCCACACATAGAGTGCAACGGCTAATGATGATGATGATGGGGATGGAGATAATAACGACGATTTGTTTACTGCTGCTTCTGCCCCTCCTGCTGTTGAGGATGGTAGTGGTTGAGACGATGACTATGTTGATGTAAGTCGTGATGACAAAGACGATGGTGTGGCTGCTGGCGATGATGACACTGCTAAATAATGATGTTGATAATGACGATGAAGATAATAACGATGTTGGTAATTCTGCTGACGATGATGATGACGACAACGAAGTCGACAATCGTAATGATATTGGTAGTGGCGACGGCTGTGGTAGTGATAATGGTTTAGCCTAAAATTTTTAAGCGGATCAAAATGTTCTTTTTATAGGAAATCATATTTTAAAAAAACAAAGAGGTTGTTACCCAATTCAGGCTGGCATTGCACTCCTGCAGCCTTTTCTGGGTGACACGAGTACACACGATGGTGTCCACAGCGATTCAACCTCCTACGTCTTCGACGACAAGTAATATATATTCCGTGACTTGGGCTTTGAGTCTTTCCGTAGAACGCCTTGGTAGCAGCCAGTGAATGGTATCTGCAGGAGAATAAAATACAGAATAATAAACCTTTCTTTGGCACTGTTAATTAAACGGATCGTTTGGTGTTCATCTTTTCGAGACAAAGTCCGAATATGATTTTCTATTTAAATAGAACAACGTGATGTCAAAATTTGTCGAGTATAATATATATTTATGATCACTAAAACACACGGGCACAGGGAAAATCTTCTTGTCTAAAATAATCATCGAGACAAGTTTCTAATTGTGTTAAAAAGAGGTATATCATTTAGACCTTTATACCCCATAAATTGTTGTAACAAACCAAACCTATGATATTTCATTAGGTTGACGACTGACAGGAGCTTAGCCTTGGTCAGTAGAATTTTCTGGAATTCTTTTGTAACACATTGACAATGGTTACCGGTACGCATCTTAACTATTGAGTATGATATTTAGGTATACAATGTAGCTTACAGTATAGGCGTCTTGTGAGCTAACTTTGCGATAAGAAAATCTTTGAAAATATCTTTTTGTTTTTACCACAAAATGCAAATGGAATGGATCATGTTGATACTTTGTTCACTTAGATTTACTAATATAATAAATTGTTTAGAACTGTTCTCCGATATTTTGAAATATGTTGACATTTTTTAATATTAGGGCTAAGTATCCAAGGATTGCTCTCGTTTCATTCTCAGTGATATTGATTTGGATTTTTAATGAACCTAAAATGTTTGACGCAACACTTTTTGTGCGCCCTTCATTACTTTATCATATGTTTTCTCCATTAAAGGCACATTTGCCGCGAAAATCAGGAATATTGTTTACATTAAAAAAGAAAGTCCGTTTTCTGTATTTTTCCCAGACAATGTAAGTTAGGAACTTTCTATTTTTACCAAAATTTAAAAGTTTGGACGTCACTTTGTATTTTTAATTTGAATTTGAAAATTTGAATTGTTAGGTGCCCGTAACGTAAACAAACCAAACTGCCCCCTATTGGCGATTTTATGTTTCAGTCGAGTGAGTGAACTAACGGCACAGTGTAATTTTACGTAGGCCTATTTATCTGAGAAATACAGACTGACGATCGGTTAACAGCGACTGGAAAAGCCTGCTGATAATTATTTGAGTGTAAACCACATATAAAAAGGCCTGAAATGAGGGTAATCCAACGCGAAAGGTGACCGACACTGATCGTTGTTGTTGTAATCAGGCTTCGATTCTTTTTTTGTTTTTCACCCCATTTCTACATTCTAAAGCTAACTAGACATGTTTGATGTGTCCTATGTTTAAGTTTAGTTGTATTAGTCGTAGTAAGCTCATGTAAATTGGTTTTCTTAGCAAATTTAAACAGGCTACGGCGGCAAGTGGGCCTTTAACTATTTTCTATAGAAATGTATAAGTTCGATCTAAACATATTTGGTTGGGTGCCGTGTGTTGAAGAGAGACGTTTAATTAGTAAATGTTTTTTGCAAAATCTACAGATTTGTTTATGGACAAAACATGCTCTTTGTTAAAGACATCTTGATTTGGCACGGATCGAATTCGCCTAGTTGAAAGTTTAACGTTTATTACCAGATCAAAAAGGCAAATCAAATATATCGTTCATTCCTTGGACTTTAGCGTACTTTTGAAAGCCGAGTTGTTTACAAACGGTTGCAGCCTCTTCGTAACCCCAATAGGTGTCACAAATTGATCCCCAACGCCCGTTCAGGTACAGCAGAACGGTACCTTCACTCGGTCGGCTTCCACCGGTTAACACAATATCCCCTCCCGTAAACGAAAGTCCCCCTGCATTGAAAAGACAAGCAAACATATGTCATTAATCAACATAAAAACGAGGGAGAGATTATCCTTAGCTATCAGCAAGACTGCCCCTGCATATGTCGGTGTTGGGGGCGGGGGATACTATGTTGGAGCCCGTCCAATGATTTCCCTGCCTTGCTCGGAGCCAATTGCAACACTTCCCAGGATTATTCCAATTTGGTAAATTTCCAATCCTCAATTCATGTAAGTAACATACATTTTTATCGCTGGAGCAAGGGAAAACATTGTATTTTCTTTGCTCTGGAATCACATTCTCACTGGCTGTGGGCATTGTTAATGGAGAGCGGAGAAGAACTGGCCCTGGTGGTGCAGCATGCATTGATACTTTTTACCGTACAATTAGTTTCGTCATAATTTTGTCAGCTACTGAAAAATATTTACGCGTAGGTCGAGTAGCACTCTCACAGCATTGATAATGCTATACAATAACGATTACCATTATTTATAAACACTAAAACAAACACTCGCAAGGAAAATATTTTTAACAAAAATAACCAAAAATACAAGTTTCTAATTGAGTTACAAAGGGGGAAAGTCATTAAAACCCATATACATTCAAACGTTGTTGTAATAAATCAAAACTCATCATATTTCATTAGGTTGAAGACAGGCGGCAGTTTGGCTTTATTGGGTACAAAGTTCTGGAGTAAAATGAAATTAAACAAAATATGATCATGGGAAAAGATATTTTGTAAAATAACAACATTTTCGCCTCTGTTGTTATACCAATCTACCAATCTACCTAATTTAGCCCTACAGTGTTCCATAATTTCGAATTAAAAGGTCACCTTACCTTTGCACATAAGCATGAAAATAGAAATACAAATGGCTGTCTTCAAAATCATCTTCATCGTGTGAATTTTAAACAAGAAATCAGACCCTTCCAGTTATAGGTGTGTTGTTGAAGGTTATATTTCTTGAGGCCTCAGTCCTGACTAGTGTTACTGAAGGTTTGTTGGTTGGTTGTTTTAGCTTATTGGCGCGTCCATTCGTATGTTGAAGTTTAGTTCCTCTGTCGAAGACATCCTCTATCAACACATTGTACGTATCTCACTCCTCTGGAGCCTTAAAGTCAGGAATGAAAATAGGTCTGCTGTTACTAATCAATTGTAGCAACGCGATCAAATGTCATATTGGTACCAAGATGACCCGTATAATAGAACATAATGTAATGTAGGCTATATAGGATGAAATTTGAACATGACGTCACATGTAAGTCGAGACATTCGTAAACAGAAACCCAATACGCCATGTCGCGCTGTTGTAAATTTACATCTATTTCCGTTTGCTCGGACAACATTTAAATCTCCCATAAGAGATTAACCGTACGACAGAGCAATGGAGGACCGGATGTTTATATGTAGGCCTATAGCTGCGCTTCCCAAATAAAACAGGAAGAGGGCGGGAGTTCGAGCTCTATTTTCTGCAAAAATAGACCTGTTAAATCTATCTTGTATATATTATTTGTTGACCACATAAATCTTTATATTCTTGCTAAGTAAGCACATGTTGCTGTGTCTGTATTTTTACCAGAAATCATTGTAACATATGCAGTTAAACCTATATATATACCAACCTCCCCCTCCCCCCCCCCCCCCAAACTGAAAAAAGGTAATCCATCTTGCGAGATAAATTCATTTTCAGTGTAAAAATTTACAATTCTCCCAAAAATTCGGATTTATACAAAAATGCTAATGTTTTCATTAGAGGGCATTGAAGAAATAACTGATTTATGTGAAATCAAAAGCAACGCTGTGACGCAAATGCAGATTGAACTTTATCTGTTAAATAGTCACTCAACGCATAGTAACGAAATCAAAATAACAACACTTTTACAGGTACAGAAACAAGAGGCAACCAAAGCATATAGGGCATGTATGGACATTTTGTATTTCCAGAGTTTTATGTCTTTTTCAGAAGTGTTTCACCCCATTAAAGTGTCTGGTGAATAAGTTTTCTCGGCGGCTGAAATGTTTTGCATGTGATTTAGCAGCGATTTGCTGGCTAATCGTTTTAGTTCAATCTGTTAGCACAAGAGTTTTTTTGTATGCATTACACTAGTTTGTTTAAAGCTTAGGCTCTTGCAAGGCACTAATACGAATTGTGGAGCGAAGGACACAGCATCTGGTGTTGCAAATGCTTAGCTTATGTTCGAAAAGCGCCCTTCAATGATCTGTTTTTTGTGGGGGGGTTTTCTCTCTAAAACTTAAAAGACCTTTAGAGTTATCTCCCCTACCCACGAACTCTCTATGTTTTAAGGAAGAAACGTTTACAACATGGCGGAGGTGTGTCGATTTCTAATCATTTTTTAAGAGTTTATTTTAGTTTGTCATTCCGTAATTTATTTATCTGCTATAGGTCTACAATCTTTGACTAAATTGAAAAGCCTAGCACAAGTAGTGCATCAAAAGCGATGGGTCTTCCGATATCCAACTGAGCATGATTGCTAATGTTAAACTTTAAACAAAACAGGCCAGGCACTAGTTACAGCTTTTAAATGAAATATGTCGAGGTTATTCGCATTACACATTCGAGCTAAGTCTTAACTATCCTTAATCTCACTTACCTTTCAGTTATTACCTCCTGTTATACCTTTGAAACATTCCTCTATTCACCGAACCCGTTAATTTCTTCGAATTCCGTTGTTAAACTGTTAAATCCCTCAATTTAAAAACCGGTGTCAAAAATTTGTCCGTCAGATTTCAAACTCTCCTCGAACAACGACAACATATCACATGATTCGGGTTTTCCCGGTACTTTTCCAAGTAACGTGACCTTTTTTCGGAGGGCTTCCGAATGAATTGTATGCGTGGAATGGAGGTCACGTGGTATTTGGTATGCATCGAATGCCGCCATTACTAGGAAATGATGCGACTTCTATACAGGTCTGTTATGCACGCGCGCTTCAACTATCAATGGCGGCACATTTTACTAAGTCAGATCAAACCAGCCAAGGAGACGTGTCCATTCCCCGCATATAGTTCATTGGGGCTTCCCCATCGAGATCTTAAAATAACTGGCCTTTGCACACGACACGAATCCTCGCATCCCGTGACTCCTTGCTTTTGAACAGCCTGTCGATCGAGCCAACGGATATAATGGTGGTCTAATGTGTGGCTCTACCTGACCGTCAAAGTAAGTAAACCAGGATAGAGACACATGTGTGCGGCTAGCCAGGCACAGGCACACGAATTGACGAAATGGTCTCCCCTTACCCCTCGATCTAATACATAACAATTTATAATCAGTTTGAAACTTCGGGGATATACGTACGTGAAATACAATTTGATAGACTGCAGGTCATTTTGCATGTAATATTTTGGTTTTTATCAAAACACATGCTTAAAATCGCACAATTTGTTTGACACTTTTAAGTAACAAAGTTCAACTGTTGGCTTAAAAGGTAGAACTAGCCGTTCGTAACAAGCTTGGAATGTGCACTGTTGTGAGACGGCAGATAGAGTAAAAGTTGCTCTTTTTGCCGTAACGTTACCCATCGATCCGTGGGGTCTATTGTCTATCGTTCGGCGGTGTAGCAGCTTTTTACCCACCGATCAGTGGACAATCAGCAACTTTCCCCAACCTGTTGAGGGCCCAACAAAAGGGTCATAATAGTAAAGCAAGGGACCGAAACACTCTGTTAACTACATGTAAAATATATAGACACATATATAAAATGGTTCAGTTAAAATAAAAGTAAGCTACGGGATTGAAGAAAAACAGCTATTTAGTCTAGATTAAAAAGAGCGTTTCCTCATGTATATATATGCTTGTATAGCAGAAACCCAAACCAATTTAATCATTCCAACTCAAAGCACAGTCACGTGAAGCAAGAGTGTTTGTATTTGTAAATTATAAAAACAAGACAATGTCAAAAGCAAAAAAAGTAACAGACCGATCAAATTTGTTGTCATACCACATTGGTTCATGCAACTTCAGTCAGGCACAAAACAATGCTGCTTTGAGTAGTCCGCTTTTAAATTGAAAGCTGAACACAGTACTGGCTAGACTTGGATCGGAATGCCCTCACCAGGTTTCTGAGACAAACAATATCGAGCTAAACTGCTTTGAACACACTGGCTTTCTTATCCTCCCAATTCTAATCCCAGTTCTTATTAATATTTTCATAAACATAAAATTTAGCGCTGTGCAGATATATCTATAAAATAAAATCTGTCAACCACAGCTAGAAACACATGAAATACTTTAAGTGTACACACTTTATACACATTGGTAGCCACATTGGTAGCCAGATATCCAGAGACTTATAGAAACGTCTATGTCATAATTCAATGTCATTTATAATATTACTATTCCATACCATCAAAGCGACATGAGCTGCCAAAATTCACAATTTCTGATCGTCGCGACAGTAAGAGGCTTTGAAGGCCATCGAAAAACTAAATGATTGCCGTTGAAATGAAGAAAATCCATACAGTATTTGGCCTGTAGAACCAAAAACATGTTTGAAAAGTAAACAAAATTTAAATAACCGGGACGACCATTCATTCATTCTAAGCCAATGATGTACTAAAAAGCTTCTGAATCGTACGCGGCTTTGAGAAAAATAGCCAATAATTTCAACATTTTGGCAGCTCATGCCACTTTAAATGGAAGGAAAAGTTAGGCGAATCAGAGTTTCATGCTGGGCCATTGAATGTTACATGTAGGAATAGAATGCTTGATCAAAGGAGCGTTGTTTTTTCTACAATTAGGATAGGACTATAGTACATGTATTATCTCTTCAGTATTTACCTGCTAATTATGATGCTAAATATGTTAGTTAAGGTCTGATCGCTGCAATGTTAATATTTAAGTAGTAAGCATCATTTATATGTTTGAGTCTCATTCAATTCTTTTATATAACTGCAGTGTGCACAGTTTCTGTATTAAATTTATCATTGAAAAGCTATATGCATATTCATAGGCATATATCAATCCAGTCTTCTATTTCTATGTATTTTCAGGAATTGAAAAGATATTTGTATGGCTTGATGAAACAGTGAGTATTTTTCTTGAACATATGTTACAGTAAGTATATGAAAACAAAGGCCAGAAACAGATATACAAAGTTTGCCGCAGACGTCTGAATTATATGTATACTTGAAAAAATTGTTAACTGCTTTCATATTTGATTTTCTGAACAGTTTCTTACACGTCTACTATACTCACTACTTTACCTACCGTTCACAATGATTTCAGGGAAATTACTGAATTAGTAAATAACCGACACTAATTGACTCGGAAAAAATTCCGGGCCAGGATGACAATCGAACTCACAAAAAAAAAACACAAAAAAAACCCCAATGATTTCAGTGACTTACATTTGTATTATCGAGTATGTGTTGTTTGTTCATAGAGTGGATGGACTTTACGCCATTGTTATAACTGACAGAGATGGGGTTCCCGTGATTAAAGGTATATAAATATTACTGTGAAAAAAAACATTTTTACGGGTTTAACCCCATATGAAAAAAACATATTTTTAAATAATCTCATGAAATTTGGGGATGCAATGGGAAGCACACAATTAATACAATTGAATCCGCGACTCACTGACTATTAAAGTCATCCATCAATGTAGCATGGTTTACAATCATACTCAGTCGCCCAAAAACTTACCATAAATATATTTGATGGAATGATGGGGTGTTTTTGCTGCACTGAACATTATTTCACTTGTATTGTGGTTTTGCCAGGCTTAACATGGATAGAACCCCCCCCCCCCCCCCCCCCCCCCCAACCCCCCCAACCCACCTTTTTGCCAGTACATGATCACGTAGGGCAATCGGTTGAAAAACACACTCGAAAATATTTCACTTTTTCTTTAGACTAAGCGGTATGCAAACCGACAACCCATCCATCCGAGATTTGTGTCAGACTGAAAGACTATCCCTATTACCTTCCTAGCCTTCGACCCCTATATTTGATGGATATCAGCCAGAGGACATGACTATGAAAAGGTCTTTGAGTGCAAATAAAAACTGTTTCATTGAATATTATGAATGATTTTAAGTGATTTATTTATTTTATCATGTGAACAGTTGCTGGTGAAACTGCCCCTGAATTGGCACTCCGTCCTAATTTCTTGTCAACTTTTGGCTTAGCAACAGAACAAGCTGGAAAATTGGGACTTTCGAAGAACAAGAATGTGATTTCAATGTACTCATTATTTCAGGTTTGTTAACATTCAGATTGCAAAAAATTTTTAAAAAATTCTAAGTGGATTTCTTACTCTGTCGCCGTTTGTGGAAGAGTTGCCAGGTACTCGCCGAAGGTCAGGGGTTTCCTCAAGGCAATGAGCCCGGTTTCCTGCCCCACTAAATCTTGAGTGTGGCGTAAAACATCAATCAATCAATCCTTTGCCTTGTTCTACAATGCTAGATAAGTTACACTTATCACAAATCTAAGTTCAGGTTGCCTTCAGTAATTTTTAAACAAACAAAATTTATATATTCTAAATGATATTGAATAATAAATCATTTCATTCTCTATTTTTATACTCCCGACTTAAAAAAAGTTGGTTGTATTATGGTATCACCAGCGCCGTCCTTCCGTCTGTACCGGATTCCCTTCCGCTCCATAACTTAAAGAGTTTTGATACAATCTTTACAATTCTTTCACAACATATACCTTATGGGTAGAAGATGTGTCATGAACCATTTATGACATCTTCGGTTGCGTAATATGGCATCTACATTGGATTATGTAACATTCTCTTTTAGTCTATATCTCCATTTCTTTCCGCTCCATATCTTGAAGAGTTTTGATCCAACCTCTACAATTCGTTCACAGCATATACCTTTTGTGTGTGAGTGTAGTTGGCCATTTATAAATATTCGCTTACATAATACGCCATTTATATTAGATTATGTAATATTCTCTTTTAGTCCATATCGTCTTTAGTTTTTACCTGATCTTGACAATTTTGTCAGTGTAAATATAACAGTTATGAGTAGATGGTGTGTCTAAAACTGTTTAAGATATCCCTGGTTTCATAATACAGCATCCATATTAGATTATGTAATATTCTCTTTAAGTCTATGTCTTGGTTGCATGCGCTCCATAACTAGAAGAGTTTTGATCTTTACAATTATTTCACAGCATTTACCTTAAATGGATACATGGTGTGTTGTCAATTATTTATGACAATTTTTGTTGCAGGATTGCATAATATTACATCTATATTAGGTTATGTAATATTGTCTTTTAGTCCATATCTACTTTAGTTTTGACCTGATCCTGACAATTTTTAGAGTATATACCCCAAAGTCAGTTTTTTTTCGCTGCGGCGATAGCAAAATTCCTACCAAGTGACATTCAAACAAAGCCTGGGAATAAAATCGTTGAAATTCTATGTGATTTACGGTATACCTAAGGGGTAGATAGTGTGTCGAAAACAATTTAGGATATCATTGGTTACATAATATGGCATCCATATACATGTATGTTCATCAAATAGAGAAATACAAATCTTTCATATGAAGTATGAACATAGGATTTTGATTGCTGAAATTTAAACAAATTGGTTCTATAATGTAGCTTAATCAGTCATAGCGGAGGGTGTATGTTGAGTTTATTGAAACTCTTGTTAATGAAATTTTGACAGGTGCGGTCAAGGTACATGTAATCTGTGTAGTCTTTTTTTCAAGAACATAATTGATGTTAAATTGAGAAATAATTAGGGCATCACAACTTGAGAGCTTGTGTTTTTAAAAAAAAACCTTTCTTTGTGATGATGCCTTAATTATTTCAAATCATGATTTAACCCAAATTTGGTGAGAGTTTATATAAACATTTCTCATGAATGTTGTTGTTAAATATTTATGATCACTAAAACACATGGGCACAGGGAAAATCTTCCTGTCTAAAATATAGCTGTTCCTGAATTTACATTTCTGTGTTTAGTTACCTTCTGTTAAAGTAATTGTTGAAATATATAACGGATACCTGATTTTGTAATGTCGACATATTTTTGATGTTAACCAAATCTTTCTGTCTTTCTCACTAGGTTGTCCAAATTAACAAACTGCCGTTCTTGATAACGATGGTTGCTAGCGCTGATGCTAATACAGGTGGGTTTATAAGATGAATAATTAGATATCTATTTAATTGCAATGCAAAGGATTGACAAGTTGTCCAGGGGGACTTGATTTCATTAGTAGAAAAATATATTTTGGTCATATTTGCTTTATTAGCTACATGTGTAGTTACTTTGCCTGAAATGTTTCCAAAATCTTGAATTTAAATACTTAAAAATTTTCTTTGAAAATCTATTAACTTCATGATTGTGAAAAATGATCATGGTATGTATTATCAAGTTCAGGGTTTTCCCTGGCTTTCAAAATATTGGAGTTCATTGGACCCCCATCAAATAAAAAGTTGGGTCCCATATAAATTAGGTGGGGTCCAATTGGTGTTTATATATGCATTATTGTATAATATTTATTTGCATCCCATGGGACCCTTCTCATTGCAATTTTGGGGTCCAAGTGAGAAAATGAGGATCAGAGATGCAGGTTTTAAGGGTCTGCAAAGTTTTCTGGCTAAAATGTACCTCAGTTTGCCATTTTGTTTATTGGTACTTTGCAAGATGTCACTTTTTTGGAAAACATTGTTGACATAACGTGTTTTTACCCACACATTATCCTGGTAACTTAGCTTCTTTTACGTCTATTATACAGTATTATTTCTTCCACCATATTTTAATACTGTTGAGCAAGACGTACATGTAAAACCCCAATCACTCACTCCACCATATTTTAAAATTATGTTAACATCCCTCCATCCCCCGAAATCCTTTACACGTAAATTCCAAATTATGTCATCAAGCAATCGGTCAATTGAAACCCAACAGGTGTGATCAAGCTAACTTTCTGTGATTTTTTTTATGTTTTTTTATTTTTTATCACAACTGCAAAACAAAAAAAAACAGATCTTTAAAAAATAATCATATTCTATTTATTCAATGATTCTTCTCCCTTATTTTGTCACATGGATTCTGATTTGTTATTTTGTTGACAGGTTTATTACTGAGTTTAGAACAGGAGTTAAAGGATCCCTTACATGACCTTCGTGATGTTCTGACTGTACCTCAAGCCTTAGCCTAGAGTAACTGAATTATCTCCCTTGTCTTGTAATATTTTATGGTCTAAATTTTTCTACCTGACATGTATGCACTTCAAACAAAATCCTCTATAGATGTAACTTGTCGTCAATGAAAATAACATTAACTTACCCAGCCATAACACCTTAAAAAAGTATCAGAAAATGAATTCCCCAAAAAAAAATGTCTTTGGGGTTTTTTTTTTCTGAAGATTTCTGTAAATTTATGAATTTCTTATCTAGCTGTATCATTTTTTCAAGTCATATTTTAATGAATACATGATATGCAGTGTATACAATAACAAAATTACATAAAAATATCATTTTGCTGCCTTTTATTTTCTGATATTCGTGTATTATTTGGTATCATCTGGCAGAAAAGGTGGCCTGGGTGGCTCAGTCAGTCAACAGAGTGAAAGTGGCTCAGTCGGACAATAGCCTTCCATCAATGGGTCGCAGATTTAAATCCCACTCAATCCGATTGATGTTTAAGCCACACTCAAGATTACGTCACGTATATGGCGGTGTTGCTAGGTTTAATGGGTGAGGAAATCCTCGACCTTCCGCGAGATCCTCGCAACTCTTCCACATATGGCGATCGTATGAAAAATCCACTCTGTTGAATTTTAGACATGAATGGGATATCAAAGAATGACATGGGTAAAAAAAAGATTTATGATATCGAATTAATTGGTATGTAGACATATCAGAGTCTTAAAATGCCAATTTGTGTATACAGTCGATGTATTTAGGATATTCTTAACCATTTTTCCCCCGACGCCACTCGATATTTAGACCTAGGTGGTGGGGGCACAACGGTAGCCCGACACATTCCTTCCATCAATGGGCCACGGGTTCGCCATCCCAAATAATAAATTAAATATTGAATGGATTATTTTGATCTGTCGAAATCAGTCCGACACAGACCTTCCATCGATGCGACGCGGCTTCAAATCCCACCAAATAAAATTGAAAAATTCCTGAGCGGATCGGCGTATGTGTAAGAGTTGCATGGTACTCGTCGCCGAAGGTCGAGTTTTCCTTCCAGCAATGAGCCCGGTTTCCTCCCACACTAAATTTGACAATGCCGCCATAGAAGTGAAATAATCTTGAGTGTTGTGTGACAGCACTTTGGCAATTACCTATCTTATCATTTTTGGTTGATATTTTGGTATCTGACAATCCTCAAATGGGGACTAAAATATAACCCGGGGAGCGCATCCCAAGGGATCTAGTACCCTATTATTAGAATTACGTGAAAAGATTCTGAATGTGGTTTTGTTCGATTTACCTGAGTTGAATTAACGGACATTGAGTAGAGAAATAGACATGCACCGCAAGATAAAACCTGATCCAAGGGGACATAACTTTGTTATCTCTGTCCATAGAGCGTCTGTTTGTATTTGTCCCGGTCGATTAGGATTTCCAGAAGAGCTGATTGATGTTTTTTTCACGATTGACCATTCTAATAGTCCCCACAATGTTGATTAAACAATATCAGTATCTGAATCAATCCGGTATCGTTCATTTTTGTTTTACACGGGGCGTCTATCAATTTCTTCCCGTTGTTCAGTTTTGTGTTACACTGGGCGTCTATCAATTTCTTTCCGTCGTTAAGTTTTGTTTTACACTGGGCGTCTATCAATTTCTTTCCGTCGTTAAGTTTTGTGTTACACTGGGCGTCTATCAATTTCTTACCGTCGTTCAGTTGTGTTTTAGACTGGGCGTCTATCAATTTCTTTCTGTCGTTCAGCTTAGTTTTACACAGGGCGTCTGTCAATTTCTTTCCGTCGTTCATTTTGTGTTACACTGGGCGTCTATCAATCTCTTTCTGTCGTTCAGTTTTGTGTTACACGGGACGTCTATCAATTTCTTACCATCTTTCAGTTTTGTGTTACCCGGGTCGTCTATCAATTTCTTTCTGTCGTTCAGTTTTGTGTTACCCGGGTCGTCTATCAATTTCTTTCCGTCGTTCATTTTGTGTTACACTGGGCGTCTATCAATTTCTTACCATCTTTCAGTTTTGTGTTACCCGGGTCGTCTATCAATTTCTTACCATCTTTCAGTTTTGTGTTACACTGGGCGTCTATCAATCTCTTTCTGTCGTTCAGTTTTGTGTTACACGGGACGTCTATCAATTTCTTACCATCTTTCAGTTTTGTGTTACCCGGGTCGTCTATCAATTTCTTTCTGTCGTTCAGTTTTGTGTTACCCGGGTCGTCTATCAATTTCTTTCCGTCGTTCAGGTTTGTTTTAAACAAAATATATTTTTCGGGGCGTCTATCAATTTCTGTCCGTCATTCAGTTTTGTGTAACATGGGACGTCTATCAATTTCTTTCCGTCCAGTTTTGTTTTACATGGGACGTCTATCAAATTCTTTCCGCCATTCAGTTTTGTTTTACATGGGACGTCTATCAATTTCTGTCCGTCGTTCAGTTTTGTGTTACATGGGACGTCTATCAATTTCTTTCCGCCATTCAGTTTTGTGTATTTATGGGACGTCTATCAATTTCTTTCCGGCGTTCAGTTTTGTGTTACATGGGACGTCTATCAATTTCTTTCCGTCGTTCCGGTTTGTTTTAAACCAAATAGATTTTTCGGGGCGTCTATCAATTTCATTCCGTCGTTCCGTTTTGTGTTACACATGGCGTCTTTCAATTTCTTTCCGTCGTTCAGTTTTGCATTCCGCGGAACTCTATCAATTTCTTTCGTTCGTTCAGTTTTGTTTTGTGTTACACGGGACGTCTATGAATTTCTTTCCGTCGTTCCGGTTTGTTTTACACAAAACAGATTTTCGGGGCGTCTATCAATTTCTGTCCGTCGTTCAGTTTTATTTTACACCGGACGTCTATCAATTTCTTTCCGTCGTTCCGTTTTGTGTTACACATGGCGTTTTTCAATTTCTGTCCGTCGTTCAGTTTTGTGTTACATGGGACGTCTATCAATTTCTTTCCGCCATTCAGTTTTGTGTATTAATGGGACGTCTATCAATTTCTTTCCGTCGTTCAGTTTTGTGTTACATGGGACGTCTATCAATTTTTTTCCGTCGTTCCGGTTTGTTTTAAACCAAATAGATTTTTCGGGGCGTCTATCAATTTCATTCCGTCGTTCCGTTTTGTGTTACACATGGCGTCTTTCAATTTCTTTCCGTCGTTCAGTTTTGCATTCCGCGGAACTCTATCAATTTCTTTCGTTCGTTCAGTTTTGTTTTGTGTTACACCGGACGTCTGTCAACTGCTTTCCGTCGTTCGGTTTTGTGTTACATGGGACGTCTATCAATTTCTTTCCGTCGTTCCGGTTTGTTTTAAACAAAACAGATTTTCGGGGCGTCTATCAATTTCTGTCCGTCGTTCAGTTTTATTTTACACCGGACGTCTATCAATTTCTTTCCGTCGTTCCGTTTTGTGTTACACATGGCGTCTTTCAATTTCTTTCTGTCGTTCAGTTTTGCATTCCGCGGAACTCTATCAATTTCTTTCCGTCATTCAGTTTTGTGTATTTATGGGACGTCTATCAATTTCTTTCCATCGCTCAGTTTAGTTTTGTGTTACACCGGACGTCTATCAATTTCTTTACGTCGTTCCGTTTTGTGTTACACGGGGCGTCTTATCAATTTTTTTCGGTCGTTCAGTTTTATTTTAACACGGGATGTCTATCAATTCCTTTCCGTCGTTCAGTTTTGTTTTACACGGGGCGTCTATCAATTTCTTTCCGGCGCTCAGTTTTGTTTTGCACGGGATGACTATCAATTTCTTTCCGTCGTATAGTTTTATGTTACATGGGACGTCTATGAATTTCTTTCCGGCGTTCAGTTTTGTGTTACAGGGGGTGTCTGTAAATTTCTTTCAGTCCTTCAGTTTTGTGTTACACCGGGCGTCTATCAATTTTCTTCCGTCGTTCAGTTTTGTGTTTCACGGGACGTTCACAATTTCTTTCCGTCGTTCAGTTTTGTGTTACACGGGGCGTCTATCAATTTCTTTCTGTCGTTCAGTTTTGTGTTACACGGGACGTCTATCAATTTCTGTCCGTCGTTCAGTTTTATTTTATACCGGACGTCTATCAATTTCTGTCCGTCGTTCAGTTTTATTTTACACCGGACGTCTATCAATTTCTTTCCGTCGTTCCGTTTTGTGTTACACATGGCGTTTTTCAATTTCTTTCCGTCGTTCAGTTTTGCATTCCGCGAAACTCTATCAATTTCTTTCCGCCATTCAGTTTTGTGTATTTATGGGACGTCTATCAATTTCTTTCCGTCGTTCCGGTTTGTTTTAAACCAAATAGATTTTTCGGGGCGTCTATCAATTTCATTCCGTCGTTCCGTTTTGTGTTACACATGGCGTCTTTCAATTTCTTTCCGTCGTTCAGTTTTGCATTCCGCGGAACTCTATCAATTTCTTTCGTTCGTTCAGTTTTGTTTTGTGTTACACCGGACGTCTGTCAACTGCTTTCCGTCGTTCGGTTTTGTGTTACATGGGACGTCTATCAATTTCTTTCCGTCGTTCCGGTTTGTTTTAAACAAAACAGATTTTCGGGGCGTCTATCAATTTCTGTCCGTCGTTCAGTTTTATTTTACACCGGACGTCTATCAATTTCTTTCCGTCGTTCCGTTTTGTGTTACACATGGCGTCTTTCAATTTCTTTCCGTCATTCAGTTTTGTGTATTTATGGGACGTCTATCAATTTCTTTCCATCGTTCAGTTTAGTTTTGTGTTACACCGGACGTCTATCAATTTCTTTGCGTCGTTCCGTTTTGTGTTACACGGGGCGTCTATCAATTTTTTTCGGTCGTTCAGTTTTATTTTAACACGGGATGTCTATCAATTCCTTTCCGTCGTTCAGTTTTGTTTTACACGGGGCGTCTATCAATTTCTTTCCGGCGCTCAGTTTTGTTTTGCACGGGATGACTATCAATTTCTTTCCGGCGCTCAGTTTTGTTTTGCACGGGATGACTATCAATTTCTTTCCGTCGTATAGTTTTATGTTACATGGGACGTCTATAAATTTCTTTTCGGCGTTCAGTTTTGTGTTACAGGGGGTGTCTGTAAATTTCTTTCAGTCCTTTAGTTTTGTGTTACACCGGGCGTCTATCAATTTTCTTCCGTCGTTCAGTTTTGTGTTTCACGGGACGTCTATCAATTTCTTTCCGTCGTTCAGTTTTGTGTTACACGGGGCGTCTATCAATTTCTTTCTGTCGTTCAGTTTTGTGTTACACGGGACGTCTATCAATTTCTGTCCGTCGTTCAGTTTTATTTTATACCGGACGTCTATCAATTTCTTTCCGTCGTTCCGTTTTGTGTTACACATGGCGTCTTTCAATTTCTTTCCGTCGTTCCTTTTTGTGTTACACATGGCGTCTTTCAATTTCTTTCCGTCGTTCAGTTTTGCATTCCTCGGAACTCTATCAATTTCTTTCGTTCGTTCAGTTTAGTTTTGTGTTACACCGGACGTCTATGAATTTCGTTCCGTTTTGTGTTACACGGGACGTCTATCTACATGGGACGTCTATAAATTTATTTTTGTATGCCTATTCACTTATCCTCTGTTTTATAGCAGAGCTGTCAACAAACGGAATGGCTTCAAACACATTTCATACTGGCGACAGATTAGAATGAATAACTTAGTTATCATAATTTCGATTCTCTTATATTTATGAACGCTAAAACACACGGGCACAGGGAAAATCTTCTTGTTTGATTGATTTGATTGATTGATGTTTTACACCACATTCAATATTATCTCTCCTATATGGCACGGTGTCGCCAGGTTAAGTGAGGGAGGAAACTGGATTTTTCCCGGAGGAAATCACCGACCTTTGGTGAGTACCTGGCAACTCTTCAAATACGGCGATAGAATAAAACCCACTAGATTTGTTAGCTTTATTTGGTCACATTCACATATGCAGCTTCATAAGTGACGCGATCAGCTGATATGTGTAAGAAATTCCGAATCCAAGAAATAAACCGAGGCACAAAGCTATCGGATTTCAGTTTTCCATTTCTGCTTAACTTATACAATACGAAGATTTATGAACACTAAAACACACGGACAGGGAAAATCTTCGTGCCTAAAATAACCATGGAGACAAGTTTGTAATTGTGTTAAACAGAGGTATATCATTTTGACCGTTATACCCAATCACACGCTGCTGCAATATTGTGTTCTGTTAAAGAAGCGATTTTAATTATAGTAAACTTGATCACACGGGCACAGGGAAAATCTTCTTGTCTAAAATAACCATGGAGACAAGTTTCTTATAGTGTTTAAAAGGGGCATAATATTTAGACGTTTATACCTAATCGTAAGTTGTTATAATAAACCACAACCCATAATATTACCTCTTCTATATAAATGTAATTTGAAACAATATAAATAGGTCTTTATTTTGATAAGCCATGCCTTAAAACTAAGCATATACAGTACTTTTCCAGTCATGGGCCAGTGCTTGCTCTACGATATACATGATTACTTTTATTTATGTATTATCAGATAATACTCCGATAAAATCTGATCTATTTTAAGTTGTGTCTGTGCTTTAAAATAGCCCAACTTCCTTCCGTTTGAGTTATATTAAAAGCTCTCCGCTTCAGCCCACACATACATGCTTTATTTGAACATTTATATTTATAACCGATCTTATAAACATATATGGAATTAATAAGACTCTTACATAACTGGTGTTGAAATCAGTTAAATATAGAATAACGTAACCTTAACGTGACCGTCCTGGTACTACCGATAAGAGTTATGTTTATGGATATGTTTTATGCCCTGAAAATGGTCAGTGTCAGGCAGACCGTCCTTAGAATGAATTCCCTTGAACTATGGACCTGTCGTGGAAATATTACAGCCTCCTACACGGGTCTGTGAGTCCTTTCCCCCACTTCCCATCAACTTTACTTGACATTTTTCCTATTTAAACTCCGTGTTTATTTGGGCATCCAATATGTAAACTGTGCTATATCTTCTCCGTTTACTACTCGGAAAATATTTATTTGCTTGAATAAATAGTATTGAAAATGTGTTTCGAAATGTAGGGAATTCTCAGCTGTTTGTTTATTTGGTAGAGGAATCTGAAAATGCCGACACGTTACCAGGACGTTCTGCGATGGAGTCCTCAGTATTAGGCCTGTATATAGTTATGTGAATCAGGTTTCAAAATGGTATGAGAACTTGCTTTCAATGTCACGAACAGGTTTCAGATTTTTGTTTTCTTTCTTTTTTTCTATCACGAGCTTAGAATTATTAAATGTTTAAAGTCAGGTGAAATTATGAATTTGATGATATATTGCAATTTCGGAATAACTCTGTTATTTGGTAATTGGGTTGTTTCGATAGAGAGTTTCAACAAGGGCTGAACTGCAAAAATATTTTGTTGATATAACAGAATAAATAAAATAGATGTATTGCCATGCCTGAGCTTGTTGCCATAGGTACATGTTCAATCATAACTTCTTTTAGGAAAATACAATAAATAATGAGTTTTCTGCAAATTACGAAGAAGTTGTTTTAATAAAATATGATGTATTTTATCTTTGAAAAAAAACCATAGCGGAATCAAATTGAAATCAAACCTCTGCCCCCAAGACCGTTAAAGTGGCATGAGTTGCCAAAATGATATTTTGATGCTAAAACAGAATGTTGAAATTATTGCCTATTTTCTCAAGACGTATAATTTTGAAGTTTTTTTAGTGCTTCTAGTCTCGAGAATGATCGATAAAGTATTGTTTTGAACTAACTTTGGCTTAGAATGAATGAATGGTCGTCCCGGTTATTTAAATTTTGTTTACTTTTCGAACACTATTTCGGTTCGTATTGGTCACATACTATAGATTTTCCTCGTGCCAACGCCAATCATTTAGTTTTTCGATGGTCTTCAAAGCCTCTTACTGTCGTGCGGATCAGAAATTATGAAAAAAGTGTGAATTTTGGCAGCTCATGCCACTTTAAGCCACAGCACAAAAAATGAAGAAAATAAATAAGGTTTTCATGTTGTGGATGAACCAATATGTTCACTTCATGCCGTATAACCAAACAGAGTACAAGAGTGGTCACTTCGTCCAATCAGCATTGCTGGCATGTTCTTCGGGCCCCCTAGTGGAAGGGTGTTCCGACTGCACGATTCGACTGTAGGGCGCCCTCTATAGAAAGGAGTTTCCTAATAATCGAATCGCGTCAGTTCAAATTCAACATGGCGCGGACGAAGTGACCACTCTTGTCAATCTACTCTCTTTGGTATAACTTCAACTTGGACATGGTAAACGTCACACTCGAACCAATTAATCCAATAAAAAGCTACGTGTTAATCGACTGAGTGGGATTAGAATGAGCGAACTGTTGGCACGAGATGTTTTTTTATCGAGAAAGGTTAGGGGTCTCAGAGCAGAATGCTACCCAAAATCTAGTCCGGGTTTCTGACTCCAAAATGACTATTTTTCATACTGACGGTCGTATTCCAAAATACGACCGTCAGTACAAAAAAAAAGTAATTTTGGAGTCAGAAACCCGGACTACCCAAAATATAACAGGATTTCAGTCGTTTACCCATGCAAACTCAAAGCACATAGACTTGCTATGCTAAAGGGTGATAAAACTGTTACATTTCAAGCACCTTATTTTGTACCATGTATACTGTTCAGAAAAGTTTTTTGTGACTTCTTTTTTTATTTTTTTCTGATGTTTTTTTTTTATAAATGCCTTTGGACTTAATTTTTTTTAGATAAAAGGGTCTTGGTGGTTCAGTTGGCAGTGATAGTCCCTAGGTCCGATTCAGACCTTCATTCAATTTGCCGCCGGTTCGAATGCCACTGTGACCAAATCAAGTCGAAAACATTGTCTGCGGATTTTTTACTCACTCGCCGCATGTGGAAGAGTTACCAGGTAGGCCTACTGGCCGAAGGTCGAGGGTTTCCTCTTGACACAGAGCCTGGTATATCCTTCCCCACTAAACCTTGCAACGTCTCGCCGTAAAACATCAATCAATCTATCAGAATGGAGAGGATTTTGAAGTTTATTGATTTGTTAAGAGCTAAATGGGACGACTTTACTAGTTTGCTATTGATGCTCAGTAATTATACACGGAGACCATATACGTAAAGGGACAGAAAATACAGAAATTCTAATTTTTCTTATAAATTGCTCGCTGGAAAATCAATTCATGAACTTTGCAACGAAAAATATCGGTTGTGCCTACAAACTGTACCGTACGGAGAATACATGCGAATAATAGACAGCAGCAGAACAGATAGCAAATCGTAGGTCTCTTTTTTTTTAATGGTTAACTCTACCGTAACGCATTTCACGCTAAGCTGTCAGTTAGTGATGGTCAGTTAAGGAATTACATATGGAGAGTGGCGATTTGAATTATCTGGTAGTTTTCGAGATGGACGGTGTGGTGATAAACGTGTTAAGGCCCGTCATTTTGATGTATGGTCTGAAGACGTAAGAGAACAAACTGTGGTTAAATCGCTTCCTCTACACAAACTGAACTCTTATTGAGAGCGAGATTTGACGGACTGAAGCGGTTTTGGAACCATGGTAGCTATACTTTCCGTGATTAATGACTTGCCCTTCAAGAGTGTCCATGCTCAAGTCTTTCTGTTTTCTCGTATCATGATTTACCACTCAAACTGTCTACAGGTAAATTAAAGATCGGAATTTTCTACCATGGCATCGATCAAAAACATTTCCAATATCTAGGCAATATCAGCAACCAACTTGTCCACAATGTTTTGCTCATTGGCAAGGGTGGTATTTTCTTGTAAACTCAAATCTTTTAGAAAAGTATATGCGTTGTCAATGTCTGAACCATTACATCCAAGTACACCCCCACGCGTATCTTAAGAAGAAGATTCATGTTGAAATATCAAAATTGCCATTCATACCCTAGCCACTCAGGAAACAGCCGCGTCCCTGTATGTTGGTGTTGTGTCGTTTTGTCGAAATTACTACATCTACATGTACACATGTAAGAAGCAAGTCCGGGTTTCTGACTCCAAGATCACTATTTGTTTGTTGACGTCCGTATTTTGCGCCCGGCAGTATATAAAAAAGTAATTTTGGAGTCAGAAACCCGGACTATTAAGAAGGTGCATATGTTATTGCACAATTCTGTAAATATGGCCATTTCGTAGTCGTCGCTATTGCATAATGTTGACCAAAGCCGCTTCATTGTCCCGTGTCGTAGCATTGGCCTTTTTAAGTCGACATCTCTGTATGGTATTATCGAATTGATCGTGTTCATTTACTACAAAATATTGTCATTGAAGAGATTTGACGCCCCCCCCCCCCCCCCCCCTACCCCATTGAAGAGATTTGACTTATAGTTTCGTGACCGTGATATTTGCTCACGAACATATTCAGGCAATATTAAAACATTGCAACATGAACGATAATTAGTGTTTATTGTTAAATTAAGGAGAACAAAAATTTTCTTCTGCATTAGGGGCCAACGTTCCAGTGTCCACTCTGACAGTTTCTATCAAATTATTGAATCCGTCATACCAAACTAATTCAAATTCATCACGATATCCTATTCATTCCGTAGTCAACCAAACATACGTCACAAAAGATTACACAAACACTGAAACTCCACCAGTTGGGAGGGAAAGATTGACAAAAAATGATAATGCTTTGGCGTTTTGGCATATGTGGTTTTCAAGGAAAAGAGGCTCTAACTCTCAAGTCTATGACGCCGACAAACGGGAAAAGTGTCAGAAGAAAGGAATTGTAATGACAAAGTGAGCAACTAACAACAACAGGATAGTGATTAATGTTCAACTACTCAGACGTTCATCCTTTTAAGAATGACTGCTTGTCTCGCTGATATGTTCTTAGGTGAACGCAACACTTATTTATTACGATAAATCCAAAGTAAAAGACGCCCCCCTTACTCCCGCCCCTCCCTTTTTTTCTCCGCTCTCGTATTATCTCTTGGGAGGGGGGGGGGGGCATTTCAATGAAGTATACTTTAAAGTGGCATGAGCTGCCAAAATTCACACTTTTTTCATAATTTCTGATCACGACAGTAAGAGGTTTTAAAGGCCATCGGAAAACTAAATGATTGGCGTTGGAATGAGGGAAACCCAAACAGTATGTGGCCTGTACGGACCGAAACCGTGTTCGAAAAGTAACGAAATTTAAATAACCGGGACGACCAATACTTTATCGTACATTTTCGAGACTAAAAGCACTAAAAAAGCTTCTGAATTATACGTCTTGAGAAAAATAGCCAATAATTTCAACATTCTGTTTTAACGTCAAAATATCAACATTTTGGCAGCCCAGGCCACTTTAACTTCAAGAAACGTAGATCTGATTATGTTATCTCACATACCCCTTTCCCACTTATGACACATTTTACTAGAGTGATAGCGTATTAAAATATCTATGACAACTGACTGTGTATGTGAAACTCGGTATACGGGATCCCTGTTGTGATGTCTTAAGTGATTTTTGAAAGGCTAAGTGTTAGGTGTCTAGTGAGTTTTCCATATTATCTGTTAAGTCGCTGTCAGTAATCCGCCTCGATGTATACATCTCGCTTTTTATTATGTAAACTTTCCTTTTCGTCGGTTGATGCCACCCTGTCAGGAGGGACTAGAGACATACTGTACTTTTGTTCCATGACTGACAAACGTCTATATTCATCTTGCTATCACGCATTACCTTTCAATCATCAGTTATTGTGTAGTTCCCATCAGTCAAATATTTACAACCGAATACACAGACAAGAAAAGGTTATCTCTTGAACGAGTTGTTTACCTGGCCAAGAGTTTTCTGCTTGTAGGGTCGATGAAAACCTGTATGGAAACCTCTATTTCAAAATCGCTCAAGCCCCAACTTTAAAAATTGTTTTTTTTATTACAGCTGAAATAACTCTCCAATAGATTATTGTATTTGAATACATAACATGCAAGATATTTATTTACTGAAAAAAAAACTTAATATTGATTAATAGGGTTCAAAACAAAAGGATAACTTTGTTAGTCTATCAGATGCAACCATCTTGGATTTGATAATATTTTATATACGCCGTTTCATGCTGATCCCCCGCGTTCCATTTCTGACAAGTATCCGATGCTAGTTACCTTGTATTCGTTTTTAAAAGGTTCTACACTTCTAACTATCATCGAGAATGAGTGGGTGCACGACAAAAAGATGGTTTTCCAAGTTGACTTACAACACCGCCAGGATCTAATTCTGATGCCTAAACTCATGTCAAGGATTTGTTGATACGGTCACGTGAACACCATTCACTTTGACATGACCTTGCCTCTCTGTTCACATGCTGTCCTTCTCTACCTGCAAACTCTAACCTTTTTGCACAAAAGCTGTACCATAAATAAAATATGATACAAGTTATAGGATGTAAAATGTCCAAGTGTGTTACAATTACTTTATTACTCACTTCGGTAATGAATGTTTCGATTTTCGGGGGGATATCACGATATCAGACGTCTCACTGGAGGGATGAAACGCAGGTTGGAAGCTAATGGAGGATATACGCGTTTTCGACCTTCTCCTCTAGGGATGTGTTCTAGACACTCAAAGTGACATTTTCACTTCAATATGTTCGCTCTGCCAGATCTCATACTTACAAGCATCTTTTTATTTTGCTAACGATAGCCTGAATAATTTGTATAGCTGATTGCCATTAATGGTGATTTCTTATCGCCAGAATGTTGCCCATTATGATCACAATCGTTTCTGCAACATCAGTTTGCCAAGAATCTCCCTACACCATTGATTTTATCGGTCGGTGCAGACATTCCAGGGCAATGCTTAACTTTTTTCTTTGTTTATATTACGACAGTTCACATTTTCTAAGACTGAATTAATTATAACATTACACTGATGCTAATAGTTATTTTATACCAAGCTCTTGGGCTGACAAATTTGAAAATATATTTTGACGTATTTGTTCTGATGATTGTTTGATGTTTAGTGGTTCTGTCCGGAGGAAACCCTCTGATAGATACAGCTGTATGTGACAATTAATACATATTGTGCAATGGAGAGAAGATCCCAAGCAGAAATTTGTTTTCCTTTTGACTGAGTGGGATTCCAACAAACGGTCCCTCGATGGGCGTCCCTTGACGTCTGTCGCTCTACATCCACTACAAAGGAAGCTTCTGTTCGGATGAACGTAAATAACAGGTATATAGAAATTTATGTAATGAACCCCTAGTAAGTCAAAGCAATACAAAATATATACTAAACGACTTGGTCCAAATGTTGCTGGGGGCCTCGGTGGTCCAGTGGGTTAGCGTGATCAACCCTCAGTCCCACACAGACCTTCCATCGATGTGGCACGGGTTCGAAACACATTCAGAGCTAATCAAAATTGAAAAATCTCTGAGTGGATTTTTCACTCGGTCGCTGTATTTGAAAGAGTTGCCAGTCCTCCGGGCAATGAGCCCGGTTTCCTTCCCCACTCAACATGGTAACGCCGCCATTGAAGTGAAATAATCTTGAGTGCGGCGTAAAACATCAATCAATCAACCAAATGGTACCATCGAGCCTCGGATTAATGGCGCAAAATACGGATAAAACAAACTATATGCCTAAACAAGGTAAAATCGCAATTCTTTTAAAAGAAATCTTTCTTTTAATCAACTGATTTAAAGAATTATTTTAAAAAATCTGCTTACTAAAGTAATAACTTTATCTGTCCAATTTATATTTCAGATATGCATTGTTTTCCACATGTCTCTTGTAAAACCACTGTACCACATATACCACTTTGCTGTCTGGGTGTAATAAAGCAATTGAATTGAACTGAATTCAGCAAACAGGTAGGGCTTGTGTTTCAATAACATTAGACGTAACTCTTGGAAAACACTTGATCTTAGGTCATTTGAACGTACAAAACTTCCCAAGTTTCTTTTCCATTTGTTTGGAAAAAAACAGAATTTGCTTTCCGTTTTTGATCAATCTACACGCTTGTCCTTTGTCCTTGTGTGTCCTTTTAACAGTTGCCGCCCTTAGCTGCTGAGACATAGCTTTTTGACCGGAAATTAAGAGTGACAGTAGCCGTCAAAACATAATCTTTCTCGCTGGCCACGGGCTAGAAGTTTGTATTTAACCACTTATTTTCCTTACTTAAATCGTTAATAAGTGTTAATGTCTATATTAGCGTTGCTCAGATGTTTCCATATTTTTAGATGTGCCTCGAACTGTTGCCAGTTATTTGTTTCCTTCCGTGCACTTTTTGCGAAATAAAATCTATGGAAATCAAGTGTAAGTTAGTTTGGTGTAATAGGCTTTTAAGGGGGAATTTGGTTGTTGAGTGATTATTCTTTTCCTTTCAAAGGTCGAACGATTACCCCAAAAGAACACGATTTTTGTCGTATCTGTAAAAGATATCACTATATCTTAGCCAGCAAAATACAATACTCAAGCTTATCCTAACTTATCAAATTTAGTTGTTTATGTCATGGGGTTGTTTGTCTTATTCATGACAGAAGTGTATCCATATACTGGCTTCCTCATTAACTAGTCAAGCTTTTATACTTCGTTCTGAAATAATCCTATATATATATATACATGTATATATTTTTTTAACACCTTAACACACGGGAACATGGAACATCTTCTTGTCTAAAATAACCTTGGAGACAAGTTTCTTATTGTGTTAAAAATGGGCATGTCATTTAGACGTTTATACCCAATCATAAGTTGTTATAATGAACCACAACCCATGATATTTCATAAGGTTGAAGACATGGCAGGCGTTTGGCTTTAGTCAGTAGAATTTTGTGGAAAAGATAATTTGGCAACAAATCATCAGTATTTTTGGTAAAGCTAACATGCCGATTTGGTATAGGTTTTAGATAGTAATCAATTAGCTGTGAAATTCTTTCACGTTCACTACCGAAATCCGAGATAATAGGAAGCCCCGGGGGCATTGGAGGCTTGGGTCATTTTTTCAATGGGTTTGTGTATTTTTGAAATATAGAGTGCCATGTATATATAGTTGTCCAGCTTGAAGAACTCGGTATCCCTTTACTGTCCTGTTGATTGATTCTCTTTTTTTTAAAATAAAATGTATGATCGAGAGAGTGCTGCATCCTTAACACCAGGCAGATATTACCAATAACACATTGTTGTTTCGGAAAAAGTTATAAACTGATTCTGTTCTAGTCCTTTACCTTAATTCCTTCCTATGAATCGCTATTTTTGGGCTATTCTAGGAAAATCAGGAAGTGGAAATATATGTGGAGACAGGTAAATGCTTTTCGATATATTTGTTGGGTGTTTTAACCTTATGGATGATACCCGTGACACATGGCCCGGTTTCCACCTTAAATCATAGTGATCGCTAACTCAGGTATGTAGCGTTAATGTGAGGCCCGAAGGGCCGAACGCTACGGTGGGTAGCCATGTTTCAAATAGGAAGATTCCTGAATGGCTAAAAAACATGGCCGCCGTGAGCGTTGGAAAATGTTCCAACCTGTATAAGATAGGGACGTAATGCAATAACTCTGGCCTATAATTCGACAAAAGGGAAATGGATATCAAGACAGAAAAGGTTGGTCGTTCATTTTCAGGCATTTATTGTATCGGTGAATGATTTTTTCGAAAGAAAAAAGGGGACGATGAATCATACGTTTATGGTAACAAAATGGCAACCTCCTACAACATTTGAGCTACTAGCTCATTAGAATATTGTTCTCTACAATTAAAGTGGCATGAGCTGCCAAAATGTTGCTAGTTTGAGGTTGCAACAGAATGTTTAAATTATTGGCTATTTTTCTAAAGACGTATAATTCAGAAGCTTTTTAGTGCTTCTAGTCTCGAAAATGTACGACAATGTATTGTTTTGAACTGGTCCCGGTTATTTAAATTTTGTTTGATTTTCGAACACGTTTTCGGTTCGTACACGCCACATACTGTATGGATTTTCCACATTCCAACGCTAATCATTTAGTTGTTCGATGGCCTTCAAAGCTTCTCACTGTCGTGACGATAAAAAATTATGAAAAAGTGTGGATTTTGGCAGCTCATGCCACTTTAAGTGATTGCTCTCTATAACGAAAATCAAGACGAAGAAGAGCCCTGATTGTGGCCAGTTTTATGTTGTTTGATATGTTTGCTGCTCAGGTCTGCAAATGAGCCTCCCTGTAGGTTGGAACTCGCATCATTCCCACAGTCCTATTAGAACATGCTTCAGTGAAAGGCTATCACTTAGATAACGAGGTAAGGGAAGTAGGGTAGATCAGTAGTCAACAAAACCGTCACCGGCAATTCGGTGTATATCGAAAGAAACCACCAACACTCTAACACGACTTTCCTCACACATATCGGTCCTCGGGACACTGTTTCACAAAGCGGCGTAGCGTAAGTTTTCACGTAGGCCCTGACTGCCATAGCAACCCATACTGTGGAGGTACGTTAGTATGAAAGTTACGCAAAAAATACATCTACGCCGCTTTGTGAAACAGGACCCTCATGTTACATTTGCGGGATCAAAAGGAAAAATGTCATACTGAAGCAAACAAATCAGATCACATATCATCATCGTCGGTTTTTTTTTTTCAATATTGTTTCTTTTCTTTTAATCGATCCGCATTGGGAACTGTACTTTAATAAGTACTCGGCATGTACTCACGGAAGGTGCGGGGTTTCCTCTCGGCAAAGAGCACTGTTTCCTCTCTCACTTAACCTACCAACACCGCCATTTAAATAAAATAATCCTGGGCTCATCAATCAATTAATTTTTCGCAACTTTCACATTTAGACTCTCTACAATACAGACTATATTCACCCCAGTTTTCTCACAGACCTTAAGTCTGCCTTATTTGTTCAAGTGCTGAAATACATTAATGTACCTCAGGTTAGATAAGATGAGTCACCCAGTACATAATCTAATATATCTAAGAAGAAAGAGCAATTAGTGATTGGCGACGAACGATGTCGAGGACATTTATCGTTTGCAAAAGGCGGGTTAACCTTCAATTACTATGTAACTGACATATGGACTTATTGAGCCGGACGTGTAGGAACAAGAATGACGTCAACTGGATTGGGGTGACTTACAGTTCGCCGGTGGGTCAAGAGGCAAGTATGGGCGTCAGCCGATTTGACTGATATTACTGTTCAGATACATTTACCATTATTCCCAGGAAACAAAGGAATACTACGGTTTCTTTGACGTCATATGATAGTTATGGTCATAAATTCTACAACATTAAACCTAATATATATTATACCAACTCAACCTGGACTGCGAAAGAAAAATGTTAATTTATTCGGTTATTTCCAGTTGAAACAGCATTATTAGAATATTTAAACGGCATCATTATCTTCAATGTTGATTTTTTTCTTATTTACGTATGTTGGGTATTAAATCCAACAAACCCATTTGGTAAAATCTAGGCTGATTCTTGCAAGCGCTGCAACAGTTTCCCAGGTAACCTGTTCTCGTCACGTCCATACAGACCGCCACAGACTAGGTTGAACCCAGCCTGCCAGTTGGAAACCAGGGCAATGTGTCAACGCCTATAACACAATGTCCAACTGAATTAAAACTCAGATACAACAAACACCTTCACCTCGCCTCCTGAAAACACTTGTTATATTTTACAACTTTGTTATGATATATCCCTCACTGCTGTTTCTCCGAGCAGGGGGTTCAGGAGATCTGCTCTATTCAACTCCAGACCTTCACAATGACTCACTAGAACATTTATGCTACTCTCAAGTACGTCAGCCTTAAACAAAATCCTTCGAGCAAAAGTGTTTTAACCATGACATATGTAAAGATCTTTGGTACAAAAGATTTTTCGTCCATCTTCTTGATTAACTCTGACAGAAAGTGGGCTATCCAAGTTTTAGCTCAATATCCAAAAACTAGGGCAAACATCTGGATTTAGAAAACACAACCTCTTGTTCTGGTCGTACCACATGTAAGCACTGTAGCAAAACGTTTCATTTCAAGTATTGTTTTAAGCTTTTTCAAAAACTGCTGAAAAAGCATTTGTAATTTCGACATTTTCACTCTCAAGAAATTAACCCTAAAGAGGCCCCCCCCCCCCCTCCTCCCTCAAAAATAAAAAAAACGCCAGAAACTATTTAAAATACTTCCAAATTTATCATTGCCATTTGGTTGGTACCCTGAAGTTTGCGACCAATGCTTCAAATATTAAAACAAAATTTGTCAAAATGAAGCATCAGGGGACTTTCAGATATCCTGACCATTTACCTTTGACCATTATTATGGCCTGAGGCTTCCTAAAGGCAATTTGTATGACCTTCCCTGAATATGCACGTATCTGAAAACCATCGAAAAACTAAATGATTAGCGTTCGAAAGAGGAAAATCCATACAGTATGTGGCACGTTTTATGTGAACCGAAAACGTGTTCGAAAAGTAAACAAAATTTAATAACCGGGACGACTATTCATTCGTTCTAAGCCAAAGTTAGTTCAAAACAATACTTTATCGTACATTCTCGAAACTAGAAGCACTAAAAAGCTTCCGAATTTTACGTATTGAGAAAACTAGCTGATTATTTCAACATTCTGTTTCAACGTCAAAATATCAACATTTTGGCAGCTCATGCCACTTTAATGAACAGAGGAACGCTGCCCTATCTAGGAAACGATATTTGATACAACGTAAAATGCTAAACTAATCCAGCAATCGTATAAAAAAAATGATTTCACACAACTGTAGAAAGGGCTCTAGGCCGATACGAATTCTGAGACGTGGTACTTTGTGGGGTATCAGTAAATCTCTTTACAAATTGAATGCGATTTCTGTACTCGTCCAACTAGTCACCAACGGCCTTTGTTCCAGTGACACAAATTTCTCAGCTTGCAAAAAAGGGTTGACAAAACATGTGTCTAATTGTTAAACGCCTATAACAAAACGTCAAGATTTGTTAACCCTATGTAAGTAACTACACGTGGTTCTATAAAAATTGATACCGATACTTAGTTGTATTTTAAATATTCTCGACAAGGGACTATAGTTTACTTACATGTGGGTTCTGATTCCCACGCCTTCAAATTTAATAAAACAATTGTAATCAAATCATTATGTATGTTTGAACTCGCCTACATTTGTATTTTATGCAACTGATTGTTGTCGGAAGGTATTTTTGTAAATTGTCTGAATACTAAAACAAAATAAAAACACATCCACTCAAGCAAATGAATTCATGAAAATATTAGGGATGAAAATTGCTCCCATATGTGTACGATGTGGGTGTATGTATAACTTAAGTCATGGAACCACTGGATTGATTGAACCGATATTCTGATGGGAATCAGTTTCTCCAAGTCTTACACAGATCCATGCGTTTGTTAGAAAATGACATTCCAGAAAGTAGTTTTGTTTACATGGAGTCTCAATCGACTGGCAAAGTTCTAGCAAACCATCCTAAAATTGACAGTGTCCCGACGTCTTGGAATTGCATATTTGACAGTTTCCAGATTGACTGTTGATCTGTGCAGCCTTCAACTGCTTCGGTGTTTATGACAAACGTCTCGGAGCCCAAACGAGGGCAACAGCTACCATAGCCATCTGGGACCCTGTGTTGGCTGCCTTTATAATCAAACGTTTTTCACGATGCTTCTCTAGCGATGTCTTAATTTCTTGCCCTCTCTTTACGGGATTTGCATTTGTGACAGACTAAACTGGGGCGCTTTCCAGTTGTACAACTGTGTGTGTTGATGTCTGGTCTAGCAGGTCTGGCTTGGCGCCAACAGAATTGTACTCGATCAACTACAACCTGATCAACAAGATAATCTCCCTCCAGACCGATCGATGCAATATCGCTTTTCGGATAGCTACGGCAAATACGGGATTCAAGCCATCGGGCAGATACCCAAAATGGTTAATGTTCACTGAGTGGCGTACTCGCTTCCCTCATAGCATAAACACGCCAATTATCCTGGAGATGAATTCCGTGTAGATTGTTTTAGACGGCTATAATAAACTGCTTCCAATATCAATGTCCTAGCTCGATATGCAGAAAGAAATATGTATATGTTGATTATGAAAAAGTGGAAATCCTCTACAAAAAAGTTATGAATCGTGTCATTGATCTATTATGCTAAACCAAATCCAATATTCAAAGTATAAACACTAGCCGTTATAGTTTTTTGTAACCATAGCCGAAACAAAATATGAGGAAAAAGAAACTCATTACGAGTTATCATATAGTTATTAGACGAAAACAAACACTGCTCATAAAGTTTAAACAGCTCTATATACAAATAATATACCATACAATGAGAAGGAGAAGCTCGGAAAATCTCTATCACAAAGAGCTGCCAACCATTTATCTGGTATCACACATGATGGCCCCATGTCACAACATTTAGGCACTCATTTGATTAAAGACCATTTAGATATTGCGCAAACATTGTCAATATGCTACAAAGTGTTCCAGAAAATTCTACTGACTATAATGAAACTAGTGTCTATTGTCAACCGAATGAAATATCATGGGTTTTTGGTTTATTACAACAACTTGTGACCCATGGTATAAAGGTCTAAATGATACACCTCTTTTAACACAATAAGAAACTTGTCCCCATGGTTATTTTAGACAAAAAAGGATTTTAAAACTGTAACTTAAGAAGAATATTGTGACCAATATATAAATTGAAAATCTAAAAACTGAATGGTGTATGTAGCTTTGGAACTCTCGTGTTAATGAATACGTGAAATGAAGATATATTTGTTAGACTATATCAAAGCCCCTTCTTGAAATATTTGGCAATTGTCTTCCATCTTACAACACACGTATAGGAGTAGATTAATGAAGGCTATTGAAACCACAGTTAAAGTGTAATCAGGTAAAAACCGACCTCGGTTGCTAAAACATCACAGTTTTCTTACTCGCTCAAGGTAATAAGTACTCACTAGCATTGCCAACATCATTCATACGAATGGACGCGCCAATAAGCGAAAGCAACGAACCAACCAGCCAGACCTTGGATTTTATCTGGCAAACTTTTCTGTGACTCGTTCTCGTGAAAAGTATGCATGATTAGTGGCTGATCATCTTTTCGTCACACTAGTCACCAGTTGTCTTTGTTCCAGCAACACAAATTTCTCAGCTTGCAAGATAACTTGACAAAACATGTGTTTCATTGTTAAATTTGATGATCCTGTTATTTGTAAATACGAATTACAGAAATCAGAAGATATGCAGAGTCGATTTCATTTGACGAGGTGCTCTTTGAAGATTTGTAAGAATGGTTACACTGGAGACTGAATCGTGATGTGACATACAATATCTTTACTCCATTACGGCTTACTTTATAGCAGGTTTCTGTTCAAATTATGTATGTTATTAAAGTGTTAATTCCACATGAACAATTGAGCTTATTTGTAAATCGGATTGGGTGATGATCCTCTCTCCATCACCTATGATTAACTTGTGATTAATGACATGTCTCCTCAATTACTTCACTTCTGTTGAAGTTTACGACTCGTTTTAGTTCCCCAGGCACGTTAACCCATGATGTCTTCCCCTTTTCTCGACTCCAGTAAGTACCTTAACGCACGCTGTTCCATCTGTCTCCTCTACTCCAGAGACCATCACGACCCATGCTGTTCCATCTGTCTCCTCTACTCCAGAGACCATCTCGACCCATGCTGTCCCTTCTGTCTCCTCGATTCCAGAGACCATCTCGACCCATGCTGTCCCTTCTGTCTCCTCGATTCCAGAGACCATCTCGACCCATGCTGTCCCTTCTGTCTCCTCGATTCCAGAGACCATCTCGACCCATGCTGTCCCGTCTGTCTCCTCGATTCCAGAGACCATCTCGACCCATGCTGTCCCGTCTGTCTCCTCGATTCCAGAGACCATCTCGACCCATGCTGTCCCTTCTGTCTCCTCGATTCCAGAGACCATCACGACCCATGCTGTCCCTTCTGGCTCTTCGACTCCAGAGACCATCTCGACCCATGCTGTCCCTTCTGTCCCCTCGACTAACAATGTAATTTCAGTCTCCTCGATTTAAGAGACTACCTCGACTCACGTCGCCCAGTTTTCTCGACTCACGCTGCTCAGTCTTCTAGAATCCTACAATCACCTCGACCCATGGCGTCCCTTCTGTCTACTCATGTCCGGAGACCATCTCGACCCATGCTGTCCCTTCTGTCTCCTCGACTCCGGAGACCATCTCGACCCATGCTGTCCCTCCTATCTCCTCGATTCCAGAGACCATCTCGTCCCATGCTGTCCCTTCTGTCTTCTCGACTCCGGAGACCATCTCGACCCATGCTGTCTCTTCTGTTTCCTCGACTAACAATACCATTTCAGTCTCCTCGACTCCGGAGACTACCTCGACTCACGTTGTCCCGTCTTTTCGTCTCTGACAGTCACCTCGACCAATGATGTATCTTCTGTCTCCTCGACTCCGGAGACCATCTCGACCCATGATTATATCCTGTCTCCTCGACTCCGACGGTCACCTCAACGCATGATGTCCCTTCTGCCCTCTCGACTGCGGGAACGTCAACTCATGATGTCCCTTCCGTCCTATCGACTTTGGGAACCTCAACCCACGGTGTCATCTCCGGAGACCATCTCGATCCATGATGCCCCTTCCGTCTCCTCGACTCATGATCTCCCTTCCCTCTTTTCAACACTTACAGTCCATTCAACCCATGATGTCCCTTCCCTTCTGATTTGACAAAATGTTAATAGTATAATAAAAACTGTTTTATTTTTTCGAAATAATCCAGAAATCGACAATGGTCATGTTAGAAATCTCTGACCTTTGTGTTTCTTATATCAATCCAACTGTGATAGCCTCATTAGCACGTAACGACCCTTTTGTTACTGTACTGGGACGAACACTTCGCCCTATGATGTATCTTCTGGATATACAGTCGCGTGAAAATCTGGGCTAATTGACTTATCCATCAGATGTTATCCTCAGGCCCCTGAAATCTAAGGTCCATTGACATATCCATTGTATGTGATCCGCAAGTCCGTGAAACTCAGGGGTCGTTGACTCAACTTTGCGATTTGATCCACAGACATAGTGTGTGATCTACATCCCTATTAAACCCAGGGTTCATGTGCGATGTGATCCACATGCCCCTAAAACCAAGGGTCCATCTTCTGTCTTAAAACTTACTTACTAAAATGTACTCTTCCTAAACATATTTGAGACCGGCAGCTTACTTTTGTCCTTACAATTTTATAATACCATCAGAAAGGTTCAAATTTAAGTTATGATATGGTATGAGCTGCCAAACTTTGGTTGATTTTATTTAAAACCCTTAGGTTTGTCTATCCACTAAATAACAATGCATGCCATAATTTATCAAGTAAATTTTCTTAAATATGTAAGGGAATTCCATCCCAGACAAGAGTCGAATGGTCATTCATAATGCTGTGCTCTATAGCTATTCGGAACACAGGGTGTTGGGAAATACGGTTAACATCAGACTGAGAATTTGGCTCACCTTCATCCGACACTTTTTTCTCCGGAAGACCCCCCTGGGAATACCTAATTTACTCTCCTACAGGTCTACCGGTATTTCCTTGTGGCCCAGCAAACCGACCCAGACGTCACATAGTGTAAAACATTCAGCGAACAAGAGATGGATAAATTGGTGGCGAAGAGCCAAGATTGAAATACGTAAAATAATCAGCTGCAGTGTATCAAAATGCTTATTTATTTATTTTGCTTTTTAAGAAGAACCAATTCTTGATGTACATATAGTTAGGAAAACAATAACGCTTTTTTTGGCCAGAGGAAACTCTTGCCTAGCACCTGGCAACTCTTCAAAAAGTGGCGATCGAATGAAAACTCCACTTAGAATTTTTCAATTTTGTTCTGTCTGAGGACGAAAGTCTTTTTGGAACTGAAGGACTATCATTCTGCCGACTGAGCCACCGATGCCCTCCTATGTCGGAAAAATTATTTTGACAGTGGGCTTATTACAAAGGAATTTTTGTTTTAAAAAGTTTTAGCGGTGGGCGTCTTTTTGGTTTTGATTTCGACGTTTTTTTATATGATTCCATTGCCATGTACATTGTACTAAAGTGGCAATACAATAATACATACAGCTGTAATCTGTCAGTAATTCAGTCTTCATATTTGTTTTAACTGGGATTGTTTTCAAGGGATAATTTTTGTGTGATCATCCTTTTTATGTGACAAGAACTAATGGTGGTCTTTATTTTATAAGTGTGAAAGTATTGATGGTACTCTTTAATTTATATACCAAGTGTGAACATGATGCTAATATTTTGGTATGGACGTATTAAAGGTGCTCTTTATTTTATATACCAATTATGAACATTATGCTAATGTTTGATATTAATGTATTAAGGGTGTTTTTATCTGATATACCAGTAATGAACATTACGTTAATATTTCGGTAGAGAAGTACATGTATTGGTGGCAGTCTCTATTTAATATATATACCAAGTATGAACATTATTTTAATGTTTTGATATGAATACATTAATAGTGCTCTTTATTTTATATACCAAGTGTAGACATTATTTTAATGTTTTGATATAGAACTATTAAAAGTGCTCTTTATTTTATATACCAAGTGTGAACCTTATACTAATATTTTGATATGGAAGTATTAAAAGTGCTCTTTATTTTATATATCAAGTGCAAACATTATTTTAATGTTTTGATATGGAATTATTAAAAGTGCTCGTTATTTTATATACCAAGTATGTACATTATTTTAATGTTTTAATCTGAATGTATAAATGGTTCTCTATTTTTATATACCAAGTGTGGACATTATTTTAATGTTTTGATATAGAACTATTAAAAGTGCTCCTTATTTTATATACCAAGTGCGAACATTATTTTAATGTTTTGATATAGAATTTTTAAAGGTTCTCTTTATCTTAGATACCAATCATCACCTTTATCATAATGTTTTGATATGGAAGTATTAAAAGCGCTCTTTATTTTATATACCAAGTGTGAACATTATTCTAATGTTTTGATATACAAGTATAAATGGCAGTCTTTATATAGTAAAAGCTCGATTGCCACCATATTAGTACTTTGTTTGCACTAACCTCCAACCTAGCTACGCATGTTTCGAAAGACGGTCAATCATAGGTTTCAAGAAAAGAATCTCCAATAATAGGCTCACTCACACCGTCAACAGCTGACATTAGTGTAAGCACTAAAATGTTTTATATTTTTTTTAAATCGGGGAAAAATGGATTTTTTGAAGATTGGGTCAGCTATTTATATCAGTGACGGATGTCTATTCGATGTTACACGTTTACGTTATACCATTCATCACGTCATATCAGACAAACTAAATAATTCAAATAGAGTGATGATGTTAGGCGAATTAAAAACAAAGACTTGTTCCATAATTCTCCTTAACGTCTATGTAATCTCAATGCTTTTCTGGAAAAAAAAGTGAAGAACGTATTGCCGAGACACGAAAGTCAGCTATCGAAGGCGACTTCCGGCCTAGAGTAATGCTTATTTTAGAAGCTATAATGACCTTAACAAGAAAAAGAAGATAAGTCTGGCGGTTGTAGATCTTTCTACAGCAGGTGGCATTCTAACACATCATATTCCCCCTTTTCTCTTCACGCCAGAGAGCAGCGCCACCAATGGTAGTCTTTAGTAGGTCACGACCCCTGCTCAAGGTCACAATGAATCAAAGCGCGTTAGTATATGTACAGCTTACTCTGGAAAATTTCATACAAAGTATGAAATAGAACTTTTACCTCAATTTACGTTTTAGTATATAGTATATATTTCCCTAAAAACTCTGTTATGTTTATACGCGTTGTACATATATATATTTTTGGGGAATACAACATTTCGAGATAATAGGCCCTAGGCGTCAGCTGATGAGTGTTTGTTTTAAGCAAGTCAGCAGAAATTCAGAAGGTATAAAACAGAGAGTTTGTAATGAATATGTCCATATGCTTTATTTACCATGTGGTACGTAAAATACCATTATTAAAACTATCTGTTACATTCGAAAGATACAACGTTCACAAAACATATGAATGGAAGCCAGACTATCAGTTTAATTAATATTGTCCATTGAACGTAAAGTATAACGGTATAAATGTTTGAAACCGTGTAGCATAATGCGCCAACATAACGTCTTTCAGACGCCGACAACTTTCTCCCGAACACATGAGGTATCACAAAAAATCACAACCGCAGATGAATACGGTAAATTGTACCAAATCCATACTCCCTCTATATCAGCCTTACTCTAGTCCATCTTTATCAACAGATTAATAAATGCATAACATATAAAGTAACGTGTAGCATGCACAGTAAACCAAATATGTTACAAACGGATGGGAATGCTTCTTTCACTAAATCAAACCCAGGAAAATGTTTCGCTTGAGGTAATAAAGGTACAGTTTACATCAGAAAGAAACGGATATAAAACTTAGAGCAGGAATATATTGGGTTGATTAATTGATGCTCGACGCCACATTGTACGTTTTTCTCACGTTTGTGGTGGCGTAGCCGGGTTAAGTGGTGGTAATAAATCGGGCTCTACGCCTAGCAGAAATGTAGAAAGAAGTTGTGTAAGTAAAGGCCCGTTCTCACAGTGCGATTTGTCGTACGGACTTGTAGGATGCGATTAAAATGGAGGCATTTGATTGGTTAACAAATGTTTTTGACCAATTAAAAGCATCCATTTTAATCGCATCCTACAAGTCGGTACGACAAATCGCACAGTGAGAACGGGCCTTTAGGATCCAGCTCTTAAGTTGATCCAACATCAAACTCCTGTTATCTTCTTTCAAGGAGATAGGAGCAGAATTTTGTCACTGAAAATCCCAAAACATTAAGACGTATCTCACGTAATCCAACGCGGTACCTTAAGACTCTCCGGTGAAAACATTTTTCCTTAAACAAAACAGCTTAGGAATTAAATTCACTCAAAAGATCGTATTTACTATGACAGCGAATGATGAGGTCATATTATAATGGTAGCAAACAATAATGATCATACGTTAAGGCTGATTGGCGGATATAGACTACACAAAGAAAATGCCACATAGAATACCGACAAATACTTATGATGAAAACAATTAACGGTGGAGTAATACTATTGTTTAATAAATACATATATAGACATTTGTCCAAAAGGCGAATCAATAAAACAAAGTTGACTAGACAAAAACGGATTTCTATTCCGAGCAACACACACGTTGAATTTATATTACCCTACCAATAATAAATACGGGTGAAAACATTGGAAGTAAAAAAGAATGAGAATATTAAAGTATCCACTCAATAATTATATATAATCTATCTGTTAACGTATGTAACTGCCGATCAGGGCCTCGTTTCACAAAGCAGTCGCATCGCAAACTAGGCGTAGTTGCCAATGGATATAATCGTGAAGAGATACGACGTCATGGCAACTACGATTGGTCGCACGTTGCGACGGATTCAAGAAACGCCCCCTGCAACAAAAGCAAAACTGGCAATACACAGAATACGGTTGCAATGAGCGAATGGATAAAAATATGTGCGTAATACAAATTGTTTACATGACACTGTTATGACTTTTCAATAATGTAAAGGGGACTGTTCTATTGCATACATGCCTACTGACTTAGTTTGAGTCTCTAAATGCGCTCGCAAAATTTGTACAGCTTTCTAAATATTGGATTGACCTACCCGTAGCGCTTAAAGAAGCTGAGCTGTTAAAACGACAGACAGTCAAATTAAATTATATAATCTCCACACATATGATCGCTTTCACTATGTACAAATCAACACATTTGTTAATGGACTCATTACATCATTCAGAATAGATCATAGACGATAATAATTTATACAGTTAATATTGTTCTCCAAGGCAGCCTTTACCCCATGGAGCTATCACGTGACGATATGGTCTGTCAAAAAACAACAACTACAACGCGACCAAAACCTTAGCGTTCGTTTTGCGCTCAATTTCAGAAAACATTGGTCGTCATTTGAAGTCTTGAAGCACCGATATATATGCTTCTATGTAAAGAACGAAGTATATGTATCAGCTTCATTCGGTCATTATCCAATGAAAATATTTGTCTCGCAGCACGAACAAACAGTTGCTGTGTGCCACGTGAATTCCACCACAATTTTAGCAAAATATATTCAGAAACTTTTTATCTTGCTGATTTGCAATAAAACACAAATGTTGTTCCCTAGCGACAAATGGTCGACAACTCCATATCAAGAACCTTGTCGTCTCTGGAATACCAGAACTGCGGTATTTGTTTGTTTGTTTTATTTTCACAAATCTACTGGATTGACTATCTCGTTGAGCAAAGCCTAAGCGCATATAGATGACTGGCTTATTATTCTCGTTCTATAGGTGATGTTATTTCGAATTGTTTCACCTTCTGTAAGGTAATTGAATCCTTCCCATTCTATGAATTTGATGGCCGAATGTAGATTTAAGGCTAATCCATTGTTGTGCCAAGTGAAGAATGAGAGCTTGGTGCTCAGTAAAATGCCTACTGGCAAACCCAGGCGCCATGTCCAACGACACGACATTCTGCTACTGAACAAGAACAGCAGTATGCTATCAATGTACAGTTACAGACGATATGTATCAAGTTTGGCGAACAATTCGTCTTAGCATCTGTCGCTGGTTCGCACTCGTACACTTTCATATGATAAACTGAGACGTCTTTTGCTGACGTAAACGTCGAAAATATAGTCCGTATTAGGCTTTAAGTTTGAGATTTTTCCAGTCTTTACTGCTCTGTTTTTGTTTCGATGGCGGAAATATGCACACAGAACCCTTTCGTTCTTTTTTCGATATTTAAGTCCTTCACACTTTTCACCGGCAGACAGTTTGTCATTGTCTACTTCTCGTTTATAAACACAATATTTCTGTCTCTGTTCTGTGACCATCCAGCCAATCGTAACAGAATCACATTTTATAAGACTCTCGTACACATTTATTGTAGTAGTTTCGGGAAGCTTGGGGTATTGAAATTTTGAAGGTCGTGTTGTGGCCATAATGCTGAATTGTCGGGATTTCCTGCCTTTCATTGAAACTTCTACGTAATATTTATTCGGTTGCGCATCGTCAATAGTGAAATATTCCAGGGATTTCACTTTAGCAATCTTTATCAAAGACTTATCAGTGAAGAGCTTCATTTTGACCGATCTTCCACATGGTTTGATTGAAAACATTAGTTGTTCCGCTCGAGATTTGAGGTCATAGACAAATTTCTGTTTCTTTGTATTTCTTTTCAGAGTAATGGATTTCGATTTCCCATCAGCCAGTTTTACAGTTCTTCCCTTCCTTGTTGAATCTTTGGATTTCACTGAGGTTTCCAGGTGAGAAATCATAGCTTTAGATTCCTTGTCAATGACAAATAAATCGATATAATAGGTCTGACCAGCTTTGACACCTTTGTAACCATGGCTCGTTTTATTTGTCATACATTTGTAACTGAAATCTTTCGCAGAAGCAGCCCGGACTGGTGACAATGCTTTCATTGCTCTCCGGTAGTTGGCCTTGTAGAAATACATGGAAGGCTTTAACTTGGGATGATCTCCAAACGCATATGATCGGAAGCCACATTGTGTTTGGAAATTGCGGAATTTGTTTACCGCAATGCAAAACTGAACCTGGCGTTGTGGAAAGTCTTCAAGTGACCATGATATTTTCAGCCGTCGTTTCCCTCTCTGTCTGGCTACAATTTTACCGCTTATTTCCCTCTGTGTTCTCTCTCTTGACACACTAGCAAAAAGCTTTACGTAAGTGTCTCTGTCCACGGGTTTTACGTCTATTTTATAAATCCCAGATTCCGCACTGTCCTTGTGAAAGGCGGCAATATCCACGCCTGTGTACCGGTAGAGTTTTACACCCAATGTCCGCGAGCTTCCTTGTCGGAACTGGTCGTTTAATTCATCATAATCTAAACAGAAAATAAAAAATATTATACGTAGTTTAATCATATTGGCAGTGAAGAAGAGCAGGAATATGTGCATATACTTGATGGGTAGAGGTCAATTGCCAGCCCACTACATGCATAAAGGTCTAAATGATATACCTTTTTTAACACAATTAGAAACTTGTCACCATGGTTATTTTAGACAAGAAGATTTTCCCTGTGCCGGTGTGTTTTAGTGTTCTTAAATTTATATACTTGTGAACACTAAAACACATCGGCACAGAGAAAATCTTGTTGTCCAAAGTAACCCAACCAACTTTGACCTTCTATTTGTTCGTCAACCAGCGTCCCACCCCTATGAAACTTTATTGCACTGGCTAAAGAATCTTTTGGTGTATTGTTTTCTACCCAAACTGGCTGCAAAAGAAGAAACTCCTACGTATATTCACTAAATGACAGGTCGTGGTTTCGAACTGGAATTCAACATCTGTATACATGCGTGTGGGACCAAAGTTCCCTGTTTGGAATATTGCACAATTCTTTCAGATACCGGGATTGTGTATCGTAAACGTTAATAGTAGGTTGCATTGAAATGATACAAATGATACAAATATAAAATTTAACCTGCGTACATTAACTGTGTGTGTTAGACAAGCGGCACGTAGTATTTGTAAGCTATTCCAGTCCTCAGAATTTAAGCTCGGAAAGTTCGATATATTTCATTATAGACTGAATCAGACAGAAGTCACCACAATCACATACTCCTATAAACAAGCCGACATGTGGCCAACTATTCCACTAACAAAACGGTAATCAGACAAGCTTCTCGAGTACTGTAAACTGTCTGGAAAGCTATTTGTAAAACCGGTTCGTCTGGACTAAATGCAGCTCTTATAATTAAGAGAATGACTTACGAATAAATAGCTATTGAAAAATCTGATATGGCATAGGTTATAACCACAAGAACAAAAAGAAGTCTAAAGGAAAAGATTTTTAAAAGTGATAGACTCAATATACAAAGAATTCATCCCTCAAAATGCGTTTTTTTGTAATATTATTACAGTGTTTTTATTTTAGGGTCTGAGAACTCGAGAGGGATTTGGTCAACAAAAGTTGATATCTTTCCTTGTTGGCTTCTCTTGTATATTTATGATCACTTAACACACGGGCACAGGGAAAATCTTCTTGTCTAAAATAACCATGGAGACAAGTTTCTAATTGTATTAAAAAGAGGTATATCATTTAGACCCTTATACCCTATAAATTGTTGTAACAAATCAAACCTATGATATTTCATTAGGTTGACGACTGACAGGAGCTTAGCCTTAGTCAGTAGAATTTTCAGGAATCCTTTTAGATATGGGTGTTACATGAAGAGACAATAACCTTACCTGTAACTAGAGGTGTTTCCTCTGGTAATCTTCGGATTAATGTTACGTTCCAGTCAAGTCTCGCAATGCAAGGGGAGACTCGGAGAGTTAAGGGAACATGCTCGTGACGCAGAATGTAGAAATATCTGAAGCCAAAAAAAATAATGCGTTAAACTGTGATAAGAAAATGTAAACATAGAATAATCGCATATATGGTTAATCAAAGTATATAGATATTTGCATGTACTACTGTCCACTAAATGTATGCACCATCATAAAAATAGGCTGACCAAAACTGGAGCATGTTTCACAAAGCGGGAAGTTTAGGTTTTTACGTAACTGCCATAGCAGCATCTCTCTACAGTATGGCTTGCTATAGCAGTTACGTAAAAACTTACGCTACACCGCGTTGTGAAACAAGCCCATGTATGACATATATGGTACCAATAGGTTCTAAATACATTAGGCTTTAACAGATAACAAAAACATTTCCGCTGGAACCATATTCCTGTTTCTTCAAGACGAATTAGTATTGAGGTTTTAATGTGTTATAATTCTGTCCATTTTTCTGTAGGGGCAAACGACATTGCCGTAGTTAGATGCTAATATTCCCTTGATGTTTCAGTTTCTGTTTGACAGATAAGATTATTCGTAATGGCATAATTGTTTATTGAGTAGGTGAATAGCATAATCCAACCCCATGTTTTCTTAAAACAATTCCATGTTTGAATTACGATACCTGAGTCCTATGATTTGTCGCCAATGAAATACAATCTTTAGATGCTCTTTCTTCCTGGTCCACTTTACAGCAACGTGTGAGCAATATTATGAGCTCACTTATGAGCAATTCAATAATTACTATCCAATATAAAGCATTTATAGAAACTTGTCTTGAGAGCCTATCTAGTCAAAATGGTCATTCTCGTTAAAGTGCCATGACCTACCAAAATAAAGACATGTTCATGACTTTGGATTGCCAAGAGAAAGATATAATTTACAGTGCATTGGAAAACTAAACCATTCACACAGAATGTGTATAGACTCGAAAAAAATATCGCGGTTGTTTTAAAACTAAAAGAAGGCAAGCCATTTTGCTTCGTAAGTACCACGTGATGCGGCTGATGTTCCCCAAGCAGTTTCCCCTGCCGGCCCCTTTCTTATCCCCAAGAGCGCACCTAGAATAACGTTTTATGTCCTGAACATTTCTATCTGACCCTAAAGCCGTGTTTTGCCAAATGACAACTTAGATTGCTTTAGGCGACGTTGTTGTTGTATTTCAAGAGCCTTACAGTTTACCGGTAATCTAGCCCATATATATGTTTATCGGCACGCCATTTGGTGTGAACGGTAGACAGCCGAGATACATGAGTTTATTTTTGTGTGTTTGATATATCTAAACAATTACTTATAGTGCAATTCGTAGGTGATATCAACGAAAAGCTCTTTATTTGTCCTGTTTGGGGGAAATAGCCGATTACTCTAAAATTCTGTTCGAACGGAAAAAATATCCAAATTTTAGCAGCTCATGCCACTTTAAAGTTCCATTGACCAATGTGACTTTATTTTAAAAATAGATATATCTGAGATAAAAGTCGAATTAAAGAAGTTTTTCAATATACGTATTTACCCAGGTAAATTAGGTTCGTTTCATATATATTTCATTCCAGTAATTTGCAAAGTTATGTTTTTTCTTGACACAACACCGTTTACGAAAGCATCAGGGGCATAACTTCTTACGTCAAGTGGGTTACAAGTTGGGGTCAAGAGAATGTTTAACTCCTTCACTATAAGTACATTTGCCTCGGTTTGTCTACATTATTTCCTCATCTACAGTGCATACCTGTACGGCGTTCTTAACCAAAGTGCTTGAAGTGGCTTAAATGAACTCTAGATTACATAACGTAATTGATACACACATTAAGCTGGGAATACACCATGGTTTACATAACAGCCTATAGATGCGAGAAATAAGCGTTCAACCGAAAGCATAGGATGAAGTATACGAGAGGAAAATAAGTGCAACAGACCAAACAAAAGACGATTCACTTGAATTACATCAAAATGTTGTTAGCGCTTTAAGTTTGAAGCCCCTTCCTGTTACATTGCATTGAAAGGTCATTGTTAAATCCCAGTGAAGGGATAATAAAGGTCTAAGTACGCCTATCCCTTAACTAGAGCAACTAATATTATGTCAAAGCGAGTTGCCGTCAAGATGAGGATTACCAGGCAAGCTCTCTTACTCGGCGGGCGGCCAGGGTTAAGCACAGGGGAAAAGTTGGCTGTCTGCTTTGGACAAAAGCCTCCACTTTCGAAGGTATCAGACAGTTGTGTTTAGTACCTGTTTTACAGCTGACAGTCTGCCTATATGAATCCCATGTGGTAACTGAAGCTGGGTTGTCAAACAGACACGATCTACACTCTTTTAACCCTGTTTTAAGCAGCACGGTAGCCCGTGGAAAGGTTCCTTGCGCATGGTTTATTCCCTGCCTCCCAGGGGCTGGCAGTAGGTGATCCCACTATGTTCCAAAAAATCCATCTTCTAAACATGCATATAACAGTACAAGTAACCTTAACATCTACTTCAGCTCAAATTCAATCTCAGCATAACGATGCATGTAATTAAATATCCTTCTTGTGTTATGCTTTGAATGGGTTAAAAAAACAATACAATATTATGTCTGTATAATTTAGGTTAATTAGTGCCAGTTTCAATATATCGAATTTGGTCTACTGTTAATGCACACAGCAGTATATACAGTGGGAGCTGGAAATGACTCACTATTCTCAGATAGACTTGGTTGTTTGTGAATGTCTGATGATTACTGACAAAAACTATTATGTTTAAAGTCGTGCTTGAGCTGCGAGATTCCTGCGGTGAACCTCCCATATGGCTGAAACCACCAAGTGAGATTGACGTTAGACGAGAACTGGGATATCCACGCAACTTTCTACTGTTTCTTGATCTAAGAACATTACAATATTTTTCTGTAATTTACCTGAACATTTTTTAGGTTACATCTCCCATCTTGTTATCAGTTATATGACTCGCAGGCATACCAATTCTAGCCCACCTCGTTAACTTTACTACTTAAGCGAATGACTTGTAAAAACAGTCGAAACTCATTTGGTTTTTTGTCAAAGAGGAAAACTTCAGATAGGTAGAGCCTTCAGTGTCTTTTATTGAGGCGGAATCCAATTTGCAATGATAACACGTCCCATTGACCTTATCTTCCATCAAAGCAAGCCCATACTTTCCGTATTTAAAGAGAAAAACTTTTCGGTTTTTCCCTGGTTGACTATTTGGTTTAACTACATGTACTATCTACTCGGTAACTATGTTACATATTTTTCTTATGTCGAAATAATGTATCTTTACTTTGGCGAAATAAATCTAATTTTGAAATGGTCTTTTTTGTAACTCCTGCCATAACCGCTTGAGTTAACCTCCGTCCACTGGTCCATGTTTTACGCCACATTCAAGATTATCTCACTTCTATGATGGCGTTACCAAGTTTAGTGCGAGACAAAACAAGACTATTTGCCCAAAGAAAACCCCAGACCTTCGACCAGTACCTGGCAATTCTTCCACCTATAGCGATAGAGTGAACATTCCACTGTCATTTTTTTTTTCGATTTTCTTTTGGACTTCGATTCGAACGCGTGATCCGTCGACGGAGCTCTGTGTTGGGACTGAGAAGACAGACTACGCTACCGAGGCCCCGCAGAAATTTGGAAAGACGCATAGTAAAATGTGTTGATAAAGATAAGGTGTTCACTCAGATAATCAAGGTTCTCCTCGCTTCAATCAAAATGATGCTAAAACAAATTATCCTACGGAAACATTGCACAGAAAAGTAACACCCATATGAATATGATACACATATACAGACCTAATCGTTCGACACATGAACCTTATTTCAAATACCATAACGACGAGAATGGAAACGAACACGGATAATTGGTTCATTATTGATTTACTTGTAATTTATGGTATGTTATACAAAGTAAATTTTAAAACCAATGGCAATGAGATATTCGGCGCGTTCACAACAGGCTCACGACTCCATTGAATGATGTATTCATTGACTTATAAACTTTTGACTCTATAAAGGAGATGGACTTTTCATCTCGCGTTCAACTATATTTTACCAAATAAAAATTGACAAATTTCTGAGTGGATTTTTCACTCGGTCGACGTATGTGGAAGAGTTGCCAGGTACTCGTGGTGCCGTACGTCGGGGGTTTCTTCCGGGCAATGAGCCCGGTTTCCTCCCCACTAAACCTGGCAACGCTGTCATATAAGTGAAATAATATTGAGTGCGGCGTTAAACATCAACCAATCAATCAATTATATATAATGTGGGAAGAAGATGGTATTTATGGGGTCATTTCTTAACATAAGTCTGTTTATCAAATAGATGCAATTGAATTACCTTCATTCTAAGCTTGTCCCATATATTTAACCGCGTATTTAAAGTTTTCTGCTGTCATAACTCTTTCGAAGCAAAGAAGAAATTTGGTTACAAAACTGGTTTCGAAAAAAAGTAACTACTGAATTAGAGAAGTGGCATTATTCCCGAAATTCCCTATCGCCGAGGCTTTGAAATTGTGTGGAACAAGTCGAGAAGAAAGGTCCACATTAACTATTTTCATGACTATAATTGTTTTAAAATCAAGTATTTCGCGAGCTTTTTATTTCTTTGTAATTTTGTGTTTATATTTGCCTGTAAGATTTTTTTTCCACTAACAAAACTAAACTAAAACAATTAGTTATTCCTTATTAAACAAGGGTATTAGGACGTTTTAAAATACTGTTTACTCCCTCTGCAACAGATGGTCATATAGATAATAGATATATAGTTTCCATCAGCAAAAGCTAAGAAAAATGTTGACGATCGGTTGATTTATCGGTGGAGAAATCCTGTAGGCAGTCATCCGATCCTTCCAAAGTGATAAATTTTCTTGTTAAAGAAGCAGGTAAAAGAGAGGAAAAGATGCGTCCAGCACTTAGCAGAATCTGAGATGCCTCCTATTCAACTGCCTTTCTTTCCTTTCTAACACAATAACAGATAGAAGAAGATAAAAGTATGGATTTAGAGTTTGAGATAAGCACCGAGACGCCAAGAAAAGTCAATAGTTGTGCTTCAAGCTGTGAAGTTTGCAAACAGTCACTTGGACAAACAGACATCTCGTCTGAAGAAACGGCTCAAACGCCTCAAGAAAACTGTATCCAATTTCATGTTGTAGAAAATCATACAGGCTGTCTGACAATTTGCTTTTTCTAGGTTTTGATCCTAACACCAAAATAACTGTATGGCTGTAGGTAAAATAGCAATCAATATATATTGGGAAAAGTGTGGAATTTCTGTGGGTTAACTGACGACAGCTGTCGGTGCAATTACACTCAGTCAGATGATGTAAGTCTAAAGTACTGCGTTCCATAAATATATTTCAAAAGCATCGTTAGAAATTTCGCAAAAAGTTTCATTCAACGCTTCCTTAGCGGAAGTCTTGCTGTATAGGGGTGAATGATTCTCCCACATGACATGGCCTTTCGCTAATTTGCTTATATTATCCAGTAATTAAACAGAGCTTCCGTAGTTAATAAATTTAGAGGAGGCAATGGTTGACTTAACAAGCGGTTAGGGCCAGATTTCCTTGCCATTTCCAGCTGTTTAATGTAGACTATAAGCTGCGATGGTGGCACAAAATCGGTACCTGCTTCGAACTTATGTCTTGAACACAACCCACCAAAGGCATCTCTTGCATTAAACAATGAGAAAAATAATAGGGAAAGAGCGGCAAAGATTGCCAGCAGTTAGTCAGATGTTTATTGTACTCCTCCCACTCACGACAGATATAGGATGCGATGACAACAACTGAGCAATAGTTGTGGGTAACCCTTAAGAACAAAGTACATGTAATTGTTCCGGGAATATTTTCCAGTTTCGATCTTACTGCAGGTTTTAACGTACGATTTTCACTGAAATTCTCGAATTGATATAAATATGTATGACCACACTTTCCATTGCGTACCAGTGTACTTGTTAGCATTTTGACTGAATTAAAGAGTTGTACATGGAATTTCCGACGGATTAAAAACGATTTTTAAACTAGTACGCGTTTAAGTTTATTTTTATTTTCATGGAGCAAGAAGAATGGTTCATCATAAATTCATGTAGACTGAGTTCTATTTTTGAAACATTCTAATTTTCAATCTCCTATTTTACAATGGAAAGATCTGAGATTGGGCTGCACACTGAACGGGATTGGCATCTGCGGTTTGATCTACTAATGGAAATTCATACCAATGTTTATATCGTCACGGACTTATTATCTTGAAAGTTTAGGATATTGGTAAAAATTGCACCTAGAGAGAGAACATTGAATTGACAACGTTATATTCACTATTTATCCCGATATAATGATGAATCGCCGTCCATCCGTTCGAAAGTCCTATTATAATTATTAAGACAACTTTATAGTAAAATCTAGATTAAATATGGTTGTTTATTTTATCATGTTAACCTTGATAGCCAGTCGCGTTGCTTCACAAATCCCGCATGGACCTACATGTGCTACGCCGAACTCTAAACCGGACTGCGGACAGCTTTTATAGGACATTGTTTTTCTGTAAGTTTACAATAAAACATATAGTGGTATTCGATAAAGATCCAATACCTTTTACAACAACCACTCTATCAAAACTACAAGGAGCTCTTATGTTAAGGGTTATTGTAAATCTATCACAGGCTATCTGAAGTATAAACTATAGAGGTGAAGAGTTATGGCTACACCCACGTGTTTATTCGAGCAAATTTTATCATTTAATTAGCACTTTCTAACCAGTAAGTATTCAAAATATGGCACCATGCGTACTTTTATTTTCCTTTGAAAATCAGACTTGTTGATAAGGCGTCTTGACCCCAAAAGCATCAAGAGGCCACCAAAAACATTGGACAAAAATTTACTCACGATTTACAACAAAAAACACATTTGCCCATTGGTTGGCATTCAACTAATACCAAATAAAACAGTTGACAAAAGCAATCGAAATCTGTTTGAAAACTGTCTCTTTCAAGAAGATTGACATCGATTTAATTTTACATGTATCAAAACTGTTCCTCATAAGCATAGACAAGCTCATATCACTTTTGAAATATATGAAAGCTAGGACTTTATAAAAGTGTTACACATTGAGAACTCATGTGGAATATGCCAGTGAAACAATCAAAACCAAAAATATATTTGCGAAACGTTCATTTTCATTTTCTCAAAAACTGTATTCCATTCGCTTTTTATTTTGCTTTTTTTTTGTATAAAAATATAAAGACAGCATTAACATGTTTATAAGCTCAAATTGAATTGATAACTTGAATAGGTCAGAATTAATATTTTAGTTATGTCGGAAATTTTCGCTGGTACAGCTATATCTTGTCTTGTTCTGTTTATACAAAAAGACAAATTATAGATATTCCTAAAATACTATTATATTTACATCTACTTTCTACATTTCCACAATGTTATTTCATCTCAGAGTTGTCCTGGATGTTGCACTGATATTAAGTAATGAATATGAAAAGAAGATACTTACCTAATGACGTTATCCTTTAGGAGGTATTGAGAGTATTCAATATTGTTTGTTAACACGTGGGTAAGTTCAAACTCCTTATGAGGATCAATTTCAAAGTCGAAGTCTCCTCCACTTTTGTTCAAACTTTTGGACATTCTTAGACAATGGCCTCTTAATGACAGAACAAGAACAATTGCCATCTCCAGCAGAGGAAGCACCATGCTTGACCGTACCATTGTCATCACTGAAAAATCAGAGCGGGAAAACGTCATGTAGTTTAACAGACTCGTGTACGAATAGCCTCATGACTGGCAGTCCGGTACATTATGCAATATGGTTAATATCAGTGCGTATCACAAAGCATCACAGTCCATCACTAACAGTTGACACCGGACAGTTGGACATTTATTCACAGTTCCAATAAAGCAAAGAGGTCCACAACGAGAAAAGTATTGTTAATATCCTATCGACCGTATATGTACAAATGGAAGATTTGAAGAGATGTACTGAAGTCCAACAACTAGTTGGAATTCACTAGTTTGTTTGCGGCCGAAGCGGTCCCCACCAAACTACCACTTTTCCACATGCCTTTTTACGAGCTAGCAACCACTTGGCAGAGCTTGTGTGTATTGAAGAAGCGATTTGGTGGTTCGATGTGTTCCCATGCTCTTAACGAAGACATATATATGGTTGGTAAAGATGAGGCTAGCCCGCTACCACTTCTTCCTCTATGGCTTTCCATTTATAGATTCCGAAAAATAGACCATCTGGAGTCGGGTTTCCGCTAAATATAGATAAAGATATTAGGACTTTTGAAAGTAATTTGTCGTGCATTTCCACTATTAAAGACAATCGAAAAAGAATGTTGGAATCGGAGTTTCTGAGACAGCGCGATCGGGCTGTAAAATGACGCAGTAGAAAAGCTCGTCTGATAGGTCGATGTCTGCTCACCGTGTTATTGTAGGAAGAGCTGTGATGGAGATAGGTAGTACAAGAACCCTAAACCTGCTGTCACTTCAGAGGTACGAGTCTCTTACAGAACATTCACAATGGCGGCGAAAAGCCGTTCAGACCAACACTGATAGACGATGCGCAGCCGTTAAACAAATTATATATCTGGTCGGAGGGTAAGCCAAGCAGATGGAAGTCGACTAGAAGCGGTTATAACAGTCAAAACAGTCAGCACCGTTAATATATGTTGGCTTAATCCTCCGGAAGAAATACCCAGGTGAGATAGAGTGACAAAGCAAAAGTAACGAAATAACGATTTGACCTTTGACCTGGCCTGAACCGTCTTGAATTACTGCGCGAAAAGAAAGATATAACACATTTCTTTCTGAGGTTTTGTTCTCTCGGTTTATTTTAATTACGCTATTTTCTAATCAATCATGGTGATAATCGGTGGACGTTGAATTCGAAAAAAATCATCTTTAGTTCTACAAATTTTAAACTTTGCCATTTTTACGCATCAAAATAATGCAACAAATTTCACATATCAAAGACGACCATTCCTTTCACTTACTTCAAACCATTCTTATCTCAAAGAGATTAGTATAATTTCCTTGAACTTACATAGAATCATATAAGAACGTTCGAGAAAAAATTGTCTTTGAGAAAAGTTTTTATCAACCAATATTTGAAAGTGAGTTCTATTGGTTACCAATATCTAATTGTTTCCAATATTTGAAGGGGAGTTCTAATGGTTACCAATATTTGAAAGTGAGTTCTATTGGTTACCCATATCTAATTGTTTCCAATATTTGAAGGGGAGTTCTAATGGTTACCAATATTTAAAGGCGAGTTGTAATGGTTACCGATATCTAATTGTTGCCAATATTTGAAGGAGAGTTCTAACAGTTTCTGATATTTTTAAGTAAGATCTAATTCTTTACAAAATGTAGGGGGGTTCTAGTGCTTACCATTAATTGAGGGGGGGTTCTAATAGGTACCGAAAAAGAGTTGCAGGCAAAAGGGAATTATCTTGCAGATCCCAGAATTCTCGTTAATAATTGAACAGCATTAACATTATATTATGTATTTACGGCGTTAATAAGGGTGTCTAAAGTCGTTTCTTTATTACACTTAAGCAAAGCAACACTAAGCGAAATGTACCTTTACAGAAAGTTTCACGGTTTTATTAACATGATATTAATATTAACATGCTACCTTAAAGTGCCCATTATTAACAATCGTTGTTTGTATCGGGACCATCAAACAAAACGCTATGGTTCGATGTCTTATAATCAGTCATTTGACATAGAATACTTGAGCTCACTTTCTAGTATTTTTAGCAGAACGTTCAAAATTCTTTTCTGTGTGAGACAGGCTGTTAGAGGTATCGGTGGGTGGCACAGCATCTCACTTAACTAGATTAAACGAAATGAGATCAAAGAAATAAGGAAAGGCTATAAAACACACAATTTTCTCGGTAAAGATGACAAAGCTGCCATTACGCCTATGTTTATTCAGAAAAAACTCGTTAAATACCAGAAAACATACCGCTAAACGTGCTTCCTAACGCCCTCATCTTTATATCGTCTACTAATTGTCAGCGACTGGCTAACATAAACGATTTAAGTTGTCCTTAAACGAAAGCTACCCGGACCGTTATCATTCTGACTGAGGGGAGGCCATTTTTTATTGAATTGCATAATTTCATTGACCTCTAGATCCATGTTAAACGTAAACGTTAAATAATCGCGAAGTTTTACCATTTTACCACAGGTTGTAAAAAGCGGTGTATAACTGTGCTGTATTCACGTCAGGTTGATATTACGAAATTCTTGCCGCTAATTGGCTTATATTTTTTTCCTTTTCGTTATGTTGCTTGCCAAACGATGGTGCGGAAAAGGCGGGACAAGCGTGGGTGTCGTACATTTCAACGACATGTGTTCTTCTTAAAACCCTCTCGGCAGACATGAATGATGATACGACGACTATAGGAGGTAGAGTGATATTAAGATTCAGGAGAGCTCGAAGAACGTCATGCTAACGCCCCAATGGTGGCAGATAAATATCTTGAGTAAATAATACTAACAATGCTGGCTGACAGGTAAGCGACGGCTTTGAACGGATAATGATCGATCCGTAGAGACAAGTAATCAAATATTGTTTACAAAAGCCCCAGATTGTTGCACTTTCAGCTTTTATTGGCAAGACGCGGCCAAATCTGACGGTCTATTCCGTTATTTTTTTGTCTCCGGAGTATAACAAACAGATGAAACCAATGGAAATAAAATAAATGTTATGATAAACGATGAGAGTGAATATGAAACAGATGAGAGAAAGTACCATGTTTAAACTGATTCCTCCGCGTCCAGAATAATTATCCAGTATCCATAGCTCAGAACCAGCGCCTTTTCGTCGTTTCCAATGTAATACATATAAAGATCTACTAAGATTGTAAAACATTGGATTTGTGCCTTGCCGGCGTAGATAATACTGTCACGAAATTGTCATGAATTTAGATAAACGATAAGGCTAATATAGGTTCATTAGGGGCAAACTAGCATTTAAAGTGGCATGAGCTGCCAAAATGTTGATATTTTGACGTTAAAACAGAATGTGGAAATTATTGAGTATTTTTCTCAAGACGTATAATTCAGAAGCTTTTTAGTGCTTCTAGTGTCGAAAATGTACGATAAAGTATTGTTTTGAACTAACGTTGGATTAAAATGAATGAATGGTCGTCCCGGTTATTTAAATTTTGTTTACGTTTCGAACACATTTCGGTCCGTACAGGCCACATACTGTATGGATTTTCCTCATTTCAACGCTAATCGTTTAGTTTTTCGATGCCCTTCAGAGCCTCTTACTGTCGTGACGATCAGAAATTATGAAGTATGGATTTTGTCAGCTCATGCCACTTTAAACAACAGGTACGTAACCGTTCGCTTATATGATTCTTGAAAATCAAACGTTTATCGTTGTTTGTTTTTAAATATTCAATTATGCCTCATTTTACGTGCATCTGTCAGCGTACAGTTTTAATATGTATCTTCAGACCGAGAACGGGCAATAGTTGACCTTGAAACAGATTACGAGGTCAGAGAGTAAAGGTAAGTCACGGTAACGTGATTCCTATTTGTGTAATATTGACGTTTGATTACTACGAAACCCTAACCCATCTTTTCTCTGATTATCAGAAGGCAGTGGTGTTGTATTAATGAGTAATAACTTGTATACAATTTTGACAACACACTTAACATTTGGTCCATGTCTTGATACTTATACGAATTAATAGAGGATCTACTGTAATCATTGTCTCATTTACTGTTAGGGTATATATAAAACAAAAGTTAAGAATTCTAGACTCACCTTTAAATACGGGTTTACTCAATGGTTACCTACATGTTGAATTATTGCGGGGAATAATACTAAACACTATAATATCGCTTCCGTCAAGTCTATTTTTAGGCATGAGAATTTATTTGTATGATAACACTTTATAAATTCAGGTAAGCTATTAATAGTGTTATGCTTGGGGGTGGAAGTAAATAGGACACTCTAATCCTCTTGAACAAATGTCAATGGTCTCACACATGTTGTTTGAAGTCGTCTTGTGTGTGTACATTCAACTCGAGAATCTCAAGTCTCTCCGTAAAACCCCAAGCCAGACCCTACAAGACTTTTAATGTCATAAGAAAGCGACTATGATCTGTGATCCAGAGCACATGTTCATATTTTATATTAACATGGACATGTTGAAAGAATGTTATATTGACATTTTGTGACGCAGACCTATATCAACACCCACGACATTACGGGTAGTAACCAGGTATACAGCGTACCCCAGGAAAGGTAACAATGTTTTCCCATATTTATATGTCTTATTGCAGTTTAGCTAAACAAACACAATGTGAATTTGTTCGGCTTTTAAAAAGTGTCATTGTGCACTTTTTATTTTATTTGTGTTTTATGAATTAGTGTTTGTTATCTAGAAGTAGAAATTTTTGTTTTTAGAATTTGCGTAATGCTATAGAGTCTTTCCATAGTATAGAATATAATTATGCATACAGAAAGCTAAGACCTCAATCCCCCGCCCCCCCCCCCCCCTTTTTTTCCCCGCCCACACGCATATTATTTGTCAAGTTGTATTTTTGAGGGATCACGCCCTTTCCATTAGGTTGTCATCGACTTGGTTGACAGCGATTGATCTAATGCGCTAGGGGCTTTTCTAATGTTGATATTCAACTATATATTCCAGAATACCGTTTTTTATTAATTTAAATTAAACATCTTTATGATCTTATTACAAATTGTAGAATAAGATAATCGAAATAAAAGGGTTTTTGTGGAAACAAAGACTCTCTTCCGTTACACAACGTACATACAATATAGAAAAGACACTTGTAAATAAGTTAAGAGTATAACCAACAGGTTGCTGTTCCTATTTCAAAAAGATTCGACGGTTTCTGGAGAAGAAATCAACACTTGCGGTTATAAGGAAGCACTCACTTAGCAGAATGCAAGATTCCTATCGGCTCCCTTCTACCATATGTTCGGAACATCTTCAAAGTCCACAGTTAAGACTTGGGCTGTCTTTCGCTCAAGTAAGAATGTTACTCACGTTGAAGATGAACTAATACGCCGTAGGCTCATACTTACAGACGAGATGAACTTCGCTACCAAAAACAATAAAGCTCTTTGATGGGAAAACATTGTACAAGCGAACACTGGCTAGTGTTTCTGGTAACATGAAGCAGCACTTTAGAATTGACAGTATTCCTGCGACAATGGAATAAACGAATACAGGCCTATCTTGACTATGCAAGGTACTTACATGTAGATGCAACTTGAAATATACTAAGAAGGGTAACGATGTATTAGGAAGGAAAATTCCTAGATAAGAAACCCGTCAATAGCCAATCTGTCATTCATTTTTGGGATCGTTTCAAGAGTTATCAGGCGACTCACACAAGAACATACGAACCGCCACATTGTGAAGGATTGCACGTCATCAGCAAAACTGTAACGGAATTTCCCTCGTGAATAACAAGAATGTGGAAATTGAAACGCTGAAATGTTTCCGTTTTTCTACACGTTTATCTGAAACCAAAGTGGACGTTCGTGGCCCAGCGTGTTAGGCGTTGAATCATACGTCCTAAAATCCATCCAGCGATGGGTTGTGGATTCAAATCGCAATCAGTGTAAAGAATACGTCAACATGTCTGTGCGGATTTTCATACTATTGGCCCATGAGGAGGGATTTTCTTATAAGGAGGTTTTCTCAGAAAATGGGGCCGATACCCTCCTCGAGAAACCTAGTCATTTTAAATGCAGCACAAAACGCTAATTATTCAGTTACGGAAAGAATTCTCAGATAGAAAGAAAGAAGCCGGCAATCCGAACAGCCATGCATGCCTGGCCGTGAAGAGACGTGTGCTAAAATTTCCTAACCTAGTTTGTTTCGTAAATGACTTTGTTAATTGGCCAAGACATCTTTTAACATGTTTAAGAAGAAACAATATTTTTCACCAAAATCATCCATTCTGAATCAAGATATAGTTTCAACGCAAGTAGCTATTGATATAACATAAATCTTATACACGTATCTAATGCAGTTAAAGTACATTGCTTATGATAACAGTAATATGCTATGATCTTTCTGAAAATTCTGCTGTATAAAAGCAGCTGGAATCTCTGGTTTAAGAAGCACACAAATCTTGTCTAGACAGGCCTTACTTTTTGTACGTAACGAACCCACTAAGACAGTTCTAATCGCCAAGAATCTAAACGGTGCCTTGGGAATCCCCGGTCTGAGCCAAATTGTGGCAGAAGGGTGAACGGTAATCAGAGGTGTCTTGGAACGACACCTAGCGGATTTGTCTTGTCGACTAATAAAACGTTTGAAATCTCGTTTCCAATAATTCATAGATAAAAATCTTTCTTGAGTTTAACATTCATTTACAATAATTCCAAAATAAAAATCTTTCTTGAGTTTAACATTCATTTACAATAATACCAAAAAAATAATCTTTCTTGAGTTTAACATTCATTTACAATAATTCCAAAATAAAAATCTTTCTTGAGTTTAACATTCGTTTACAATAATTCCAAAATAAAAATCTTTCTTGAGTTTAACATTCATTTACAATAATTCCAAAATAAAAATCTTTCTTGAGTTTAACATTCATTTACAATAATTCCAAAATAAAAATCTTTCTTGAGTTTAACATTCATTTACAATAATACCAAAAAAATAATCTTTCTTGAGTTTAACATTCATTTACAATAATTCCAAAATAAAAATCTTTCTTGAGTTTAACATTCGTTTACAATAATTCCAAAATAAAAATCTTTCTTGAGTTTAACATTCATTTACAATAATTCCAAAATAAAAATCTTTCTTGAGTTTAACATTCATTTACAATAATTCCAAAATAAAAATCTTTCTTGAGTGTAACATTCATTTACAATAATTCAAAAATAAAAATCTTTCTTGAGTTTAACATTCATTTACAATCATTCCAAAATAAAAAATCTTTCTTGAGTTTAACATTCATTTACATAAATACCAAAATAAAAATCTTTCTTGAGTTTAACATTCATTTACAATATGGCCGATAAAGAGTACGGATTTTACATTTATTTTAAAAAACGAAAAGAATGTTTATCTCTATTCGTATAACTATCACCTTAGTTCATATGGACAAGGGCAGACTGACCTCCATATTGTTATTACTATATTGTCAAACTGAGGGAGACTCTCCAACTTCTGGTACGTTTGTGGAACACGATATAGCCTAATTGTGAATTTCCTGTAACAAACTGGCTTCCTTTCAACCCAATAGTTCACTTAATAGTAAATACAATGAGTGGGTGTTCATCAAAATCGTCGAAGTTTTCGAGGGGAAACACGGATGCTCATCAAAAAGTGCTCCCCGATAATTTGGTTGAAGGACTCCGTGTCACGATCTTCCTCTCCTCCGCAGAAAACTTCATCGCTATTATTTCCTTACATTTCATTATCATCTGATGATGCGTGGATTGAACGCTTCCGTGTTTTGAAGGCCTCTTTAAACAGACCATTAATAAAACCCTGAGAAACTCCAGACCGAATCACCATCTTTCTAGATTCAACACGGACAAATACAAATCGTTATGAAACAATCTGAGCGGGAAGATTGAGAGGTAAGCGCTGAATAGACTAAGGACAGCACACATGCACCCAGCGAAAATCAGCTGCAGTAGCCAGCGTTGAGAGATTTACTCTGTGTGTATCAATCTGACATAGGTCAACACCATACGACCTGCAGTGTAGACAGAGTATAACACAGATTAACCGTTAGCTGCCAGACGACTGTAGCATAACATATGGTAGCCACTCCACACAAAGGTTAAGTAATGTGTACACACTTTGCTATCGTAAGGCCGAGTTAAAGGTATTAATGTGGGTTTTATACATCTCTTGAGAAAACCGTTAGTTAGAATGAAGCCAGCACCATTGACCTTCATCCAATTCACAACAGCCATATACAAATGATTGAAGGAAAACTCTTTTGAAATAGTTTTGCAACCAAAGAGTAAAGATTGCGTACAAATGGTGGATAAAATCGGCTTGCTTACAAATGGTGGATAACATGGGTTTGCTTGCAAATGGTGGATAACATGGGCTTGCTTACAAATGGTGGATAACGTGGACTTGCTTACAAAGGATGCATAAAATGTGCTTGCTTACAAATGGTGGATAGAATGGGCTTGCTTGCAAATGGTGGATAAAATGGGTTTGCTTACAAATGGTGGATAAAATGGGTTTGCTTACAAATGATAGATAAAATGGGCTTGCTTACAAATGGTGGATAAAATGGGTTTGCTTTCAAATGGTGGATAAAATTGGCTTGCTTACAAATGCTAGATAAAATGTGCTTGCTTACAAATGGTGGATAAAATGGGCTTGCTTGCAAATGGTGGATAAAATGGGCTTGCTTACAAATGGTGCATAAAATGGGCTTGTTTACAAATGGTGGATAAAATGCTTACAAATGGTGCATAAAATAGACTTGCTTACAAATGGTGCATAAGATGGGCTTGCAACACTGATCATTTTTTCAGAACTTGAAAACCGGCTATAGTTTGTTCGATGGTGTTGAATAAAGTACTGAGTTAGGCCAGATAAAAGTTAAAACAAAAATATAAATGTATCCAATCAAACTAGAGAGTACATAACACAGGGACGTTATTATTGGACAATGGCTCGTAAATAGACAAAACTTTATAGTAGTATTCGTTAATGCAGCTCATTTGAACATGTGTTCCTGCTATAAGCTAAAATTTGATAATTTCTACGAAGCCATCTTTTTTTTTTTCATAAATGGGGATTTATAATATGTCATTAAATACTGAAGGTCATCAGCATTAATTAAGGCACAACTTGTAAAAAATATTAGGGACCTTTTCAATTCTAAGCTAAACTCTGAATTTTAACACCTCCTTAGCTGATAATTTGAACAAGCCTGATTTGGGTTTGGAGGTGTGAATGGAAACAAAATGGATCCGATAAAGACAGTTAGATTGTGTGACAAGATTAATTCCTAGCCAACATGTGGTTTCTATCTGTGACTGGCCATGAGTACTAATTATTTTCAATATTCTGTTCCTGCCAAATGAGAGTGCCTGCTGGTCAGTAGCCAGACGACTGATATACCCAGGGGAACCCTGTCGTCCGTGTTCGGACCAAACAATAAGTTCACACACACTGACATCATAATGATTCCCTTCTTCGCCATTTATTCTTCTACACTTTGGAATTGTCGGTTTAAAACTGTACTTAATGCCAAACTATTATATTTTAAATGCGCTTGGAGTTTAACTTTCCAAGCGGCTTCCAACAGTAGGCCTACTTTTTCTTTTAACTTATAAGCCAAGACATAATTGGCGCCTTGACTTACGAAATGACCAATCAGAATTCTGGTAATGTTGCCGATTATATCAACTTTATGCTGGGATGTCTTTCATTGATTTCCTAAATTTGATTTCTCACCTTCGTGTCAGCATGTATTACTTGTCGTTGGTATCGCCTCGGCCCTGTGGTGTCATTTGAAAGTGTGTATTGTAATACACCACACCGACAAACACAACGCTGTACAATACTATAGCTGATTTCAAAAGATTTTCTTTTTGTTTTGAAATCAATGATCCAAAATGGGCTGCGTATACTTCCCGGTCGTGTTACCGAAATTCATTAACTTTTAATTCGGGAATAGCCCGTTTTATATATTAGATTTCTTGACACACATAAAATACTAGACGTTGTTCTTGACAAAGTAAAAAAAGCTACGGTCTCTCGAAGAGATTCCGAAACTACAGTAATTATAACATCGTTCAGTTGTGGTTATAACCACATATACCATATATATGTATATACTGTAAGAAATGGAGAGGCAATAAACTGACCAGTTGTTCGGTGTATTCTTTATGTATCAACACCGTAAGCATAATATGCATGTAATATTAACCGACAGTCTTGAGGAAGCCCTTCAAACTATGCATAATACTGGACGATTTGCATCAGGCTCATTTTCGATAACACCGTTATACCATTATCCTGAGAAGCACGGGACCCGTATTTAGATAGCTCAAATCAACGCTCTATTACTCTGGACCTAATAAAATTTAGTTCTGTCGGCGAATGTTTCCAATAACTCGTCCAGAAAACTGTGTTAGCACTGAGGCCGATATAGAGCGTACAAAATAGCTCATGTGGATGCAATCTGAATGCCGTTGGGAGAAGAGCGAAATGCCGCAGACACCGCTATTCTTCCCACCTTTGACAATAAACATATCGACACATTATCCTCTCGTTGAAGACACGCTATAGCTAAGTCTACTTACATCTATATGTTTCTTTATACCTAGTGTTTGTTTCATTACAAGAAGTTTAATTGCGTAACAAAAGACCAATCATACCCATACATCTGTCACCAGTAACCTGTGATTATGTTTCTACAGTAAACACGATGACAGCATAGGCGTACTATTTTCGGTACCGAAGAGCGCATTGTCTCGGAGTCGTATATATATATATTCGAATTTTACAAGATGGGCGGAGAACGGGCTAATGGCCAAACGATAAACCGTTATCTACAAAGAGCCTATCCAAGGAAACTTATTAGCCAAGCGTATCTTGAATTTATCTTCTTCAATTATAGAAGCTTGTTGGTACGGCTATGAGATACTTTTCCAGAATAAGTCTAGCAGGAAATAAGTCAAGATGGGCCAGGATAAATGACGGAAGTGTATCCCGCAGAATGAGATATGAACGCCGGGTGAAAGATTTACATTTCATGAGCATCAAAAGACTGTTTGATAAGAAGCATTCAAAACTTGATATAAAACACTTGTAGTAGGATGAAGACAATTACACATAAACTACAATAGTTCCAAAAGTATGTAGATCAAAAACTCTAAATACTTCATAAGACTTCATACTTCATACTATCACGACCTGTGTATCAAACTCTCTAATTATACAGCTTTCCTCTATAGATAATGTTAGTTAAGTTCACATCTAATGCATTGTGATCTTACCTTATGGAATTACTCCACTCGTAAAGAAATGTGGGAGATCTTAAGCATCTTTCAACTGAGGTATATGTTTACAGGAAATCCAATGGAATGGTCAAAGAGTTAAAATACACCTTACAGAACTGTAAACCTCTGAAATTTAACTGCACAAGTCACGTGGCCGGTCTACGAGGGAGACGAAAAGCGGTTGCCACAATGGTGAAATAAGATATCGCAATATCTTCATCAAAGTCACTTAAAGTAAGTGTGCCCGCCCATAAGCCGACAAGTTTGGCCTGGTAAGCGAGTTGGAAACAGTGGCCAGCCCCTCAGAATTGAAACACTTCACTCGCTAAACAATTCATAGAGTCGTGCTATAAGTACCAGAGACTCACACGATGTAATTAGAGTTTAAACTGGTTTTTATCCTTCACGTTTAACTAAATAGATTTAGTATGTGATGAAAGTAGCGTCCTTTCTGTCTGGAGGAATCAATTTGAGGCTTCCACCGGGTAAGATGAGAATGAGACGAGATATCCCAGTGTCTTCACTATTTGTGGAGTCGAACCCTCCACGGGTATTCCTCTAATGGCGGGATTCTAACTCTTGTTGACCTGCCCGTGTTTATCTAATGAGTCAATTCCTCGCTTTCACCAGACACAATGTAAATAGTTTCGCAGCTCAACATTCAAAGTCTCGAAACGAATTTCCAAGAGAATCAACTTGTTCTCTATACGGTTAATCGGCGAAGAACAAGATGTTAACGAGTACTGGACGTCTGCTAGCAGACTGAGATAGACATCTCTTATCTATACAGATATTCGCCGAGTAAGGTTGGTCTGGTCCAGCCAAGCAAGCTTACAATGCGAAGATCAATCGCTGACCAGCTGGTCAGGCTGTGGCTCCGGTCAGTCCCATTTCAACTGCAGGCCGGCTTGATTTACTATCCTCGCTCGTGCCCTAGACAATTCTATAACACTTTGGTATAATCTACACTAGGCCTTTGCCAGCTCTATCTTGGATACTTGTTCGGGTACAATATTGGTTCTGCGACCGTAATGAAACGTTTACCTTTATTGTGACGAATGTCGCAGAGAAAAGAGCCGATCTCATAATAAAAAAATAAAAAATCTTCTTTTTTTTAAGTTAATTCGATATGCCATATGCTATTGCACTTTACGTGCGATGAAATATATACCAAACTCTAATGTTAAACATCGTTGAAGATATGTACAAAAGGGTAAGGGGACAATAAATTAGTGTTTATAGAGATGCAATGTAATATGGAATCCGTATAGGTCAAGCTCAAACAGACATACATCCCTTGGCAATTACGATTACTGGCTCTCTTCCAAACCTACCCCTGGATGAAGCCCTCATTAATAACAAAACTCCACAAACCATTTCAGATTCCGCCAATGTCTAATAAGACATACAATAGTCTACAGAGAAACGACTACTTATGCAAACTCCTAATACCTTGTTAAAATAAATTACAATGGTTACAAAAACTGGGGCCTTTCCACAAAGCTTTTTTGGCTAAGCAAATAAGCTAAAACGGGTGCACATCTTGCTCTGAAATAGATTTATTAAAACCTACATTTTTTGTACTTTTAAAGTTACTCGATGTAATTCATCAAGCCTTTGGCCAGAACGAAAACTAACGCGGTAGTAACGGTTTCTCAGAAGACAAATGTCCAAACCGAGATGCCTAACTACCATCGAGTCTGAACCTTATGCGCAAACGAAAGTTCTGAGGCGGACTTACAGTTACGACATGCTGATGTGAACCAAGTTTGTTCTGAGTGTCAGTACTATCATACTTTGAATACCTGCTCGTCGACCTGTTAACCAGGATATAATTTTAGCAGGGAACCTTTCAAATGTTTCTGAAGTGGTCCCTGTGAATCGGTCGGCAGAGCGATGGCCTCTCCGTCCGAACAAGCCACCCTCTTGGTAGGGTTCAAATCTCACTCAGTCAAAACAAAACAGTTTCTGAGTGGGATAAAATGGATGCCTTTAATTGGTCAATAAGAGTTTTCAACCAATCAAATGCATCCATTTGAATCGCATGCTACAAGTTCGTACGACAAATCGCACAGTGAGAACGGGCCTTAAGCTTTTTACTTCCCCTGTCCAACGAAACCTAATTTTGAATCTTAGGTGAAAATGATTTTTTTTTCTATATCAACAAACTGTCTAAATTGTATCAGTTTTCCAACGTTTATTCGTTTAATTACATTTTTGTAATCTTTTTAATGAGTATAATTATTGTGCCTAACATAAACGCAAATTAATTACACATATACCGTTTCGAAGATTTCAAAGACTGAAGAAAACCTAATGCAGGTTATATTTATAAAAGTTTAGATCATTCACATTTTTTGGATTTGACAGAATGAATCCTTTTGTCTTTTTTTTTCTCGTATTCAACAGTGTGTTTATGTCTGGCTGTATTGCGTAAGGTTCTAATTGTATCGATTAGCCGTGTTAACATACAGATTACGTAATAGCTTTGCTCTGACTTTCTCTGCCAATTCCATTACCGAGGAGCCAAAACATGGATGTCTAGACATTACCATTTCGATAACAACACTTCAGCCAATCGATTCCTCCAAATATCATATTAGTTTAGGAAACCGTTTATAGACGATAAAGTTGATACAAAGCATGTTATGCAGCGGTGGTAAGGAGATTCATTTTCTTAACAATATAAACATCAGTCAACTAGCAAATATACATGTAATGAGTAGGAAGCGTTTTTTTCTGTTTTGAGTTTTAACGAGTTATTTCGCGTTGCATTACAAGTCAATGATGATTCGTATTGTTTTCACTTGATGCTTCCAACAAAAACTGCTAACGGTTAGACAATTTTCATACACAGAAAGACGTACATTTGCATTAACATTTGTTGATTATAAACTTTAAAAAAAAGGCCCAGTACTCTATCTCAGTTATTGAAAAAAATTACTTAATTTAATTAACAAATACGAGATTTTCAGTAAGTTAAGACCTTGGAAGAATGATTATTGTTCAGTCGACTAAGACATTCTTGTTGTATATTTATGATCACTAAAACACACGGGCACAGGGAAAATCTTCTTGTCTAAAATATATATACATCATTGAGTTTCATACAGATAAAACCTCTAACTTTGGATAGGTTAGAATGACATGTTCTACAAAGTTATACCTCAGCCATTGAAATTATCAGTGGAGCGAAAGCTGTATAATACTTCAAGAACTTGCAGAATATCCAGAAACTGGCTGATCAAGCTTAACTTTTTAGGAATGCTGAGCCCTGGATCAAAAATCAGTAGTTTCCAGGGTCTCTGTCAAGATTACCCTCCCAGGGACTATCTAAATGAACAAACTGGATTGCCTTTTGTATGATTTGCGACTTTACAAGCAACAGTAATTCTACTGTAATTGCTTGAGCCTAGTTTAAGTGGAGATTTGCCCGATTAGACAGACGTCTGAAAAGTTGATCCTAACAAATGCTCCCTGATTTTGAGGACTTTGTAAATTGCCCGTTCAATCTGACTCCAAGTCTAATTTCCATATATTTATTGACTTGCTTCCAATAACACGATAAACATTTGATTAAGAGTCTATCGGATGTCCAGGGCAGTCCATGGTTAACTGGGACCATCCGGAACTTAAATCAAACTCTCTGGCTAGTCCAGCCCAGTGAGAGTACAACAATATTGATAAGAATCTCCTCTGCAGAACCACCAAAACTCTATCAAAGTAAATGAAAGAAAACATATTATTCCATGTAATAGTATGTTAATACTTCTATGTGAAAAAGAATACCGTGACATTGATTTAGATACATGTGTCAGAACTCAGTCGGTATGTTATTCATAGCTCATTTCCTAAATATATGCACTTTCGTGTGAAATAAATCATACAGTGGGGCATTGACCTTACGGGGTACCACAAGACCTTTGTACATTGTTATCTCCATAGCACTGGTAACAAACAGAGGCAACATTTAGGATCAGATTTGTTTCCTCTAAGAGCATATAGAGGTTCGAAAATCGAATGATTAACCAATACCCACAGAATCATTTCACTCTCTCAAGAAATGATTAGAAATTGGTTAGTTGATAACTGTTTCCGGATTGATCTAGACAAACTGAAATAAATATGGATAGATACTTTTCCAATATGCATTTTTGTCCATTTGATGGCAAAGGTGTTCTGAAGTTCGAATTAAGATCTTTTTTATTAATGTCCACACGATTATGAAATGCGAAATTCCCGTATTGGTTTTATACGATCATCTCAGTCATCACCACGAGACCGATACACATATCTGCCTTGGTACCATCGGATAAATCAGCAAGTCATCAACACGAGATCGATACACAAAATCTGTTTTGGTACCATCGGATAAATCAGCCAGTCATCAACACGACGCCGATATACAAAATCTGTTTTGGTACCATCGTATAAATCAGCAAGTCATCAACACGAGGCCGATACACAAAATCTGTTTTGGTACCATCGGATAAATCAGCAAGTCATCAACGCGAGACCGATACACAAATCTGCCTTGGTACCATCGGATAAATCAGCAAGTCATCAACACGAGGCCGATACACAAAATCTGTTTTGGTACCATCGGATAAATCAACAAGTCATCAACACGAGACCGATACACAAAATCTGTTTTGGTGCCATCGGATAGATCAGCAAGTTATCAACACGAGTTTGATACACAAATTTAGCTTGGCACCATCGGATAAATCAGCAAGTCATCAACACGAGACCGATACACAAAATCTGTTTTGGTGCCATCGGGTAAATCAACAAGTCATCAACACGAGACCGATACACAAAATCTGTTTTGGTACCATCGGATAAATCAACAAGTCATCAACACGAGACCGATACACAAAATCTGTTTTGGTACCATCGGATAGATCAGCAAGTTATCAACACGAGATTGATACACACATTTAGCTTGAAACCATTGGGTAAATCAGCAAGTCATCAACACAAGACCGATACACAAATATACCTTTAGAGAGTCCATGGCGAACACAACACGGTCACGAGACACACTCTCAAACTGTCTTATGGTCATCCTAAATCAATCTAAAATTGTGTCGTCACCAACACGGCCACGAGACACTCATCTTGGGATTATGGTCATTCTGATCCATCTATTATCGACCAGAGAGATCCTCTGTGAATCAGTTGATAGAGCCCATACAGGCCTTCCATCGATAGATCGCAGGATCGAATCCCAGCTAGTCTTAAAAGGGTTTCCCTCGATCGCCCTAGATGCGGAAGAGCGGTCTAATGCCCGCCAAAGGTCGACACTTTCCTCGGGCAGACAATCCGGTTTTACTCGTTTTCCAAACAATTTTACTTGGGAAAAAAACCTGATGCATAAGCGATCTGTAAAACTGTAAATTATTTAAGAACAGTCTGAAAAAGTTTCAAGTTAGTCCGAGCTTAGTGCATGAAAACCATACAATTATGGCGACGTTGATCCTAAAATGAAGAACAGAGCATTTCAGATGAGGTGGAGGACCTCGGTGGCGTTGGACGCTCAATTCGAACAGTCTTCTACCAATGGGTTGCGGGCTCGAATCCCACTCCCACACTCAAACTTCTGACCGGGTTTTCACTCGAACGACCTATGTGGGATGGTTGACCGTTACCACCGGAAGGTCGTGGGATTCTTTCGGGCATAGAGCCCGGTTTCCCCACACAATAAACCTGGCAACGAAGCCATAAAGGCGAAATAATCTTGAGCGCGGCGTAAAACACCAAACAGTCAATCAATCAAATGAGGTGAGTATTTTATCAAGCATAACATGGATTTATATGTGTTACCCCAGGGAGGTATTTTATCAAACTCGGGCATGTTTTAGGAGCTCAACCAGAATAACTCAGAGAGCAATTCATCTCAGTTGAGGTGTGATTTCAACTTTGAGTAAAACAGAGACATAGTCTGAATTCTAAAATATGAAGAAAATAATCCTGACCACTGGCTTGACCAGGTAGGCAACATTTTTGATCATGACTGAAGTAGATAAAATTACAAGTATGTGCATAGATCAATTATTATATACATGTTTCCTGCAACTTGTGTTAAATGTAGAGACGGTTGAAAGCAGGGTTAAGCCTTTCTTGATTTGTGTGTTCTGGAGTTAGTTTTAAAAAGAGATTGGCTAATAGAATATCGCTTTAACCTTCTTTCTCGTGAGAAACAGGGTCACGTTTTAAGTGGAAAGGTACTCTGTGGTGTTCGAGGTGGAAAGACAACTTCTTCAAGGAGATAGTTTTACTGGAGCGGGAATTTAGCAAAGATAACGTTCTTTCCAACCCTCCCTGCTCATCGGAATGTCCCTTCATTCACAGAAGCAATGTGATAACATATATTTCGGGTTATCCAAAATAACCTTAAACAAGTCTGGCTGCGGGTTTTATCAATGGCGATTTTCTAATTGGCAGCGGGGCAGAATACCGGTGTCTGTAGCCCTACCCACCCATTCCACGCCGTCTTAAAACAATTTTTACTTCAACATGCCAACTTGATTTGTAGAATTGTTGAATGGCCGGGTTGTTTTTAGAAATGTGAGATTTCATCAACAGCTATAGATTGCAAGCTGCAGCTGACGGTAGACCTACCATATAAATAACTAGAGAAACATGAACAATACGATGGGCATGGGAAGTTAAGGCACGTTCTCGCTGTGCGATTTCTCGTACCGACATGCGATTAAAATGGATACATTTGATTGGTTAACACATCTTATTGACCAATTAAAAGCATTCATTTTAATCGCATCCTACAAGTCGGTACGACAAATCGCACGGGCCTTTAAACACAAACATGGATTCGAAAAATTCGAAAAGAATCAAGCTTTGGTGTGTAGCTGTATATGTTTGTGGACACTAAAAACACGGGCACAGGGAAAAAACCATGGAATGAGTTTCTAATGTGTTAAAAAGAGGGTATTTCATTTAGACATTTATAGACAATAATAGGTTGTTGTAATAAACCCAAATCCATGATATTTCATTAGATTGAAGACGTTAGCTTTAGTCAGTAGAATTTTCTGGAATACTTCGTGATATAGTGGCAAAGTTGTATACGGATCTTCAGCTACATGTATGACAAGAAGTCGGGTAAACTGAGATTAAACACAATATGATAACGGGGAAAAGGCGAGTAGGTGGCAGAAAGACAAAACACAACTATAATCTCAATACTGTGGATTGTAGGAGCTGTCCAATTATGAAATCGGTCATATTTTCTAATACTTATTTACATTTTTTTATGTTTACCAGACCATGTTTTAACATTCCTTCTCATTTCCACGATTAAATCATCTATGCCATCTACATGGCTATGTGCCCAAGTGTTTTAGTGATCATAAATATATGTAACGTACAGGTCTCAGATTAAGAGAAAGGTTTGAAGGTATTTGTATATTCACCAACAGGTTAATTTAACTAAAATACATTGATTGGTTGATGTTTTACGCGCACTCAAGATTATTTCACTTATATGGCGGCGTTGCCAGGTTTAGTGGGGAAGAAACCGGGATCATTGCCTAGAGGAAAACCCTGACCTGACAACTCTTCCACATACGGCGACTGAGTTAAAAGATTCACACAGAATTTTTTCTAGTTTTATTTGGTCTGAGTCTGATTTGAACCCGCTCATCATCGATTGTAGGTCTGCGGGACGATCACTTTAACCACTGAGGCCCCAGCTAAAATACAAGTAATATAAACATGGACATAGTGTGGGTGAACCAGTATTATATACCATCTTTTCCAAATTATCTTTCTAGAGATGTATTAAATAGTTTTAATGCTTTTAGAAAAATCAGTGCAATATTAGGTGTATGAAGTAGGTATCATCGGCTAGTCATGATGTGGCGTAGGTTTATATTAGGTGGGTGTCATCGGCTAACCATGATGTGACGTGGTTTTGTATGGAATGGGTACCATTGGCTAGTCATGATGTGGCGTGGTTTTGTATGGAGTGGGTGTCATCGGCTAGTCATGATGTGGCGTGGTTTTGTATGGAGTGGGTGTCATCGGCTAACCATGATGTGACGTGGTTTTGTATGGAATGGGTACCATTGGCTAGTCATGATGTGGCGTGGTTTTGTATGGAGTGGGTGTCATCGACTAGTCATGATGTGGCGTGGTTTTGTATGGAGTGGGTGTCATCAGCTAGTCATGATGTGACGTGGTTTTGTATGGAGTGGGTGTCATCGGCTAGTCATGATGTGACGTGGTTTTGTATGGAGTGGGTGTCATCGACTAGTCATGATGTGGAGTCGTTTTGTATGGAGTGGGTGTCATCGACTAGTCTTGATGTGGAATCGTTTTGTATGGAGTGGGTGTCATCGACTAGTCTTGATGTGGAGTCGTTTTGTATGGAGTGGGTGTCATCGACTAGTCATGATGTGGAGTCGTTTTGTATGGAGTGGGTGTCATCGACTAGTCTTGATGTGGAGTCGTTTTGTATGGAGTGGGTGTCATCGACTAGTCTTGATGTGGAGTCGTTTTGTATGGAGTGGGTGTCATCGACTAGTCTTGATGTGGAGTCGTTTTGTATGGAGTGGATGTCATCGGCTAGTCATGATGTGGTGCGGTTTTGTACAGTGTGGGTGTCATTGGCTAGTCATGGTGTGGCGTGGTTTTGTACGGAGTGAGTGTCATCGACTAGTCTTGATGTGGAGTGGTTTTGTATGGAGTGGGTGTCATCGACTAGTCGTTGTTTTGTATAGAGTGGATGTCATCGGCTAGTCATGATGTGGCGTGGTTTTGTATGGAGTGGGTACCATCGGCTATTCGTGGTTTTGTATGGATTGGGTGCCATCGATTAGTCTTGATGTGGAGTCGTTTGGTAGGGAGCGGGTGTCATCGGCTAGTCATGATGCGGAGTCGTTTTGTATGGAGTGGCTGTCATCGGTTAGTCATGATGTGACGTGGTTTTGTATGGAGTGGGTGTCATCGGTTAGTCGTGATGTGACGTGGTTTTGTATGGAGTGGCTGTCATCGGTTAGTCATGATGTGACGTGGTTTTGTGTGGAGCGGATGTCATCGGCTAGTCATGATGTGACGTAGTTTTGTGTGGAGCGGGTGTCATCGGTTAGTCATGATGTGACGTGGTTTTGTATGGAGTGGCTGTCATCGGTTAGTCATGATGTGACGTGGTTTTGTGTGGAGCGGGTGTCATCGGCTAGTCATGATGTGACGTAGTTTTGTGTGGAGCGGGTGTCATCGGTTAGTCATGATGTCACGTGGTTTTGTATGGAGCGGGTGTCATCGGCTAGTCATGATGTGACGTAGTTTTGATGTGGTGTGGATTTGTATGGAGTGGGTGTCATCGGCTAGTCATGATGTTGCGTGGGTTTGCATGGGGTGGGGGTCATCAGCTAGTCATGATATATAGTGGTTTTGTATGGAGTGGGTGTCATCGGCTAGTCATGATATATAGTGGTTTTGTATGGAGTGGGTGTCATCGGCTAGTCATGATGTGGCGTGGTTTTGTGTAAAGTGGGTGTCATCGATTAGTCATGATGTGACGTGGTTTTATATGGAGTGGGTGTCATCGGCTAGTCATAATGTGACGTGGTTGTGTGGAGCGGGTGACATCGGCTAGTCATGATGTGACGTAGTTTTGTATGGAATGGGTGTCATCGGCTAGTCATGATGTGACGTGGTTTTGTATGGAGTGGGTACCATTGACTAGTCATGATGTGGTGTGGATTTGTATGGAGTGGGTGTCATCGGCTAGTCATCATGTTGCGTGGGTTTGTATGGGGTGGGTGTCATCAGCTAGTCATGATATGTAGTAGTTTTGTATGGAGTGGGTGTCATCAGCTAGTCATAATGTGGCGTGGTTTTGTATGGAATGGATGTCATTGGCTAGTAATGATGTGGTGCGGTTTTGTATGGAGTGGGTGTCATCGATTAGTCGTGGTTTTGTATGGAGTGGGTGTCATCGGCTAGTCATGGTTTTGCATGGAGTGGGTGTCATCAACTAGTCTTGATGTGGAGTGTTTTTTTACGGAGTGGGTGTCATCGACTAGTCACTATGTGGCGTGATTTTGTATGGAGTGGGTGCCATCGGCTAGTCTTGATGTGGAGTGTTTTTGTACGGAGTGGGTGTCATCGACTAGTCATGATGTGACGTGGTTTTGTATGGAGTGGGTGTCATCGGTTAGTCATGATGTGGTGTCATTTTGTGTGGAGTGGGTGTCATCGGCTAGTATGATGTGGTGCGGTTTTGTATGGATTGGGTGCCATCGGCTAGTCGTGCTTTTGTATGGAGTGGGTGTCATCGACTAGTCGTGGTTTTGTATGGAGTGGGTGCCATCGGCTAGTCGTGGTTTTGTATGGAGTGGGTGTCATCAGCTAGCCATTATGTGGCGTGGTTTGTGCCTCTTTGTTTTAAACAAAATTCCGTATTCCATTAATATCTCATTGTTAATGTTAACTGTGGGTTGCATTATGTTTTCAGCGCAGAGAACATAAACACCTGTTTATTAATAACCCATGTAAGAGATAACCATATTCTATATAGGCCTCATGGCTGGGGGATGGATTTCCCTGTGTACATTACCCAGCAGGAGGAAAGTAGAGCCAAACTGATCTATATTCCTGCCAAAAACACATGATTTACCATTCCATTCCATTGATGTTTTTAACCACGCATCTTTCTAAACCACTAGTCATAAGTATAATAAATACCTCCGCAGGTCTTTAAAAATCAGCTCGCTAAAACATTACTTCAGTAACTGGGTTATTAACAAATATACTAAAATAATTGTCCCTTTATTGCAGTGGACATCCATTAGCTGTAAATGATTGGAATAACATTACTTTGTATTAAAACGTTATTCATACAAAGGAAGCTAGTTTTTACCAGTTCTAACAGAATTGGTTTCTTGATACTTAGGATGAATGTCCGTTCTCACTTTGCGATTTGTCGTACCGACTTGCAGGATGTGACTAAAATGGATTCTTTTAATTGGTCAATATGATTTATCAACCAATCAAATGCATCCATTTTAATCGCATACTACAAGTCGGTACGACAAATCGCATAGTCAGAACGGACCTTAAAGAACCCAAAAGAACACTGATACTGAGTTAATTTAATGGCCACAGTTTCTTCCTAGAAAATGCTGATCACGCACCAAATATAGTTTTGAAAATAAAGGCCCGCTCACACGGTTCGATTTGTCTTACCGATATGCGATAAAAATGGATGTATTTGATTGGTTGACAAATCGTATCAACCAATTAAAAGCATCCATTTTAATCGCATGCTACAAGTCTGTTCGACAAATCGCACTTTGTGAACGGACCTTTAAGTCAGAATGGCACAGAGACATTAACAAGAAATGTCGTTTTACTAGATAAGCTATAGTTGAGTTTTAAATAAAAACTGTGCATTTTGTTTTCTTTGAATTGGCGCAGTTCTGTAGGTTTGAGTTTCGTTTTAGCGATTTTTTTTGTTCATCTTAGCTATCGATAAACGAATAGTGATTACTCACTCAATGTGCTAAAGGCCCGTTCTCACTGTGCGATTTGTCGTACCGACTTGCAGAATAAGGCTAAAATGGATGCTTTTAATTGGTCAATATGATTCATCAACCAATCAAATGCATCCATTTTAATCGTATCCTATGTCGGTACGACAAACGGCACACTGAGAACGGGCGATATTGACAGCTGTTTGAAAAAAAGTATCGCCTTTTTAAGATTCTGTTCTTGGCCCAGGCGGTGGTGGATTCTTCAAAATGTTAGGAATTTCATCAATTTCAACATTATATCTAGATACATAAATATTTTCACTTTTAAGTACAGTGTTAAGTAAATTGTGAGTTGTCTTGGAAGATATTTATCCTTTTTCGTGGAAGATGTAAGTTATTCTCTCGCAGCTTGTCAGGGATTTATGGATTCTCCAAGGGCAAATATCAATCTACAATATTGAATTTACTAAATTGTTGATCTCTCCTCATGTTTGGGATAAACAGTGATCTGTATCAGAGGACACTTGATAGCAGGCTGTCTCATCAACCCCAGAGATCTGTCTACATAACTTCTCCCACACCGCTACACTAACACGCAATGAGTGACAGATTCACTTCAACCGTATTTACAATCTTCCCAGGCGTTCCCTGTGTAAAATCAAACGTAAAAAGAAGGTTTTCGCATATATTTTACCGTATTTTTTTCCTTTGAATATCAATTATTTTAAAAAGTTACAAAGCTTGTCATCTCTGCAATGGGCCAGGTTTCTTTCCCAACTAAACCTGACAACGTTGTCATATAAAAGAAATAATCTTGAGTGCGGCGTAAAATATAAATGAATTAATCAATCAATGAACCCAAAGCTCGTTTTTTTTCGACAAACTATATCGGTGGAGAAACCAGCCGACCCCTAAACATCAGAATAGGAGAGCACGGGACTTCAATCAGAAAACTGGACGGAAAATCAGCAATCAGCGACCACATCAAAGACAACCCTACTCACAAAATCGACTTAAGAAACACCAAGACACTCTCAATCAACCAGACTGACTACAAACAAAGGAAACTCATGGAAGCCATACACATAAGACGACACAAACCAAAACTCAACAGAGACCAAGGATACCACCTACCGTGCGCATACGACGACCTGATTAGCCTTCAAACTAGAGGAACCCCATGAAGGGAACCCACACTCGTTTTTTTTTTTTCTCATTCATTGTTATCTAATCAGCTGTTTACTCATGTTATTCATGCATCGTCGTCTATATAAGGTTAACCCACTGTTGCTTGTCACAGGTTTGATAAGGATGTTAGGATCGACATCGAAACGTCACCAGAAATAAATTAAGAAGTTGTTATCCATAAGTAACTCGTTGTTTTGTTATACCACCAACTTCTAAATGCCACTCAAAGAAGTTAAACTATATCGGTGAACAGAAGCAGATTGATTTCAAATGTGAAACATCTCAAGAAAATGCAGTTTTGAGAGATCAATGTTACGACCTGTGACATGGCAAACCTTTGCAATTTATCAGCCGTGACACGGCAATGTCACTGCAACTACCAGCTGTGACACGGCAATCTCACTGCAACTACCAACTGTGACACGGCAATCTCACTGCAACTACCAACTGTGACACGGTAATGTCACTGCAACATACCAGCTGTGACACGGAAATGTCATTGCAACATACCAGCTGTGAAACGGCAATGCCAATGCAACATACCAACTGTGACACGGCAACCTCACTGCAACATACCAACCGTGACACGGCAATGTAATTGCAGCATACCAACTGTGACACGGAAATGCCATTGCAAAGTACCAGCCATGATACGCCAATCTCACTGCAGCATACCAACTGTGACACGGCAATGTCACTGCAACATACCAGCTGTGACACGGCAATGTCACTGCAACATACCAGCTGTGACACGGCAATGTCACTGCAATATACCAGCTGTGACACGGCAATCTCACTGCAGCATACCAGCTGTGACACGGCAATGTCACTGCAACATACCAGCTGTGACACGGCAATACCATGGCAATATACCAGCTGTGACACGGAAATGCCATTGCAAAATACCAGCTGAGACACGGCAATCTCACTGCAACATACCAGCTGTGACACGGAAATGACACGGCAACCTCACTGCAACATACCAACCGTGACACGGCAATGTAATTGCAGCATACCAACTGTGACACGGAAATGCCATTGCAAAGTACCAGCCATGATACGCCAATCTCACTGCAGCATACCAACTGTGACACGGCAATGTCACTGCAACATACCAGCTGTGACACGGCAATGTCACTGCAACATACCAGCTGTGACACGGCAATGTCACTGCAATATACCAGCTGTGACACGGCAATCTCACTGCAGCATACCAGCTGTGACACGGCAATGTCACTGCAACATACCAGCTGTGACACGGCAATACCATGGCAATATACCAGCTGTGACACGGAAATGCCATTGCAAAATACCAGCTGAGACACGGCAATCTCACTGCAACATACCAGCTGTGACACGGAAATGAGACGGCAATGTCACTGCAACATACCAACTGTGACACGGCAATGTCACTGCAACATACCAACTGTGACACGGCAATGTCACTGCAACATACCAGCTGTGACACGGCAATGTCACTGCAACATACCAACTGTGACACGGAAATGCCATTGCAAAATACCAGCTGAGACACGGCAATCTCACTGCAGCATACCAACTGTGACACGGAAATGCCATTGCAGCATACCAGCTATGACACGGAAATGCCATTGCAAAATACCAGCTGTGATACGGCAATGTCCCTGCAACATACCCACGGTGATACACCAATGCCCCTGCAACATACCCACTGTGATACACCAATACCCCTGCAACATACCCACTGTGATACACCAATACCTCTGCAACATATCAGCTTCATTGCATCGGAGAGCAATACCTTGATGGTTGCAAGAGCGCTGAATATATCATACATGTAACAGTTGGAGTACTACTGAGACATTAGTATGGTCACAAATAAATTAAAACCTGTGACATAAAACGACAGGTTAATATATTTCAATGAGCGGATGTTGAACTGTGAAACAATAGATTAAAGTTAAAGTTAAAAGTATCAGAGAGAAGTACACATGTTTTACCTATAATCTCCCGATGTTTATCCACATTAGGTTGTTGTTTCTAAACCTAACAGCTGTGTGAGTCATTGACTGCAGTATGATAAAGTGACCGTTTTCCACTAACCCAGTTCCAAGAAACAAAGGGATACAGGGTGGCCTTCAAGTAAAGTACAAAGGTTTTAAAACTAAAACAACAGTAGAAACAGTTAAGTAGTTGATAAAACACTAGAGACAAGACTGTCAAAACACTCCCCCGAACAAAGCGGTTATTTAAACTGGAATTGTCCAAAACGTTTACGAACGATGAAGAAAACCTTCATAGAATACATCAGCAATATCTGGAAAGCGGAAATGCAGAATTCATCACGCAAGCGCGGGCAAATGTAACTGTCAAACACACAGGATCAAACAGTTCAACTGTATCAAAAATGATATCTGGAACAAAAATACAAAAGCCAGACTTTGGGACCTGTGATACTCCTCTGAAAAACAATGTGTTTGTTACTTGGGCTAGATACAGGGTACTTAGTGGGACCAGATGACAACGTACCAACTGGCTGTCATGTTTTATTATTGGTGGTGTTCTTTATAAGTAAATTAAAGTTCGCCATTTTCGCTAATAATGTTTTCTTTGACAACTCGTGGCTTTCCGACAAATCTTATAAATTTGTTAAATCTATTGCTACACGACGTTCGTTCATGTTAAAATCTCAACAAAATGTTTCGTTTAGATTTTGTTTAAAATGGGACAGATTAGTCTTTCAATGAATTCAACTGCTTTTCGTTGTTTTGACGGTTCATGAAAACATCAACCTTTATGGAAATGTAAAGCAAAACGCAAAGTTTCTCTTGCGTGCTATTATTTTGCATATATTTGTCATCAATGGATGGAAACTGAATTAGATAATGTTTTTCCAGGTTCGTATCTGCCTAAAACCAAAGCTAATCTGAATAATTGTGCCTGTGTTAATATATATTACGTGCGATGGAAACCTGCTTTGAATGTGCTTGATAAAATCTCTATCTATTTGTTACACTTCGTGTTGGGATAGACTAAATAACCAGCATGGTAAGCACTCGTATCGGTCTCATCATTGAGTTATAAATTAAGTCAGCCATTGCACATGTGGGGAGCTTAAAAGCAAACCTCGTAAAGGGATAAAGGTTTTTAGAATGAGCCCAAATGAAGATGAAGTCGGGTGTGTGGAACTGACAGCTTACAAAAAGACTTCACGCCTTCATTAAGCTCTTACCTACCCCGCTATATCATATAATTAAGCTTTTCATTCATATAACAAGTTTCGGTGAAAATTTATACCTAGTCTATCATTCATAATTCATCTGCAAGTAAGCCACTATTGGCTGTTGGTTAATGGGAAGCGACGTGGGATCCCTCGCCTGGGTGTGAGGCCATGTTATAAGATAACGTTTTCAGACCGCTAATACACGGCCATCCAGCCTTTTAGCGATACTTTTACTCCGTCTTATGTCAAATCTTCTCCTGGCGTACATCAACGGCTGTGTTTATGAAGACCGGGGGGAAAAAGTACTTTCCTTTGATCAGGTGTATTTAAGAGCAGGGTGGTTAATGTCATACCTCTCCCAGCTGGCTTCGTCTCGATGAGAGCTTACCGTTTGTATATGGCATAGTCAATGAGATTGCCGGCAACAGGCACTTGTTGCTCAAGCCAGCTTGTACCAAAAGTCCGTCTACCCCAAAATCAAGAACAACCCTCATTTTGACCTCTTTTTGCAGGCTCATAGGTCGTTTTGACCCAGTTTATGTTTTCTTTACGAACTGTATTATTATAATTGCATAAAAGTGTGCCTATCAAGTAATCTTACTGAAAACAAATGATAATAGAACATACAGATGAAAATAATAAAAAAAACTTTCTAGGGGTTTACTTTTAAACTCGTCCTCTGGGATAAAAGAACCACAGCAATTGCGCGTTATAGTTTAAAACACCTTAGAATTATTTGAGATCGGTTTTGAACTCAGACCTGTCAGAAGGACTGTATTAAGATAGATTTGCCCCCTATTTCGTCTTACGTTTCTCGTTATCTTTCCGTCTTTATGAAGTCAAATTGTTTGAGAATATATTCGCAATATCGTTTTGTGGATTGTATAACTGCGTTTCGTGAGTGTTACTTTCCCTGTGATAAATGGGTGTCTTTTATCTGTACAAAAGTTTCCCTTCAGAACCCTTGTCTGTGTTCCGGGCACATTGATGGCTACAGACAGATAAGACCAGATATTGTGTGCATCTTGTCATAAAAATAGCCTCTCTTCCGGTAGGTTAATCAGCCGTTGTCTACACTCCCGCTGTGAGGGTGTGTATGGGAGAAAGGTCCAGGAGGGGAACATAATTCCATGAAGCATCTCGATATCAGAACACAAATAGACCGTAGTTGCCCAGACTTAGATAACTTACTACTGACCAAAACATCAACTTGATGGAACAAACGGAAATTTCTATTAAAGTCTTAAAGGCCCACTTGCCGCCGTAGCCTGTTTAAATTTGCTAAGAAAACCTATTTACATGAGCTTACTACGACTAATACCACTAAACTTAAACATAGGACACATAAAACATGTCTAGTTAGCTTTAGAATGTAGAAATGGGGTGAAAAACAAACGAAGAATCGAAGCCTGATTACAACAACAACGATCAGTGTCGGTCAACTTTCGTGTTGGATTACCCTCATTTCAGGAATTTTTATCTGTGGTTTACACTCAAACAATAATCAGCAGGCTTTTCCAGTCGCTGTTAACCGATCGTCAGTCTGTATTTCTCGGATAAATAGGCCTACGTAAACTTACACTGTGCCGTTAGTTCACTCACTCGACTGAAACATAAAATCGCCAATAGGGGGCAGTGTGATTTGTTTACGTTACGGGCACCTAACAATTCAAATTTTCAAATTCAAATTAAAAATACAAAGTGACGTCCAAACTTTTAAATTTTGGTAAAAATAGAAAGTTCCTAACTTATATTGTCTGGGAAAAATACAGAAAACGGACTTTCTTTTTTAATGTAAACAATATTCCTGATTTTCGCGGCAAGTGTGCCTTTAAGCCTTAAGAAAATTAACCTTAAAAATACATTCAAATTATTTCGCATTACTTTTTTTTTTCTAAAGTCGTCAAAAACTGTTTCAGGCCGATTGCGTTCGATCTACGATTAACTCCACTGTATATATTTCTGTTATTTTCTTAAAGTGGCATGAGCTGCCAAAATTGACACTTTTTTTTTCATAATTTCTGATCGTCACAACGGTAAGAGGCTTTGAAGGCCATGGAAAAACTAAATGATTGGCGTTGGAATGAGGAAAATCCATATAGTATGTGCCTGTTCAAACCAAAAACGTATTCGAAAAGTAAACAAAATTCAAATAACCGGGACGACCATTCATTCATTCTAAGCCAAAGTTAGTTCAAAACAAAACTTTATCGTACATTTTCGGGACTAGAAGCACTAAAAAGCTTCTGAATTATGCGTGTTGAGAAAAATAGCCAATAATTTCTACATTCTGTTTTAACGTCAAAATATCAACATTTTGGCAGCTCATGCCACTTCTTCGGTCTTTTCTACGATAGGCTTGATAAAAACAAAAATGGCAAGTGTCGCATATCGGCTTAGGCTGCTTCCTGGTTTAAGTTTCCCGTCCTATTAGGTGAGGACACGCTTTTATTTTCCATTGTAGATATGTTTCAAAATTTCTTTTCAAATGCAGGTCGTTCTTAATTTTCTACACGAGGTCGCTTTGGATGTAGCCTTCAACCAGAAGTCTATGAACATGCTACAACTGATAGGTCGAATGGCTTTCATGCATGCATATCAGCCAACATCCGTGACTAAAATCTTTGAAATATAACTTTAAATGTATCGTTCATTTTTTAATCTCCCATATGACTCTCAGAATTCATTAGTTCGCAATATGTTGGGGGGATTGAAATTATTCTGACGGTCACCATTGGAGAAGCCCATATTGTGTGCGCCTCAGAATAAATTCAATGCACTCTACATATTGCGAACTTATGAATTCTGAGAGTCATAAGGGAGAAAAAAATGAACAGAACATTTAAAGTTATATTTCAAAGATTTCGGTCACGAATGCTGGTTGATATACTGGGAGATCATCTATCTACTGTGTCACAAATTGACTCAAATGGGATGTATCTGCTTTTGGATATATCTGCTTTTACCTGCTTTATATATATATATATGATAGGATAAGATGGAAAACGTAAGAGACGGTTCGTTAGTCACAGAATAAGTTGAAATACTAAGAAATGGTCGTGTACAACATAACATGATCACTTTGACCTGATGGCGAAACCCACAACCACGAAAACAACTACGCTTAAAACTAAGAGAGAAAAACGAACGGGGCGGCGTAATCATACTGCGAAGACCGTTAAACAATGAGATGAGTTCTATACACAGGGCCAAGGAAACTAAAACATGTGGAAAAGGGCCACTCCCACTTTTTGAGAAGTTTGCAATTTCAAAAGTACAGACATGTTTGTTATGGTTGATATAGACTTAAAGCATAATGACGTCACCAAAACGGACGAGGACGCAGCTACGTTTTTATAAAAGGCGCTCTGTAAATTTGGTTTTCTCAAGATCCCCCACGTCTATCTAAATTAAAAACATATATTCATTTAATCTTATACCTTTTGCCTGTTGGATGTACACATCCACGCGTAGTTAAAGACCCTTTCTCACTGTGCGATTTTGTCGTACCGACTTGTAGGATGCGATTAAAATGAATGCATTTGATTGGTTGATAAATCATATTAACCAATTAAAAGCATCCATTTTAATCGCATCCTGCAAGTCGGTACGACAAATCGCACAGTGAGAACGGGCCTTAAGACCTAAGACTGAATCAATGTCTCATTCCTCTTTTTTCAACATCAATCATTTTGTTCTCAATGAACTTTAAGGTTACACGAGCTGTCAAATATACCCTGAAGTACCAAAAAGAAACAATCTTGAAGATATACTTTAGGTATTTTTTAGGAGCAACAAACCCCTAAAATGTATGTCACTTTTAGGAAAGAATAGTCTTTCTTATAGCAAGGTGCAGATTTTTCATTCCAGCCCAAGGGAAACCATTCCATTTTAAAATGTATATTAGCTGTAAGTGTTAGGATTTAGCTCCCCTTGTTTAATAACCATCTGGTCTCTGTCTAATAGGAAGAGAGATAAATTTTATCCAAGGTTAGTTTTTAAGGCTAATCATCGGGAAATAATTACACCTAGTAACTTTAGATTTCCTCACAAAATCAAGAATTGTAAGAGATAAATGGTAATGTGGTTCTCTTCAGTAGATCCCCCCCCCTCCCCCTTATGTTGTGGTCAGAATACCAAAAAGGCAGCCAACGCACCTGGAATAGAAAATGTAGGCGTATGGCCTGGGAGGGGGGGGGGGGGCAAATCAAATTAAAAAAACACGCGAGCTGTTTAAGTTCCTGATTAGCGGTCGTTAGATTAAATATCTGAAAACCATCAATATTTATATAAGGTGTATAACCAGATCCACGACCAAAAGCCTTTAAAAAATTATTTTCTTGCGATTCCTTAATCCAACAAACAAAGATTGCACTTGTAAAGGTATTTAATTATCGTATGAGTAAAGAAACATTCTAGTAAATAAGATATCAACCTATATTTTAACTGGCAATTAAATAAGTTATATTTGCTTCACATAACTTGCAAAAAGAGTCTCATGAAGCCTTAGAGAAGCTAACTTTATATGATAGTGACTTTTCCGCAATAAACGTATCAAATAGATTGATTGATTGATTTTTTGGTGTTTTACGCCGCGCTCAAGATTATTTTACTTATATGGCGGCGTTGCCAGTTTTATTGTGGGAGGAAACCGGGCTCAGTGCCCAGAGGAAACCCACGACCTTCCGCTGGTAACTGGCAACCATCCCACATAGGTCGTTCGAGTGAAAACCCAGTCAGAAAATTTTCAAATTTTTGGACTGAATGAGATTCGAACCCGCGACCCATTGGTGGAAGGCTGTTCAGATTGAGCGTCCAACGCTCTACCTACTGAACCACGGAGGCCCCTCCTATCAAATAAAACAAATGACGCAAACAAATAAAAATGAAGACAGGTAACAACAAAAAGTTCCATTTAAAAACTGTCTTACCTGTTGTGGAAATTATCTTCTTTTGACAAAGAATCCCTTTTTACTAATATTCCAGATGGTAGCTATACGATTTTAATATATTTAAGTAGATCATCTGATCCACACAAAGTCAACGGTCAATTCTGATTTGTATTGTCCGACTACCTTTCTATTTATACGATCTCATCGATGTTCAATATCCGGGCCTTCGCGCCGTTCTGACGTCTTTGGACGGATTGCTGATCTGGGATACCATTAGACAGTCTCGGTTGCAGCAAAGTATCTGCCACTTGCACCTTACGTCAACTCAACGTTTACTAGTTGGTTGGTTGGTTGTTTTAGCTTATTGGCGCGTCCATTTATCGTTTACTAGTTAATAGCTCACATTCATTCTGGTAATTCGTTGGTTGTTCGGTTGTTCCTTGTAAAAGGTAGGCCTAGAAACTATTTTAAAAACTTACAAGCGCTCTAGAAACTTGTTAAGCAATTTAGATAGAAAACTTAGTAAGGATAAAATTTAGCCAGAGAGCAATTCTAGGAGTCTAAAAACTTAGACTGAATTAATCCCACGCTTTAAGCACCTCCTAGAGATTTATTAATATAGTTTCAATTCGTAAATAACAAGTTTGGCATATAAATACATCTTAACGTTCGTGTACCAAGTACATCTTTATTGAATAATGCGTGGGAGTAGATATATATATAGGCAATAACATGGTACCTTGTGTCAAAACGACTTAGCCAATTTGATCTGAAATTCAATAAAAACTCCATTAACATCAAGAACTATTCACTATAAAAACGTGACCAATAAACACCCAAGTCATAAAAAAACGTATTAACTTAGTTGGTTTTACAGACTGCAAACATTAATCAGTTTTGTAGTGAAAGTTAACCTTAAAGTACTTGGGCTATCACTTAGCGTGACTCTGGGATATTAGTGGTTAAAGCGGTTATAACAATTACCAATCATTACCGCATCCTCAAGCTGACATTAAAGCTTAAATAAGCGGAACAATGGCAAGTTTGACAATAGCTTGGCGATATTGCTACCACCCACGCAGTGTAATCAGTCGTAACCTTATATTTACAGCCGAATGGCGAAGGTGAGAAAATAGTGCGCAAGTCGTTTCCACAGACTCCTCGTGCTGCGATAAACTATTTACAGAAGAGAGAGTGGCCGGCAAGTTTCTCATTAGGTTGCCGATAAGATCAGTTATGCTGCTTTAAGTTTGTGTAAGGATTAATTTGAGCGGTTAGATGGAGATAACAGGGGAATGACCAGGTTCCACTGACTCCAAGACACGAACCACTATCAAATATGGCTTAATGTTATATGACAGTTTAAAACAAATCAATAAATCTTTTTACGTTTTGATCTGATATTTACTCCCACGTCATGTATATTATCTTTACGCAGACTCATTTTTCTACAGAGCTGTGTTTTTTATTTGACGGACATTCCTTTAGGCCTTCAGTCAGGACACGAAAATCTCAAACGATCAGTTAACGAATAGATGAATACGTGACACAATTTTCCTTAACACATAGGAGCCTCGGTGGTCAAGTGGGTAAGACTGATCGTCCCTCAGTCCCACAGACCTTCCATCGATGCGGCGAGCGTTCGAATCACACTTAGTGAAAATGATAATTTTGAGTGGAGATTTCACTCGGTCGCCGTATGTGGAAGAGTGGCATGTACTCGCCGAGGGTCGGGGGATTCTCCAGGCAATGTGTTCGGTTTCCTCCCCCACTAAACCTGGTAACGACGCCATATAAGTGAAATAATCTTGTGCAGCGTAAAACACCAATCAACCAACCAACCAACACATATACTATGTTGCTTATACTTCAATAAAAATACAAATACTTTTGTATAAATGCTTATTTTTTCGTGAAAATTCCCCGAAGTTTATTAAGAATTTGGAATAAATCTCAAATTTGATTTGAAATAGAAATCCACATAGGCATGGGGTGTACTTAGTCCTGCAATAACTTTGGTCCTAGTGTCCAGGCGTTAGCTGCAACCAGCCTTTTTTGTGAAGAGGCAATACATTAGATGCAATCAGCTTTATTCAGGGGCGGCGGAACGTTTTTCATATTGGGGGGGGGGGGGGCACCTATCCCAGCACAACAGGCGAGGGTCCAGGGGCCGCCTAGGCCCCTAAAGCTCTGAAACAGGAGAATGCCATACATGTTTTCTGGGCCATTTCCAAGGCCGAACGGGTGAAATTTGATGTAAAGATTTTTGACTTGTAAACTTGGAAATCTACTCACTTTGGAAGAAAAAAAATCTGTTGAAGGCCATTATTGCGCTGGATATTTTAGGGATCAGTAACAACTGACGTAGTAGATAAAGTACGCACCCAAAAAACTTTCAAGACTTTCAGATAATAGGCATAGTACTGGCCCTCTGTATCGTAGCCATGCAATCTGCTGACAAGACAGCACAATCACGCGAGGGTCCAGCGGCATGTAGGCTCCGGCAGCTACATGGTTCGAGATTGCCGGCGATGCGTTCCAGGCCATTTCTGGCATTGAACAGTACTAAATCGACGACATCTGCCAAGCGATTCCTAGCATATAAAGATATAGATGTACATTACATGCAATGAGCTTTATTTGCAAAGAGGCAATACATTACATGCAATCAGCTTTATTTGTGAAGAGGCAATACACTAGATGCAACCAGCTTTATTTGTGAAGAGACAATACACTAGATGCAACCAGCTTTATTTGTGAAGAGACAATACACTACATGCAACCAGCTTTAATTGCAAAGAGGCAATACATTAGATGCAATCATCTTTATTTGTGAAGAGACAATACATTAGATGCAACCAGCTTTATTTGTGAAGAGGCAATACACTAGATGCAATCAGCTTTATTTGTGAAGAGGCAATACATTAGATGCAATCATCTTTATTTGTGAAGAGACAATACATTAGATACAACCAGCTTTATTTGTGAAGAGGCAATACATTAGATACAACCAGCTTTATTTGTGAAGAGACAACACATTAGATGCAACCAGCTTTATTTGTGAAGAGACAATACATTAGATACAACCAGCTTTATTTGTGAAGAGGCAATACATTATATACAACCAGCTTTATTTGTGAAGAGACAATACATTACATGCAACCAGCTTTATTTGTGAAGAGGCAATACATTACATGACACCAGCTTTATTTGTGAAGAGGCAATACATTACACGCAACCAGCTTTATTTGTGAAGATGCAATACATTAGATGCAATTATCTTTAATTGAAAAGAGGCAATACATTAGATGCAATCATCTTTATTTGTGAAGAGACAATACATTAGATGCAACCAGCTTTATTTGTGAAGAGACAATACATTAGATGCAATTATCTTTAATTGCAAAGAGGCAATACATTAGATGCAATCATCTTTGTTTGTGAAGAGACAATACATTAGATGAAACCAGCTTTATTTGTCAAGAGACAAAACATTACATGCAATCAGCTTTATTTGCGAAGAGACAATACATTAGCTGCAACCAGCTTTATTTGTGAAGAGGCAATGCATTAGATGCAACCAGCTTTATTTGCAAAGAGGCAATACATTAGATGCGACCAGCTTTATTTGTGAAGAGGCAATGCATTAGATGCAACCAGCTTTATTTGTGAAGAGGCAATGCATTAGATGCAACCAGCTTTATTTGCAAAGAGGCAATACATTAGATGCAATCATCTTTATTTGTGAAGAGGCAATACATTACATGCAATCAGCTTTATTTGTAAAGAGGCAATACACTAGATGCAACCAGCTTTATTTGTGAAGAGGCAATGCATTAGATGCAACCAGCTTTATTTGTAAAGAGGCAATACATTAGATACAACCAGCTTTATTTGTGAAGAGACAAAACATTAGATGCAATCAGCTTTATTTGTGAAGAGGCAATGCATTAGATGCAATCAGCTTTATTTGTGAAGAGACAATACATTAGATGCAATTATCTTTAATTGCAAAGAGGCAATACATTAGATGCAATCATCTTTATTTGTGAAGAGACAATACATTAGATGCAACCAGCTTTGTTTGTGAAGAGACAAAACATTAGATGCAATCAGCTTTATTTGTGTAGAGGCAATACATTAGCTGCAACCAGCTTTATTTGTGAAGAGGCAATACATTAGATGTCATCAGCTTTATTTGTAAAGAGGCAATACAGTAGATGCAGCCAGCTAACTTTATTTGTGAAGATGCAGTACATTAGATGCGATCAGCTTTATTTGTAAAGAGACAATACATTAGATGCAACCAGCTTTATTTGTGAAGAGACAATACATTAGATGCAACCAGCTTCGTTTTTGAAGAGACAATACATTAGATGCAATCAGCTTTATTTGTGAAGATACAATACATTAGATACACTCAGCTGTATTTGTGAAGAGACAATACATTACTTGCAATCAGCTTTATTTGTTAAGAGGGAATACATAAGATGCAACCAGCTTTATTTGTGAAGAGGCAATGCATTAGATGCAACCAGCTTTATTTGCAAAGAGGCAATACATTACATGCAATCAGCTTTATTTGTAAAGAGGCAATACACTAGATGCAACCAGCTTTATTTGTGAAGAGGCAATGCATTAGATGCAACCAGCTTTATTTGTAAAGAGGCAATACACTAGATGCAACCAGCTTTATTTGTAAAAAGGCAATACATTACTTGCAATCAGCTTTATTTGTGAAGAGACAATACATTAGCTGCAATCAGCTTTATTTGTGAAGAGACAATACATTAGATGCAATCAGCTTGATTTGTGAAGAGGCAATACATTAGATGCAATTAGCTTTATTTGTTTAGAGACAATACATTAGATGCAATCAGCTTTATTTGTGAACAGGCAATACATTAGCTGCAATTAGCTTTATTTGGGAAGAGACAATACATTAGATGCAATTATCTTTAATTGCAAAGAGGCAATACATTAGATGCAATCATCTTTATTTGTGAAGAGACAATACATTAGATGCAACCAGCTTTATTTGTAAAGAGACTATGCATTAGATGCAATCAGCTTTATTTGTGAAGAGGCAATACATTAGATGCAACCAGCTTTATTTGTGAAGAGACAATACATTAGTTGCAATCAGCTTTATTTGTGAGGCAATACATTAGCTGCAATTAGCTTTATTTGGGAAGAGACAATACATTAGATGCAATTATCTTTAATTGCAAAGAGGCAATACATTAGATGCAATCATCTTTTTTTGTGAAGAGACAATACATTAGATGCAACCAGCTTTATTTGTAAAGAGACAATGCATTAGATGCAATCAGCTTTATTTGTGAAGAGACAATACATTAGATGCCATCATCTTTATTTGTGAAGAGGCAATACATTAGATGCAACCAGCTTTATTTGTGAACAGGCAATACATTAGCTGCAATTAGCTTTATTTGGGAAGAGACAATACATTAGATGCAATTATTTTTAATTGCAAAGAGGCAATACATTAGATGCAATCATCTTTATTTGTGAAGAGACAATACATTAGATGCAACCAGCTTTATTTGTAAAGAGACTATGCATTAGATGCAATCAGCTTTATTTGTGAAGAGACAATACATTAGATGCAACCAGCTTTATTTGTAAAGAGACTATGCATTAGATGCAATAACCTTTATTTGTGAAGAGACAATACATTAGATGCAATCATCTTTATTTGTGAAGAGACAATACATTAGATGCAACCAGCTTTATTTGTAAAGAGACTATGCATTAGATGCAACCAGCTTTATTTGTAAAGAGACAATACATTGGATGCAATCAGCTTTATTTGTGAAGAGACAATACATTAGCTGCAATCAGCTTTATTTGTGAACAGGCAATACATTAGATGCAATCAGCTTTATTTGTGAAGAGACAATACATTAGATACACTCAGCTGTATTTGTGAAGAGGCAATACACTAGACACAATCATCTTTATTTGTAAAGAGACAATACACTAGATGTAATCATCTTTATTTGTAAAGAGACAATACACTAGATGCAACCAGCTTTATTTGTGAAGAGACAATACATTAGATGCAACCAGCTTTATTTGTGAAGAGACAATACATTAGTTGCAATCAGCTTTATTTGCGAACAGGCAATACATTAGCTGCAATTAGCTTTATTTGGGAAGAGACAATACATTAGATGCAATTATCTTTAATTGCAAAGAGGCAATACATTAGATGCAATCATCTTTATTTGTTAAGAGACAATACATTAGATGCAACCAGCTTTATTTGTAAAGAGACAATGCATTAGATGCAATCAGCTTTATTTGTGAAGAGAGAATACATTAGATGCAATCATCTTTATTTGTGAAGAGGCAATACATTAGATGCAACCAGCTTTATTTGTGAACAGGCAATACATTAGATGCAATCATCTTTATTTGTGAAGAGACAATACATTAGATGCAACCAGATTTATTTGTAAAGAGACAATACATTAGATGCAATCAGCTTTATTTGTGAAGAGACAATACATTAGCTGCAATCAGCTTTATTTGTGAACAGGCAATACATTAGATGCAATCAGCTTTATTTGTGAAGAGACAATACATTAGATGCAACCAGTTTTATTTGTGAAGAGGTAATACATTAGATGCAATCAGCTTTATTTGTGAAGAGACAATACATTAGATGCAACCAGTTTTATTTTTGAAGAGGTAATACATTAGATGCAACCAGCTTTATTTGTGAAGAGGCAATACATTAGATGAAATCATCTTTATTTGTGAACAGGCAATACATTAGATGCAACCAGCTTTATTTGTGAAGAGACAATGCATTAGATGAAATCATCTTTATTTGTGAAGAGGCAATACATTAGATGCAATCATCTTTATTTGTGAACAGTGAACAGGCAATACATTAGATGCCATCATCTTTATTTGTGAAGAGGCAATACATTATATGCAACCAGCTTTATTTGTGAAGAGAAAATGCATTAGATGAAATCAGCTTTATTTGTGAAGAGGCAATACGGTGGATGCAATCAGCTTTATTTGTGAAGAGACAATGCATTAGATGAAATCAGCTTTATTTGTGAAGAGGCAATACATTAGATGCAATCAGCTTTATTTGTGAAGAGACAATATGTTAGATGCAATCAGCTTTATTTGTGAAGAGACAATACATTAGATGCAACCAGCTTTATTTGTGAAGAGGCAATACATTAGATGCAACCAGCTTTATTTGTGAAGAGACAATACATTAGCTGCAATCAGCTTTATTTGTGAAGAGACAATACATTAGATGCAATCAGCTTGATTTGTGAAGAGGCAATACATTAGATGCAATTAGCTTTATTTGTGTAGAGACAATACATTAGATGCAATCAGCTTTATTTGTGAACAGGCAATACATTAGCTGCAATTAGCTTTATTTGGGAAGAGACAATACATTAGATGCAATTATCTTTAATTGCAAAGAGGCAATACATTAGATGCAATCATCTTTATTTGTGAAGAGACAATACATTAGATGCAACCAGCTTTATTTGTAAAGAGACTATGCATTAGATGCAATCAGCTTTATTTGTGAAGAGGCAATACATTAGATGCAACCAGCTTTATTTGTCAGGAGAGAATACATTAGTTGCAATCAGCTTTATTTGTGAGGCAATACATTAGCTGCAATTAGCTTTATTTGGGAAGAGACAATACATTAGATGCAATTATCTTTAATTGCAAAGAGGCAATACATTAGATGCAATCATCTTTTTTTGTGAAGAGACAATACATTAGATGCAACCAGCTTTATTTGTAAAGAGACAATGCATTAGATGCAATCAGCTTTATTTGTGAAAAGACAATACATTAGATGCCATCATCTTTATTTGTGAAGAGGCAATACATTAGATGCAACCAGCTTTATTTGTGAACAGGCAATACATTAGCTGCAATTAGCTTTATTTGGGAAGAGACAATACATTAGATGCAATTATTTTTAATTGCAAAGAGGCAATACATTAGATGCAATCATCTTTATTTGTGAAGAGACAATACATTAGATGCAACCAGCTTTATTTGTAAAGAGACTATGCATTAGATGCAATCAGCTTTATTTGTGAAGAGACAATACATTAGATGCAACCAGCTTTATTTGTAAAGAGACTATGCATTAGATGCAATCACCTTTATTTGTGAAGAGACAATACATTAGATGCAATCATCTTTATTTGTGAAGAGACAATACATTAGATGCAACCAGCTTTATTTGTAAAGAGACTATGCATTAGATGCAACCAGCTTTATTTGTAAAGAGACAATACATTGGATGCAATCAGCTTTATTTGTGAAGAGACAATACATTAGCTGCAATCAGCTTTATTTGTGAACAGGCAATACATTAGATGCAATCAGCTTTATTTGTGAAGAGACAATACATTAGATACACTCAGCTGTATTTGTGAAGAGGCAATACACTAGACACAATCATCTTTATTTGTAAAGAGACAATACACTAGATGTAATCATCTTTATTTGTAAAGAGACAATACACTAGATGCAACCAGCTTTATTTGTGAAGAGACAATACATTAGATGCAACCAGCTTTATTTGTGAAGAGACAATACATTAGTTGCAATCAGCTTTATTTGTGAACAGGCAATACATTAGCTGCAATTAGCTTTATTTGGGAAGAGACAATACATTAGATGCAATTATCTTTAATTGCAAAGAGGCAATACATTAGATGCAATCATCTTTATTTGTTAAGAGACAATACATTAGATGCAACCAGCTTTATTTGTAAAGAGACAATGCATTAGATGCAATCAGCTTTATTTGTGAAGAGAGAATGCATTAGATGCAATCATCTTTATTTGTGAAGAGGCAATACATTAGATGCAACCAGCTTTATTTGTGAACAGGCAATACATTAGCTGCAATTAGCTTTATTTGGGAAGAGACAATACATTAGATGCAATTATCTTTAATTGCAAAGAGGCAATACATTAGATGCAATCATCTTTATTTGTGAAGAGACAATACATTAGATGCAATCAGCTTTATTTGTGAAGAGACAATACATTAGCTGCAATCAGCTTTATTTGTGAACAGGCAATACATTAGATGCAATCAGCTTTATTTGTGAAGAGACAATACATTAGATGCAACCAGTTTTATTTGTGAAGAGGTAATACATTAGATGCAATCAGCTTTATTTGTGAAGAGACAATACATTAGATGCAACCAGTTTTATTTTTGAAGAGGTAATACATTAGATGCAACCAGCTTTATTTGTGAAGAGGCAATACATTAGATGAAATCATCTTTATTTGTGAACAGGCAATACATTAGATGCAACCAGCTTTATTTGTGAAGAGACAATGCATTAGATGAAATCATCCTTATTTGTGAAGAGGCAATACATTAGATGCAATCATCTTTATTTGTGAACAGTGAACAGGCAATACATTAGATGCCATCATCTTTATTTGTGAAGAGGCAATACATTATATGCAACCAGCTTTATTTGTGAAGAGAAAATGCATTAGATGAAATCAGCTTTATTTGTGAAGAGGCAATACGGTGGATGCAATCAGCTTTATTTGTGAAGAGACAATGCATTAGATGAAATCAGCTTTATTTGTGAAGAGGCAATACATTAGATGCAATCAGCTTTATTTGTGAAGAGACAATATGTTAGATGCAATCAACTTTATTTGTGAAGAGACAATACATTAGATGCAACCAGCTTTATTTGTGAAGAGGCAATACATTAGATGCAACCAGCTTTATTTGTGAAGAGGTAATACATTAGATGCAATCATCTTTATTTGAGAAGCGGCAATACATTAGATGCAACCAGCTTTATTGTGAAGAGACAATGCATTAGATGCAATCAGCTTTATTTGTGAAGAGGCAATATATTAGATGCAATCAGCTGTATTTGTGAAAAGGCAATACATTAGTAGATGCAATCAGCTTTATCTGTGAAGAGGCAATACATTAGATGCAACCAGCTTTATCCGTGAAGAGGGAATACATTAGATGCAACCAGCTTTATTTGTGAAGAGGCAATACATTAGATGCAACCAGGTCTATTTGTGAAGAGGCAATGCATTAGATGCAATCATCTTTATTTGTGAAGAGGCAATGCATTAGATGCAACCATCTTTATTTGTGAAAAGGCAATACATTAGATGCAACCAGCTTTATTTGTGAAGAGGCAATACATTAGATGCAATCATCTTTATTTGTGAACAGGCAATACATTAGATGCCATCATCTTTATTTGTGAACAGGCAATACATTAGATGCAATCCGCTTTATTTGTGAAAAGGCAATACATTAGATGAAATCATCTTTATTTGTGAAGAGGCAATACATTAGATGCCATCATCTTTATTTGTGAAGAGGCAATACATTAGATGCAACCAGCTTTATTTGTGAAGAGACAATGCATTAGATGAAATCATCTTTATTTGTGAACAGGCAATACATTAGATGCAATCATCTTTATTTGCGAACAGGCAATACATTAGATGCAATCATCTTTATTTGCGAACAGTGAACAGGCAATACATTAGATGCCATCATCTTTATTTGTGAAGAGGCAATACAGTAGATGCAACCAGCTTTATTTGTGAAGAGACAATGCATTAGATGAAATCAGCTTTATTTGTGAAGAGGCAATACATTAGATGCAATCAGCTTTATTTGTGAAGAGACAATATGTTAGATGCAATCAACTTTATTTGTGAAGAGACAATACATTAGATGCAACCAGCTTTATTTGTGAAGAGGCAATACATTAGATGCAACCAGCTTTATTTGTGAAGAGGTAATACATTAGATGCAATCATCTTTATTTGAGAAGCGGCAATACATTAGATGCAACCAGCTTTATTATGAAGAGACAATGCATTAGATGCAATCAGCTTTATTTGTGAAGAGGCAATATATTAGATGCAATCAGCTGTATTTGTGAAAAGGCAATACATTAGTAGATGCAATCAGCTTTATCTGTGAAGAGGCAATACATTAGATGCAACCAGCTTTATCCGTGAAGAGGGAATACATTAGATGCAACCAGCTTTATTTGTGAAGAGGCAATACATTAGATGCAACCAGGTCTATTTGTGAAGAGGCAATGCATTAGATGCAATCATCTTTATTTGTGAAGAGGCAATGCATTAGATGCAACCATCTTTATTTGTGAAAAGGCAATACATTAGATGCAACCAGCTTTATTTGTGAAGAGGCAATACATTAGATGCAATCATCTTTATTTGTGAACAGGCAATACATTAGATGCCATCATCTTTATTTGTGAACAGGCAATACATTAGATGCAATCCGCTTTATTTGTGAAGAGGCAATACATTAGATGAAATCATCTTTATTTGTGAAGAGGCAATACATTAGATGCCATCATCTTTATTTGTGAAGAGGCAATACATTAGATGCAACCAGCTTTATTTGTGAAGAGACAATGCATTAGATGAAATCATCTTTATTTGTGAACAGGCAATACATTAGATGCAATCATCTTTATTTGCGAACAGGCAATACATTAGATGCAATCATCTTTATTTGCGAACAGTGAACAGGCAATACATTAGATGCCATCATCTTTATTTGTGAAGAGGCAATACAGTAGATGCAACCAGCTTTATTTGTGAAGAGACAATGCATTAGATGAAATCAGCTTTATTTGTGAAGAGGCAATACATTAGATGCAATCATCTTTATTTGTTAAGAGACAATACATTAGATGCAACCAGCTTTATTTGTAAAGAGACAATGCATTAGATGCAATCAGCTTTATTTGTGAAGAGAGAATACATTAGATGCAATCATCTTTATTTGTGAAGAGGCAATACATTAGATGCAACCAGCTTTATTTGTGAACAGGCAATACATTAGCTGCAATTAGCTTTATTTGGGAAGAGACAATACATTAGATGCAATTATCTTTAATTGCAAAGAGGCAATACATTAGATGCAATCATCTTTATTTGTGAAGAGACAATACATTAGATGCAACCAGATTTATTTGTAAAGAGACAATACATTAGATGCAATCAGCTTTATTTGTGAAGAGACAATACATTAGCTGCAATCAGCTTTATTTGTACACAGGCAATACATTAGATGCAATCAGCTTTATTTGTGAAGAGACAATACATTAGATGCAACCAGTTTTATTTGTGAAGAAGTAATACATTAGATGCAATCAGCTTTATTTGTGAAGAGACAATACATTAGATGCAACCAGTTTTATTTTTGAAGAGGTAATACATTAGATGCAACCAGCTTTATTTGTGAAGAGGCAATACATTAGATGAAATCATCTTTATTTGTGAACAGGCAATACATTAGATGCAACCAGCTTTATTTGTGAAGAGACAATGCATTAGATGAAATCATCTTTATTTGTGAAGAGGCAATACATTAGATGCAATCATCTTTATTTGTGAACAGTGAACAGGCAATACATTAGATGCCATCATCTTTATTTGTGAAGAGGCAATACATTATATGCAACCAGCTTTATTTGTGAAGAGAAAATGCATTAGATGAAATCAGCTTTATTTGTGAAGAGGCAATACGGTGGATGCAATCAGCTTTATTTGTGAAGAGACAATGCATTAGATGAAATCAGCTTTATTTGTGAAGAGGCAATACATTAGATGCAATCAGCTTTATTTGTGAAGAGACAATATGTTAGATGCAATCAGCTTTATTTGTGAAGAGACAATACATTAGATGCAACCAGCTTTATTTGTGAAGAGGCAATACATTAGATGCAACCAGCTTTATTTGTGAAGAGGCAATACATTAGATGCAATCATCTTTATTTGAGAAGCGGCAATACATTATATGCAATCAGCTTTATTTGTGAAAAGGCAATATATTAGTAGATGCAATCAGCTTTATCTGTGAAGAGGCAATACATTAGATGCAACCAGCTTTATCCGTGAAGAGGGAATACATTAGATGCAACCAGCTTTATTTGTGAAGAGGCAATACTTTAGATGCAACCAGGTCTATTTGTGAAGAGGCAATGCATTAGATGCAATCATCTTTATTTGTGAAGAGGCAATGCATTAGATGCAACCATCTTTATTTGTGAAAAGGCAATACATTAGATGCAACCAGCTTTATTTGTGAAGAGGCAATACATTAGATGCAATCATCTTTATTTGTGAACAGGCAATACATTAGATGCCAACATCTTTATTTGTGAACAGGCAATACATTAGATGCAATCCGCTTTATTTGTGAAGAGGCAATACATTAGATGAAATCATCTTTATTTGTGAAGAGGCAATACATTAGATGCCATCATCTTTATTTGTGAAGAGGCAATACATTAGATGCAACCAGCTTTATTTGTGAAGAGACAATGCATTAGATGAAATCATCTTTATTTGTGAACAGGCAATACATTAGATGCAATCATCTTTATTTGCGAACAGTGAACAGGCAATACATTAGATGCCATCATCTTTATTTGTGAAGAGGCAATACAGTAGATGCAACCAGCTTTATTTGTGAAGAGACAATGCATTAGATGAAATCAGCTTTATTTGTGAAGAGGCAATACGGTGGATGCAATCAGCTTTATTTGTGAAGAGACAATGCATTAGATGAAATCAGCTTTATTTGTGAAGAGGCAATACGGTGGATGCAATCAGCTTTATTTGTAAAGAGGCAATACATTAGATGCAACCAGCTTTATTTGTGAAGAGACAATACATTAGATGCAATCATCTTTATTTGTGAAGAGGCAATACATTAGATGCAATCATCTTTATTTGTGAAGAGGCAATACATTAGATGCAACCAGCTTTATTTGTGAAGAGGCAATACATTAGATACAACCAGCTTTATTTGTGAAGAGGCAATACATTAGATGCAACCAGCTTTATCTGTGAAGAGGCAATACATTAGATGTAACCAGCTTTATTTGTGAAGAGGCAATACATTAGATGCCATCAACTTTATCTGTGAAGAGGCAATACATTAGATGCAACCAGCTTTATTTGTGAAGAGGCAATACGTTACATGCAACCAGCTTTATTTGTGAAGAGGCAATACAATTGATACAATCAGCTTTATTTGTGAAGAGGCAATACATTAGATGCAATCAGCTTTATTTGTGAAGAGGCAATACATTAGATGCAATCAGCTTTATTTGTGAAGAGACAATACATTAGATGCCATCAGCTTTATTTGTGAAGAGGCAATACATTAGATGCAACCAGCTTTATTTGTGAAGAGGCAATACATTAGATACAACCAGCTTTATTTGTGAAGAGGCAATACATTAGATGCAACCAGCTTTATCTGTGAAGAGGCAATACATTAGATGTAACCAGCTTTATTTGTGAAGAGGCAATACATTAGATGCCATCAACTTTATCTGTGAAGAGGCAATACATTAGATGCAACCAGCTTTATTTGTGAAGAGGCAATACATTAGATACAACCAGCTTTATTTGTGAAGAGGCAATACATTAGATGCAACCAGCTTTATTTGTATAGAGGCAATGCATTAGATGCTATCAGCTTTATTTGTGAAGAGCCAATACATTAGATGCTATCAGCTGTATTTGTGAAGAGGCAATACATTAGATGAAATCAGCTTTATTTGTGAAGAGGCAATACGGTGGATGCAATCAGCTTTATTTGTAAAGAGGCAATACATTAGATGCAATCAGCTTTATTTGTGAAGAGGCAATACATTAGATGCAATCATCTTTATTTGTAAAGAGGCAATACATTAGATGCAATCAGCTTTATTTGTGAAGAGGCAATACATTAGATGCAATCAGTTTTATTTGTCAAGAGGCAATACATTAGATGCAATCAGCTTTATTTGTGAAGAGACAATACATTAGATGCCATCAGCTTTATTTGTGAAGAGGCAATACATTAGATGCAACCAGCTTTATTTGTGAAGAGGCAATACATTAGATACAACCAGCTTTATTTGTGAAGAGGCAATACATTAGATGCAACCAGCTTTATCTGTGAAGAGGCAATACATTAGATGCAACCAGCTTTATTTGTGAAGAGGCAATACATTAGATGCAATCAGCTTTATTTGTGATGAGGCAATACATTAGATGCAATCAGCTTTATTTGTGAAGAGACAATACATTAGATGCAATCAGCCTTATTTGTGAAGAGACAATACATTAGATGCAATCAGCTTTATTTGTGAAGAGGCAATACGTTACATGCAACCAGCTTTATTTGTGAAGAGGCAATACAATTGATGCAATCAGCTTTATCTGTGAAGTGGCAATACATTAGATGCAACCAGCTTTATTTTTGAAGAGGCAATACATTAGATACAACCAGCTTTATTTGTGAAGAGGCAATACATTAGATGCAACCAGCTTTATCTGTGAAGAGGCAATACATTAGATGCAACCAGCTTTATTTGTGAAGAGGCAATACATTAGATGCAACCAGTTTTATTTGTGAAGAGGCAATACATTAGATGCAATCAGCTTTATTTGTGAAGAGGCAATACATTAGATGCAATCATCTTTATTTGTGAACAGTGAACAGGCAATACATTAGATGCCATCATCTTTATTTGTGAAGAGGCAATACATTATATGCAACCAGCTTTATTTGTGAAGAGACAATGCATTAGATGCAACCAGCTTTATTTGTAAAGAGACAATACATTGGATGCAATCAGCTTTATTTGTGAAGAGACAATACATTAGCTGCAATCAGCTTTATTTGTGAACAGGCAATACATTAGATGCAATCAGCTTTATTTGTGAAGAGACAATACATTAGATACACTCAGCTGTATTTGTGAAGAGGCAATACACTAGACACAATCATCTTTATTTGTAAAGAGACAATACACTAGATGTAATCATCTTTATTTGTAAAGAGACAATACACTAGATGCAACCAGCTTTATTTGTGAAGAGACAATACATTAGATGCAACCAGCTTTATTTGTGAAGAGACAATACATTAGTTGCAATCAGCTTTATTTGTGAACAGGCAATACATTAGCTGCAATTAGCTTTATTTGGGAAGAGACAATACATTAGATGCAATTATCTTTAATTGCAAAGAGGCAATACATTAGATGCAATCATCTTTATTTGTTAAGAGACAATACATTAGATGCAACCAGCTTTATTTGTAAAGAGACAATGCATTAGATGCAATCAGCTTTATTTGTGAAGAGAGAATACATTAGATGCAATCATCTTTATTTGTGAAGAGGCAATACATTAGATGCAACCAGCTTTATTTGTGAACAGGCAATACATTAGATGCAATCATCTTTATTTGTGAAGAGACAATACATTAGATGCAACCAGATTTATTTGTAAAGAGACAATACATTAGATGCAATCAGCTTTATTTGTGAAGAGACAATACATTAGCTGCAATCAGCTTTATTTGTGAACAGGCAATACATTAGATGCAATCAGCTTTATTTGTGAAGAGACAATACATTAGATGCAACCAGTTTTATTTGTGAAGAGGTAATACATTAGATGCAATCAGCTTTATTTGTGAAGAGACAATACATTAGATACAACCAGTTTTATTTTTGAAGAGGTAATACATTAGATGCAACCAGCTTTATTTGTGAAGAGGCAATACATTAGATGAAATCATCTTTATTTGTGAACAGGCAATACATTAGATGCAACCAGCTTTATTTGTGAAGAGACAATGCATTAGATGAAATCATCTTTATTTGTGAAGAGGCAATACATTAGATGCAATCATCTTTATTTTTAACAGCGAACAGGCAATACATTAGATGCCATCATCTTTATTTGTGAAGAGGCAATACATTATATGCAACCAGCTTTATTTGTGAAGAGAAAATGCATTAGATGAAATCAGCTTTATTTGTGAAGAGGCAATACGGTGGATGCAATCAGCTTTATTTGTGAAGAGACAATGCATTAGATGAAATCAGCTTTATTTGTGAAGAGGCAATACATTAGATGCAATCAGTTTTATTTGTGAAGAGACAATATGTTAGATGCAATCAGCTTTATTTGTGAAGAGACAATACATTAGATGCAACCAGCTTTATTTGTGAAGAGGCAATACATTAGATGCAACCAGCTTTATTTGTGAAGAGACAATACATTAGCTGCAATCAGCTTTATTTGTGAACAGGCAATACATTAGATGCAATCAGCTTGATTTGTGAAGAGGCAATACATTAGATGCAATTAGCTTTATTTGTGTAGAGACAATACATTAGATGCAATCAGCTTTATTTGTGAACAGGCAATACATTAGCTGCAATTAGCTTTATTTGGGAAGAGACAATACATTAGATGCAATTATCTTTAATTGCAAAGAGGCAATACATTAGATGCAATCATCTTTATTTGTGAAGAGACAATACATTAGATGCAACCAGCTTTATTTGTAAAGAGACTATGCATTAGATGCAATCAGCTTTATTTGTGAAGAGGCAATACATTAGATGCAACCAGCTTTATTTGTCAAAAGAGAATACATTAGTTGCAATCAGCTTTATTTGTGAGGCAATACATTAGCTGCAATTAGCTTTATTTGGGAAGAGACAATACATTAGATGCAATTATCTTTAATTGCAAAGAGGCAATACATTAGATGCAATCATCTTTTTTTGTGAAGAGACAATACATTAGATGCAACCAGCTTTATTTGTAAAGAGACAATGCATTAGATGCAATCAGCTTTATTTGTGAAGAGACAATACATTAGATGCCATCATCTTTATTTGTGAAGAGGCAATACATTAGATGCAACCAGCTTTATTTGTGAACAGGCAATACATTAGCTGCAATTAGCTTTATTTGGGAAGAGACAATACATTAGATGCAATTATTTTTAATTGCAAAGAGGCAATACATTAGATGCAATCATCTTTATTTGTAAAGAGACTATGCATTAGATGCAATCAGCTTTATTTGTGAAGAGACAATACATTAGATGCAACCAGCTTTATTTGTAAAGAGACTATGCATTAGATGCAATCACCTTTATTTGTGAAGAGACAATACATTAGATGCAATCATCTTTATTTGTGAAGAGACAATACATTAGATGCAACCAGCTTTATTTGTAAAGAGACTATGCATTAGATGCAACCAGCTTTATTTGTAAAGAGACAATACATTGGATGCAATCAGCTTTATTTCTGAAGAGACAATACATTAGCTGCAATCAGCTTTATTTGTGAACAGGCAATACATTAGATGCAATCAGCTTTATTTGTGAAGAGACAATACATTAGATACACTCAGCTGTATTTGTGAAGAGGCAATACACTAGACACAATCATCTTTATTTGTAAAGAGACAATACACTAGATGTAATCATCTTTATTTGTAAAGAGACAATACACTAGATGCAACCAGCTTTATTTGTAAAGAGACAATACACTAGATGCAACCAGCTTTATTTGTGAAGAGACAATACATTAGATGCAACCAGCTTTATTTGTAAAGAGACAATGCATTAGATGCAATCAGCTTTATTTGTGAAGAGAGAATACATTAGATGCAATCATCTTTATTTGTGAAGAGGCAATACATTAGATGCAACCAGCTTTATTTGTGAACAGGCAATACATTAGCTGCAATTAGCTTTATTTGGGAAGAGACAATACATTAGATGCAATTATCTTTAATTGCAAAGAGGCAATACATTAGATGCAATCATCTTTATTTGTGAAGAGACAATACATTAGATGCAACCAGCTTTATTTGTAAAGAGACTATGCATTAGATGCAATCAGCTTTATTTGTGAAGAGACAATACATTAGATGCAACCAGCTTTATTTGTAAAGAGACTATGCATTAGATGCAATAACCTTTATTTGTGAAGAGACAATACATTAGATGCAATCATCTTTATTTGTGAAGAGACAATACATTAGATGCAACCAGCTTTATTTGTAAAGAGACTATGCATTAGATGCAACCAGCTTTATTTGTAAAGAGACAATACATTGGATGCAATCAGCTTTATTTGTGAAGAGACAATACATTAGCTGCAATCAGCTTTATTTGTGAACAGGCAATACATTAGATGCAATCAGCTTTATTTGTGAAGAGACAATACATTAGATACACTCAGCTGTATTTGTGAAGAGGCAATACACTAGACACAATCATCTTTATTTGTAAAGAGACAATACACTAGATGTAATCATCTTTATTTGTAAAGAGACAATACACTAGATGCAACCAGCTTTATTTGTGAAGAGACAATACATTAGATGCAACCAGCTTTATTTGTGAAGAGACAATACATTAGTTGCAATCAGCTTTATTTGTGAACAGGCAATACATTAGCTGCAATTAGCTTTATTTGGGAAGAGACAATGCATTAGATGCAATCAGCTTTATTTGTGAAGAGAGAATACATTAGATGCAATCATCTTTATTTGTGAAGAGGCAATACATTAGATGCAACCAGCTTTATTTGTGAACAGGCAATACATTAGATGCAATCATCTTTATTTGTGAAGAGACAATACATTAGATGCAACCAGATTTATTTGTAAAGAGACAATACATTAGATGCAATCAGCTTTATTTGTGAAGAGACAATACATTAGCTGCAATCAGCTTTATTTGTGAACAGGCAATACATTAGATGCAATCAGCTTTATTTGTGAAGAGACAATACATTAGATGCAACCAGTTTTATTTGTGAAGAGGTAATACATTAGATGCAATCAGCTTTATTTGTGAAGAGACAATACATTAGATGCAACCAGTTTTATTTTTGAAGAGGTAATACATTAGATGCAACCAGCTTTATTTGTGAAGAGGCAATACATTAGATGAAATCATCTTTATTTGTGAACAGGCAATACATTAGATGCAACCAGCTTTATTTGTGAAGAGACAATGCATTAGATGAAATCATCTTTATTTGTGAAGAGGCAATACATTAGATGCAATCATCTTTATTTGTGAACAGTGAACAGGCAATACATTAGATGCCATCATCTTTATTTGTGAAGAGGCAAACATTATATGCAACCAGCTTTATTTGTGAAGAGAAAATGCATTAGATGAAATCAGCTTTATTTGTGAAGAGGCAATACGGTGGATGCAATCAGCTTTATTTGTGAAGAGACAATGCATTAGATGAAATCAGCTTTATTTGTGAAGAGGCAATACATTAGATGCAATCAGCTTTATTTGTGAAGAGACAATATGTTAGATGCAATCAGCTTTATTTGTGAAGAGACAATACATTAGATGCAACCAGCTTTATTTGTGAAGAGGCAATACATTAGATGCAACCAGCTTTATTTGTGAAGAGACAATACATTAGCTGCAATCAGCTTTATTTGTGAAGAGACAATACATTAGATGCAATCAGCTTGATTTGTGAAGAGGCAATACATTAGATGCAATTAGCTTTATTTGTGTAGAGACAATACATTAGATGCAATCAGCTTTATTTGTGAACAGGCAATACATTAGCTGCAATTAGCTTTATTTGGGAAGAGACAATACATTAGATGCAATTATCTTTAATTGCAAAGAGGCAATACATTAGATGCAATCATCTTTATTTGTGAAGAGACAATACATTAGATGCAACCAGCTTTATTTGTAAAGAGACTATGCATTAGATGCAATCAGCTTTATTTGTGAAGAGGCAATACATTAGATGCAACCAGCTTTATTTGTCAGGAGAGAATACATTAGTTGCAATCAGCTTTATTTGTGAGGCAATACATTAGCTGCAATTAGCTTTATTTGGGAAGAGACAATACATTAGATGCAATTATCTTTAATTGCAAAGAGGCAATACATTAGATGCAATCATCTTTTTTTGTGAAGAGACAATACATTAGATGCAACCAGCTTTATTTGTAAAGAGACAATGCATTAGATGCAATCAGCTTTATTTGTGAAAAGACAATACATTAGATGCCATCATCTTTATTTGTGAAGAGGCAATACATTAGATGCAACCAGCTTTATTTGTGAACAGGCAATACATTAGCTGCAATTAGCTTTATTTGGGAAGAGACAATACATTAGATGCAATTATTTTTAATTGCAAAGAGGCAATACATTAGATGCAATCATCTTTATTTGTGAAGAGACAATACATTAGATGCAACCAGCTTTATTTGTAAAGAGACTATGCATTAGATGCAATCAGCTTTATTTGTGAAGAGACAATACATTAGATGCAACCAGCTTTATTTGTAAAGAGACTATGCATTAGATGCAATCACCTTTATTTGTGAAGAGACAATACATTAGATGCAATCATCTTTATTTGTGAAGAGACAATACATTAGATGCAACCAGCTTTATTTGTAAAGAGACTATGCATTAGATGCAACCAGCTTTATTTGTAAAGAGACAATACATTGGATGCAATCAGCTTTATTTGTGAAGAGACAATACATTAGCTGCAATCAGCTTTATTTGTGAACAGGCAATACATTAAATGCAATCAGCTTTATTTGTGAAGAGACAATACATTAGATACACTCAGCTGTATTTGTGAAGAGGCAATACACTAGACACAATCATCTTTATTTGTAAAGAGACAATACACTAGATGTAATCATCTTTATTTGTAAAGAGACAATACACTAGATGCAACCAGCTTTATTTGTGAAGAGACAATACATTAGATGCAACCAGCTTTATTTGTGAAGAGACAATACATTAGTTGCAATCAGCTTTATTTGTGAACAGGCAATACATTAGCTGCAATTAGCTTTATTTGGGAAGAGACAATACATTAGATGCAATTATCTTTAATTGCAAAGAGGCAATACATTAGATGCAATCATCTTTATTTGTTAAGAGACAATACATTAGATGCAACCAGCTTTATTTGTAAAGAGACAATGCATTAGATGCAATCAGCTTTATTTGTGAAGAGAGAATGCATTAGATGCAATCATCTTTATTTGTGAAGAGGCAATACATTAGATGCAACCAGCTTTATTTGTGAACAGGCAATACATTAGCTGCAATTAGCTTTATTTGGGAAGAGACAATACATTAGATGCAATTATCTTTAATTGCAAAGAGGCAATACATTAGATGCAATCATCTTTATTTGTGAAGAGACAATACATTAGATGCAACCAGATTTATTTTTAAAGAGACAATACATTAGATGCAATCAGCTTTATTTGTGAAGAGACAATACATTAGCTGCAATCAGCTTTATTTGTGAACAGGCAATACATTAGATGCAACCAGCTTTATTTGTGAAGAGACAATACATTAGATGCAACCAGTTTTATTTGTGAAGAGGTAATACATTAGATGCAATCAGCTTTATTTGTGAAGAGACAATACATTAGATGCAACCAGTTTTATTTTTGAAGAGGTAATACATTAGATGCAACCAGCTTTATTTGTGAAGAGGCTATACATTAGATGAAATCATCTTTATTTGTGAACAGGCAATACATTAGATGCAACCAGCTTTATTTGTGAAGAGACAATGCATTAGATGAAATCATCCTTATTTGTGAAGAGGCAATACATTAGATGCAATCATCTTTATTTGTGAACAGTGAACAGGCAATACATTAGATGCCATCATCTTTATTTGTGAAGAGGCAATACATTATATGCAACCAGCTTTATTTGTGAAGAGAAAATGCATTAGATGAAATCAGCTTTATTTGTGAAGAGGCAATACGGTGGATGCAATCAGCTTTATTTGTGAAGAGACAATGCATTAGATGAAATCAGCTTTATTTGTGAAGAGGCAATACATTAGATGCAATCAGCTTTATTTGTGAAGAGACAATATGTTAGATGCAATCAACTTTATTTGTGAAGAGACAATACATTAGATGCAACCAGCTTTATTTGTGAAGAGGCAATACATTAGATGCAACCAGCTTTATTTGTGAAGAGGTAATACATTAGATGCAATCATCTTTATTTGAGAAGCGGCAATACATTAGATGCAACCAGCTTTATTGTGAAGAGACAATGCATTAGATGCAATCAGCTTTATTTGTGAAGAGGCAATATATTAGATGCAATCAGCTGTATTTGTGAAAAGGCAATACATTAGTAGATGCAATCAGCTTTATCTGTGAAGAGGCAATACATTAGATGCAACCAGCTTTATCCGTGAAGAGGGAATACATTAGATGCAACCAGCTTTATTTGTGAAGAGGCAATACATTAGATGCAACCAGGTCTATTTGTGAAGAGGCAATGCATTAGATGCAATCATCTTTATTTGTGAAGAGGCAATGCATTAGATGCAACCATCTTTATTTGTGAAAAGGCAATACATTAGATGCAACCAGCTTTATTTGTGAAGAGGCAATACATTAGATGCAATCATCTTTATTTGTGAACAGGCAATACATTAGATGCCATCATCTTTATTTGTGAACAGGCAATACATTAGATGCAATCCGCTTTATTTGTGAAGAGGCAATACATTAGATGAAATCATCTTTATTTGTGAAGAGGCAATACATTAGATGCCATCATCTTTATTTGTGAAGAGGCAATACATTAGATGCAACCAGCTTTATTTGTGAAGAGACAATGCATTAGATGAAATCATCTTTATTTGTGAACAGGCAATACATTAGATGCAATCATCTTTATTTGCGAACAGGCAATACATTAGATGCAATCATCTTTATTTGCGAACAGTGAACAGGCAATACATTAGATGCCATCATCTTTATTTGTGAAGAGGCAATACAGTAGATGCAACCAGCTTTATTTGTGAAGAGACAATGCATTAGATGAAATCAGCTTTATTTGTGAAGAGGCAATACATTAGATGCAATCAGCTTTATTTGTGAAGAGACAATATGTTAGATGCAATCAACTTTATTTGTGAAGAGACAATACATTAGATGCAACCAGCTTTATTTGTGAAGAGGCAATACATTAGATGCAACCAGCTTTATTTGTGAAGAGGTAATACATTAGATGCAATCATCTTTATTTGAGAAGCGGCAATACATTAGATGCAACCAGCTTTATTGTGAAGAGACAATGCATTAGATGCAATCAGCTTTATTTGTGAAGAGGCAATATATTAGATGCAATCAGCTGTATTTGTGAAAAGGCAATACATTAGTAGATGCAATCAGCTTTATCTGTGAAGAGGCAATACATTAGATGCAACCAGCTTTATCCGTGAAGAGGGAATACATTAGATGCAACCAGCTTTATTTGTGAAGAGGCAATACATTAGATGCAACCAGGTCTATTTGTGAAGAGGCAATGCATTAGATGCAATCATCTTTATTTGTGAAGAGGCAATGCATTAGATGCAACCATCTTTATTTGTGAAAAGGCAATACATTAGATGCAACCAGCTTTATTTGTGAAGAGGCAATACATTAGATGCAATCATCTTTATTTGTGAACAGGCAATACATTAGATGCCATCATCTTTATTTGTGAACAGGCAATACATTAGATGCAATCCGCTTTATTTGTGAAGAGGCAATACATTAGATGAAATCATCTTTATTTGTGAAGAGGCAATACATTAGATGCCATCATCTTTATTTGTGAAGAGGCAATACATTAGATGCAACCAGCTTTATTTGTGAAGAGACAATGCATTAGATGAAATCATCTTTATTTGTGAACAGGCAATACATTAGATGCAATCATCTTTATTTGCGAACAGGCAATACATTAGATGCAATCATCTTTATTTGCGAACAGTGAACAGGCAATACATTAGATGCCATCATCTTTATTTGTGAAGAGGCAATACAGTAGATGCAACCAGCTTTATTTGTGAAGAGACAATGCATTAGATGAAATCAGCTTTATTTGTGAAGAGGCAATACATTAGATGCAATCATCTTTATTTGTTAAGAGACAATACATTAGATGCAACCAGCTTTATTTGTAAAGAGACAATGCATTAGATGCAATCAGCTTTATTTGTGAAGAGAGAATACATTAGATGCAATCATCTTTATTTGTGAAGAGGCAATACATTAGATGCAACCAGCTTTATTTGTGAACAGGCAATACATTAGCTGCAATTAGCTTTATTTGGGAAGAGACAATACATTAGATGCAATTATCTTTAATTGCAAAGAGGCAATACATTAGATGCAATCATCTTTATTTGTGAAGAGACAATACATTAGATGCAACCAGATTTATTTGTAAAGAGACAATACATTAGATGCAATCAGCTTTATTTGTGAAGAGACAATACATTAGCTGCAATCAGCTTTATTTGTACACAGGCAATACATTAGATGCAATCAGCTTTATTTGTGAAGAGACAATACATTAGATGCAACCAGTTTTATTTGTGAAGAGGTAATACATTAGATGCAATCATCTTTATTTGTGAAGAGACAATACATTAGATGCAACCAGTTTTATTTTTGAAGAGGTAATACATTAGATGCAACCAGCTTTATTTGTGAAGAGGCAATACATTAGATGAAATCATCTTTATTTGTGAACAGGCAATACATTAGATGCAACCAGCTTTATTTGTGAAGAGACAATGCATTAGATGAAATCATCTTTATTTGTGAAGAGGCAATACATTAGATGCAATCATCTTTATTTGTGAACAGTGAACAGGCAATACATTAGATGCCATCATCTTTATTTGTGAAGAGGCAATACATTATATGCAACCAGCTTTATTTGTGAAGAGAAAATGCATTAGATGAAATCAGCTTTATTTGTGAAGAGGCAATACGGTGGATGCAATCAGCTTTATTTGTGAAGAGACAATGCATTAGATGAAATCAGCTTTATTTGTGAAGAGGCAATACATTAGATGCAATCAGCTTTATTTGTGAAGAGACAATATGTTAGATGCAATCAGCTTTATTTGTGAAGAGACAATACATTAGATGCAACCAGCTTTATTTGTGAAGAGGCAATACATTAGATGCAACCAGCTTTATTTGTGAAGAGGCAATACATTAGATGCAATCATCTTTATTTGAGAAGCGGCAATACATTAGATGCAATCAGCTTTATTTGTGAAAAGGCAATATATTAGTAGATGCAATCAGCTTTATCTGTGAAGAGGCAATACATTAGATGCAACCAGCTTTATCCGTGAAGAGGGAATACATTAGATGCAACCAGGTCTATTTGTGAAGAGGCAATGCATTAGATGCAATCATCTTTATTTGTGAAGAGGCAATGCATTAGATGCAACCATCTTTATTTGTGAAAAGGCAATACATTAGATGCAACCAGCTTTATTTGTGAAGAGGCAATACATTAGATGCAATCATCTTTATTTGTGAACAGGCAATACATTAGATGCCATCATCTTTATTTGTGAACAGGCAATACATTAGATGCAATCCGCTTTATTTGTGAAGAGGCAATACATTAGATGAAATCATCTTTATTTGTGAAGAGGCAATACATTAGATGCCATCATCTTTATTTGTGATGAGGCAATACATTAGATGCAACCAGCTTTATTTGTGAAGAGACAATGCATTAGATGAAAACATCTTTATTTGTGAACAGGCAATACATTAGATGCAATCATCTTTATTTGCGAACAGTGAACAGGCAATACATTAGATGCCATCATCTTTATTTGTGAAGAGGCAATACAGTAGATGCAACCAGCTTTATTTGTGAAGAGACAATGCATTAGATGAAATCAGCTTTATTTGTGAAGAGGCAATACGGTGGATGCAATCAGCTTTATTTGTGAAGAGACAATGCATTAGATGAAATCAGCTTTATTTGTGAAGAGGCAATACGGTGGATGCAATCAGCTTTATTTGTAAAGAGGCAATACATTAGATGCAACCAGCTTTATTTGTGAAGAGACAATACATTAGATGCAATCATCTTTATTTGTAAAGAGGCAATACATTAGATACAATCAGCTTTATTTGTGAAGAGGCAATACATTAGATGCAATCAGCTTTATTTGTGAAGAGGCAATACATTAGATGCAATCAGCTTTATTTGTGAAGAGACAATACATTAGATGCCATCAGCTTTATTTGTGAAGAGGCAATACATTAGATGCAACCAGCTTTATTTGTGAAGAGGCAATACATTAGATACAACCAGCTTTATTTGTGAAGAGGCAATACATTAGATGCAACCAGCTTTATCTGTGAAGAGGCAATACATTAGATCTAACCAGCTTTATTTGTGAAGAGGCAATACATTAGATGCCATCAACTTTATCTGTGAAGAGGCAATACATTAGATGCAACCAGCTTTATTTGTGAAGAGGCAATACATTAGATACAACCAGCTTTATTTGTGAAGAGGCAATACATTAGATGCAACCAGCTTTATTTGTGAAGAGGCAATACATTAGATGCAACCAGCTTTATTTGTGAAGAGGCAATGCATTAGATGCGATCAGCTTTATTTGTGAAGAGCCAATACATTAGATGCTATCAGCTGTATTTGTGAAGAGGCAATACATTAGATGAAATCAGCTTTATTTGTGAAGAGGCAATACGGTGGATGCAATCAGCTTTATTTGTAAAGAGGCAATACATTAGATGCAATCAGCTTTATTTGTGAAGAGGCAATACATTAGATGCAATCATCTTTATTTGTAAAGAGGCAATACATTAGATGCAATCAGCTTTATTTGTGAAGAGGCAATACATTAGATGCAATCAGTTTTATTTGTGAAGAGGCAATACATTAGATGCAATCAGCTTTATTTGTGAAGAGACAATACATTAGATGCCATCAGCTTTATTTGTGAAGAGGCAATACATTAGATGCAACCAGCTTTATTTGTGAAGAGGCAATACATTAGATACAACCAGCTTTATTTGTGAAGTGGCAATACATTAGATGCAACCAGCTTTATCTGTGAAGAGGCAATACATTAGATGCAACCAGCTTTATTTGTGAAGAGGCAATACATTAGATGCAATCAGCTTTATTTGTGATGAGGCAATACATTAGATGCAATCAGCTTTATTTGTGAAGAGACAATACATTAGATGCAATCAGACTTATTTGTGAAGAGACAATACATTAGATGCAATCAGCTTTATTTGTGAAGAGGCAATACGTTACATGCAACCAGCTTTATTTGTGAAGAGGCAATACAATTGATGCAATCAGCTTTATCTGTGAAGAGGCAATACATTAGATGCAACCAGCTTTATTTTTGAAGAGGCAATACATTAGATACAACCAGCTTTATTTGTGAAGAGGCAATACATTAGATGCAACCAGCTTTATCTGTGAAGAGGCAATACATTAGATGCAACCAGCTTTATTTGTGAAGAGGCAATACATTAGATGCAACCAGTTTTATTTGTGAAGAGGCAATACATTAGATGCAATCAGCTTTATTTGTGAAGAGGCAATACATTAGATGCAATCATCTTTATTTGTGAACAGTGAACAGGCAATACATTAGATGCCATCATCTTTATTTGTGAAGAGGCAATACATTATATGCAACCAGCTTTATTTGTGAAGAGACAATGCATTAGATGCAACCAGCTTTATTTGTAAAGAGACAATACATTGGATGCAATCAGCTTTATTTGTGAAGAGACAATACATTAGCTGCAATCAGCTTTATTTGTGAACAGGCAATACATTAGATGCAATCAGCTTTATTTGTGAAGAGACAATACATTAGATACACTCAGCTGTATTTGTGAAGAGGCAATACACTAGACACAATCATCTTTATTTGTAAAGAGACAATACACTAGATGTAATCATCTTTATTTGTAAAGAGACAATACACTAGATGCAACCAGCTTTATTTGTGAAGAGACAATACATTAGATGCAACCAGCTTTATTTGTGAAGAGACAATACATTAGTTGCAATCAGCTTTATTTGTGAACAGGCAATACATTAGCTGCAATTAGCTTTATTTGGGAAGAGACAATACATTAGATGCAATTATCTTTAATTGCAAAGAGGCAATACATTAGATGCAATCATCTTTATTTGTTAAGAGACAATACATTAGATGCAACCAGCTTTATTTGTAAAGAGACAATGCATTAGATGCAATCAGCTTTATTTGTGAAGAGAGAATACATTAGATGCAATCATCTTTATTTGTGAAGAGGCAATACATTAGATGCAACCAGCTTTATTTGTGAACAGGCAATACATTAGATGCAATCATCTTTATTTGTGAAGAGACAATACATTAGATGCAACCAGATTTATTTGTAAAGAGACAATACATTAGATGCAATCAGCTTTATTTGTGAAGAGACAATACATTAGCTGCAATCAGCTTTATTTGTGAACAGGCAATACATTAGATGCAATCAGCTTTATTTGTGAAGAGACAATACATTAGATGCAACCAGTTTTATTTGTGAAGAGGTAATACATTAGATGCAATCAGCTTTATTTGTGAAGAGACAATACATTAGATGCAACCAGTTTTATTTTTGAAGAGGTAATACATTAGATGCAACCAGCTTTATTTGTGAAGAGGCAATACATTAGATGAAATCATCTTTATTTGTGAACAGGCAATACATTAGATGCAACCAGCTTTATTTGTGAAGAGACAATGCATTAGATGAAATCATCTTTATTTGTGAAGAGGCAATACATTAGATGCAATCATCTTTATTTGTGAACAGCGAACAGGCAATACATTAGATGCCATCATCTTTATTTGTGAAGAGGCAATACATTATATGCAACCAGCTTTATTTGTGAAGAGAAAATGCATTAGATGAAATCAGCTTTATTTGTGAAGAGGCAATACGGTGGATGCAATCAGCTTTATTTGTGAAGAGACAATGCATTAGATGAAATCAGCTTTATTTGTGAAGAGGCAATACATTAGATGCAATCAGTTTTATTTGTGAAGAGACAATATGTTAGATGCAATCAGCTTTATTTGTGAAGAGACAATACATTAGATGCAACCAGCTTTATTTGTGAAGAGGCAATACATTAGATGCAACCAGCTTTATTTGTGAAGAGACAATACATTAGCTGCAATCAGCTTTATTTGTGAAGAGACAATACATTAGATGCAATCAGCTTGATTTGTGAAGAGGCAATACATTAGATGCAATTAGCTTTATTTGTGTAGAGACAATACATTAGATGCAATCAGCTTTATTTGTGAACAGGCAATACATTAGCTGCAATTAGCTTTATTTGGGAAGAGACAATACATTAGATGCAATTATCTTTAATTGCAAAGAGGCAATACATTAGATGCAATCATCTTTATTTGTGAAGAGACAATACATTAGATGCAACCAGCTTTATTTGTAAAGAGACTATGCATTAGATGCAATCAGCTTTATTTGTGAAGAGGCAATACATTAGATGCAACCAGCTTTATTTGTCAGGAGAGAATACATTAGTTGCAATCAGCTTTATTTGTGAGGCAATACATTAGCTGCAATTAGCTTTATTTGGGAAGAGACAATACATTAGATGCAATTATCTTTAATTGCAAAGAGGCAATACATTAGATGCAATCATCTTTTTTTGTGAAGAGACAATACATTAGATGCAACCAGCTTTATTTGTAAAGAGACAATGCATTAGATGCAATCAGCTTTATTTGTGAAGAGACAATACATTAGATGCCATCATCTTTATTTGTGAAGAGGCAATACATTAGATGCAACCAGCTTTATTTGTGAACAGGCAATACATTAGCTGCAATTAGCTTTATTTGGGAAGAGACAATACATTAGATGCAATTATTTTTAATTGCAAAGAGGCAATACATTAGATGCAATCATCTTTATTTGTGAAGAGACAATACATTAGATGCAACCAGCTTTATTTGTAAAGAGACTATGCATTAGATGCAATCAGCTTTATTTGTGAAGAGACAATACATTAGATGCAACCAGCTTTATTTGTAAAGAGACTATGCATTAGATGCAATCACCTTTATTTGTGAAGAGACAATACATTAGATGCAATCATCTTTATTTGTGAAGAGACAATACATTAGATGCAACCAGCTTTATTTGTAAAGAGACTATGCATTAGATGCAACCAGCTTTATTTGTAAAGAGACAATACATTGGATGCAATCAGCTTTATTTCTGAAGAGACAATACATTAGCTGCAATCAGCTTTATTTGTGAACAGGCAATACATTAGATGCAATCAGCTTTATTTGTGAAGAGACAATACATTAGATACACTCAGCTGTATTTGTGAAGAGGCAATACACTAGACACAATCATCTTTATTTGTAAAGAGACAATACACTAGATGTAATCATCTTTATTTGTAAAGAGACAATACACTAGATGCAACCAGCTTTATTTGTGAAGAGACAATACATTAGATGCAACCAGCTTTATTTGTGAAGAGACAATACATTAGTTGCAATCAGCTGTATTTGTGAACAGGCAATACATTAGCTGCAATTAGCTTTATTTGGGAAGAGACAATACATTAGATGCATTTATCTTTAATTGCAAAGAGGCAATACATTAGATGCAATCATCTTTATTTGTTAAGAGACAATACATTAGATGCAACCAGCTTTATTTGTAAAGAGACAATGCATTAGATGCAATCAGCTTTATTTGTGAAGAGAGAATGCATTAGATGCAATCATCTTTATTTGTGAAGAGGCAATACATTAGATGCAACCAGCTTTATTTGTGAACAGGCAATACATTAGCTGCAATTAGCTTTATTTGGGAAGAGACAATACATTAGATGCAATTATCTTTAATTGCAAAGAGGCAATACATTAGATGCAATCATCTTTATTTGTGAAGAGACAATACATTAGATGCAACCAGATTTATTTGTAAAGAGACAATACATTAGATGCAATCAGCTTTATTTGTGAAGAGACAATACATTAGCTGCAATCAGCTTTATTTGTGAACAGGCAATACATTAGATGCAATCAGCTTTATTTGTGAAGAGACAATACATTAGATGCAACCAGTTTTATTTGTGAAGAGGTAATACATTAGATGCAATCAGCTTTATTTGTGAAGAGACAATACATTAGATGCAACCAGTTTTATTTTTGAAGAGGTAATACATTAGATGCAACCAGCTTTATTTGTGAAGAGGCAATACATTAGATGAAATCATCTTTATTTGTGAACAGGCAATACATTAGATGCAACCAGCTTTATTTGTGAAGAGACAATGCATTAGATGAAATCATCCTTATTTGTGAAGAGGCAATACATTAGATGCAATCATCTTTATTTGTGAACAGTGAACAGGCAATACATTAGATGCCATCATCTTTATTTGTGAAGAGGCAATACATTATATGCAACCAGCTTTATTTGTGAAGAGAAAATGCATTAGATGAAATCAGCTTTATTTGTGAAGAGGCAATACGGTGGATGCAATCAGCTTTATTTGTGAAGAGACAATGCATTAGATGAAATCAGCTTTATTTGTGAAGAGGCAATACATTAGATGCAATCAGCTTTATTTGTGAAGAGACAATATGTTAGATGCAATCAACTTTATTTGTGAAGAGACAATACATTAGATGCAACCAGCTTTATTTGTGAAGAGGCAATACATTAGATGCAACCAGCTTTATTTGTGAAGAGGTAATACATTAGATGCAATCATCTTTATTTGAGAAGCGGCAATACATTAGATGCAGCCAGCTTTATTGTGAAGAGACAATGCATTAGATGCAATCAGCTTTATTTGTGAAGAGGCAATATATTAGATGCAATCAGCTGTATTTGTGAAAAGGCAATACATTAGTAGATGCAATCAGCTTTATCTGTGAAGAGGCAATACATTAGATGCAACCAGCTTTATCCGTGAAGAGGGAATACATTAGATGCAACCAGCTTTATTTGTGAAGAGGCAATACATTAGATGCAACCAGGTCTATTTGTGAAGAGGCAATGCATTAGATGCAATCATCTTTATTTGTGAAGAGGCAATGCATTAGATGCAACCATCTTTATTTGTGAAAAGGCAATACATTAGATGCAACCAGCTTTATTTGTGAAGAGGCAATACATTAGATGCAATCATCTTTATTTGTGAACAGGCAATACATTAGATGCCATCATCTTTATTTGTGAACAGGCAATACATTAGCTGCAATTAGCTTTATTTGGGAAGAGACAATACATTAGATGCAATTATCATTAATTGCAAAGAGGCAATTATCTTTAATTGCAAAGAGGCAATACATTAGATGCAATCATCTTTATTTGTGAAGAGACAATACATTAGATGCAACCAGATTTATTTGTAAAGAGACAATACATTAGATGCAATCAGCTTTATTTGTGAAGAGACAATACATTAGCTGCAATCAGCTTTATTTGTACACAGGCAATACATTAGATGCAATCAGCTTTATTTGTGAAGAGACAATACATTAGATGCAACCAGTTTTATTTGTGAAGAGGTAATACATTAGATGCAATCAGCTTTATTTGTGAAGAGACAATACATTAGATGCAACCAGTTTTATTTTTGAAGAGGTAATACATTAGATGCAACCAGCTTTATTTGTGAAGAGGCAATACATTAGATGCAACCAGCTTTATTGTGAAGAGACAATGCATTAGATGCAATCAGCTTTATTTGTGAAAAGGCAATATATTAGTAGATGCAATCAGCTTTATCTGTGAAGAGGCAATACATTAGATGCAACCAGCTTTATCCGTGAAGAGGGAATACATTAGATGCAACCAGCTTTATTTGTGAAGAGGCAATACTTTAGATGCAACCAGGTCTATTTGTGAAGAGGCAATGCATTAGATGCAATCATCTTTATTTGTGAAGAGGCAATGCATTAGATGCAACCATCTTTATTTGTGAAAAGGCAATACATTAGATGCAACCAGCTTTATTTGTGAAGAGGCAATACATTAGATGCAATCATCTTTATTTGTGAACAGGCAATACATTAGATGCCATCATCTTTATTTGTGAACAGGCAATACATTAGATGCAATCCGCTTTATTTGTGAAGAGGCAATACATTAGATGAAATCATCTTTATTTGTGAAGAGGCAATACATTAGATGCCATCATCTTTATTTGTGAAGAGGCAATACATTAGATGCAACCAGCTTTATTTGTGAAGAGACAATGCATTAGATGAAATCATCTTTATTTGTGAACAGGCAATACATTAGATGCAATCATCTTTATTTGCGAACAGTGAACAGGCAATACATTAGATGCCATCATCTTTATTTGTGAAGAGGCAATACAGTAGATGCAACCAGCTTTATTTGTGAGGAGACAATGCATTAGATGAAATCAGCTTTATTTGTGAAGAGGCAATACGGTGGATGCAATCAGCTTTATTTGTGAAGAGACAATGCATTAGATGAAATCAGCTTTATTTGTGAAGAGGCAATACGGTGGATGCAATCAGCTTTATTTGTAAAGAGGCAATACATTAGATGCAACCAGCTTTATTTGTGAAGAGACAATACATTAGATGCAATCATCTTTATTTGTAAAGAGGCAATACATTAGATGCAATCAGCTTTATTTGTGAAGAGGCAATACATTAGATGCAATCAGCTTTATTTGTGAAGAGGCAATACATTAGATGCAATCAGCTTTATTTGTGAAGAGACAATACATTAGATGCCATCAGCTTTATTTGTGAAGAGGCAATACATTAGATGCAACCAGCTTTATTTGTGAAGAGGCAATACATTAGATACAACCAGCTTTATTTGTGAAGAGGCAATACATTAGATGCAACCAGCTTTATCTGTGAAGAGGCAATACATTAGATGTAACCAGCTTTATTTGTGAAGAGGCAATACATTAGATGCAATCAGCTTTATTTGTGAAGAGGCAATACATTAGATGCCATCAACTTTATCTGTGAAGAGGCAATACATTAGATGCAACCAGCTTTATTTGTGAAGAGGCAATACATTAGATACAACCAGCTTTATTTGTGAAGAGGCAATACATTAGATGCAACCAGCTTTATTTGTGAAGAGGCAATACATTAGATGCAACCAGCTTTATTTGTGAAGAGGCAATGCATTAGATGCGATCAGCTTTATTTGTGAAGAGCCAATACATTAGATGCTATCAGCTGTATTTGTGAAGAGGCAATACATTAGATGAAATCAGCTTTATTTGTGAAGAGGCAATACGGTGGATGCAATCAGCTTTATTTGTAAAGAGGCAATACATTAGATGCAACCAGCTTTATCTGTGAAGAGGCAATACATTAGATGCAATCAGCTTTATTTGTGAAGAGGCAATACATTAGATGCAATCAGTTTTATTTGTGAAGAGGCAATACATTAGATGCAATCAGCTTTATTTGTGAAGAGACAATACATTAGATGCCATCAGCTTTATTTGTGAAGAGGCAATACATTAGATGCAACCAGCTTTATTTGTGAAGAGGCAATACATTAGATACAACCAGCTTTATTTGTGAAGAGGCAATACATTAGATGCAACCAGCTTTATCTGTGAAGAGGCAATACATTAGATGCAACCAGGTTTATTTGTGAAGAGGCAATACATTAGATGCAATCAGCTTTATTTGTGATGAGGCAATACATTAGATGCAATCAGCTTTATTTGTGAAGAGACAATACATTAGATGCAATCAGCCTTATTTGTGAAGAGGCAATACAATTGATGCAATCAGCTTTATCTGTGAAGAGGCAATACATTAGATGCAACCAGCTTTATTTTTGAAGAGGCAATACATTAGATACAACCAGCTTTATTTGTGAAGAGGCAATACATTAGATGCAACCAGCTTTATCTGTGAAGAGGCAATACATTAGATGCAACCAGCTTTATTTGTGAAGAGGCAATACATTAGATGCAACCAGTTTTATTTGTGAAGAGGCAATACATTAGATGCAATCAGCTTTATTTGTGAAGAGGCAATACATTAGATGCAATCAGCTTTATCTGTGAAGAGGCAATACATTAGATGCAACCAGCTTTATTTTTGAAGAGGCAATACATTAGATACAACCAGCTTTATTTGTGAAGAGGCAATACATTAGATGCAACCAGCTTTATCTGTGAAGAGGCAATGCATTAGATGCCATCAGCTTTATTTGTGAACAGGCAATACATTAGATGCAATCAGCTTTATTTGTGAAGAGGCAACGCATTAGATGCCATCAGCTTTATTTGTGAAGAGGCAATACATTAGATGCTATCAGCTGTATTTGTGAAGAGGCAATACATTAGATGCAACCATCTTTATTTGTGAAGAGGCAATACATTAGATGCAACCAGCTTTATTTGTGAAGAGGCAATACGTTAGATACCATCATCTTTATTTGTGAACAGGCAATACATTAGATGCAATCAGCTTTATTCGTGAAGAGGCAATACATTAGATGCTATCAGCTTTATCTGTGAAGAGGCAATACATTAGATGCAACCAGCTTTATTTGTGAAGAGGGAATACATTAGATGCAACCAGCTTTATTTGTGAAGAGGCAATACATTAGATACAACCAGCTATATTTGTGAAGAGACAATACATTAGATGCCATCAGCTTTATTTGTGAACAGGCAATACATTAGATACAACCAGCTATATTTGTGAAGAGACAATACATTAGATGCAATCAGGTTTATTTGTGAAGAGGCAATACATTAGACGCAACCAGCTTTCTCTCCCCGTGTTAGTCTTTATGGCTTTATGACATTTGTTAAGTTATCAAAAGATTCCACTTGATATAGCGATAGAGATCGAAAGTTTCTCTGGACTCTGCCCAATTTTTTTTTCTCCTGATGTTTAGTCAAATTATGCTGTTTTTTGTTGCCCAATATCGCGCCGGTAGCTAGCCGAGAAATCTGGGCTCTGCAGAATTTTTTTGTCCGTATGACAAATACGGGATTTCTAATAGTCACAACAGTAAGAGTCTTTGAGGGCCATTGAAAAACTAAATGATTGGCGTTGGGATGAGGAAAATCGATACAGTATGTGGCCTGTACGAACCGAAAACGTGTTCGAAAAGTAAACAAAATTTAAATAACCGGGACGACCATTCATTCTAAGCCGTACATTTTCGAGACTAGAAGCACTAAAAAGCTTCTGAATTATACGTCTTGAGAAAAATAGCCAATAATTTCAAAAATCCGTTTTAATGTCAAAATATCAACATTTTGGCAGCTCATGCCACTTTAACAAGAAATACTGCGGTTTTCTGAAAAGGACATGTTTGCGCGTATATCAGTTCGTCAATGAAACAACAGCGAACTCTCATGTCTGTGAATGGAACACTCCTTGCTCGTTAATCTTCATAGAAGTCATGGCGTTCATTGAAACCATTCTCCAAAATATTTACAGCTTCGGTTAAGTCATAACTAATGACATTAGTCATAGCAAGCGAATGTATTTATCGATGGTAGTAGCATATGTTTGAGAATGATTCATGGAATAGGGCCTTGTATCAATGAATTCTTTGGTCAGTTAGAATTATTTAGTTTATCAATTTGGGTTGATTCCCGCGTTTAAAATAAACCATACGGCGACTCAATTTGTTTAGGTTGCTAATATAATAATATACCACAGACTGATGAATTCAAACGTGTCTAGAAATAGAAAACAGCAAGGACAAATCTGAGAATTAAAGGTGATAAAAACAAGATTCAAAAAGCCAGTTTTCAATTAAAGGGATTTGAAGTTTGAACAAGCCCCTAAACCCAGCGCTCGCGTGGCAACAAGCTCATTATTTGTCTATCGCCGTCACCAATTTTAATCCACCTGAAATTAACGTTTTGTTTAAGACCACGTGCAACCTTGATATATAGGGGCCTACGCTACTAACATTTTTTTCTAAATATGCTTTTTTTATGCCGTAGCATGAAATAATCCCAAAAGGATCTAAGAGATAATTACCATGCGACCAATCGTTTGAAACTGAGATGATTGTATAACCAGTAAGCTAACATTTAGGATATTAAAATATCTTTCAATGGCATTTAGAAGTTGAAAGGATACAGTAAGGTGAAGAATGACTTATGGATAACAACTTCTTGGTTTATTGGATCACGTTATCGAACTCAAATGATACAAGAACTATACATCGAAACGTCGTCACTCAATAAACCAGGAAGTTGTTATCCATAAGTAATTCTTCATCTTATTGATATTGAAATATACCATTCTAAAAAGCTAAGGTACGTTGGAACAGTTGCCGAGTCTCACAGAGGTAACGCTTCTTGCGTGCAGTTATTGTACTTCGACATATAAATAAGTTCATAACCAGCGCCATGTTTAGAGACTTCTCTCATTCTAAAGTAGATCACAAAAATACATACAACATGCTTTGTTGAGATTTTCACTGTAAAAAAGCTCGCCATGTCCCCACAGAAAGTCATCCATGTTGTTGAAAATCAAGAAATAAGTTGAAGTATTTTATGGCATTTTATTCCTTCAAACACATAGTATTTTGAAAATAAGTCAACCAGCCGTGCAATATCAAGGTCATGAGAATCTCGTTTTCTATCACTCATGGGAGAAAGTGGAGACATATGGGACTTTGCCGACAATTTTGATCTATTTATCTAAAAATTAAATTTCTTAAAGTATAGTACAAACTAATTTGAAACGGTTCCAGCATTGACTCTCGATTCCAGTTTCGCCCTGGATTCCATATCTTCAGATATTCTGGAACCATTTAACTAAATACTGCTTTAAAATGGCTTGAACTATCAAAATTCAGAATGTTTCCCATACAATACATCTCAATTACGTAAGGTGACAGGTCTTGCGGGTCATCAAAAACTTAAATATTGGCGTTGAAATTAGAAAAAAATTGTCTGTGGCATCTACAAACCGAAATAATGTCAAAAAGGTAAACCAAATGTAGAAAACTGGGACGAACGTTCATTCATTCTAAGTCAATAAGCCAGTTCAAAACACTACTTTAAGGTGCATTCTCGAGACTGGTAGCAAAAAAAGTTTCAGAATTGTTCGTCCAGAAAAATAGTCGATAATGTAAATATGGTGTTTTAACGGTTAAATATCAACATTTGTTAAGTTCATTCTTGTCACTTGAATAACTCGCGCGGACAGAAAATATAATTATGTGCAAAAAACGAACAAACTTTTTAAAAACCAGACTGTATGAGTTTGTTCTTGCGCTGGGATGGGGGGGGGGGGGGGGGGGGGGGTGGTGGTGTATTTGGGTACAATTAATTCCTCAATAGTTGAATGAACAACTGAGTTCTTGTGTCTGTGAATAGGGCATTTTTCGCTGGTTAATCTTCATAGAAGTCATGTCGTTCATTTTCTCCAAAATATTTACTATTTGGTAATAGCGGAAAGCTCTTATAATTTGTATTTTTTTTTTTTTTTGTTGATAAAAATGACCAACAAACTTATTCTGTTTCAACGTTATCTTCCCTATATTTGGCAGTTCGTGGCGCATTTTATAAAGTCAGATCCAACCAGCCGATGAGACGTGTCCATCCCACGCACATAATTCATTAGAGTACACTATGTAATCTTTTTTTGGCCTCATAAAATCCAATGAAATAATTCATAGATCCACCTGTCTGCCAGCATGTCATTTTTTTTTCTGCTATTCCACTGCATGCAACTTCTTGACGACGCCAAGAGGCTGTTTCTGGGAAAGAACGGATTTAAGCTGACCCCACGTGCTTTTATCGATCAACTTTGTTCCTAAATAGGATTGTGGGTATTGATAGAAAAAAGAAAGCTGGAAAACGTCACAAATGATCACCATTATATTTTATTTTTATCAGGTATTAGTTAGCAACGCAATTATCGCAAAATTCAAATATATTTGTAGCCTATACTGATACTGGTTGCGTGTGAGCTTGACGAGTGCAAAGTCCCTTTTTATTTGATTTCACATAATACTAAAAATTTAAGAGCAAGTTTGTAAAGTAGTGTTTGTTAATAGTTGAAGCGTGGATGCATAATAGATCTGATCGAAATTACATCATCTCCTAGTTATGGCGGCATTTGATGCAAATCAAATACCACGTGACCTCCATTCCACGCACATAGTTCATTGGTGTACTCTCTGTTGGATGGGATACCATACTCTCTTACAACTATCGTAAATGTCTCCAACATAATTAACTTGGCTTAGTTATATAACTAATAGTCACAAAGGGTGCTATATAGATCGAATACTCTTGAGATGTCCAATAGAATGTTGAGAGAGGTTGGTCCAATGTTAGCAGCATGACATAATGAAACTGTCACTTCCTCCGATAGGTTAACTTAACACACGAGTATCCTTGTCCGTTATTTCTGGCTTAATACCTCCACCGGTTGAAAACTACCTTGGTGCACTTTCTTGATAAGCGACTATGTATGCGCCTATAATTCCTTCTGGCAACAGAAATATATTTTAAGATATATATAGGCCTAGAAAATGAATAAAATAACACTAGGGCGCATTTAATTCTCAATTTTCTCTGGTTTTTATATGTTGCTTAATAACCATCTTCACACAACGATATATTGGAATCGGTCAGATGCGATATCATGCGGCTGATTTAGATCAAATTGGCCTGCAGAACTCCAATTGGCATTGTCCATAGTAGCGCCATTACCCACTGCCATATTGTTATGCGAATGTAGATTAACTTCACGTCGAGGGTATATTCCAAAAGACTTTCTTATTAGGATCATTAGTTATAAAGCGACAACTCTATTAAATTTCAGTTAAGTAGGCCGATCGGACCGCAAAACTTCTACGGAATCAAGGGCAGACCTGTAGCTCAAAATATTGATCTTACAGCTACCAGGTCCTGGGCAAATTCCCTTGTATAGGCGTGCAGTGGCTGGTCAGCTATGCGTCTGTCCGAACGAGACACACCGCTGTGCCTTGCTGTAAAGATGGCTGCCGAGTCAGTAGTCATCTCTGATAACGCAACTTTCTTTCAGCATAGTTTTGTGAGCAAAATTCCTAGAAATATAGTTTTGGTACTGTTCGAAAAGAAAATTTACCACGCCCGTATGCTTCTCTATTTACTGATTTCTTTCCTTAATTTCTATCTCCTTTAATGATATTCAGAATCGCCATTGCCAATAAATAAAAAGATCCGGAACAAATGGCAAAATGTAAGTCATTTGATCATTCTGAACAAACTTCAGCTGTCTTCGCTCACTGCCGGTCGACTTTGACCCTTTACACTATCATGGGGACACTTTTCTTGGGCCTCGAGGATATCCCAGATAACACAATGATGTTGGGCCATATGGTAAGTGTACTTTTTTGGTCGCCATATTCAAAATGACCTGCCGTCCGGTCAGAAGGTATTTCACTATGTTACGTAAATCGCCGAAGTTACGAGCCTGTCATTTGGTCAGTCAATCCCTAATTTAAAAAGAAATAATGTAGCAATGTAATATTTTGGCATTAGATTTTAAGAACCAAAATTCCAAAAAAATATATAGACAGCTATATACGGCCTGCCGCCTAGGTGGCAATAGGCCTATCTATTTTTTGGCGGCCAGATAGGCCTATATATAGCCTTATAGGCCCTATATTAATATCGTTAGTTCTGAATGGCGACTGAGATTCCAAGAGCAAGAAATTCCGTATAAGAAATTTCCAAAACTATCTAAAAATGTGATAAAATTCATCCCAAAACAAACTTTCTCTGGGCCTCTGTCGTAATTCGCTTTGGTAGGAATCCTCTACCATACAAAAAAATGACCTTTGGCCTTACATCTTCTGAGCAACCTCTGCCGCAGCTCCGATCATAATCTATCCCGATGAGTTTGAGAGTGATGGGGAAAGTTTTAATTGTTGGCAGTGGGTTAACAGGTGCAGCCACGGGTTGTTTTCTGCGGGAAAAATGTCCCGATCTGGATGTGGCAATCTGGGACAAGGCGAAAGGAATAGGTACAATATGTAATCTTCGATTTCAGTGCAACAACAACAACAATAGTACGGCGTAGCTTGTCAATAGGTCACAAGTAGGCCCTACTGAAGTAGAGTGCAAGTTCTAGTTTGGAATCAGTGACAGTTTCCCTCCTTCTGAAAGAAGTTTTTGTCATATGTTTTTGTTTTTTTTTCTCTACATCTAATTAAAAATTTGTGCCTTGTTGCCATGTAAAATTTCCGTTCTAAAAACGTCCGATAGGCCTACCGGTACTGTCGACTGGGGCTCTATAGGGGGTAGGGTAGCCCCAGGTGACTATCCTGCCATTCTGTTGTATAGAATGGCAGGATAGTCACCTGGGGCTAGGGGTAGGCCTAGTTGATATCTCATCAATATCTTGGCAACAGAGTTTGAAGAACTTCAACTAGGGTAGGCCTAGCTCTAGCCGCACTCGTGTGTCTCTTTCCTGGTTTACTTACTTTGTCGGTCAGGTAGAACCACATATTAAACCGCCATTATAAGGGTGAGATAACTCATGTAACCTCATTAGGCCAATTTTTATGCTATGCTTCACAAAGAGCGATTTAACAGTTTAACAACGGATTTCGAAGAAATCAACTGGTTCAGTGAAAAGAGGAATGTTTCAAAGATATAATAGGCGGTAATAGCTGAAAGGTAGTTGAGATTAAGGATAGTTAAGACTCAGCTTAAATCTGAAATCCGAAGTCCTTCCAAATAATTCATTTAAAAGCCGTAACTAGCCTAGCTCCAGTATAGCGTTATTGTGAAGTCCGAAGGGCTGAAGCTCCCAGCTCGTCAGACCATTGGGGGTAGGCCTAGTTCGAGAATCGAGATAACCAAACTCTATAACCAAAAGGCAAAACTTTTATATTGGCATATAGATAATATTGACGCCTTAATCCGCAGGCCTATTGGCAGTATTGCCTTATCAGGGACTGATCCAGGGAAAATTTGGGCATACCATTTCGGTTCAAAATGTTCCAACAATAAGACAAAAATAACATCTCTGGCCCAAAATTCAACAGTAAATGCTATTTTGACATTAAAATCTGTTGGTTTTAAGAATTTGGGCGGATTTTTTGCTTGAGAGTTTGGGCGCCCATACCTGTATACAGGTATCAAAATGTCTCTGGATCAGTCTATGCTTATTGCAGGAATATTGACCAGTGTTGTGTGGTCAGTAGAGTTGGAAAGTATAACGTGTTGAAAAATTTAACCTTAATCACCTTATTTTTTTTCTCCTAATTGAAGCTGCAGGTACAGTTGGTTGAAATTTTCTATGCACCCAAATGGATTTTTTAATTTGGCGCTAACAGCAAAAATAAAATTAGACGAAAGCTCATAATTGGCTGGTACTCGAAAGTACCGTAACTCTTGAACTACCAAAAGATGTACCTAAAATTGAATGTAGATTATAGGCTAGACATTTACGCCTGTCGTAAGTTCAATGCAAGGCCTAACTGTCATGGCAACATATACCTTCAACATTACGTTACGACCAAGCCCAAAGTTACGACGGGCGTAAGTGTGTTGAGAAACTGGCCCCTGATGCTATGGCCTAGTATTAAGTCTTCATCAGCAGTTCTAGAGCCACACATACAGGCCATAGGATTTCATGATAACAATTGGTTCTGGGAGCCTGTTGCTACTCTTGTTTTTGTTTTTTTAAACTAAAGCTACGATCGAGAATTCATAACCCATGATAACATTTCTATATTATATAGTATGACGTATGCTGAAACCACGGTCGGTAGGCCTATGGCTTGGTTCACATCATTACAATGTACAAAACCAATATACAGTGATTCTCTCTGTTGACAAAATTATCTGACTTGCACATAGGCCTATATATGCATCTACTGTGCTACAGGCCATACACTCTCCCCCTTTCTTATTGCTGTAAGGAGGAGAGGGAGGGGGGGGGGGGGGTGCTCATTGTGATATCTAGTAATTGTATCTTAGAGTAACCTACCCTTACTCCTTACCTTACCAATCTTGTACAACACACGTTTCTAAAAACAAAGGCGAGTCTGGTGTTTGACTTCATATATATTACACTCACTTTAAGCAGGAAATATTCTTCTCAGTGGCCAAAGTAAATGGAGATTGCTGTTATGTTAACGTTTTCCCTTCAAACGCCTTCCATAATTTTCATTTAGCGAAATCCCTTGGGAGCAATCCTATCAGAGTCTTTTTAGAAGGATTTTAATCTATTCTCAGGGATCAACTTCTGACACTACCAAAATTGGAACATTTTCTGACTGGTTTTCACTCGAACAACCTATGTGGAATGGTTGCCAGTTACCACCGGAAGGTCGTGGGTTTCCACCAGGCATAGAGACCAGTTTCCTCCCACAATAAAACTGGCAACGCCGCCATAAGTGAAATAATCTTGAGCGCGGCGTAAAACACTAAACAATCAATCCACATCACAAAAAACTTTGAGATCTCCAAACCTGGTCTCCTATCTCTTTTAAAATTATGTCCATCCTTAAATTCAACCAATTACCTTTCAAGAAAAAAAGGTTCTGATAAAGACAACTCAGCCTTGTTCTATTTACCATGTAAACATACACTAGTTCTTATCAGTAGTGCTAATAGCTTTGATGTAGATTTAGCCTTTGATTTGAAGATCATATATATCTAAGCCTTATAATGTGTTGTCTTATTTTGACTGGTCTCCTGTTAAAGCAGTGTCTATGGTTATGAGTTGAGTTACAAGCCAAGGTGTTTATCGTTCCATAGATTTTAATTTAGGAATAAATATCTGAAAAGTACACCTAAATGTTTTGCTTTTCATAGCCGTACACAACTTTTCATATATTTTTTGTCGCTGAAATGATATAGATAAAAAATATTATAAGAAAGATTTTTCAGCAAGGGATCACTTTGACGGCGTAGTCTGGCGTCGGCGTCCGGATTGGTTTTCGTGCAATATCTTGAAAACCACTGGCTTAATTTTTTTCAAATTTAAATGGGAAGTTTAATACCTTAATACCCTGCTCAAGTTCGACTTTCGCTAAAATCCGCGCATATTTAATTATTGTACAGGCTTTTGATTGGCTGATACAAATAACTTGGTTTCCGTGCAATATCTTGAAAACCACTGGGTTAATTTTTTTCAAATTTAAATGGGAAGTTTAATACCTTAATACCCTGCTCAAGTTCGACTTTCGCTAAAATCCGCGCATATTTAATTATTGCACAGGCTTTTGATTGGCTCATACAAATAACTTGGTTTTTCGTGCAATATCTTGAAAACCACTGGCTTAATTTTTTTCAAATTTAAATGGGAAGTTTATTACCTTAATACCCCGCTCAAGTTCGACTTTCGCTTAAATCCGCGCATATTTAATTATTGGCTGATACAAATAACTTGGTTTCCCTGCAATATCTTGAAAACCACTGGCTTAACTTTTTTCAAATTTAAATGGGAAGTTTAATACCTTAATATCCCGCTCAAGTTCGATTTTCGCTAAAATCCGCGCATATTTAATTATTGTACAGGCTTTTGATTGGCTGATACAAATAACTTGGTTTCCGTGCAATATCTTGAAAACCACTGGCTTAATTTTTTTCAAATTTAAATGGGAAGTTTATTACCTTAATACCCCGCTCAAGTTCGACTTTCGCTTAAATCCGCGCATATTTAATTATTGTACAGGCTTTTGATTGGCTGATACAAATAACTTGGTTTCCGTGCAATATCTTGAAAACCACTGGCTTAACTTTTTTCAAATTTAAATGGGAAGTTTAATACCTTAATATCCCGCTCAAGTTCGATTTTCGCTAAAATCCGCGCATATTTAATTATTGTACAGGCTTTTGATTGGCTGATACAAATAACTTGGTTTCCGTGCAATATCTTGAAAACCACTGGCTTAATTTTTTTCAAATTTAAATGGGAAGTTTATTACCTTAATACCCCGCTCAAGTTCGACTTTCGCTTAAATCCGCGCATATTTAATTATTGTACAGGCTTTTGATTGGCTGATACAAATAACTTGGTTTCCGTGCAATATCTTGAAAACCACTGTCTTAATTTTTTTCAAATTTAAATGGAAAGTTTAATACCTTAATACCCCGCTCAAGTTCGATTTTTATCTGATGCAGATTATTATTTAATATCTCATATTCAGGTAACATCTTACACAGCATGATATACATATATTCACAAATAAAGTACAACAGTGAATTTTTTTGTGAAAGGTGATGTACCTTCTCCTTGTATATTTATCCTGCCAGGCGACACTTCTACTTCAGTTGAATTCTAGTGTTTACACAACATGACCTGTTACCAAGCTTAAACCTCCTTCCTCTGAATCTTGAAAGTAAATGGAAGGATTTGTTTTGGTACATGTATGTGCGTAGTTACTGAGCCTTTCCAGGTGAATTTTGGGTTTCCTGAAACTCATTTTTAGGTTTGATACTGTTGATAACAGATAAGTAGGCCTATAATGTATTCTTATTCTTATTCTCTATTGTAACTTCATATTCAAATTTCAAACCATCTGACTGGCGGCTGTGTGGTTTTTGCCATAGCCATTTTCGCCTACCTAGCATGGAGGAAAATTAAGTATGCCAAATACATTAGCCTTTCTAACGTTCATATGGTCTGTGGAGGTTTTAATGTTAAAATTTAGGTGGGATGGGGGTGGGTAGGATCTTTTGGTACTTTTGTCGCCATATAACCTTAACTGTTGAGCCCGACGTTAAGCCCCAATCAATCAAATTTCAATTATTCACTTACCAGGGGATAAAACATATACATTGGACAGTTGTTGTAGACTAAATGAACTTTACTCTTTGTAATTAAAATTGTCTAACGTTAAAATTTTTTTTCCCTTTAACAATAATTGTTATTACTTGTCCTTTACAGGAGGTCGGATGTCCACAACCAGAAGTCCAAATAACAATGACTGCAGTGTAGATTTAGGAGCACAATACATATCTGTTACTCCTGAATATAAAAACAAGTATTCCAGGTCAGTCAATTCTTTGCATGTTCTTTGTATCGAACGCCACCATTACTAAGAGATGCTACAATATCGATCCAGATGTGTCATGCACGCGCTCATCAACTATCAATGGCGGCGCTTTTTACAAAGTCAGACCCAAACCAGCCAATGAGACCTGTCCATTCCACGTATATAGTTCATTGGTTCTACCTGTCTATGATGTACATGTTTGTATGTTACAATGTTTGTATTTCTTGATCACTTTTTAAAAACTTTTTAAATGTCAAAATTGTATTATGGTCAATAATGTGTCATGCTAGACACCTACACTCAACATCAAAATTACTTGAAAGACATGTTACCAAGTTTTCTTTACAGTGGAAACTGTGACCTTGTGCCGGCCTGCCGGGTCGAGCCATTTTCATACTCAATAGAAAACCTCAGTCTGAAAGTCTTCCCTCTGCACATGATCATTCATGTACACATATACGTTTTTTCAGCATTTTGTGTTGTATTCTCCATAACTTTTGGGGGCATTTGTGGCTCAGTAGGTAGAGCGTTGGACGCTCAATCCGAACAGCCTTCCACCAATGGGTTGCAGGTTTGAATCCCACTCAGTCCCCACAAAAAATGGGAAATTTTCTGACTGGGTTTTCACTGAACGACCTATGTGGGATGGTTGCCAGTTACCAACGGAAGGTCGTGGGTTTCCTCCGGGCATAGGCCTGGTTTCCTGCCACAATACAACTGGCCACGGCGGCATATATGTGAAATAATCTTGAGCGCAGCGTAAAACACCAAACAATCAACCAATCCATAACTTTTAAACCGTTTGTCATATCACTTTGAAACTTGAATTATGCATTGAGTTTTTATAACTGATGACTGGAATGGCTTTATACAAGTCTGTAACATTTTCTCAAAAGGCAGTTTATATACCTTATTCCATGGGTATTATTAGTTGCTAACCTGAATGTGTTGTTTCCTGGGCTTCGGAAACTTATCTAGGGTCTTTGGTTTACATATATGCATATGGAAAGAACCATGTCAGATTATGTGTATCTCAGGCGAAGTGTTCCAAAATTCCAAAATGTAATATTTTCAGTCAACATACATGTATATCTTGTAAATGCACTTCTTTGTACTTGTAGAATATTTCTGATAGTATTCTCTATATTTTTGGGATTACGCTCTTTGGGAATGAACGAAATTCTACCCATTTTAGGTGAGGCTAAACTGTCTCTGGAGGCAGTTTAATAAGCATCTTAAGACACCCACATTTAGGGCTAGCGATAGGTGACATACTATGGCACGGGGTTCCATTTATATTTCTTTACCGGAACATCCAAAATTCAAAGCCCAAAACTGCAAGTTCTTCGGTTTATTCATTTAATACTCTGCTTATGTCAACACTGCTTTTTATAGCCATTGACCATCCACCATCCAAACTCTTGGAATTAATCTCTCCAGCCCAAATGAAAGAATTTGGTTGAAATTGGTTACATTTGGCTTAGATATATTTATTGTTTAATAGGAGCGCAGTAAGCCGAAGCTTGTTAGTGCATCTCCTTAAAAATTGGTTACATTTGCTGTATTATAGCGGGCATATTTTGCTTTTCCTGAAACTCTGTTAGAAGTGTGTTGGATTTATTTCTGTAATAAAAAGCTATAATTTCTGACAAGGGGGATATGGTATATTCTGAAAGCTCCTGTTCAACTGCTGTGTCATAACGGTATGGCATTGTTATCCTGGTCAGAACCTGGTGCCCTCCCCCCCCTCTACACCCTCACCTACTGTAGGGTGCTTTATTCAGAAGAAAAATATTTTTGGGTAACATAGGTAAGGTAAAGGATATATATGAATAGATTTTGTTCTACTGAGAGTATGATTTTTTTATTTGTCAGTAAAACCATCCAGATCTTAAAATTCTGATCGACTTTCTGTCGAGGGGGCTTCGGTGGTTCAGTGGGTTAGAGTAATCGTCCCTCAGTCCCAAACAGACTTTCCACCGATGTGGCGTGGGTTCGAATCCCACTTACACCAAACAAAAATTGGATTTTTCACTCGGTCGCTGTATGTGGAAAAGTTGCCAGGTACTCCAAAGGTCTGGGGTTTCCTCCGGGCAATGAGCCCGGTTTCCTCCCCCATTATACCTAGCACCCCCGCCATATATAAGTGAAATAATCTTGAGTGTGGCGTAAAACATCAATCAATCCCTTTCTGTCGATGAACACAAATACATGTAGGTCAAAACTGTTTGGAACTTCTACATGGCAGATACAATGCACATGTAGAGAAACTGATGTAGTTGGATCTGAAGAAGCATTCATTGGAGGATGATATACTGGGCACAAGTCTTGTATGCTTCCTCAAAGCCATACACTTGGGTAGGTTTTCATCTCTGTTAATTGATAAACAAAAACCTTCTGGCTTTAATATACATTTGGGAATATGGGAAAACAACTGTTTAATTTTCAGATTTAAGAACATGTTCAAAAGTCTTGGACACATGACCACCTGCATATTGACTAAATGATTTACCTCTTTTTAACACAATTAGAAACTTGTCTCCATGGTTATTTTAGACAAAAAGATTTTCCCCTGTGCCCGTGTGTTTTAGTGTTCTTAAATAATATCGTTTTAGGTTTTCAATTGGCTAAACCATCTTCAAAACTTACTACATCCAAATCTGCATAGGCTATGCAGTTTTGCATGCCTGGATTGATTGATTGATTGATTTGTGTTTTACACCGCACTCAAGATTATTTCACTTATATGGCGGCGTTGCCAGTTTTATTGTGGGAGGAAACCGGGCTCTATGCCCGGAGGAAACCCACGACCTTCCGTTGGTAACTGGCAACCATCCCACATAGGTCGTTCGAGTGAAAACCCAGTCAGAAAATTTTCCAATTTTTGGACTGAGTGGGATTCGAACCCGCGACCTATTGGTGGAAGGCTGTTCGGATTGAGCGTCCAACGCTCTACCTACTGAGCCACGGAGGCCCCTGCATGCCTGGAAGAAGAATAACTCTGTGTGAAGCAATTAAACCCCACAGCATCGCCATAAACCGTATTAGTCAAGTCTTCTGAGTTTAACCCAGCAGAGGACTTTTCCATATATTAAAAGTGTAATTTGTTTTTCTGCAGTTAAATTTTGTGTTTGGGGTATTATGTATCTTTCAATGTATTTGAAACCATGTGAAATACATCAGTTTTTTAACTAGATTTATCCCAAACCACAGATTCCAATTCTGGTTGATTACATGTACAGTGTAGTATTGGTAGATTTTTGTGACAGTATTGAAATTATTGAACTGGCTTCTATTTTAAGACCACGGAAACTTGTGTTCTGTCTATATTTAAACCATACTCATTTATTTTAAGTGGAAAACATATATTTCCAGAGAGCTTAGAAGTCATTGAACAAAAGGTTCATTGGGTACAGTCTTTGTATGACTTTCTCTTTCAGAATAGGATGTAGGGTAGATGCTTACAAACCCCAACAGCCTCGTGAAATGCTATTTTAACACTGTCACACATAGAAAAATGATTTTTAGTTTCTGCACCCGAGCGGCTGATTACTTGGTATTATGTCATTTTTGGTTTATTAGATGACTTCAAACGTAATCTTTTATCCTTAACAACTTAAGCTTTGGCTTGAGAACATGTTTCATAGAGAATTAGAGAGTCTCAATAATGTCGGAGATCTTTGATGGTTAAAGCCTATAGTGTAGGAATTAGTGGGGTAAATCACTTAACGAGAACACAACACTAAATGTACATGACAAGTAGGTTAGAGGTAGAGATATAGACTGTTACCAAAGTGTTGATTTACTTTCTCTGTTACATCCAATCGTCTAGAAAAAACTGTTCACAGACACGATGTTTCACGGCCTTAAACAGCTTAGGGGCAAACAGGAATAATGCCTCGTCACTTTGTTACATGTATTACCATGACAACGCCAGAGAACGGATCATTGACGATGTTTTTAAGTGATACAGATTTCCTGTCTGTCATCAAACTTCAAAGGGTAGTACATGTATGGGTGTACATTCCTTTTCACTGGATTTAAGTAGCTCAATTGAAAACCACCCCCTCATTCTTGTGTGACTGATCAATTCATAGGTCTGCGTTGATACATTCTCATTCTCAGGCTGTTTGAGAGAAACTCTTTCTTTATTTTTCTATTGAAGCAATGTTCTGCTTTTTAATTTGACTGCAAAATTTCCATCAACCAATTTATGAATTGTCAAAATTTTGATGCACTGGAGGCGGTTTCTCAAAACAGTTACGAACGGCGTAAGTCTAATGCAAGGCCTAACTGCCATGGCAACGTATTTCTTCAACATTACGTTACGACCAGGCGCAAAGTTACGACGGGTGTAAGTGTGTTAAGAAACAGCCCCCATGTCCACTGATTAGCTAACACAGCTCTAAGCCTCTTTAACTTTTTGTAACATGCCAAAAAGCTGAAAAGCATGAAAGTGAAACAAATTTGATTGCACACAAAACATCAATAAAGTTTCTGCATTAAACAAAGAAGATATTATTCAAACAAGAACTGAAACAAAAAGACGGAAAAGCTGTTAAAACCCTGTAAAGAAAGTGTTAGAAACCCAACTGCCTTTTGACCAACACATCTTTTTTGCGCCAGGGCCTTTGGCATGCAACCAACATCTTTACTGACACCTCTTTTGTACCAGTACGCCTATGTTAGGGGCTCGGCTAAATTTTTAACAACACACCCTTTGTACTTTTCTCCTGATTTAAACTTACATTTAATGAATGCACATGATTCATTAATTGATGTCACATAATAACAGAATTTAATATTTTTAGGGGCGATATTGGTTTTTTTTTTGTTACCTTTATTCCAAGAAAACTACTTGTCCGATTCTCACCAAACTTGGCTCACATTATCTCCATATAGTCTAGTTTTGCATCGTACATTTTTATCTCATTTGCATATTCAATATGGCCGCCAGAGGGCGATGTTGTTTTTCTTTGTTACCTTTATTCCAAGAAAACTACCTGTCCAATCTTAATCAAACTTAACATACATCATCACCCTATGGTCTAGTTGTGTACCGTACATTTTCATATCATTTGCTATTCAATATGGCCACCACGGGGCGATATTGTTTTTCTTTGTGTGTGAATAAAGTTAGCTTTATCTCCTCAGCCTCCTTCTATAACGTACATAGATCTAATTGCTGGCATAAAAAATACTATCTCACTTAATAGAACAGCTAAGTTCCTATTAAATAGTCAATGCACCAATTCAAAATAACTATTATTTGATGCTCCAATATCAATTTCATTCCTATAATTACATTAACGTATCTGTCAATGATAGTAACATTGATAGTAACGTATATGCTTAATGATCTACACGGCATTAACAAAGTTATACTTTGATAAGGATGCTCGGTGGACCACACAATGGAACATTGTCCAAACACATATATTTGCAGTGTAATAGAGTTCAATTATTAACAGTTTTTGCCTTATTGTTGGATTTACATTTTACTCAAGTATTATTTGCACCTGTGCCCAACTGTAATTTTGACCAACACACTCTTTGTACCTGTGTTAGAGGCCCTACTGTCATTTTAAACAACACACCCTTTTACATCTGTGTTAGGGCCCCAACATTCATTTTAAGCAACACACCCGTTTACATCTGTGTTAGGGTGCCAACATTCATTTTAAGCAAAACACCCTTTTACATCTGTGTAAGGGCCCCAACTGTAATTTTAAGCAACACGCCCTTTTACATCTGTGTTAGGGCCCCAACATTCATTTTAAGCAACACACCCTTTTACATCTGTGTTAGGGCCCCAACTTTCATTTTAAGCAACACACCCTTTTACATCTGTGTTAGGGCCCCAACTTTCATCTTAAGCAACACACCCTTTTACATCTGTGTTAGGGCCCCAACTGTCATTTTAAGCAACACACCCTTTTACATCTGTGTTAGGGCCCCAACTTTCATTTTAAGCAACACACCCTTTTACATCTGTGTTAGGGCCCCAACTTTCATCTTAAGCAACACACCCTTTTACATCTGTGTTAGGGCCCCAACTTTCATTTTAAGCAACACACCCTTTTACATCTGTGTTAGGGCCCCAACTTTCATCTTAAGCAACACACCCTTTTACATCTGTGTTAGGGCCCCAACTGTCATTTTAAACAACTCACCCTTTTACATCTGTGTTAGGGCCTCAACATTCGTTTTAAGCAACAGACCCTTTTACATTTGTGTTAGGGCCCCAACATTCATTTTAAGCAACACACCCTTTTACATCTGTTTAGGGCACCAACATTCATTTTAAGCAACACACCCTTTTACATTTGTGTTAGGGCCCCAACTTTCATTTTAAACAACTCACCCTTTTACATTTGTGTTAGGGCCCCAACATTCATTTTAAGCAACACGCCCTTTTACATTTCTGTTAGGGCCCCAACTTTCATTTTAAGCAACTCACCCTTTTACATTTCTGTTAGGTTCCCAACATTCATTTTAAGCAACACACCCTTTTACATTTGTGTTAGGGCCCCAACTTTCATTTTAAACAACTCACCCTTTTACATTTGTGTTAGGGCCCCAACATTCATTTTAAGCAACACGCCCTTTTACATTTCTGTTAGGGCCCCAACTTTCATTTTAAGCAACTCACCCTTTTACATTTCTGTTAGGTTCCCAACTTTCCTTGTAAACAACTCACCCTTTTACATTTGTGTTAGGGCCCCAACTTTCATTTTAAGCAACACACCCTTTTACATTTGTGTTAGGGCATCAACTTTCCTTGTAAACAACTCACCCTTTTACATTTGTGTTAGGGCCCCAACTTTCATTTTAAGCAACACACCCTTTTACAACTGTGTTAGGGCCCCAACTGTCAATTTAAACAACACCCCCTTTTTTACCTGTGTTAGATTTCCAACTTTCACTTTTAACAAAACACCCTTTTACACCTGTCTTACGGCCCCAAATATCCATTTTAACCATCACACTCATTGTACATGTACCTGGGTGTCCCGGTAAGGGTAACTGCCATTTCAACCAACACACGCTTTGCAACTAGCAACCATAAAACCATTGCCATTACCGATTTAACTACATTTAGTAAGTCATTACCAATTTCAGAAATACAATTTGAGGATACAACTTTTGATGAAATTGTAGGTTATATGATGATTTGCTGTCAAAAGGTTTGTTGTCTCCCCTGTCTACTGAGATTGAAGGAGACCGGACAACAAATGTCACACATTATGTCACCCCAGGAGGTTGCAGTACTCTGGTCAAATACTTTATACAAAACTCAGGCAAGTTCCTTCACATTTTGTATTTTTTGTGTGTGTTCTGTTTGGGGTCTTGCTATCTCGAACCAACATACAAGGGTCCGGGGGCTCCCTATACCCAGGAAACTTAAAGGCTAAGATGGAGATACGTAAAATTTGCCATATTTTTAGAGAGGTTTCGTTTCTATATCAGCGCAATAAAAAAGATATTGACGTCTCTTTCCGACCTGTTAATAAAACTATCCATTTTTTCATATTAAAAGAGGAAAGTTTTATGGAAACGAAACAATATACACTTTACTTTTTCATCTGTGAGTGATCAGATACTGTACATTTCAATTGTTGTTGTTAGGAAACTAAAAACATTGTGTGCTTAGTTCATAATATTAAATATACCGAAAATATAAAAGGGGGGCATAGCCCCAAGAAATTTAGATTTCCAAAGGTTTTTTTTTTCTTTTTTCTGTCTGAGATGTCATTTGACTTCATTCTCAAATAACTCAATATTTGTCTCATTCTTCATTATTTGATGATTGTATAAGATTAAAGTGGCATGAGCTGCCAAAATGTTGATATTTTGACGTCAAAACAAAATTTTGAAATTATTGGCTATTTTTCTCGACACGTATAATTCAGAAGCTTTTTAGTGCTTCAAGTCTCAAAATAGTATGATTAAGTATTGTTTTGAACTAACTTTGGCGTAGAATGAATGAATGGTCGTCCAGGCTATTTTAATAAATTTTGTTTACTTTTCAAACACTATTTCCTTTCGTATAGGCCACATACTGTATGGATTTTCCTCATTCCAACGCCAATCATTTGGTTTTTCGATGGTCGTCAAAGCCTTTTACTGTCGTGACGATCAGAAATAATGAAAAAAGTTTGAATTTTGGCAGCTTATGCCACTTTAAGTAATATTAGTTTTTTCATTCTAATTTATTTGATGATTGTATAACTAATGTTATAAAGCTGCTTTATCCCTATCTATTTCCAGGAATTGAAGTGAATAAAGATCATCATGTAAACAGTGTGGAAATAAAGGGAGATAAATCTTCAGTGACAGTTGGAACACAGTCTGGGCATACAGAGGAGTTTGACACAGTTATCCTTACTATGCCAGTGCCACAAATATTACAGTTACAAGGATCTATACAAAATCTTTTAGGTATCAATCTTATGTCTTAAAAACAGGACCCTGGGCCTCGGTGGCTCAGTCGATTAGACTAATGGGCGCTCAGCCCGACACAGGCCTCTCGTCTAGGCGGCGCAGGTTCGAATCCCACTCAGACCAAATAACGCTGCCTTTTATTAGTGAAATAATCTTGAGTGCGGCATTAAACATCATTCAATCAAAAACTGGACACGGCTTACACCGAAAGTCAATATAAAAAATGACAAGAAAATAAATTTGCTTTTATATGTGAAACTAGAATGTATACACTGATATACACACAGTCTGGTTAACTTGAAATGAAAATGTTCGGGTTCTAAATCAGTTAGTTTTCAGCTGAGGTATGTTCTCGCAGATATTTAATTCGGTCTAATTAAGTCTATCATTATTTTCGTGTCTCTTTGTACTTAATTGTGTGTTTGACACTTTTTTGTATATACACATGTATATCGGGGGCTTCCGTGGCTCAGTAGGTTGAACGTAGGACAGCCGAACAGCCTTCCACCAATGGGTCGCGGGTTCGAATCCCATTCAGTCCCCCCCCAAAATTGGAAAATTTTCTGACTGGGTTTTCACTTGAACAACCTCTGTGGGATGGTTGCCAGTTACCACCGGAAAGTTGTGGGTTTCCTCCGGGCATAGAGCCTTGCTTCCACTCACAATAAAACTGGCAATGCCACCATATAAATGAAATAATCTTGAGCGTGGCGTAAAACATGAAACAAGCAATCAATGTATAAACACTTGTATCCTGTGCCAGGGATATAAATATATATATATCTTTTCATATTTTCAGACAGCAAACCGAAGGAGAAGAAGTTATTAGAAGCAGTTCAATACTCATCTAGATTTTGTCTTGGATTATTCTATAAAGCTGGTGTTGGATTTAATGTACCTTGGTCTGCCAAATATATCCCCAATCATCCATGTCTCAGATATGTCTCCATTGATACCAAGAAAAGGGGTGTAGGTATGTAGGCCTACATATCTCGTTATTGTACCTATGCTAGTGTGACTGGGCCCTGTCTTACGAAGCTGGCGTAAGTTACGTCGGACTTAAATCAGTTTTAAAATAATAGTAACTTGCGCCCTGGACGCAACCGGTCCATGTTGTAGGCCTATACGCAAATTTACGCCAGCTTTGTAAGACAGGCCCCTGGGACTTATCCTTAAGGGCTACATTTTTTCAAGCTTTAATATAAACTTGATCATATGATTGATCATAAAATTATGTTTATTTTGGCACAGGTAGTTCTGCACCTCAAGTCTATATGTACCTTTCCGCCATATTAGTGAAATAATCTTGAGTGCAGCATAACTGGGCATTTTGCCTGTTTGATTTTGAATAAACAATGCAATACAATACAAAATAAAACATCAATCAGTCAGTCAAGTCTACCTTTGAGTTTCACTGTCCACTTTGATCTTCTGTAGGTACAGAGAGAGGTCAGTCGGTGTTAGTCCATACCAGTGTACCTTATGGTATCGCTAATATAGACAGAGATAAAGAGGAAGTCAAACCAGAAATTTACGATCATTTCGCCCGAATGTTTCCTGATTTTCCTCAACCAGATCATGTCAAAGGTCACAAATGGAGATATTCTCAGGTGAGTTTAGAATAAAAGCTGGGATATATTTATAAACATACGGGCATTGGGAATATATTTTGACTAAAATAACCACGGATACAAGTTTCTAGCATCGTCAGAACCCACGATTAAAACTAAATCCGTCGTTTCTAATTTAATATACATGTAGACTTTGATTGGTTCTGCCACTAAACTGTGGCTGAAATTTCACCAATCAGAATCGGCATTACGTAAGCATGCAGACAATGTTCAAAACAAACATGGACGACTTTTCGATTTATACTTCAATTCGATAAATGTGTTATAATTATGTTATACTGAAACATAATACCTTGGGTAATGACAGATCTCGGTTTTCCTCCGAGCCTAGGTGGGTTTCCTCTCCCACAGACAATGCTGCCATAAAAGTGAAATAATCTTGAGCGGTACAAAAACATCAATCAATCTTGTTCAGCCCTGACCAATGTTAACAAATATAAATGGTTAACTCACAAGAATGCTTTTGATTGGCCTTCAATTCATGTATCTTTTTGTTCTTCCAAACACAATGTCTACCATCCAAGCTTTTTTTTACAATCGATAGTGTTTTTATGGCATTTTAATTCATGTTGATGCAATCTGTTCCAAGGTTATTATATCTAAAAGTTTTATTTTCAATTCTGTTTCCATTTTCAAGGTATTCAAAGCTTACCAAGGCACCCCTGGATGTTTGTTGTTAGAGAAGAGTCCATTATTGGTTTGTGGGGGAGACGGGTTCACTCATTCCAAATTTGATGGATGTCTTGATTCGGCACAAGCTATAGTTGATACAATTTTACAACAGAAGGCTAATCAATTATAATATTTTGAATTTATGTGTACATACATTAACTGAAGTATTTTGGATATTGTTGAATTATATCTGCTGTGCAGTTAATATACAATTCTACCCCTCCTGTATGTGCGTGCCGTGTGCAAATATACATGTTAAGTAGAGATGACTTTTCAAACGACATCGAGTCTGTAGTGCATCACCGTTGCACGTGACCAAAGCTTATCGTTGATTGGTTAAAAGTTCCCAATCTGTCCGTCACTTTTTCCTCATTTTTCTCAATTATCGGGGTAGAATCGACTTTAATACCTTCGTCTTGGTGTTTATTGCGTAACCCGATACCGCTGGACGTTGGTTCGCACCTCGTCAAACCCCTCGAATGCTGCGCATTCTCGTGGTTTGACTCGGTACGAACCAACGTTCAGCGGTATCGGGTTACGCAACAAACACCGCTACGGCGGTATTAAACCCTTAAACATTTCTAAAACAAACCTTGTGTATGTCTTGTGATATGTTTTTGACTTACTGATGGTTGAGGAGGATTTTAATTTCTCTCTCGCTGTGTCCAATGAACTATATACGTGGAATGGACACGTCTCATTGGCTGGTTTGGATCTGACTTTGTAAAAAGTACCGCCATTGATAGTTGATGCGCGAGCGCATGACCGATCTGGAGCGAAATTGCACCATCGCCTAGTAATGGCGGTGTTCGATGCAAATCAAATACCACACGTGTGCTAGTTTCAACTTTCAAATCCTTAATCCTGTACTTTTATCCAGATTTGGTATTCAGTGTTTGTATGCCCGGCTAGGCTTAAAAAGCGGGCTGTATTATGACCTCATATCTGTGAGTCCTGGTGTCCAGCGTCCGCTTCCCTTCCGCTCCATAACTTCCAAAGTTTTGATTCCATCTTGACAATTTTTTATGAGTATATACCTTATGACAAAGAGAACTCAGTCTTGTTCGATTTACCATGTCAACATATACTAGTTCTTATCAGTAGTGCTGACAGCTTGGAATTACATGTAGCCTCTGATGTGCCATATACATGTAGGCTTAATATATTTATGAACACTAAAACACATGGGCACAGCGAAAATCTTCTTGTCTAAAATAACCATGGAGACAAGTTTCTAATTGTGTTAAAAAGAGGTATATCATTTGGTCCTTTATACCCCATAGATTGATGTAATAAACTAAACCTATGATATTTCATTAGGTTGACGACTGACAGGAGCTTGGCTTTCGTCAGTAGAATTGTCTGGACCTCTTCTATGTACCTCCTAATTTCAAGACAATCCTCTACGGCCTCTTAGTGTGGGATGGTTGCCAGTTAACAACGGATGATCGTGGGTTTCCGCCGGGCATAGAGCCCGGTCTCCTCCCACAATAAAACTGGCAACGCCGCCCTTTAAGTGAAATAATCTTGAGCGCGGTGTAAAACACCAAACAATCAATCAATCTACGGCCTCTTGGACTATCACTCTAACCAACCGAATCACCCAGTCTGACACATCGATCAGTCATCGATGCTGGTTACAAATAAAAATTAAAAAAATTCCGAGTTGATTTTTCACAGATATTCGCCGAAGGTCGGAGTTTCCTTCGGCCAATGAGCCCGATTTCCTCCCCGACTAAGCCTGGCAACGCCGCCATACAGGCGACGAAGTCCAAACAATCGTTTTGCACATCCAAACAAAATGGGCGCTGGAGGATCTGATGATGCTTTTGATCCTAGATCCCCGTGCAGCTGCTGTACAAGCCTTATGCCGCAAGGATGCTGTAAATGTGTTGTAATACTATCAGATAGCCTTTGAATGAGTTAAATAGAACATTTTACAACATTTTCCGATTTTGGTGCGCCTCGAAGGCAGATCTTCAAATGACTGCACCCGAGCAGGGATGCGAGCTATGTTTATAACCGTCAACTCACTAAGCCTAGCGCACACGAGAGGCGCCGGCTGAGCTGTCGACCACGCGTGGCTGAGAGCTAAGCTGTTTCTCCAGTGTGTGCGTAAATTTTGGTAAGATTTTCGCCTCTCGAGGCGGCGAGGGAAGTATCTAGCATGTTTAATGTGCTGAAATATGTAGCTGCTCCCTTGACCACGCGTGCCTTGTAGTTCAGCCGGCGCCTCTCGTCTACGCTAGACTTAAAACATAAGAAATCCATAACTTTTTATACACCCGATCTGAAAGCGGATTTATATTGAAAAACATTCTTCTTTCTGCCCGTTCTCTACGACTTTTTGTTCCTCCTAAACTTAAGAATTATTGCATGGATTTTCTTTTCTTAAAGTGATTCATAATTTATGGGTAGATCATGTGGTCGATGTCTGAATTGAATTGGGAGTCGATCATATATTTTGATAGCCAAAGCAGTCAGCAACACTTAAATGTAAGAAATGTTTGAAACTCTCTTTAAACGTGGGTTTCATACTAATGATAAAAAAAGTAAAGACATCACGAGCTTTCGACACCTGTGCCAGTGTCTTCGTCAAGTGTAACTCATGTTACACTTGACGAATACACCGGCACAGGTGTCGAAAGCTCGTGTTGTTAAAAAACAACTGAGAACGTGGTGATGTCTTTAATTTTTATCATTAACACTTAAATGGTATATATTTATGAACACTAAAAGACAAAGGTACAGTAAAACTTCTCATACATATACTTTAGATATCAGCCAAAAACTCCCTCTTAGCTTTGCGTGTCCATAGGTTAGGGAGGAGTGGCATGAAAAGAATGGCATTAAAATCAAATAAAAACTTTTATAATACAATCTGCCAATTACATGTATAAATACCAGAAAAATGTGTGAGCTGTTGTGTGTATATGGGGGGCGACACCTTTTTGACTATGTATATCTTTAAAAAGGATACTAAACAACTGTTTTCACAACACAGGTATACTCAAATCAATCTTAACACACAAGCGACGATCTGCGCGTTAAATTGCTAGACAACAACAAAAATACACCGTTTTAAAATGTTTTTGGAAAATGAGGAACCTGTATAGTTATGATTATAGGGTAGAAAAATACCTCATGTACGTCATGATAAGAATAATGTCTCTCTCCTTCACACTAAAAAAAAGTAAGTTTTCAGTACGAAGCTACATTGTATAACTGTATACGTAATATAGCAAACAAGGTGTTCTTCAGTACGAGGCTACATTGTAATATAGCAAACAAGGTGTTCTTCAGTACGAGGCTACATTGTAATATAGCAAACAAGGTGTTCTTCAGTACGAGGCTACATTGTAATATAGCAAACAAGGTGTTCTTCTTTTCACTTGCATGGAATACTGTATTCAGAGTTCCCCTTTTCTTGGTGGTTGAAGACAGCTTCCACGAACGCCTGAGCCAAAACATAGATAGTTTTCCAGACTTCCATATTTCTTATATATGCGATATATTTCATCTTCTCCGATTTCGCCCATGTACATCTTACACATTTTCATTATCCTGAAACCAATAAGACATGGATGATGGTTTGTTAACTCCATTCCGTGAAAAATGAAGAATCTGGTGCGAGGAGAACTGTTGACACGACTTTTACAAAACGTATTGTTCAAAGGTAAGGGCAAGTCATATTGGACGTCCACCCCCCCCCCCCCCCCCTTCCTTCCGCCCTCCTTTCCACCAAAAACAATGCGAGATCATATTCTTATGTGACAAATTCTTTAGTTATCATTCCCAAAATCCAAACGTTACTTGTAACGCAATTTTAAAAGATTAAATCTAGAAAGCATTAGATGTCTATTCTTTCCAGTTTTAAGAACGCCCAAATGTAAAGTCTTCGACTAAGGTGGTTTGAAACAATGGTAAACTTACCTTTGCGGCCATTTCCCCCCGGCCTGAAGAACCCCCGGGAGGTGGTTAACCTCCATCCCAGGGCCGGATAATCTCTTTATCCCTCTCACTTGCTTCACACCATAGCTGTTACAGGGAAAGACATAACATTTCATTTCGTTTATTCACAAAACTATTTGTTCTTAACAGTACAATCGTATAATTACAAATTAAAATAGATCTAAGGTACTATTGTTAAATGATACATATATGATAGAACTTCGGCGGGATTAAAACCCCAAAGGGCTTGTTTTATGTAAGGTACTATTGTTAAATGCTTGAAAACGGTACTAGAATCTGGACCGAAACGTCGCTTTACAAATAAACAGAAGCTGCAATCCATAAACCTCTTGAGTTAATATTGTTAAATGATATACATATATGATAGAACTTTGGTGGGATTAAACCCTAAAGAGCTTGTTTTATCCCATTTCACTTTAATACATATAATACATCTATCATCGAAAAAAAAACTGCATATGGATGAATTTATGACTTTCAAATAGTCTAGGTGAATTATGATAAAAAGCATCCTGCCTGCGACCACACAGGGCTTTTCTAACCTAAAACATGTTCATATTAAATTGAACAAATATAATAGCTTACATGTTATGTAATTCAGGTAAACATTGTACAGACAGTGAAATCAATCAGAGACAATGATAGTATGGGTTTGAGTTTCATGGACAAATTATTCCACACGCGCGGAACTTTAGTTTTTAATGAATAACATAAGAGATCCGAACAAAAAAAACGGCCTGTAGAAATTATATTGTTGTTGTCTTGTATTGTATCTGTTGAGGTCATACAGTGGAGTCTGTCCAACTTTTGAAACATAATAGTTGGCTTTATCCGGATTTTCTGTGGTTCTATCGCCAATGGATCAAAGGTTCGACTTAAACCTGGCCCATAAAGATGGGAATTTTTTGGGGTTTTTTTTTTGGTCACGTGATCGACCTACGTGCGACGGTCAGTCAGGTGGCAGCAGAACCACGGGATCAGGAGTCCGAACACGGCGTCAAACACCAATCTATCCATGATAGCTCCGATGGAGTTCATTTAATATTGAACGATCTATTGCCAAATGAACTTCTGGAAGGTCCTGAGAACTGCTATTAGATAGGCTTTATATATTGATAGGATTTTGACTTATTCATTAAAAAAGAAAATTCATCACATACCTACGGTAATGTCTGGGTTAATTCAAGTGCTAGAAAAAAGTAGAAGAGTGCAAATTCTCATCTTAATTCAAGAGATAGCTTGTAAAACATTCAAGGATTAACTGCTGGTCAATCATCTCCCTGGACTGAGATGTGTTGAAAGTTTAAATCTCATTTAGAACCTTTTTGTTATTAAGGATTTAGCAACATGCATAGTCCTCTAATTAACTCAGGTATTACCGTATATCAAGTATTGACAAGTAGTCTTGATATGCATAGATAACCGCGTGATCACAATTGAAACACATGTATTAAAAGGGTATCGAATGCACTCACTTTTCAAATTTGTCGTAACAGACCTCGTCTACTAAATCCAGTAGTTCCGATTCTGGCAGTTGTTGTAAAGATGGTCGCTTCTTATGAGTGTGGCGAAATTTTTCAGCTAACTGTAAAAAGAACAACCAAACCGTAGATCATTTGAATTCCCTGTACTGTATAATGGTACATGTGCTTCAAAGTGCAGTGCTTCTGGGTTGGAAACCGTGAGCATTTAGTTGTATCATGTAGCTATAATATCCTGTCGCCGTAAAAGGGAACCAGTTAAACATTTCTGAATTAGTAAATTAACCGGCACTGATTGACCCAGAAAAAATTCCGGGCCAGAGTGAGAATCGAACTCACGACTTAGGGTTACCGTCTAGCCGAGAAATCTGTGCTCTGTCGAATTTTTTTTCCGTATTCGTCATGATTCACATTACCAGCCAAATATAAAATATACAAAATATAAAATCCGGGCTAGGTTACCGTCCCGCCGCTCTACCGGGTCAATCGGTGTCGGTTAATTCACTAATTCAGCAATTTCCCTGATCCCTAAACATCTCATGCTATATTGTTTGTAAACCATCTTTTGAAATAACATAAAGTTGATTCGATAGAAACAATATATGGCCTCGGGTTGAAACACATTCCGATTAGATATATGTAGGCCTAAGTTAACATCGTTTTATTGCTTGGGGTTGTCACTCTATCGTCCTGTATAGTTGTCAGGTATTACCGAAGGTGGGATTTTCTCTCGCGGGCAAGGACTCTGGGTTTTTCGCCCTCTAAACCCAACAAAGCCCACATACATGTAAGTGAAACAATCTTGAGTGCGGCGTGAGACATTTCAATCAGCTTTTTTTCCTTTCTCGAACGACCCAAATGAGTATTTTGCATGTGGAATAACAAAAATTCCTGCTTAGCTTAACTTGTATCATTCGTTTTTGCACGGATTCCTAAGTTTCATCCTATATGTCTGGATAAATATTTGATGAATACGTCTGCTGTTACCCACAATTTATCTCAAACAATGGCAAGCAGGTAGCCTCACGGAACCATTAGGTATATATATACACTCCCATGTGCAAACGTGTTGTCAATAGTCGATTCTTCCATTAGTGATATGTTTGCTCAAGTCAAGCGTGAACGTACAGCTTGAAAGCAAGATTCGCCTCGACAGCTCAACTGCGCATATTAACCGATACCCAATGGTTCGTTTCTATATTGAATATCAGTCTAATATATAAGATCATATAACGCACGAAGACGTTTCAATGATGCAACCAGTAGCATCATTTTGAAGTCATGGCCATTAAAAGAACACACCGCTTAAATGTGTTGCAATTTTTCATTGACCCTTAAATTAGCAAAAATTAAGAAGTAACCAATCTCGTAATTTTTTAAATTAGACATATTCGTAGAATCAAGGTTTCCGCAATTATCTACCCGTGGACCAATGTCTCATTTTGTGGAACTCTTTCCTCGCATACTTTTAAAATCCATTTGTTTTTCGAACTAAACGATTTTAACTGAAGAGAAAAATCCTGCCTATCAAAGACGATCTACTCAAGCCAAGGTAAAATGGTCTAATTGTCCCATTCCATGTGAGGGAATGGGAACATGCAGATTTTACCTTGGCTCGAGAAGGCGATCAGAGACAGGACCGGTCAATCGAATTCAGTCTCTCTATATATATTTTCTTTCCTTTCGGCCACTCCCTATTAAAATTAATGTGCGAACAACTTTCAAGAAAAATGACCATTGTGAGTAAAATTATAGTAGTGTCCAATAACTCTTTTGGAAGAAAATTTCCAAAAATGAAAGTTTGGCATTGTACTATGTTGTGAATGTGGTACAAAAGTATGAGTATAGGGATATTCTTAACGTCGAAAGGGGTTTCGGTTTCCCCTGTTTTTGTTTCTTACCTTTTGAGCGATAAGAACGCATGCGTCACATTTCAGTTCGTCGGGCATGTGTTCACTAAAATCACCTTCATCGTTCATGTCGTCTCCAAATGACAGCACTCCGGAATAACCATCCGGGCCTTTCGTCTCTACTTTACCAGACAAGGGTACGATAAAGGAGGCAAATATAAGCGTTAGGATAAGTCTAAGAATGCAGTAACAATTACTGCCTATAGTCCGGTAAAGGTAAAATGTTGATTTGTCCTGCATCGTTTGGAATACCTGTCCCGTACTGGATTACCTGGGCTTCTTCACGTTCAGTTTTATTGCCGATTAACTTCTACCTAATGGAAACATCTGCCTGGATGTAGATGGCTTATTGGGCTGCTAGCTGCATGGTCAGCATCCTTTGTTCGTAAATTAACCCTGTGGCAATAAAACAATATTAATAGCTGGTCTTCCCTATGCAAAATGCAGCCTGACAGATCAATGGTATTCGCATGATGCTGTGCTGTATATGGCTGCAGTATACCTGTCCGATTCCTGTCATTTTCACAGCCCATCTTTTTTAATATTGATCGTTGAAAGCAGCAACATGTATTATTTACATTATCGATGGTGACATATTATACAGACATTATACCAAGTTCCTCATGTTTACAATTATAAGATATATAATACATCCCAGTGTCTGCCATTGTTTTATAAATAAATTTTCTATTTCCTGCAACCATTAAAGCTAAAACCTTGAAAGACTCACTGATTTATGTTCTCTAGCGGAAAGAATTGTTTACAGTCCTACTTATTTTATCAAAACGGTTGGTAACTACTTCAGAAACAAAGCATGGTCGCTGTAGTTGGAGCGCAAAATTTCGTTTCTAACACGCTTATTTTTAATAAATGACATACACCCTAGAAACTTGTCTCCATGGTTATTTTAGTCAAGAAGATTTTCCCTGTGCCCGTGTGTTTTTGAAACACTAATAGTGTCTATAGATATATCAACTGCGGAATCTACGATCGGGTGGGCAAAAAAGCGGCCCCTGTTTTCACAATGAATAACTAACAAAACTAATCATGCTACCTAAATCAAATTTGACATATCATCAGCAGCTAGTTTTTTGTCATCAGGTGAGTTTGTCGGCGATACATCTTGCTAAACTTAGGAACAATGGGAAAACATAAAATTCATGTAGAAGAATAAAATGCCAGACTTTGACATACGCTTTACTAAGACGTTCATCAAACACACTGCTATGGGTTAAACATCATAATAAACCGATTTGTCTCATTCATATACTGGCTGGTAGTTTTCATGTCTACACAAATGATTATGAAGATCTCAACAAACGCAATTGATTCCATCTCGTTAACCTTTTCTTTATGAACGCTCTCTGGCAGCGATATTGGGATTTGTTTAAGATTACCTGTGACAATGATTGATTGATTGATCGATTGATTGTTTTGTGTTTTACGCCGCGCTCAAGATTATTTCACTTATATGGTGGCGTTGCCAGTTTTATTGTGGGAGGCAACCGGGCTCTATGCCCACGACCTTTCGTTGGTAACTGGCAACCATCCCACATAGGTCGTTCGAGTACAAACCCAGTCAGAAAATTGTCCATTGTTTTTTTTTTTGACTGACTGGGATTCGAACCCGCGACCCATTGGTGAAAGGCTGTTCGGATTGAGCTTCCAACGCTCTACCTACTGAGCCACGGAGGCCCCGTCTATGACAATGAAATGAACTCTTGACATTTAACCGAAAACTGATCATTGATGGTATGTTCAAAATTTTATGTAAGTGCTGTGTTTAGTTTTTGATAATTTTAGACGTGAACGGGGGAGAGCCTTTTTAACGGGTATTAAAGGTAGACCTTACTCTACCTACCTTAAGCACATGGTTGGAATTTCAATTTAATTCAAAAAAATTATTTCGAATATTAATCCTTTTGATTTACTTACGTTGATTGGCCAGTAATAATGCCTTATGCGGAAAACGACCTCTCAGTTTACCAGCCAAAGAACTTGGCCCTTTAATTTTATGAACTCTAAACCGAACGGTATTTTCTTGCTTTGTAAAATTTAGTCTAAGAATAAAACAGACAGTAAAGTTCTATAATAAACGGCTATCTCGCAATATTATCTGAGCATGACTTTTCCATTATTTCTCTCTGATGAATTTACAATAGTCTCAAATGACTGATTATTTAAGACGTATGTATAGGGAGTTGGTCCTATGCGGGAAGAGGATGCCGGGTGTGGACCAGCTGTCTTAAGGGTATAAGATAAAAAAAATATTCCGCCTTATGCTGACTGTTCACATTTTACCGAGGAAATACAATAGGCCCATCTAAATCATAGCTGATGGTTATTCCCTCGGCATCACAAAGAGAATGGTTTACTGCTATGCCAATTTCTAACGTTCCTCCGTTATAATATTGCAGGATGTGACGTAAAATTGTACCACTCTGACGTCATTGCAAGCGGAGGCTATATATGACCTACTGCCCGAGGCTAAAATGTCAATCACCAATGTGCAAGTTAAAACAAACAATGCACTCAATTTGGGTTTTGTTTTATTTTTTTATTTGTTGGATGAACACCTAATATGCGTATATGCAGTACCTGCATGTGCGTGTAGCTTCATATAATTACGTTTAACCTATAAATATTGAACCATCTCATTATCATGCATAGAATAAACAAGTCAGACAAGCTTTGCCTTCGTGTTAATTATAAACCACAGCCAATCTGAACCTTGTTTTGTGTCTATCAAAAGTCTTTTACTCGATAGGATATATCTGCAGCTAGGCAACTTTTATTTTATTGTTTGTGTGCCCCTTAGTTTTTAGTGCTGATTTTTCCGCAGAATTGCTGAGGTGGACAAGCACCAAAAGACCGTTGTACAGTTTATTTGGGGATGGATGTTACCCTAACCTAAGTCTGTATATTTGGATAACTGTCGGTGGAGTGATCCTAACGCTGTATGGGTTGAATGATGAGCTACCTTTACCCTTTATCTGTAAAATAAAAGCAGTTCTGGCGAACTCTGAAGCAAAGGGCAGACAACTCAAAGATAATCTTCTTCTTAACAGCCCCCACCCCCCCCCCCCCCCCCCCCTCGCCAAATCAGCTGTTAAAAATCCATAAAGTTTTAACTGGTCTGTTTTTCTAATATGATTTTGACGAGACCTTACTTTTCTTCGAAGCCCACTAAGAGAGTTAAATATTAAAATAATATATGTGTATACAGTTCGTTAACATTTCTTGAAACAGAAGACAAATTATAATTAAGTACAATATTGCACGAAGTTGAAGATGTTGACATAAACATTACCCAAAAATTAGTTGTTGTTATTTGAATGCATGGTTAGGGGCGGGTGAAAGTTTTGCTAAGTTTCCACTGGGGTAGGTCATAGCCCGGAGCAGTGAATGTGGGTGATCAAGTTGCAGGCAGCCAGTCGGTAGGGGTTTCCTAGGAGGTAGTTGGGTGTTATTTCTAGCTAACATGCGTCTTTCCTCGGCTGATATGTAATCTATGTGCTTACTGCTCAGCCCTCTTCTTCGGACTTGAATACAAGTCATCCACCTATAAACCACACTACACGTCTCTCTTGGTTGGCCTTATGATTCTGGTCTAACTCTTCACGGATTTTCGTCCAGTACTTACCTCATCAACGATGGACAGTGGGAAAGAGTTGACGATAAGTCTGACTGGTGGTGGACCCTGGGGGTTTCGCCTGAACGGGGGTAATGGGGCACCTCTACTTGTATCCAAGGTAAGAGTTACAGAACAGATATTTGTTAACGGTTATAAGCATACATACATCATTAAATGTGCAATACAATATTAGGTTGGCTATCTATGAATAACCAGTGGAGAACCAAAAAATCATGTCCATACTCTTTAATTTTGTTGCCACAGCAAGGCGATTATCGATGCAACTTTACTTGAATAACATGTCGCCTCAGTCAGTGTCATCTCAGTAAGCTCACAGCCTCACACATGGATGCACTTATTGCGTATGTTGACTATTTTATTCGCAAAAGGGTTGTCATTTTTAGGGGCTTTATTTGCTTTGCTTTGGAAGATTTGTCGTTATGCTTTGAAAGGAATAATATGATATACTCTTTCCTCTGACTCCCGTACTTTATACGTATGCTTCATGTAAACCTTTATCTAGGGCTTAAAGTTATATTGAAATAACACGAGCATTGCTACTAGTTATTACTCAGCTTTATCGAGGGGACACGAATTGCAAACATATTTCCCATGGCTTATATAATCAAACAATACCGTTGTCACATATATATGTGTATAGCCTATATCAGAAGTCTATGGGTGCTTCTGGCTATATATATGTAATTGTCAAAATAAACAGGCATTGGTGCAAAATGGAGACTAACACGAAGTTATTTTACTATTGCGTGCTTAACGTTGAAGTAAAGTCCGCCAAGTGAATGCCCTCTTTTGCAACACAAATGCCCTCTTTTGCAGTACGCACTGACAACGAACCGACTTCAAGGACGTTGAGAGTTGGTGATAAACGAAACGGGGTAATTAGTTTAACAGACAAACATCTTGCCAGGGGGAAACCCATACAGTAGCTATAGGTACATGTGCAGAAGAAAGAAACCCATACAGTAGCTATAGGCACATGTGCAGAAAAACAACACGGACAAGAAGCTATGGAGCCTCCAAAATATCGCCCTTTATATCTAGGGGCTGTTTCTCAACACATTTACGTCGTAACTTTGCGCCTGGTCGTAACGTAATGTTGAAGGTATATGTTGCCATGACGTTACGACCAGGCGCAAAATTACGTCGGTGTCGAGAAACAGCCCCCTGGTGTATTATGTGAACCATAGTTTAAACTTGCAACAGCTATGGGCTTTCACGCTTATTATCATGAATAGGGTACACAATAGTGTTGTAAGACAAGTAATTGCAAAAGAATACGGTGAACCATATACTGTATGGCTTGTGCAGACTGTAGATACCATTGGTCAGTTTCCAAGCATCACGTGGACGTCAATTCCAATGAGCATCTGTCTAAATTCGTCTTACAAATTGTAGAATTGATTGTTTGATCGATTGGGGTAGGGGACCGGACTCTTTGGCTGGAGGCAACTCCCCATGTTCGGTGGGTACCTGGTAAAAGAAAATGGAATGCATAGATATATGTTGACTGTTACAACGCAAATCCTGGTGTAAACCAAGAAAATTACATCTGAGTGCATTCTACAGTTTGTATTGCATGGTGTTGGTTTCGATTTGCATTTGACGCCGTAGTCCGGTTTGTCGGGCGTCTTTTGTTTTCATTAGAAGATATTACAGGACTTTGATCAAATACCCAAACAATTATATGTATAGTCCTTCCAGAAAGCCCAAAAAATATTTTGGTTATTTTTGTAAAAGTCAATTTTGCAGTTAGCAGATTCATGTCAACCCAGTATTTCACTTAATGCGTATTTGACCGATTATGTGTAATGGTCACTAGTGGCCAACAGAAGTTCGGAAATGTGTAATTGATAAAACATGTGAAATGTTTGCTAGCCGAGAAATCTGGGCTCTGCCGATTTTATTTTTTTTCCGTATTCGGGAAAAAAAAATTCGGCAGAGCCCAGATTTCTCGGCTAGAATGTTTGTCAACGCCACAAAATAAGTCAAATGCGACAATGGGGATGAAAGCCATTTTCAGCCTAAGCTAATTTAGCTCTTTTCAGCCTAAGCTAATTTAGCTCTTACATAGACTCTCTTTGTTTCATTTGACCATTTAAGTGTATTTACAAAACGGGTTTTTTTCCTTCGCTTCGCAGAATATTTCATCATCATCAGAAAGGAAGAATATATAGTATATTTTATTCCCTCAATCAAATAGTTTTCTTGAGTATAACACATGTAGACATTTGTCTTAAACTGAAATGCAAGCTCTGCGAGTCTTGATTTCCCACGACCTTTCCACTACTGCTGTTTAGAGTTAGACGGTACAGATATAGAAAGAAGCAGAATTTATTAGATTGCAGATAGCCCGAGTTATTAGGGTAGAAACCCGGGTATCTTCCGAAGTCTGTTTATCGAACTAGCGATATTACTGGTACCTGGACGATTCTGAGGATAAAAGCTCCCTCGATGAAAACGGTGGCCTGTTTATTTGGGCTTTATCGCTTTACGGCCCAATTAAAAAGATGTATAGTTGCTCTCAAGGACAAGATGTTAGCCTGGAGTCATTGGGAATGATTCCAACACAAGACCAGTTAGATAAGATCAACAAGGTTCCTTTTCCCGCGATAGCCATTTGAACAACACTAAACTTAGGTTTGCAATTCACATATAGATTTGTAACATACTTTTCTAAAAGGATAAATGCCAAGTTCTTTCTGAACACCTATCGGTGATTTGTTATTGTAAATTGACTAACTATGTATCTACAACAAAATGCTGAAACAAAACGACCTTCCTTCCTGTAAGGTTCCAGCGTGTCAACGAAATATGCATATCTTCAGTCACCAATCGGAAATATCTTCGTATTTGACGTCATACATGTAGTTAACATTTGAACACTGTCCATGTCATTCAACCAACAACGAAAACCCCCTGGCTCAACGTCATTTGTGTATGACGTCACAACAATAGTAATGTACATATCGGATGTCAATTATGATGTCACTGCGCTAAAGCTAATTATTTTCCTTATCTAGGCTGTAGAGAGAAAAAGAACGCCTTGGATTTTGTAGTTTTTTATTCCGGAAATCTCTTCTTTTTTAGGCTAAGTTCGTAGGTCTATACGGTGCACGTTTTTAAACAAATTTATTATCAAATAAGAGGCATTGACTTAAACTCGTCATTTATCCTTTCAAGTGCTTTTCCTTGGTTGCTGTACAAAGGATACCCTTCTGAGTTTTTTTTTTGTGCTACAGTTGCTCATTGAATCTCCCCCTCCTCCCACTGTGCTCTGTTGCCAAGAGCAGCATAACTTTGTTAGATACATTCGCTGGATTAACCAATGGTGGGGAGGGGTATTTAGTCTGGCAAATGTGCTTTACACTTTCTGCGGAGCGCTATGTCCCCAATTAAGCTGGTATGGAGGCGAGGGGGCCATCAATCACAATAAATACACCATTTGTGACTGTAAATGTATGTGAATAAGATTGCTCTGGAATGAAAATGTAGTTATACCAGTACCTGTACACGTATGACGGAAGACAATATTGTGATTCATACAACTCTTTTCGTAGCAACATCTCGGTACCAAACACCTGTTTAAAAACACCTTGATCTTGAAAGCCAAACAAAACATCAGTTAATAAAATTGTGTGTATGCAATGTAATAAACTGGAATCAAGTTACAACTTTAAACATGTTTCGTGAGCAACTGAAAATGCATCCTCAGGGCTAAAATCACAATAAGCTCACACGTAAAACTGAGCGTGAGTGTAAGTTTTAATCCTGGGTTCCAAAAATGCTGAAAATGTAGCTCAAACTAGTTTTACGTATCCAAATTTACTTCTTTGTTAGTAATTTTCTTGCCATCTTATCCAGTTGACATCTGTTTATTTATTTATGCTACTGTATTTTGCACTTGGACGTTAAAAAGTAACGGAAATATTTCAGTGGATGGAAGCACTCTGAAACTTCGGTGATTTACGTACGTGAAATAAGCCGACCGGTACGGAGCGAAGATAGCCGAAGGGTGTTCCGACTGGGATGGAAGATGTCAGCGTACTCCTATATAGACATCTACAGACTTATAAAATGTTGCTATTCCCTGTACAAGAGGAACACTCGAACTTGTCAAAGCTGTCTTGAATGTTTCCAGTGGTTAAGGCCGGTATGGTTTATCCCACCTTTCTATACAACCAGCGAGCAAGGTGGAATCGTTTGATGTTATTAGGATGCTCTCGTCAGTGTAGGCGTTGCCTTGGTAATTGAGCTGCAGTGAGATTCTCCACCCACCAGTTCTATCAAGAGACTTATCTCGCAAAAAGTGTACACTGGTCTGATTTAACTGGCGGTGGACTGCGGAGCTATGAACCATAAAATACCAGTGACCCACCCCCAACCCCAAGCCTTCGGATGTTGTTATCCATTTGAAAGAATGGTTGAATAACGTAGGCCTAAACTTGAGCAATATATTTTATTTGCATTCAATTTGTTAAATTTACTTTATGAGTCATCAAAACTGTAAATGAAGATTCTGGCCCAAGAAATACAAAAATCAAAGATTTTGGTTGGTTGGGACTTTTGTCGCCGTATGACATTGGCTGCTGAGCGCGACTTTAACCACAATCAATCAATCAAATTCAATTATAACCCGTCCCTCAAATTAATTTCCATTATATCCGTGCTATTACGTCTTACAGGACGTCCATTGCGGTAGCGAGCTTCATGATTAGCTGACGCTATAACGTAAATGTTCGATGGTCGTTAAGAATGTTCCTTAGTGTATTTTTCATGGTGGTTACGTAATAATGTGCTTATTGAGACCGATTTTTCTTTGACACCCAGTGAGCTTGAAGAAAGCTTTTTGGTTTGAGCAGCATATTTTGTGAATCAAAATCAAATAAGACTACTGGCAATTGAGAACTCTTCATAAATTCTTTACAACCAAAATCCGCGTTATTTCAATAAGAAATAAAATCAACGGGATGTGCCTTACATATCTAATGTTTCCGAATGTATAATAGGGGATATTTAATTGCTGGGCCTGCAAGGTACTCAAAATATTATTAAATCGATAATGTTGACAACCAATACTTTAAAAATTCATGAGAATGCAAGGTGGTCGGCTTGGGTTTTTTGGAAGCCACCAACGCTTGCAATAAAATTAAAATGGCGCCTCTCCAGCGCTGGGTCGGCGTTGATCCAAGTTCGCAAAAGTTGGCCGTTGTACAGCAAGTTAATTGTTGGCTGGTATTGTTTCGGATAGTCCATTGTAAGTTAGCGTCTTTGGTGGTTAACTTTACTGAATTGGTCCAACGCTAGGTATAGACAGGCAACATAATTTTATCGAGTCGCTTTGAAGAACAATTAACATGAGCACACATGGGCTGTAAACAATCAAAGACAAATCATGTTTCAGAATTATGAAAAGCACAAAAATGTTCTGAAATTCATGTCTTTGATACTTGGTGGTGTTTCGCAAAGATCCGTGTTAGGTCCTATACTATTCTCACGTCTCATTGTTTATTTCCCCTCATGCTTCCAAAATTCTGTTTTTGTTTTGTCGTGGGAAACAAGTTTGCTTTTTCCCAGTATTTATATCATTTAAACTAGATGTACAAAGAATGAAAGGAATATCTTTATGATTCTTAACAAACAGGTCAACTGATACGGAACGTATAAAAATGCAAATTAAGTCCAGTTTTTACTTTTGATGTAATCTTTTATAGGTAATCTGGTAATCTAGACCTATAGCTGCTTTTATAGTGGCAAGTTAAACATATATTTGGTTTGACAAAGTGTCCATAGCCGATAGCTGCTCCACTAGAAAAGTTCGTTTGATGTTTAATGCTATATTATCGAAGGTTAATTGCTGGATTTGCAAGTGCTGATTGTTGCTGCATTGTCAAGGGTCAATTACTGCTCGACTTTCGAGGGTCAATTGCTGTTCCATTGCCTGTCAATTGCTGTTCCATTGCCTGTCAATTGCTGTTCCATTGCCTGTCAATTGCTGTTCCATTGCCTGTCAATTGCTGTTCCATTGCCTGTCAATTGCTGTTCCATTGCCTGTCAATTGCTGTTCCATTGCCTGTCAATTGCTGTTCCATTGCCTGTCAATTGCAGTTCCATTGCCTGTCAATTGCTGTTCCATTGCCTGTCAATTGCTGTTCCATTGCCTGTCAATTGCTGTTCCATTGCCTGTCAATTGCTGTTCCATTGCCTGTCAATTGCTGTTCCATTGCCTGTCAATTGCTGTTCCATTGCCTGTCAATTGCTGTTCCATTGCCTGTCAATTGCTGTTCCATTGCCTGTCAATTGCAGTTCCATTGCCTGTCAATTGCTGTTCCATTGCCTGTCAATTGCTGTTCCATTGCCTGTCAATTGCTGTTCCATTGCCTGTCAATTGCTGTTCCATTGCCTGTCAATTGCTGTTACATTGTCTGCCAATTACTGTTTCATTGCCGAAGGTCAATTGCAGTACAATAGCATAAGGCCCATTGCTACTCTGTTGTCCAATTGCTGCTCAATTGCCCAAGGTTTCCCAAAGCCAATTGTTGTTCCAATGATTCACGGCCAATGGGTTAATTGCTGGGTTTTTCCTTAGGCCATCGCTGTTTCGTTGTGCTAGGCTAATTTCTGTTCCATTGTCGAATACCAATGGTTGTTCCATTGTCAACGGTCAATTGCTGCTCAGTTGCCATTGGTTCATTGCTCTTGTCAACTGTTGTTCCATTGTCGATGGTCAGCGTGGCTCCCTTGTCCTTGTCTATTTTACTGTTCCATTGTCGAATGTCAATGGGGGCTCCATGGTCGAATGTCAATGGGTGCTCCATGGTCGAATGTCAATGGTTGTTCCATAGTCAACGTTGTTGTTTCATTGTCGACAATCAATTGCCTTTCAATTGTGGAAAGTTGCTTTTCCATTGTCCAAAACCATCGCTGGTGCATTGTCGAACGTTTATTATTGATCCGTTGTCCTAGGCTAATTGATGTTCCATTGTAGAATGCCAATTGCCATTCCAATGTCCACAACCAGTTGTTGCTGTTTCATTGCCCAATTGTTCTTCCCTTGTCGACAGTAGAATGCTGTTCCATTGTCGAAGGTCAACTGCTGTCGCATTGCCGACGGTCAATTGCTGTTCCACTGTGGACATATGTTTGGCATTGTCCGAGTCATCGCTGTTCCATTGCGGAAGGTCAATTGCTGTTCCATTGTCGACATATGTTTGGCATTGTCCGAGTCATCGCTGTTCCTTTGCGGAAGGTCAATTGCTGTTCCATTGTCGACATATGTTTGGCATTGTCCGAGTCATCGCTGTTCCATTGCGGAAGGTCAATTGCTGTTCCATTGCCAATGTTGATCCCTGTTCCATTGCTGAATGTCAGTTGCTGTTGCATTGTTGTCCCAATGTCTGAAGTTAACTACTGTCTTTTTGTACACGGCCAATTGCTGTTCTATTGTGGACGGCCAATTACTGTCACGTTGTTCAAGACCAATTGCTGTTCGATCGTCTATCAAGAACACTTTCATCCTGTAGCTTCATGGGAAGTTCTTGCCTTGTTTATATGTAAGTGTTATGAAATGGATGAGGTGCCTTAATATACTGTCGATGGACGTTATATATTCTTCGTTTCAAAACATTTGAAACTGTGTCCAAAAAACACATATGCTATTTTGTCTAACCGACGGAGCAACAAACATATCACTGCTGTCTAAATTCGAAATTGGTCTTGCAAACCTCTCCATAACCAATACTGGTATAATTATTGCTATGTTGATTGTTGTTTTACACGACACTAAAGATGTTTCACTAATACAATGTATCGCAATATATGTTTATGATCACTAAAACACACGGGCACAGGCAAAATCTTCTGTCTAAAATAACCATGGAGACAAATTTAGTGGGGAATCGAACACTGGTATCTGGCACCCATACAACAAAGGCGGTCAACAAAAGAGCCAGACAGATTTATTGCATGGAAGTAATTTTATATTGTACTTCAAAGAAAGGTATGGTCTTTCTATATCAACAAAAACGCTAAAAAGACATTGTTTATAATTTCTGGTCTTTGCAACTATGATAGTTCTTTTTCTCCATCCATGCTGATAAATAGAGTTACACCATTTTGCCAATAATAATAAAGCTGTCATGATGGCTACTGGAGAAGTTTCAAGTAGCATGAGCTGCCAAAATGTTGATATTTTTACGTTAAGACAGAATATTGAAATTATTGGCTATTTTTCTCAAGACGTATAATTCAGAAGCTTTTTAGTGCTTCCGGTCTCGAAAATGTACGATAAAGGGTTGTTTTAAACTAATTTTGGTTTTGAATGAATAGTCGTCCCGGTTATTTAAATTTTGTTTAATTTTAGAACACGTTTTTGGTCGCCACATACTGTATGGATTTTCCTCATTCCAACGCCAATCATTTAGTTTTTCGATGTTCTTCAAAGCCTGTTGCTGTTGTGACGATCGGAAATTATGAAAAAAGCGTGAAGCTCATGCCACTTTTGAACCAACGAGACGTGATTTTAAATCAATCTAAACATAATAAGAACATTGTACTGGCTAAAGCCAAAGTCCTGCCTGTCTTCCATCTAACGACATATAATGGGTGGTGGTTTATAGCAATAACTTGTGATTGAGTATAAAGGCATAAATGACACCCCCCCCCCCCCCCTTTTTTTTTTTACACAATTAGAAACTGGTCTTCATGGTTATCTTAGTCAAGAATATTTTCTGTGTGTTTTAGTTTTCATAAACAAAAGTTGGGAATATCAGCTGTCTTCATTGTTACAATGTATAGTTAGTTTCTAATAAACAGGGGAAACTATTCCGGTAGAAATGAGGTGTTTCCACCTTTCTAACGACAATATGTTGCAGTAAGATAGCAATACACTATAAATACTTGCCTGTTATTTGATACTATCTTTGGTTAAAGTGGCATGAGCTGCCAAAATTCACACTTGTGTCATAATTTCTGAATTATACGTCTTGAGAAAAATAGTCTATAATTTCAACATTCTGTTTTAACGTCAAAATATCAACATTTTGGCAGCTCATGCCACTTTAAAGTACTGTTTTATCACAGGTACAACAGGTTCTTGGCACTACTGTGCAGCAGTGCATACATAATCTGCTTTGAATTGATAACAGTATTCTGCCTATCATCGTTTAAGATTGATGACGAATCTGTACAACAGCAAAACAAAATTTGACTAGTCATTGAATTTGCAAGCAGACTGTCAGGGATATCAAATACTGTTGTGATGGTAACAACTTCTAAGAATATATCACAGGTCGTCATCGGCTAACAGGTCAATGAGATTAGGTTGTCGGACCACCTTGTGAGTTTCTGTCTTACTCATCCTACTGGGTACTTACTCACTATCCACGAGTACGCTTTGTTCACTATCCACCAGTACCCTTTGTTTAGAACGTCACAAGTAGGCCTATATTGTCATTTTAACGATCACACATGTACATGTATATAAAGGTCTAACCTCTTTTTAACACAATTATAAACTTGTCTCCATGGTCATTTTAGACAAGAAGATTTTCCCGTGTGTTTTAGTGATCATAAATATATTAGACTACATGTGAAAATACCCATAAAGAAAAAAGTTTCACTCAAATCGCGAGTGGAAAGATTTTTTGTGAAAACCAGCGTCAGAAATGTACGCTGCAGATGTTTACTTTCTCAACAATCCTTCCAAAAGAAAAAATTTATTATTCAAAATCTGCAGTTATTTTAAATTTTACCGTACTATTCATTGATGGAATTTTAAGTTTATATTTGTTATGTTAAACGTTGTTATGACAAGAGGTATGAGCAACATAGGTTCATTATTATACAAACTAACGTTTATATTTGGTATTCGAATGAACGAGACGCTTGAGTTACTCTTTCCATAAACCTCTTCCCCCAGTTGCCTCATCCAGTCATTACCAGCATGTGTAATTCATTTATTATAGCTACCCTTATATCCCGTAAATGTGTATCAGTGTCTGGTGCGATGATTGCAACGGCAAATGTGATTGCATTATCATAAATGTCACTGGCTAATTTAGTTCTTTTTTTTATATATTTTGGCTATGAATTAACCATCTAGAATTTATTTTTACGTGTTATAGTATTATATCGAGCATCCATGTCGCCTCTCTTCCGATCCATGACTTAAACAACTTTTATTCGATCTTCACAACTTTTTGGAAGTCCATATCTAACGGCCAAACAAAGTATTTACGTCATGGCCAGACGGTGTGTTTGTTGGAGGGGGGGGGGGGGGGTTACGTCATCACATGTCACATTTTTGATCAATTCTCTCGCTTCCCATAATTTCTAGAGTTTTTATCCTTCCTTAAAAACAATTGTTCACTGTGGAAAGACTGCATGTGCAGAACTACATGTATGTTTGTCATCTCTATTCATAATATGGCGGCCATATTGGATTATGTAATATAATTAAAAATTCCATTCCGGTCTGTAAACTGATGAGATTTGATCCAGTTGGTACACACTCACTACCAAGTGGCGTGTCACCTTTCTTCGTAACAGGGATAGGTCTTATCTCCAAAGTTAATCCCTTATTTTGAGCCAATTCAATGGCCATATATTGTATATTGGCGTTTAATATTTTAAGAAAGGGACGGTAGGTATATGTGGCTTATACCAACGGGTTGTTCTTGTTGTATTTGTTACTATCTCAAGTTCAGATTGTCAGGGGAAGTCCAGCGTTTGATGTACCATGGAAAACTAACGGTTTGACGTAGAAATTTAAAAAAATCTAAGTAAAACCAGTAAGCCGTATTAAACGCAGGGCCCGCGGAGCGTTTTCGAGGGTAAGGTGGTGGCTAACTATCTAGGCCCTGGAAGTTTCCATGTTTTGGGGGATATTTATTGAAAATCTCAGAAATTGTTGGCCAAGAGATAACCGCGTCGGTCAATTCAAGAACAGTCCACACTCAAAGAAATAATTTAATTTAACAACATGGCAGAGTCCGGTAAAGGTTTTTGAAAGTTGGGTGTGAGGGGCTGACTATCCCTAACCAACAGGCAAAGGGTCAGGGGCCGCCTGGGCCCCGGAACCCCGAGACCGTAGATGGACGCAGATGTGTTCGGACGGTTTTCCTTGAGATAAAATTCATTGTATTTTTGGAGGGGTTTTAGAGAGGAATACTGACTCTGCAAAATTTTGAGTGGCATGAGCTACCAGAATTCACACTTTTTCCGCATAAACTAAATGATTCACGTCGATGACGTTGGAGTCCATGGCGTGTACGAACCGAAATAGTACACGTTCGAAAGTTAAACAGGATTTAAATAACCGGGACGAAAGTTCATTCATTTTAGGGCTAAGAAAGTTTAAAATACTACTTTCACGAGACTATTAGCACTAAAAAGCATATAAGTTGTCCTTCTTGAGAGAAATAGCCGATAATTTCAAAATTTGGTTTTGATGGAAAAATATGAACATTTTGGGCAGCTCATGCCACTTTAAGATTTTTTTCAGCCGACAGATCTTGGCAGCATCGCTGGTCAATCCAATAACAGCCAAATTCAGAGATGTCGATAATTGTGTTCATTATAGGCTCATAGACTTACTCGGATATTTCTATGCTTTATCAGCACTATAAAAAAGACAATGCTTTCTGTCTTTCACTTGTTTGCAAAACTATTTATTCGTTATTTTATACAGGGGAACGATTTTAGATGTTGTTTTATGAAAATGAAACAATATACCATTGACATGCCACCTGTGGGCGTATAGCACAGGGTCACAGATACCTTTACACTTCTGTTGGTACGAAACTAAAAACATTGCGTCTTCAGTGACAACATAATACTGTATGTACGAAAGGGTCATAGCCCCAAAAATTTAGATTTCCAGCGATTCTAACCCCCTAAAAACATCCTGATGTTGTACACATTTTCAGAGAGCATTTATATCTTGTAATCTGAAGGCCCGTTCTCACTGTGCGATTTGTCATGCAGACTTGTAGCATGCGATTCAAATGAATGCATTTAATTGGTTGACAAATCTTATTGGCCAATTAAAAGCATGCATTTTAATCGCATCTAAAGGTCCGCTCACACGGTGCGATTTGTCGTACTGACTTGTAGCATGCGATAAAAATGGATGTATTTGATTGGTTGACAAATCGTATCAACCAATTAAAAGTATCCATTTTAATCGCATGCTACAAGTCGGTACGAAAAATCGCACCGTGTGAGCGGGCCTCTACAAGTCGGTACGACAAATCGCGCGGTAAGAACGGACCTTAAAACATGCTGGCACCGAGAATACTTTTTGGACATTTATACACGCATAATACAGGTAAAATGTAACAGGCCTTCTTACGGTGGTCATAAATTGCTGATAAACATTAAACAACATTAACTCAGGGTTTTCCAAATGAGTCTGCGTTTCAGAATTTTTGACGGTTCAATCTATCCAGCAGGTCTTACACACGTGTTGTATGGAGTAACACAATCACGTTGGCATATCTGTAACCTTTTCCATTAATAACCACTGTTTGCTTGTCTTACCCACAAAGATCCCACAAGTGGAAACTTACACTAAAAGCTAATGGAAAGAAAATAGCAAGTTGAATCAAATGATTGCTGTATGCTTTTATCATTGCTTTTGGTCATTTGGCCATTTTCCAACTGTAATATATGAGTCAAGAGCCTTAGTAATCTTGAGAAACGGGGCACTTTTTATAGACGAAAACAATAATAACGTAAACTATTTGAATATGACTATCTTTAGTGGCATTTAGAAGGTGGTATAGATAAATAACGTAAGACTTTCGTATGGATAACACCCTTCCATTTATTTGAATATGGGAAAATATGGCACATTATAATTCGTGTAATAAAACAATTGCAGGGGTACGTATGGATTACAGAGCTACTTACAAAACCATTGTGTGTAACTTCTGACTTTTGATTTTGACCCAGGGTCATATATCAAATATCAGTCAATATTTGCAAAGCCTTATAATCAGAACTTCAGAAAGTACATTGGTACACGGTACATTGTGTTGACAACGAAGAGACCACCATCTCACATGTTTTGTCAGGCATTTTTTTCAATCCAAATGTCCGGCAGATAATTTTTCCAAATGTCATTGTATCATAAATTATGCATTGGCAGCGATAAGCCAATGTTCTTCCCACAATAATCCTCAAAATCACGGTTCATGTGTATGCAAAGTTTCATATAAAATGTTCATTTTTTCCAGAATGGCTGATACATACTCCTTCATTCTGGGGCAAACTAACATTCAAACACAATATACCACAACGTACTTGTGGTTCAAAGCTGCCATTCTTTGGAGAAATAACGGATGATTTCCCGGTTTCGTTTGACCTAATTAACTTAAAGGGGCACGAGCTGCCAAAATGTTGATATTTTGACGTTGAAACAGAATGTTAAAATTATCGGCTATTTTTCTCAAGACGTATAATTCAGAAGCTTTTTAGTGCTTCTAGTCTCGAGAATGTACGATAAAGCATTGTTTTGAACTAACTTGGGCTTAGAATGAATGAATGGTCGTCCCGGTTATTTAAATTTTGTTTACTTTTCGAACACTATTCCGGTTCGTAAAGGCCACATACTGTATGGATTTTCCTCATTCCAACGCCAATCATTTAGTTTTTCGATGGCCTTCAAAGCCTCTTACTGTCGCAACGATCAGAAATTATGAAAAAATGTGAATTTTGGCAGCTCATGCCACTTTAATATCAAAATTTGGGCGGCTCTTTCAAGATTATCTTAGTATAGACAGTCCCACAAAAACGATTTTGTATAATTGCATAATATCCCTTCAAAATGGCTATTCATACAAAATGGGGTGGATTTTCACTCAGTCGCCGTATTTGGAAGAGTTGCCAGTTACTCGCCGAAGGTCGGGGGTTTCAGATAAGTGAATTAATCTTGAGTGCGCCGTAAAACATCAATAAATCAATCAATCAAAATGGCTATCCATGGAAATTAATTGAGACCATTCTTCGGAACGGCTGCTTTGTGGAACTGTCAGTGTTATAATTTGGCATCTATTATGTTTGACTCTATTATATAGACCTATCGTGGTCCTACTAATACCAGTACAACATATTTGTTAGATGTAGACGAGTAAACGTTTCATGAAAGTTGCTAAATGGTTCTTGAAAAAGCCAATTCGTTATTGACACAATTGTCCAACCGATTATTGCACTGACTATAAAATACTTTATTATACATCATAGTATTCCAGAAAATTCTACTGACCAAGGCTAAGCTCCTGTCAGTCGTCAGCCTGATGAAATATCATAGGTTTGGTTTGTTACCTCTTTTAAACACAATTAGAAACTTGTCTCCATGATTATTTTAGACAAGAAGATTTTCCCTGTGCCCGTGTGTTTTTGTGATCATAAATATATATCTTATCCATTGTATTAGAATACTTGGGGAAGCTGTTAGCATTTGGGGACCCTCATTGATTAGAATCCATCTGCATATATTTCACACCAAACGCATTGTTTCACCGTGGCGTATGCATGCATTTGTATGGCGCTACACAAATGATTTAATTTAGCTGGAGAAAAATACATTTTAATTTCACCGTAAACCACTTTCCGCATCTAATCCGTTTAATTTCACCTGACCGTAGTTTGGACCAATGTGATTAAGTGCTGTGTTTTGAATGCAAGGTCATGATTTACTGCCCTGTTCTATTACACGCTTGTTCAGGGAAGAGGAAGGAAAGAAATTATATATCCCTCGGCCAGGGGTCAACAAACGTCCTATTGTCATTCGCCTCATATTTGTTTTGGTCGGTAGGATAGACAACTTTTAGAATTGATTCCACCAATACGTCGCGGGTTCGAATCCCACTCAGTCCAAAAAAATTGCTAAAATTTTCTGACTGGGTTTCACTCGAACGACCTATGTGGGATGGTTGTTAGTTACCACCGGAAGGTCGTGGGTTTCCTCCGGGCATAGAGTCCGGTTTCCTCCAACAATAAAACTTGCAACGCCGCCATATAGGCCTAAGTGAAATAATCTTGAGCGCGGCGTAAAACACCAAACAATCAATCAATCAATCTAGAATTTAACTGTCCAAATATTTATCTCTGCGACAAAATAGCTTTCCAAAATATGTAAATATCTATATATATTAAACGTTTCTCTGATATTAAGTTGGGACCAACCGAGTTTTGTTAAATCCACTAATGAAACAATGACACCCCCCCCCCCCCCCCCCCCACCCCCTTCCGACGCACGCGTACTAGCACACAACTTCTTCATTCTCGTCCTACTTTCCTATTTCGAATTCAATCTGTATAATGGAAATACGGCAATCTCTTGCGCTCTGATCGGTTCAAATAAAAAATGTATTAGGGCTCATAGATGTAGTTTCATGTAGAAATCCCATTTAAAAAACGTAATCAAGTACATCTTTGCTGGGGCAAACGCTGTTTATTTACCGCTGGCAGCTGGCGACAGACGTCAGGTGAAATAATCTACCAACTGTAGGTGTTATAAAAAGATATGCTTTATACGCAATCCAACTGTACCAACATGATATATGTGTAGAGGAACACATATCGCATAGATGCTCAATTACCAATTAAACCTTGGGTTCAATATTAACACGATTCTTTTATTACTCTTTGATAACTATCTTGGCCTCGTAATATGTGTTTTGTTCTAAGTTGCCCAATTATTATTGTGTTTTAGAGGTAATACAAAAGTGGGAAACTATATATATGTACAGTGTATATATTTATATATTTTGACGACGGAATCATATAGCCTTTTTATGACGTTCGAAATCATGATCTAGTCAGAAATTTATCACATACGATTGGTGTTTCATATCGTCAGTGGTCTATCTATTAGTACAAGATCTCAAATGAACAACTGTATATAATACCTGAATAAGTTCAGTTCATGATTGATCTCTTTAAATGTTGTTGTTCAAACTGTCTCAATTTAAATAAATTGTATGGGTTTCCCCGCATTTTGTGTTTAAGCAAAAAAGTTTATATGTACTCTCTTATTGCTGGTTTTAAAACAAAACGTTCTAAGATTGACAGAGAAGTCCTATGGCTCCCTATGATGGCTGGCTTGTATAGAACCTGCTGTATACCGAAAGCCGGAAATTCGATATGTTAGTTCTGTTGAAACAAACCTACTTTCAGCAACCGGTAACCATGGATACCATGCTCTGGTACATATAGAATCGACTGCCGGATTCTGACAGTTGTAGCTACCTTGTGACTCTGCCCATGCCATAAGTAATAAGGTGTAACAGAACTGCCAACGTTTGAAGAGAGGTCTTAACAATTTTGACCTTGTCCAACAGTTGTTTTGCTTCAAAATTCCTTAGGGTATATATTTGGGTGGGTTAAAACTAACGTATTATATGTTTATTGTCATCTGATAAGGAATCATACAATATATTTAGATTTATTTTAAGGTAAAGGTGTAATGTTTCTATTTCACTTTGATTACTGTGCGCTTTTTACTTCAATAGGCCTATAGCTATTTGGTTCATGTTGGTTTCAATCTCGGATTGCACCCGTCCTCCGATATCTAAGCTTTCAGAAGTCTTTACGATGAAGGGGGAATAACTCAGTGATAATGTCTTTCTCGAGCGGGGCATTGGTGCTTACCCATTAGTCTCTCTTTATTATATTGGTGGTGAAGTTGACAAAATTTTTAATTTTTCTATCCATTCAGATTGTATGGAAAACATTTCAGTTCATATAAAAACTAATCCCCCTTTATTTCTTTTCGGAAGGAACCATATGCACTCTATTGTCGGATATTATTTAAATAACCCGGACAAACATTCATTTTGTCCTGTTCATAAGTTGTTCAGAGTTTCTACATCTATTAAAGGAAATCTTCATATAATATAATATGCACTTCGTTAATGAAATGCCCAACTCTTTTGTTAAAATCTGTTTCAATTAAGAATATCAATATTTTTTCAGCCTTTTACTTGGAATGGTAAAGCATAGTAGAGCTTCTTTGTGTGACTGTCACTTCCTGAGACAGATCTACTTAGTCCCTATAGGCCTACATGTAAAACAACTAATGGTGTAGGAGCTATATGCATATTGCCATGTATCCCTTAAAGAATTTAATACCATGCGAGTTTTTAAAAACAATTAGCTCAAGTTAAATAGGCCCTACTACGATTTGGTGTATTCATTTCATAACCGCACATGTAGGCATAATTATACTATCCAGAAACGTGAAAGAACGTAGTTATTTAAAGGTCCGTTATCATTGTGCGATTAGTCGTACAGACTTGTAGGATGCGATTAAAATACATGCTTTTATTGGCGATATGATTTGTCAAGTAATGCATCTATTTGAATCGCATGCTATAAGTCGGTACGACAAATCGCACAATGAGAACGGGCTTAAGGGCAGTTTTGGATAAATACTCAACTCACTTTAATCATCGCTGTTTTACGGACGTGATCAGCTAACATGTTTTATATTTCAAATCGCACATGTCGTGAGAACGGGCCTTAAAGGCAGTTTTGGATAAATACTCAACTCACTTTAATCATCGCTGTTTTACGGACGTGATCAGCTAACATGTTTTATATTTCAAATCGCACATGTCGTGAGAACGGGCTTAAGGGCAGTTTTGGATAAATACTCAATTCACTTTAATCATCGCTGTTTTACGGACGTGATCAGCTAACATGTTTTATATTTCAAATCGCACATGTCGTGAGAACGGGCCTTAAAGGCAGTTTTGGATAAATACTCAACTCACTTTAATCATCGCTGTTTTACGGACGTGATCAGCTAACATGTTTTATATTTCAAATCGCACATGTCGTGAGAACGGGCCTTAAAGGCAGTTTTGGATAAATACTCAATTCACTTAATCATCGCTGTTTTATGGACCTGATCAGCTAACATGTTTTATATTTCAAATCGCACATGTCGTGAGAACGGGCCTTAAAGGCAGTTTTGGATAAATACTCAATTCACTTTAATCATCGCTGCTTTACGGACCTGATCAGCTAACATGTTTTATATTTCAAATCGCACATGTCGTGAGAACGGGCCTTAAAGGCAGTTTTGGATAAATACTCAATTCACTTAATCATCGCTGTTTTATGGACCTGATCAGCTAACATGTTTTATATTTCAAATCGCACATGTCGTGAGAACGGGCCTTAAAGGCAGTTTTGGATAAATACTCAATTCACTTAATCATAGCTGTTTTACGGACGTGATCAGCTAACATGTTTTATATTTCAAATCGCACATGTCGTGAGAACGGGCCTTAAAGGCAGTTTTGGATAAATACTCAATTCTCTTAATCATCGCTGTTTTACGGACGTGATCAGCTAACATGTTTTATATTTCAAATCGCACAGTGAGAACGGGCTTAAGGGCAGTTTTGGATAAATACTCAATTCACTTAATCATCGCTGTTTTACGGACCTGATCAGCTAACATGTTTTATATTTCAAATCGCACAGTGAGAACGGGCTTAAGGGCAGTTTTGGATAAATACTCAATTCACTTAATCATCGCTGTTTTACGGACCTGATCAGCTAACATGTTTTATATTTCAAATCGCACAGTGAGAACGGGCTTAAGGGCAGTTTTGGATAAATACTCAATTCACTGGGATTATCGCTGTTTTATGGACCTGATCAGCTAACATGTTTTATATTTCAAATCGCACATGTCCTGAGAACGGGCCTTAAAGGCAGTTTTGGATAAATACTCAATTCACTTAATCATCGCTGTTTTATGGACCTGATCAGCTAACATGTTTTATATTTCAAATCGCACATGTCGTGAGAACGGGCCTTAAATGCAGTTTTGGATAAATACTCAATTCACTTAATCATCGCTGTTTTACGGACGTGATCAGCTAACATGTTTTATTTTTCAAATCGCACATGTCGTGAGAACGGGCCTTAAAGGCAGTTTTGGATAAATACTCAATTCACTTAATCATCGCTGTTTTACGGACGTGATCAGCTAACATGTTTTATATTTCAAATCGCACATGTCGTGAGAACGGGCCTTAAAGGCAGTTTTGGATAAATACTCAATTCACTTAATCATCGCTGTTTTATGGACCTGATCAGCTAACATGTTTTATATTTCAAATCGCACATGTCGTGAGAACGGGCCTTAAAGGCAGTTTTGGATAAATACTCAATTTACTTTAATCATCGCTGCTTTACGGACCTGATCAGCTAACATGTTTTATATTTCAAATCGCACATGTCGTGAGAACGGGCCTTAAAGGCAGTTTTGGATAAATACTCAATTCACTTAATCATCGCTGTTTTACGGACGTGATCAGCTAACATGTTTTATATTTCAAATCGCACATGTCGTGAGAACGGGCCTTAAAGGCAGTTTTGGATAAATACTCAATTCACTTAATCATAGCTGTTTTACGGACGTGATCAGCTAACATGTTTTATATTTCAAATCGCACATGTCGTGAGAACGGGCCTTAAAGGCAGTTTTGGATAAATACTCAATTCTCTTAATCATCGCTGTTTTACGGACGTGATCAGCTAACATGTTTTATATTTCAAATCGCACAGTGAGAACGGGCTTAAGGGCAGTTTTGGATAAATACTCAATTCACTTAATCATCGCTGTTTTACGGACCTGATCAGCTAACATGTTTTATATTTCAAATCGCACAGTGAGAACGGGCTTAAGGGCAGTTTTGGATAAATACTCAATTCACTTAATCATCGCTGTTTTACGGACCTGATCAGCTAACATGTTTTATATTTCAAATCGCACAGTGAGAACGGGCTTAAGGGCAGTTTTGGATAAATACTCAATTCACTGGGATTATCGCTGTTTTATGGACCTGATCAGCTAACATGTTTTATATTTCAAATCGCACATGTCCTGAGAACGGGCCTTAAAGGCAGTTTTGGATAAATACTCAATTCACTTAATCATCGCTGTTTTATGGACCTGATCAGCTAACATGTTTTATATTTCAAATCGCACATGTCGTGAGAACGGGCCTTAAATGCAGTTTTGGATAAATACTCAATTCACTTAATCATCGCTGTTTTACGGACGTGATCAGCTAACATGTTTTATTTTTCAAATCGCACATGTCGTGAGAACGGGCCTTAAAGGCAGTTTTGGATAAATACTCAATTCACTTAATCATCGCTGTTTTACGGACGTGATCAGCTAACATGTTTTATATTTCAAATCGCACATGTCGTGAGAACGGGCCTTAAAGGCAGTTTTGGATAAATACTCAATTCACTTAATCATCGCTGTTTTATGGACCTGATCAGCTAACATGTTTTATATTTCAAATCGCACATGTCGTGAGAACGGGCCTTAAAGGCAGTTTTGGATAAATACTCAATTTACTTTAATCATCGCTGCTTTACGGACCTGATCAGCTAACATGTTTTATATTTCAAATCGCACATGTCGTGAGAACGGGCCTTAAAGGCAGTTTTGGATAAATACTCAATTCACTTAATCATCGCTGTTTTACGGACGTGATCAGCTAACATGTTTTATATTTCAAATCGCACATGTCGTGAGAACGGGCCTTAAAGGCAGTTTTGGATAAATACTCAATTAACTTTGATCATCACTGTTTTACGGACCTGATCAGCTAACATGTTTTATATTTTTATACCTACATTATGAAAGACAATATGCTTGTCATTTTGTTAAAATACCTCTATAGCTGAACCATTAAACTCAAATGAAGGTGTATATTTGTGTGTAATTCTCCTTTTGCAACCAATGGAACCAAATACAAAGTTAGTAATGTACTCTATTATGAAGTTTATGAAACACCATCACAGTTTGGATCAATTGTCAAGGTTTTCTATTGAAGCCCAGGTTAATTTGTCCACCTAAATGTCATGATAACTCATGCATAGGTCTTGACAATATGTACCACCAATATCACGCCTTTTTCAGTTGTTCGTCAATATTTGGTTCCAGAAAGTAAGAGCATTTCCCTTCAGTCGTGAAGATTTTGAAGTGTATGACTAAGATTAAAATCACAACGTTGTACAAGTCATAAAAATCAGAGCAGACTGGTATTTTTTTAAAAATCGCCAAGATTTTTGTTTAGTATCGTTGGAGAAGAAACATCATACCTTATATAATTTGTATTTACAAGTATTTTCTTTTTCTATCAAAATGCGATAGGCGACGTAAAAGTACCTAATACCCATATAACAGCGGCGTTATTAATTCGATAACCAATATATATTATCAGTGACTTGTTCAATCAATATTTCAAACGGATAGGTTTCCTTTGATTGTATTAGAATTATACGGAATCGTATCTATTTATTCCACAAGAAAAGATTAATTTTACCGACTCCTTAAAATGGCATGAGCTGCCAAAATGTTGATATTTTGACGTTAAAACAGAATATTTTTCTGAAGACGTATAATTCAGAAGCTTTTAAGTGCTTCTAGTCTCGAAAATGTACGATAAAGTATTGTTTTGAACTAACTTTGGCGTAGAATGAATGAATGGTCGTCCCGGTCATTTAAATTTTGTTTACTTTTCGAACACGTTTTCGGTTCGTACAGGCCACATACTGTATGGATTTTCCCCATTCCAACGCCAATCATTTAGTTTTTCGATGGCCTTCAAAGCCTCTTACTGTCGTGACGATCAGAACTGATGATGAAAAAGTGTGAATTTTGGCAGCTCATGCCACTTTAATCATATAAATCAGTTGTTTTCCAAATTTGATTAATGAGACTGCATTCCACTTTTCATGGCAGCATTGCCAGAATTAGTTAGCATGTAATCGGGTTTTATGTCTCGGTCGGAAACCACCGACCTTCTACGGGGCCTTCACAAAGCAATCTTAGCTTTAGATGATTTTAATTATCAACGGCAACATATACCTTACACATGGGTTGCCATGGTAGTTAAGATCACTCTTAGCTAAGATTGTTTTGTGAAAGTGGGCCCTGGCTCTTAGTGTACACTTGTAAAGTTCATTATAAATAAAACCAAATTGTCTACGTACGTTTGTTGGATGACTAAAATATGACCAATCTATGATTCACAAATAAAAAGTGTATCTGATTCAATGATGAGGTGTGGGCAGATATGATGGATGAAGTGTGAAGGTTGTTTAGAAACCTGTCTTCTTCATTCTAATTGCTATATTTCTATACAGCCGTGAATAAGTCCCTGAGTTATTTTAAACTCTCAAGTCGGACTCGGGTTTTTTTCTTCTCTCACTAACACTGTGGGCACGGGCGGAACGTGAGCCAAAGCTTAGGCGCGAGACTTAACCTTTACATCATGTAACATCTCATTGTATCTCTCTCTCTATCCCCCTTTCGTCTTAACCCGAGAGAAGGGAATTGTAAAATGTCGAGTCGGTATTAAGGTTGTTAAGTGTTTGGAGAACTTGTGATAGATGGGCAGGTGGAGTTGGAAATGGGCCGATTGAACTTTGGTAACTGGTGATGATCGAATGGCTGGAGAGTCCTACAGAAATGGGCCAGTGGCCAGTTAAAGAACATAAAGGCTATTTTCGATACAGTTCTTCGCTTAACTACCACTAATCTAAGGTTTTGTTTCTCAAGGATCCTCCAGTCTGAAGGAAAGTTTTAACTGACAAAAAGTCGTCTATAAAGGTTTCTTCTGTGAATACTATCTGGTCTCGAGCGTATGGTTGTAACATGTTCGGATAATACAATTCCAGATGGTACAGAAATAGCATGTGCCATGTAGAAAACATCTCCACGTTGTATACGGCAAATACAGAATCGCCTGATATTCTTAGTGAATTACACATCATGTTATAACTGAGAACAAGTCAGAAAGTTCTTTCCCCATGGGTAACTCATGTGGGTGTGACCGGTCCAAACGGAATACTCGGGGAGGCAGATCACCAAAGGTTTGTGACGCAGGTATCATCGTAGTAATGACTTTATGATAGTTTTTTTTTACTGTACTGGATTTCACTGACATCCTTTCTTTAATGTTACTCCCTAATTCGTTATGGGCTCCATGTTGTAAATATTTAGTTTAGATCGGAAATACCAGACGAGATAAGGTATGCTTTAGTATATATTGCGGAACTTCTTACATCGAGATTGCGAATGAATATTACTGTGAGTAAAACGGCGATGGTTTTTATGTTCTGGGAATAATTAATTTTTATATTCAAGAATTCGGACCAATATTTGGTTTTCTATATTCTGGCATCTCAAAGCTTTGTATGGCATTTTAATAGGATGTTGTCATAAAATCAATTAACGTCTTTGTGCATCGAGAGGAATACTTTATCTTTGTGAACCATTTAAAAACTGCCATATAGTAACCCACGTTATATAATTCAAAAATCGTTCTTAACGGACATGTATTTTTATTATACGGTGAAGAAGTACTTATGGATATATAACAACTTTTTGGTTTATTGGGTGACAACGTTTCCATGTAGATCTTACATCGTTATCAAAGTCAATAAACCCAATAAACCAAGCAGTTGTTATCCATTGGTAATTCTTCACCTTATTGTAACCTTTCAACTTCTAAATGCCATTAAATGTATTTTTATTGTCCAATATAATTTCAATTGCCTGCGGAAATGATTTTCGACCATTAAGCTTATTTTAGAGGTTGGCCTCGCTGTATGTGGACAACAGCTAGATTTATTAGAACTGTATCAAATGACTTAAAACTTAGAAAACATTTTGATCGAAAATTTAAACAAAAATACATATTTGTTTCTTATCACCGATTTGATGGGAGTTTGTTTAGGGACATACCAGAGGATTGACAGATCTATAATTTGAGTGTTGATAGTATCCTTTTTTAATTTGTCTTGCATAGACCGATGTTCAGCAGGGGAATGCCTGCCGGAGATAATTAAGCGTGGAAAAAATTGGGAAAAAATAACTGAAAAATATAAGACTGGTAATATGCCGCATGTTCTTTGTTGATTAAAGGTTATCATAATGATAAAAAAAACTTTAAGACATCACCACGCAGTTAGTTGTTTGTGAACAACACGAGCTTGCTGGTGTCTTCGTTAAATATAACTGTTACACTTGACGAAGACACCGGTATAGATGTCGAAAGCTCGTGTTGTTCACAAACAACTAACTACGTGGTGGTGTCTTAATTTTTTTATCATTATTATGGAACCCACGTTTAAAGAGAGTTTCAAGCATTTCTTACAAAAGTATTCTTGTTGTGTTTGTATCTGAATTTTTTTATCATTATTATGGAACCCACGTTTAAAGAGAGTTTCAAACATTTCTTACAAAGGTATTCTTGTTGTGGTTGGATCTTAATTTTTTATCATTATTATGGAACCCACGTTTAAGAGAGTTTCAAGCATTTCTTACAAAGGTATTCTTGTTGTGTTTGTATCTTAATTTTTTTATCATTATTATGGAACCCACGTTTAAAGAGAGTTTCAAACATTTCTTACAAAGGTATTCTTGTTGTGGTTGGATCTTAATTTTTTATCATTATTATGGAACCCACGTTTAAGAGAGTTTCAAGCATTTCTTACAAAGGTATTCTTGTTGTGGTTGGATCTTAATTTTTTATCATTATTATGGAACCCACGTTTAAAGAGAGTTTCAAACATTTCTTACAAAGGTATTCTTGTTGTGGTTGGATCTTAATTTTTTATCATTATTATGGAACCCACGTTTAAGAGAGTTTCAAACATTTCTTACAAAGGTATTCTCGTTGTGGTTGTATTTGTAGATTCGGAAGAAGAGTAAGGCACACAGTGCTGGAGTTCTGGAAGGAGATGAGGTGGTTATTGTCAATGGAAAGACCGTCGAGGGACAAACTCACATCGCCACAATGGAAATGGTGGATTCGGGAGATACGCTACAACTCGGATTGAGGAGGTAGTTTTACAAACATTTTAACATTTTATAGCAGCATCTGAGATGATCAGTTTAAAGTCCAGGAGCCTGTTTCACAAAGCGGCGTAGATGTATTTTTTGCGTAACTTCCATACTAACGTATCCCTACAGTAAGGGTTGCTATGGCAGTTATGTGAAAACTTACGCTACGCCGCTTTGTGAAACAGGGTCCAGGTTTTTCTCCCAGCACATTTCCACACGCTCATGATAAATATCGGCATATAAGTGAAATTTTCTCGAGTGTAGATTAAAATAAACAATTAACAAATAAACAATTAGTTGACGAGTATGCGTCTTCAAATAGGCAACGTGCATAAAAAGCTATTTAAACCATTTCAAGAGGATCACCCTTGTTCCTTGGCTTTTGCGCTTGCCATGGGTGTTGAAACTATAAAGAGCTGTTAATGGGTAAATGATTCAAATCTAAGAAGGGGCCCGAATCTGGTGGCTTGAGGTAATCGGGCCGTATGGATAGAATAGTTAATAGTAATAGTCTACTTGATCGTTCTTGGTTTTCTTCTGGAACAGACGTAGTGCAATATTTCAAAGAGATGTAAAAAATCTGAACAAATGTACAGATTACGCAGCGAACACAGGCATATAAACCATAGCCTTATATTTACTAACTATAATCATTTTATTTTGTTATTTCAGGGGTGGCTCTCCAAAGCAGGCCCAGCCAAAGGCTCAAGTCCGGCCACAGCAACCAGCTATGGTACAAAAGGAAGAGCAGACTGGAACATACAGTGAAACATTGCTTGGACAAGAGGCAAAGTTGGCAAAGGAAGATCGTAAAGTTGGAGAGATTAGGATTGAAGAAAACGGTAACCTGCCTAATGAAAGAATTGTTCCTGTTGCTAAACAGCAAGTGGAATCCACACAATCGACAGGTTCTTTTATATACCAGCCACCGCAATCTAACACAACTAACCCTATTATCACCAACGGAACATCGCTTATTGACGACGCCTTATCCAAACTGGAAACTTTCCCAAAAGTAACGGATGCTTTTGCTACGAGCAGTGAAAGCTTTCAACAGGCAAGTATAGCCAATCAGCAGGTGACCTCGAACTTCCCTACTGAAACTGTGACAGCAGAGTTAAGAGAAGATTGTAAGGAAAACATAGCTCCTGTAATATACAGTGATTATAGTAGTGTCAGTAGAGCACCTCCTTCTATTCCCACTTTCCACGTTAAGCCCGTGGATGTGAATAAATCTATATGGCAGCCTGGTGGTTCCTCGACAGGAGCGAGACCCAACCAACAACAACAGCGAGGCCCGTCTATGATAGACTTTCAAAAGAACAAATTTCAAAAGTCGGCTCCTCCTCCACCCAAGCCTAAGCCAAAACCTAGTCGACAAAAACAACCAGCAGGCCCGGAGCCATTTCAACCCCTTCGTCAAGTACAGCAGTCGCAGAATTTCCATCCCGCTCCACCTGATGACAATTTGATTGTCAGCCCAAAGCATCACCGGAAAATGCCACACATATTTGGCCCACCTGTCACAATTAGTATTGACCCATCAGAGGAAAGAGATAGCGATAGCGACTCCAGTATCATAGGAAAAAGTAAGTACACCTACATGTACTCCCAACAACAGTTTTTCGTCTTCCATTGTTTCTTTGAGTTATTAACATAGGATGTACAGTATACAGAATTTCTCATTGAAACTTTGCCAACCCGTGCCAGAGTTAAAGGGCACCAGCTAATAACAAAAATACCTACCTTTGACAGGAAAAGCTGGTGTTTCCTAGTTTCTGAAAGCTTGGCATTTTTGTTCTGGTATCAACAAAACGCTGTAAGAATGCATGGCTCGGTTTGAGGAAGGAATATAAAAGACTGCATCTTGACGCACTGGCCTTTGTCTAATTTTCTTGAAGCCCAACGCTTTATTCTATCTTTATCTATACTCTAGTTATATACTTAAGAATATTTGGGATTTTTTTTTAATTTCAGAAAAACTATTCTCCGACTCGGCATTTTACGATGATCCCAATGCTGTCTATCCAACTATTGATGAACAGATGAAATTATGTAAAACGATTGCACTTTCTTTGACGTCTGACGCTAATAAAAGAGCTAGAGGTGCTAGAATGTTCGCTAAAAGACAAAAACGTGCCCCGAAATGGATTCATGAGGGTCACATGGATATGTCGTCATCTGGTGGGGATGTCGGTCACTTGGATGACCTGGAGAGTGAATTATCTCCAGACGATGGTGGAAACAAACCATTATTTTCCTTTAAGATACCCAAAGTAGCCCAGCAGAAACACGAGCCCGGTAAGATGAGTTTGTCACAAGATGAGTTTGAGAGACTCCGGTTGGACAAACATAGATGTGAACATAAAACTGTATCTCCTAACACGTGCTTTAACCTGGTCTCTGATCTTACTTCGGCCAAAGGCAGAGGTGCTAAAATTTTTGAAAAACGCAGAGCAAAAGCTGAAGAGTGGGTAGTTGATAGCAGCAATGTGCCCAAAAGCGCCAAGCCCTCCCCTCTTAGTCCCGGGACTGGACGATTGGCTGACATGCTCCATAGTCCACCCAAACCACAAAAGTCACCATGGGAAGCGGCCCTTGAAAACCCTTATGGCAATGTGGACGCTGCCTTTCAACATCTAAGTGAATATGAACGTATGCAGTTGTTAAATAACAATCCTCTTCCTGAGCCTATTCCCGTACCTATGCACAGTAAGCTACCCCCTGGTGAACAAGCTTCGCTATTACAAGGGCCTAATTTCAACAGGACGGCTAAAGGTTGGATGCCATCGACCGACGGCACACCCAGTAAGTTCATCATTTGGTTTGCAGCCTTCTTGTCTGATTATTTCAGTTATATATTTATGAACACTAAAACACACGGGCACAGGGAAAATCTTCTTGTCTAAAATAACCACGGAGACAAGTTTCTAATTGTGTTAAAAAGAGGTATATCATTTAGACCTTTATACCCCATAATATTCCAGTTATATATGTTGATTTAACATTGTGAGCCAAAGTTAAGGTCATTTGTAATGATATTAAGAGACGGGAAAGGAGGCAATGGTATAAAGGAAGCCTTGAAGCTTTGCTGATCAATGACATCCATTGGGAGTGAAGCAAACACTCAGCTATCTCCAAGTCTGACCTTATCATATCTTTTTACTGGCAGGTCTAATTCTTATCATTTAATGACTTTCGTTTTAAATCGCACATCTATGTACTTTGATTGATATCGTTATGACCAAGCTACTTGTATATGCTGTCGTCCTATTTGGCTTGAGATCAGAATGTTTTGTTTTCTTTTTGGTGGAGGGGGGGGGGGGGGGGGGCGGTAACCTGCGTATCATGTTAGAGAATTGCTTTGAAAAAAAGACGTAAGGTCTAACTCCGTTAATATGCTTTTTTTTTCTCTGCAGCTGAGGATCTTGGAGTCGACTATTCTCGGCTGAATAGAAAGACGAGTTTGCCAGAGCAGCCTTATACCGGTCGTCAGCCAGGACAATATCGTGATTACAACCCCAAGCCCAAAGCCTGGAAAGCACCGGAAGCTTATAATGCACCTCATTCGTTACAACAGGAACAACAACGATCTTATTCCCATAGAAACTCCACCTCATCAGTGTCTTATAACCAAAATGGCGGGAGGTGGCCATCCTCTCAGGTTTCGAACTCATATGGCTACGACTCCCACATGATGGGACAGCCACAATATGGCGGCTTTAATCAACAACAACAAACATTGTACGGTACAGATCTGTGATTCAACATTCATGCTTCGAAGTGAACGTTTGCTGCCCCTTTGATTGCAATATTTCAATATTGTATAGTTCTTAATAACCCCGGTATTTTGGTGATGACACACGGAGTTTGATAACATATACTGGTGATTTCATTTTATGGAGTCAGTCTTTGTGTATCAAAATGTTTTCATCAAGAAAAATTCCCATCACTTATACTTGGCATGTATCCAGCGCACTCCTTTATTCCCTTCTCCAGACTCAGTCAAGGAAGGGCCTTAAATCATTGGAAACTGGAACTAATGTATTCTCTGTTGAAATCGACCTTGACCTAGTATCTTGATGAAGCAGTGTTTGTTGTAGTCATGGAAACAAACTGAGTTGAAGGTAGATTTCAGGTGTAAAGCAGTATGTTACTTGACTTGTTGGAGATAGATCACATGTTTAAGATCTGCGCGGGATAGAGAGATAGATGTTCTATTCCTGGTGCCTTATTTGGCTGGCTATCTCTTGGCACACGACTCTATTGGAGTAAGGCAGAGGGATCGTGTTACATACAAGATGTACAGTATAACATATAGAACGGGTTCTACCGAAGAACTATAACTATCTCCAATCAAAAACTTATAGAAACATATGCAAGTGTTCTAGTCTATAGAGAAAAGCTGAAATATCATAAAATTGTAAAATAAATTTTAATAATCTCTCTGTCAACTTGGAACACGCTTGGTGCGTAATGGTACACATAAGCTCATGCATACAGTTGAGCAAAATTCTTATTGTACATAAAGCGTTCGGTGAAAATATTTTTGTGTAATTAATATTATACTAGTTTATCTTATTTGCTGAATGAACGGGTTAAATTTTAATGTTACGATTTGTTTAGAAGTGTGTTACGAGTATAATCCAAACCAGCATCTTCAATAGAGATGAGCCACTCATATCATGGTTTGATAGAAACTCTGATTTCGTATTTTCGGTAAGATGCACAAAAAAAGAAGAATTTTACATTTATTTCATATGCTCATTATTTGGACGTGATATCATTTTATTTAATTATAGAAATTGCTTTGATAGAAAATTCATATTTTCCAATGCAATTTTGTACCATGATTTTAAGTGTTAAACCAAATAGACAATGATGTGAATTTGATATGTTTATTCCCTCCCCTGAAAAAATCGAGATTTTGTTGTTGACATTTTTTCTAACTTTCCCAATTTTTAAATGTTGATGATTTAATTCAAATACCATTGGCTTTGTCCCTTGGCCTGTTTATATATATATGGCAATACCGTTTGGACTTCACATCGGAAATAGTTTTTCACGGATTGTTCATATAAAACAATCTATGTTAATTTCACTTTTTGACAGGTCATATATCCATGCCCATTCATCAGCTGTTATTAACTTAACCGATTATTATGACGTCAGATAGAATGAAGTTCTATCGTTTACTAATAGCAATGTTTCTTTCTTTCAAATCTTTCGATGGAACATTTGTCATTTGGGTTTATTTGTGGTTTGGTTTGCATCAGACAGTATGACTTCGGCGAATGACGCAGGTGATGCTCTTATCGTTAACTTCACACTGTAGTGATTTTACAAATGCCAAAAAACTTTACCAAAAAAAAGGGTGTGCAAGTTTAGTATTGGAAATAAATCGATTATTTGTGAGATTGAATTCTGTCTTGTTCCTCTTGTGCAATTTTTGATTGTGATGAATTATAGCTTCATTTATTTGAACAAGTTGGTTTGGTTTGAAAGTTGAACATCAAAAAACATCTGACATAAAATAATAGTACCCTCATTATGTTTGGAAAAATACAGCAAGATTTATTTTCGTGTTATACTTTATGAAATGGCTCACTTGCTAAGTAAAACACGATGAAAAATACATATCATTGCGTTTTACTTATTAAACCGGCTATATTTTGATCTCAGAAACACTATGGAAATGCGATGGTAAAGCGATGGTAAATATTCATCATCGCGTTTTTATCGTGTTTCTCAGTTGAATAAAGCTTGGTTCTATACGTATTTTGCGATAGAAATTAGGATTGAAAGGATTATCACTGCAACTTACTTTATGGACTGGGTTTTGAAAGAAAATCACAAACACGATGGAAACGCGATGGTAAAGCGATGGTAAATATTAACCATCGCTTTACCATCGCATTTTTATCGTGTTTGTGAGTAAGATTGAAAGAAGATTTGAAAGTAAAATGCGATGTCCCTTCTCGGCCATCATAATTAGAGGACTCTCATCTCATTCAACTTAAAACAGTTGCTGTGGTAGCGTGTTTTTTTCTTCGGAAACATCATACGTTGAAAGCTAAATCATAGCGGAAATATATGTCCAAAAAAATTATAAATCTCAATCGAATAGTTTATTTAAATTCGTTTATTCGAACACAGGTAATGCTGTGTTTCCACGGACTTGCGTGGAATCATCTATGTAAGTAAACTTCCCAGTGTCTTCTTAATGGCATCAGTACACAATTAATTTTCCATTTGCCATAATGTTAACGTTTGGCTCTGTCACTCGGTTAGAAACATTCGCCCAGCTAAAAGCCCTGGTGGAAACTCGGAACCACCCTAGAGAAGTCTGCAGTTAAAATCTTGACAGACCAATAAGGGAGAAATCTCAAGATTTTCACTTCCGAAGGGGACAGGGGTGCAGACGACACAAGTCACATTGTTGTCAGGGGCCCAATCACCCCCACGTCAGACAGCTCAATCCGCCACTTTTATTCAATCTTCACCTTTCATATATTTTTTTAGACAAACTACTACTTCATTGAGTCACATGAATACTCAAAAAAGTAGTCCTGGCTTATTGGAAGTCCCACTAAACAATGCCCAAAGATATCAACCGAAATCTAGGAACTTCATTCGCGAGATCCGAGACCGGGCTAATCCTAATAGTGGACTTGCTCCTAATATCGAACAAGTGAAAAGGTCACTCGGCATCCGGAGCAATTCTCGGCTGTCTTCGATAGTTTCCGGTCGATTTTGACATGAACGTAAATCCCCGAAGTTACCTAAGTGGTTCGCTCTGGTTGGCTGTTTTCCTAGAAGGCCTTTTTGCTTCTCGCCTGTGTACAACGACAATCTAAATGTGTTTTCAGTCAGAACGGTTTGATTATGTTCAGTTCAATACTGTCTGTATGATGTATAGGAAGAAAAAAAATTACGGTTTTATGGGAAAAGAACGAAACTGGCTTATTAATTGCTGTTTCAGATGTTCGTCTCATTCAATATTATCGAATTTATAAGTTCCACAGCGTATGCTGACCTGACTGAGGTAGTATTTAGAAGTAATTTTGGTCTCGTTTTAATTAATGAATTTACATCCCAGTTATTTAAATTTTGTTTACAATACGCAACTAGTTTCACGACTTACGTGCTTGTGTTATAGGTGTAGTCAGAAGTATTTTGCAATCAATTTCGAACCTTAATTCTCTGGCCGCTAGGAAATTATAGCAAATGTTCAATTTTGGTAGCTAATCCAACTTTGAGGTGACTTTAATTTATTACCAAAAGTAACCTTTCTGTTATTGTAGACATGTGGATATGGACACAAAGTGTAATTCACTGTTGGTTTGCCGGCTTGGGTCAGAATGGCTCAGCTATAACACAATGTTTGTCAGTTAATAAAAGACGCGTGGGAAGATGGACAAAGTGATTGATTGATTGATGTTTTACGCCGCACTCAGGATTATTTCACTTATATGATGACGTTGACATAAAAAATGAATATTGTGATTAAAAATACATTAAAGTTAATTTTAAAGACTATCTTCGTCGGGTTTTGAAACAGGTTTTAATTCGAAATCTCGCTTCATAGCCTCGCGATCTCGTTAAGATGTCGCGACCTTCTGCATGTCTGATACATGGATTTCGCAATTAGAAGTATGAATGCTTTTCCATCAATGCTCGCGGGTTCGAATCACACTCAGACCAAATAAAAGGTCATGGGTTTCCTCCCCCACTATAGATCTGGTAACCTAATGAAATATCATAGGTTTGGCTTGTTACAACAATTTATGAGGTATAAAAGTTTAAATGATATACCTCTTTTTAACACAATTAGAAACTTGTCTCCATGGTTATTTTAGACAAGAAGTTTTCCACTGCGCCCGTGTGCTTTAGTGATCATAAATATAGATCTGGCAATGTGTGGCGTAAAACATCAATCAATCATGCAATCACTTTTTAGGTTTTTATCTTTAGAGCATTTTAAAGAATATAGCTTGATTTATACAGTGCTTCAAATCGGTTAGGGTGTCTCCGTGGCTCAGTAGGTATAGAGCGATGGACTTCCACTAATTGGTCGCGGGTTCAAATCCCACTCAGTCCAAAAAAAAAATTGGAAAATTTTCTGACTGGGCTTTAACTAGAACGACCTACATGTATGTGGGATGGTGGTCAGTTACCACCGGAAGGTCGTGGGTTTCCTCCGGGCATAGAGCCCGGTTTCCTCCTACAATAAACCTGGCAACGTCCCTATATAAGCGAAATAATCTTGAGCGCGGCGTAAAACACCAAACAATCAATCAATCAAATTGGTTATGTTTGGTTACCTGCAGATAACCCACGGAAGTTTAGATAATTTTATAATCTTTTGCTATTTTAGCAAAATTCTGCTTATTGGTATTGTACAACTTGTGTAGGATGATTTTAAAGTGTATTCTCTCTGTAGGATGATTTTAAAGTGTATTCTCTACCAAAATGCTGGAGAAATATAATTAGGAAATTAAGTGAAAATCAGATGCTTTTAAATCATACCGGTCTTGGGAATGTAGGTTCATATAAGGGTTAAAACTAACTTCCTGCTAAAATAACTAAACATCCATTCAGATTCAATTATTTTGATCACTTTCTCTTTGTGATCAATGAATACTTTTATCATTTAGCCGTTAAAAAAAGTTCGATCATTCGAGCCATTTTAGGCTAATGCTAAACTGTTTTATTTTTGTTGTTTTTTTTTTTTACATTAAAAGCAATTTCTTTTTGAATTCCAATGTAAAATTGCCTTTTTTACCTATACATACACATGTTTTGGCCTGGCGTCATAAAGTTGATATATTAGTAAAACTCGTAACTTATTGTGAAAAAAATATTATTAAAATTCGTTTTGAAATCAAAATGATCTATAATGTATTTATCTAAAGTGTTCACATTAAGTATATTTAGGAACACTAAACCACACGGGCACAGGGAAAATCTTCTTGTCTAAAATAACCATGGAGACAAGTTTCTAATTGTGTTAAAAAGAGGTATATCATTTAGACCTTTATACCCCCTCATAAATTGTTGTAATAAAGTAAACCTATGATATTTCATTAGGTTGACGACTGAAAGGAGCTTGGCCTTAGTCAGTAGAATTTTCTGGAACACTTTGTATTATATTGCACATTAAGTATGCGTATACCAAATATTCAAGTCCCTCTGACTCTCTATATAGTGTCTGTAGAACCAAATACAAACATTTAGGTATGAGAGGATCAATCTGACTAAAGTTGGGATGTTTAGTGAAAAGTCGACTTTAGTCTACGTTTATATAAGCAGCGGACATTTTACCTTCGCTCAACACACCCGCTGCTTCTCCTCTGACCACTTTCCGACTTTGGCCAATCAAGAGATTGAACAATCATAGCCGAAAGCCACTCTTTCGTTTTGTGCCGGCCATAGAAGTGAACTTTTCAACCATTTTTTGCGCATGTCCCAGATCTATTTAGAATAAATGGGTCACATTTCAATAATGAAAGAAACAAAGAAAATAATGCGCGAAATTTTTACTCCTATTATAGAATACCGATAAACATGACAACGCTGTCATAGAAATGAAATTATCTTGAGTATAGGCGAACGATTTAAAATTCCAAAACAATGAAACAAAATAATGTATGACGCAAATAAACGGGTAATTCTAAATACAGAAGTAGGAAGTTCGCTGTTTTCCCAATAAGATAATTTCATATGAAGGATATGTATATCAACATATACAAAAAAATCATTGAGTAGAAATAACCGTTTCAATTAAAATAGAAGCAATTATATTTATTACAAAAATAAACTTCACAACAGAAAAAGGGGACCTCAGTTGAACAAATGTAATCATTTATAGACTTAGATTCTATAGAAATTTATGGAAACAATTAAGTGTTCATTTGAATTTGCTATAGGATTTCAGTATAATTTTGTTCCTTCATCTTGCCTTTTTTAAGAGGGGGGGGGGGGGGGGGGGGGGGGGTTCCCGAGCGATACGCCGGCCTCTTAAAAGAGGCTAATCGACAAGTTTACTTGCCGCCATCTTTCAAACGCCGTGCCATCCAGGCATCAAGACAGCTCTTCTCTTGTTGGCGTTTTGGATCGGGCAGTGGGTTGCCAGGAAGGGATAATTCGGCTTCGTATACATCGGTGAGGTATTGAGGGTGCCGCACTCCTTTGGCAGCTTTTGGTCGTCTTCGTTTTCCAGGAATTACTTTGGTTTCATAAACGGCCTCATATTTACCTTGGTTGTAAGGTAGGCTTACATTCACGTTCTCTTCAATGTTTTCTAGACGAAGATCATTGGCCAAGATCACTGGTGTTGGTCTGGGAGAAGAGAGAAGCTCTGAGGCAGAATGAACTGGAATCAGGCTAAGTGGTCGAGAGAAGGGACCACATTTCGAATCCAGATCGTCTGGATTCTTTGGAGAGACACAGAAGTTTACCAGACTCTCATCATCTTCAATGTCTTCCAGCATCATATTCTCCTTTTGGAATGAGTTCCTGGAAGTGGGTGGCGAATTATTGCCAAACACAGTGGTCCTTTCCTTAACAGTGGATAATGGTGTTACAGTTGTGCTCCTCTTTCTATTACAGCGGTTGGAGTTTATCCAATTCACAGAGGGCTTCAAATTCGATATGTTTGGCCGACGCCACGACTTAATGGCCGCTATGATCCTTTGTCGTTTTGTATTAATCTCCTCGGGAGTGGATCGCACTTTGGATGCAGTGCAACCCATGCTTTGTTGTCTGGCTCGTTATACAACCTTCAATCTTGATACTGGCGTCATTGCTGAAGTGACCTTTGACGTCCCATTGTGACGTCTTTACTTCACGTCGACATCGTGCGTTTCAAAAATAGTGCTACCATTTATTTGCATTTTGCTACCAGAGTGGGTCTTCAGGGAAGACACTTTCCATTTGTAAATTGATTTTCTGAATTGGGAAAGTAATTTTGATGTTATTGGAATAAGTATTATTTTCCTAAGAGAGATACGTTTGGCGTAAGCATAACAAACGGCGGCGGTGACTTGTCTTACCTTCTTTTAACGTAACAACCGTTACTAGCCATAGCATCGAAATCTCTAGTTTGAGAGTAGTCTCCCCTTAGAACGTCTTTTCCATTGATATCTTATAATAACAATATATTAAAAGATATATCTATGGTCTTTTCGATCTTGATATCTTACAATATTATTAGATATCTATAGTCTTTTAGCGACTATCCATCTTAATGCGTATACGTATACGTGTCTGCGTATGAAGTTTTGTACGTTTTTATACATCCATGGCATAATGTATGCGAACATTTCCATGGATCCGTTTTTTCTCTTCCGCCATGTTGCCATGGTATATACACCCAACATTGGCCACAATTCACTGAGTTTCTGTGCGCGTATATACGTTTACGTATGCGTAGTGCGTGAATTCGTACGTATACGGATGAAATCAAACGCATATAAAATAATAGAGGGCCTATCCATGTGTACGTTTGCGTAAACGTGCCCGTCTACGTATGCGTATAGAATCGCTCGCTGCGCGTTCGCTGCGCGATTTTTACGGACAACGGTTTTGACGTCATCTTCTGAGGTGTTCCGCCAAACAAGGGGCGCACAGTGAGCGTAACCACATCTTTGGCGGTTATAAAGTAATCAATATATCCATCTCATCCACATTTATGTAAAAATACCCTTTCATCATATTCTCAAGATTATATTTATATGCTATCACAGTTGTTATGAGGACGGAAAGCTGGAATAAAACACCTTCCCGTGTAGCCCAATGAAAACAAGGCATCGCAAACGATACAAATCCCCTCGCGTGCTAACACAAGAACTCTGACGCAAAATGGGGGGTGAGGATGAAGTTTGGTCAGAACCCATTTAAAAATGAAGTCCCAAAAGCGGTGACGCGTTAGAGGTATTGCCATGCTGGACCAATAGATGATGTTTGGTCAGGATCCGTTCAGAAATGAAGTTGCAAGAGCGCTGACAAAGATTTTCTATAAAAAGTAACGCTGACCTTGACCTTGGCACCCTGAAACACGATCTGGTTCGAGGTATTCCCATGCTGGACCCATATAGGGAGTTTGGTCAGGATTCATTCAGAAATGAAGTTGCAAGAGTGATGACAAAGATTTTCTATAAATAGTAACGGTGAACTTGACCTTGACCTTGGCACCCTGAAACACGAACTCGTTCGAGGTATTGCTATGCTTGACTCATATATGAAGTTTGGTCCGAATCCGTTAAAAAATGAAGTCGCTAGAGCGCTGACAAAAGGTGAACATACGTACGTACGATTTTCTATTAATAGTTACGGTGACCTTAACCTTGGCACCCTGAAACATGAACTTGTTCGAGGTATTCCTATGCTGGACTCATATATGAAGTTTGGTCAGAATCCGTTAAAAAATGAAGTCGCTAGAGCGCTGACAAAGATTTTCTATAAATAGTAACTGTGACCTTGACCTTGACCTTGGCACCCTGAAAAACGAACTTGTTCGAGGTATTCCTATGCTGGACTCATATATGAAGTTTGGTCAGAATCCGTTCAAAAATGAAGTCGCTAGAGTGATGACAAAAGGTGAACATACGTACGTACGTACTTACGTACGTACGTACGTACAAACGCAACGCTATATCCCTCCCCGACTTTCGTCGCGAGGGGATAATAAAGGTCAAGATGTGAACCTCAGTCCAATAGCCACACGGTCTTCAGCTGGATTAAGGCCAATGTAGGGTTTATGTGCCAGGGCAATATATGACGGAAGAAGAAAAACGGATTAAAACATACGCATATATGGATGTATGAAAACGTACAAAAACATACGCACGGCATACGCACACGTATACGATTGTATGGTGTTTTACGCCGTGCGCAAGATTATTTTCCTTATATGGCGGCGTTACCAGTTTTATTGTGGGAGGAAACCGGGCTCTATGCCCAGAGGAAACCCACGACCTTCCGCTGGTAACTGGCAACCATCCCACATAAGTCGACCTGATTTAAACCCCGATTTCAAAGGAAAGGGTTATGCTGGATTGATTGATTGTTTTGTGTTTTACGCCGCACTCAAGATTATTTCACTTATATGGTGGCGTTGCCAGTTTTATTGTGGGAGGAAACCGGGCTCTTAGCCGGAAGGAAACCAAGGACCGTATGTCGGTAACTGGCAACCAGTGTTGTGTTGGACAAGCACAGCTTAAATAAGAAGCTGATCGATAACCAGGTGATTTCTAGGAAAAGAAAAAAATAAATAAGCACTAGATATAAAGCTAAGAGCAACAGGTTTTATTTTTCATGCACCAAAATCATTAATTAAAGTAAATGGGATATGGGAATTGGCAAGCAGAGGAACATGATTTAGTAAAGAATTAACCAAGATATAGTTGTACTACCTCCAGTATACTGGTTAGCACTACACGAACATGAGATCTTAACTTATTGACAAATTCTGTTATTGCTTCGTTTGAAATACTATACGAAAATATTGGCTTTTAAAAATGAAAATCGAAATCGTGGTTATCAAAAAAGAACACTAAATTAATCCACAAAGTTGGTGACGCCCATGAAAATATGCACTGCTATCTTGACATGTTAAACAGAATTACAAAGTTACCAATTTAGCCAACTTATATTCCTAAAGGATTCATCACTATAATAAATTAATGCTAATTTGTAAGCAAGATGAAGCCTTTGTGTCACCGAGTATATAAAATTCAATGGCCAATTGTTCAAAGCAATGTTGGCTTTTAATACTGGCAGTTACGTTTGTGAAAACGTTGCTTGTCAGTATAAATTGACAACATTTTGAACAACCGGCCCTTGGACTATAAAAATCTCTCTCCAATAGCACCAGAACAGTGGCCTGTTTCACAAAGCGGCGTAGAAGTATTTTTTGCGTAACTTTCATACTAACGTATCTCAAAAGTATGGGTTGCTATGACAGTTATGTGAAAACTTATGCTACGCCGCTTTGTGAAAAAGGACCCAGGTCATCAGACAAAGTCCTTGAAAAAATACCAGCAGTGCTACAAATTCTGCCTTTCCTTACATTGTTACAAAGTTCCAACATTGTTCAGCACTGGATAAGTTATACAAATAAAAAGTCGTAAAATTGTGCAGGGAATAACAATAAAAAAACTGGGACCAAGTCAAAGCTCCACTTTATGAACAACTCATCTTTCGACAGCGGGTGCATATTGCAAAAGACACTATTAAAGTTTGCAAGTGCATAATTAACTGAAACATATCTGTAACACACATATCAAACAAAACTTTAAAAAGTACTATAATCACAAAATAAATTTCATAACAGAACACATGTAATTAATATTATGCATATAAGCTATCCATTACTGTAAACAATTCACAACCTGTACAATAAAATGTCTAAATTATATTTCTGAATCTACAGACAGCTTAAAAACTACCTGGGGGTCTCGAATAAATTTTCCAGGATGTCTTAGATCTTGCCAATTATATAACTATACAATTATGCCAAAATAAATAGCAAAATATAAAGCTATGAGCTTTTTTAAGATTAAAGCAGAATGATTTCCAATTACGGCAAAACTAAATTCTAATTCACCTAAACTTCAATGTCCCTCAACTATTCCATATGAAATAAATATTTTAATACCATTTCTGAAAATTTTAATATAAATTCTTAAAAATGGCCAGGCGGCATATAAGTAAGAATAAGAAAAGCAGCTTGTACTAAGGGACACCCAAGCCTTGTATTTTAACAAAACAATACTAAATTATATCGGGCACAAGTAGAATTACTGAATTTTACATATACATGTATAAGGATACTTGTCATAGAACAGAAAAAAAAAACAGAATGGGATAATGAGGCATAGTTTCTAGAAATAAATTGATTCATTTATTAAAATAAGTCTTTCAATACTGTACACAGTTATTTCCTATATAAGACAATGTGAGGGAAACTAATAAGTCTAAGCTAAAACCTGGCATAGCCTCATTAAAAACATCCTAAAATTGATATGTACACTGTACAAAAGCAAAGAAAGATTAAAGTAGGGGAGACATACATACAACATTGAGAAAGTAATATATACTAGATTAAAATCATATGTGGAGAGATAATGTCTACAATTTAATAACTTAACTGCCAATTGAAGTTCTGAATAATACAAAGAGATACAAACTCTTTGACATATAGAAGGCGGAAAATCATGTCCTTTCATCTTGAAATCGAAACCAAGCTGTTCAAATCAGACAAGCAAAAATGTCTTGGACAGAAAATCACTACACCTTCATCAGTTAATCAAACAGTGCAATATAATAAACCAGTGCATAAAATGCTTTAACTTCTCTCTTGGGACTTTTGTTCAACAGTCTTATTAACATTTTGTCAATCCACATTACAAAGCATTGTCACCATTTTGCAAGATTTCCCCACATTCATAACAAGGCTTCATCATGCTGAAAAAAAAAAATGTCAAACTTAAGTTTTTCTTCCATGATTGGAATATGAACAGGGGCTGGTTTCACAAAGCAATTGCATCGCAAACGAGGCGTACTTGCCACTCGGATACAATAGTGAAGAGATACAACCATACGTCATGGCAACTATGATTGGTCGCACTTTGCGACAGGCTTCGTGAAAGTCCCCAGAGCTGAATTTTTTGGTTTGTTGAAAAGAAATTGTTGGCAATTATTCTCAAGAATTGTAAATTATTATCCTTTTCAATGATAGACTCAGTGATGTTGCCATTAAAAGGTAGTGATCAGAAGTAACAATAAGTTATTTTTTGATAGGCATTCATTTAGGTATAAATCTGTCTAAGATTATCCCCTTTTGAAAGTATATATAGAACAAATTTTTCACAAAGGTTGTGAAAATTGGTATTCAAGGGAAAAAAGTAACAAAATTTGTTCCGGGCAACTCTTTCGCATAGGGCCATGATCAAGTGAAAAACACTTAGAAATGTATCTATAGACTGAGTCGGAATTGAACCGTAACCGACAATGATTTCAAGGGTTGCATTGAACAGAAAGACAATTGACCCCCCCTGCCCCCGAATGGGTAGAAGGTAGAAATCATTCTGATTGGGATGAAATGGTGCAAGGACTTACTTATTTTCTGGACATAGTTTCCGGGGAAGGTACCAAACATTCCAGTTCTGGCTGATGTGCCGACATACCAACCATCATCACACTTCTCCATCACATATACTTCATCACCTTCAATCAACTCTAGTTCATCCTCGTTAAGGGGTTTGTAAGTATACATTGCCCGATACCTGAAGGAAAAGAATTGCAACCATGGATTAGAGGATAGCTCATTTCCAACTTTCATAAATTTCAATATGATTAAGGACTTTTAATAGTAATATATGATTGTAGAACTAAAAGTAAAGCATTCGTAGAACATTTTTAGTTCAACTGTACAAGATAAAAAAAAATAGATTTCAATATGATGAAAGACTTTTAATAGTTATATATGATTGTAGAACTAAAAGTAGAGCATTCATAGAACATTTTTAGTCCAACAGTACGGGTATCCGATCAGTTATCGTACAGAACCAATTATCGTACACCCAACACTTATGCGTCTTTAACCCAAGCGATCGGGTTTTCCCGTCGATGACAGCCAGCTTACTCATCGAGGCATCTTCTTGCAAAATTTCAACCTCCAAATATAAATAGAACTTTTTCTGAAGTTACATTTGTCAGGCGATGTAAGAATAGTCGCCTTTGGCCGTGTCGGGGAATTTTCGAACACGAAAGATGACGTCACAACAGCTTTGATTTGGGTGTACGATAACTGGTCCCCGTCACTCAACAAAAACAAGGAGACGAGCGGGTGAATGTCCGGTCTCTAAAAAATTATTTCAGAGTCTTGGGAGAAATTAAACTATTATAACAAAAGTCGGCTGAGCTCAGCTTCACTTCTGTGGAATTTCTTGTCAATGCAAACACTGATGTAAATTTTAGCCTTGAAAAACCGGCAAAAGTGTACGATAACTGATCGGATACCCGTACAAGGTAAAAAAAACTTAGATTTTAATACGATTAAAGACTTTTAATAGTAATATTTGATTGTACAACTAAAAGTAAAATTTATAACTAAAAGTTTATAGAACATTTTTAGTCCAACAGTACAAGGTAAAAAAAATAGATTTCAATACGATTAGAGATTTTTAATAGTAATATATGATTGTAGAACTAAAAGTAAAACTGATAAGCATTTATAGAACATTTTTAGTCAACAGTACCTAGTAAAAATAATTTAGATTAAGGGGCAAAAAAAATAGGTGTTCCCGCTTCGTGGTGGAGCCAAAACATATACAGCTAGTTTGATTGTAGGATTTAAAACCGTGATCCATCGATGACCATTGTTTGGGCGACTCAATAGTCAATTATACTATCGACTGAGCCACTGATCTTTCACCCTTTATTTTGCAGCTATATCAGTTTAAAAGGTTAATCATTCAATATTACACATATGCTAACAACTCCTCCCTTTTAAGCCCTGAAGTTACATATGCTACATATTAAAAGTGAGTGTCAGTGAGAGGAGATTTAACGTTGCTTTTAACAATATTTCAGTCTTATCGCACCTATATGCTACATGAACGGTAATTTGGACCACAGTATATTTACCTTGTTACAGCCAAATCATCATCGGGCACTGCTTTCTTATAACCATCGTCATAAGG